>HG996557.1:27202983-28683206 GCA_905340355.1 Rhagonycha fulva
GTCCTCAAGACCAGCAACTTCAACCAGATGTTGAAAAACTGCTTCAGCAGTAGGTGAGCGACAGATGTTACCTGGAAGTTAAATTAAATTAATTTTATCACGTAGAAATCGTACAAAATACCTAAGCACACAAACAAGACTTTCTGTGAGCTCATTGTGCACTGCTGTTATTATCAACTTTTACTGAAAATGAACAATCAAGTAGGTTGTTGTTAGGTCTTTTGAGGTTAAGCGGGTCAAGATTTTGGATGACTTCAACTTTTTGACATTTAAATTTTTTGCAGCAAAGAGCGTGAAAATAGATAGCGATTACGTAGCTTTGTACATCAAAATGATTCTAATTAAAATTAGAAATTAAAGTTGCAGTGTCAAGTTTGAATAGGCGCCCACGGAAGTGCGCATTATTGAAAACATCAAATCGAACACTGGTTTTACTATTTAACCCATTAAACCACAAACAAAATTAAAATACACTCAATATTTGCAAAACTTTAATTTTCAAACGGTTTATTTTGCTGAAACTGCACTTTACGATTCTTTTCTTTTGATTTCTTTTGTGAAATAATCTAGTGCGTCAAAAGTAAGCGTAGTGTTTTATACGCCATCGATTGTTTGTTGTTTTAATCAGAATTTAGTGAACAGCCAAAGACGTAAGTGTCCGATTTTTCCGATTTACACATTAAATTTTGGTGAATTAAGCTGACATGAAGTTCCAATACAAAGAGGAGCATGCATTCGAAAAGAGGAAAGCCGAGGGTGAAAAAATTAGAAAGAAATATCCCGATCGTGTACCCGTAAGTCAATTTTACAATAATATAATTTTATTGCTTGTACCTGTATGCAATTTTACCAATACAAAATTATCCGTAAATGAATCCAAAAAGTGAATTATGTAAGTAGGGGACTGCTATGTGGCTATTTTTGTGTATAATACATTTTTGCGTAGTAATGTCAGCTGTCAATATGACTGTTCTCAAGGTCACTTTTTGTTTTTGTGTTGAAAATAATATTTTTGTAAAGGCACAATGCTCGCTTTTTGTTTATTATTAGACAGATCGTTCTCAACATCGTCGAATTTTTGACCTCTATCAAAAAGTATCCCACTTAACCCAATTTCGTAATATTGGCAATAGGTAATGTTGCACATTAAATTATTATGGATTTTGCTCATCATACAATTTTTTGTACTGGTAAAAACTTTCACATTTTACCGAATACATTTTAATAGATTTTTAGTTCAGCTTATCCTTAGGTAGAGAGTAGGGCCGGATTTAATTTTATGTCCTAACAAACGGTGATCAAGATAATTTGACATTTTTGAAGACGTCAAAATTTAAAAAGAGATTTTATCTGAAGGTCCATTTCTTAGAAGTCTCACGGGAACCCTAAATTTGATAATTTTAGGAAATGTATGTATATTACGCAAGTATTGCGTTGTTCTTACACAGTTTGAAAGTAAAATATTATTGATTTTTTTTAGTTCGAAAGCAATGCACCTCGTGCATCACGTGACTAAAATCAGCTGTTACATGAGTTATTAGGTGAAGCACAACCATCCATAAATAGCTAGCATAATATTTATTTAAGTTGATGTTTTATTAATAAATATGTTGTATATGGTGGTTCTCAAAATGTGTTCTTACTATACACAGCCACCTTCGAACCAAATGAAAGTTAATAAAGATATTTAAAATCTATTCAGGCCATTCCATTCTCCTTTAAAAAGTGTCTCGAGAACGATTAAATAATTTTTCATTCAAGAGAAAGACTTATCAAAAAGTTAAATTTTTAACAAAAGATGATTGTAGTAATTTGGTTTTCACCAAGTAAATAAAAACGTCTTATTGCAGTCAAGTGCCACTTTTTTTTCGACAGCTGGTTTATGTCCTAGCTGGTTACTTAGCAACAGGTAGTAGAGGGGAAAAGCGGGAATAAAACTGGAATGAAGTAAAAAAAAGAAGTTTTTAAGTTAAAATTTCGTCTTTTTATTTCAAAATTCACAACGAAAATGTGAAAAATTACTTATTAGAAAAAAGCAGTTTAGTAATGATTTTTTTTTTTACAATAAAAAGAATTTTTTTCAGTTCTTATATTTCTCGTGATTATCAGATTTGCTATAAAGATATCAAAATTTGTTCACCATGTACATTTTATTAATAGCTAATTAAATGTCACTTATAGATTATCAGTGGTCAATTGCTAATATTTGAACTTCCTAATTAAAATACAATTAGAATTTTAATTTTCTTAAAATAATTAGTCAAGTTTATAATTTTAGCAATTAACCGATAATAATTTATAATAATAGTACTTGGTGAACTATTAATAACCTGTATTTTGGTTTTTGACATTTAAACCGATGATGGTTGCTTGTAGCCGAAACTTGTCGCAAATATAAATGCAATTCTTGCCACGGAACTTGGTATTACGTTATTGTAAACGGGGGGGGGGGGGTATGAGATACCGGTATACGAATTAAAACATTTCTGAAGGAAAGAACGGTAGTAAATGGGCCTAAAATTTCCAAACAGATTGAAAAATTACGTGAACTGCCATTTAACGACATTGAATTGGTTGCAGCTATAAGGTTAGCCCCGCCCACCCTTCAGTTTTTGACCCGCTCGCAGAACTTGATAAATATTAGTTTGGTTTAACGCACAGAACTAATTTTAACCGGGATCTCTGCTATAGTCTTCTCATAAAAAAAGTTCGGCCATCACTCCCAACTGGGGATGTAGAAAATGTACATCTTTGAGACAGCTCTTTTCATGAAAAATTAGCAAATTTAAGCCAAAAATACCTCTAATCCGAGATATTTGCTCTTTGTCAACTCTACAGATGCCTAGGTATGACCTATGACCAAAGCTATGAACTCTTGAACAAATTAAAATAGATATTTCATGTAAAAAGATTGCGTAATTTTTAGACTCCATCGGAAGAGGGGGTTAAACGGGGTTACTGGGACCACTTATTTCAAATTAACTAGTTTCATAAGCTAACCCTGTTGCCAATTACACTTAAATTTACAACATTGCTAGTAACCTTAGACCAGTGCTTTCAAAACTTTATGTTACTACGCTTCGTTGAAGAAAATCTAATCTTGGTGCCTCCCCCCTTTAATTCATAAAATTATTTCACATTTTTAGACGGTTAAAAAGAAATGCATTAATACAATTGACTCACGGCGCCTAAAATTGTTAACGTAAATTGGCCAATTTGTCTTCTTTATCTCTTGACGACGTGTGACCTGTGAAATTTCGAACCCGCAATATTGACTAACAAATAAGTGCTTAGTGTCTATAAGAAAAAATTTGAATCTTATGGACACTAAGCACCGAGTCAATATTGCCCAATTAATTAGTCAGTTCTTGTTGGCAATAAATTTTAGGCGCTTTGACGTTATTTGGCAGCGCACTTGGAACTTTTACCGCCTTTCTCGGAAATTTTTTTGAACAACTTTTTTTAATCTTATTTCATAGTTGAACTTATTTTGAATCCTTCGCCTAAATTTGCTCCGAGCAACATGCGTGACCGGTCGGATATTGCCTATATTTGCTCAGAGCAACATTCGTCGATCCCCCGTTGAGCCCCCCCTAGTGACGTCATCACGAATGGTGTCAATTTAATTAAAAAATAAAAACTTATTTTTTCAAGAACAAAATTTCGTGCCTTCTTTTGCACCAGTACGCTTTATACCTAGTTTGGAAATTGCAGTATAGTCTTTTTAAATTTATATATAAGCTTCTATACGTCCACGTGCTCCTTAAATAAAAAAATTTTTATACACTCTCAGGACTTGCATTGCAATTTTAGTCCGGGTTGTCAAAGTTTTTAGTGTAATTTTAAATCTCAACTGACCTAAAAACCTAAAATGATAATGCGGGACATGAGTAATAAAGTGGAATTCCTAGGGACTTCAGTAAAACAATAGAACGTGTTGCTAAGGGTAACATGCATTTTATGACGTAATAAACTTTAAATTTTTGTACTTGGTTTTTCGTGGAAAATAAATATCAAATGTCAAAAAAAAAATATCAAAAAAATAAATTTATTAATTTGGAAACAATTTTGTGTAATTTTTTACTTTAGGGGGGGGGGGGGTGTTAACCCTTGTATGACATAACGTTCTGTGGCAAAGACTTGGATATAAAAGAATTAATTTTAATATTTTTTTCTCATATTTCACATTATAAATTTTTCTATTGTATTTTAATGAAAAAATTCCTATTTTTATTTTTTTGCTGCTATGGAGTGCATGTCCGTATTTTTACTGTTTTCATGTTAAGTAACCTCTTTTTTTACGTTTTTATATTGCGGGTTGAAAAGAGTAATGTCCTAATGGTTGAAATAAAATAAGGAGAGTAATGGGCGGTAAGCTAGCTGGATTAGTACTTCTAAATCCAGAACTACTTTATATTAATTTGAAAATTTGCAAGTGAAATAAGGGAAAAAGTCACGTACGACCGAAATGTATAAGCATTACAATCTAATTTTATGATCGTGCCAATAATGTAGTACAAAAAAATTTATGAAATGTAACCAAGTTAAATTAACTCTTAATTAAAAACAAAGCTGTAATAAATTATTTGTAAATAATCTTTTATGTTTACAAAAGCAATTTGCTCTTTGCAAACAAACTTCAAAAACATTATATTCAGTGACATTACAAACCTAAATAAATCACATGATTAGACATAGACCCCACTACATCCATACAAGAGAGCAGCATGATATGCCATAATCCTTCGTGCACACTTAAATTTTTTGTTTTTACTTTACCCCCTCTCCCTTCCACTTTATTCTTTGGCGTAGTGCATGGAGGTTGAACTTTTGGCTGTAGATTCCTAGGTTCAGATCTCAGATTATTTGTGTCATTTGCACAACTACAAATTTTTTTAACCTATTCAAAAATTGTCAGTCCCCTACTTGTGATGTTGGAAGACTGAACAACTATGTCCTTCGCTTATGGTAACAGAGTTCCTGCTCTGTGAGACTAAACAATCACATCCGTTACGTATTAAGTTGAGGCGACTTTCATAACCTAGTTAATTATATAAATTAGGGCTGAACTAGTATGTACAAAATTAAAAAGTGTCTGGGTCGACCTTAAGGATCGAATTATTTTAGGTTTTCTTGAAATTTCTTCTATAATACGTGGTCTTTTATGTGTTTTTTTTTATATTTTATGATATAACTAGTTGAAAAGCCCGTCCAAGGACGGGTAGCTAGCCGGTGGATCTCTATTTTAGCGGTATTAATTAAAAAAAAAATGGTTTTCAAACACCAATACTAACATAAGCTCCACCGATGGATTTATTGTTTTACAATCTTTATTAAAAAAAATAAATCCCTAATACTGACAATTTTAATTGTTCACGTTCAAACGTCCTCAACGTTGGAAACTCGTTTGGTGTGTAACTCGATCCCAGGGGAGTAGATTTTAAGTTGCTAAAAACCAACGACAACAACCAATCCGAATGCATTGTGTGTCTTAAAAATATGACACGCTTAAGAAGTTGTATGTGCTGCCCGTTTATTATTGTGAAATACATTTATTGAAAATGTAAAAGTCGAATATTAAATTTTCTTAATGGATAATTTTTGGATTAACCGAGATAAAATTTATATACAGGGTGGCCCTTTGAAAACAAAAAAAACCTGGCCAAGCGTTTTTCTTTCTTTTATTCTTAAATATCTTGAAATATCGGATTTATTTTGCATTTTTGCAGCTTCAATTTTTTTGTTGAATAATTGATAAAACTTTAAAAAAATTATAGAACTGAATTCAGGGAAGCAAGACTTTTCAAATGAAGTGTTACTTGCCATATCATCCCTATTATCATTTTAGGGGTTGTCATCGCAACTCAAAAGGATGAAACAATACGGAAGTAACATTAGTTGCAAAAGTTGTCCCCCTCAATGATAAAATTGACGTATTTTTGTATTTCTTAAGAAAAAAATTCTGCTGTCTACAATCCCGTCTGTTTCGTTTTCAAAGGGCCACCCTGTATAAGTACCCTAGTTGAAACTTACTTTGTATGCAACTCGATGCCAGGAGAGGTGATTTTAAATTGTTAAAAAATTGGATCATTTAATTAATATAGCTGGTTCAACCGCGGCAAGCCCGTAGCTAGGATTTAATTTGGAGGGGGGCACTTAAAAAATTTAAATTTTTGGTGGTTTCCCTTCCGAGAATTTTTATTATTTAAACAAATTTTCCTTTACTTAAAAAAAAATTTTTTCTGAACATTTCGGGAGGGGGGGGGGGCACGTGCCCCAAGGTGCCTTCCCCTTGGCTACGGGCCTGAACCGCCTGAAATCAAGGTTGAAAACTTGATTGGTGTGCCACTCGATCCCAGGGGAGGTGATTTTAAGTTTGTATAATTAACGACAACGACCAATTAAAGCGCGTTGTGTGTTTTTAAAAAATAACACGCTGCTACTGCTCCAACGTGTAATTTTTTTTGAATACACAGCGCACTCTGATTGGTCGTTGTCGTCGACGGACGGGCAGCTAGTCGGTGAATTTCTATTTTAGAGGTATTAATTTAAAAAAAAATTGTTTTTAAACACCAACACTAACCTAAGCTCAACCGATGGATTTGTCTTTTAACATTCTTCATTAAAAAAAATAAATCCCTATTTCTGACAATTTTAATTGTTCACGTTCAAACGTTCTTAAGTTCAAAAATAATGATTATATAGCTGATTTGATCGCGAACGGGCGTCTCACCAACGTTGGAAATTTGTTTGGTGTGGAACTCGATCCCAGGGGAGTTGATTTTAAGTTGCTAAAAGCCAACGACGACAACAACCAATTAGAGTGCGTTGTGTGTCTTAAAAAAATGACACGCTGAAGGAAGAGGAGGTAGATGAGTATCGTGTGTTGGCCGTTTAGTATTGTGAAATACATTTATTGAAAATGTAAAAGTTTGATATTAAATTTTCTGGATGGATAATCCTCGCATTTACCGAGTCAAAATTTATATATAAGTATCCCAGTTGAAATTTACTTGGTGTGCAACTCGATTCCAGGGGAGGTGATTTTAAGCTGCCATGATTAACGACAACTACCAATCAGAGCGCGTTGTGTGTTTTAAAAAAATGACACGCTGCTACTGCTGCTACTCCTCAAGCGCGTCATTTTTTTTGGACACAGCGCACTCTGATTGGTCGTTGTCGTCGGTCATACCAACTTAAAGTTACTTTACCACTCCATATAGAAATATATATAACCTTTTCTGATTGGAGTACTAAGGTAATTTTAAGTCTGTACGACCAACGCCAACAACCAATCAGAGTGCTTTATGTGTCCTAAAAAAATGACACGCTGGAGGAGCAGCAGCGTGCTGGTCTTTTATATATGTGATTTAAAGCGCTCAAAGTAGGTTATTGCCTCCAAGAATTACACTGGTATAACGTTTAGTTTTTGAGCTGATTCATTTATTTACTGTACCATGTATTTACTTACCACGTGACGTCATGCGCAACAATTACTAAAGTGGAACTCGCATCTGTCATACCTTATTTATTTTATTATATCAAAGGTTTAAAACTTGATTGGTGCACAACTCGATCCCAGGGTAGGTGATTTTAAGCTGGTACGACCAACGACCAATCAGAGTGCGTTGTGTTTTCTAAAAAATAACACGCTGGAGGAGCAACAGCAGTAGCAGCTTGTCATTTTTTTTTAGAACACACAACGCACTCTGATTGGTCGTTGTCGTCGGTCATACCAACTTACAGTTACTTTACCACTCCATATAGAAATATATATAACCTTTTCTGATTAGAGTACTAAGGTACTTAATACCTAAAGTACTTAGTACTAAGGTACTAAGGCCAACAACCAATCAGAGTGCTTTATGTGTCCTAAAAAAACTAAGGTACTTAGTACCTAAAGTACTTAGTACTAAGGTACTAAGGCCAACAACCAATCAGATTGCTTTATGTGTCCTAAAAATATGACACGCTGGAGGAGCAGCAGCAGCAGCGTGCTGGTCTTTTATGTTTATGATTTCTTTGATTTTGAAACTATAAATTTTCATCAATCATGTATTGCGATAAAAGTACGGGAGGGGGGGGGTTGACAACATCCGCGACTATGTCTATGTTCTCGCCTCTATGGATTAATGCTGCTGTAGTTATTACACAATTTAATTTTTATAAATATTTACTTTAAGGCGCCTCTCTCGTCGCTTAAAATTCAGGGTTTGATGTCTAGATTACGTTGTTCATAATAAATATTTATAAGTGATTAAAAATTTTAATCGTTCGTTTTATTGTTTACATGAAACTAAAATATTTATTATCAGCACAGTCTTGACTTGGAATTTTCAGCATTTCAAGCTAAGAGAAGCGCCTTAAATTTAACAAAAAATAGCGTTGTTGCTGTGGTTTACAACTTTAGGTAATCGTTGTTGAGCTCTCCCCTCAATTGAAATTTTTAATAAAATTACGTGGAAGCATTTGAACTTTAATTGACTGTTGTTTACTGTTTATTTATTTACTGTTGATTTACTTATTATTTACTGTTTACTTATTGCTATCATTAAAACATTGATGATAGTAATAACTGTGATCGGAATTTATATATTTTTGAAAAATTATTTAACTCGTCTCCAGTGTCTAGCACTGTATTTTGTAAACGATTTTTCAAGCATTTCCAAGGTGAACAATTTGAATGAACACATTTTGCACAGATGCTTATGTAAGATGACAATACAATAACTTAACAAACTTATTATTTTTTAAATATTAATCAGTTAGTGAGGGCTTCATCTATAACAGATTTGCTTGTAATGGTAACTCTTATAATGAACAAACTTTGATGAATTATTTTAGACTAAACTTATGTTATCAATATATTAAAATACGGTTAAAATGAACTCCTGTTGAAATGAAAATGAACTATTAATAATAAAGTTCTTTGATCTTTGAAGTTCATTATAAGCGGATTTTCCTGTATTTGTTTTTACATATTTTAGTAATATCACCGCATATTATATATCCTAATTTTAACCTCATAAAAGATTTTATTGATTTGAAAATCGGGACTTGAGGAATAACCCAGTGGCGAAGCTCACGAGAAAACTTAAATTTTTATTGTTTACAATTTTACATTGTTTGTTAATTTTTGAATTTTAATTCCTACAAAAATATTTTTTTGAAGTATTTTAGAATAGAGAAAGTTAGTATTACTTTACTCTTAATGAAAAATTTGAATTTATAATTTCAAGGTAACTTAAGGGTTATTATAACTTGGAAACAACAATTCTGTTAGACAGTTTTACATAGCAAAATCAATAAGACCTAGTTAACCAAAGTCAATGCACTCTTGTCATGTTTTTACAAAATTAATTTTGTTTGTTTATAATAGGTGATTGTAGAAAAAGCCCCCAAGGCCCGTATTGGAGATTTGGATAAAAAAAAATATTTAGTACCATCCGATCTAACTGTAGGTCAATTTTATTTTCTCATAAGAAAGAGGATCCACTTACGACCAGAAGATGCTTTATTCTTTTTCGTAAATAACGTTATTCCACCAACCTCCGCTACAATGGGATCCCTCTATCAGGTAAGATTAGCAATACACTGATTTTGTTTACCTATATAAACTTAACTTCTTTAATTCAGGAACACCACGAAGAGGATGCATTTCTTTACATTGCTTATTCCGACGAAAATGTATACGGAGAAAGCCATTAAGTTATGAATAGAGATGCTTATTTAAATATATTCATATGTAACACCAAATTTTAAATTTTCAAATACTATTATATTTGAAAAATGAGTAATTTGGTGTGGCTGATGAGTTATTTTAGGAATTTTTTAAGTTACACATTTGACTTGTAATATCTAAATACTTAGGTGTATCTGTAATTAATCTCGATCATGGACTCAACCTATGAGATTGTCTTACAAATAAAGATTGTAGGGTATTATAACGTTGGAGGAATTATTTTATTTCATTACTTGAGGAAATAATTTTTCTGTCCCGGCGTTGATTTTTTATTTTATTTTTGGTTTCAATTTCTTTATATTCTTCAAATTAGTGGTAACTTTAGTTGTATTTGTTTAACGAGTAAAATAAAATAAGCTATTTCACTAATAGTGGTACATATTTATATTATAATTGTAGTTTAGTTGGTAAGAAATAATGTAAGTGCAAAAAAAACGTGGAAGAAAAAATAAAGTAATACCTACAACTTGTGTGTTTTATGTTGTTTCCTGTGCAAATATTTTAATATATGTTTTTCATTTATAGTTGTTCCACTTGTATAATTTGCAATTACCCACATGCAAAATTGTATGATACATTTTGTAATTAAAAATAGAGTGGGTGCAATTTATGATTGTAAATATAAATGTAAAATTTTGGTTTAATTTAGCTTGACATTTTTGTAATACTCCTGTGTTTTAGAGATTCTTTTATGAGAATTACATATCATAAAAACTTTTGAGGTAATCATTATTTATTTAGGATTTTAAGATATCCGACAAAACAAAATAAAACTGATTGTTTTTTTTGGTGATATTATTGTATTAATACTTATTATTTCTTCTTATCAATTTTTTACAAACACCGAATCAAAAATTACCATATTATAATTTAATTTGCTTCCTGTAGTCTCAAGTATTTGAACAACTTCTCTAGTCATTAGTTTAGAAGGCGATTTTAGACAAAAATAAAAGAAATGGAATGTTTTGCTATGCCATTTTGATATTGGGTCTTTCCGAACTTACTAGAAATAAAATTTTATGTATTTTATCATCTAGCCCAAATAATATAATTTTTTATTTTAATTGTCATATTTTCCGGTATTGATATATAAAAACTTTATATTAGTTATTATGTGGTTTACAGATTAGATAATTGATGTTATTTTTATTTATATTATGTAAAAAGAGTGCGTAAGATGACTAATTTGTTATCTTGTATAAGCAAACGCATGATAGTGGTCAAGTTTGTAAACCCATCGATTAATAAGCTGAAATTTAAATGGAACTTAATATTAGCTTGGGAAACCACTGGATGCACCATAATTAGGCGAGTTATTAGGGACTTGAAAAGTGAAAAGCAGGACAAAAATTGCGAAAGTTTTTAAATTTTGAGACAACATTGTAGGAAGTTAAAATTTATTAATCCGATTTTTGCACCCTGATCCACTCCCGGAACATTATTAAATTATTAAAAATAAAACGTACATTTTTAACTGCACAATCCTCTAATATCAGAAACAAATTCGTAAAATTGACCGGAATTGTACCGTTGTCTTGTGACTGCCAACATAATAAGTAATAATACCTACCCAACTGAACATTAGCACATTTTACCAGCTTGAATCCTTTTTTTAATTGTACAGATCCTCGATTTATACTTCATATATTTTATCAAAATACAAAACAGTTATTTTAAAGTACAATAACATTTAAATTTTTACATATCTTTTGCTGAGAAACTGAAAAATGTATACAACAATAAAATTAGTGGGATTTAAAATGACCATAAAATTTATTTTATGGTTTTTTTCTTTTTCTAACCAAAATTCTAACAAAACAAATTTCTAACCAAAATTTCAGAAGTGAATATCTCAAAAGTACAAATTTTTACCTAGTTAATAGCAAAACAAGAAAACTCATCCAAAAGAACATTTTGTTCACAATATTCGTTTTTATAGTGTGACGAGAAATCTTTTTATTTGATGGTTTTGTTTAGCTTCTATGTACAAAAATGCTTTATTTCAAATTTTTTTTTCAAAGGTCTGAAATTTTGCTATTTTTTTTAGATATCAAAATTTTTCTTTGTCAAACCATAATCATAGGTAGGTACATTCTATGGTAGGTACCTACTATGTAGGTACTTTGTAAATATTTTAGAAATTTTTATTTCCATCTAATCATATGACTGAATTGCTGTCGACCAGTCGCACTTAATTTTTTTTTTTTGAGAGCAAACTTTCGCGTTTTGTACATTTGGTATAATATGGACTACAAAGAAATCGAAAAATTTTTGAATTTTATGTAATAAATCAATAAAATATGCGTAAAATTTGAAAAACATTTGTTTTCTATTTTTTTGTAAAAATTATCTGAAATATCCCTGTTTTTCCCCCTTAAACATATTTTCTAAAATTTGCACCCTGCTATGGATACGAACACTGCATATTTGATTTTGCAGTGATTATTAATTTGTCTATTGGGTTGCATAAGTAATAATTTGCATGACTGGAATTATTTTTCTACAAGATACATAAGCCAAAATAAAATCAATAAACTAAGAGTAGATACCATTTCTAACAGGGATGAGCAACCTTTTTTTTTACAACGGTCCAGTTACAAGTTCAGTTGTAAAGTTAATTTGGTTTGTACTTACACAAGATACGACACGATTTTCATCTCTTCAACTTCAACATTACAGAATTGCTGGGAACTTCACAATTGAGTCATTCTATAAAATAACACAAACTTTTCACTCTTTAAATTCACTGTAGAAATTTTTAAAAGCAAAAATGTAAAAACGATTGAAGGGCCGCATAAGAAAATTTGTTTCAGGTTGTTCATCCCTTGATTTGCAATGTTCCATCCATTGTATCCAAATCCAAAGCGAATGTAAGTACTAAAGCGGGAATTTGTGGAAGTAGAACAAATTTCTGGTATAATTGTAATGGGGAACTATGTATATTGAAAGATGTTATATTTTTTCAGGAAATGTCAATTTTTCCTATATTCTTTGCAGCTTTCTCAATAAGAGAATGGATATCCAAAGCCCATTTATTCCTCAATTTATTTATGGAAGTATATCTTTTTTTGATATATGTACATCCCATTTAAGGAGATGGGTTTTAGATAGGGTTTTTGCGATCAACCCTTTGGTTTTTAAGAAATTTGTTATTAGGTTAAAGACTGAGTATTTTTTGGATGATTCTATCAGCACCACCTGATATTTTTAGGAACAAAATTGTTTTGAAAAGACTTCATGGGTATGGAGACCAGTTTATTCAGGGTATCCTGAGAAGTTTCAGATTTAACACATTTTTTAAGGTTTATACCTTATAACTCTTGGTGTATTCAGGAAGATTTTTCTTAGGTTTTTCAATTTCATTGTATTTTTTCAAGTTTGAAATAACTATAGTTGTTTTTCAGAGATATTTCTTCCAATTACTTCTGCGGACTCTTCATTTATTAGGATTTCAGGATCTGTTGTCAAGATAAGGGATTTCAGGGTTTTAACATTTTAAAAATCATTACTTTCAGTACGTATGGAGACCACTTCTTCCAGAGCATCTTGTGAGATTACGGGTTTAATATATTCTTCAGGTATGCTGGTTTTAGGATTTTCCCACTTAGGTTCCTTAATTTCAATATAGTTTGTCAAGATTGGAAAGACTGTGCGTTTATTTAGAAATATCTTCCGCAACTAATTTATTCAATGAATTTTCAGAGTCATTTATCGGGGTGCGATGTTTCGAGATTGCAAGCACGATCCTTGCAGTCTATCTATTCCCAGGTAGCACATAATATTGGGGCAATATTGCCCCAATATAGCGCCAATATAGAATGTTGGCGCAATATTGCAATATTCAGCCAATATTGGTGCAATATTGTTTTCCAATATTGAGGCAATATATGATATCAATATTGCACCAATATTGGCTAAATCTTGGTGCAATATTGCACCAATATTGCTGACCAATATTGTCGTCAATATTCAGCCAATATTGGTGCAATATTGTTTTCCAATATTGGGGCAATTATTGATATGAATATTGACTACATCTTGGTGAGATATTGTACCATCGACTCATGAGCGTCTTTATTTTAAAAGTTCTAAGCCAAAAAACACATTTTGCAGATTTAGATTTTTCTAAACTTTTAGTTCCAGGTAGCACACTATATGTTGGGGCAATATTGGAAATCAATATTGCCCCAATATTGAAAAAGTTTAACATCTCGATATTGGGGCAATATTGATTTCAATATTGCACCAATATTGCGCCAACATAGTGTGCTACCTGGGTTTGGTATATTATAGTATATTCTCCATACGTCCCTCCCTAGCTCAGGTGACTTTTTGCTATCAGTCTTCTTATTTTCATTCTTTATGTATTCAGCACCAGATTTCTCTTACATAATTTTAGCTTTGCCTTTCTTCGTCGACCTTCTTGAGTTTCCAGTATTTGATACTTTGATCTGACATATCAATTACTAATCGTTTCAGCTGTTACTTATTGGATATTTCACGTCGCCAGTCTTTCTTGCATGACACAACAGCTTAACGATGAGGTAGGTTCCGGCTCACGAAGGCATAAAGGGAAATGCAAAAGCAGACTTCCTTGCAAGAAAAGCTGTAAGTAAACACTTAGTTAGTCTACAAAATTTTGAATACTGAGAGGACTGGACTGAGACAATCGCGGATGTTCGTAGGGGATCTCTCCGGTGAACAAAGTAAAAAGGACATGTTTACCGGACATTGTTGTCTAAACAGGCACCTTAACATGATGGGGAGGGTCATAGAAAATCTTAAATATAATAATAATATGAAACTCCGCATCACGTACTATGTGTCAAAATCAAAATGGCTGCAAAATCGGATTTATAATTTTTTACATCCTCTAAATGGTCTTAAAGTTTGAAAACTTTCACTAACGAGGTAATATTTGGAAAATTTGATCAAACATAACTAAATGGTCAATTTAATTGCTTCTACTAATCGTATATAAATGGCTATTTTTGGATCTAAAATAAATCTCATAGGCGGTTGTCGTAATCATTGGTAACTTATAAAAATTTTTTTTTAAATGTCTAGTAGACATTTATAGATAGTTTTATTAGTGATATATTTAGAACAACAATTTGTATTATTGATAACGTAACATTTAGCCTAGTTATACAATATAAATGCCCGAAGGGGTTAAAGAACCTACCGAAGGAGAAGTAGCAGACTGTGGTAAACCTGTAGATTTTTCGTTTAAAAGCGTCGGTGCTTTATTTGGTAAATATACATAGATAACTTAAGTACTTATTTTATAGCTTTTCCTGAAATTAGGACCAATTAATAATGTGTAAATTATGATAATTACTCATTATCTGGTAGTGTCTCTCTCAGGTTTCTCAACTATGATGTTTAAGTTTAAAATTAAATAGTATTTTTGAAGGATCTTTTAATTTTGGTCTAGTACTTGCTCACTTTTTAAGTAATATTATCTAAGAGACGGTCATAGCCTTGTAAATAGTTCAACTGCTAATGCCAGACTACCGGGTTTAAATTCGATGGAAAGTTCAATTTTCAATGTTTTTTTATAAACCTTTCTACTTTTATTACCCATTCTTTCGGAAATCTGGTTCCTACTTTTCATGCATTCTTTTAGAGTTTCCTTGATTATAACAAGGACCCCATATCCTGCTCTTTCTTCTTTATTGACTCCACTATTAGATCTATAGTCCGCTTCTCTTCCATTTTTGTGTTCTTTTAATAGGTTTTAGTAAGGAAGTTGTACGCTGTAATTTTTTTGAGTATTTTTTATTCCAAATTCCACATATTGAAATTCGTAATTCTTTTTCGTTTAGCGCCACCTACTTTTGACCAAAATGTATTAGTTTTAAGGTACCAAAAACCTGGCTTTTTGTCCCCTTCCATTAACGTTACTCGGGAACCATCACAAAGAGGTGGAAGTATAAATTTTTAGCGGAGCTGTTAGTTGCTTTTATGAGTGGCTTAGTAAAACATTTTTCAAAAAAATTCTGCCTAAAGCCCCACATATCAAAAACCATGGATGCTTTCCCCAAAAGAGAAGCCTTGCCACGAGTCTGCATACTCCTGGGAATGATTTGCCCATTTTTGCAAATTGCTATCGAATGCCCATTTTAAAGCTGTGGTCGAAATCCACGTTAACTGAAATATTTATAGTAGTTATTGTTTTTTATTTCTATGGAAAGCAATTTAAATAAATTTTAAAGTGTCAATATAAGTTTTTGCTCAAAAAACTAAAACGTTTTTTTTATCTGTTCTGTTTGTTTAATTAAGTTTTTTGTAATGAAATTACCGAAAGACGAAAACGTTATTTTAGAAGCGGCATTACCAGTTGACTATTCTTTTAACGAACTAAAAAAGTTATTGAGTTAGTAGAATATGAAAAATAAGTTATTCTGTTTATCTTAAAAATGAAAAATAATTTCAGGCATTGGAGTGGAAGGCCCTCGATCGACCAGAGTTGGAAAGATTCCAGAGCGTGGAGCTGAGCGCAGAAAATATTTAACTAGGGCAATTTGGTTGAACAATAACAAACTTACGAATATAAAAGATGTAGAGATTATGGCGTCCAATGTATTAGAACAACCCGAGAAATTGGGCTGGCTTGATTTTTCTTTCAATTTTATCACCGAACTTGATGACGTACGCAAGTTTAACTTTTTTTTTTATTTAAATTTGTTGGTCAAAAAGGCGTTTTTTTCCAGGGTTTACTCAAATTGCCAAATTTAAAAATACTTTACCTGCATGGCAATCTGTTGGAAAGCATGGAAGATGTATATCGAATAAGAAATTTATTAGAACTGAGAAGTTTAACTATGCATGGAAATCCAATCAATGAAATACCCAGATACAGAAATCATGTGATTTGTTATATGCCGCAAGTAATTCGACTTTAAATTAAATTATAGCTATTTTATTTATTTCTTGACTCCCATAAAAACTTTGGATTGCTTAAATCATTTGTTGATGTTTTTATTAACTGATAGGGTTTGAGGACGTCTTGAGTAGAAAACATAAAATTTATTGTTTTAAACCAAATTTCGAATTAATAATTTATTTTATATCCGGTCTTGGCGTCTACGGCAGTCGCCCCTCTCGTCATGTCCTTGTTACGCTACTGTTGACGTAAATAATGTTATTGTGCAAAAAATATTGTAGACATAACAAGGTAAATAAGTTCCAATAATTTTGTTGCAAAAAGTAAACACCGCAATTTTATTGCTAATTAAGCAAAAGAATATGCTAATTTTTAATTAAAAAATATGCATTTAGCCAGATTTTTAAAATTTAGTAGCATTGTCTTTTAGGCAAACGTCATGCACATAAATTTATGTGGATATTAACTTTTTATATAATTCACATCGTGGCATTGTTTTGATTTTATACTACTTGACAATTTTGAATGTTCATTCGAAATTATTTTGTGATTGAAAACAATTTTTTTGCGTATCAGAAAAAGTTTTAAGGGATCACTTATCAATTTCTGTGATATTTTTAAAATAAAAGAGCGAAAATGAGTAAATAAGACTCGGCGTTTAACGTGCGTGCATGGATTAACGAGATTGCTATTGTTTATAGTAAAAGACAAAACGGTTTTTGCTATAAAATTCGAGTTTACAGTAAAGCTTGAGAATTTTATAGCAAATCTTCATGGACACCTCCTGAAAGCAGGAAGCGACAAATTAAATATTGAGAAAATTTTCATTTGCATACTACTACTAATCTAATATTGATTTGATCTATTAACTAGATAATTTTTAATTTTAGCTGGTAAATTTGGATTTTTCTCCAGTAACGCAAGAAGAAAGACTTCAAGCTAAACCACCCGAAGCAGTCAGAAGAATTGCGCAAGGAGAAATGAACAAAAAGTAAAACCTGAAAATTTTCTGTTTATTAATATTTTTAACTTTTATGTAGTAGCTGATTTTACATGTAATTAAATAATATACAATATCTAAATCGTACTCATATCAACTTATAACCTGAACTGGTTATACTTCGTAATAAACAAAAACAACAATTTCTAATTTTTACTTATTTCTACTTGGCCCCTATTTCACATAGCTACAATTTAATCCAGCGGAACCTGATTTAAAAACACAGTATGACTCATCAATTTGAAATAATCCATAAATATTTTACACAAAAATCAAACGCTCAATCGCTCAACTCATAGAGACTCTTACCACTTCTACCTTTTCGATCGTGTGTTTTCTATAATCCTGACCGATATCCGTTGGGTGCGATGTGAGATGGAATGGCAAACAGACCAGCTAAAAGATTACACACCCGTCTAGTCAGAGCTTGAGTTGCGCGTACGCGGTTGGTGGGTTCTTTTCATTGTGACTTAAGCGATCTTTGGCAACCAACTAAGAAAAATAAATTCTGGCGCCAGTCTTCCAAATAAAACGTAGAAGTAGAAGAATTGGTTTTATTCAAAAAGCAAAGTTGAGTAAAGGGTGGAGTTGACAATGTTCGAATTAAGAAAATAAATCAATACACTGAAATTATATTAGGTTTCTAGTGGTAGGTAGTACATTTAAAAATAATTTAATAAATTTTGTGTACATTTTTAACACATTAATAAGTGCATCATATTTGTGCAATACAAAGTTTTGTTTGATTATTTAGTTTAATTATTTGGGATATTTAATTGGTGTATATATCTCATGATAAATATTCACTACGCCGACTTCTTTATTTGCTATAAGGAATGTTAACTCCAATTTAAATTTACCAGAAGGCATCAATGGAGGGAACTGAGTTTCGTCGAGCATAAAATTACATGTGTGGTAAGTAATGTCCTGTAAACGATATTAATCAGAACTTTGTTACATTATTATATCACAAGTATTTTCAATACCTTATAAAAACAAATTGATGTTACGTTGCCACATTTGATAATTGCAGAAATTCCCAATGCATTTGACTTAAAGCCTTTCATTACATTTACTTGAGCTCGAACGGGAAAATGTCGATACTCGTTACTCAAAAATTTATAAGATTGCGCTATGACCTGCAAATATACAAATATTTGAATGTTATGAATTTAGCTGTTTTGATGATGTTTTGTAAGAGAAAAAGTACAATAGGGTTAGCTCGGGCTAGAAAGAACCGGCAAGAAGAAATACCGACGCAGTACATGTTGTGAAGAGAGAACGTGCAGGTTTTTCTAAGCTCGAACCAACTCTACCACATGTCAAACTTATTCACCTCTATATCATTGCTCGCGTTAACTTTTAAGTTTATAGTAATATTGTGGGCCGTGGTAGTACGATTATATTTAAATGCTTTAACCTCACAAATATTAAAATAACTTTTATTGTAATTCATCAGTTCAATTCGGACATCTTTAATTTTGTAGGTATGTTGGTGCAACTAAAAGTGAGTTTATTAGTACTTTAATAATCAAATTGTGCCTCAACATCTTTAACATAACAAGTGATATTTAGAAAGAGCAATTAAGTAACAAAATATCGTATTTCTAACAACTTGTACACTGTTATATTTATTCTAGCAACGTCTAGTAATACACAACTTTACTAGGCTTCGCTAAGATAAATACAACGGTGTATAAAATATTTAACACCAATATACAAAGAAGTGTGAATACTTTTATTATGTCAAATCAATCATAAAATATGGTGTGAAATTTGACATACAACGTTGCCAGTTGAATATTTCATTTTAATTTGTAACTACAACCGCTTATTTGTTGCAGGAAGTTCTCCGTCAGCTAAACAGTGCCAAAATGTGACTTTTTACCCCCGGTAGGGAAAAACTATATTAAAATAGTAGCATAACGTTGATTATACTACAATTGATACATGTCTTGTTAACAAATCGACTAAAGCATAATCTGACTCAATTATTTAAAAATTATAAACTTGTTACCTTAGAAAAAATGTTCTCATTGCAAGAGACATCTTGGCCAAAAAATATAAGTGAAAATAGCAAAATCATATTTTTATGGTAAGCCAAATATTGTAGGTATATATTTAAAAGCTTGCAAAACTAATAGAACAAACCGATACAATAACATGAATTGGGAAAATTTTCCAATTAGAGTTAATGATTCCTGGAAATCGTTTTTCTTACCACAAGGTTTTCTATTTCCAATTTAGAAAATTACTTTTACCAAGGACTTTTCTCAATTGTACAGGTACTCATTTATGCTCATCATTATTTCATAAATAGAAACATTGGTGGTACAAAACTAAAAGTTATCCTTTTCCTTGTAACTAACTCTCTCTTTCTATATTGTCGTGTTCTGTTCGAACAAGCTCTTAAAGGTCCGGGAGCTCATATAGTTCGGAAGCATAAAACTCTCCCAGTTAGTCGATTTATAAATTAAAAAGCCTCAACAAACAAAAAAATCATAGTACGGTAAATAAATTTTTATAAAACAAATGAAATTCCAATATAAAAATAATTGTAAACTGAAAGCAAATTATCGTTCCGCAAAAATCCACAAATGCAATTTGTAAAATCAAAATAATACTAATTCTCGCTCAAAACACACCCTACATTTAATAATCAAAATTGTATTAGTATCTTTGAACGGAAATAGCGTTTGTTAAATGAAAAATCTTATAATTAAAATTGTACAAACGAAATAAATTGTTTTAATTTTTAGTTTTTTAATTTTAAAATTATCGCAGTAAATACCACAGCTGTATTAAGTCTGTTCGATTTTATTCTATTCGCGCAGATACGCACATGTGAATCCAGTAGCACAAATGTCTCATAAATTGTAGGTGAAAAAGTGTTATTTATCACTGGTGTTAAAATAATTGTGAATTCGATGTTTCCAATGATTATCTTCAAATTAATTATTGCGTCTCAGCAACACATAAAACCCGATAGTGATGTATGATAAGTAATTAACCATTTAATTATTTATATCCAAAATTTTATGAAAAACACACTTTATATAATTTCAGAATAATGAACTCCATGTCGCATTGAATAAACAAATTTAAACTGATTTACCGTTTTTATTCTGCATGTAGTTGAAGTCGATTCCTGCGGCTTTCAAATTTCAAAATGGTCGACCATGTACGCATCTATGAAATCAATCAGTAATTCTTCCAATTTCAAATATCACTTTCCAAAATAATCAGCAACAATTCTTCACTCCATTTATCATTGCACTGGTAAATCATCAATACTACAATCTTCAATCTCGCTGTATTTTCAATTAAATCGCAAATCTTAATTAACTTTTGGAACGCAACGAAGCGCCCGTCTCTCGCAATCACCAGCAAGCCAGCGACTCTTGCCCAGTTTTCCAAATTGTAAAACTTGCGTCCTCCAAGTTTTTGGATTTTTGTGCTTCATTGTCATTGGCTTTAGAAACCTGGCAGTTCCAAATTCACCAATCAACTCTACCTACTTCCAAAAATGTTTATCACCCCATCTATGAATTCATGCGCTCACTATACTCACAGTGGTCTATTACACCGACACTTTTCAATTAATCAAACTTTTAACAGGTAACAATTTACAAATAAACAAATAAAAAAATCAACGCTGTTTCACTTTGACTGATTTTTGTTATTTTACAGGGATAGTACAATTTTTCCTGTTTTGACAATTCGCTTTCTCATTGACCTGTCGTCTGTGATGAAACTGACCTGGACAATTGATCATTTGTTCAATTAAAATTTCTTGCAAGAGAGAAAAACGCTGTGAAATTTTGATTGTGGAATCTTTTCAATTTTTGTACTTGGGATAGAACACTTCAATATATTAACTAATATTTTCCAATAACCTTCCTTTTTTTTAGTAATCAAAATTTGAATTTATACACTACAATGGATAAATTTCAATATTTATCAATTTCACAAAAAAATTAGTATACTCTGATTTAAAAATTAAATACACCTTCTATTGTATTTTTATATACCTATTGTAGTGATACCGGCGAGATACCCCTAAAAGGTGCTCGCAACTAACGGGAACACTCAAAAATCTAGCCGAGGATACGTGGGCTCTAATAAAAAATAATACGTTGCATAGGCAAAACCAAATTCTGTTGAAATTAATAATAATAATTTAAGAAAACTTAACTTATAATTTATTAAAATAATTTTAAAAATAAATTATCAAAGAAACTCTTTTATACTCACAAATTTGAGTTTTAAAAGTGTGGTGTAATATGTTGTAGGCGTACAATAGCGCTATTGTAAATAAACATCAAAACAATTGAAAATAGCAAATAACGCATTTGTACCCACTACGGTGTATTCATGTAACAAAAAACAAATTTATAGTGTAACACCTTGTATGTAACAATCATAGTTACTTTAGGTAAGTTTAGGGAATTTTGAACAGAGGTTGGTAACACGGGATTCAAAATCGAACAAGTAGAAGCGAGTAGAAGTGTAGGAGTTTTCTGAAAGTGACTTTTTTTAATTGAGAATTTGCTAGATCAATTATTATTATTGATCAAATGGTTTTGATCGCATTTTTTATGGTATCTTGATGTAAAGTTTCTTCTAGAATATTCACGTAAGTGATTTTACACTTTTCCATTTAACATCTTTTGGCTGCAAATTAAAAAATCTATTTTGTTGATGATAAGCTCTTTTATCATCAACTGGCGCCCAAATTTACATCGTTCGCAGATAGGGTCACTGAAAACACTAAAAGCAACTGTCGTGGTAAATACATTCGATCAGCATCTTCTAGAACCTACGAAACGCGCATTGCGCGACCCGTTGCTTCTCCGACTGTGGTTAAGTACCAAGATCTAGCTACTTTTTTCTATCATAAAAGGATCAAGTAGCGTTGTGACTAACTTTACTGCCAAAGTTTGGTGCAATAATAAAACAAATTTATTTCAAATCAAAATTAAAAAGGTAATCAAAAGATTAACTAAAAAAAAAATGTTTGTTAAATAAGTGAACTTCAAAAATGAAATTGTTATTCGGCGCCATGAAACTTTAAAACGCGAAAAATTATGAAATGTTAAATAAACGAATGGAGCTCATTTACCGCAATTGGAATCAACACTACGGATATGCAGACCTCGAACGTCGATCCATCAATCAACTTCAAACCAAATTCTTCCTCTAATCCACTTTTGGAACCAAAATTGTACATGATCCAAAAATGATAAACCAAAAATTAATCTCCGCTTAAACTCGGAACAAACTTTTTCAAAAATTCCAAATTGTCAACTAATGACTTTTGGTCAAACACCAATCCAAATTTTACTAAACTTTGGCCTAATAAAACCAAGATGACTTTATTAATAACTTTGACTTAACGCCTTTTTTGGCAGGCCAAAATCAACTCAAAAATAACTGAATGTCGACTCTTCTTCGACTTAACGTCGACTTGCCTCACGACTCTCGGTCGACTGACTTTTCTGGAAAATTTTCTCTTCCACGTTGTCAATTTTTCATAACGCTTGAACTTGCGTTTTAAAGTATCCATTTATCACTTTGTTATTACGCACGCACTTTTTATACTTTTAAATAGTTTCTATAATCAAAATAAATTGAAATTTAGAAATTATAAATAAAATTATTAGTCTGTTGGTGTGTTAAAAGTTACATTTACTATTATTGGTCTTTTTGATAAAATGCAATAACACAATAAAATGAAAGAAAAACAAAATTATTACTATATATAATTGGTTTTCTTCTTTGTGGGTAAATTGAACTAATTAAAATAGTTATTACATAATTAACGTTTTGAGGTTTATTTCCTCTTTGTCAGAATCTACTATAAGTAGTCCAATTTACCCACAAAGAAGAAAACCAATTATATATTTAAAATATGGATGTTAAAAACGAAATTAAAATTATTACTAATTTCGACTTAATTTTGTTAAATTGAAAATGGGGAAAATGATTTTTAAAGTTGTTTCACGACAATATAAATATAATATGACAGCTCTACCGGCTTAGAAGGTCCATGGCTTTATGACGATAAATCGTCATTTCTCCTACTTGATTTGTCTTGTAAACTGATAAAAAATCAGGTTTTACCACAGAGTGTAGATGTCCAACGGAAAGCCGAGCTAAGAAATTCTGTGCAATCCGCGATTTGAACCCAAAATTTAAAAACTTTTTGTGACCTTCCATGGTCCATAAACAACGAGATTGATTGGAAAAAATATATCGCTATTTGTAGCGATAGCGCTAAAGCTATGACTGGTAAAAAAGCGGACTGGTTGCTAAATCGATAATGCCAAACGTATCATGGACACACTGTTATTTTCATCGACAAGCTTTGGCAGCCAAGGTTTTACCTTCCAATTTAAATGACGTGCTTAAAACGGTAGGTAATCAAAATTGTGAATTTTATTAAAGGGAAAGCCTTGCAAACCCAACTATTCAGAATCGTTTGTAAAGACATGGGTTCGCTTCATCACAATCTCCTTTATCATACAGAGGTCAGGTGGCTATTCAAAGGAAAGGTTTCGACAAGAGTTCTAGAACTGAAAGCTGAATTGTTAATGTTTTTACAAAATCGTAAATTCAAATATGCTAATTATATTTGTGAGCCTGTTTGGTTCTTAAAATTAGCATTTTTTTCTGATTTTTTTATCCACTTAAATAATTTGAACAAGAACCCCCAAGAAAGAAAAGAAAATATTTTAACATCTAAAGATAAAATTAAAGCATTCCTTGCAAAACTTCATTTGCAGTCAAAAATATTCAAATATAGATCAAAAATATCTTTCTCTTAAGAAGATTGTTGAAGATAATGCAACAGATCAATTGCTTGTAGTAAGTTCTCACATTCCTTTCATGATACAGGACCTTGCATAATTTGGAAGATAAACTATTAACTTACTTTACAGACCTGGACTCTGAAGCTGACAATGGGCGTAGATGGAATTGAACCCTTTCTTGGATAGGTCAATAGAATTGGCTGATCTAACCACGGAGATGAAAGAAAATTTTATAGATTTAGTTGCTGACGGCATGTTTAAAATGGAATTTTATTTGCAAAGTATTGATGTGTTCTGGATGAAGAGAAAACAAGAATATCCAGAACTGGCAAGGAAGGCTTTAAAATTATTAGCACCATTCCCCACTTCTTATGTACTTATGTGGACTGACGTTCTTTTCAATGGTGGACATTAAAACTAAAAAGAGAAATAGCTTTTAACTAAAAAATGATTTGATTATTAACATATCAAAGATAGAATCACTTCTCACTGATATTCTATTTTTTTTTGTAGGTGAGGACCTAGAAACACTTGTTTTTTTTTGTTCGTGACTCCCCGAGTAAGACTTTGCAGCCCCATTTAAGGTTGCGACCCACAGTTTAAAAAACACTGGTTTAATTTTAAATTGAGCAAACTGTTGTTTTTTTAAATAACTGAACTACAAGAAAATTTATTGCAATTTATTAGATTACTCGAGTGGTTATGCGACCTACTGTTTAAAAAAATGCTCAACTGAATTTGATAGTTAGCATTAAGATGTATCGTTTAAGCAGGTGATGATGAATCTCACATATCGATTAGTTTTGCTAAAACTCGATTTTAAAGTTTACATTGTAACGCAAATTTCGACATTATTGAAGCATTATGTTGGCAGTACGTGTGATTTTTTGCTTTAAATATCCTGATTTAGGTTATTTTCTCTCGAAAATTAAATCTCAAAAGGTCGAGATTTTGTAATTTCTGAGGTTTCTCTTTCAATCTTGAGTTTAAGGGATATAGAATACTCTCCAAGCATAGGCAAAGTTTTAGTTTGATAAAGACAAGTAAAATCTAAATTAGCACTCCCTCTCCAAATTTGAGAATAGCTTCTCCTATAGCAGCGGTGGCGAACCTATGGCACGCGTGCCAGAGGTGGCACGTACGAAAATTTTAATGGCACGTTAACGATTTACAAGTGATATCATTTTATACGCGCTACAAATTAAAACGTGAAATAATATCAATAGTCGAACACATGCAGCTGTGTAAAAACGGCTTAGCAAAAGCAATAGGGAGCGAGAAAATTCCCCTCCCCCCACGATAAAAGTTCATAACAAATGATCACTTAAAAAAAGTTTACTTTTTTAATGCTAAAAGGCGCTACCGTCAAGATTTCTCGCTAATTCTCCAATAAGAGAGCGAGAAAGTTTGACGTTAGCGGCTTGAGCCTTAAAAAAGTAAACTTCTTTTATTAAATTTTTTAATTCTAAAGGACGCTAATGTCAGCTCTCTTGCTCTCTTTGTTGGAAAGTAAGGCGATATCCAGTACTTTGATTTTAAAAATTTTTACTGCTCAGAATGATACAAAACGGGACAAAAAGCAATTAGAAAAATAGAGTATCCCTCAGCCGCAAGTAAAAAGTTGTTTTATCGAGAATTATTATCGTTTTTATCTTTTTTTTTTCTTTTTTTTTCTTTTTTTCTTTCTTTTATCTTTCTAAATTGGCTATAAATAAGGAAGAGATATTCATTAAAGAATTAAATTGTCTTCTTTATCAATTTTGAAAAGTTACGTTGTTAGATCATTGTGCTGATGCTGGGGGGTATTCACCCCAGACCCCCGGTTTTACACCAATTAATTCACATTTTAGAATAGATTTGTTTTGGTTTAACCATATTTTTAATATTAAATAAATAAATAGTATTTAAAAAAACGCTTTACGTGAAATGCCCCAATATTGGCATAAAAAATCAAATCAATTATAATTATTTGCTAGAAAGCTCCACCTCAGTGTCGATTAACTATAAGCGCTTTTTTAATTTGATTCATTCGTACATTAACCAGTAAAACATGGTCAGGTTATTCCACCTGATTAGATTTTTGGACGTAGTCATCATCGGTTTTTTTTATTTCTACTGTATCACCATGTTGTGGAGCACAACACGTATAGGGGCGGAAAAACAAAGTTGACACCCAGACACCAATCATTCTTATTGTTACAGCTCTGAATTTTATTAAATTGTTAAAAAAAATTTTATGTTTACAAAACAACTGTTTTGTAAAAAAAACTTGTTTACTTCGTAAAAATTATATGGTATTTACAACAGTTCTTCCAATACACGTCACAGATTCAAATTCAATGACGTCGATCATAACCACCACATAAAAATTAAATTCCAATTTATCTCATAATGCGAAATTTAATTATTTAGTAATTTTTGTGTCTGGCAGTTTGTTTTGATGATATGTCATATACGCTGTTGTCAATAGTCGAGTTGTTTATAAACTGTCAAGTTAACCTGTAAGTTTTTCTACTCGAAAAAGCATTTATACCAGTTACACTGCTGTTATAAATATTAATTATTGTTGTAAAAAAGAATTAAAACATTAACAAACGAGGTAAACTATTTGTGGCTTCTTTAATCAAATATTTTGAATTGGAACGAGACAATAATGGCCTTTTAATCCCATTTGTCAGATGTACATCAGGTAATAATTTTTAATATTTTGTCGATGTAACATAAAAATAATTTATTAATTATCGTAGCGAGTCGCTTTTGCTTTAAAAATTAATTTATCAACTGTAAGTCAAATTTTGCAAACTGTTAAAACAAACGAAAATTTCATAGTTTGTAAGAAGAGATCAAATGCAAAGCCGATAACTGATTTAAATGATTTTGAAGCAAATGCCATTAGAAATATTATCTACAGAATGTACGAAAACCGTAAGTAATCGATCGATAAAATTCAAATATTTTCTATACTAATATTATTTTTATAGATCAACACATAACATTCGGAGATCACCAGCTTGATCGAAGATCAGAAGGTCCCCTAAACGGTGGCTACTTTGAACCAATTTCACGTTCTTTTGTGTGTACGTAGCAAATATTTCTTTAAAAATACTGATTAAGTTTTCTAAAAGTTGAGTGACCACAGTTCACGGTAATTAAATATTTTTTACGTTACTAAATTTCTTTAATCACATCTAATCTTACTTTGTTTTATTTTGTAAAAATTCAAATGTGATCTTCTCTAAAATTCATTAATTTTACTGCATTTAACACTATCATCGTAGTCTGATATTTCTGCCGAAGTGACTATTTTAACAATATTGAATAGAATGAAACCTATAGCAAAATGTTACACCAACAATATAAATATTGTTAATATTAAATATTTATGAAAATATCAACTTATAACGACATTATAGGTGTTTTATTTCTGTCCTACAACCTCAAATTTCCATGAAAATTGTGGCAACAATGTTCGAATCTGACGTCATCAATGCCTATGACGTGTATTGGAAGTTGGATTTTATAGAGTATATACCTGTGTATGCAATACATAATAGGCACTGTATTACACCAGTGCTGTGTCAAGGAATTCAAGTTTAAACTTGAAGCAATTAATTTGTAAACTATGTATAGGTATAAAATAATATATTAAGCGTAAATAACAGTGGTAAAAAAAATTATACGATTACATATTTTTTATTTAAATATTTTGACGTAAATTTAGTTTTATGACCAAGATGCAACATATACAATTTTTTTTTTATGTTTTTGCATTATGTGGAACAGATGATATTTTAAAAAAAGTTATAAAATCATAACGATGCTAATAATATGTTTAAAATACCTAATTTAATGACACTTTTTTATGTAAAATACTTCTGGTCAATCTTATTAAAAAAATTTTGATAAGATACATTTTCCTATGTTTAGGGGTATAAATTGATTCTTTTAGGTCTTCTGGCATTTTAAAGAGATAAAAATTTAAAAACCCAAAATATGGCAAATTATTCAAAAATTCATCATTATAAATATTTTTGAATTAATTCAAAAGATAATGAAAAAATTTGTAATTATGTACATTATTTTTACTCTTGAAATTGTTTATTCGTAATTAATTGAACCGCGTCATGCGTTTTTTTGTTTATTTTAAATTTGTTGTTTAAAAAAAATTATTTGGAAAATTACTACCATTTCAATTAAAAAAAAAAAAAATATATATATTGCAAAGCTAAAATAAAAATGTTGTTTCAACTCTGGAATTTTAAAAATGAAAGTCACCTACTAAACTCATTTATTGTGATTTCTTGTAAAAATACGCAGACGACGTAGTATTACACGCATTACGTAAAGAAGAGAGCAAGGATGAAGGATAATAACATGATTACTTTAATGGGTATCCAAATACTTTACTGTACTAATTCCAAAGAAATAACATTTTTATGGTCATATTAATTTAGAGTGCACAATTTACCTATTTGGAAATTTTTGGTTCATTAGGAATTCCCGAATTAATTTTTAAATTCAGAATACTTACATAGCTCCAAAATTAACACAATTTACTTATGCATGTAAATAATACATATTCAAATTTGTGAAGGTTAAGTAAAAAGGGAAATTGATTTTTAAACAATTTAAACCAAGATTGGAATACAATAATTAAAGAAACGACCTAGTTTTTATACACGTTTATTGTTTTTAGCGCAATATCAAGTTTTGTTTAATTCGCATTTATTTATAAAAATTCGTACAATATGACTACTGACTTGTTTGTTTTTATTGATGGAGGGGACCAATTTGAATTGAGAGATGTATGCGTAAAGTTACCTTAGTTAGCTCTTCGTGTTTATATTGATTAGCTGAAAAAGTGAAGTGCATTATTACGAGAGTGGTTTATTAAATTAATTGGTGAGTTTTAAAACATTTTTTAAAAAAATACTTAAATAATTTTTTTAATTTTGCAAAATTTACTATTTTGAAATTCATACTACTATAAAATCAGGTGAAATGGATCAACGATAAAATCGTCCTATCGTCCGCACTCAGAACCGATAAATGCTCTCGTTGAGAGTCCAACGGTTTTGTCCTTATCGGGTCACAGAGTGGAGGATTGGGTGGTTTTAACAGTGGTTCACTTTTGGACGCATGTAAATTCCACTGATGCCCGCTATTGATCTCCCCTCTTTAAAATTAAAAAATGAAAAATAGGAAACGCTAAACTTTTTAATCTTTAAAGTGAAAATTAATTACCTTCTGAAGATAATGACAACACACTTAGATGTATACGCTTCCTTTGATTACAAAAGCGGAAGTTTGCCAAAGTCAGATATACCTACCAAAGCTCGTGCATAGAAACTATTAATTTCGTATCGTTGCACCGGAAAGGTGCAAAAAATTTATCCTTACCAGTTTTCCAAAAAGCTGGCGCTTAAGTACGTCAAATGTCAAGTAGCGGAGGTTACTGAGTCACTAACTTACCGACTGTGTAGCGAAGAGGGTAAATATCTTGGGGTGTTTCACGTTAAGGATCTCAAGGCTAACTCTGATTAACTCTGATTTTATTTATTAACTTGTTCGAAGGTGTCTAATGTAAACATTATTTTCTGCTTTGGGATTTGAGGAAATTTTTCCTTAAAAATCCTTACAAAATTATGACCGTCGTCGCGTCAGACCGAAAATTTAAAGTGGAGTAGTGCCATCGTAAAAATTAGAATAAGAGGAACGTACCACATCAAACTTTTATTTTGGTAAAAGGTCTTTACCAAGAAGAATCTTTACTAAAGACATTATCTGGGAATTGAAATTACTTATCAATCACAAGATAAAACAAAAACTTTTTTTTACGATGAGGTTACGTTTGAACCTTTTTCAATTCATGTAATTAAAACCTGCGTAAGTTTATCTATGAGCCGCCTATGATTTAATGATTAAAACACATTAAAATTATCAAAAAAGCACATAATGACAAAATGAACTAACATTTACGATGCTTTTAAAAATGAATAAATTAAAATACCTAGTTCCAAATTTTAACAAATTAAATGTCAAATTATATTTGATTGAGATGTGGTCACATAATAATAATAAGCAACATTATGAACCCTCAAAATCTTAAATAAGTCGTCTTACAAAAAAGAGCCAACTTTGATCATACGAGTTAATCATAATTAGAACTTCATCAGGTAAAATTTTAAAATTAAATTATTTAATTTATACTATATAAGAAAATCGATTGTTTTGCATGAGAACATTTATTCCATCTTCTACAGTAATATACAAATACAAAATAATAGTTTTTTTTAAGATGCAGTAAATTTTTCAAACATGAGTAAAATTATTGATCAATATTAAAGGAAAAACGATTAGCCAAAAAAACCTTTACATGACTTCTCAACAAACACAAACAAAGGTTCACCTATTTACATATTTACTGCACGGTTGTACAGATCTCTGATTAGCTGAAATTGTGAGTCCATGCAGCAAAAATGAAATTTTTCATCTAACTTTTTGATATATCGTCGGCTTCACATGAAAAGTGCATAAGTCCAAAATTACCGAAAATGAGATTTTTGTTCCATCTAGTTAATAAAAGCATTCTCCAGCGATTGAAAAAATAAAATTTGAAGAAAATCAAACAGATGACACTAAAATAGCTTATTGAAATAATGCATAAGCCCATAGCGCATTGACAGCGCATGACGTTTTTTGCCCTTTCTGTAAAATTTGTCATTTGAGACTTATGCACTTTTTATGTGAAGCCGACGATATGCTCCAGTTGTCTGATAGTCGGTATTTAACGAAGTTTTTGAGTGGAAAATCGCCATGACAGACCATTGATTAATTTAAGATATTTGTTTTTAACAACTTGCAGTTTCTTGATAGGAGCGTGTGCTGCTCTGACCATACAGAGCATCCGTATGTCATAATTGGTCGAATAATGGATTTGTGTACCTATGATATTTTTGTTCTTGTGAGATAGCTTTTGCATTTTCAGTGTCAATTTTTTGCTTTTTTAATTTTTGGAATCTCAGATTTTTGGAGTAATGTCTGGATGTGTGTCATTGAAATCTCTCCTCTAAAACCGCTTTTATTTTCGTTTTGTTGATATTTAATGGCACGCACGAATGGATTAACGAGATACCCTTCGTTACAAAAGATGTAAAAATGGCAGATTGCACATAATATGCAAATGGATAAAATGTCTCAAAGAGATTACACTTCTGAAAGTGCTTAGAAATCATTTACACGTGTTTACCGGTGGACTAATGAAGAGGAAGCAGACGTTTAGCTACAGACTGATAATGTAGAGGATTAAAAATGTAGTATCACCGCATATTATTTGTTATCTGCAGTGGGACCAGTGGCAGATTTCCCATTAGGCGCAAGAAGCGCTCGCTTTGAACCTTTAAAATTCAAGGGGGCCTCAAAATTCACCTGTCAAAAGAAAATAATTTTTTTTAATATTTTACACATTACATTACACACAAGCCGCTGGTCGCATTACCTAAAAAAAAAGATAATTACATACAAAATAATGTCCCGCATTACCTAAAAAAAAGCTGTTTTTTTCAAACTTAAAAAAAATTTAGAGGGGGCCTCAAAATTAAATTAAAAAAAAATTCTCAAATGAGAAAGTCTTGTGTTGTGTCACATCACATTTTTTCTTCAGATTTTTGAGTTTATGAAATATCTTTCAGGCTCAAATTTCATGTAATTTTTATTTATTTTATCTAAAAATGTATTTTCTATGGAACGGCTCAAGTTTCATTGATTGCTGCCTGAATTAGTTCCCTTAAAATTCCAATATTTTTCGACGAAATTCTCACTTCAAAGTTGCTTGAAAAAATAGAAATTTTTGTTAAAAATCTTATTCCTTCGTTTATTACCTGAGAAATATAGGTAAGAAAATTGTGTATAAATTTCAAAACGATCGGTCCAGCCGTTTCGGAAAAATTTTGCTTACCGACTCTGAAAACACCGTTTTGAGAAAAACGTGTTTTATGCCCGTACTAATAGTCGAGGATCAATCTGAGATCACGGATTAATTCTCGGATCGCTCAAAAATGCTACCAATAGTCGCAATAATCCTGGATTCAACACGATCCGAGATCAATATTAAACCTTGACAAACGATCTTGCTCTGACCAAGATTAATTCTCGGATCATTGTGGCGCATGCGTGTTTGCTATGTTGTCATAGTTTATTAACCCTGATAATAATTAAATAATTTTTCAAATACTTTTATTATAGGAACTGAACAGGAACGACGATATAATATTAAAAATTAAAATTTTTTTAAAAATTAATAATAAAATAAAAAATTATGGTTATAAAATAGATACCAATAATGGTTATAAATAGAAACTAACTAAATATTACTAGATATATTACCAAATCTAAGATCAAATCTAGAATTCACCGATCTTACCCGAAGCCAGGACTATTTGTTACGCCAAGATCGTTGTTACGATCTAGGATCGCTGGATCTAGGATTGATCCTGGATTGATCCGAGGATTGATCCTCGACTATTAGTACGGGCATTAAAGTTTAAAAAAGACATTTACACTTGGTTAAAAAAATTTTTTACCAACAATTTTTTTTTTACTTCGAACAAAATATTAGCCGGATTCACTTCAAATTTGATTTGAATTTTCGAAAAATGCAAAAAAAATCGAATTTTTGAAAATTCTAATTAGGCATAACCCTTTAAAAATTTAAGGGTTGGTATTAAACACCACGAATTTAGTAGTACATAGTATATTTGAGGAGCAGACTTTCTATATGCAGTTTGTCCATTTTTAAAATTTTTTAGTTATACATAGCATCGTAATCTATACATAAAATACCACATATTTTAATTACAAAAAGATGTTCTAAACAGCATCTATGCAGGGTAAAAAAATTGTTGAAAATCACTTAGACAATCTAAATGCAGTTTGTCCAGCGCTTGTGGACTAACGTATAGCAGTATGTCCTTCATACGTAGATTAGCCGCTGTTTCTCACGTGTGTGCACTCTCCGGTCTAATATTAACTTTGTTATCATTTATCATAATAGGTTTATTATTATCATTAGACGTAACGGCATTAATAAATAATGAATATTACGGAAGGTGAACATGTTGTAGGCGATGTTAATCGAGGAAGCAGAAAAAGAAAACGAAATATTGTAACAAAAGATCGTAAGAAGGAAGTTAGGTAAATCATAAAATTCTTAAGGTACTATACAACATAATAAATAGTACCTATCATACACATTTTTTTTTACTTAATTTAAGGTATTCAGATCAAGATCCTAATATAGAAAACGTAATCATAACGTGTAATCATAAGCGGAATGACTTTCAGTGCGGTGAACTAACCAAAGACGATATAATGTTGTATCGCAACAATTTCTTTGATCAGAAAAACAAAAATGTCCAAGATAATAAATTGGGGCATTTTATGGAAGTTCAAACCCCAAGCAGATACAGAAAACGAGTACCCAACAGCAAGTCTCATAATTTTTCCGCAAAATATCATGTAAGTTTCATTTTTGTTATCATTTTTTCCAAGACTTCAATAAACGTTTCGGTAGGTTTTGAAAGACAATAAAAAAATTAACTTGTGCCAGAAGACATTTTTATCAATATTCAGTGTTAGCCAAAGGCGAGTTAACACTATAGCAAAAAAAATAAAACTTGGATCGGGTATTGCAGACAAACGAGGGGGTGATAATCGGTCATATAAGAATACAGAAAAGTTCCAAAATGTAAAAAAATTTATATCTAATTTAAAGGGTCATGAGAGCCACTATGGACGAGAAAAATCTAGAAGAATTTACATATCTTCTGAATATAACATACAAAATTTGTGGAAAATTTATAATAAGAATTCTGATAAAATTTTAAAAGTTAATTACAAATACTTTAGCCGAGTTTTCAGTAACCACTACAATATTGGCTTTGGAAGTCCAGCCACAGACGTTTGTGGCTTTTGTGTTAGAACAGAAACTCAAATTAAAATTTGCAAAGAGAGTGTTGCAAAAGAGAAACTGAAATTAGATCTTAATGTTCATAAAACCCAAGCAAAGCAATTTTTTAAACTCATGAAGGAGCATCCAGCTGGAAGTGTTTCATACTGCTTTGACTTGCAACAAGTTCAAGTTTTGCCAAAAGTTCCAATTCAGGATGCATTTTACGCTCAGCAACTATCCTTTTATTGCTTCTGTGTTACTGACATTAAAATTAAAGCACCGGTATTTTATACATGGATGGAAAATCAGGCAGCAAGAGGAGCTGTAGAAATAAGTTCTGCCTTACACGATTTTCTAATAAAACAAAAATTTGAACCAAATGTTAATACAATAAATTTATTTGCGGATGGATGTGCTGGTCAAAACAAAAACTCGCATATCATGCATATGTTGATGTTATGGCTTAACAACGACGCACCCAAAACTATTACATCGATTGTAGTAACATTCCCTGTGCGAGGACATTCATATTTGCCAGCTGACCGAGTTTTCGGTCAAATTGAAAAAGTGACTAGATCTCACTCAACAATTAAAACTCCCTCAAAGTACTATGAAATATACGCAAAGAAGGGAATAATCCGAAAACTTGGTACGGACTGGGATCTAACTAATATTAAAGCTGCTTTGTCTTCATTAAAGAAAATTAAAGGTACAGGTAGTTTGGTGTAGTGGTTAGGGAGTGGAGCTATAAATCCAAAGATCTTAGGTTCAAATCCCGATCGCTCCCAAATTTATCTGTGCCGTGTTTAGGATTACACGTTAAACTATCATCCTACTATGACGTTTAGTCGGTAAAACTGCTGACTTGTAATTCGGTTTGGCCTTTATGGTTTAGCGGGTTTATCCCGTATTGCAGTATTCAATGAGTTGTCGTTAGATGTCGTGTATATCCCAGTGCAGTATTCGAAGATTCGTCCATAGATGTCGCGTTTATGACTGCAGCATTTGAAGAGACGTCACGATGTCGTGTTACCGGTGAGATGTTCACGGATTTGAAGTTGTTTCGTTGTCGTATGATAAAGTTGTAAAATGGTTTATCCGTAAATGTAATAAATAATAAATAATAATAATAATTAGTCAAGCAAAAAGGATTATTATTAAAAGAGCAGAAACAACTAATACTACTACTGCAAACAAAATTTTTATAAAACCCGAATTACTTTATCGAAGTGATGACCCCTCTCAAAAATTCGAGACGTTGATAAAACAAGGCAAAACCCTTCGAAAAATTAAATTACCTAAAGTGGTTCTACAGCACCGAATTAAACCAAAAAAGCTGAAGAGCCTTTTAAAATTGTTGATAAGTCTTTCAGGGCGTGATTGGCTAAATGACCCTGAACTCAGCTGGTTACAAGTAATTTTTGAAGATTATAATGATGAGGCTGTAGAAGAAGTTTCGGAAGAATCCGATCTAGAAGTTAATCTGGAGGAGGACAATACATGCGATTAATTATTGTCAAACAAAAAAAAAATTTATTCAAACAAAAATGTAAAACTTTTTCTACTAATAAATTTTTTTTCTACTACCATGCTTTATACTCTTTTTTTTGTCTTGTAATGGGCAAGTCGATAAATTTCGAGTCGTAAAGACAAACAAACTGCAGTTTGTCCAATGTAGACAAACAAAGTGCAGTATGTCCAATACATTTTTGGATTTTTATGCCAAACCGTCAATTGAATATTTGCCACATTCATAATACTTAATAGTGTATTTTTTTCTGTATTTTTGCAAAAATTACTTTTTTGATAACTTATCATATAAACCTGTAGTAGTTTTTCTGCTCTCCTGAAAATTTAAGAAAATGGACATACTGCATATAGAATGTCTGCTCCTCATTTGTTTTAGATAATATAAAACTTCAAAATATCGAGTTATTATTAAATTAAAAATGATAAAAGATTTATTTAGCTTTCAAATGATATTTCGATCGTCATCAGAATAATATACTGATGTATATTATTCTGATGACTTTTCTTTAGACGAAATATCGTTTGAAAGCTAAATAAATCTTTTATCATTTTTAATTTAATAATAACTCGATATTTTGAAGTTTTATATTATCTAATATCAACGAGTTAATAATTTATATATTTATATATTTGTTTTATTGTATTACGCTTTATGTAAATACTTTTAGAATTCAAGTTTGATATCTTTATACTTTGAACAATAATGGTTTCACGTTAGAAAATATCTATAGGTACCTACGTCATCTAAAACACAATAACTGACACATTTTGGAGTTATGTTTGTTAACTGGTTTACTCACGTCAACGTGTATTGATTATTATGATTAACAGAAATACTTAAATTAATTGACACATTCATCATGCTTACATCAGTAATCAGCCCCCCACAAACGAAAAATAAGTCCCCCTACAAAAATTAATAAAATTCTTGCTCTGATTTCTTGCAAGCTGTGGACCCCGGCAAACCGATGGCTCTTCCACTCAGTGAGAAGTAACCCCCCCCTCTTGTAGGGCAGGTGTGAGAAAGCTCTTGGATTGTGCTATTTGCTTTGTACATGATCGCGGAACGTGAACTTTGTTCTCAAAAAATCATTCAGCAAAATAAAACGCAGTTAAATTTATTTAAATTTCTATTGGTGGGTGCGTTGTGGTGCTGAAGACTGTACACATAGGTATAGTTCATTCGAAGTTATGTAGATGACCAGGAGGAGCTAATGTACAGAAACGAAAATGTATCCAGTTGTGTCCATATTTTTGCAACGAAGAGTTATCAGGTTGAATTAAGCATCTGCTTACTATCTGTTAAAAGTATAAATTAAATTCACTACGGTACTGGCACGTTTTCCCACCACTTCGAATGTTCCACAAATTAGATTCCATCTAGTCATCTAACTTTGAATGAATTCTAGGTCCAGTTTTGAAAGAATTTATACACAATTTAAAAAAATTAAGGGCTTGGAGATAGTAATAATCCATTATTCGTCTTTCTTCACTGTCAGCCTTTCATGAGCGTCAAGATAAAGAATGGAGAAGCTGCAATTGTAGCGTCATAACGTCTGTTCCAAACCTCAAAATTTAGAGAATGGTTTCTACAGTTAGACCCTATAGTTTCTCACACCGGGATCGCGTTGGTTGCAGCATTAACAAAACTCTCTCAAGATTCAAACAGAAAGAAAGCAGATTACCTGCGAGCTTGTTATCGGAACAAAAAATTTCACAAATTAAGAGGTATCCACCTGTTCATACTACCCTAACTACACACTTTTAAAAAGTGACAAGCAATCAATTTACGATCAATCTCTTATGTCAAACATTACTTGTTGATTAAAATTTAATTATTTTGTAGATCACCATGGTGAACATAATAAACGAAGGAAAAAAGTTAATAGAAACAGCAGAACAATCCAAAATGCAAGAATATTATAGTGGTAGTACTGTATTTGTTACCGGAGGATCTGGATACATAGGAAGTCTTATCATCGAAAAATTATTAAGATCGTGTCCGGATGTCAAAAAGATTTACATTTTGATGAGAGAAAAAAAGGGGAAAAGCATAGAAAAACGATTTGAAGAACTATTTTCGAGTCCGGTAAGCAAATAAATATCTTGAAGTTGAATTTTTTTTAAAATTTATCTTGATTTATCATATTATTTTTAGATGTTTGAACGACTTAAAAAGGAACAACCAGGTTTTGCAAATAAGTGTGCTTTAGTAAGCGGGGATTGCGTTCTTCCAAACGTAGGCTTAAGTAATGAAGATTGTCAAAAATTTATTAACGAAGTGAACTGTGTTTTTCATTGTGCTGCCACTGTGCGATTTGATCAATCCATTCGAGTAGCCACCAATATCAACGCCAGAGCTACAAGAGATCTTTTACGTTTATCTAAAAAAACCAAAAATTTAAAGGTGCTCTCTGCATTTATCTTTAAGAAAATAATTTAATTCTTTCTTTTTTTGTAGTCTTTTATTTATGTATCAACTGCTTTTTCAAATTGTATACGAAAAAATATAAACGAGGAGTTTTACGAAACGGCTGTAGAAGGTGATAGCTTGATAAAGCTCGTGGAAATATTAAATGACAACGTATTGTCCGATATTACTCCTTCGTAAGTTGCTTTAACCATAACCTCGAGAGCTCAAGTACTGTATTTGTTTTAAACTTTTTTGATATCTTTCACCGCTTTCAAGTATTAATGAAATAAAAACTACCATGAGTTATTCTTGAATTCTCATGGCTGTTACTATATATAAGGCAGTTCTTCCTTTTTAAAATAAAAATATTTACTGTTAGGTTAATTGGAGAATGGCCAAATACATATGTTTACACTAAAGCAATTGCCGAAAGTATAGTAAAAACCGAGGGAAAAGATCTTCCAGTTGCAGTTATTCGTCCGTCAATTGGTAAGTTGGTGAAAACTTTTGAGATCCCAAATTGTACTCGTCTTCTTTTTGATCTGGTATTTCAAAATGAAAACATTTTTAATCCTCTTGTTTTAGTTATTTCAACTGTAAGTGAACCCATGGCAGGTTGGATTGATAACATATATGGAGCTACTGGAGTATTGCATGGTGTAGCTGTAGGATTAATACGTAGTCTTCACTGTAAGCGCGATAATTTGGCCGATATGGTTCCTGCAGATTATGTTGTTAATTGCGCATTAGCAGCTGGATGGGATATAGGAACCAGAAAGTAAGAAACGTTTATTTTTGTCTCTCAATCAATCTCAATCGTACAGTTCTAGAAGTCACTTGGTACAAAATGAAGTTGTTTTTGATGAGATGAAAGGTCTTGGAAATGAAAATACATCCGATATTCCAATTTACAACTACATTTCTTCGTGTGAAAAGCCTGTTACTTGGAGTAAGCGTGTCTAATCAAACAAAAGCAAAATTTAAATAAATGTTATTATCTAGGAAAGTTTATGCATTTGGCAGAAGTATACTGTAAGCAGATACCTTCTCCGTTATTAATATGGCACTACTGTTTCTTCCTTGCACCGACAAGATTTCTTCACGATGTCGCCATTATATTTCTACACAGGATTCCTGCTTACATTATCGATTTTATAGCATACTGTATCGGAAAGGAGCCACAGTAAATAACTGGTAATTCATCCAAAATCTCATTAAACAACAAATTTTTGTTTTTAGATTGGTGAATGGTTATAAAAAAATTGATAAGTTTTTGGATGTCTTAGCCTACTTTTCAACGCGTGAGTGGAACTTCAATAACGACAATACCCAAGCTCTTTGGAGAAAACTAAGTTCGGAAGACCAAAAGTTGTTTTACTTTACTATGAAGACATTTGATTGGGAAACATTTTTTTACACTTACACTAGAGGCGGTCGAGTTTACTTAATGAAAGATCCGTTGGATACACTACCAGAAGGAAGAAGAAAATACGTTAAACTTCAAATAGCTCATTACACGTTAGTTACGTTGTTGGGACTAGCAGTACTAAAACTTTTACTTGTATTTTATAATTTTTTATTTTAATTGTATTATAATAATTGATTTAAATTATAGAAAAATTTATTGTGCAATGTCAGTAGTGGCACCTAACATTTTGGTTTTAGTTTAACTGATTTTGAGAAATGTTTATAATATTTTTGGATGAAAAGTATAAAAGGTTTCTTAAAATTGCCCCCATTCCTGAAGATTGCATCTTATAATTTAATTAAAATATATAAATTATTACTAACTTGTGACTGTTATTAAGGTAAACTATTAAAAAAAAACAATTCAATAAACACAATTAAAATTAAAGCTTATTTATAAGTAAATAAAAATATTGAATAAAGCCAGGAAATATCTGCCCGAAGTTTACGTTCATTTGATTTTAAATTAATAGTGGTTTGTTAATATTTTAAAATTATAATTTATTTTTAATAAATAGGTACAAATTGTAAAACATTATCAAGTTAAGTGGAGTACAATAAGACCTAATAAAAATCATCTTATATTATACTCTAAGTTAGCGAGGACAAAGTTAGTTTTAGGAAATGATAATGCGATAAGGGTTACATTAATATTCCATTATTTGATTGTGACCTTTATATTGTTTGGAAGGTTATTTTAATATTATAGGTAAATACCTTATTTATCGATGTTTGTTATAAGAACTTGTGTTTATACTAAAAACTTATAGAATTAAGAAAATTTGATAAGTTTTAAAAGAAAATTAAAAGCAAGATAATGAATACATATGAGCGTATGAATCAAGAACGACCGTTATGTGAAGTGTATTGCGAGCTGGAGTGAATTATACCGGGTGCTGAATGAGTTAAGCGAACATAGGATATTAACATGTAAAAACTTATTTTTGCAAATTCCTGCTTCCCTAATTATTTTAGAGAAAAATTGATGCTCGTTTGCACCACCTATCCTTAAGGTATTAAGCGTCCCATAAATCAATAAGTGTCACTTATTGCGTTGCACCACTGAATTAAGTGTCACTTAACATCGTAAGAAACACTTAAATTTAAGCGTAAGAAATTGGCCGCTTAGACCTGTCACTTAGCCTAAAATTTGTAATATTTGTCAATTAACAAATTAAAACGTCAATTTCGAAGTTTACACTACAGTTCGAATTTAACTTTTTTGGTACAACCGGCCAAAATGTTGTCAGTTGGTTGATGATGATTTAGAAATTTTTGAAATTATTAATCATGGTTTTCCTAAGCAAATTTATGAAAGGGAAAACTATATGCTTAGTATGGATGATATAGCATTTTTTAAAAGATTTCGACTTCCGAAAGAAACAGTTGTTCAAGTTTTAAAAGAAATCGAGACGCAATTAGAATATCCATACGACAGAAATAATTCTGTATCATCAATAAACCAACTTTTAATTGCATTAAGGTGTTATGCAACTGGAACCCATTTGTTGGCAGTAGGTGACCTTAATGGGATTCGCGTATCAACTGCTTCCCGAATTGTGGAAAAAGTTTTGAAAGCGATTGCAGAGTTATATGAAAGTGACATTAAATTTCCAACTACGGATCAAAAAATTATGCAAGCGCAGAGAAGTTTTTTAGCATTGCAGCGATGAAGATGAGCTTCCTTGCCCAGATGACATAGATCCACATGAATTTAATGAATTATTTAATTCTGGGCAAATTCCTTATATACCATTAGTAAATGATAGTGTTGGTATAGCTGCAAGTGTTTGCAATAATTTTATAAATCAATATTTTGAGGCTTTGTAAAATTACTTTATAATTATGTATGTTTGTAACAATTTTATAAATAAAATAAAAAAAAACAAAATTTGACAACTTCAATCAGGTATACGAAGCACAATAAATAATTAATAGCTGTAAACAAAAAACTTACCAGAGGTTATGTTTTCATTTAGTTTGTCTAAAAATTCTTAAAAATAACCAAAAGTACTACATAAAAGCATTGTTGCCAAACTTATGTTAAACTTAGTTAAGCGTCGACTAATATATTAGGTTGGTGCAATGAAATTTAAATTTAAGTTCCCCTTATGGTAAGGGGCGGCTTAGCTAAGGATCAGATTTACTCCGAGGTCGTGCAAACGGGCATGAAAGATACAAATATAATGTATAAATATAAACTACGAATGATAAGAGCATTAGATTTTATCTAGCTTTTACGTAAATGGTCAAAAAATTCTTTTGAAATTGTTAAAACTTTTATTTATCAAACTTGCCATGTAAGTTTCCGAGGTGATTATTTTTGATAAGTAATAAAAAACAATTGCACGTTGTTGACAGTTTTGCACTTTATTAAATTTTAATTTCATAAAATGGAATATTACCTTGGAAACTTATACATGGCCAGTTTGATAAATAAAAATTTTAACAATTTCAAAAGAATTTTTTGATCATTTACGTAAAAGCTAGATAAAATCTAATGCTCTTATCATTCGTAGTTTATATTTCTACATTATATTTGTATCTTTCAATTTTTCTCTAAAATAATTAGGGAAGCAGGAATTTGCAAAAATAAGTTTTTACACGTTAATATCCTATGTTCGCCTAACTCATTCAGCACCCGGTATACGATAGAATTCTTCAATGGTACACAACCATTTATGGTTTCATATCCATTTTCTTCCATTTTTAATTGCCATAAATTTTAGCCTGGTCCGGCCTAATTTTCACATGGATGCTCTTCCTCAAGGATTCCATGTCAGCAAATGCACCGATTTTATCAGGCAGGCAGTTTCAGTCTATAAGGTTTAAATTAACTATTAAAAATAAAATCTATTGATGTATTTTTGGATTTCTATGGTGGAGGTAATAGATGCCTCATAGAAGACACTTGCATAATCTCTAATACATCATCATGGCTGCACTTTACGTTGGAGGTTATGTATGACAACTAAACATTGATATTAATAATAGATCGTTGCAACCAAACTACACAAGATTGAAGCAGTGAATGACCATTAATATACTGATTCAATTTTCTGTAGTGTGGTATAGGCGTTTTGACGTCATACTAATGGAGTCCATTCCCTTAATAAAACCAAAAATCAAACCATTTGTGACCGGTTGTAGGTAGGTATCAGGGTCCCAAAAATACAAATTTTACGATTGGAACCTCGATGTTTTCTGAAAGAGTATATTTTAAATAAGAGAATTAACTAAGACGGAATGCCTTAAATGCAACTGTTTTTTAAAAAATCGAATTTAAAAAAGCTCGATTTTTATAGCAATTTTCAAGTTCAGTCGCTCGGGATTGGTGAATCAATGTATTCTATTGACAGTCCGTGTAGTTTGTACTAGTCTTAGCTTTGCGCAGAGCGGCAATAACCCGACGCTACGTTCTCTGGGGTTACTGTTGCTTTGGCCGTCTAACTCGTAAATCATTCATCAAAGGTTGATTATCGCCTCGCGCGGATCAATACTCTACTTTGAAACGATACAAGGCTCTATGCTCGCTCTAGTATTTCATACTCTAACCATCCACGCGATGTTCTCAGATGTTGAAAGAGGTAATGGAGGCTTGGCCTCTAAACAAACTCTGTTCACAAAGTGATGCTATGCTATGCTAGCGGCGATAACCGGAGCGACACTTGCATGTGTCGGATGGGATGCTTTAGCAGCGCACGTCGAGCGAAAATCATGGTTTTCAATAGTAAATGTGCAGAAAAAATGGCTTAAAAAGCCCGAGCGCGGCGAAGAGTGCTTTAAGTCGATTTTTCTTTGCACAACCACCTTTCCAAATAGCAAATGTGCAGTAAAAATGGCTTAAAGCGCCCGAGCGCAGCAAGGGGTGCTTTAAAAATCGATTTTTCTTTGCACAACCACCCTGCTTTTAGAATCCACTCAAACGAGTTTCACCCCTCAAAGATCCACCATTTTCCTTAATCCACGGGCCTAGGGGTATTTTTATAAGGAGTGTCGTTTTTATCAAAATGGCCCGAAGCGCCCGAAGGGTGGATATCACGAGTAGGATCAGCGCGAAAAACTAACTACCGTTCGTTAAATTTAAGTAACCCTTTTTTAAAGTAATTTTGGTCATAAAAAGAACGTTTTCGTACCTTAGCGTATGAGTTACTGACAAATTTGTCAACAGCTACACTCTTATGTCAACTGAATGCCTTGATTCACCAATCACGAGAGATTTACCTTCAAATTTGCAGTGAAAATCGAGCTTTTTAAATTCGATTTTTGAAAAAACAGATGCATTTAAAGCATTCCGTCTTGTTAATTCTCTTATTTAAAATATACTTTTTCAGAAAACATCGAGGTTTTAATCGTAAAATTTGTATTTTCGGGACCCTAGTAGCTACCTTTCCCACTTTTTGTTTATGCCATAAGAGAGGTTTTACCGAAATAAAAGTTCTCAGACTCTTTTTTTTACTACTTCACTATGCCATGGAGAGGAGAGGAGATTGAACGGCCTTTTATATACGACCCTGAACACAACTTAAAACAAACGTCTTGTTGTGAGTACACGTTTAAAGTTTTAAGTTTTTTAGTTTTATCTTGCTTTTGTTCTTGCAAAAAACTAACATGAGATCACATAGCCTGTTAATGAACAAACACATTTGAATAATTGATAACAGTGTGGTCTAAGTAGTGCAACTTGATAAACATATCACAATTTTTTAGACAAACCAAAAGTGTATCGACACTTTTGGAACTAAAATATTAAAAGTTGACACAATGTAAATTATACTAAATGTATAATTTTATTCACAAACGTTTTCGCTATACCATAGCATCGTCAGGTGACTAAACACTGTGACTAAACACTTTGTTACCTCTCTCTGTTTAGTCACCTGACGATGCTATGGTATAGCGAACACGTTTGTGAATAAAATTATACATTTAGTATAATTTACATCGTGTCAACTTTTAATATTTTAGTTCCAAAAGTGTCGATACACTTTTGGTTTGTCTAAAAAATTGTGATATAAACACATTTGATTTTGTTTTTTAATAAATATTATTACAATGTATTAAATAGGTATATCAATTTAAACAGATTGTCTAAGTAAGTGGCTACTACCAAAGAGGCAAACAACCGATGATTTATGGTGTACATCTCCCAGGAATTCTTCAGTTTTGCAAGAATTTACGAAGATTTACAGAAATTCAGAAAGATTTCAGATGATTTACATGTAATATAAGATTTATTTAGTGAATTCGGAAGATTTACATAGAATTATATGTGTTACAGTCAATGATGTAAATCGGGCGTTGACGTCAATGGCCGGACAATGACGTCAATGTCTAAGTAGGCCGGTCATTGACGTCATTGTCCAGCTATTGTGTATAATATTTTCATCTGATTGTGATATTTACGTTTTTAGCCGGTCAATGACGTCATTGGCCAAAAAGGATCGGACAATGATGATATCGTAGAAGAAATATTTTTTATATACATTTGAACGTATGTTGTATTGTAATCTCATTTTATTTCGTTGTATCACAAATGCTTTCCAACAAAATTAACTTTTTACTGCAAGGGTTAAACTTAGATCGGGTATACTTATTCTTTAAAATGCCATAATTTGTGCAAAGTTTATAAAAACCATCTTATACTGAACTAACAACAGCCAGTAAGTTTCGGAGGAAACAGCAAGCTCTATCTACGTCTGGTATGGGAATTTGAACAATACTTCCAATTTGAACAGCTGAAAACTTTTTTGATAACTTTAGCATTTTAGATGCTTGTTATTACCAAATTAATTAGGATTAATCGCGTTAAAAAAAGTTCAACTTTTTCTTGCTGCCCGAACTGCGTAGAATAGTAATGTCATCAATGCTCATTCTATATTGAGCAATGACATAATTGCCCGGACATTGATGTAAAAACCACTTATAGAATTTTAAATAACAACATCGCCCAAAATGGATGGTCATTGACGTCAATGGCCGAAACTTGAGGTTATTACCGAAGATTTATTTTATATTTATCATCTACTGCGTCTGCGTACCACGTGAGTACCGTAGGTAATTTTAAAATAATGAAAGTGAGCAGTCACTACAAATTGGCAAATTATTAAAAATGCTCTTAAATATTTCTATTGAGAATTCACAACAATCAAAACATAGACTTATTACGATAAAGTAATAAAAAACTTTGCTCTCAATTTGTTTTATGTTGAAGGAAAATTGCTGTACGAAACTATGCATGCCAATATGAAACAAGCTTTGCCTTCGATTAGTTCGCTAAACAATTTTGTGGAGAAGTATTATATTAATATTTGTACAAAAAACTATAAATTTTGAGATAGAATGTTTTGCTTTGTTTCTTGATGTTAAAGAGTTGTTTAGAACGACAGATTAAAAAATCCTCAAGTGTTTTCCAAAAGTTTTGGATGGTCAAACGCCATAAAAAAAATTTTGTAATTTTGTATTTGTTAATTGTTTTGATTCTTACAAAATTATTAAAAATTTAAATTAAGAAGTTGGATGTAAAGTGATAAAATTATCAAAATTTGAATACTTTTGGAGTTTTGAAGAGGTCAGATTGATAGTACCACAAGAAATTCTATCTCTCTGAGCTTATTTTTCTTTTGAGTTTAAATTTGGGCAAATAAAATGCGAGTTTTAAATTAAAAATAACAATTTTTATAAAATTAATTTAATGCTATGTTTCTGCTTGTGAATCGCAAATTATAAAAAAACAAGGATGACCGCAGTTCTAAGGCTTCTATACAGCTACCCTTCTAATTTAAATGTAAAATAAACTGTGATTTAATTCATTAATTCGGATTTTGTTGACAAATGTTTGAAATTTTGTATCTTATTTTTGACTAATAAGTTCGAAGAACTAGCAAAGTTTATTTAAAATACTTGCATTATCAAATAACTTGAAATATCCATTACAATTTTGTTCATTTTACTTTCAGATAGGTTTTTTCGTCAAAAGAATAATTTATTACGTAAATCAGCGGTTTTCAAAATACTAAAGAAGAGATCTCGTTAGGTTCAGAGCAATAAAAATCACCACAAAACATTAATTGGTCATTGGTAAAACATTTTTTATGTTATTTACCTAATAGCTATGAAAAAAATATGCTATTGCAACAATTTTTTTACTTCAGGTTTTTGTGACATTTCATAGTGTCATCTTCAATTTTGGTTCTAATCGCCTTACATTTGTCATTTTTATATCAGTTTAAAGAAACAAGAAAAAACTGTGCAGACGATAAATTTCCGAGAAGAATTTTCAATAGAATGTAACTGGGGATGATACCTGGATACACCACTGGGACTCTCCCACAAAACAAGAGTCCATGCAATGGGTTAAAAAACTTAAGGGCTCTCCATCACCCAAGAAGGCAAAGATGCAATTTTCTGGGGAAAAGTGATGGCCACAGTTTTCTGGGCATATTGAGCATATGCCAAAAAAAGGTTACAATAACAGGGAATGTCTACAAAGATACAATTACAAAATTGATATCGGTTATACACGAAAAAAGACTTCATAATTATGCTAAGAAAACTCTGCTTCTGCATGACAACTGCATGGTGCATAAAGCACAAATTGTTTAATAAGTAATCAATGAATGCGATTTTAAGGAATTACAGCATCCACTTTAGAGTTCCTATCTATCTCCCTGTGACCATTATCTCTTTGAAACTTAAAAAACACTTGGGACGGCATTGCTTTGTATCGAATGACATCTTGGAAAATGCTGTGGAGTCGTATTTTGCAGAATTACCAATACATTTTTTTTTTCATAGCTAGGGTAGATAACATTAAAAACTCCTTTTGTATCATCAATTGAACGCTATTCCATTGGCTCTCTTGACGTCACCGGATCTTTATATTGCCAGGCAGTATACTGATGCACGCAACTGCTTGGCAGCATCAACAAAGAAATTATTCGTATAAGTATATTAGGAGATCTTTAGCTTATCAGTAAAACCAAGAGTTTGCTGTCGAAAATTTCCAGATGGATTTTTTAAAAGGGCTTGATCAAATTTAGGAGGAAACTTTATCCAAGGAAACTTTTAGCTGAGTAAAATTCAAGCAGTTGCTGCCCAACAGTTTCTTAATGGAACTAGCTATCCCGACTCTCTAACATTGAAGATCTCTTATTATTCACCATATTTTGTTGATCTTATGATCAGATTCAAAATTTTATTTTAATCTATATTTAACTTGATTTGAAATTGTTATTTTCTTTCCAAATGCCATCATTAACATAATAAACCAAAGTACAGACACATCTAAAGGCCAGCCTAGCAAGCTACCTAATGGATGTAAAATATTTATATACTCAAAGATCTAAAACTGCCAAGGGGCTTAAACTACGTTGAGAAGAAGAAAAATTTAACTTAATTTAATACAAGGTTATTACCACTTTTGAATGTTCATTTTTAAAATTTTTGTTTTAAGTTTGTGGAATATTTTTGTTTGCTATAAGTATTTTGGGTTAGATATTCTCCTTTTCCTTATTGGTGCAACAGGCAATTGAGAAATTCAAATCCACAACTATACTTATTTGTAGTCGGTTACGTTTTACTTCATGCCACGCTCCTGGGTTAGAATAAGTTAAGAATTTAAAGGAGACAATAATTTATGGTGGTTTTTTTCCCATTTGTTTTTTAGAACAATCCATGAAACTGTCAAATTGTCATGTTGAGATAAGATAACCAATAATAATAATTATTAGAGGTACTAAAACTTTTTACATTTTAAAACCATTATTTTTAAAAATGTTAATGAATGTTTTGATTAAAAAATAATTTATTTTTATACTTTAAATTATTATAGTGATTGAATAGTACGACTATGATAATGAATTCAAACAATGCACAAGACAGTTTATTTTGACAGGATACATTTGTGACACGTCAGCAGTTAATACATATTTATTACCAGCATAAATGGTAATGAACCCATTTCAATTATTGTCTTAAAATTAAGTGCCAACTGCTTTACAATTTAAATAATTTTCAAAAACTTGAAAATCACTTGCAGTTCATCACCCACCTAGTACCAGTTAACCCGGTTATAAATTGAAAATAAAAGTGTTCTATTTCCTGAAAAATAGCGCAAGCTAATAGCAAAATGTCTCCAAGTATTTCAACAGATATTCAAAACTATTTTACCGCTTCCACCATTTTCATAACGGGGGGAACTGGATTTTTAGGCAAATTAATAATAGAAAAGTTATTTCGAACTTGCCCAAATATTACCAAAATTTATCTTTTAATAAGAGAAAAAAAAGGAAAAACAATTTACCAGAGATACGAAGAAATGTTGAAATTTTCGGTAAGGTACCGGTAAAAATAAAATTTCTTTTATAACCATCTACTTTTTTCCAGATTTTTGACAATTTAAAATCACAAAATTTCAATTTTTCTGAAAAAATTGTTTTGATACCAGGCGATACGTATTTGCCAAATTTAGGAATCAGCGAAAGTGATATAAAAAGGTTAATCGATGAAGTGACGTGTGTTTTTCATTGTGCAGCGACTGTACGTTTTGATGAAAAAGTTCGTATAGCAGCTTACATCAATGTGAGATCTACTCGAGATTTACTTCTGATGGCGAAGCAAATGAAAAATTTGAACGTGTTTTTATTGTTTTTTTTTACATAAAATTTGATCTAATTGTAATTTTTACAGTCGTTTGTGTATATTTCAACTGCCTATTCAAATTGTATTTATCATGAAGTCAAGGAGAAGTTATACGATTCTGTTATTAGTGGTGAAAAATTTCTGCAATTGGTTGATTCAGTTGATGACGAATTTTTGGAAAAAGTTAAGCTTTCGTAAGGATTTTTATGAACGATTTTGTTCATGTAGGTTACATTAATTCTTTTCAGGTTGATTGGAAAGTGGCCCAATACATATACCTTTTCTAAGTCAATTGCTGAAGATTTTATTCAAACTGAAGGAAAGGGATTACCCATTGCTGTAATACGTCCATCTATTAGTAACATACCAAAAATAAATTGGATTAAAAGTTTTAAATCTAACTTTTTTAGTAATATCCACCACTAAGGAACCCTTACCAGGATGGATTGATAATATTTATGGTCCAGCAGGAGTACTCACAGGAGTCGGTTTAGGTTTAATACGTACCTGCAATTGTATTAAAACTAATTTGGCGGATATGGTACCAGCGGATTTAGTTACAAATTGTATTATTTCTGCAGCCTGGGATACAAGTACTCTCAAGTAAGGAAAATTCAAAATTATCGTCGTTCTTGTCAAGTTTTGTTCTTCAAAATGAAAGTTTAGTTACTTAGGTAGGTAGTACCCTATTCGATTAGGATGAAATAAGGATACACGCATTACAGAATAGGAGGTTTGCCTATATTTTGAAAGAAGAAGATAAATGGTAGAATTATTCCCGGCTGTAAATGTACATCTCGCGTAGAGTTAGGTGGCTGCTATTGCTGCAACGGGAGGGGTGGTTACTACTGATAGAATAGAATGAAAAGAAGAAAAAGTCTTTAAATCATTTATTCTTTTAGAGAACAAGAGATCACTTTTGATTTGAAGGAAATCAAGTCTGTTTCCCAATATCCAAAAATCTACAATTATGTATGTTCACCCCAAAATCCTATTACTTGGGGTAAGTTCATAAGAAAATTATTAATTCAAAAATCAACATTCTTTTTTTAGCTAAGTTTATGAACTTAACTAAGGAGCATGGGCTAAAAATTCCATCCATTTTAGCAATATGGTACCCGTTTATGGTAACAAACTCTACTTACTTTATGCATTCGGTGTGTCTCATATTGCTTCATCACATTCCAGCATATATAGTAGATTTTTTTGCAATTGCCATAGGCAAAGAACCGATGTAAGTATTTCCGATCTACATGATCACGAAAAATTCCAATATTACAATTTAAGTTTTCACCATTTGAAACTGTTTTAGGTTAGTGAAAGGATATAAGAAGATTGATAAATTTCTGGACGTATTAGCGTATTTTGGAGTTACAGAATGGAATTTTAGAAACGAAAATACTCAAGAGCTTTGGAAAAGACTAAGCAAGGAAGATCAGTTATTATTTGATTTTAATATAGCAAATTTTGATTGGGATTCATATTTTCCTAGCTACACCAGGGGAACACGTCTTTATCTAGTGAAAGACACAGAAGATACAATACCAAGTGCCAGGAGGAAGTTCGAAATCTTTAGAATTGCGCATTATTGCTTAATCACAATCATATTAGTTGGAACTCTTAGTACTATGTTTGGTTTATATCAACTTATATTTTAACTGACTTGTACTTGTTAGACAAGTACCCCAATGATTCTTATAAAACAGCATAATTATCAGGTTTATTGAAGTGACAATTATTTTTAAATAAAATTTTATACATTTTTCATGGTGAGTTTCTAAAATTATTGCCTTGTCGTTTATAATTCAAGGTAATAAAATTAGGGACAGAAAACCTTCTTAATGGGAGGGATTATTTATATTTATTAATTATTATTATCAGTTTGAGCTTTACTAATTTACTGCATTCAATAATAAATAATTAATTAACTGAAAATCTTTTTTATATAATTTTTCTAATATTTTTAAACTTTTTTAATTTTCAAAATGTTACATTATCATTTAACCATTGTTTATTTTTCATACTTTAATTTGTTGAACTTGGGCAATCTTTTAAAAATAAATAATTTTTTTAAATAACTGTAGTTCATTGAATACAAATCTAATTACTTTTAGGAAAGAAAAAACATTTTTTAATTTTGTCAAATAATAATTATGTGGTTACTTTAAATTCAGAGAAAGTGGTAACAAGCCGCAAATTTATTTTGCAGGCGGACTCTCAGTTTCCTGATAATACTATTAATTTTTCTGGAAGACTGTCATAAGAGTCATAAAAATTTTGGTCGGTTTTCGGAGGTTTATCTCCCCAGCCGCTCCATTTTGACATAAAAACTGATTCAAAAATCAAAATGGGGGGAGAGGATGGATCTGATTTTCGGCTATGTCCAAGTTCCTCTAGCGATTGCAATAATTTGTGTAATAAAATTTTTTGTATAATTTTTTGACGTTTAGGGTGACTTGTATAGATCTAGTTTAAAATTTTAAACTGTAGATTAACCAATCACAATAGTTAAAATCAGAGTTTAAACCATAGTTACCGGTTAAACTTGGACTATACAAATGACCCTTACCTTAAGTCACCTTAGGGTGACTTGTATAGATCTAGTTTAAAATTTTAAACTGTAGATTAGCCAATCACAATATTCAAAATCCGAGTTTAAACCATAAGGGTGACTTGTATAGTGCAAGTTTAACCGGTAACTATGGTTTAAACTCGGATTTTGACTATTGTGATTGGCTAATCTGCAGTTTAAAATTTTAAAGTAGATCTATACAAGTCACCTTTAGGGTGACTTGTATAGATCTAGTTTAAAATTTTAAACTGTAGATTAACCAATCACAATAGTCAAAATCCGAGTTTAAACCATAGTTACCGGTTAAACTTGGACTATACAAGTCAACCTTAGTCTAATTAAATTCATGGAATAATAGGAAAAAACTTTTGTAGCGTTTGTTTTATAAAAATTGAAAATTTACTTCTTAAATTTTGAATTACACGAGAATTACTTATCAAAGAAAAATTGAAAAATGATTTTGTGCTAAATTTTCTTCTCTATCAAATCATTTCTTGATATTTTGTCAAAAATTTAAAGTTACTGAATTATTTTAAGTATTTAAAGGAGAGATCAAAAGCCATGATTTAACATTTCAGTTAAAACTTGATTTGAAGTACTAGTGGCTGACGTAACTAATTAAAAAAAAAAAAATTTTTTTTGGTTATTAGTTTGTGAAAATATTCAATGAATTACTTTAATATGGAAAACTTATTTGTTTAAGAAATTATAAGAAAATATTTAAAACAAACTTACATAAGTATAATTATAATTTGTAAAGAAACTTTATAATTCATGGTAATTGAATAAAAATCGTTTTATTAAGTTAATACCTTATACATACATTACTATATAAATTTTTATATATTTTTTCTTTGTTATTAACTTGTGAAAATATACAATGAATTACTTTAATACGTAAAACTTGGTTTATATGAAATTATAAAAAATCTCTGACGGTCACTTACTAAAATTATTTAAAAAAAATTTACCAAATAAGTTTGTTACCAACTTTAGTAGAATTCAGCTAGAGACACTGAGAATAAAAATATGAAGACAATGGTAAATCCTGTGCAAGATCTAATTGATAATGGTCAATTTTCTGAAACAAGTGAAATTCAGAAATATTTTCATGGATTAACGATTTTTATAACAGGCGCCACTGGTTTTTTGGGATCTTTGTTAGTGGAAAAACTGTTGAGATCGTGTCCAGATATTAAGAAAATTTATATTTTAATGCGGCCTAAGAAGGATGAAAGCGCTGAAGGTCGTTTTGTTCAATATTTTCAACAACCAGTAAGTATTTTGTTACATAAATTATATAAATTTACCAGTATATAACCATAAACCAGTATATAAATTTTCTATTGGAAACTGTCAAAGTATATTTTTTATACTTCAAATTCAACCGGAAGTAAACATAAAATTTTTTTTCAAATGGCAACATGTCTTTTTTTTAACATTTTTGTAATCTGCAATTTTTTCTCTTACATATAAAATTTTCATAAGGTTACATAAAAAAAAAAATTCGAGAAAACACAAGATTTAAACAAACAATAATAACTTACTGATTATTTACACATAGGTATGTAGAGTGCCATGAAAAACAAAACATCACGACACCGAAAACACAACATTTTATTTATCTGATAAATTTTTCAAAATTGCCACCGTTTTGTTCAAGATATGATTATAATTTTAGCAGAAGTTCTGGAGATTTGGTGATAATTGATAGATGCTAAATTAATTTTGGTTTTTAAATTTTTTAAACTTAAAGATAGATTTGCCTAAACTACCATTTTTAAATGACTCCATAAAAACAGTCTAATGGTGTCATATCATAATAATGGTGTTTTGTTTTTCATAGCACTCTACATACGTAATTAATAAATTATTATTGTTTGTTTAAATCTTGGGTTTTCTCGAATTTTTTCTTATATAACCTTATGAAAATTTTATATGTATTTATAGAGAAAAAATTGCAGATTACAAAAATGTTAAAAAAAGACATGTTGCCATTTGAAAAAAAAATTTTATGTTTACTTCCCGTTGAATTTGAAGTATAAAACTTACTTTGACAGTTTTCAATAGAAAATTTGGAGTTGAATAAAAAACTATTTAAACTTTTTTTTGTATCTAGTAATATTTAAGAATTATTCACTGTTACCACTTTTCGTGAACACACTGTATTATTAGAACTGCTTTTAGAACTGTTTTTAGAAACAAAAATAATATGTCGGTAAACGAATTGAAGGAGATACCAACAAATTTCTTACCAGGTGTTCGGTTCTAGACTTGTACACAGAAAAAAAAGTAGTGTGTATTTAACGAAATTCGTCGTTAATACGACTTTTGATCCTATGAAACTTTTTGTTAATATTACGACAAGCATTTCGTTAATTATAGTAGTAAATAGTAATATTTACGAATATATCATAATAGTTACGACATTTTTCGTTAATATTACTACACAATAGCGTGTAGTAATATTAACGAACTACAAGATTACGATTTTACGAAAAATTAATAATAGTAACGAAATTTTCGTTAATATAACGAATTTCCGTTTAACAACCGCATTTCGTAAATATAACGACGTACTTTTTTTTCTGTGTAATTGAAATTAAATTCACCCAAAATTCACAAGTCGAAACGTAATGTAAATTATTATTCGAAAAAGCGGTTGATACTAAATTAAAATTTCTGCCTCGCACCAAAAACTATCAAATTAGCTCATGTGCAGTTCGAAAATGATGCAATTGAAAAAATCGCACTTCTGCAGCGTCATCTGAAAAATAAACTTCTAATTACGAAAACTACAGAGTTTGTCGCAGGCCTCGTTTTATAGGAATCTTTATCTTGACGTGTATTTGCCTTTTTGTATATGTCTCTTATCAGAGTAGCATATACCTTAAATTTTGTAAGAAATTTTCTTTTTGGCAAGAAAAATCTCCTCACACTCAGTAAAATTGGTAAGTTTGGCGTGCAGGACCCTGATGGTAAGAACTAGCTCTGTTAATTCGGAGGAAAGAATGGGTGTAATATTTTGCTTCTTAAAGTAACTAAAAACACAAGTAAATAACAATAGATTTAATGAAGAAAGACTACAGCTACAAGACATTACTGGTAATAGTGTATTTGATCTTATCAAAATTTCTGTTTAAAATCTCCACAGGTGTCTCGAACACTTTACGACCACTTCAGTGGTGGAAAACTATAACTTTAATAGATCTAACGGTGCTCACAAATGTTATTTGTACAAAATTACTTATTGTAGTTGAAATTCTTCTTTCTGAAGATCTGAAGATCCTGACAGCAACCGTTCGGAAACCAATGTTTCCTCCAAAACAGAACCGATTCGCAATAGATAACTTCTTTACTGGCATAATGTTGATTGGTGGAATTACCGGTGTTATTAAGGTTGACCTTGTAGTAAAAAAATATACCTGGGCATAGAATGAAATGATAACCAACAAATTGTTCAAAATCGAACGCTATCTTTCAATTGCATATTTTTAATAAGCCAAATAATAATAAATGTAATGTTTTTTTAAGATATTCAAAATTCTGCAAAAAGAAAATCCAAAAGTACTGAATAAAATTGAAGTGCTGTTGGGAAATTGCATTCTACCAAATTTGGGCTTGAGTAATCCAAGCCGACACATTATTACTTCCGAAGTTAATTGCATTATACACTTGGCAGCCACCGTACGGTTTGACGAAAAATTGCGGATTGCTGCTCATATAAACATAAGATCTCTACTTGATTTGCTGCAAATTGCAAAGGAAACAGAAAATTTAAGTGTAAGTAAAAATAAAAACAAAATACCGGAATTACAGTAACGCAAATCCAAAAGGCACTTTGAATCGTATCGAGCGTAATATCCATTTTTTTTATTCTACGCACGAAAGTACTTTTTTTAGTGACATCCAAGATTTGCTGTACTGTACCTTAAAACTTGCTTAAAACTTGCTTAAAACAATAACATCGGAATTCTGTTTTATAGTCTATGGTATACGTTTCAACCGCATTTTCAAACTGCCCCAACAGTAAAATCGATGAAGTATTCTATAAACCTCACATATCAGGATTGCAATTGTTATCTTTGATAGATCAACTTAGTGACGAACTTCTTGATAAATTTACTCCACTGCTGTAAGTAATATTTTTGAACATAATTTACTCAAGATAATTTTTCTCCAGACTCCTAGATAAGTGGCCAAATACGTACGTATTTACGAAAATGATTGCCGAAGATTTGGTGAAAACCGAAAGTGGAAATTTACCCATCAGCATAATTCGACCATCTATTGGTAAGTGTTAACAAATTGAAAAGGAGTCTTAATTGAAAATTGTTTTGATCATTCTAGTAATTGGAACAGCACATCAACCAATCCCAGGATGGATTAATAACTTGTACGGACTTACTGGTGTCGTTGCAGGTGCTGGAGTCGGTTTAATACGAAGTATGCATTGTAACCACAAGAAAGTGGCTGATATAATTCCAGCAGATTACGTGATCAATAATATTATAGCAACTGCATGGTGTAATGCAGAACACAGGTGAGAAGTTATCTTCTTCCATGTACAAAGATCAATATAGTTATATTTTTTGTAGAAAAATAGCAAAAATTAATAATAACGAAAACGTATCACAAAATATTCATATTTATAATTGCGTTAGTGGTTCTCAAAATCCAATAACATGGGGTAAATAATCAAAATTTGAAGCGAATGAAGACACTTTCTAAATTTTTTTCCTGCTTTAGGCGAAATTAGTGAAACAACATTCCGATTTGGACTGGAACTAACTTTTATGGAAATATGGTATCCATTTTTATTTATGATTCCGTATAAATTTCTTCAAATAATTTTTCACTCTGTATTACACGTTATTCCAGCATATTTAATAGATAGTATTACTTTTGTAACAGGAAATGGTTCCAAGTAAGTGTCCATGCTTTTTAATAAATTAATATACCTTTAACATTTTTCAGTCTTGTAAAAACCTACCAAAAAGTAAATAAATATTTAGATGTAATTTCGTATTTCGCTACGCGCCAATGGTGCTTTGAGAACAAAAACACTCAAGAGTTATGGAATAAACTTAACACCACCGACCAAAACTTATTTTATTTCAGTGTAAAAAATTTGCAATGGAATTTATATTTCTATGATTGTGTGAAAGGAATTAGGTTGTATGTTCTCAAGGATCCGCTAGAAACACTGCCACAAGCTCAGCGAAAGCGTAGAATTCATAAATATCTTCATTACTCTGTGGTTACAATTTTGGTGTTATCTTTTAGCTACATTATTTTCAATTTCTATCATTTATTTTAATTCATTGTCAGAGGTAGTAACTAAAATAGTTTTTCATCAATCAACATGCCGTATTACCTTAAAATTTTATCTAACTGTTATATAAATACAGCTAAAATAAATATTATATATAAATATCAGAATTTGTTAGAAAAAATGGGTAAAAAATGTATCAAAGTTATTAATAAATTAATATGTTATCAATACTTGAGACGTAATTTCTTTGTAAGATACTGAATACATACAAAGCACCTTGAGATACATTTCAATAGGTACCGGACAAATGGGTGCGGCCAAAAATACGCGACCGAACGGACGCGGACATAGAAAAGGGCGCAAACCAAAAAAGACCCGGACGTGATATTCGAGTTGTAACTGAAGTTAATCACCGTTAAAACTAGATTTGAAGTAACAGCAAACCTAAAATTGCCCAAATCAGGAAACTCAAACCAGGAGACAACACAGTTCACCTAAAGATACTGGACTTTCTAAAGCCAGATCTGTTTGAAAAACCTTTGGATATTATTCCAAAAACTTTTGACTTTCAACAGCCGTTTGAGGTTGTCATTCAGGGCCGCAACACGGCTAGAAGCCAAACAATAAAAATGGATAACAAATCCTCCAACTGGTATACAGATGGATCAAAAACTGAACAGGAAACAGGTATAGGCATATATGGCCCAAAATACACGGCATCAGTAGCCTTAGGAACCTACCCCACAATTATGCAAGCTGAAATACTTGCAATTGAAATGTGTGCCCATGAATGCCTCGACAGGAATTTAAAGAGCAAACAGATCAATATAATGTCGGACAGCCAAGCTGCGATAAAGGCACTCAAAGCAAATAGTTTTGAGTCCTTGTCCACATGGGAATGTCGACAATCTCTCAAGAAACTGACAATGGGCAATAAAATTGCCCTACGCTGGGTGCCAGGTCATGAGGGAATAGAGGGTAATGAAATAGCTGACAGACTAGCTAGATCAGGCTCAAGAACGCCCCCGACTGGACCCGAACCATTCTGTGGGTTAACCAAAGCACACAGCGGGTTGGAGGTTCAAAAATGGGAGGCAAAGAGCAAAGAAACCCTCTGGAAAAATACACCAGGACAAAGACAGGCGAAGAAATTTATAAAGTACTCGACTGCAGAAGCAAAAAAGCTTCTTCTTCTAACAAAGAACGAAATTAGACTCATTACGGGGCTGTTCACCGGACACTGCCCGGTGAAATATCACCTCAAAAAAATGAGGCTGGAAGGAAACGACAGGTTCAGACTTTGTGAATCGGAAACAGAGACGTCCGAGCACATCCTCTGTAACTGCAACATATGGGACAGATACAACTGACGCCCAAAGAGGTAAAAAGCTTACCTCTCAGGAGCATTCTGTGTTTTGCAAGCAAAATTGAATTCCTGAATAACTAATTAGTAGGGTTATGAACAAAAGTTCAATACTGGTCGCAGTTCTGAAAAGCTCTCGTAGCCAAACGACCCCTAAGTACAATACAATACAATACAGACAGCAAACCTAATTAGATAAAAATTGCTTTATTACCAACAGGGTTCAAACGGTCTACCTATCTTATGGCTTTCTGTTAAGTCTGAAAACTATTTAATTGGTAATTTTACGGATCATACCACCACATCGAATAGAATTTATCTTATGTAATAGCTAATAATAGTAATTATAGTAAGTACAATAACAAAATATTAAAAAAATACAAGCTTAAAAGTCTATCTGGAAGGTTTACTTTGTTGTTTGTTCAAATTCTGATAGTAATAAATTCTATCGCAAAAATTTATATATTGTGGTGTTTCAAAGCTAGAAAAAGGGGTGTTTTGTTTTCGTGCAAGATTAAGGGTTAAAAGATAAGTCTAAGCACAAAAAAAAACAATAAAATTTTGATGCTTGATTTCAGAAGAGGCTTTTGCCTAAAATAAAAAAGCAAAGATCGATCTCAATTAAGTAATAAAGTAAATTGTAATATAAACCACCAAATTACACGCATTTGAAAAATTGACATTTTTGAAATTATTAAAAAAGCGATATTTAAAAGTTATCAATTAAAAGAAACTGTAGTGAGTTCTGCAAAAATAATAAAAAAATTAAACCAAGATTAAGAGTTTGATTTAAGGCTGGGAATTTTTAACATTTTTGTATTCGAATATTCGTTCAAAAAATCACTAGAATATTCAAATTATTTTATTATTCAAATTATTCGAATATTCAAATCACGAGTGTCTCGAGACACTGGCGCTATCCTGGCTGTGACTGTGGCGCCATTTGTGGTGCGGTAATGTAACTCTTTAAGAATTTGACTTGGCAGTTGTCAGCAAAGTTATGCGAAGTGAGGTTATGTAGTTAGTACAGGGGTGTCAAACTCATTGAAGCCGCATGCCATTTTCTGATAATCAAAATTTTTGCGAGTCGCTCGAATGACCTTTTTTTAAATTTCTTCTCCATTTTTGAATGATATGCCCATATTTCATTGTAAAACATACATTGATTACCAAAATATATTTTTATTAATTATACAGGGTGTCCGACCGCTTATCTGAACATAGAAAAATAACATGGGAAATTGATTTTCTCTAAATTTCTTCAAATTTTTTCTTCTCATTGAAACCAATACGAATGAAAAAGGTATCAATTTGGTTGCTGTATATTTAATTTAATATTGTATATAACAAATATTATTCTCACCAAAATAATAAAAGTGTAATATTTCAACTGATTTACTTCATACATATAATAAAGTTTTTGTATGTCGAAACATACAATATTTTATAATTAATTAAATAGTAGATTGTCTTATTCGGATTAAAAGTGAAACTTTGTTTGACAAGCAATTTTTGCATTTGCGAGGCGGAGCGCTAGCGGAGCCGAGCGAATGCAATAATTGCACGTCAAACAAAGACACTTTTAATCCAAATGAGACATACTACTTTTTCTCCAACCAAAAACTAAATACTACGTACATCATTAATAATGCGAAATTAAAAATTTAAATTATTTCAAAAATCTAGTAACTAGAATTTTTGTTTTTTTATATTAATTTGTCATAAATTGCTTGTCAAACAAAGTGCGATGGTTTAACGAAAAAAATATAAAATCCTATTGGAAGAACGTTTTATTGGTATATTTTTCGAATTTGTCTAGTACAATGAAATCTTCAACACTTTGGCCACAATATTCTATGGTTAAAGCAACATTGAACCTGAAAAATAACGTGGATATTGGAAAATTTTCAAAGTTACGTGCATTTTTAAAAAAAGCAAATGATGATAAATTTGTAATGATTAAGGTAAACTTAAAATATTAAAAATTGAAATAGTACCTAAATTTTACATACGTTTTTAGGTTGTTTTAATATTTGGAATTGCCGGCGCATGCCGTTGCGATGAATTAGTTCACTTAACTACTGTTATTAAGTATTTTTTGATTAGTATTGTTCAAGTAAAATATGTAAAATTTTGTATAGCCAATAAATTATTGATATTAAAAAATATATTAAATTCACTTTTAAGTCTAGCACTAAAAGTAGTTTTAGTGCACGTAACAAAAAGTGTTAGTTGCTTAGCAATGTTCGCATTTCTTTATTTATAACAAAAACGTCAACTTTTAGTTGACATAATGCTATTAAAAATGCACTGCTTTTATTACGGTTGGAGAAAAAATATTTTTTCATGATGCTCTTATAATAAATTTTTATGTAAGTTAATACTATTTTTACTCGTTACTAAATAAATTTTTAAATTAATTTATTTTAATGCCAAAAATCTAGAAACATCAGTTTGTCTTATTGTTAGTAAAAATTAAGGTAAAAATTGTATTGTCATTACATAAAAATATACATAACCATAGTACATAACTGTGTACCACGGACTGCTGTGTACATAACCTAAATTCGCATAACCTCACAGCCAACCCAAATTTTCTAAGGGCCAGTTGTATAAAGGAGGGTTAACTCGGGGATCAGCTGATTCTGGATCAAGAGTTAAACCAGGATCAACGTCTATGCGGTTTATTTTGTTATTCTTACTCTAATACAAAAAAAAACAATGTTGCCAGGTGTTATTTTAATGAATTTAGACAAACAGTATAAATCAAAATAAATTTAAAAGTAAATAAAGTTGATCCTGGGTTAATCCACCGATTTCTCGGATCAGAAAATCGGCGAGTTAACCCAGGATCAACGTTTATACAACAGACATTTGCTTTGATCCTTGGTTTAACTCTGATCCGAGGATAATCCTTTTTTATACAACTGGCCCTAAGAGTTAGATCACCGCACCACAGATGGCGCCACACTCACAGCCAGGATATTACTGTCGCAAGACACTCGTTTCAAATCAATCGAATATTTAAATTATTCGAATATTCAAATTATTCCAATTAGTGCAGTTGAAAAAATATTCATATTCGATTATTCGAATACTCGATTAGTTGATTATGTTTGATTTTGATTCCCAGCCTTAGTTTGATTCGCAAAAATTGAATTATTTTAAAAGTTATCGGCGAATTGCAGTGTGATTGAAAGTGTAGTTCTGAGTTACCAGAAATTTTGACACTGTCACAATAGAACCAAAGAAAGTTTTTTTACCCTCGACTACAACGCAAGAAGATTATATTTACACCGTCGCAAGAAGTTAAAAAAAAAGTAAATAATATTTTAGCTAAGAGAACGATTAAATTTAGAAAAGTTTGAGGACCACTTGAGACCTACGTAATTTTGGTTAAAATTTGTTTGGAAGCAAAAAATGAGATTTAAATTTACTTACTTGTTGGATTGGTAGTTTATCGAATTTGCAGCCAAATTAAATGATCCGGCTCGAAGAACAAAATTGAGATTGGTTTTGGGATAAAATATAAAAAGCACTTTTTCGGATACCGTATATTCTGACTAATAGGTTATAACAATAAAAAATATTCAGTAGCGCATCACAAAACTATTTTTTGGGATTTTTATTGATTTAAATTTGAAAAAATTATAAGTTTTACAATAAACACTTGGGAAGTCAAAGGCGAGACTAATTGGTTTATTTTTTAATTATTCATTATAAAGTAGCGCCTTTGATTGACCGATTACACATTTACACAGTGACTTTTTATACTCAGAATTTTGTCAATGAGTAATTTGATTAAATTGTCTTCTAATTCTATTAAATCTTATTAGAGCAATAAAATTAAAAAATTTTTATTGATTTTTCTTAAAAGTTTCGCTACACTTTTAAATAGCATTTTGAACCACTACCCCTGGAAAGAATTTCTTAGGGTTTACCGTAGTTGCAAGCTAGCCAGGGTAAATTTTAGCGAGGTTTTACAAGCAAATCGTCGCAATATATTATGTACATTCCGATTTTTTACTATGCAGATGATACATGAAAAGGCATTATAGAGGTGTATAGGAAAGTAAGTAAGTTACGTGATTGATGACAAAAGAAAAGTACAATAACCTTTTAACGAAGGTCAAAAAAGTTTAGGTTGCTAGACAGCAAACACTTTTATAATACCGTAAACCAACGATTCTTAAACTGGAAGGTGTGGACTTTTACAAAAGCAGGAGCAAAATTTTGTTATTAAAAGACACAAAGACAGGTTTTTATTTTATTTTTTTATTTAATTGTATTAACTGCCGACTGCCGTAGACCATAGAGTAAAGACATTTGATGTTCTGAAAGTTGTAGAATTAAAAAAAGGATGAAATTTTAGCTAATATGTAACCCGGAATTGAATTTTGGCTGCCAGGTACATCCAATTGTTAACCAATTTCGAGCTAATCAAAAGTTTAAGTTTATTATGGTTTATCGACACCATCTTACCAAAGTGGTGTTATTGCGAGTATACTCCAGAGCAAGGAATCTGAAGAAGTTGTCTTCCAAATAATCGATATCTTTGAAAATTAAAAAAAACAACACATATTTCCTATAGGATTCATTATTTAAACAGGTTCTTCTGTTAAACTGATCACCCATTCACAAGACTAAACCTTCACAAATTTTTGTACTTTTTCAACTTGAACTCATTTTACCTTGATCTCAAATAATAATAAAGATTATACAATTTAATTTATAGTGCAAAAGTTTCGTTATAGTATCATAGCTGCATAGAAAATTTTGAAGCACATACGGAACGATAATAATTTTTTAAATAATATCAACGAGACCCACAAATAATCCTTCAAAGAGACGCAGGTTGGCTACCCCTGCCATATGTTTTGGAAATATACGGATATGTCTCCTTTCTGCAGGGAATGATTTATGTATTGGTAACTTGCAGTTAAAATTCTAATATTTTAGCGCTTAGTTATATAAGGATTTGTCAAAAATTTGAATTTAATTGACCTATATTAGTTATATAAAAAATATATATTTTATTATTACTTTTAGGTCCTTGAAGATATCACCTATTATTAATGTTATTAAATTTTCATTTTATAATTACTAAAATAACTAATAATAACATATTCTTTATTAACTGCAAAGTTTATTTATAAATAGACTTAAAATTAAGTAATAAAATTCATATTTCCTGGTGAGACAAGGTGAAGTTATCGATATAATGTAATCGGATAATTATTATCAGCGTACTCCTGATTAAAGGAATGTAGATTGAAAGTAGATACTAATAAATATTTTTTTTTTGATTACGTAAGAAGGTCACGAGGCCATTTCCTCTTAAGTCGTCTGTATATATTTTCTTCGAGAAGATGGTTGGTACTAGGATTTGGGTGGTCTTGTAACCTTAGATTGTGTTTTTCTGCACGTTTTTTGATTTCGTCTATTATGTAGTTGATGTTTAGGTCGTTATGCAGGGTTTGATTGGTTACGTACCATGGTGCATCAATCATCGAACGGAGAGTTTTTGACTGGAATGCTTTTATTATTTTTATATTGGACTTGCTAGCACAACCCCACAGTTCAATTCCTTATGTCCAAATTGGTTTAATGATTACCTTATAAAATAAGGATTTTATTTTCAATTGAGAGGATTGATTTTCTTCCTAGAAGCCAATACATTTTCTTGATTTTTAAATCCATTTGCTTTCGCTTCTTCCTAATATGTGTCTTCCAAGTTAGCTTTTTGTCAAGGTATAATCCAAGATATTTTACTTCTACTTATAAATATGAGGTTAAATCTAACACCAATATTGAATGTCCAAAAAACTTGAAATTAAGTGCTGGGAGTGTCACTGATCATTTGGTTCACCGGAAGGATTCCCAGTAATCTATGTTTTTAGGGCTGGAACGTTGAAAGATTTACGAAGTAGTTTTAGTTTTCTCGGTTTCAGAGAAAGCATTCTTTTTAAATTTTTCATCTGTAGCTCCAAAACCCGCCGGATTTTATGACTTGGACTTTGTCAGAAGTACCTAGGTCTAAACTATGGGTTATAAGAAAATTGCAATACCACGTATTATATCATTATCAAGTATAATAGTAATTTACTACTTTTTTTAAATTTCCTTTTAATAAATAATTTATTAAGCATTCGCAAACTTATGTTTTATTTAAACAATAGCGAATATTAAAGTAAGCACTGCTACTGTAAATTAGAAAATTAGCGTTTTTATCAATGCATTGCATACTAATTACTGAACGAATGTGAAATAAAATATACGAGTATAATATAACATGGAGTATGTATAGGTAGTACTTAAAAAGTAAACTTAGCGAGGTCACTTTATGAACTCTCTGCGATCTTGAAAACACAGCGGTTACTTTTAGTAATATTCAATCTTAAACGACAGTTTGTTTACGTTTACAAACGTGCAACAAAAATTATAGTGTTTAAAATAATTTAATAATAATGGAACGCGAGGGTGGTGATATAACGGCTGCTGATATGGTTCCCCAATTAACGGAACCAAGTCAAATTCAAAAATTTTATACCGATTCAACAATTTTTGTGACAGGGGGTACGGGATTTTTGGGACGGTTACTAATTGAAAAATTGTTACGATCGTGCCATGGAATTAAAAAAATATATGTTTTAATCCGTTCTAAAGGTGGAATGTCATGTGAACAAAGATACGAAAATTACTTTGAAGGACCTGTAAGTATAGTAGAATAATTTTTATAAAGTGATTAAAAAAATGATTTTGTAGCTTTACGAAAGATTAAGAAGGGAAAAACCTGACAGTATGCAAAAGTTAAATCTCATCGAAGGTGATTGCTTTCTTCCTAATTTGGGATTGAAAGAAGAAGATAAGCAAATATTAATCGAAGAGGTTAACAACATTTTTCATTTGGCGACGAGCACGCATTCTGATGAGACACTTAAAGTAACTGCATATGTAAATGTGAGATGTACTCGAGACTTATTAAAAATTGCTAGAAAGGTTAAAAATTTAACGGTAAGAATATTAATAATACTTAAACACGGACATATCAAAATACGCTGTTTCGTAACGCATTATCATAAAACATTATGTATTTACGTCAGAATTAAATAAGTTGTTTTGCATGTGCGTGAAGTTAGCCCCCTTTTTTTTGAAATTGTAATTTTTTTTATTTGTGCTCAATTGTGCTCAACTTGTGCTCAATGTGCTTAAAAGAATTTTTTGATTTTGAACAAAAATAACAAAAAAAATCGAAAAAAACACTTTTTGACGCCAGCCCCCCTTTTTTTGAAATTGCAACTTTTTTTGGTTGTTCTCAATTGTGCTCAAGTTGTGCTCAATGTGCTTAAAAGAATTTTTTAATTTTGATCAAAAATAACCACGTAAAGCGCAAAAAAAGATTTCGACCTAGCCCCCCTTTTTTTGAAATTGCAACTTTTTTTGATTGTACTCGATTGTGCTCAAGTTGTGCTCTATGTGCTTAAAAGAATTTTTTAATTTTGATCAAAAATAACCGCGTAAAGCGCGAAATAAGATTTCGACCTGGCCCCCCTTTTTTTTAAATTGCAATTTTTTTTTATTGTTTTCGATTGTGCTCAATGTGCTTAAAAAAATTTTTTAATTTTGAGCAAAAATAAACGCGTAAGGCGCGAAATAAGAGAAAAAAGGTGTGCATTGAACAATTTTATCATACAGGGTGAAAAGTAAAATAGATTTCCAAATTTCATTTTTAAGGACCGCATTCAGGATAAAGTTTTTCGTCGTAATGATTTATACAGGGTAAAGTATCAAACATCTAAAAGACATAAATGGAGAATTCTGATAGTACTATATTAGTTTAAATACAGAAGCTGTATTTGTAAAGATATGACTAAAAAATTTAAAAATAAAAAAAAAAGTTAGAGCTTTGTTTGAGCCTGAATGATCTTCAGTAAGCGAGATTTTGAGTTAATTTTTTTACAAAGTTAGGAATATTTGAAATTTTCGAGTAAACTGCGAGCCTTAAAAAATCTTACTATTAAACGCGTGTTGCTCGGAGTTTACTCAAAAATTTCAACTATCTATAACTTTTTAAAATATTAACTTAAAATCTTGCTCACTAGAGCTCATTCAGGCTCTAACAAAGCTCAATCGATTGACATCAATTACACACATAGATTCAAAATGAGAAGAAAAATTTCAAAAAAGGGGGGCTAGGTCGAAATCTTATTTCGCGCTTTACGCGGTTATTTTTGATCAAAATTAAAAAATTTTTTTAAGCACATTGAGCACAACTTAAGCACAATTGAGTACAATCAAAAAAAGTTGCAATTTCAAAAAAAGGGGGGCCAGGTCAAAATCTTGTTTCGCGCTTTACGCGGTTATTTTTGATCAAAATTAAAAAATTCTTTTAAGCACATTGAGCACAACTTGAGCACAATCGAGTACAATCAAAAAAAGTTGCAATTTCAAAAAAAGGGGGGCTGACGTCAAAAAGTGTTTTTTTCGATTTTTTTTGTTATTTTTGTTTAAAATCAAAAAATTCTTTTAAGCACATTGAGCACAACTTGAGCACAATTGAGCACAAATAAAAAAAATCACTATTTCAAAAAAAGGGGGGCTAACTTCACGCACATTTGTTTTGCAGGTTTTAATTTTTAAATAATGATTAGGTACCATATTATAACTTCAATTTCATTGTTACTCTTTTTTTATTAACTTTGTAATAAGTTTTTATGTTTATTACTATAATAGAATATTATTTATATTACCTTAACTGCTTGATCATGGTAAAAACTTGTCTCCGTATACGACAATTAATTAAAAAATGCCTTCAACTACTCTTTAAGGAGTTATCTAAATAACGAATGTAGGTAGAGCAAACGCGAAGAATTATGGCTGTGGGATGTGGCCACAATTGCGTAGTGTAGAAGGAAAACGTGCAAATTTTATTTCTGCACATTACGTCATCATTGTCACGATATTTCGTGTTTGCTCTACACCTAGTTGGCAAAGGTTGCCTATATCGTACCGCACGTCGCCTAAATCGTACCATGCATCTTAATACACGCAATATAACAATTTAGGCGGTGGTACGATATCGGTAACCTTACCCTAAAATTCAAAATAATATAATATTACGTAGTTTATTATTTCAGCTCATTAATTTGCCAAAAGTTAATTCTGAACAAACTCTCAAAAGATTGCTGATGTAATAAGTATTATCATCAAAGAACGAATAACAGAGTCTATTGGTTTCTAGTACATTCTTAAGTCTCTGACGTTTATCCTTTTCTCTACTATGTCTAATGTGTTTTCTTAAACAAAGGGAACCTACAGTTTAATACGATTCTCTTATTCATCAACATGTATTTTATGGGTTTAGACTTCCATTTCCCACTTCTTTTTGCTAAATTAGACAAAAGACGCAGCTTTTTGATCGTTTCTTCAAAATCTTGTTTTTTGTCTTACGTAACACTTTGCAGATTAAAGATAAGTTGATTCCTACTATACGTTCTGTCCCCAGAAGTATTTAAATATTATTGGTTGACGTACGCACACCTTCAGTCCGAAGCCAACTGCATTCAAAACCATTTAAGCGGAACCGTTCATTGTGCCCAATTTGAGGTATAGAATTGTCTTTCCAGATTTTAATTCCTTTTGTTATCTCTGATCTTCTTACCCCAAAATGTTTCTCTAATCCTGGAGGGTATTCCATACCCCCACATCCCCCGGTTCCACATCTATTTCTTCACATTTTACCAATGACGATGTATGTACAATAAAGATTTTTAACTTTCTTTTCCTTTGTGGCTAAGGTTAATTACGCTCCTGGCGGCAAACGTAAACTCCAAATTGCTGTAAAGTAGAAATCAGTGACATAAGCGACAGCAAAAATCATAATCTTACCTCAGATGCTATTTATATGCTAGTTTCAGTTTGATTTAGTCAGAAGTTAACCTCTTCGAAAGTTAACCTTAACATCGGGATCAATGGAGTAAGACTACGTATCAACCTTTCCAGGATTTAATTCATTTTCTGGCTTTACTTACATTCCTAGGAGAATTTTGCCACATTTTTAATGTTTCAAAATCCTATTTGTTGGGGGGGATTAGTCCTCATATTCATTTCTCACTCCATATTATTTCCTATATCTTTTAATCGGTCTTTGCATCTTTTACGACCCTTTTCCATAGTTTTCTTTTCAACACGTTAAAGCTTATCTAGTCAATCACATCCATTTGCTTCAGATCTTCAATTGCGTCTTCCTCCACCCTTTTCTCGGTCTCTCCCTTGGTCTGTTTATATCAGGCTTCCACTTTACTACTCTTGCAATTGCTATCTTCTATTGCGCTCTCCACATGTCCCAACCATCCCAATGCTAGAACTTTCACATGTGTGACTATATTATCAGTTTTTCGTATTTCACTTGTTAACTCTGCATTTTTTCTTCTTCTATATTGCCCTTCTGTCACCTTCACAGAGCCCATTATTTTTCTTAAAATGTTTCTCTCGAACACTAAACTTTTCCTCTTCCGCTTCTGTCAGGCTCAGGATTTAATTAGGCGTTTTAATTCTTATGGTTTTAAGAATGAAGATTCATTGAGTCAGCCCATGCGAAGACTTCTTCAATGAGGATAAACTGTATCACAAAATTTTCTATTTTTATTGCTTTTAGTTTTATTGGTTTTATGTTCTTTTGATCATGTCTATGTGGACATGAAAGTCCAGTGGCTTCTCCAAAGCATGTCAAGTTGTTGATGGAGAATATTACCGTTTTTTTGCAAGTTGACTAGTTTCAGATCTGTTTTTCCATAACTACAAGGAAGATCCATCCGTCCAACCAACCACAAAGATGTTACGCCTTTTAAAGCTTACCATGTGGTTGCCTTCTGGTGGGTGAAAGCAACAATAAAGTTTTTACTTTATTCGATAGAAAATCTTGTTAAGTCATTGGTCATGTCGTTCAATATTTATCCAGCCAAACTTATCTGACAGATAGACCAAACCACTATTAATTTCAACCACCTTGTAATTGACTATTGTAACTTCAAAAGTGACTCAATGCTTTTAGTCCAAGAGGTTGTGTAAATTCAAATGAACACACAGTATCTATAGGCCTCCTTTTAAGCGGTGTGACGTCTTCACTAACACAATCAATTGAAATTAGAATTTATTTTCTGCTTAAGTTTTGGAACAAAAATTGCTTAATATTTTCTTTATTACAGTCCATTCTTTACATGTCGACAACTTTGACTCACTGCAATTTGAAAGTAATTGATGAAAAGTTTTACGATACTCCTATCAGTGCCGATAAATTACTATCTCTGGTAGAAGCGCTGCACGAAGAAAAATTAAAAAAAATTACCCCAGTGTAAGTGTTGCATTAGCCAACAATTTAAATTATAATTTTATTTTAACTCGCAGAATAATAGAGAGCTGGCCGAATACTTACGCTTTTTCCAAATGTGTCACAGAAAATTTAATTCAAAAAGAAAGCGATGGGTTACCGATTGCTTTGATAAGACCGTCCATGGGTATGTACGTAGCTAAAAGTTTAAAAAACAAAACTGCTGTAACCCAAAATGCCTAACAATAATTTTATTATAGTTATAGGAACAGCCAAAGAACCTGTTGCGGGATGGATTAATAAATTCTATGGGACTACCCGGTTTTTTACCCAAGTTAGTTTAGGGATAATTAGAACTCTTTACTGCGAAGAAATAAATAAAGCCGATTTTGTACCTGCCGATTATGTAGTCAATTGTGCAATGGCTGCTTCATGGGACGTAGCTACTACTAAGTAAGTAAATGTTTTTCAAGAAATTACCGCAATAAAGAGGATTGCGCTTTCCTTTTCTTACCAATTTATTAAGTGCGATCACCAGGTTTTTAGAGCATTTAAAATCTCTTCAATACCTGGAGTCACCTTGGGCGTTGTGGATGACGTTTTTGAGCCTGCCCAATTTTTATTTTTAAACTGCAAAAAAATATTTTGGGATCTGAAATAATTTTATTTTTAGAAAATTTCATGAAAATTCTGAGGTTTTAAGATACACTAATAACGACAGATACGAAAGTGAAGTTTTAATTTATAATTACGTAAATGGAACCCAAAAATCAATAACATGGGGTAATTTCCTATTATAGATTTTAACACTTTAACATTACTGCTGACAAATTTTCAGAAGAAGCTTTAAATTTGGAATATCATCACATCCAAAATATTCCCAGTTCATTAGAAAAGTGGAGCTACTTCTTTTTACCAACACAGAATCAATACATATTCCTTCTTTTCCACTATTTATTCCACATTTTTCCTGCATATATTGTAGATATTTTTGGCTTTTTTATAAACAAGAAGTATTGGTAAGTTTAAATTTGTGCTAAATGCATGATAATGGAATTTTTTTGTTTAGCCAAGTGAAGACTTACAGAGAACTTAAAACATTTTTGGATAACTTTTCTTATTTTACTCGTCGGCAATGGGTTTACCGTAACAACAAAACACAAGAATTGTGGAGCAAGTTAAATGACGAAGATAAGAAAATTTTTGAATTTAATATTTCTTTGTTGGATTGGGACTTGTATTTTCATACCTTTGCAAGGGGCAGTAGGGTTTATTTACTTGGAGATCCTTTGGAAACAATACCAGATGGAGAGAAAAAGCGTATGAAATTGAAATTAATGCATCATTCATTAATTGCAGCCGTTAGTTTATTTATTTTAAAATTATTATATAAAAATTTTTTTATTTAGGTACCAATAAAAGAACAATATTAAAAATTTATTTAATCATAAAGTTTTTATTTATACAAACAAAACTTTATTGTAATTATGGGCATATTTATTTTTTAAATAATAATTTATTTTATAAATTGCTATAATTATTAGGCATAACTTTTATTTATTTAGTTATTGCGTTATTAATCTTCCTTTAAATTTTAATATATCTTGGTTCCAAGAAAACTTCTGAAAAAGTTTCGAATTTCGAATATTAAAGAAACTTAATAAGTTTGTAACCAAGTTTAGTAGAGTTAAGTTAGACATAATAAGGATACAAATATGGCAACAATAGTAAATCATGTGCAAGATCTCAATGACGATACTCAGTTTTCCAAAACAAGCGAGATTCAGAAATATTTTCATGGATTAACGATTTTTATAACAGGTGCCACTGGTTTTTTGGGATCTTTGTTAGTGGAAAAACTGTTGAGATCGTGTCCAGATATTAAGAAAATTTATATTTTAATGCGACCCAAAAAGAATGAAAGCGGTGACGTTCGATTTAATCAATATTTTCAACAACCAGTAAGTACTAATTTTAATTTATGGTCATATAATTTTCCCTCTCTATAAAGTATTTAAAAAAATGTTTTGAAAAAGAAATTGATAGGTACTATTAGTCTGCCAGTTCAGTCGTAGACTGCGACTCTTTACTTTTACACAGCGGAAAACCTATATGTTTGTTGAGAAAATTTAAGAATAATTAAATGTATCACAAAGTCAAATCTTGATGATGAAAAAATTATATTCATTAAATTTTTAATTTAATGTTGGCATCCACATCGACATTTTTGATATGTGCACCCGTTATCAACATCGACTTCCACATCAATATTCACATCCTTGCTATGTTTGTACCTTAACTATAAATTACTCTGGAATAGTCACTTCAAAATTGATGATTATGGTGAAGGAAAGTCAATTTCATACACAACATCGAATAGATGGGGTTCTCCCACTTCATATTAATCTTAAGAAAGGGTAATCCTTTTATTATTATTTTTTTATTAAAATGTTTAGAATATCAGCACTACAGCAATTTATTATATATAATTATATTATATATATATAATTTATTATTATATATTCACCAAATAATAAAAGCTCTCACTATAAAATCATAATAGGTAGCGTCAAGATCTCCAACTCAGCTAATTTATCCCTAAAATAGTTTCCAACAAATTTAAAATTAAGGATGCTTTTTATTGCCGTTCTCCACATCTTGCACAATTTTTAATCACAAGCCCAGTAACCCCAGATTAAAATCCTATTAAAAAAAAAAAAAAGAAAACACCAGAACACCAGAAAGATTGAAGAACAAATTGATATGTAAGCCAAAAAATTAGGAACGCTGCAAAAGAGTTGGGGGAAGTAAAAACAAATTGGGAAAATGATAAGAAGTTGGGGGAAAAAAGAATAAAGAAGCTTAAACAAAAACTGAGCACAGTCGAATACAAATGCAAACAACAAGAAATAAAAACAAGAAAAAATAGATTTGGTGATGACAGGAATAAAAATAGACGTGAATAAACGGATGCCCTTAAAAGAGAGTATTGGTAACTTTTTAATGAATAACCTAGAAATTGACGTAAAGATATCTACAGCTTTCAAAATAGGGAGTAAAAAATGTGTTATTGAGATGGAGAGTTTTGAGGAAAAAATGATAATAATGAAGAATAAATATAAGTTGTTTAAGTTGCCTGGAAGTAAAATCTATATCGATGATGACTTGACACAGATGGAGAGGGAAATCCAAACAACAATAAGAAAGCAGGCAGAAGAACTGAGAAAATTGGGAAAAAAAGTAAAGGTGGGTTATCAGAAATTAATATGCAATAACAATAAGTTCAAATGGAACCAAGAGATAGAAAAACTGCAAAAAGTTAAAAACCCGCCAAATTTGTCAAAAAACTAAAAAATTCAAACCACTAAGAAACCCAAAGAACGACCTGGCAAGAAATAGACAATGAAAAAAAATAGCGGTAAATAAAAAGCAGAATAAAAAAAAGGCTATTTGTAGCCACATGGAATGTATGGGGAACTTATGTAGAGGGGGCAATAAAGCAGTTGATTAAAGTATTGAATGAGTATAGGGCTGATATTATTGCAATTCAAAAAACTAAGCAAAGCCAAACTGATATAATAGACATAAAAGATTACACATTTTTCAAAAGTAGTGCAAATGATAGAATGCTGGGAACTGGATTTTTAGCTAACGAGAGGGTGAAAAGGATGATAATTGCATTTGAGCCAGTATCGGATTGATTATGTCTGTTGAGAGTAAAAGAAAAATATAGAAAGATGACATTAGTTAATGTACATGCGCCAACAGATGAAAAAGATGTTGAAATAAAAGAACGGTTTTATAAGAGTTTGAACCAAATATGAGAAAAAATTCCTAAGTACGATCTGAAGCTGTTGGTGGGTGACTAGAATGCAAAAATAGGCAAAGAAGAAATTTTCCAACTAACAGTGGGAAGATACAGTCTGCATGAACAAACCAACAAAAATGGGGGGTTTCTGGTAGATTTCTTTATGGGAAGAGGTATGAAAATAAAGAGTACGTGCTATGAGCATAAAGACATACGCAAGGGTACATAGAGAAGCCCAAATGGTAGAAATATAAACCAGATCAATCACGTACTAATTGAGAGAAAAACCGAGAATTATATAATTGATGTAAGATCGTATTTAGGGGAGCGGATGCGGACTCAGATCATGTTATGGTAAGCATAAAAATGCAAGAGGTAATACCTAGTGGATGAGACAACAAAATGAACAAGAGGAAGCAACTTAAAAGAATACAACGCAATATTAGAGAAAAGAGAACGAGGTATAGAAAAGAACTAGAAAAGGTTTTCCCGGAGGAAAAATTAGAACAGGATATCAAGCAATTGTTGACAACAGTAAAAAATGGAATAGCAATGGTGGCGGGAAATAAGTTTAAAAGAAGAAAGGGTACAGAAAAAGAATGGTATGATAAGCAATGTAAAGAAGAACTAATAAAAAATGAAAAATTGAGAGAAATAATGCTAAAGGAAAGTACAGAAGAAAGCATAGATAATTACTAACACCAAAGAAGGAAGTGTAAGAAGATAATCCGAGAGAGGACAACGCTCGAAAACTGGAAAAAATTGAAGAAAAGTATGCAAACAGGGAAACATAGAATAATAAAAATTTTACTAAAGAGTAAAAAGGATGAGAAATAGATACCAACTAAAGACAACTTTTGTTACGGACAAGGAGGGCAGTTTGGGATTGAAATATAGAGGGAATACTTTCAAAAACTGCTAAACAAAGAAATATTCAGTGACAATAAAAAAAATCTGTCAAGTGAAGAAGAAATATTGGAAATAATAGCAAAACTAAAAAACAATAGAAAGGGGGGCGACGATGAAATCCAGTCAGAGATGATAAAATATGGCAGTACTAAGCTGCACAAGATGATAGTGACGCACTAATACAGAAAGTTTGAATTCACGAAGTGATGCCGCAAAATGGCTATCATTTGCCCCATACATAAGAAGCGAAGAAAGACGGAATGTGGTAACTATCGAGGAATAGCATTGCTCAACGTAACATACAAAATATTGGCTACCTGTGTAAAGAATAGGTTGAGAACGTATACAAAAAAGGCCTTAGGAGAATACCAGTGTGGATTTAGAAAGTCTAGATCGGTGCGACCAGATTGTTATGTTGAAGGAGATCCAAGCAGCAAGCCATGAATTTGGATTGAATACCCACGCACTGTTTTTGGATTTTAAACAAGCGTATGACAGTATATCAAGAGAGGAACTATACAAGGAAATGTACACATTAGAGATACCAATAAAACTGATTAAGTTGACGAAAATGACGCTGAATAATTCCCAAAGAAAAGTAAGAATAAATGGTTGAATATCAAGAGAATTTGAGGTAAGGGTTGGTTTGAGGCAAGGAAACCCACTCTCGTCAGCGCTGTTTAACATTGTTCTCGAAAAAGTTGTAAGGGAAGCAAAATTAAATGCAAAGAGAACAATTTATCGACCAAAACACTAATACCTGGCCTTCGCGGATGACTTTGCTATACTCAGCTATACTTTTAAGAACAAGAAGAAAATTTCAAGACATTACAATTAAGATTGATACAATACAAGAAGATTGATAGTAGCGGCGAGTATAAAATGGGTCTGGAAGACGAAGTTATGGTATGGAAAAGCGAGGCATTGCGCTCAGGTAAAACACTGAATATTAAGATAAGTGAGAGCAAAGAAATGAAATTTGAAGAGGTGGAATCTTTTATATATCTTGGAACAATCATTTCAAAAGACCTGGAAATGAAGCGGAAGTAAAAGCAAGAATAGCGGCGGGAACAAGAAGTGCTTTTGCGATCAAAGTGATACTGCGCAGTAAAGTCTTCTCTCGAACTTTAAAGGTGAGAGTATATAAAACTATTATAAGGACAACAGTAGCGGTTAACTTTGGAAATATGGGAGAAGAAAATATTGAAAATGATATACGGTGGAAAGTGGGTTGAAGAAATATAGATTAGAAGAACAAATAGAGAGCTTCCAGAGTTATATGGGGAACCAGGTATTGTGAGCACGATAAAGACTTAGAGAATAAAATGGATGGGTCATTTGATGAGGATGAGTGAAGCGAGAACCCCGAGGATGATATGGAAATTGGACATAAGAGGTACTAGAAAGAGAGGAAGGCCAATGAGTAGATGGACCAACGAGGTGCAAAGAGATTTGAGGGAAATTAGTGTGATAAACGTCGAGCAGAGTGCAAGAGACAGAAAACTTTGGAATATAGTGGTAAACCAAGCCATGGGACTACTAGGCCCGTAGTGCTGTCTTATATAATATTATATATTATAATAAGATAAAACCAAAAACCATCTGTTTTAGCCCAAAGTATGCAATTTTCAAAACTTCCTCTAATAATATTATAATATCATAATTAAACCTAATAAATTTAATGCTAACATTACTATCAACGTTTAACTCAAAAGAACAGTGGATTTCCTGTATATGTTCCCTCAACAATGCAAGTGCATCATTCGCTATCAGAAGATACAGTATAATTTTATCATAATTGCAGGATTATTATTTTTTTTTTATTAAAATAGCTAATAATAATAATAAGTGAAATATTTCTTTAAGATATTTGAAATTCTTCAAAAAGAAAATCCAAAAGTATTGCTGAAAGTTGAAGTTTTGTTTGGAAATTGTGATCTACCAAATTTGGGTCTGAGTAATCAAAGCAGGCACATTATTACTTCGGAAGTTAATTGTATTATGCATTTGGCAGCCACCGTGCGGTTTGACGAAAAATTGCGAATTGCTGCTCATATAAACATAAGATCTCTACTTGATTTGATGCAAATTGCAAAAGAAACAGAAAATTTAAGTGTAAGTAAAAATAAAAACAAAATACTGGAATTACAGTAATGCAAATCTAAAAGGCACTTCGAATCGTATCGAGTGTAATATGCATAATTTTTCTTTTTCACATGAAGGTACTTATTTTAGTACCATCCAAGATTTGCTGTATTGTACCTTAATAATTGCTCAAAACAATAACATCGGAATTCTGTTTTATAGTCCATGGTATACGTTTCAACCGCATTTTCAAACTGTCCCAACAGTAAAATCGATGAAGTATTCTATAAACCTCACATATCAGGATTGCAATTGTTATCTTTGATAGATCAACTTAGTGACGAACTTCTCGATAAATTTACTCCACTGCTGTAAGTATAATAAATTTGAATTTAATTTACCCAGGATAATTTTTCTCCAGACTCTTAGATAAGTGGCCAAATACGTACGTATTTACGAAAATGATTTCCGAAGATTTGGTGAAAACCGAAAGTGGAAATTTACCCATCAGCATAATTCGACCATCTATTGGTAAGTGTTAAGGTTGTGTTCTCACTTAGAATGAAAATTTGATTTCAAATAGAAAATGGACTATTTGGTGTACAATAACAGTAGCTGACCAAAAACGTACAATAAAAAATAAAGTAATGTGTAAAAAAATCGAGAATGCAAGAGATACGCGCATTTTAGAGTTAATTTTATATAACAATTTTCTGACTTTATTTTTGAAAATAACGGGTTTAAATTTTACGGTATATCTAAAACGTTATTTTCAATATTATGTCGAAGCAAAAACTTTTTAAAATTGCAATAAAAATTTTTTTTTTGCGATTTATTTATTCGCGATAAAAGCGCTTCGACATAGTATTGTAAATAACATTTCAGTCATACTGTAAAAATTTGAACTCGTTATTTTAAAAAATAAAGTCAGAAAATTGTAAATAAAAAAGTGGTTGCGAGAGAATTGCCTTAACAAATTAAAAAGAAGTCTTAATTAAAAATTGTTTTATCATTCCAGTAGTTGCAACAGCACATCAACCAATCCCAGGGTGGGTTAATAACTTGTACGGCCTTACTGGCGTCATTGCAGGTGCTGGAGTCGGTTTAATTCGAAGTTTACATTGTAATCAAAACAAAGTTGCCGATATAATTCCGGCAGATTACGTGATAAATAATATTATAGCAACTGCATGGAGTAATGCAGAAAATAGGTGAGAATTCGGTGAGAAGTTATCTTCTCTTATGTACATACAAAGATCAATACTTAGATTATTTTTTAGAAAAATTGCAAAAATTAATGATATTAATAATGAAAATATGTCACCTAATGTTCCTATTTATAATTGCGTTAGTGGTTCTCAAAATCCAATAACATGGAGTAAATAATCAAAATTTTAAGTAGATGGTAAAAATTTTTTAAATTTTTTGTTCTGCTTTAGGCAAAATTAGCGATGAACTCTTTCGACTTAGAATGGTCATAACTTTTATGGAAATATGGTATCCATTTTTATTTATGGTTCCTTATAAATTTCTTCAAATAATTCTTCACTCTGCATTACACGTTATTCCAGCATATGTAATAGATAGTATTACTTTTGTAACAGGAAATGGTTCCAAGTAAGTGTCCATGCTTTTTAATAAATTAATATACCTTTAACATTTTTTAGTCTTGTAAAAACCTACCAGAAAATAAAGAAATATTTAGATGTAATTTCGCATTTCGCTACACGTCAATGGTGCTTTGAGAACAAAAACACTCAAGAGTTATGGAATAAACTTAACACCACCGACCAAAACTTATTTTATTTTAACGTAGAAAATTTTCAATGGAATTTATATTTCTATGATTATGTGAAAGGAATTAGGTTGTATGTTCTCAAAGATCCACTAGAAACACTCCCACGAACTCAGCGAAAGCATAGAATACATAAATATCTTCATTACTTTGTGGTTACAATTTTTATTTTTTCTTTTAGTTACATTATTTTCAAATTATATCATTTATTTTAATTTATTGTTAGGTGTAGTAAACAAAGTTTATTTTTTATAAATCAATATAAGGTATAAACGAAAACTATATCTAACCGTTAAATACAATCTACATAAATTTTATATACATAAAATTAAGAGTGTGGAAAAAATGGGTAAACATTTTATCAATATTAATAATAAATTAATATGTGGTCAAAATTTGAGACGTAATTTCTTATCTGAGTTTAAATTACGGATTATACAGAATTTCTTAGGTCGGCCTTTCAGTGGGCATCCAAACGCTATGGTGAAATCGATATTGATTTACCTGAACTATGAAATATGAGAACTAATCCACCCCGCCAATCGGATTTGTAATTCCCAGAAAGGGAAAGCAATATTCTACTTAGAATGTAAAAAGCTTAATGAATGAATGAAAGAGAAAAGCAGAAATTTTAATTTTTTTTATCGCCAATAAGAGATTTTTTGGTTAATATTTTGTAATTGAAATTTGTACGAAATGAAGGAAAAAATTTGTTCTTTCAACACGACTTTTACACAGCCAATTTTATTCAAGAATATTTGTTGTAAAAAGGGAGAACAAAATTGTTTCTTGAATTATTATTAATACGAATAGTGGGAGTCTAGAAAAGTGTTCTCAAAATTTAAGAACACTTAATTTTCACCTTTTTGGTAAAAGAGTCAATTTTTAACTGCGAAGTTTAAAGCGACCAATATTCTAACAAAATTTCCAATTTCTACGAACGGTTAGTTCATAATTGGAAAAGTTTTAAAGTGCGATCGTACAAATATGGTCTGCAAGAAAATTTAAATTTTCTTAAACAACGCGGAAGAACACCGATATTTTAAAATACCACCCGAGATCACAGCAACGCGTGAAAGAAGGTGAATTCTGGAGGTACAGGTGAATTTCGACAAAAGGGTGAGAGATTTTTCCAACTTCTATTACAACGGTGGAAGCAAACGCAAAGGTGGATTTAATTAATTTTGGGGAGAGTTAGTATTTGATTTTGTAATTTTGTAGAGATATTATTAATTTTACATCATTGATACCGAATTGAAAGCAAAAAAATTAACTGCATAAAAAATTTGAAGATTGTAAATATCAGGGTGTTTTGTTATCAATTCAAAACATCTGCTTGACACCAACCTTTAGTCAATATATGACATTAAAAAATTTTAATTTTATTGTACTTGGAGCAATTTATGAATTTAGTAAAAATAAAGTTACCACTTTTAAATTTGGCGTTTCCTTTTTAAAAATTTTACACAGCCAAAAACTACCCCTAGAGTGGAGCTTATATTCATCTCAAGTTCACCGTATCAAGCGCGACCAAGACACATAAAAATGATAAGGTAGGTATCTAAATTTCCGCGGACGCCGCTCTGGTCCTTGCTTCCGTGCCCCCCTGGACATTCAATTGCGCGAAAAGGCGGGAATTAGCGGGAAAATCAGTAGGGGAGAGGTTTGCAAGTTGCCAGTGCTTGCAGGTTGCCAGGGTCTCTGAATTTCGGCATCTAAGCGAGCCACACAAAAAATTTCGACTGAAATCGTCAACAAAGGAGGTGTGGTCAAGTTTAAACTACTTTTGGTCCAAAAATATCCAATATTACAGTGTCTACTGAAGAAAGTGTGAAAAAGCGTAAATTTAAAAGTGAATAATTAAAATTGTGTTTTTGTTTTGTGATTATAAATTGAACATTTTTATATAAAATTCAAAGTAAATATTTTTACTGTGTTGTATTATATTCAATTTAATTAATTCCAAAAAAATTTCAAAAATAAAACAAATTGGAAATTTTTTGTACGAATTATTGTAAAATAGCTTCAGAATGCAGGTTGCCATGCTTTAAGACTTGTAAGTTGCCACCCCTTTTTTTCGCTTATTTCAACTTGTATGCCAGCTTTCATGATTTTTTGATGATTACAATTGTTATTAAGTCAAAAGTAAACTGTTTTTCTTACAATTTTGAAATATTTGTAGTATGGCAGCGCGTAGATCTAGAAAAAGCGACCGCGGTATTAAGAATTATGATGCATTGCTCGTCGGGCAATTTCATGCCAATTTACACAAATTTTTTTATAATTTTGTTTTTAAATATGACTAAGAACAAAGAAAATGCAATATATTTTTACAATCAGATGTTTTTCTTTCCGTTTTTCTACATTTTCAGCAATTTTACAGGGGGTGGCAACCTGCAAACCTAAATTTCAAGGTGTCGATTTTAGGTACTTTAGAAAATTGTCTGTAGAACTTTTATTTTTTGAAATTTTAAATGATTTCTACTTCAGGATTGTGGCATTATAGTTCCTCTTTCCAAAGTATTTTTTTTATTTACAATATATTAATTTTAAGATGAGTTATGATAAAAAAAGCTAAGGGGTGGCAACCTGCAAGTCATTCCCCTACTAGTGTCGCGAGTGAGCGAACAATAGCGGAGTGGCTATCCGAGTGAAACAATGCGAAAGGTATAGCCGTTGGACATACCGACTTATCCCTAACATCAGTGAATGGATCGAAAGAGGGCACGGAGAGTTAAGTTACTACTTGACCCAGGTGCTCTCTGGTCACGGTTTCTGCAACGCGTATCTCAGCTACGCGATCGGAACACGTGCGCTTATTGCGACGAAAGCGACACCTCTGAGTACACGCTTTTTCAGTGCTGGAGGTGGGAACGGCAACGATAGCTTCTTTCCCTTGAACTCGGAGAACTGCTCACTCTTGAGAACATCATCCACTACATGACAAGGGACAAAGAGAGCTAGGAAAAGATTGCCAAACACGTCACGAAAATCCTTAAAACCAAGGAACGTGACGAAAGGTTTGAGCAGGCCAGAGGCATTTCCGTTCAACGGGCATGGGCTCACCATTCTTTCTTCCCCACTCTCACGGCGTTTTTCCGATCATAGATCGAGACATTCCAGAAAGATCTGCAAGGACGCCAAACAGAGAGGGGTTTGTTGAGATAGAGGGAAGAGTGGAAGTCCAAAGAGAAAGATGCAACACCTCTTCTTTTTTTCAGGTCGTTCCTCCGATTAAAATAGATACATTGGACGGAGAACTGCAGGGACGACAACAAGAAAAAGAGTAGAGGAAATTGAGAAAAAAAGAAAACCAACAATTAAGCGAAACAATAATTTAAAAAAACAGTGAAAAGCAAATAGAGAAAAACGAGATAAACCGAGAAACAGAAAAGCCAAAACATGGTTCCAAAAAAATGTCGACAGGCAATACCGGGCCATGTGGATCGGGAGTGAGCTTAAGTGAGTAAAACCTCGCACTACCAGGCAGATTAACCTAGTATCTTTTTCAAGATTTTCACCTCCCAGCTCGAAAAAAAAAGATAGCTAAATTTTGCACTCAAATCACTATAGTATGTATGGTGCAATAATTTGCACTATACAATTTACCAATAAAAGTAAAAGCTTTTTTAGATTCAGCGCCATGGTAACGGCCAAATCCGTTATTCTACTCAAAATGAAATTTTCCTCCTATTCCTATAACGAGTAGACTAAAAAAGTAAATTTTAATTTTTTATTCTCTTACGATATATGTGCACTTTAATGTCTGAGCATGATTAGACTTTCATTTTCAACCAAAGATGCTATGAGCTTTAAAGATGGATAACGCTATACAAATTTATATGTATGCTTTTTCTATACTCATTTTCAGATGGCGCTACTGATTTGGGGTTACTATTTTTTAAATATTTATTTGTTTGTTTGTTAATTTTAAAATATAGTAACCCAAATCAGTAGCGCATGTGAAAATGGGTATAGAAAAAGCTCAAAGAAAAAACACACATTGCAGAACTTAAGACCACGGACCTCTTAAAATAATTGGACTTCTATTACCCATTTGGGATCTAATGTTAAGATTGCAGCGCCACCGTGGTGGAAATTTAATTAGTCTGGGACATTGAAAAATTTTCAAATATAATATAAACACATTTAAAGATGAATCAATTATAACCAAACTACAACAACGACACACATGTTTCGATCTTATTATATCTCATTGATTCATCTTTAAATGTGTACATTTTCTCAGCAGCTAGTTAAGTTGCATTACAGTGACCTTGGAAAAGTCATGACTTTTGATTGATGGTTTATCCTCAACACATTTAGTACATTGTCTTAATGACATGTCTTCACGACTCCTTGCTTCCACACACATATGAATTGAGGAGGTCGCGTACAAAACCGGTTAAATCCATATTTTACCAAAATAGAGTAAAACATGTTTTATATATAAACTTTGTGCCCTCTACATGATTCTGAAGTTATTTTTGAGAAAAATTGATTGCATCTTGCTTAAAAAGTTTATCAAAGTTGGTGTTTTGGGGCAAAATCGGTTATATCTCAAATTTGATGAAGATGAAGAATAGATAATGAGACGGATAGAGGGGGACAAGCTGAGTCTGATGATGATAGTCCATTTGTTATTGTCTTTAATTTTTTTTTTCTAATTTTTTTTCTAAATTTATAAAAAAAAATTGAGTTTTTTTTTAAGTTCTTGTTTTTTATGTACTTTGTAGAGTCTTTTATTAAACTAATTTGTGTTTAAAAGAAGAATAAATTCATTTTTTAAAAAAATTTATTAATTTGCGTGCAAAACCGGTTATATCCATTTGTTTTTTTACTTTTGGGTGAAAACCTTTGGACAATTTATAAAAATTATTCTAGATATACTATGCGCAGCCATAATCCCAACAACTCCACGTTTGAACTGTTCAATTATTCCTTTTGGGCCAGAAAAGAAACGTTTTTTTGCTTTCCTGAACATTTTACAAGAATGGATTTAACCGGTTATGCACGCGACCTCCTCAATTATAATATAAACATTGTATAAAACGAGTTACAGTACTAAATTTTAATATTTTGTTATTATAAAGTTAAATATCACACATAATTACTATAAATAAGACTATAATACAAAGTTAAAAATAAAAGTTGTCTCCAGCTGAAGTTCTAAATTCACCGCTAGACGGCCTCTTTCTTAGCTGGATATCCCAATTGTTCTCAATTCAAAAAAGTGAGAATTATACGGGCGCCGCAATTTGTGGTGCATTTCTAGAAAATTTCAAATATTTACTTTACAGCACTACGTGAAGGGACAACTTTTGTTAGTTTAGGCTCATTTTGAAATACCCCAACATTGGACTTTTGGGTATTTTTGGGTTTGTATAAATAAATCTAAATTTTATCACCAGTAACGATATTGTAGATCAAATTTGAAAGACTTCGGTTGAATTTCTTGAGCATTTCTCGGCCCGGTTTGACACGACATTGCTTTTGAGCTGCTCTCAAATTGTGTAGGATCTAACGACTGCAAAGCTTTTATACGTGTAAATGATTATGTAAAATCGTCTGTATTGTTTTCATGACAATGCCCAAGCATGCTTAAATCTCTCGATATGTCACATGCCGATCTCGCTCAATTATTTCACGTACAGCATCAACATTAGTGGCAACAACAGAAGTTGCTGGACGCCCTGCACGAAATTCATCACTGAGAGTGGTGCGTCTACGCTAGAATTTGAAAAACCAGCTATAAAGAGTAGTTTTGGATGGTGCTTTCTGCTTCATATCTAAAAGCCAAAACAAGCCGTCCGATGGATTGTTTCGGCTTTTGACCACATCTACAGTAGTAAAAAATCACGGCAAGAAAATTTTCACACATCAAAAGTTCCATTTTCTCGTACAATTTCTTTCTTTAAAATGCTGTGTAAACAAAACTGGTCTACTTAAGTACGAACTGTTAACTGAATTATAAGTTAAAAATGTCAAATTTTACGAATATGGCAGTTAAAAAAAGTGACACCACTAAAACTACTGGATTCCAGAAAATTTTCCAGCAACCTACGTATTAATCATGTGTTGGGCACATATCGTCCGTCCCATGCCAAAAGCACGAATCTGTAAAAAGCCGGCTCTGTATTTAGGTTATTTATTTCATTATAAAATATTGATGAAAATCACTGAAATTAAATTAACGCTTAAACATGATGCACTACGAGTTTCCTAAGAGGTATAAGGAATCCTAATGGTAAAAAAATTGATTTTACGCGGATAATCGACATTGTTTTTAACAGAATGGGAAGGAGGAAATTGCAGATTGGTGCCTTTGGCATGGGACCGACGATATGAGACGTAAAGTTTCAAAAAAGCTGTAAATAAGTATTGGCGGAGAAAAGCTTGAAAAAGAAGTAATAAATGACATGGATAACTTATAATACATGAAGCTGCCTTGGTGTAGATCCTATCAAAATTGGTATGGAGGCATTGTGCATTGTACTCCTACAAACAATGCATTAGAGTCTCATTTTAGTGATAAAAAAGAAGATACATTTTGTGAAAGATTATTTCTGTCAACATTTCTTGAATTAACCATTACAGTGGAAAAGTTGTTAAAAGAGTATTTTAATGAAAGTAGAGTTTTCAAGACTGCGATAACAGTTTAATTACAGCTTTGGACGAATGATCATCAATGAGAAAAAGCCAATGTAAAAATTTCATTAATGCCATGAGAAAATTCAGTTCAGTATATTGATCCATCTAATGAAAAACCTACTGTCACTGAGAAGGAAATTTCAACCGTATGAGAAATGCTCTGGAACACTTTCGATCAATTTATTCAAACAAAGAGCATTCTAAGTGTGGTTTGTGAATCTTCCAAACAAAAAGAAAACTAGATGCATATGGCCACTGCACTTATCCACGATTGTCACCTTGTACAGTATACTGACCAAAATAACAAATTATACTGTCCAAAATTCGATTAAATACCATTATTTAAATATACTGACCATTTAATGATAAAAATACTGACCAAAAAATTAGTTGTCCTTTTTTTCACTGTTTATTCCACATTTTTCCTGCATTTATTGTAGATACGAGTATTTATGGGTTTTTTATAAATAAAAAGTATTGGTAAATTTAAATCTGTGATCAAATCATATAATGGAATATATTATTGTTTTGTGGGTATATTGGACAATTAAATATCTTAACTTTAAATTTGGAATATTATCACATACAAAATATTCTCAATTTTTCTTATTATTATCTCCAACTTTTCTTATTTTACACGTCAAAAATTTCTTTATTGTAACAACAAACACAAGAACTTTGAAGCAAGTTAAAAGATAAAAACAAAAAAAATTTGGAATTTAATATTTCTTTGTTGGATTAAAACCTGCGTTTTCATACTTTTGCAAGAGGCAGTAGGGTTTATTTACTTGGAGATCTTTTGGATCTAGAACAATACCAAATAGAGAGAAAAAAATCATTCATTAATTGTAGCTTTTAGATTATTTATTTTAAAATAAATTATTTTATAGGTACACAATAATTTTTTATTTAGGTAGGTACTAATAAAAGTACCTACAATATTAAAAATTTATTTACTTAATCATTAAGTTTTTATTTTTAGAAACAAAAGACTTTATTGTAATGATTGGCATATTTATTTTTCAAATAATAATGTATTTTATTTTTTATAATCATTAGATATAATTTTTATTTATTTAGTTATTACGTCATTAATCTTTCTTTAAATTTTAATATATCCTGATTTGAAGAAAATAATTACATAATAAACTTTTGAAAGCGTTTCCAACTTCCAATTACTCATATTAAAGAAAGTTTACTTAATAAGTTTGTAACCAAGTTCTGCAGAATTAAGCTTAAGGATAAAAATATGGAAACAATAATAAATCCTGTGCAAGATCTCAATGGAAATACGCAGTTTCCCGAAACAAGCGAGATTCAGAAATATTTTAATGGATTATCGATTTTTATAACAGGTGCCACTGGTTTTTTGGGATCTTTGTTAGTGGAAAAACTGTTGAGATCGTGTCCAGATATTAAGAAAATTTATATTTTAATGCGACCCAAAAAGAATGAAAGCGGTGAAGTTCGATTCAATCAATATTTTCAACAACCAGTAAGCACTAATTTTAATTGATGGTCATATTAGTTTTTTTTCTATAAAATATTTTAAAAAAATGTTTAATAAAATAAAATTTATACTGTTATTAATTTGCCAGCTCTATCGTAGGTTATACAGTGCTGTAAAACTCTTTATTTTTACACACTGGAAAACCTAAATTTTCCAAGACAAAATCTAATATATTTTAAAATTTATTTTTTAAAGTATGCAATTTTCAAAACTGCCTCTCACAAAATATTATAATTAAACCTATTTAATTTAATTTTAACATCAATACCAATATTTTCTAGAAAGGATCAGGGATTTCCTGCAAATGATCTCTCAATAATGCAAAAGCCTTATCGGATATCAAAATATCGGTACTTAATAATGTTACCAGAATTTAGTTTATTTATACATTTTTCAATACTCCAAAACTTTTAACTCTTAGTTTAATACTATTAATATCTACAAATACTTTTTCATGCCAAAGCTTTATAACAAATTCCATTTCTTCCCTGAAAGGAAAATGCGGTCGTCCATATGGAAACCAATCAACATCAAATTTTTGATTTATCAAGAATGTATGACCATAGGGCATTATCTGTTTGTAACATGCACAGTCGCAACTCTAAAGACATTTTGCAAGTCTTCCAATTGTTTAATGTTGTAAAAAAGTTACTCAACTCGGAGTATTTTAAAACTCAGAGAATTTGACATCCAGAGAATGTAGATGTTAAAATATAACTGTTGCATCAGAGAATTTCACTCTACAAAACGAATTACATCACAGTAAAATATCATTCATCATAAATAACATATCTAATTATAATAATCAGTAAAATATTTCTTTAAGATATTTGAAATTCTTCAAAAAGAAAATCCAAAAGTATTGCTGAAAGTTGAAGCTTTGTTGGGAAATTGTGATCTACCAAATTTGGGTTTGAGTAATCAAAGCATGCACATTATTACTTCGGAAGTTAATTGTATTATGCATTTGGCAGCCACCGTGCGGTTTGACGAAAAATTGCGAATTGCTGCTCATATAAACATAAGATCTCTACTTGATTTGCTACAAATTGCAAAGGAAACAGAAAATTTAAGTGTAAGTAAAAATAAAAACAAAATACCGAATTACAGTAGCGCAAATCTAAAATGTACTTCAAATCGTATCGAGCGTAATATGCATCTTTTTTCTTCTACGCACGAATGTACTTTTTTTTGGGCCATTCAAGATTTGCTGTACTGTACTTCAAAAATTGCTCAAAACAATAATATCGGAATTCTGTTTTACAGTCCATGGTATACGTTTCAACCGCATTTTCAAACTGCCCCAACAGCAAAATCGATGAAGTATTCTACAAACCTCACATATCAGGATTGAAATTGTTATCTTTGATAGATCAACTTAGTGACGAACTTCTTGATAAATTTACACCACTGCTGTAAGTAATAATTTTGAATGTAATTTTCTCAGAACAATTTTCGTCCAGACTCTTAGATAAGTGGCCAAATACGTACGTATTTACGAAAATGATTGCCGAGGATGTGGTAAAAACCAAAAGTGGAAATTTACCAATCAGCATAATTCGACCATCTATCGGTAAGTGTTTAGAAACTGAAAAGGTTCTTAATTGAACATTGTTTGATCATTCCAGTAGTTGCAACGGCACATCAACCAATCCCAGGATGGGTTAATAACTTGTACGGAGTTACTGGCGTCATTGCGGGTGCTGGAGTCGGGTTAATTCGAAGTTTACATTGTAATCGCAAGAAAGTAGCCGACGTAATTCCAGCAGATTATGTGATAAATAATATTATAGCAACTGCATGGAGTAATGCAGAAAACAGGTAAAAAGTTATCTTCTGTTATGCACAAATATAAATATTTTCATTTTTTGATTTTAGAAAATTAACAAAAATTAACGACGATAATAATGAAAATATCCCACCTAATATTCTTATTTATAATTGCGTCAGTGGTTCTCAAAATCCAATAACATGGGGTACATAATCAAAATTATAAGTAAATCGTATAATCTTTTAAAATGTTTTTTTCTCTTTTAGGCAAAATTAGTGATGAACTAATTCGACTTAGAATGGTACTAGCTTTTATGGGAATTTGGTATCCATTTGTGTTTATGGTTCCGTATAAATTTCTTCAAATAATTTTTCACTGGGGATTACATCTTATTCCAGCATATATAATAGATAGTATTACTGTATTCACTGGAAAAAGTTCAAAGTAAGTGTTTATACTTTTTAAAAAAATTAATATATCGTTCAAATTTTTTAGTCTTGTAAAAACCTGCCAAAAAATAAAAAAATATTTAGATGTAATTTCATATTTCGCTACACGCCAATGGTGCTTTGAGAACAAAAACACTCAAGAGTTATGGAATAAACTTAACACCACCGACCAAAACTTATTTTATTTTAGCGTAGAAAATTTGGAATGGGATTTATACTTCTATGATTTTATGAAAGGAATTAGGTTGTATGTTCTCAAAGATCCACTTGAAACACTGCCACAAGCTCAGCGAAAGCATAGAATACACAAACATCTTCATTACTTTGTGGTTACAATTTTTGTTTTATCTTTTAGTTACATTATTTTCAAATTATATCATTTGTTTTAATTTATTCTTAGGGGAAGTAATAAATTTATTTTTCATTAATCAACATAAAATATAAACGAAAACTATTATATCTAACTGTTAAATAAAATCTAAATATATATTATACATAATATTAGGAGTGTGAGAAAAAATGGGCAAAACTGTATCATTATTATTAATAAATTAATATGTGATCAAAATTTTAGTACGGGAGCTCAGGACCAAAAGTTTTTACTCATAGCAATTTGGTCAAAACCGTACCAAATCTAAGATTCGATTACCAGATTACAGTAATCTGTAATGGAAACGGAAATAGACCCCCCCCAAGGATATAACGTTTTTGACTGTTACTACCCACCTAGTCAAGTTTAGGATCAATTTATTTAACAATTTTATATGATTTTGGCGGTATTGTTATTATACATGGGTTTGGTTGTCGGCTCCAGGTTTATTTGAAACGCAATATCTTTGTACTAGTTAAGATACTAAATACCTACCAAGCACCAAGACATACAATTTTAATATTTGGTCGAAAAGTATGATGTACATTATTGGTTACTCTACCATTCAACTATTTGTGATTCAGATATTTAAATTTGCACAAAAGTAATACTCCAAAAAGATTAAAAGCTTTTTTTATATTCAGCGCCATGGTACTGGCCAAAGCCGTCATTCAAGACAACATACACACAGAAAAAAATTTGGGCTAAAAATTTGTAAAATTATGCATATTTCAGGTATAAGTTCTCCCTAGATTGGTTACAGGTATAATATTGTGTTTAAAAAATGAAAACTGTTGAGTCCACATATTTATACCTGCATAAAACCCAAATGATACCTTTTTGTAGTACACCCTTTTTTCCTATTTTTCACCCAATATTATGTGGAAATAAAAATTTTTAATTTATAAATAAAAATAATTATAAATTTAAAAATATTATTCACACATTTTAATTTATATTAATTTTTCCTTTTTAAATTGCGACAAAATTTGACTGAAATAGGAACCTAAATAAATACTTACTCTTTTTCATAGGCCGACGTGGGATTCGAACTTGGTACCTCTGGCTTATGATGTAAACGTGGTATTCACTAGCCCATGAAGTTGATTTATTATAATTATTTTGTACACTTATCAGAAGTTTTGAGATCTTAAAAAATTCCATTTTCTATTCTGATTGTTTTATGAACATTTAAATCTAATTAAAATTACATTAAAATTGAATTAATTTTATAAAATTTTAACTTTCAGCAAACAGCATTAATAATTATCCAGTTTAAATTTTTTAAATAAAATTATAATCCACGTGTTAAAACTATTAATAACAATATTTACGGGGTAAATTAATAGTGGTGTAATCTAATAAGACAAAATGTCTCTAATAAGACAAAATGTAAAACGAAAATTTTTTGAATTGTACCGTTTAGCACTTATTCAAGAATAACTTTGCGTTTACAATTCGCATAATCTTAAGAACCGATTAAGAACACAACTATTGGGAGAATATACAATACAATTTTCCAGGTATAAAAGTTTGCATAATTCTAACAATCGCTGTACTTAGCAAAATACAATTTTAGGCTTCAAAAGTGCACAATTGCAACAGCCCAACATTGGGTGAATTTGCCACCAGCAATTTTTTTCTGTGCATACATTGATTTGACAACTAGTTCTTTGACTCTTCATAAGCGCCACTTGTAGTTTTATTTAATGTCGTTACTCAGCATAAAAATAATTATGGCACAGTAAAAACGTCAATATATAATTATGTAGCGGTTTACATTTATGCAGCAAAGCAGCAAAGAAATCGCAATATTCAGTTACTCTCTAGCATGGTGGTGGAAATGGAAGCCCAAATGGCTGCATACAGGCTGATGATTAATGATCAAGGGGGAGGAATCTGTAGAGAGGGCCACCATACCATGATCTTCAACTCTAACAAGAGAAACAACATACTCTGCATAAAATCGGATAGAACCAGCACTGTAAGAGACTTCCGAAAACTTTTTAAGGTTATAATTCCTGAGAGGGGTTTGAAAGGCGGCAAACAGGAGCTGGGAAAACAATTTAAAACCATCTGGTACACAGATGGATTCAAAACTTCTGTAAGTACTGGAGCAGGAATAAATGGTAAGAAACCAGGGGATGCTTTTAGCATAAACCTGGGCCAACACGCAACTGTTTTCCAGGCCGAAATTCTGGCAATAATGACCTGTGCAGAGGAACCGATTTGGAAGGATTACGTAAATAAGCGCATCTGCATCATGACCGATAGCCAGGCAGCATTAAAAGCTCTGGAGGGAGTAGAAATACACTCCAAAGTTGTGAAGAACTGCCTTGACACACTGGTGAGACTGGCACAAAGCAACAGTCTAGCACTGATGTGGGTGTCGGGACACACTGGTATCAATGGCAATGAAAAAGCTGACTCCCTAGCAAGGGAGGCTGCATGTAATAAATTAGTAAGTCCAGAACCAACTTGCGGGATTGCATACAAGACTGCAAAAGGGACTATCAAGGAACTACTAAGAAAGAAACACCTTGTGTACTGGAGGAATTTTCCGGGACTGAGGCAATCGCGGATGTTCATTTGGGAACCCTCCGGGAACAAAGAAATCAAGGAAATACTCCGACTGGGCAGAACTCAGTTGAGGAAAACAGTAGGACTATACACAGGACACTGCTGCTTAAATAAACACTTCAATAATATTGGGGTCGTCGAAGATTCTACATGTAGTATGTGTGGGGAAGAGCAAGAAACTCCATACCATCTGCTATGTGTATGTCCAGCTCTTGCCATCGTAAGGCATGAACACCTAGGGAGTCGCTATCCGACCACCGAGGAGATAAGAAATTCACCCATCAATAATGTACTCAACTTTGTTGAGGACTTGAACTTGTTGGGGTAAAACTAGGAACGCGGGGTACAATGGGCCAGGAGCCTAAGTGCAAGTGGGAGTAACTTTTACAGACCACACCCGTTCAGAAATAATAATAATACTCTCTAGCAAGAATGTCATAAAACTCTATTATATTGTAATGAGAGGGTACAATTTGTCGCTTTTTCCCTGCCCATAATTTCAATGTTTGTGCGAAAAATCTTTGATCTTCTTTTATCTTTGCTTTGGCTTACAACTATTTTGGAAACCTTTAAAGGGCTCTAGAAATAACAGTCCCCACAGCCAAACTTTTGTTGAAATTAGTGTGAAACTTTTTAACTTCTATTCTTTTAATTCTTTAACTTAATTCGTATACTTTTTTTTTCCCATTTTGTTTTCTGCAGACCAGCCATTTCTATTTGTTACCTCTCAAGTTCTATAGCCACTACTCCCGTTTTTCCCGGCCTCAGCAACGTTTTTCCATTCCATGTGCCTACTTTTATCATGCCATTAACATTACTTAACTTTCTTTTACTTCTCTTATTCTTCTGTTAATTTTTGTTTTCCGTTTTTTTTTCTCTTTTCTGTTTTTCTCGCATTGTCATTGTATCTGATTCATATTTTATTTGTAGTGGTTTTTGATAACCAATTTTTTGATTTTTTCCTTCTTTGATTTCGTTTTTTGCATATCCCAAATTTTTTCCTGAATTATCTTTTCGCAGCTGGAAAAGTCACTCATTATGTAGGTTTGAGTCTATTTCAACTTAGATCGAGCAGTTTTACAACCAGTTTCCAAGTTTTCGACTTCTTGTTTTATTCCCAGAATTTCTGCATTTCATCTTGTTTCCATTCCCTCCAGTTTGTTCTTTATATTCCTCAATTCTCTAATGTTATCTTGGATGCCGTTGTTTACGACCCCAGTTAGTTTTTCAATCATATTCTTTATTTTGTCCATGTCTTCTGATTCTTTTTATTTATGTTCCACTATACCTGAACAGTTCTGACTGGTGATCTGGCTGTTTTTACTCTTTTAGAATATCAAGAGTTTCTCTGAAGTTCCTGCCACTTTTCCTTCTTTGCTCTCGTCCTTCCTTACGCATGGAAATATTGAACTTTTATTCATTTTATATTTAAAATAAAATTTTAGTTTTGACTTGGAGACTCATATAATATATAATTTACAAAATTTTGAGAGGCACGATTTAATAAAAAAATTTAGAACAAAACTTTTAAATTGTTACTTTTTGGGTATATTTAAAAATATATTTGACAAACAAAACTTTCATTCATTGAGTGGACATTGAATTTTAATAATTATTAACAATAAATATGTGAAAATTAACTCGGAAAACTTTGGTCTTGTGGCGTTTAAAATTTACAGTGCACAATGTGACTATGTTGTTTAGAGATCAATTTATAAGTTTAATTGCCCATCTATGTTTCTGGTTATACCAGTATCATAAAGGGCATAAATAGGCACATAATACAAATAATAAAATCTAGTTAAAACATAATATGTCATTATTGCATTAAGTAGGTACGTACTTGGAACAATATAAGGTACCTAGTCAAAACTTACTGTTTAAATTCTACATTTCTATTGCAAACAGCACGTGGAAATGAGTGAAATACAAGATTATTTTGAAAATTCTACCGTTTTTATAACAGGTGGTACAGGATTTGTAGGATCTTTGCTAGTGGAAAAATTATTAAGATCCTGCAAAAATTTAAAACGAATTTATCTCTTGATACGACCAAAAAATCATGTGACTGAAAGCGAAAGATTTGAAACACTTTTTAATACGCCTGTAAGTATATTGTAAGGTTTTAAAAAGTTATATTTATTTTTCTGTATTTTAAGGTTTTTGATAAACTTAAAGTGGAAAATCCTGAAGTTTTAAAAAAAGTGTTTTTAATGCCAGGCGATATTATGGCTCCAAAATTGGGATTAAGTGAAAAAGATTTGGAAATTTTAAATTCGGAAGTCAACTGTGTTTTTCATAGCGCAGCAAGTGTTCATTTCATGGAAAAACTTCGTACTTCATTTGACAGTAATGTCAGACCTGTGCAAGAAATAATAAAAATTGCCAAAAATATTACAAATTTAACCGTAAGTATAAGCTTCATTGCAAAAGGTTTATTGGACCCTTTTTAACTTTTTTTTTTAATTAAATTGGAAACAAGTTAAACCCCATCATTTAAAGTTAAAATTACATTTAATGGTATCATAAAATAAAATTATAAACCACGTGTTAGGACTTCGACTCAAAAAACTATTAAAATGAGACAACAAATTATTGTTCAGTGTAATAAAAAAAGCAAGTAAACTGTTGAACCGTAGTTTACAAAATTCCGTCCAGTTCAGAAATATTAGGAAGATAATTTTTATAAGCAAAATATAATAATTTTATAAATTTTGTTTCTAAATTTATTGATTTAACACTTTAACCGCCACGGCAGTCTTTAAGGACTGCTCAGTAAGCAGCTCAGTGAGAGAAAGCGTAATTTGTACTTACTATATTTCAGAAAGCATCAATTGTTTGTTCAAATTATCAAATTGCATGGCATGTAATATTATCGATTAATAATATTTTAATATTGTCTCTCAGATTTCTGCAACTTTATTTGATTGTCTCACTAAAATATTTACAATTTTAGATCAGCTTTACATTTTCAGTCACTAATATACTTAAATTACAAATTACGCTTTTAAAAATATTTCTTACTACTCTGAAATACAATTAACGCTTTCTGAAATAAAAGTTAAAAAGGTGTAGATATAACCTCTTATATTGATTATTCCAATGTGGGACCTTTTCAATGTGAGCCGATCTTGCTTATTTCTTTAATTTGTTAAATTCTACTTTAACTTCGAATATTCTCAAAGATTGAGAAATTAACTTAGATATATTATGTCTTAGTCGATGGTTTATGTATCCACCGCATACACAAATATGCTACAAGGTGACTTTGATGAAAAATTTTACGATGGTATTCCTCATACATTCGAACAGCTTCAAAGTTTATTTGACAATTTTGACGATGAACTCATAGAGAGAATCAGACACGAGTAAGTTAATTTATTATTTTCTTCTCTTTGCAGTAATAGTTGGTAAATAAATAAGTAAGTTTGGTGCTCAAATAAATTTAAAAAGAATTATTATATTAATAGGAGAGACCGGGGTTGGTTGATGGGATTAATTTGCTTAACAAACTTTGGATTCGGTTGCATTTCCATAAAAGCGTTGTGACCAACTCTCTCCAAACCAAACTTTATATATTCCATAAAAGATTATACCTACAGTTTAATGTGATTTTTAGAAACAAAAACAATACAAACGAGAGAGAAAAGAGGAGACAAAATTTTTAGAAGAGCAATTATTATAATGTTTCGTGTAAAGGTCACAAAACTGCAGTAATTAGACAAATTTGGGATTATTGCATAAAACATTATTTTGGACAGCAAAAATTGAGTAATTTTCCTTTCAGAATTAACACTTTTTTTTTATTATAGGATTATCAAAGGATATCCAAATGTTTACATCTACAATAAATCCATAGCTGAAGAAGTAATAAGAAAAGAAGGACAGAGTTTACCCATTGCTATAGTAAAACCGTCCATGAGTAAGCGTTTTCCTTTTTTTTGTTTTCAATTTTTTATTTATTTTTGGATTTTTTTAAGTAACGCCGACTATCAGCGATCCTTTCCCAGGATGGATTGATAACTATTATGGAATAATTTCTATATTTTTAATCAGTATTACGGGATTTCTTCGAGCTTTATTATTAGATAGCAAATGTTACGTTGATATAGTGCCGGCTGACTACGTAGTCAATCTTGTAATTGCATCTGCTTGGAATATTTCAAAGTAAGTTCTTTACAATTTTGCACATCATACTTTTCAATTTCACATTTATAGAAAACACGCCGTCATTAAATCAGAAGTTGAAGGAAAATCGGACATACCAATATATAACTGTGTAAATGCATCGCAGAATCCAATCACGTGGGGTGAGAATGAAGTTGTTGTATACCTGTAAAAATATATTTTAAGAATTATTATTTTAGGCCAATCTCTAAGTTTAATGCGAAAACATTATTATGATCCATCTTCTGGTAAAATAGTTCTACAAAATATGCTTATTACTACAACAAATTCTTACCTATATTTTGTGCTAAAATACGCTGCAATTGTTTTCCCGGCGTACATAAAGGATTTTTTAAGACTGTGCTTCTCAAAACCGATGATGTAAGTAGTTTTAAGGCACCCCCTCGTCCTGAACAAGTCAATATTTTTATGCAATCGACTTTTGAACTATTATTAATTTATATATATATAAATTATTAACTCGTTGATATTAGATAATATTAAAACTTCAAAATATCGAGTTATTAATAAATTAATAACTAATTTATTATTATATATTATAATTATAATTATAATTATATAATTATAATATATTATAATTATTATAATTATTATAATTATTATATTAATTTATTAATAACTAATTACGATAATTAATAATTAATTAATTAGTTATTAATTTATTAATAACTCGATATTTTGAAGTTTTAATATTATCTATTATTAATTTATGCTAACTTTTTTAGATATTCCAAAATTTGTGCAAAACAATTTAAATTCCTGGAGGTCGTACAGATTGCTTTATTAATGAGTTGCAATTTTACTGATAGAAATACCCAAAATTTATGGAAATCGTTAAGTATGAAAGATAAAAAGATTTACAACTTCAATATATCGGACGTCGATTGGGATACATATTGCAAAACTATGGTGGAGGGAATTAGGACTCACTTGATGAAAAATAAAATATAATGTAGAATCCATTAAAAGTTGCTCGTAGAAAATATTATATTATAGTCTAAATTTTTTGCATGTTATATGAAATCTTTTCATTTCATCTGGCTTCTTCAAGTGTAATAAATAGTTGGTTGTAACAACCTTGTTGTAAAAATGTAAGCCAAATTTGGTTCAAAATTATTGTTGGCTACAAAGTTACATGACATCTTGCTATTATCACCTGACATTTCTTCATCGCAAACTACAGAATTTTACTAGTATTTTTGTTTGATGATCATTTAACTTAGGTGTTAAAACTTACGATGTGCCATTCAGAAAATTAAAAAATATGTAGGCACAAAAATAAAAAATTAAAAAAAGAGTGTAAAATATTAGATGGGTTTCTATTAAAAAATATAGTTTATAATGGTGTATTAATGGAGACTTTACCGTGTGTTTTTCGGTTTGATAGAGAGTTTGTTAATTGGTAAACAAATGAAATAGTTGTGAGTGTAATTCGCTATACGAACATTTTACATCATCCTTTTTCTTTTGATATACATAAGTGAGGTTAGGCAAAAGATAGGACACCCTACAATTGGTGGAGAAATTACAGGCAGATGTAAATAACCAAATCGTTCAGAAACAGCTGTGATGCCAAGTAATCCTACTTATTATAACCAAAATGCGCAAATGATGCAACAACCAGGGACGTACTTGTCCCTACAGCAACCAGTCCCGCTAGTATATTATAACCAGAATTATCAATCAGGACCACTACTACAGCTAGACCAGTACCTGCCCCAACATCAAACAATAAATCCTGCTTATAGATACCATACAGCCACTCAACAGATGCACAACTCAGCTAATGCAACATTAACGCAAAATTATGAACCTAAATAAAAAACCGTAACAAGCAAGAAAAGACAACGCCGCAATGAAAGTCCAGAGACACAACAAAGAGTACGCAAGCAAACTAACCTTAATGATTATTGACTGAATAACCCTACACCAATCTCCAATGCTTTCCAAAGTTTGGAGAAAGGGGCAGAAGGCAACGAAAACGAAGACAAGGACAAGAAGGAAGAAAAGGAAAAAGAAAGTGTCTCAGAACCAAAAAACCCACCACCAATATTTGTAGAAAAAGTTGACAACATGAAGCCTTTAACTGAACTACTTGATAAATGTTCACCAAATGGTTACACCACCAAAGTCTTATACAATAGTCAGGTAAAGGTTCAATCTAATACTACAAAAACCTACTCAGACATAATAAAGGCCTTTACAGAAAAAAACACATTATTTCACACATTCCAGCTAAAACAAGATCGTTCCTTCAGAGTAGTACTACGTAAAATGCATCCCACCACTGACTTGAATACTCTCAAAGAGGAATTACAAAATAAAGGGCATGAAGTAACAAACATCTCCAATTTCCGAGAAAAAAGCACCAAAAAGCTACTACCGCTATTCAATATTGAGTTAAAGGTTGGACCAAATAATAAAGAGATTTATAGCATTACTATGCTAATGAATTCTATAGTTAAAATAGAACCTTCTCACCCGAAACATGAAATCCCCCAATGCATCCGCTGTCAGCGTTTTGTTACGTTGTGTTAAATGTACTGGTGATCATGCAACAGAAAACTGCTCTCATAAAGACAACCCAGTTCAGTGCACAAATTTTTTCGAGAAACATCCAGCTCACTACAGAGGCTGTTTAGTATATAAAGAGCTTCAAAGAAAAAGGTTTCCAACATTACGTAAGAAACAAATCAGCAACGAATCACCAGTTGTGACAAATAATCAGGAAGTAAATTTAAACTCATTTCCACCATTGCCAAGAATAAATAGGAGCCAAGTACACCCAAATGTTTTATATGCTCAAAGGACTGCTGACGACAACCAGTATCATCAATTCCATCAATACCCTAATAATCCGCAGCAACAAATCCCAGTAGGCATGCAACCGCAAAACAATCTCGAACAGATGATTACGAAGATGATGGAGAAGATGGACAAAATGCTCGATTTTCTAATAACCATGATGGGAAAAATGAAATGATAAGTAACACCAAACTAAATATTTCCATCTGGAACGCCAACAGCTTGGTCAACCATGGCCAAGAAATCAAATCCTTTCTTGCAACTCACAATATAGATGTTATTCTCATTTCAGAAACACAAATGACCTCTAAAAGCTACATCAAAATCCCAAAATACTCGATATATTGCACTAATCAGCCTGCGGGAACCGCTCGGAGAGGTACAGCAGTCATCATTAAAAATAAAATCAAGCACCATGAAGTCGCCAAATATAGCGAACGTAACCTACAGGATACTGCGGTGGAAATAGAAGACTAGAACGGTAAACTGATCCTAGCAACAGTATACTCTCCACCAAACCTAACTATTAAAAGGGAGCAATTTGAATCCTTCTTCGGGACCCTTGGGAACAGATTTATAGCTGGAAGAGATTATAATGCAAAACATACTTACTGGGGCTTCAGAATAATTACGCCACGTGGAAGACAACTGTATCAAGCGATGACAAGAAACAATCTGCAGCAACTTTCTACCGAGCATCCAACATACTGGCCAACGGATACAAATAAAATGCCAGATGTTATTGATTTATATACAATATATATTTAGACGATATGATACGATGTTGGAAAACTGAACACAGAAAAGGAATCATAGTTAAAAACAACGAAAAACTTGCCACAGTGCTTTACGCTGATAACCAAGTGGTATTCCAAGAAACGGAAAATGATCTCCAAATAGCGGTCCACAAACTACATCTCTTATGTCCAGATTATAATTTTAAGATATCGACAAAAAAAACCAAAAACGATGGCTTTCGCCAGAAAAGACCCAATAAGAACAAAGATTGTCATAGACAATACTATAACTGAACAAGACCGACATTTCAACTTCCTAGGCTGTGACGTTACCTACGAGAAAAGCAATGATATACAAAACAAATTAAATAGATTTAGAGCTACATGCGGCACAATCCATAAATACTTAAAGAATAAAACCACAAAAGATACTCGCCTGAAATTTTACAAAACTGCAGCAATACCGATACTGACCTACGGGTGCGAAGCATGGTTCATTGGGAAAAAAGACGAGAGTAGAATTCAAGCTGCAGAAATGCAATTCCTTAGAGCTACAAAGGGCTATACCAGAGCTGACAAAATCCGAAATGAAGATATTCGAAAGGAACTTACGATAGAACCATTGATGAAAACTATCAGAATGTACCGACAGCGATGGTGTGAACATATGGACAGAATGGACAACACGAGACCGGTAAAACTAATCTTGGGATACCATCCCAAAGGAAAAAGAGATGTTGGGCGACCGAGGAAACGATGGATGCCGGAACAGGCTTTAGCCTAATCCAGGAAGTTTGAAGAAGAAGAAGTTATTGATTTTTACATCACAAAAGGCATAGCATGTAACTATCTAAAAATTGAATCTTGTCTAGAGCTCTCATCTAATCATTCTGCTCTGATAGTTACCCTTCAAAGTAAAGTGATCATGAAGCCTGCACCACCAGTCTTGGTAAATAAATATACTGATTGGGAAGCATTCAACTCCATATAGTCAAAAAAACTAAATTTGAATATCCCACTAAAATCCAAAAAAGATGTGGATGAAGCGGTGGAACAACTAAACCGAGCAATACAACAGGCTGCATGGAACGCTACTCCGTCGGAACAGATGGTTGAAGAGCAAGGATATTGCCCTAAACATATTAGAAGGAAACTCTACGAAATAAGGAGACTGAAAAGGCGATGGCAGATTACCCATGCCCCGAGTGATAAAACAAATCTAAATCGCTCCACCAGTCAACTGAAAAAGATGCTAACAGACTATAAAAATCAAGGTATTCAGAAATATCTAGAAAATCTGTCACCCACGGAATCAACCGATTACTCCCTGTGGAAGGTTACGAAGAAAATAAAAAAACAACCCCAACATAGCAGGCCTATAATTAAAACACAAGATGGCAACTGGGCTAGAACGGATGAAGATATTGTAAATACGTTTGCAGATCACCTTAGTAACGTTTTTAAACCGTTCCCAATGGAAACTCCCCCAGAGGAAGAGGAGCATATCCGAGAAATTTTGGATGCTCCTTATCAAATAGACCTTCCAATTAAGACTGTAAAAATAGCTGAAGTAAAGAAATATATAAAAAATTTAAACTCAAAGAAAGCACCTGGTTATGACCTGATAACAGGAGAAATTCTGAAAAAGCTACCGCCAGAAGGATTAAAAATGATTATCATAATTTTTAATGCCATTCTTAGACTGGGTTACTTTCCCTCACAATGGAAAGTAGCCCAAATAATTATGATATGTAAATTATTAACTCGTTGATATTAGATAATATTAAAACTTCAAAATATCGAGTTATTAATAAATTAAAAATTAATTAAAGGTTTATTGAGCTTTCAAACGATTATTTCGTTCGTCATCAGAATAATATACAATATTATGTAAACAAGTCATGGAAACAGAGAACAAGTAGTATTGTCATTTGAACGGTAACTAGATAAAATCTAGGACCGTGAGTTAGGAAAAACCTAAATTGTGTTCCGGCAAAGAAGGAAAACCTAACTCCAATACGTAAAAAACTTAAAGGAGTAATTGGCAGTAAATGTTGCTTAAGCCATCAATGTCAGTTTGCCGGTTCATTGTGTTGTTGGTCTTCTTTATACAAATCATTTCATGTACCAGCCGATCTTTATAATTGGGAACAGACTTGATGATTTTAGTGTTTTCGAAGTCCGCAGTATGTCCATCTTTAATTAATTTTTAATTTATTAATAACTCGATATTTTGAAGTTTTAATATATATATATGTTACCGGCAATCTGCAAAATCTGTCAATTTGCACAATGCCTAGATAATGTGCAAACCGACTAAGTCGTAAGGTATTGTGCAAATTCACTAGTACTTTAGGCAATCTGCAAAATGGCTACGGTGTTTCAGGCAATGTGCACATTGTCTATATTGTTAGTTAATGTGAGTTTTGAATATGCGCGAACTTCACATAGCCTAGACATTGTGCGAGATGGCGATTGTCAAAGACGAGATATTTCTTGAAAACGTGAATAAATTATGCAGTAGTGCAACCCTTTAATCTTTTTGCAGAATTTCCAAGCATTTTATTTGCTTGAAAATCTTAATAAATTTTTGTCTTATTTCTCTTAACATTTATACATACCGCTTTTTTAACCGATAGTAAGTATTTGTGCTTGTCATCAGGTTGACATCAGCGGTGGAGTGATGTGACCGCTGGTTGAGTACAGAGCGGAAATTCTGGGTTCAAATCGCGGACTAGACAAAATTTCTTAGCTCGGCCTTCCAGTGAGCATCCACACGCTATGGTGAAATCAATCTAGAGTATCGAAAAAGAGAAAACAAAGAATGATTCACGTCGGTAAATGAATCGTCAAGACTTCCAAGAAAGTTGATGGCATATTCCAAATGGAATGGATACCTGATATATTATTAAGTATTTGTGTTTGTCATCAGGAATATCTACACTCTTATCTTCATGTGCAGCAGATGGCGGTTAGGGGGGCACTTAGGCTAACTAGTTGGAAGATATGGGACAATAGGCATAGAACTACGGCACATATGCGGATTTTGGAGAAATATTCCAAGGCTATACTCGGATGGCCCCAAAAGTAATGCTGGATCAGGTGCAGGAATAAATTCTACAGATTAAACAAACATATTCACATGATAGGATATGCAGAAAACCCAATATGTCGTAGATGCAATAAAGAGGAAGAAACAGCTGAACATGTACTTTGTTACTGTCTGGCGTTAACTTCAACAAGAGAATCTGTGCTGGGGGACTTTTGGCCCGACATGGCCAGAATCAGAGACACTCCGCTTGCCAGGATCCTAGAGTTCATCATACAGCTGGATTGGCTTATTGGAGAATGACAGGATCGGGGTGTAACTGAAACCGGAGGTAGTACAATGGGCCCGATTTGGTGTCTTAAGTGCGAGTGAGCTTGTCTTACCTTCCAGAACGAATCCAAAATCTTATCTACACTCTTTAACATATTAATTATATTTTCTCGTTCTTCAAAAGACAAAAATACATTATTATAATTCTTTTCACTGCATAATTTATTCACATTTTTAAGAAATATCTCGTCTTTGACGATCGCCATTTCGCACAATGTCTAGGCTATGTGAAGTACGCGCATATTCAAAACTCACATTAACTAACAACATAGACAATGTGCACATTGCCTGAAACACCGTAGCCATTTTGCAGATTGCCTAAAGTACTAGTGAATTTGCACAATACCTTACGACTTAGTCGGTTTGCACATTATCTAGGCATTGTGCAAATTGACAGATTTTGCGGATTGCCGGTAACATATATATTGTCATGAAACGACTTTAAAAAGTCATTATTTTTGATGGGAATTGAGTCGAAATTAATAGTTTTTGTTTTCTTTTTAAATTTTTAAGTTAATTTTTACGATTTATCAAAGAGACGCCCTGGTGTGATAGCAGGTGCGATCGTTGATTATTATGTAGGAATTACCGTTTCGATCCCGGCAAAAGGTTGAAAATTTATTTAGATTATTGATATTTAAAAATTGTAATTAAAAATTTAATTACTTAATAAAAAGCGAATCAATCGACTGAGTGTCGTGAGAAAGCGAACATTTGAGCCATTTTGGTTGAGTTATTTTTGGCCGCCGAAAAAGGGGTAGATTTGAGTGTTTTGATTGGTGAGATCGTCCTTGGACTTGTAAGGACCGGAATTTGTGAAGATTGAATTGACGTTTGACCGAGGTTGTTGGTCTGTGGTTTGGAATTTGTCTATAATTGGAGAAGAGAATATTTGATTTGCTGAACCCGTGGTGTCTGGGAAAATTTGCTGGATTTGGAAGATTTGTAGACGTCTTGGTGGATGGATCGACGTTCAATGTGAGTCGAGCGAAGAGTTCCAGCTACAATATTCAAGATATTTGAGCTCAAGTAAGAATTGTTTAACATTTTATAAATACGCGTTTTGTGATATTGAAAATTTTTGTGGCGCCGATAAACTTCATCGATAATAGTTTGAATAATTTAATTCACGATATTTGAAATTTTTGTAAATTTTGTTATTAGCGAACACGAATACACCGTAGTGGGTGCGAATGCGTTATTTTGCTATTCATGATTGTTTGGTTTTCAATTACAATAGCGCATTCGTATTTGCTAGCACCAATTTACACCATACACTTTCAGAACTCAAATCTGTGAGTTCAAAAGGGGTCTTTTTGATAAATTTTTATTGATTGTGAATAAATTGAATTTTAATATTATTAATTACGACTCAATTATTCATTTTTTTGATGCAGTCAATGGTAATTTCATTTTCATCTGATACCCACCTAACCCTGAGAAAGATTTTTTTTCGAGCGTTCCCATTGTAGAGAGCTGCCGGCGCACTTTTGTGAGGTGTCTAGCTAAAAACACTTCATCTTTTTGACGCAGTCAACGTGGGGCCTAAAGTTGAAATTGATTTTATTTTTGATTTAATTTAATAATAAGAAAGATTTGCTTTGGAATAATTTTGTAAATTTATTTCAGTAAAATTTGCAAAAGTTAAGTTGTGTGATAACGATAACGGTATCACACACACACATTTGAAATTTAAAACTTTGCTTTGTTTGATAAGTTTTGTTTCACACATTTTTATTTTTGATAAGGACACATGTGAGATTTTCTTTCATTTTATTTAAACAAAAGTTAAGAATTTTAAAAATAAAATGGATATTACAAGGGAAGAAATCAAAAACAAAATGAATACTCCGGAAGATTGGTTAAACAGATTAAAGGAACTACTGGAAGATTCAAGTAGAAAAAGCTTACAAGAAATAAATAAAAACATAAAACAATCAAGTAAAAGCTTAAAAGAAGAAATAAAACAAACAAATAAAAAAATAGAAGATTCAAGCAAAAAAACAAATGAAAAAATTGATGAAATAAATAAAAACTTACGAGAAGAAATAAAACAAACAAATAAAAAATTGGAAAGTTTGAACGATCAAATCATAGAATTCAAAGAAGAAATCACTACCGAGTTTCGAAATAGACGTGATGATTTGAGAGAAGATGAGCGAAAAGAAGAAGTCGAGGAAATGGATTTGGGTGATACAAAAGAAGACACTAAAGTTTTAAAAATTGACGTGCAAGAGCTCGATGAATGCAACGCAACGCGACCCGATGCACTGAAAAATTTAAAGTTTGAAAAGGTTGAAATTCCTGAAAACGAATTTAAAAACATGGACAAAAAGATAATTAAATTGGATGTGGAGATAAAGAATGTAAACGAAGTTCAAGATTACAACGTTATCGACAATAAGAACAAAAAGAAGAGAAAAATTGATGAATTGGAAAATACAGAAGATGTAAAACACAAAAAACAAAAACAACAATGTTTAACAACGAAAGTTAAAACAAAAGATGGTTTTAACATTAATTCCATTAGGGGGTTAAAACTACAATGGGTAAACGATGATAGGAAGATGAAATTTTACAAGAGTTTACATTTAAAAATTGAATACGATAAAATCGATACCAACAAAATTTTTAAACGTTTTGGTTTGTTTTCGATGATAGTCAGCACACATGGTAATTTGATTAAAGGGTTAAAAAGAAATGGAAAGGAAGAAATGAAAATGAGCTTTAATGTTGGAAAGTACCAACAAAATCAAAAATTTGAAGATTCCTATTATAACAGGGGAAAGAGGGTGAAAATAAAATTCAATTATTTTTCGACTCCATGATAAATTAAAACAAAGTGAGGGTGCATCCAGGAAACCACGAAATTTCCAACGTTTGATGTATTCCCACAATCAAGACGAAACCGCAATATTTGGATAACGAATGATGATAATTGAACGATTAAAATTTTGTTTTAAGATTATGTAAAAGAGAATCTCAACTATCAATCTTTTTGTTTATGATGATAATTTATTTTAGTTTTGGATATCACTTTTAACTTTGCAAAGTTTTCGAATTGCGTTAATTTGCTTTATTTCGTTGAAAATAAAATCAAAATTTCCAGACTTTTTCACTACGTGAAACCTTGAAAAGTTTTAATTTTCTTTAGGGGGTGATAAGATGTCATGAAACGACTTTAAAAAGTCATTATTTTTGATGGGAATTGAGTCGAAATTAATAGTTTTTGTTTTCTTTTTAAATTTTTAAGTTAATTTTTACGATTTATCAAAGAGACGCCCTGGTGTGATAGCAGGTGCGATCGTTGATTATTATGTAGGAATTACCGTTTCGATCCCGGCAAAAGGTTGAAAATTTATTTAGATTATTGATATTTAAAAATTGTAATTAAAAATTTAATTACTTAATAAAAAGCGAATCAATCGACTGAGTGTCGTGAGAAAGCGAACATTTGAGCCATTTTGGTTGAGTTATTTTTGGCCGCCGAAAAAGGGGTAGATTTGAGTGTTTTGATTGGTGAGATCGTCCTTGGACTTGTAAGGACCGGAATTTGTGAAGATTGAATTGACGTTTGACCGAGGTTGTTGGTCTGTGGTTTGGAATTTGTCTATAATTGGAGAAGAGAATATTTGATTTGCTGAACCCGTGGTGTCTGGGAAAATTTGCTGGATTTGGAAGATTTGTAGACGTCTTGGTGGATGGATCGACGTTCAATGTGAGTCGAGCGAAGAGTTCCAGCTACAATATTCAAGATATTTGAGCTCAAGTAAGAATTGTTTAACATTTTATAAATACGCGTTTTGTGATATTGAAAATTTTTGTGGCGCCGATAAACTTCATCGATAATAGTTTGAATAATTTAATTCACGATATTTGAAATTTTTGTAAATTTTGTTATTAGCGAACACGAATACACCGTAGTGGGTGCGAATGCGTTATTTTGCTATTCATGATTGTTTGGTTTTCAATTACAATAGCGCATTCGTATTTGCTAGCACCAATTTACACCATACACTTTCAGAACTCAAATCTGTGAGTTCAAAAGGGGTCTTTTTGATAAATTTTTATTGATTGTGAATAAATTGAATTTTAATATTATTAATTACGACTCAATTATTCATTTTTTTGATGCAGTCAATGGTAATTTCATTTTCATCTGATACCCACCTAACCCTGAGAAAGATTTTTTTTCGAGCGTTCCCATTGTAGAGAGCTGCCGGCGCACTTTTGTGAGGTGTCTAGCTAAAAACACTTCAATATAATCAAATCCTCCTTTACCCTAAGGTGTTGAGGTATTACATAGTACTTTTATACATAGTATTTTTACATTAAACCTTACACTTCACTTTTGTATAAAGTTTCTCCACTCTTTTCTATCCATCGCCATCACACTGGCCTCTCTCCACGTTATTCCCAATTCTTGTAATATCTGTCCAATGTTATCGTTCCATGTCTTTGATGGTCTACCTCTAGTTCTTCTTTCCTGTGCTCTTGTCTGTCATACCTCTTTTGCCGGAACTTCCTCTTTCATTCTGTTTAGATGTCCAAACCATCTTAGCTGTTGTCTTTCGACATTTTCCTGTGCTGGTCTTACCTCTAGCCTTGTCCTAATTTCTTCATTTCTTATTCTGTCAATTCTAGTAACTCCTTCTATTCTTCTGAGATACTTCATTTCGGCGGCCTGTATTTTACTCTTTGTTCTGTTAGATGTAAGCCACGTCTCACAGCCAAATGTCAGCACGGGCAGGTAGATCGTCTTGTACACCGTAAGTTTTGTTCTTTTTGATATTTCTTTTTTGTTTATAAGTGTTCCACACAGTGAATGATATACGTTTGCAGCTGCACTTAGTCGGTTATTGATCTCTGCTTCATAACTCCCGTTACTTTCTAACAATACACCCAGATATTTAAACTGCTTAACTTGTTCAATTTTTTCGTTCTCCATGCTTATGTTTAATACTTTTTCTTTCTTCCCAAATATCATTGTTTTCGTTTTTGTTACACTTATTTTCATGTTTTTGCTTTTGAGGACCTCATTCTATACATTTATGTTATGCTGTAGGTCACTCTCACTGCCCGCCACCACCACCAGATCATCAACAAATGCCAATTCCGATACCTCGGTTTTTTTCAAATTTCTGTAACCAACTACTAGTTTTTTCGTTTTTTCCTTTGTTTCTTTAATAATCTCATCCATTAGAGCTATGAACAATACCGGGCTTAACACTCCTCCTTGCCTCAATCCTTCTACCGTTATAAATTCTTCGGATTTCCAGTTTCCCGTTCTGACATAGTTTCTTGTTTTTCTATAGACACTTTTTATTGCAAGTATCAATTTATTTCCAACATTTCTCTTTTTTAGTATTTCCCATATAATTCTTCTAATTGCTCTATCAAATGCTTTCTCCAAGTCAATAAAGCACGCATAAATTACTCCGTTGTGTCTAAATTGCTTTTCTATTATTTGTCTAATAGCAAAAATATGGTCCTGGATACTATGTCCTCTTCTAAAACCGCTTTGTGTTTCTTCCAGTGTTGGTTCTAGTGTCTCTCTCAGCCTTGATTCCAGAATTGCTTCGTATAGTTTAACTGCCACGCACAGCAGTGATATGCCTCTATAATTGTTACACATTCTATTATCTCCTTTTTTGTAAATTGGCATTATCACTGCAACCTCCCAATCCTTTGGCACTCTTTCTTGTTTCCAGGCCAAGTTAAAAATTTTATGCAGTGCCAATAGTCCTGGTTCCCCCATGTATCTTATTAATTCCGGTTTCAAACCATCATGTCCAGCAGCTCTGCCTAGCTTCATTCTCTTCACTACCCTCTTAGTCTCACTTATTGTTATCTCGTCTACTTGGTTTTGCTCCCTTGTTGGTTCATTTCTAACCTTGTTAATAGTTTTGTCTTTGGTTTCTAAAAGTTCTTCAAAATATTCTTTCCATCTGTTCATTATTGCTTTCTCTTCTGTTAGAATATTTTCCCTATTGTCTTTCATTTGTTTTAAAGTAACTTGTTTAGATTGTCTCAAGTTCTTTATTACTTTATAGAATAGTTTCTGGTTTTGGTTTTTATTCTTTTCCATACGATTTCCGAACTCTTCCCATGATCTTCTCTTTGCTTCCATTATTAAGTTCTTTGTTCCTAGTCTCTGTATTTTGTATTATTCATACGTCTCTGAATTTCTGTTTGTCATGTACTTCAGCCACTTCTCCTTCTTTTTTTTAACTTCGCTTTTAATATCATTGTTCCACCATGCTGTTTGTTTTTTATTCGTTTGTATTTTTGTTGTGCCACAAGCTTTCTATGCCGCTATTAGCAGTGTTGTTTTAAATGACTCCCATTGAGCGTCAAGATCATCTTCATTCCTACCTTGTTTTTTATCTAATTCTTCCTTGACTATTCTTTGATACGTTTCGCAGATATCTTGTTCTCTTAATTTGGCTACCTTTATATTTTCTTTACAATTGATATTTGTTTTCCTTTTCTTCTCCTCTTGTACAGCGTTGTCTATTTTATTCTTTCCTATCAGCAAATAATGGTCACTATCTATTTCATATCCGCTGTGTACCCTAACATCTATCAAATTTTTTCTGTTTTTCTTTTCGATAAGTATATAGTCAATAATCGATTTTTCATTTCTACCTAGTTCCTCTCTGGTATATTTATGTATATCTTTATGTTGGTACAGTGAATTCCCTATCATCAATCTATTTAGCATACAAAAATCGATTAGCCCCACTCCATTGTTATTTATTTTATTTTCTCCATAAGGTCCCATGGCTTCCTCCTTTCCTTCAATGTTGTTTCCTACACGTCCGTTGAAATCTCCTGCAATATAGACAGTTCCCTTCGCATTTTCCAATGTTATTTGTAGTTCTTCTCAGAACTGATCTTTCTCTGTTCCTTTAGCATCCTCGCTTGGCCCATACGCTACTATTATTGTTGTTATTTGATCAATTTGTATTGTGACTGTTAGTATTCGCTCCGAGACAAACATCCAGCTCTGAATTCTGTTTTTAAATTTCATTCCTATTAAGCATCCGACCCCAGCTGCTGCTCTACCAGTTGAGGGTACTCCGCTATAAATTAGTATTGGACCATTTCCCAATTCCATAATACCTGTTCCTTTCTTATTCGTTTCTGTAATGGCCAAGACCTGTATATCACTTTTCAAAAATTCCTCTGCCAATTCCAATTCCTTATTGTTAATACTTCTTATGTTCCATGTACCTATTTTCCATTTCGTTAATCCGTTCTCATTTTTCCTTTTTCGGTCATTTGTCTTTTTTATTTTCCATCCGGCTTCTTTTGTTACTAGTTTTTTTGGAGGTACGGGTTTTATATTTTTAATTATTTCACCTGTTTTCTGATCATAATCCCACCTTTGTTTATCTATGAAAACCTTTCCATACCCAACCCTTGCTTCTCTTCCTTTTCCTCTTACAATTTTAGCAATTCCTCTCAGATTTGTCTGCATCTTTAGCTCTTCCTGTGTTAAGTCATCATCAATGTATTTATCCGTACCCCTCAATTTAGTTTTTGCTTTCATCACAGTTACCTTATCATGCCATGAGTCTAGTTTTGCTACCACAAAGGAATTGCCTGATCTCGTTTTTATTAGTTCAGCCGTTTTGATTGTTACTTCAAGGTCCAATTCATTCTTCAAAAATGTTTGCACCTCCGTCTTAACCGATTTTTTGTTCATATTTACGCCCTTCAAAACTATGTTGTTTTTTTTCTCCCTTTTTTCCGTTTGGTTCAATCGGTTCTCCAGGGTTGCAACACGTTCTTTCAGTATTTTATTTTCATCCTTCAAAATCCGGATATCATTTTCATATATCTGTTGCCCCGTTTTGATACCTTTTATCTCAATCAACATTTCCCTCATTATTTCTTTCAGTTCTTCCATTTCGTTGTCAGTCTTATTGTCTGCTTTCTTTGGTGGAGTTCTGCCGAATTTTTTACTTCTACGGAATATATCAAATTCTGCTTGCCGTTTCCTGTTTTTCTGTTCCTCGGTTCCTGTTGAGCTTTCGCTATCGTATTGATGCTCTTCCGATAACATTTCAATTACCCCGGATAAGAATAGCACTCGGGTCGACCCCTCGGAAATGCCAAACCTATTCACAATTTATTAGTAGTGTACAGCACCTAGTAATTATATTCAATCCAAATTTCAGAACAGTATTTTCAATTTATATTCACAAATTGATCGGTGCAGCAGGTCAACCACCTATGCAACCCAAATTGCGTACACTTATCGTATTCTAACCTTTCGAAAAGTTTACAATCCACAAAAGAATAATTACCTCTCCTTTCCTTTAACACCCCAAAATTCTTCTAGCCTTAATTCACCTCCTGTTTAACTCTTCGAAATCACTTTCCAATCACAAAAAATCGAACTGTATCTCAAGAAAATCACCACTTACTGCTCTAGCGTGACGTAGACGTATTTACGTTACTATCGTCGTCGCTCATATTATCAAATAATTATGATCTTAAAGCCTGGCAAGAATCCAACAGAGACTGCTTCCTATCGTCTAATTAGTCTTTTGGCCGTCTTGTCTAAGGTATTTGAGAGAATCTTTGTAGACAGACTCAAACCAATTCTGGAAGAAAAGCAATTGATACCCAACCATCAGTTTGGATTTCGACAAAATTATGCTACAATAGAGCAGGTACACAAAGTGGTCAAGAAGATTAGAGAAGACCTAGAAAATAGAAGATACTGTTCTGCGGCTTTCCTGGATATTTCTCAGGCCTTTGACAAGGTGTGGCACCCTATATCTGGTGTGACATATAGGTGTGGCTCTATTTCCTATAGAATCAGGTGTTCCACAGGGAAGTGTGCTGGGTCCACTTTTGTATCTCATGTACACCAATGACCTGCCAACTAACTCCAAAACTGAAACCTCTACCTATGCGGACGATACAGTGGTATTGGCTTCGCATGAGGATCCAAATGTTGCTTCTAGATACCTACAAGAACATCTTGATGAAGTAGGAAAATGGATGAGAAAGGGTAGAATTAAACCAAATAGCACCAAATCTACACACATCACATTTACTCTTAGGAGAGACACATGCCCAGCTGTAACATTAAACAACATCGCTCGTCCTCAAAGCGAAGAGGTTAAGTACCTTGGACTCCATCTGGACAGACGTCTCACATGGGAAAAACATATCTGGAAAAAGCGAATGCAACTTGGAATTGAAGATGGTCCTGATTACGGCTGCTTTTGTGACATTGATTTGTAAGAAGTAAAAATCAATATCTACCTGTAGATTTATTATTTATTACCTATTCTAAACAATGAAGCTATTATTTATACAAATTAAACAAATAATCTGATTTTCATCGTCTATTATATAATAATATGATTAAAAAATATGCGCATAAATTATGTATGTGTTAATTAAACATACGTCCTTCATAATACATAATACGTAATTTGACTGATTTATTTTTCTAATTTTCTGTGGCAAGCATTGCGTTAAGATGTGTGAAATACAAGATTATTTTGAAAATTCTACCGTTTTTATAACAGGTGGTACAGGATATTTAGGAAGCTTGCTAGTAGAAAAATTATTAAGAACGTGCAAAAATTTAAAAAGAATTTACCTTTTGATACGACCAAAAAAAAATTTGACCGGAAGCCAAAGATTTAAAACGCTTTTTGATACACCAGTAAGTATCTTTTAAGGTTTTTAAAAATATTATATTACAATACTTTCTGAAATTATGTATTTTTATTTTTCTGTATTTTAAGGTTTTCGATAAACTTAAAGTGGAAAATCCTGAATGTTTGAAAAAAGTGCTTTTAATGTCAGGCGATATTACGTCTCCAAAATTGGGATTAAGTGAAAAAAATATAGAAATTTTAAATTCAGAAGTTAACTGCATTTTTCATAGTGCAGCAAATGTCCATTTTTTAGAAAAACTTCGTACTTCGTATGATAGTAACGTGAGACCAGTACAAGAAATATTAAAAATTGCCAAAAACATCTCAAATTTAACCGTAAGTAAGCTTCGTTATAAACTATAAGTAAGATTGCTATTGGATGATTTTTAATTTTTTTTTTAAATTAAAAATAGAAAACTTTATATTTAGTGTAAAGGCATATAAATTTACGAATCAGCTCTTCGGATTATATAATTAATAGAATATTAATTGATAAAAACCGATTAAAATAATTCTATTAATATTATTATCATAATAACCTTGTATTAATAAAAAAATATGTAAAAATAATAAAAGATTATTTTGTAAATTAGGAGTTATTTTATAATAATTAATTAAAAGTTATAAAATATAGTTAATTTTTTTTAATTAGGCCAAGCTAGGTAATTCTGTGAGGTCCTTGATTTGAACTCAGAATTTCCGCTCTGTAACGCAACCAGTGATCACATCACTCCACTGCTTTTACTGTGGCTAGTTAATTTTTTATTATTATTTTATACTATTTGAAAAACATCATCCAAATGATGTTTTTCAAAAAGTCATCCAAATGTCAAGAAAGATATTATTTATCTGTCTTCGAGCTGGTACCTTACTGTGGTTCTGAGGCATGTCTTCTGTTGCGTATGTTTAGGACATCACATAATTTCTTTCCGGCGGTCATTAACTTAGATTTAATATGTTTTAGTCGATGGTTTACGTTTCAACAGCATACACAAATCTTAAAAGTTTAAAAGCTTTTGACGAGACTTTTCATGATGGAGTTGCCTATACACCCCAACAACTTGAAAGTTTATTATACAATTTTGACGATGATTTTATAGAAAAAATTAAACAGGAGTAAGTCAATTTACTACTTTTGTCTCGTTTCAGTAACGCAGTTAATAAATAAATTGGTAGAGGAAGTGTTCAAATATATTTAAAAAATTGCTGTTGAAGATCTCAAAAATTTAGTATTGGGTAGCCGCGCGATGTAAAGGTTCACTTAGATTGACTTAAATTAGTACCTCAAAATTTAAAAAAAGTTATAGGGAACCTAACACAAAAAAAGTAGACAGCCTGACAGATATTTCAATATAAAGATTAAAGCGGGTAAACCGAAGTATAAATAAACAAAAAACAGGGACAAACTACAGAATGAATAATAATAGGTTATAAACTTGTATAAATATTTGTTTTAACATTTTCTCAGATAGCTTAAAAGACTCACAGAATCTCTTGTCCGCGTCTCAAGATACTGAAAAATCGGCTTTATGTAGAAAGTGAAGCTGCATTTACATAAAGAATTGTTTATGGATGGTACGTGGATGGTAGAATTCGGCACTGCTGATAGGTTTAGTAATTAATCAAGATTGGTAATCTTACATTTTCAAACATATCAGCAGTGCCGTATTTTACCATCCACATCCAATCTAAATACAATTTCTCATGTGAATGCCACTTTACTAAAATAGAGTTGTAGACGCGTTACCAAGTTATCTTGAGATGTGGACACGAAATTTAATAAAACTTTTGAACTAACTTTTAAAATAACAAAACAGAAATTCCTACAAGTTTATGGCTTAAATAATCTTTTATTCCGAGATCGAATGCTTATTGGACTGGGCTAAAAAGCTTCAAAACATTCCACGTTTTTTAGTAAAATGCCCTATAAGATTTAATAGTTTTTTTTAATTATAGGCTTATTCACGAATGTTCAAATGTTTACCTTTTTAATAAATCTATAGCTGAAGAAGTAATAAGAAAAGAAGGCCAGGGTTTACCCATTGCTATTGTAAAACCTTCCATGAGTAGGTTATTTTCTTTTTTTTTTTATTTTTTATCTATTCTTGCTTTTAAATTTCCAGTAACGCCCACAATCAGTGATCCTTTTCCAGGATGGATCGATAATTATTATGGAATAATTTCTGTATTTTTAATCAGTGTTACGGGATTTCTTCGAACGATATTATTAGATAGTAAATGTAAAACTGACTTTGTACCAGCTGATTACGTAGTCAACCTTTTGGTAGCAGCCGCTTGGGATATTTCAAATAAACAGTAAAATTTTTAGAAAACGTTATACCATATTATCCAATAACGTTTTTTTTATACTTAGAAAGCATCGTGTAATTGAATCAGAAGTAGGAAAACAGTCGACCATATCCATATACAACTGTGTAAATGTATCACAGAATCCAATTACGTGGGGTTAGAATGAAGTCATATTTTTGTACAATTATATTTTATGAATTATTTTAGGAAAATCTTTAAGTTTAATGCGAAAGCATTATTACGATCCATTATCTTCAGATGAAATTGTGGCAAAAAATATATTTTACACGACAACCAATTCCTACGTATATTTTGTGCTAAGATATGCAGCAATTTTTTTTCCTGCGTATGTCCAGGATTTCTGTAGATCTTTCACCTCAAAATCGAGTGGGTAAGTAGCTTAAAAAAAATAATTTCTCTGTGGTTTATGTATGTATTAATAGTAACCTTATTGGTATTTAAGACTCACAAAAAATGTACGAAACATTTTTAAAAACTTTCAATTAAATTAGTGTGAGCGTCGTCTATCGTTCGTGCGGGTGGACTTTTCTGAGGCTATTTTTAACTAACTTTTCGATGTTATCTAGAAACCTAAAATTTGCTACACAGCTTTCACTTAAATCAAATTTTTATATTTTTTAATTTTGCTTTTCTAAAATTCTGAAAACTAAGTGAAAAATCGAAGAGAAAACTGAAAGTAATAAAACGCATTTGTTTGATAGTTATTAAAGCCAAATAAACAACGGCAGTAAATTACCCTCTGACAGCTAATATGTACTTACTTATTTTCAGATATTATAAAATCTCTGAGAAACAATATAAATTTTTGGACACAGTTCAGTTAGCTCTACTAAGGGAGTGGAATTTTTCTGATAAAAATGCTCAAAATCTATGGAATTCGCTAAGTATGAAAGATAAAGCTATTTACAATTTCAACATATCGGATATCGATTGGAACACATATTGCAAAATCACAGTGGATGGGATTAGGACTCACTTACTTAAAAACAAAACGACATTAAATTCAAAAGCTGCTATTAAAAGTCGCTTATAATAATTTTAAAATTTTACATCATTATAATAATTTTACATTAATTTTCTATTTGTAAGTAATTTTTTGCTTCAAACCTGGCTTGTCAAATCAGAGTATAATCTTATTAACCGACTTGTTAGTATATCACTAATAGACGTTTTTTATTGGTTTATATTAAATAGTTATGTTTTCTTTGATACGTTTTTTCGTTATCTTAAAAGCAAATTTAAACCACGAACCCTCGGTAAGAATTTCTCAGGGTTTACCGTAGAAGCAAGCAGCCAGGGTAAAACACGCGTGATTTTACATCGAAATCATCGCAATATATAGATTGACAAATATTGTTACAACTTTCTTTGTTATTTTTTTATAGTTATTATTTATATAGTAATTAACTTTGTTTCCACGCTATCGTACTACTGTCATTTGTCTTAGTAGAGTTATCTTTCCTGGAGAGAAAATATTAAAGTAGTTTGTGATAAATGAGGTAGGTATTTTAGTAAATAGTAATAGTAAATAGTTTACGTAATATTAATTTTTATTAGAATTTAATATAAAAACAATTTAACGACCAAGAAGCGAAATTCATTTTGTCAATAACTACATACCGGGTGCTGAATGAGTTAGACGAACATAGGATATTAACATGTAAAAACTTATTTTTGCAAATTCCTGCTTTGAAATATAAACTACGAATGATAAGAGCATTAGATTTTATCCTATGTTCGCCTAACTCATTCAGCACCCGGTATATGTACTGTACATTTAGGATTTTATGTGATTTGATTTAGATCGTTTCGGAGAACATTTTTACTGCTAAAAGTTAAAGGGTGCATTTAATACTTTATTTGAGCCTTACAAATTTTATTGATTGCTATTTGGTATCTGCAGTAACTCAGAATTCTTTAAAAAAATGATGATTTTCTAATTTTTCCTGTCAGGTTATCTTTGCATATCAATTTCGAGAAAGTTTTAAAAACTTTTGGTTATTAAATCGCACAATATTATAAACTTTCCTTGGAGAAAAAGTAACTTCAACAAATTTTGGTAACGTATCCGTTCAGTAAGAATTTGTTGGGCTTTAAAATTTTTTACCACTGAAATCATAAATTTTTTCTTTACTTGCAATGGTAATGTCGTTAAGAGTGTTGTGCAGTTGAAAACTTCCAAATTTTGTTTTTCCATTTAATTAATCATTATGTCAAATTGTTTGAAATATTTTAATAGATGATTGAAAATAAAAGTTTTACCTGACCGTCATATTAATTATGATATCAATTAATTTCTAATTACAGCATTGGAAAGCTACATTCTTTGCGCAGGGGAGTAAATGGCCAAATTTTAATAAACTACCCTAACAAAAAAATAATTCTACAAAATGTGATCAATTAAAAAACATGGGATCATTTAATTGCAAATAATCAAAAAATTAAAAAAAAATTTTTAAATGTGACGATTTACTCCCCTGCGCAAAGAACGTAGCTTTCCAATGCTGTAATTAGAATTTTTCTAAGTTAATTTAATCAAGAGTAATTTCCCATCAAAAATAATAATTGATATATTAATTTTGTTAATTAATTGATAATTAATTAATATCATAATTAATATGACGGTCAGGTAAAACTTTTATCTTCAATCATCTATTAAAATATTTCAAACAATTTGACACGATGTTTAATTAAATAGAAAAACAAAATTTGGAAGTTTTCAACTCACAACACAACACTTGAGTAAGATTTACTTCGGCTTTTCTAAGTATAATTTATTTTTTGTTCTAGGTACTGATAAGAGTGAAAATATAAAATCTTGTTTGCAGCCCCCCTCTCCCCAATATTCCTTAGAGAAACTCATTTAGGCTTTAACAAGGTTCAACAATTAACATTAATTTTATCTAAAAATTTGAAATGACGGGGCAAAAACTTGGAAATGGATGAGAAATAGATGCTTATTTACGCTCCAACAATTGACACCAATATTACTCAAAAATCTGATTTGGAGAAGAGTGCAGCGACATTTATCTTTAAACCAGATACTTTTTAATGTTAGTTATCTACCGGTACAATTTTCGTAAATGCCTAATATTACGATATAAAATTATTATGTTTGAAATATTTTTTCATCAACCAAAATAGCAACTTATTTTATATTTAAAACTTGATAATCCGCTGAATTGTTATATCAATACGTCAACATAACATGTCAATATTATGTAGCTTCTACCGATAATTTCGTGCAGGTTTTTCTCGGTAACGGTGTGATCTCAGTTTAAAATTGTCAGAAGAATTTGCCAAGTTAAAATTCGAACGTAACATTCAAAACTGCTCATACGTATTGATGTATTTTCAATCCATCCAAAGCTGTTCCAGAGATATGTAACTCTGATGGATAACGATGAAAGTTTTCATAATATGCTTGTCGTGTTTAACGTAAACGATAACATAATTCGGCTGATTCTCATTATTTTCTTGTAAACAGCACATAGAAATGAGTGAAATACAAGATTATTTTAAAAATTCTACCGTTTTTATAACAGGCGGCACAGGATTTTTAGGATGTTTGCTAGTGGAAAAATTATTAAGAACATGCAAAAATTTAAAACAAATTTATCTTTTGATACGATCAAAAAAAAATGTGACTGAACGCGAAAGATTTGAAGGACTCTTTAATACACCAGTAAGTACCTTGTAGGGTTTTTATAATAATATTATAACTAGTCTATGAAATTGTATTTTCCTCTATTTTAAGGTTTTCGATAAACTAAAAGTGGAAAATCCTGAATTTTTGAAAAAAGTGTTTTTAATGTCAGGCGATATTACGGCTCCAAAATTGGGACTAAGTGAAAAAAATATAGAGATTTTAAATTCGGAAGTCAATTGTATTTTTCATAGTGCAGCAAGTGTTAATTTCTTAGAAAAACTTCGAACTTCGTATGATAGTAATGTCAGACCTGTACAAGAATTAATAAGACTTGCCAAAAACTTCACAAATGTAACAGTAAGTAAGCTTTATTATAAAATGGTTTTAAATCTTCAAAAAAAATCAAAAGAATTAAAATTTTTTTAAAGATTAAAAATTAAAAGATTAATTTTAAATTAAAAGAAATTAAATTTTAATAAAAATTTTTATAAAAAAAAAGAGATTAATTAAAAGAAAAATTAAAAGATAAAAATCAAAAGATTAAAAATTAAAGTTTAAAAATGAGTATAGATTATTCGTATTGGGTAAGGGATTAATATCCTATTAAATTCTATACAAGCAAGTTTTGTAAAGTGATTTAATAAATACAGTAAAAATATTTACATAAACTATTATTTTTGTTACATTTAAGATATGATTAATTTATTCTATAAATACACAATATATTGAGTAAATTTTTACAGAGTTTCCAAGGTTAATTTTGCAAAAAATTACATACTCGTAGCAGGATCTTTATTTCTCGGATCTTCAAATTAATAAAAACTCACTTGGTTATCGTAATCACAAAAACGTTATTTTTCTTTTTTGTTTGTGCTATTTACTTAAATTAAAAAGTTAAAGCCATAAAGTATCAATCTGAAATTTTCGATACATGGTAGCACACATAGGGAACCATCTATCACAATTTATTTAGTTTTTAAGTTATTAAAATTAGCGGTTCTTACTTTACGCATTTAAATTCGTTAAAATAAGAACCACAGAGCTAGTCGAAAATAATTAATATTTTGAGAAAATTATAATTTTGATCATTTTTTTGTGAAGCAGTCATAGACTTGTTAACATCATATTTTCTTTCTGCTAAATAGGAAAAATAACCTGAGAAAGTTTTAAAACGGCTGCTAGCTCATTTTTTATTTTCATTTTTAATGTCTTCGTTATTGTTGAATTTCGCTGGTTCCTTATTTCAAATAATACACTCAAATTTGTTAGAAATTATAGTAAAAAGTTGTCCAGATGCTGTTGAAAGAATATCTGTCTCCAAACTTGTTCTTTCTGTAGATCTAAGGACGTCTTCTGATGTTACGTATGTGCAAGCAATTAATTTAAATTTTATATGTTTTAGTCGATGGTCTTTGTTTCAACAGCATACACACATTGTAATAGTTTGAAAGCCTTTGATGAGACGTTTTCTGACGAAGTTGCCTATACATCCCAACAACTTGAAAGTTTATTTTACAATTTTGACGATGATTTTATAGAAAGAATTAAACAGGAGTAAGTCAATTTAATACTTTCGTCTCGTTTCAGTAACGAAGTTGAAAACTAAATAAATTAGTAGGTGAAGTGTTCAAATATATTTAAAAAATTGCTGTTGGAGATCTCAAAAATTTAGTATTGGGTAGCCGTCCGATGTAAAAGTTCACTTAGATTGACTTAAATTAGTAGGTACTTCAAAATTTTAAAAAAGTTGTAGAGAATATTAATAAATGTAACCTAACACAAAAAAAAAGTAGGCAACCTGACAGATATTTCAATATAAAGATTAAAGCGGGTAAATCAAAGTACAAATAAACAAAAAAACAGAGACAAACTACAGAATGAAAAATAATCGAATATCGATTGGAATAAACTTGTATAAATCTTTGTTTTAACATTTTCCCAGATACCAAGTAATTTATTACTTTCGTCTCTTACAGTAGTAGATAAAGAAGTAAATTAGTTAGGTGAAAATAAAGTAGGCAACTTGACATACATTTCAATGCAAAGATTGAAGTGAGTAAACCAAACCAGACAATTTTGTCTAAACCAGACAATCAAAATCTTGGAAACATTCAACTATTTTTTGAAAATTAACAGTTTTTTTAATTATAGGATTATTAAGGGATATTTAAATAATGTTTACCTCTTCAATAAATCCATAGCTGAAGAAGTAATAAGGAGAGATGGACATGGTTTGCCCATTGCCATTGTAAAACCTTCCATGAGTAGGTTATTTTCTTCTTTTTTTTATTTTTTATCTATTCTTGCTTCTAAATTTCCAGTAACGCCCACAATCAGTGATCCTTTTCCAGGATGGATTGATAATTATTATGGAATAATTTATATATTTTTAATCAGTATTACGGGATTATTTCGAACGCTATTACTAGAGAGTAAATGTAAAGTTGATTTTGTACCAGCTGATTACGTAGTCAATCTTTTGGTAGCAGCTGCTTGGGATACTTCAAATAAACAGTAAAATTTTTGCAAAATTTTAATATCGTATTCATCAACAACGTATTTTTTATTTATAGAAAGCATCGCCTAATTGAATCAGAAGTAGAAAAACAATCGACTATATCCATATACAACTGTGTAAATACATCACAGAATCCAATTACGTGGGGTTAGAATAAAGTCATATTTCTGTACAATTATTTCTTATGAATTATTTTAGGGAAATCTTTCAGTTTGATGAGAAAGCATTATTACAATCCATTATCTTCTGGTGAAATGGTGGCAAAAAATATATTATACATGACACCCAATTATTATGTATATTTTGTGTTAAGATATGCTGCAATTTTTTTTCCTGCTTATGTGCAGGATTTCTGTAGATCTCGCACCTTAAAATCGAATGTGTAAGTAGTTTAGAAAAATTAACTCTTCTGTGGTTAATATGGTTAATACCATATTGGTTTTTTGAGATTCACAAAAAATACACTAAGAACTAAAATACACTAAGTTTTTCCATGGTCGGCAATATACTGCAAGTAAAATATTTTTAATATTTTTATTAAACGTTACATCAAACAATGATGACTTGTTTAAAAATTTCCAGAAGGAAAAAAGAAGTAGAAATTTATTTTTGGTGAACTTTGTTAGAGAATGGGCAAAGACTGATTCTTATTAGGGTTGCTTGCATTGGATGGGGGGAGCTAATATATATTGACATCGAAAATTATCCCTCCAAATTATCAATCGCACACTTGCAGTGTGCGACCTTGCAAATAAATAAAACTTGAAATTTCAATAATTGTATTCTTCTTCTAAAAGAAATAAAAATCACAAAAAACTTTCGCTGAACTCAAATTTTATTAGGTATAACTAATGCAAAAATTTACATTGAAACTCTCAAACTACAAAATCGCGACCTCACAGCTCCGTGGATCGCTCGCGAGTCCAATACACTGCAAAATCAAAAATTTCCCCACCTCAGCTCTTACACCAGAGGCGTAACAATTTAAATTTACAAAATAAAATAGAAATATAAAATAAAATGAAGTAAATAAATTTCTTCATCCAAAAAAATATACGACAATATATTAGCCAATTTCGAATGGAAGGATGTCATGTTAGGTACACTCTTAGCTTATATTCACAGAAAGCTAGCTCACGTGATCTTACATATAAAATGCAATGTCCGAGAGCAATCTACCTGAATAGCCCAGTCAAATTAGACGAAAAATAAGCTCTAGCTCGGAATAATTACCATCGAGCTGAATTTTGGTATACACCTTTATTATGTCATTGTAAACAATATGTGAAAAGTCGAAATCGAAATCATGTGAGCTTCAAAAGTTATTCGAGGTCAAAGGTCACAAAAACGACCTTTTTGTATATAGTTCGCTTTTTGTTAATTTTACGATAAAAAGTTTCAAATAAAAATTATAGAAGAGATAATTATCTACAAAAAAGCTTTATAAAATTTTTATGAAAAAGCGATTTTTTTGTGCGCTACAAGGCCTACAATGAGCAAATATTCGGGTGGTTGTTTTACCTTAAGGGTATATATTCTTGAATTAAACTCCGGTTTTCTTTCTTTGTGGTTTTCTTCTATTATATATGTACAACATACTACCTCACAATCACCCGAATGTTTGTACATACTACCCCTATACCCCCCGAATATTTGTACATTATAGACCTTCTAGCGCAAAAACAATAGCTTTTTCGTGAAAATGCCATAAGATATTTTTTGTAGATAATTATTTTCTGTATAATTTTACTGTAAAACTTTTTATTGTAGGATAAACAATAAACGAACTATTTACAAAAATTCGTTTTCGCGACCTTTAAGGCGTATATCAAAATTCAGCTCTCGATGGTAATTTTTCCGAGCTGGAGCTTATTTTTTGTGTAATTTGACTGGGCTATAGTACGTCATTATAAACAATGTGTAAAAAGTCGACATTGAGATCATGTGAGCTTTAAAGATTATTTGAGGTCAAAGGTCATGAACCCGGCGTTTTTGTAAATAGCTCGTTTATTGTTTATCCTACAATAAAAAGTTTTACATAAAAATTATAGAAGAGATAATTATCTACAAAAAATATTTTATGGAATTTTCACGAAAAGCTATTGTTTTCGCGCTAGAAGGCTTACAATGTACAAACATTTGGGGGGTAGGGGGATAGTATGAGCAAGCATTCGGGTGATTGTGAGGTAGTATGTTGTACATATATAATGGAATAACACCACAAAGAAAAAAAACCGGAGTTTGAATCAAGAATAATATACCCTTAAGGTAAAACAACCACCAGAATATTTGCTCATTGTAGGCCTTCTAGCGCAAAAACGATAGCTTTTTCATAAAAATTTTATAAAACTTTTTTTGTAGATAATTATCTCCTCTATAATTTTTGTTTGAAGCTTTTTATCGGAAAATAAACAAAAAGCGAACTATATACAAAAAGGTCGTTTTGGTGACCTTTGACCTCGAATAACCTTTGAAGCTCACATGATCTCGATTTCGACTTTTCACATATTGTTTACAATGATGTAATAAAGATGTATACCAAAATTCAGCTCGATGGTAATTTTTCCGAACAGAAAATCTAATTTGACTGGGCTAGAAGTAATTTGTTTTTTTTTCACATCTAAACAACCCCAACAAAGAACCTTGTCACCTCTAATAAAATTTTAATATGTGCTCATTTTTTTAGATTTCTTAAAATCTGTGAAAAACAATATAAATTTATGGACACAGTTCGTATAGCTATATTACGTTCTTGGAATTTTTCTGATAAAAATGCTCAAAATCTATGGAAATCGCTAAGTGTGAAAGATAAAGCTATCTACAATTTTAACATATCTGGCATCGATTGGAACACATATTGCAAAATCACAGTGGATGGAATTAAGACTCACTTACTTAAAAGCAAAATAAAAACATCAAATTCAAAAGTTGCCATTAAAAGTTGCTTATATAATTTTACATTAATTTTCTTTTTGTTAGTAATTTTTTTTGCTTTTTTGATTTATTAAAATCGATTTGTTTATTATCATTATCACTAATCGACATTGTTCATAGATTTATACTAGGTTTTTTTTAACCCATGGTTCTGTTACCGTTCACAACTTGTAATCGGACAGTTAATTGCGCTAACGAATCTCGTAAAATTACTGCAGTTCACAAAATTGCAAGTTGAAGTAGTTTTAGAACCATTCTAGGAACCACTTAAAATATTAGTGGTGGTGGTAGACGTTGACGTTTGATATATACATAGATAAGAAAGAAATTATTTTATAATATTATTTATTGAACTTTTGGGACTAATTCTTCTATTCTTCCTTTCATCAAAATAATTTTATCATATTACTTAAAAATTAATCCTATATTTATTTACCTGTAAAGTTATTTTCTGAAGCCATTTCAAATCAAATGAAAACTAAAAAACACTTTAAAAGCACGAAATACAGGAACTCAAGAATACACTACAATATCAAGGGACAACACCACAAGATACTATAAATATAAATATGAAAAAGTTTATTTTTTAGATCGACTCGGAAATACTACAAAAAAGCATTCAGAAAAAAGTTAAAATTACCCTATTAACTGGTAAAAAAAGTAAAAATTATTTACAATTAACAGGTAGGTACGCGGAAAGAAAGATCAATGTCACAAAATTTTTAAAATTTTCTAAAGTACCTATACAGTTAGGTAGCTTACATAAAATTCTATCAGATGACATCAATAACTCATTTTGAGATTTATTGTGACATTGATCTTTCTCTCCGCGTACTCTTCAATTATTAATAATTACAAATAGTTAATTGTCCAATATACCCTAAAAATAATAATTACTAATGCTTTAAAAACTTTTTGTAAAACATAAAATTAAAAGCTTAATACATTCGTTGTTGTAGAAATATAGTAGGTAGATACCTAAAAAAATTTTTATTTTCTGTACATAATTTTTGGAACCATTGTACATATTTGCAACTAATCTAGGGTCTATGTGACTCTTCATCTTCATCGATGTACGAACTACAAGATCATAAAACAGTAATAAAATAATAAAAACAGCTTTAAGGATTTTGAATTTTTAAATTGTAATTTTATTAATTTAATTTAATTTTGCATTTTTTTCTCACTTATAATAATTAATAATTTGTAAATTTTTACAATCGGAAAAAATGTAATAAATTTGGAGCTTAATCGGAATTGTCGTAACGTTGATAACTTTCAAATTTAAATTTACAAACACAGCAACAATGCGCCGGGCTACTATAGTAACTGCTTAGAACCAAGGTCTGTTAGAACGATTCTATAACCGTTCTATTACAGTCCCGAATGTGGTTGGAAAACGTTTTAGTTGTAATTTCAGAACTTGGAACTAGTAATTTTTGTGGTTGGAAAGAAAATTTATTACCGCGCATGCTCAACAGTCTGATTACCGTTCTAGAACCGTCGCGTCGGTTGAAAAAACTTATTAAATAACTATGCACTCAGTACAACTAACGAGAGCTTTCACAAAGTAATGCGCATAAGGGAAAGCGCAAAAACAGCAAGTAATTGCTTAATAGTAATTTATGAGACTAGTAAGTAAAGATACATTTTATCCACGAACGGAAAGTTTAGCATAGGAAGCAATGCCGAGTGTGCTATCTTCCGTAAGTTTGCACCGGTAAGCACCTAAATGCTTCATAATATTTATCTAATCTATACTACAAAAAGATAAGGGCACAATATATTGTCGTGTTCTGTTGAACAACTTCTTAAAAGATCCGTGCTCAAATGTCGGTAGAGTAATGAAAACTCCCCCAGATAGTGAGTTCAAATGTGATATCAAAATTTTCCACAATTAAATAAAACAAAATTATGCAGGGCATGAATAATAATTTAATTAGACGAATATTGTAATCAAACTTTATCTGAACAATCAAATGAAACGGAATTTTCGTATTAAATCTCTTCAACGCAGTTGTGTAATCAAAAACAGGACAAAATTCTCATACAAGCTTACACATTTAAGGTATCAAAAATTTTACTACAACTTGTATGAAAATTTAACGTGTTAATAAAATTTATAAACATCTGAAATAAAATTATTCACAAATAAAATGAATTGTTTTAATTTTAAACTTGGCGCAAAAATGCAGTAGTTCACGTTGACGGTAGCTATGAACACCGGTCGCATAAAATTTTCAGTAGGCAAATTCAAGACACGCACACGATTTGCATTGAATACGTAGCTGGTGAACACCTCCATAAAAATAATTCATTAAAATCGCACAAATTGAAAAAGTGATTATAAAAGTTCGATCAGTGATCTCAATTAATAAAAGTGCGATAAATTAATTATTCACCGCAAACGAAGATTCAACATTTGTCCATTTGTACAACGTGGTTAACCTCAAAATGTGAAATTGCATTGTGACGAAAATGCCAAAAATAATTGTTGAAATCACGCAAAATAAAAGAATTGTGATGCTATTTACCAATAAGATGACCTCAAAAATCCAAAATTAACCCAGATGAATTTCCATATCCATGACTTAACAAAATGAAGGTCCTCGTGCGACAACGAATAGGTAAAATCTTCCTTACTGATATCTTCATAACTCACTAGTTACCCATTACACTAATCATCATGGCACTCACAATTAATTATATTCCTAGTTGCTCAATATTGTTGTCAGTTATTTGCAAATTATTAAATTTTCAAGACATCAAAATTTTAAACTCAGGTGGTTGAGTTTTCGACTTCACACCAAGTTCGTCTCTCCGCAACAACTTCCTTCCTCCTTACAAATTTCTCACTTCCTGTCAATTTTAGATTTTTGGAAATCGTGTCTCACGCCGATTGGTCACTTCAGCCAGCCAAATTTAAAATCTTCAATACCAAATTAAACATTTTGAATTCTCTACACTATAAATTATTTTGAACACCATCTTGCATTTTAACAGCGTACCAGCGATTACAGTTCACTACTTCCGAACTACACTTTATTTTAAATGGTAGGTAAACAAACAATTCATAAAAATAAAGTAAACTAAATTGAAACGTTTGTCCCTTCTTTGATTGATTTAAATTCTTGTAGGTATTCGGACAACATTCCACCTATGAAAATAACGTTTCAATTTGCACCTGCATCTGTACAATCAATTGACAACAAATTACTTTTTATTCGTGTAAGTAAATTCGAAAAGAAAAATAAACTCAAATACGAGAAAAATGTTATGGCGAATTTTTAATTGTGGAAATTTTAAATGATAAATGACCAGCCCCCCAACAATATAACGTTTTTATGTCACATTTTTATGAAACCAAAATGCTTTATAATATTTATAAGAGATTTTTCACCACTCAGTCAAGTTCGTGCGCCTCGGCTTTGCTACGATTGCCTCGTCTTCCAAAACTTCGCTCTCGGGTGTAAAATCTTGTTTTACGTTTTTGTGGCGAAAACTATTATTTACTGTACCGACCCTTATACCGACCGATCACCGTCTCAGCCGATTTGTTCTGTTTAGTACTTAAGCCGTTGATTGGCCGCCGCCGTCGGCGTCGTCCTAGCCATTAGAAAAAGACCACGGCAGCAACAAGAACAACAGCAACTATCAAAATCAAATCCGCCAGCAAAAACATCAGAGGAACCTTCGAAGAAATGCAGGAAAAGTGAAAATCAGTCAGTAAATCAAATTACCAATAATTCTAAATTCATGATGCAGAACATCAATCTTTTATTTAACTAGAATAAAAATGACAGAAAAATGCCGATACTGCAGTGCAATATTTTGGAAAAATAAATTTTGTAAAAAGATAAGACTAAATATGCAACGTTTTTATGCCACACTTTGGAAGTTCGTGATTGGTTCTTTTTTTTAACCAATAGCACAATTGCAGAACGTTTTCAAGAAATAAAAAAGTAATAGTAATCGATAACATTTTTTAACAAAACTTTTTAACAAAAAATTAAACCGACCTCAAAAAGGAAACTAAAAAGCATAAAATAAATATCTTACATTTTGAGTCTTAATAAGTAATGTAAGTAACTAAGTTTGAGTCGGTGCAGAATGGGTGACTTTTGTTTTAATAATTTTTTTAAAGTAATTTAGTAATCGTTGATTTTTTGCACCGACTCAAAATTAGTTACTTACATTACTTATTAAGACTCAAAATGTAAGATATTTATTTTATGCTTTTTAGTTTCCTTTTTGAGGTCGGTTTAATTTTTTGTTAAAAAGTTTTTTATTTTTTAATTTTTAGTGATTAAAATCTACTAATTACTACCTTAATTAATTAATTAATTAATTTGCTCGATATAAAGTTTTTCTCCACCCCAACTTTCAACAGAATAGGTTGACAAGTAAAAAATCAATAAATGAAAAACAATCATTCCCTATTTTCCACCCTTACGGGTGCAATTTTCCTTTATTTTTTACCCTTACAAATGGAATTTTTTTGTGAAAATTAAATGGGACCACCATGGAGGTATACTCTATCGAATAAAAAAAAATTCATCAAAATCGGATCACTCTGTAAAAAGTTATGCCCGAACATACATAAGAAAAAAAAAAAAAACAAAAAAAAACATACAAACATACAAACAGACGAATTGAGAAACTCCTCCTTTTTTTGAAGTCGGTTTAAAAAAGTAATAGTAATCGATAACATTTTTTGTTTTAAATCAAGCTTTATAGACATTATAATCTGTTTAACCTTTCATCTGTTAAGATATGTGTATTAATCATCTGAAAAAAATGTTGTATAAAAAGATAAAATTTATAACTTGACGTTATTTCGTTTATGTGCTATTAGGACCGCGGAGCGGCCAGGGGGGCGGGTCCCCTTAGTTACATTATAATTTTGTTTTGTATTATATTGCTTCCTTGTGACGGTAATCAATTTGACAGATTAGCCTTTTTGTTGAGTTTTAATAAAATTCTGCAATTTTATATCAAAATTATCATCAGGTGCCATTAATTTTCATGGAAATATTGGTCTTACTAATTTACATGTTCAATCTCTCTAAATAAATTCTATAAACTTAAATTATTAGAGGTATTTTGGATTTCGCCGACTAGATACATTTTTCTAATAAAATCCTACTTTGGTTGCTGGAAAATGTCAATGTAAAACTTATTTTACCAGCAGGTATTGGATAAAAACAATTATGCCCCCTTTTACTAATACCGAGATTTTGCCACTACGCATCTACGTTTTGTGAAGGTTTTTGTTGGTCCGAATGTATTTGCACTTTACATTAACAAAACGACACCACACGGAATAATTTCAAACTCGTATTGAAAACTAACACGTTTGCCAACATTCTTAAAATTATCATTTTTAAATGTTAGGTAGGTACAAACCAAATTGTTTTCAAACTTCTTATCATTAAAAAAATAAACGAATTTTTCTTCTATCGGGGCTGTTAGTTATCCAAAATTATAAAAGCACAAGCGCCTTAAATTAACCTGTTCTGTAGACAACGATTTCTTCAAAGCAAGAACTCAAAAATAAAACCAAAATAGACTCCAATGTAAAATTTATCCTTTTATTTAAAAATTATTATCAAAAATAATTAAATTCAAATTTTAGATATGTCAATTCTTTATGTACTTTCTTTATAATTTCAAAAAAGCGATGCAAATACGTAATCTTGTCAAAAGTTCTTTTACAAGTTAGTATTGCCAGCGAATTTTGACAAATTAAAAATAATGATCCTGTATACAGATATTGCACAATAACAGAGTCACATAACAAAATAAAAATAATTTCTATGTCTTCTTCTTTAACTTATTAAGTTCTTTCGATCTACCAACAACCGTGTCAAGCTTCCTTGGCACTATTGGTTCTGTGAGCTGTTTTACAACCAATAAGCAGCATGCTAGACTGGCCTTTTGATGTGCCTGTAACTCTGGTTTTTATGTTAACCATGACAACTCATTAACCCAATGGAACCGCCGGGTTAACTTGCCCCCCAAAGCACTAAAATTTTTTATAAATAAATTTGACCTTTCTGTAGATTAGAACCCGGTACTTCGATTTGCAAGTTTGAAAAGTAGGTTAATTTTTAATAATTTTTGGTATTTTTTAAAGTGCAACAGGTTACACTTTTTTAATTTTTGAGTACCCATGTGCACCTATTTTTAAATTTTGTATGTTGACTGCAAGAAGGTGCTTTTTATTTTCTTCTGGTAATTATGTAAGAATATGTTACGTCACTGTTAACATCAGAAATAAGTGAAAATAATTAAAGTGTCGATAAACAAAGAGTGGAGCTACATATCAGAAATTGCATGGAATTATAGTAAATTTTGAAAAAAAATTCTTTACTTTGTGTCGCGATAAACAATTGCGAGATTTAAATTTGACCAATTATTACGACACGCACCGATGCGATTTTCAGTGGCGTAACAATTATTTTTTTATTGTACCTAAGACAATCTTGATTTTTGACTTATTCAGAATTTTAAAACTAACCTTAAAATGATGTTAAGAAAAATTAAATTAACTTGAAAATTCCGTTCAATGACATGCAACTAATTTGTGAATCACAAGATTCAATCATTAATATTTAAAGGATGTACGAACGTACAGGTTTTGAAATTAATTATTTACACTGAAAAGGATTATCTGTTAGTATTTTTTTTAACTATTAATTTTAATAAAGATTATTTTTGACATTTAAGGGGTTATCTCATTTATTTTATTTGAGTTTCATAAAAGTCATTGAGCTAGACGACATAAAAAGAAGTAACTTTGCTATTGATAACAAAAGTTTTTCACATAATTTTTAAATATTTTTTAATTCCAATATTTTAGAGTACAATATATCATTTTGTTAGTATTTACTAGGTGGTCCCTCTATCTTTTTTATACCTCTTGTTGGTGGTAAACGAAGGCTTTGTGTTATAGCTACTGCAAATGCACTTTTCTTATTGTGTTTACAATAATATAATTTTTAAAAGCAATTTTATTTTGTTTCTAAAGACCAACTTTACTTTTATTAAAATACAGTTGGTCAAGCAACCCCAAATATTCCACTAACTATAGTTAATTATATCCCCATAACGGGGTACGTAAATGCACTTCAGAAAGTTTAGAAAGCATTTTTATTTCTCTAGTTGTTACCTAATATATTAATATAAACCGTAAAAGACAATTCAACAATTCAACTTGCAAAACATTATAAAAAATTTAATCTAAAACGTGTGCCATAAACCTCCGGTTTCCCTAAATTCTAAATGTCGAATAGATAAACAATGAAATCGGGTTATATTATCAGACATAATATATTAAGTTTTCGTCCAGACTCCACCGAAGCTTTACCAAGATTTATCTAATGGAGAGTCCAATACAAGATTATTTTAAAAATTCGACCGTTTTTATAACAGGAGGCACTGGATTTTTGGGATCACTCCTTGTGGAAAAATTATTGAGAACTTGTTCTGGATTGAAAAAAGTTTATATTTTAATAAGGCCTAAAAAGGGATTGACGGATAAGGAACGCTATGAACTTTTTTTTGATATTCCTGTAAGTTATTTTCAGTTTTTTTGATTTTATTTAAAATGTTGAACAGAACCGTTTTTATTTTTTTTGTTTTAGATATTTGAAAAACTTAAAAGTGAATTTTCAGAGTCGTTGAAAAAAGTATTCTTGATGTCGGGTGACTGCAGTGTACCATGTTTGGGTTTAAGCGCAGAAAGTCTCAAAATTTTAACCGCAGAAGTGAATTGTGTGTTTCACTGTGCGGCAAATATTAATTTTCGAGAAAAGTTTAAAATTTCCTTTAACAGCAACGTCGGCTCTGTTGAAGAAATATTAAAAATTGGTAGGAAAATGAAAAATTTAAATGTAAGTGATGATTTTCGGTTTTTGCTCGTTTTAACAAAATACATGGATTGTGCTGTATTATTTATGAGTGGATATTAATTTGTTCAAATGCCAATTGACATTTAGCTAAATAATTTTCTTTTTATTTTTCCTATTTATTATTTATTTTAAATTTAAAAAATGTTTCACCTCTCAAATTTAAGATTCAAGATATAGTTTATTTATAACCCACGGGAAAATAATTAATTTTAAAAGCTGCATATTTAAAATTATCATAGATAAGCACTTTTTAAGTTATAATAATTAGTAAATCATAAATCATATCAAATTTAATATAATATAAATATTATATAAGTGACCAGTAAAAAGGCTATTAATGAGACTATGTTACTAACAAACTTTTTTTTTAACTAAATGACACAAAAAAATGTTAATTTAAAAAATGTTTTTTCTATAATTGACCAATTAGTAAAATATTATTTTACTTCTAGTTCCAAGTAACTACAAATAAATTTTATGGAATAATTTTAGTAAAAATTAAAATCAAACTTGTATAAATATAACCTCGCAATGTAATTTATGTTGCCATTGCAATATTGTGCAATATTATTGGTTTTCTTAGCAATTCGACTTTCAAGATGCATAATTTTTTTTAAGTCGTTGCACAACCAATTTTACTTCTATTTTATTTTCCATATATATTTTTAAAGTTAATTTACAAGTTTAACCTCACTTTAATGCAAATGTGACCTATTACTTAAATGATCCATTACTATATAATTCTTTGTAATTTTGGCCGGATATTTGAAATCACAACGCGTATGAATTCGGTATTATAGAAATTATTACTGGTGTGTTAAAAAAACCCAAAATGCTCACCCAAAGATGTTTTAACTTTGACAATGTCTTCTTCAAATTTCAATAGTTTTAGCTGAATACTACCACTTCAAGCATTTATATTCCGTAACTATTAAAAAAAGGGAGTCTGTTGACTTAGCCCCAACAAGTTAATATTTTTTCTCAAAAAGCTAACTCTCGAGAATGCAAGCGTTGACTTGCCCCCCCCCCACCCCAGTTTTAATTACGATTTTTAGAAAAACTATAACGGTGTTAGCTTTTATACTTGGGTGGTAGCTGGTGCTAGCTATAGGGATTCGGGAGCTAGCTTTTTAAGAAAAATTATTATCTTGGGGAGCCAAGTTAACAGACCCAAAAAAAAGTTCGTAAGTTCAGCGTATAAAATCGTTTTATTTAAAAAGTATGTACAAAAATATTATACTGCTGTCTAAAAGACCCCACGTGTCCACCCGAAGGTTAAATAAATATCTTTATTATACCCTTTGTTTACCTTTTTCTTGCCTAAATAGTGATTATTATTAGTGAGATCGTAATATATCATAAACTACGGTTTTTTGTTTTTTAATTTGATCAATAATCGCATGCATTTTAAAAGTACAATTATTATTAATTTATTTTTGAAAACATTTTTCAACAATAAAATTTCGATTTTACGCCACACTGCTTATGTTTCATAGGATTCAATCGCTCTACTTTCTATGTTAAAATGTTCTTGTATCCCTCTTTTTAGTTGTTAATAGTTACAATCATCACCATTATAGAAACCAATAGTTTTACGTGCTCTCCGAAGCACGAAAACAGTCACAAGAAAGGCTTCTTTGATTCAAAAAGGTTATCTGAGTATTACCAGTTGATCGTCACTGCAATGTAAATAACTGCCTCGATTTGCTGATGTTTCAGCAAATATTTTGATTCTTAGAAACCAAAGCCTAAAAATAACAGCTATTGCTGAGCTGAAGTAGCGCCGTATTGTACTGATGTTTACACTAAAATTTTTCTGTTTTTATTACAACTTTTAATTAAAAAAAAAAAATACTAAAATGAAAAATTTTAGTCTCTTATCTATGTATCCACTGCTTTTACGAATAATTTGACGTTCAAAAATGTACATGAGACACTCCACGATACTGGTTTTCGAACTTATGAACAACTGCAAGTCTTGGTAGATAACTTAGACGATGAATTTTTAGAACAACACAAGGCAGAGTAAGTATTTAAAAAAAAAAATTAAAGCAGCTTGATATCGGTAATTCCAGAATTCACTGAAGGTTTTTAAATATATTAACTGTTTCTAGTGGTTTTCAAGAGAGATAGAGAGCATTTACACGACTTCATGAGCTTATGACGGTGCTTTTCAACAAAATTGACGATAATTTTGCTCAAGTCAAGAAGAAAGTCGTAAAAATCAAATAAAAGTGCATCGGTCTGTGTTCAGTATCATGATGGTAGACATTAGACATAAAACCCACAAGCAAACTTCAAATGGGTAAAATAATGAATTGACTCAAGTGACACTAGGAGAAAATGACAAACAATAAAAACAGCAATAGATCAACAATAGAGAGAGGAATCAAAAAGTTCGTAGAATAGCAAAATCTGAAGTGGTTTTGGCTAAAGTAAAGCCAAAATGCTTTATATATTGCTTCAATTGGAATTCCGACTGCAGTTAAGATAAAACTGATACTCCTCAGAAAATCAAAGAAAAGGTCTTTATCCGATAAAGAAATTAAGGCTCTAGCAGCAGAGTATGTAAAAAAAGCATTGGATCCGAAAAACAATCAAAATTCAAGTCTATATGAAAGACGAACTGAAACCAACTCGAAGTCAGCCAATAAAGTACTTAGAATGGGCTAACTAAAAATCGCCAGTGAGTTATTTTTAAAAATCATCTGTTACTTCTGGAATTTCTTGTGTATTGTTTTTAGAAACTTATTTAGTTTGTTTGTAACTTACCTAGTTAGCTAGGGTGGGTCTATGTAAAAGAGTGTGGCCAAAGTAAAGCCCGCAGCTATGTTTTTCAATATTTCCATGGTTAGCAGTACGTACATATCTACCTACTCACTTGATTTTCAACACAAAAACGTCGAATTTGATAAAATAGAAATAAAAATGTTCATTAATTAGTTTATAAATAGTAGGGTTTCAAAAAAACCTTATTATGGATCGCATTTTTGTCAGAATTTGTACCAGGCAATTTAATTTAAAAAAAAATTATCGTACCCTTGTAACTTGTAACGAGTAATTGTTATTTTGACAACTATCTGAAAAATTTTCGTGGAAATATTTTTTCAAAAATCGCGCGGTTAGTGGAAAATATGGCGCAAGCAATCAGAAAGATGACCACTTTTGGCCACAACTCTTTTATATACCTAAATATACCCACTCTATACTTAACTATACCAAAAACTTTTTGTTTATTTATTGATTTTATTTATTTTTATTGATTTTGCATTGTAATTTTACTAATTAGATTGATTTGCAATTGGAAAAATATTTACGTCGTCACGAAATCAATAGCAGAAGAAGTGATTAAAAATAAAGGAAATGGTTTACCAATTGCCGTTGTTAAACCGTCTATGGGTAAAGTTTCTTCTTGTTTTTTGAAAAGAAAACAATAATCAATGTTTTAGTGACACCAACAATGTACGAGCCAATACCAGGATGGATTAACAATTATTATGGAATCGTAGGTGTTTTTGTAGTTTCCGTAATGGGACTTGTTAAAGTTCTACTATGCAAACGTAACTGTACGATAGATGCGGTACCAGCAGATTATGTAGTGAATTGTCTGATAGCTTCGGCTTGGGATATTTCAAAAAATCAGTAAGTCAAAGACAATTGGTTACAGTTATTTTACACAATATGTAGATATCGTACTATCATCAGAAATTGGTGACTTTGACAAGTGTTGGTTCACAACGCTACCGGGAGTTTTTCAGTGGACCCTCCATAAAGTAATGAAATAAGGGTTCCAAGCTTACATTTATTTTTCTACGCAGTCTCATTTCAGCACAATGCATGTTTCTTCCTCCTTAAAGCTCTTCGTTATATGAAAATTGTTACTCTACCAAGTGCTTTTTCATGTTTGAAAACAGATGATTGTCGAAAGATTCCAAATCTGGAGAATTCTGTACCTCTTAATTTTTAACTTTAACCTCTTAACTTTTTTGCTCTTGACCATTTAATGCACGGATTGTTTTTTACTCTGTCCTTGGTTGAAATAACGCAGTCTATTTTTAATTGGTCATGAAGGTGTAGATTCACCCATGTCTTCATAGTTTTTCTTAGGATTTAAACCTTTAAACCATTCTTAAAGAGATATCATATAACTGCTCGGTGCTAAATGTTTTCCATTTTATTCAATTCTCTTGCTTTAACCAACTATGACTAGCAAATTATTTGACAAACTGAGTTAAATTTTTAGGTTATGTTATCTAAAAGGCAAAAAGTTAAAGTAGAAAAAATTCACCCAAATTTCAGCACCCTCTCTGTGCCACTCTTAAGGTATGGGCCACGATTTAGACTAGAAAAATTTTATAAACCCACCACTGCTTTTATCAGTACTTTTAATAATTACTAAATAAGAGTATTTTAGAAAAGCAGTAATTACCAAAAATTACCAAAACAATAATTAATGATGTGTTCATAGAATTTTCTCAGTCCAAATCGTCCTCTTACCTTCTTCTTATATGGTTCATTAGGTTTTAACCGTTCCTAATAACTTTTGAAATCTTTTTCATGAGGTAGGTTAATTCCCTCACTTGCAGTGATTCTCTTTCCTTACAGCAATTTGTGTGTTTTTTCTCTTTCCACTATCTCTCTCCACTTTTATCTATTACAAGATGTCTTCGGCATTCTTCTGTTCTTATAATTTTCAGGTTTCTGTACAAATCATTGGTTTATGTTATTTTAGGTCTCTCTCTCTCTTTCTCATTGACTTCTATTCCATCTTCAATTAAATCGAACTTTTCTCTGAGCTGCTTAATACATGTCCCATCTTCCTTTTATCTTATCCACGATCTTAAAATTCATCATACGCCTGTATTCATTCGCTTTTGTCTTCACTATACCCCAGATTTCTCTCAATATTTGACTTTAAATTTTAATCAGCTCCTCATCGCTCTCTCTCAAACCACTAATTTCTAGTCCATAAGTTGTCAGTGCATTTATCAGAGTTTTGTACATTAATGTTTTGGTACTTTTGTATATTTGTGAGTTTCTCAATATGGGTTTGTTTGCGTGGTAAGCCTTGTATCTCGCTTGTATTTTGGTTTTTACCTCTTCTTCTCTGTTTACTTCTACTTTTATTTATTTACTTAAGAAACAGAATTTATCTACTTTTTCATAGTTTTGTTTCTTAATTTGTAGCTCTGGTCGGTGCTCTTGGTGCTTCTTGCATATTTCTTTTTCTTTTCATTAACCTTTAGTTTTACTTTTGCAGCATATTTACTTATCTCTCTTGCCGCCCTTATTAGATTCTTCCTTGTTCTGCATATAATCGCCAAGTTGTCTGCATAAGCTGTAATCTGACCTTATGTTAATATGTCCTTGGTTTTTGTATTTCTGATAACTATTTGCAGAACTAAATTGAATAGCACACCTAACAGGGCATCTTCTTGTCGTACTCCTCTTCTTATTATCAAAGCACTTTGAGTGTTCCTCCTGTCTCTGTACCGTCGCACTTATGTTTTCAAGTGTCATTGCTGTCAATTATTTTCCTTGGTATTCCCAACTTTTCCAACAAAAATACGTATTCTTTTTTATCATCAAGTCATGTTGTTGCATGATGAGAAGATGCATTCTCTTGCAATAATTGCCAACTGCCTGGTTTTCCATACTCAGGACAAACACGACAAATTGTTTTTAATAAATTTTTTGTTTTCAGAAATTGTATTAAAAATGAAGCTGAAAAAGATGACAACCATTCAACTATTAAAGTCTTCAATTGCGTGAGTTCTCCAACCAACTCCATTACTTGGGGTAAATTTTAAAATTAAATGATAAATTAAGTTTAATTTTCTTAACAATTTTAGGAAGATGTTTAAATTTATTACGAAGTTATTATAGAAAATCACCTTTTAGTAAACAAATGGCTCATAACAGCATATTTATAACATCTAATTACCATGTCTATCACATTTTAAATAATTGTTTTTGTTTTCCCCTTGTTTACATAATGGATCTCGTTTGTTTATTTATTTTTCAACCAACCAGGTAAGTTAGTATTGTTCATTAAGTAGAGGAAAGTCGGGCAAGTTGTTACAATTTTCAAAATCAAAAATTATCCGCAAAAACAAAAAAGATGAATTTTTATCAAAACATTTACTTCTATCAGTAACTTTTTTGTCTAAAATAATTAACAAAATAAAGTTTTAATACCCATAGGGGGTTATGAATAAAAGTGGGCATGAAGTATATACTTATAATTTTGAAATACTTCCCGGAATTGTATGAATAAAAATCAAAAATAATTAAGCATAATATGAGTAGATACTCTTATAATAAGCATACATACTCATTCTAATTATCTACTTATAAATTTTATTTGTCTAATTTGAGGTTTTTAATTCAAAATTTTGAGTGTATACTTCATGCTCACTTTTATTCATAACCCCCAACGTATTAATAGTACCCCACAATAAGGTAATACTGTTACAACATGTGTGGTAAATATGAGTAAAATATTATTAATGTTTAATAACCAAACCATTACTAAAATTAAGTTATTCAGCGTTTAACCTTTGCATACATTAAAATAATTTAGTTTCCATCATAAATAAAAGTTTCAAACTCAAAATAAATGTAAAGAAATATTTTGCAATGGAAAAAATTGCCCTTGTAACAACCTGTTCGTATAATATTTGTGGCTTTTTTCTTACAGAATATTAAACTTTTTGTTATATTTAGGTTTGTTGCAACGTACAAAAAGCACAGCAAGTTTTTAGAGTGTTTGGGAGTTGCAACAACTAATCAATGGAAATTTTATGACGACAATACCCAAAATCTTTGGAAAAAATTAAGCAAAGTTGATAAAATAACGTATAATTTTGATATGACAACAATTGATTGGAATTCTTATTGTGAAACCTGTGTAAAAGGCATTAGAACTTATGTTCTTCGAGATCCAACCGAATCTATTAAAACTGCAATTATACATCAGCGCAAATTAGAGAATATACACAACTTGATAGTTTTTTTACTTGTACTATTTGTAATTTTGTTTTTTCTTTATGTTTATTCTTCATAATGCTATATGTTAAAATTGTTAAACTTCGAATGTTATGTGAATCTATAAAAAGATGCCTTCCATAGAGAGTGCTCTTTCAGTTTCAGTCAATTGGGTCCTGAAAGGCTAGTTACTATTGTTCTGAGTTTCGATTAGTACATTTTGATCTTTGGTCTTTCTGACCAAAATCTTTCAATGAGTACTAATTAATAGTACTGTAGGTTTTCTGTATTCTTTTGTCACTGCTTTATTCTCTGCGGTTTGCTCGCCTTGTCTTTGTTTCTGGTCCTTTAGGAACGATTGACTTTGGTGACCAAAAAAAAATGTAATCTCTTTTTAAGAGCATCTCAATTACATAATTCTTAATAAAAAATTATATTTTATTATTTTCCATGTGGTCAAAATCCAACTTTTACATTTTTTCATCAAGTGGAAAATCTCGTTATTTTAAATAAATCTGATCTGATCATGGAAATTAACCGGTCATGGTAATAGGCTTAGAGTAATCTTTAAATTATTTCCAAATATATTTGAAATTTTAACCTTGTAATTATTTTAACAAACAATAAATTATATTCATAAACTTAATTAATTAAAATTATCGATAAATATGGGTTATAATTACTATGTAATGTTAATAATAAAATAATTTATTTCTTAATTTTATGTGTTACTATAATTGTTATTTTCTCATATTGTTTACATAATTATTACCTGTTCATAAACAAGTACCTACATTATGTGGCGATATAAAATATTTTAATTTCTGTAATAATAATTGTAATAAATCATTTTTCGTTTTGAATAATGGATTTTACACGTTTTGATAATAATACATATTAAAATATTACACTAAAAATAATATATTTTATTCCAATTTTGCCCTATTTTATAAAAATTCCCATTGCAGTAAGTAAATATGGGTGCCTTTTTTACCTTGAAGCAAAGTGTTTAATAAGTAGTTAATCAATACAAAAACAATATTGATTTGGCAAATATACGTTAATCAAATAAAATGTTGATATTTAACTTCTAAAAAAAATTAAATAGCACCAAAACAACGCAAATATACCTTGAAAAAGACATCTGGTGTAAAATAGCTTCGATATTACTAAATACTATATTGCCTTGAAGAACGAAAGTATATAGATATGATTTAGTTGAATAATATAATATGAATTATATACTTTCAAAAGCACCACTTTTATCTGAATGGTCAAATGAACCAAAATACTTGCAGATTTACATTGAAATCCATTGCATAATGAAAACAACTTACTTTTGGGTAAAGACGTTTTAACTACTTCTATCTGCAATCGTTTATGATTTTTTAGTTTTATTCCAAAAATCGCAAAAACGTTTTGTTAATTACAAATAATGAACAAAAGTTTGAGAATGTAACATCTGAAATTGAGGCACTAACGTGAAAGGTCTTGTAAAAGACGAAACAACGTAAGATACACAACCTTAAAAATAAAAAAAAAATGATTATTTTTTTAATAACTACGTATAATTTAACTAGATTCAAAAATTATTTATAATGTAAATATGAAAAGTAGAAGAAATAAAAATAAGAGGGATGAACACTTTCAGGAACTGTAAAGATTAGATCAAGAAAAGATGGGAGGCGAATGTGTAGTAAAAGAAAGAATAGATAGGTTGGAAAAAAATCGGTACACGTCGTTTCGGCGACCGCAGTTCGGCGAAAGCGATTCGGCACCGTATATTCGGCGACGGTCAATTCGGCGACCCGATGTTCGGCTATGTTAGTTTCGGCGATTCCAATTCGGCACCGGCATTTCGGCAATTCCCATTCGGCGACAGAAAATTCGACTACGTCGATTCGGCGACGGGAAATTTATTTAAGTGTTAAAATTTATTAAAAATTTTTAAATTAAAAATATTAAAAAAAATTATTTTTTACTTTTAAATTAAATATTTATTTACATACATAACACATACAAATTTTAATCCATGCTATAATTATAAGATATACCGCGAAGATATTCTATAATATTAATAGAATTATAATTGGTTACCTTCGCCAAAATTCGAGAATCAGCCGCTTCGTACCGCGGCCTTTTTTTAGAAGGTGCATGTCCGGCTAGAATACGTTCGTATTCTGTGTCGAAAGTTTTTTGAATTCGTCTTAATTTATCCAAAAAAGTCCACAACGTTGGATGAAATATACCAAAACCTAATTGTATTTTTCGATGACAAGCTTCGGCGTAATTGTTAGTTCTATCAATTCCATCCAACGTGCGTTGATACACAGACCAAATATTTGAAGAAAACATTGGAATATTTCTGGTACCATTATTTCTAAGACGTCCAATATATGTATTTGTAAACCATTCTAAAATTGGATCAAATTCTGGTGGTAAATAATTTTCTAAACTTGTAATTGCATGAAAAATATCATTCTCAGGAACAAACGCAATTGAAGTAACCATTCTTGAGCGCAATACAAAATCTACATCGGCACTGTACCTTTTCAACAAATTACTTGACGATAAATGTTTTTTTAAGTTCTTCACTAATAAGTGAAATAAGCAGCCATGTATATTAACGTCAGGAAACACTTCACGAATCGCTTGATGAATAGCAAGCTCAAAATCAACACTTATACTCAACGGATTTAGTTGAGGCCACAATTCACGGATCATACTAAATAATTTTACATAAGTTTCCCTCCTCTTATTAGGTAGTAAGCAAAACAAAACAGGAAACACTGCTCTTCCATCTTTTCTAGCAAGTATAACGAATACTTGTGAAAAAAGAGACGGGCAAATTAGAAAAGTGCCGCCCATAAACAATTCTAACATATTCTCACACCAACTAGAATTATATTCTCTTCCAAATATCATAATACGTTCAGAGTCCAAATTCTCACTCCCTGAATCGGCAAGAAGATATCTCTCAAAATTACCAGGGCTAAACTCATAAGTGGAATAACCTTCCGGTATGATTATTAGTTCCCTAGATTCCGGATTTGCTGGTGCTTCAGAATTTTGGTGACGTTTCCGTTGTATCGTTCTGCTCATGACAGAATTGCTTGGAATGTTACCTTTTATGGCATCAGGAACATTTGCAATAGCCCGTGCTCTTATTTGCGATGGATTGTCCATTGTATTTTCGGCTAAAAGTTTTATAACAGTATTAAGTTTTTGAAGTTCGACGTTTTCTGCATTTCCTACGGTCCTGCAGGAATGCTCCCTTCGCTGTGAATTGAACGAACCGTCTCTAATATTGGTCCATATTCTGCCATTGCAACCCTTATGCTTACTTTCACATCGCCAGAATTGAATAGTACTATTTGTGTTAATTTTATCTTTAACATAGAGGTACCCATCACGAGCATATTTTTCATTGCTTCGTTTGGTTAAAATTATTTGAGTTTCTTCCATTGTATTATGAATTAAAAATTAATATATTGATTTCTAACACTACACTGGAGTACTTTTATTAAAATCTATACAGCGAAATCTATAAACTGGAGATAAAATGTCAATTATTGCAATCTTATAAACTTACTTAAGTTACTTACCTTAATAACATGTTACGCTGAAACGCTTCCACTTACTTCTTCTTTGTCTAAACTGAAATGTTTTGATACCAAAACCCAACTCAACTGACTATTTTAGCGTAAAAACTCAACTGACTAAAGAACTCAACTCAAAATGCCATCTATGACTCCTCGAAAACCGTTACTAAAAGTGGAGAGCTAATTGAAATTTTGGAAAAGATACTTAAGGAAAACGGTAATATTTAATTGAAAAGGCTGAATTGTATTGAAATGGGGAAAACCAAGAAAAGATTAACACAATAAGCATTATTGAAAAGGAGGATATACATAAGAATTATATTGAAATGGGGAAAACCAAAGAAAGATTAATACAATAAGTATTATTGAAAAGGAGCAAATAACAAAAAAGGGATCTATTTAAGAGAGGTAGGGAGAAAACCAATTTTTATTAACTATGAGTTTTTAAATAAAAGTTCGAAAAGCCGTAGGCGTCGGTACTAAGGTTTTTGTGTACATTTAAATTTTAAATTTGGAAGAATAAATTAAAAGTATATCTTTCGTCGCCGAATCGACGTAGTCGAATTTACTGTCGCCGAATCAAAATCGCCGAAATGCCGGTGCCGAATTGGAATCGCCGAAATGGCGGTGCCGAATATCGGGTTGCCGAATTGCCTGTCGCCGAATCAGAATCGCCGAAATGACGGTGCCGAACTGGAATCGCCGAAATGACGGTGTCCGGAAAAAAATTTACTAAAATGGAGGAAAAACACCGAAAGGTCAGTTGTGCTAGAAAAAACAAAAAATACAGAATCAGAAAAGACTTTGATAGACTAAAGATTATACAAAACATGAGTGAAAAATCGGATAAACAGATTGAAAAATGTAATAGTATAATATGAAAACTTAAATAAAATATAGGAAAGATCGGACAGCAGAGTAAAGATATCAAGGATAGTATGAATCAAAAATAAAATAGAATAAAAAATAAAAGATGGAGAAAACATTATTATTATACAGAAAAAATTTGAAAGTATAACAGGAAAACTAGAAAAAGTAAGCATCAATTAGATATGGTAATCACAATATCAAATTAGTTAAAAAAATTATTGAAATTAATTTAAAACATTTAAATTATTGATCAAAGAATCAACGACAGTTTCCAAAAAAAAAGAGAAAATAAAAAAGTTAAATAGGGAAAGGAAAAAATTTCAGGAGAAATTAAAAAAATTTGACCGAGAAAGTCACGATATTTGTAATATTAGAATTGGATAAAGAACATGATGAAGAAATGTTTGAGAAGTTTAATAAAAAAAAAACATGAAATTTACATTAGAGATGGGATTAAACAATCCCATAAATCCCATTATTACATATGTATTGTAATGTGTTATTATCAGAAAAAAGGGTGCTTTTTTAAAAAAGAAAAAAGTAGTTGAAGTATTGGGGTTACTGCAAAGAAATCGAAAATAATAAATTAATTTAGAACCGAGCTTATTAACTATAAAGGGCAGATAAATTTTTAAATCTCGGTTAACTCTAACCAACTGATAACTTTGATTTTTAACTTTATCGCTCTGTTGAAAATTTATCGAACGGTTAAATTTATCAAATAGATAAAGTTAATCAATCGATAACTAATCAAAGAATTTCACATTTTTTAAATCTTAAATTTTAAATAAATAAATTTTTTAAATTTTTATAGAATTTTACATTTTTTAAATCCTTTGATTAGTTATCGATTGATTAACTTTATCTATTTGATAAATTTAACCGTTCGATAAATATTTAACAAAGCGATAAAGTTAAAAATCAAAGTTATCAGTTGGTTAGAGTTAACCGAGATTTAAAAATCTATCTGCTCTTTATAAGCTCGGCTCTTAAATTAGATAATTGAAAGGTTAAATAATAATGAAGAGTAAGAAAAAAGTTTTACGTAAAGAAGTGGATATAAATTAAAAACAGAAAAAATATTATACTATAAAGAGATTATTTAAATCAAAGGAAATTTCATTAGTTTGTAAGTTAATTAAAGGCTCTTAGCAAAAGTTAGTTAAAAATTATTTCTAAATAAATATGATTTTTTAAAATGTATAGGGGAGAGGTTTGCAAGTTGCCAGTGCTTGCAAGTTGCCAGGGTCTCTGAATTTCGGCATCTAAGCGAGCCACACAAAAAATTTCGACTAAAATCGTCAACAAAGGAGGTGTGGTCAATTTTAAACTACTTTTGGTCCAAAAATATCCAATATTACAGTGTCTACTGAAGAAAGTGTGAAAAAGCGTAAATTTAAAAGTGAATAATTAAAATTGTGTTTTTGTTTTGTGATTATAAATTGAACATTTTTATATAAAATTCAAAGTAAATATTTTTACTGTGTTGTATTATATTCAATTTAATTCATTCCAAAAGAATTTCAAAAATAAAACAAATTGGAAATTTTTTGTACGAATTATTGTAAAATAGCTTCAGAATGCAGGTTGCCATGCTTTAAGACTTGTAAGTTGCCACCCCTTTTTTTTTCGCTTATTTCAACTTGTATGCCAGCTTTCATGATTTTTTGATGATTACAATTGTTATTAAGTCAAAAGTAAAGTGTTTTTCTTACAATTTTGAAATATTTGTAGTATGGCAGCGCGTAGATCTAGAAAAGGCGACCGCGGTATTAAGAATTATGATGCATTGCTCGTCGGGCAATTTCATGCCAATTTACACAAATTTTTTTATAATTATGTTTTTAAATATGACTAAGAACAAAGAAAATGCAATATATTTTTACAATCAGATGTTTTTCTTTCCATTTTTCTACATTTTCAGCAATTTTACAGGGGGTGGCAACCTGCAAGCCTAAATTTCAAGGTGTCGATTTTAGGTACTTTAGAAAATTGCCTGTAGAACTTTTATTTTTTGAAATTTCAAATGATTTCTACTTTAGGATTGTGGCATTATAGTTCCTCTTTCCAAAGTATTTTTTTTATTTACAATATATTAATTTTAAGATGAGTTATGATAAAAAAAGCTAAGGGGTGGCAACCTGCAAGTCATTCCCCTAGTAGTTATAAATAATATTCAAATTAATTTGTTCTTTAAATTATTATTTTTAATAATAATTAATAATTATTATAACGAATGCAAAAATTTGCCTCTCAAAAGCATAATTTATAGGTAACAAACACAAATTAATTTGATTATTAATTATTTATAAATCGTGTCACGAGTTTATAATAATTTAACAATTTAAAATGTATAAACTGTTGCTTCAAAGTTTATAAGAAAGGAGAAAAATGCGATTATGTCAACCTACTTAAATTATGATATTGTTGTCAAAATTAAAAAATATAAGGTAATTTTAATTCAATAATAAAAATTTTGATAAAATTGAAAAATTTGGATTGAATAAAAAAATAGAAGAAAAGATCGGAAAAATTAGCAGATAATTTTAGTTTCATCTTAAGGAGGTTGGGTCGCGGAAGCAAAATATTAAGAAATCTTTCAAACTTTGAATATAAGTCATTAAATGTATAATACACACGCTGTTAAAATTTTTAGACGATTTACCACGTCTAATAAAAGATAATTGCATTTAAGAATGACATTTTTTGTACATGTAGCATGGGAGAAGAGTGGGAAAATGACAGGTTTTTTAATTTTTTTCTTTCAAGGAGTATTACCATTCTGACAAAAAACTAGTATATTGAAAAAATATATATTTTGAACAATTTAGAAAAAAAATGAAAATTATTTACCATGTAATTTTAATAAAATATTAAAAATAATTCCGTATTTAGAGGAATATTTTTAGTGGAAGGGGTATAAAATAGAGCCAAGCGGTGTGAGTACAATAGAGTGGTACAGTACAGTAGGGTGAGGGGTACACTACCTTTAAAAAACTTTATTAACTATCTTTGTTCCGCAGGTACGTATAATATGGGTAGTAAGCAGGTAGTAAGCCATAACTTTTTAACTGGACTGTAGGGAAAGAACTACCTTAAGGATTTCAGTTTAGGAAAGTAAAAGAAAATAAAAAAAACGAATTATCACAAATATAAAGTAGTGCTGGTACCTGTCAACGCAGGCAAAATAAAAACGATGAAGAACAATTAGTAGGTAGTGTAAGCAGATGAAACAATAAAAATTGGTGAAAGATAGCGATCAGTTTGAAGTTAAATATAGAACAAGGATAATTAGTTTTTTTATGATTTTGTGAATTGAAGTTCGGAAAATCAGGTTTTTAAATAAATAATTTAAGATAGTTTGTATATGCATAGGACTGACAACATCTACACATTTTAATAATAATATAAAAGTTGAAAAATCATAAAAGGATTTTGAGAAAACAAAAAAAGGACAAGAGTGAGGGGATAGTATCATCTCAATACTACATATTTAATGTAAATATATTTTATAAATTTTAACACGGATTCTAAGCATTTTGTTTATTGTTTGTTGCCAATTATAAGCAAAAGATATTCTTTTTGGATCTTTACGATTCTAAAAATTTCCTGTGATTTGACTTAATGTTGATAATGCTTTTTTCTCAATATTTAGCATAATATGCATCTTTATGCTTATTTGAAGATGTAAGCCAATATTGATATCATATATTGCCCTAATATTGTATGCTACCTGGGCACAATATATTGTCGTGTTACAAAGATAGAAAAAGGAGTGTTTAATTTTTTATAATAAGAAAGAAAAAATGAAAATTATGCAATCAAAGAAGAATGGCAGACACAGATTACCAAAGGTCAACAACCACGAAATCACAAATAAAACAAAAATTCAACCGTGTTTCTGGCTTCTTAGCCGTCATCAGTACCGATTAATTTTCATTTCATCGTTAAGTTTAGTGCGAATTTTTACTATTGTAATTTGCGTCAATTTTATAAATGCGAGATTGTTTATCGATAAAATTTTAGTTCCATCTACTGGAACCTCGTACGACTCTTGTGGATGAGCTTCCTTGTAGCTATAATTAAGTGACATCAATTAATGTGAATTACAAAGTACGCCAGGAGAGATTTTTCACAAATACTGATACGTTTCTTCATGCACCAATCTTTAAAAATTTTATAGGTTTTTTCATAGTGTTTTCTACATTTCTCAGGAATGAGAGCCGTACGTGCCACAATCCAAGCTTCTTCTACATCATCAATTTTATATTTAGATTCACTTAAATTATTCATTTTGGTTTTTTAATGTTATTTTCACAAAAACACTGTAACGGCTGCAGTTATTTACAAATTATTATACCAATGAAATGCAAATTTTGACATTGAGGCAATTTGATATAGAGACGCTAACATTTAAATGACTTTTAATAAATTTAATCTTACAAAAAACGTATAAGCATATAAGATAATAATTGGAGTCGTCACTTCGCTCCTCTTCCAAACAATTGTCTTCGATCGGTAAAATGTCCTTACTGTTCTTGATACTTAAATAACCATAATATGTATGTGTCATGGTTGCTATAACTATAGGTACACTAATTTATTTAATTTATGTCTGATAACGTGTAATGCATTTAAAATAATTCATTTTATAACGAATTGATTGTTTAATTAACAAACTGGTTTAGCCATACTAAAAATATAAATTAGTAGTATTATTTTAAGAAAAATTGATTACAAATCGTTGTTACTTACATTTTTAACGTTTTAACACTTTCGTTTCTTCCGATGTAGGTGGCATTTACATTTACCATCATACCATTTAAAGAGCAATCTGCGATTTAAACCCAGAATTTTCGCTCTATACTCAACCAGCGATCACATCACCTCACTGCTGTGGCCTATTATATTATATATTATTATTAAAAAAAAATAAATACAATTTTGATTTTGTGGTGTAAAGTTCAAGAGCCGATGCAAGTAGAAGCAGTTGCAACATTAGACAGTATCGATCTGGCACTGATTAGGCATCAGTGCAAAAAACATTCATGGCTCCCAATTTATAATTTATTGTTAGAGATATAAGGAATAATATTCACTCTTATTTTTCAAAATAAATTCGGGTGAAAGGTAGGAAACGTAGACACTTAAATGCAAATTTTACGATTGAAACCTCGATGAATTCTGAAAGAGCATATTTTAAATAAGAGAATTAGGTGAGGAAATAATGGCCTTAAAACCAACAGTTTTTTCAAAAATCGAATTTTAAAAAAGCACGATTTTTATAGCAATTTTCAAGTTCAGGCGCTCGGGATTGGTGAATCAATGCATTCTATTGACAGTCCGTGTAGTTTGAACTAGTCTTAGCTTTGCGCAGAGCGACGATAACCGGAGCGACACTTCCATTGGGATGCTGCAACAGTGCACTTCGAACAAAAATCATGGTTTGCAATAGTAAATGTGCAGGAAAAATGGCTTAAAGTGCCCGAGCGCAGCGAGGAGTGCTTTAAGTCGTTTTTTCTTTGCACAACCACCCTGCTTTTAAAATCCACTCAAACGAGTTTCACCTCTCAAAGATCCACCATTTTCCTTAATCCACGGGCCTAGGGGTATTTTTATAATGAGTGTCGTTTTCATCAAAATGACCTGAAGCGCCCGAAGGGTGCTGATCCACGAGTATCGGGGATCCACAAGTAGGATCCACGCGAAAAAGTAATCATCACCGGGGCTCTTATGCATAACAGTGCACGGACGGAGCACAGAATGCATTGATTCACCAATCACGAGCGACGTAACTTGAAAATTGCTATGAAAATCGAGCTTTTTTTAAATCAATTTTTGTGAAAACTAGTGGTTTTAAGGCATTTTTCCTCACTTAATTTTCTTATTTAATATGTGCGTTTTCAGAATAAATCGAGGTTTCAATCGTAACATTTTTATTGCAGGGTCTACGTTTCCTGCCTTTCCCCTAAATTTGTTTATAAAAATGAGTAGGTATATTTCTTTATTTAAACATTAATAACCTAATTTATTAGTAACTTCAATTGTAAATTACAAACCGCAAAAGAATTTCTGTTTTTCTTTTATTTTGACCCGGGTTGGAGCTCCGCATCGAACAGCCCCGTGATATATGTACCTGCGTCTGGGTTTTACCGTTTTACCCAAAAGTATTCATAAATCGATAAATTTTAATGCAAATTGGCAAGCGTCATAGTCTAAAAATGCAAAAAATTGATAAACTTAATTATAAATTTTTAAACGATAATCTTTTAAAATTTATTTTATAATACTCGAAAAAAATGAACTCAAACATAATCTACGAAAAAATATTTAAATTACATATTCAATAGTTTAATCAGGTTTCTACTTATCCTTCAGAATAAATTTAAAATGATTAACAACTTTTTTTTAATTATTGCGAATTAAAATATATAAAATATTTTCGGTTTTAACTTTTGGAAATTTTATTATTACATTTACAGTAACTGCAATAAATTTTTGTATGTACCTATTATATAAAATTTTTAATATAATAGTTACATTAATATTAAGTACATTATGCATTAAAATGACGTTCAATTTTATTACAATAATTTTAATATGACTGGTTTTCTTATTTGTTAACAAATATTGCAATATTTATATAAAATGACTTTGAAATATTTTATGGTAAATTTTATGTCCTCCATCGTTTAATGCGGCGGTTACCAAATTGTAAGACGCGCGCCCTTGGAGGGGACCGAACATGTACAGGGTGTACATTTCTTTAAAGTATACAGCCCCTAGGCTTGGTTTTATGTTAAATGTAGACACCCTGAGTTAAACTGTAGCTAAAATTATATGTAATTATTTATTTTTCCCCTGATCAGGGGGAAAGCGTGGAATTATTTCACGTAAAAAAGAGAGGCGCAAACTATGAAAATCTGAGAACCGCTAGTTTAATGACATAACTTAGTGCAAATAAATCGACCCACTTTACTGTCGTTGCATTGTGCACACAAGTGGCACTGTTGCATGCAATTGTTTACAAGAAATCAAAATATAACTTTGTTTAATTTCTTGGAAGCCAAAGGTTTTGGTAAATTATAAATGGGGATTTTTCAAGGCAAAATTTCATTTTATTTTAAGACTTTTCACTTCCGCAGAAAAAAAATATAAATTTTAAAGGTAAATAAATAAACAGTCTATCAGCCAAAATTTTTGCTTTTTAAATTTCAAGTCTGATTTGTAAAAAAAATTTAAAGTCTAAAAGTGAGAAGTAGACGATTTATCTGCACCCAAACGTAGTAAATACAAAATCAAAAATTTCAAAACGAATGACTGGGAATTAAAGTGTTTGCTAAAAAGTACTGTAGTTCAATAACACATTAGTTTTCCCTTTATTCTTTATTTTTAAGTTATATTAAATATATTAAAAATTGAAAATGCATCATGAATAATTATTTAGATTCAATATTTGTGGTTGTTACACAGAAAATAAAGTTGTACTTAAAAGTAGAATAATTTGTGTCTAAATTATCTACAAGTACAAATTGTGTGAAAATTTAGTACAATTCGTGTTAGAAATAGTACAATTGCACTAAAAATTGTGCTAAAGCAGATTATAATAAATTGTACTAAATTTTTACATAATTTATATTTGTAGATAATTTAGACAAAAATTGTTGTACTTTTAAGTAGTACAAGTTTTTCCTATGTCATTTAATTATAGAGCTGATGTCATCATTTTTAATCAATTTCTGTATTGAAACTTGTTTGCAAATCCGGAGAAAAGCAACTTTCTTATGTCTATAGTCTCCGTGCTTCGAAAGGCACGTTAAGTCGGTGGTCTTCCTGGGTTAATGAATTGCCATTATTAACATAAAAACCAGGGTTACAGGCTCGTCTGGAGGCCAGTCTAGCAAACTACCTATCGGACGTTAGACAATTTATATGCTCACAGATGTAACACTGTCAAGGAAACGACGCAAATGTTGGAAATAAACAGATCTAAAAGAATAGTTAAAGAAGAAGAAAAAACTTGTTTAGATTCATCAATACAGTAACCCAAAGAAACAGTAAATCGCTTTGTTGGTGTTATGTTTTGAATTGATCGTTGCTTTGCAAGTCGATCCACTCCAATTATAAAGACGGATCAGCTTCACCAAGGGATGTTGAGAATGGGGTTCGTAAATGTCTTCAAGACGATTTTAATACGAATAAAATCACAAAATCTCTTTCAAAAAATTTTTGAATTATGTAAGCAATATATACTTCTGATTGAAATCAATGCCATATAAAGGACATATCTTTTTAAAGTGCGGAAAACAGCACAAATCTTGTTTTCTTAGTTACAAATGAAACAATATTGTAGTTTTTTGATGATTGTGGCCAGCAGAATTTTTTTCCAAGAAATGCAAAAACAGGTCAATTTTATCATCGAGGGGGACAACTTTTGCGATTAATGTCACTCTAGTATTGTTTCATCTTTTTGCGCTGTGATAACATCCCCTGAAATGTTAATAGGGATATGATATGGCAAGTGACACCTCATTTGAAAGGTCTTGCTTTCCTGAATTTTTATATTTCATATTAATCCTGATATTTCAAGACATTCTTCCTCTGGGCTGCGCTCAAAACAAAACAAGGAAACAAAAAAAATGCAGTTTAGGGAGAGTTTGAGGACAAAAGACCTTTTATTCATCTTCACACTGTGCTTGTTTATGTGTACTCGACTCGTGTGATTGTAATTTTTATACTCGCTTAACTCAATAAGGAACCCTGAAAAAATACTACAAAATTTATTCTCAGAAAGGCGGCACGGTTTGCAATCCAAGTCAGGACTAGTATCTTTATGATATAAAGCAAGCTCTGAACTCATTTAAAAATATTAAAAGAATGAGCAAAGCAAAGAACTAAAGCTACCAATAAAATTCTTGTTAGAACAGAGCTCTTTTATCGAGGTGATAATCCTTCTAAGAAATTTAAAGCATTGCTTAAAATAGGAGAAAAATTTAACAACATTTGCCTACCAGAAGTACCGATTGATCATAAGATAAAGCAGAAGAAACTTGAAAGCCTTGAAAAACTGTTATCCAGTTTGGCAAGACCTAATTGGGTTAAAAATCTAGAACTTTCGTGGTTAGGACCTATTCTAACTAAACAAAACTACAAAAACGAAAATATTTATAAATAATGACTAAATGTATTTAATATAAACAATGTTATTATTTACATAAGTTAGTATTTTTACTTTAAAGTTTTGTGTAAATGTTTTCTTAAATTGTTTACTTCAAATTGCTAAAAATTGTTATTCCGGATACAAACAAAACGCTTCCTGTCCTTGGGGTGACAAACTAAATGCAGTTTGGTCTATCCAAAAAAATTTGGTATTTTTGGGTTTGGTTTAGTCTAAAAAAATTTTTCTTCCGTATAAAACAACTATCTAATTTTTTTCCAATAGATGTGAAATTGTGAAATATAATAGAAGCTACCGTTTTTTGGGTGTTAATCACTGAATAAACTGCACTTAAGGCCGTGTACCACGTGTGTAAATTTGTTAACAAATTTGTTAGCAAATTTGATAGCAATATAACTCATTGATTGGTTGAACCAACCAACATCGGTACCAACATTGGTTTATTTGGCCAATCAACAACCAAATTTGCTAAAAAATTTGTCAACAAATTTACACACGTGTCACACGGCCTTTAGAAAGTCTGCTCTTCAGTTGTTCGCCTGTTTCACTTGAAACCTTTTGCATTTTCTTCAAGTTTGACTTTTTTAATGCTTGCTACCATTATAAATAATTGTTCGTTTTAAGCACATTTGAACTGGATAAATCTGGTACCTAACACAAAAAATAATCCTGATCAAAAAAGGAACAGTTTTTCTAATTTAAGAAATGTTGCCCTATCAAGGCAAAAACAATTAATTTGCAATAAAGATTAATGTTTGTGTTGTTTTTTCCTGCAACAAAATAAAGTTGTGCATCACTAGCGGAATATCAGGTTATGAAAATTGACTAATTAATATTATGTAATTCATAATATTATACATATTTCAATCCAAATTTTGTTTAGTATTAGTTCTTGACCCTTTTTTGTATATTCTCGTATTTTAATTATTACAGTTTACATGAAATCCTTGAAAGATTCTATACAAAAAACTCTTACCTATTTCTAACTTAAACAGCGACGATATCGTTAGTTACTTCTTGGTAGTGTTAGCAAATTCATACTTTTTTAGTAGTTCTCAAGATCGGTTCAACTTATTCGGAATTATCGGGCAAAGATTTAAAACTAACAACTAAATTTTTAAGTGATAGTTAAAATTATTTACGTCAAAAACTTTTTCATTTTAAATTAATTTTTTTTTTCAAAACATTGCTTTTTAAAAATTTGTGTTTTGGTGTACGGAATTTCAAAAAACTTTGACTATAAAGTTAGTGTTTTACTATTTATTTTTTACATTATTCCACATGTAAATTTAGTGCTACAGAAAACAGATCAGAATAATTTTATTGCATTTGAAAATATTGGAAATTTTAAATTGTATCATTGATCAAACAAACCAAAAACATTAACATAAATAAATATACCAATACTAAAAATTAACGTAATCTTTACTTCTCATCGTTAGATGCAGTTTTGTAAAAGAACTGCAGTACCTACGCACGTTGAGATTTTTCCAAGCTATAAATCATCAAATTAATATTTTCAAGCAAAAAAATTCATTATTTATTCAAATTTCACTTAAACAAAATATCAATTTCAGATCAAAATGAGTTCTTATGAAGAAGCCTATCCAAAGACCTTTCAGAGTGTTAGTAAAATTCAAAAATATTTTGAGGAAAAAACAGTGTTTATAACCGGTGCTACAGGATTTTTGGGCAGATTATTAGTAGAAAAATTGCTGCGATCCTGTTCTGATGTTAAAAGGATTTATATTATGGTTCGACCGAAAAAGGGAAAAACTGCGGAGGAACGACTAAAGGAATATTTTAATGATCCTGTAAGTAAATCTGTATAATATTAAAATTTCCGTAGGAAATTTACCAAATCGAATTTAGGTTGAATGAATTTGGTTACATAATTTTTAAAGGTAATCGAGATTTTAAAATTTGACACTGGAATTTCTTAATCCAAATTAACATTGTTTCTTAATCTTTCAATATTAGATCATTAACGTTGTCAAAAGTTTCCAATTTGTAAACTATATAAGTAAAAAGTAGATCAATCGAATGTAATTTATTTTTATTTACAAATTAAAAACTTCCGACGAAGTTAAAGACTTGTTCCGAAATATTATGAAATCATTAGAATTTTAATGAGGAAAGTGCAAGTTTATTATCTTGATTGCCTTATTAAAGGTCAATAATGATGAAACCAAATTCAATATTAATTCAGTTTTGTAAATTTTTTATTATAATTTAGGGTTGTGAAATTTTGTTCAATACAACAAGATTTGAATAAAGGATCCTTCACACTCATGCAAATAATCCGCAACATTTACAGAATATAGAAATATTAACTTTTCGTGTTGTAAATTGCTTATTGTGCAAATTTTAACTTTTTCTTCGGGTGCCTTATCCAATTTTGGATATTGGCGATCTTCCTGGCTATAAGCCAAGAAGACTTTACTAGTAAAATGTTAATGGGGTGGTTTCCTTTTGTCTTCTCCATAGTCCACAGATCAATCTTGGACTTTTTAGATCACAGCACATATCCGACACAATCAGGATTAGAACCCTTAAACTAGAAGATCCTTGAAAAATTTTAGTAATAAAACTTGTAAAGAAATTTTGTTTCGCGTCTCATATTTTTGTAACTCGTCGAGTTTGGATTTTTCATGATGTTATTGATTCCCCAGTCCCTTTTTTTCTGAGTCATCATGTAGTTCCATAGCCTTAAGTTTCAGGAAAAATTGCACTATTACCTATAATAAAGTGCTAAAAGTTGTGTACATAATTGCGAAAAACTGTTGCCGACCAGTTTCAAGATTTATGAATCTTATTCTCAAGGAAAACTAAACTATCAATAAATAAAGTGTAAAACATAAAATTATAAACAACAGCACGAATGACGAACCAAACCAAAACTCTAAAGTAAACCGGTCGTGATAACAAACAATGCACAGTATCCACAAATGTCCAAATGACCTTGATATGGAAAATCCAACATTGACCGAAAATTCAAATTATGGGCAAGAATTCAGATTTTAATTTCCAAAACAATTGGATGTTCTCAAAGCTTTTGTGCGTTTCATTTCCTCTAGCAAATCCAACACCTTTCAATCCTTGTCCTCGCGGTGGAGAATTCTAAGGTTATTCAAGTTGTACGATTATTGAATTTCAAATGATAACCAAAGTCGTGTAAATTGTATGGTTTAAATTTGTGTTCCTTCTGACGAACCTAAATATTTGAACTCGAAACAACTTTGAACCTGAAATTATTTAGATTTTTAATAACAAAATAGTAACAGTAGAATAGAAGTAAAACATGGAAGGAAGGTATGACATTGAAATGTTTGAAGTTAGAGAAGGTAATTAACAAAAAAAAAGAAATACATTTTTTTGCCAAGGTAAACAACAGTGTGAAAATGTTTGCAGTTCAATTATTTGGGGATTAAATCCTGCTTGGTTGGAAAAAAAATTTCAAGGATACTTTTAAGTTTTACATATAAATTTTTTTATTAATACGGAAAAATTTCAATAACAAAGTAATTATTTATAATGTACTTTATACAACATATTATAATTGTTCTTATATTTTTTATTGCGCATTTTAGGTAACAATTAGCCGACCAACCCCAAATCACCTTATCGAGGATGTTAACATTTATAATGAACAGCAAAATAGTACACAGTTATTTCTAACATACTAATTTACTTACACTTTTCGATAACAATATATATTATTAACAGAAAAATGAATTTGCTTAATTTAATTTGTAAAATAAACTGTATCTTTAAAAGGCATAAATTGAGAAGGCACCAACCAACCTCTGATATTCTCAACATGTTATTATAATGCATTGCATTTTAATCATTGTTTTACATTGCTAATAGTCGGTTATTTTAAATAATTAACAAAAATTGGAACACTTGATTGACATAATATTGTATAATAGGTGCTATACCTATTAAATTACAACGTTTACCATAACTTACATTCTAATTGATATTAAGTTGATTGCATAGCTATCATTGCTTACGTTCATCTTACGTATCAATAAAAATATATCATTTTTATGAATCATACTTTTCTCGTTAAAAAATTAAAAAGGAATGATTTAAACCTCTCTTGCCCTACCCCAGCTGCTATACCATTTTTATTAAAATAAATCTAACTTACCTTCCTTGTAAGGTGTAATGACATTAGCTGGTCCCAGAAGATATTATAGTTGCTGACGGTACGTGCGTTCGACGTAAATACTTACAACAAGGCTTAGTAAGAAATGGGACTACTTCTGTTAACCGTACGTTTTGTAGTGATGGGCTGTGACATAACAGTCTGCTACTTTGTCACTGTTTCTGACCCTGTAACAATTGTCACAGTGACTAAATATTTAAAGTAGCAGTGACTCTAAGGAAGAGTTAATATTATTATTTACATTTCCAAGTTACATTCACAGTCACAGTATCCATTTAGTATTTAAGATCCTAGTCATGGTATGACGTCGGGGTCACCAATTTAGTTTTAGGTCGTTTATTGAAGAATTGTTTGTTAAAAAGATTGTTGTTAAATGACGAAATATTATTTTCTTTATTTAGTAAAATAACATTTCATCATTGTACCAACAAAAAAATATACAGAGTTGTCAAAAAGTTGATCGTGGATATGTTATATATGGATATGTTACATATAGATATGTTACATTTGGATATGTTTTGATATGCCCGACGCATATCATGCGTATGCGCATATGTACATATGGATGTGATTATGGATATTATCCATAATTATATGTGACATATCCATAATGTGATTGTAACAACTGTGACATGTACCAGTGTAGAACGTCGGAGCTGTACCTGCTCTTCTAGTCTAGAATACAAAAAGTAGGTAGTAGTATTAAGCTTAGACCATTTACAGTGCGTTCCACTTAAGCCCATGGGCGACCGGGGCTTGGTCACTTCGTTCTTTGATTGGACTAAAGATTGAGTGCGATTATTTGATTGGACTGACGATCGACCGTGGTCGTCGTAGGCTTTAAGTGGAACGCACCCTTAAACTTATAGACACGCCTTGATTTTCAAGCAGTGAAGCAAACATAAGTGACGTCACTGGTGGGGTAAATGCTAAGATATACCTGTAAATACCAACCATAAATGAAAAAAATAGTTTATTTTAGTATACAGTTAATAAAAATCTCGATACAACCCCACCAGTGACGTCACACATGTTTGCTTTAGTTTCTATTCAAGAAGAGATAGGAAAGGGCGTTTCTATAAGTTTAAATGGTCTAAGGTATTACGCGTCGGGCATCACCCATTTTCAGGAACAGTGACAAAAATAGCAGGTATTTTTAACTGTTCTTTGCCAGTCACAGTAACAGTTTGTCACTGTTCCACAAAAGTAGCAATAATTCCCATCACTAAGTCGTTCTGCTGTAAACAACAGCAAACTAATATAACGGTTTACGAGTTCCATTGGCTTAATTATCCAGATTTAGGTCATTAGTTGGTTTTAGGGATAATTTTTGCAAATGAGCTTTCTTACAGATTCTAGTTTATAAATATCCCCATATTTAGAGTCCCTGGATTGAGAAGTTGCGTGGTTCTAAAGAGATAATTTTACTAAGTGAACTGACTGAAAAATATATCCTAATTTTTAAAGTTTCACGTTAAATAAAAAAAGGAAAATTTTTTAATGAATGCCCACGCTTAGAGTTTCCTACGTTTTAGTTCTGTGAATTAAATTAATAAAAAAGTAACGGTTGAACATGATGCAAGCAAAATTCATAATTGATATTTACACCTTCGATTACTATAATTTCAATTAAATGTTGTAATAATTCAATTCAATTAATGTCTTGGGACACACTTCAGATACTAACGTATGGTTTTCCTACTGTAAAGTTTTTCATGTGTTGATTTGGTCTCCAGCGATAAACATTCAAAAAGTCTAAAAATTGATCTGTTGATTACACTAGTTTACCCACCGCTCAAGCGCGGCATAGTTATGGCTAACAAAAAAAAACGACTGAGAAGAAAAAAAAGGTTCTCATTCTTATTAAATCGCACGTGGCAGCGACCAAGTAGCGCAAAAATTAACACTCTATCGGAAGATGCTCTCATGTTTGTATAAATGGTATCTTGTGATCACGACATTTATCAATCAACAGAAGCAGAATTCATCAGCACAAGGGACAGTGGACATTCTGAAGCAAGCGTTTTCCGGTCGTTTAATCTGTCGTTTTGACTATTTTCACTTTTTTTGTTTTTTTTTTTTTTTGAAGTCACAAGTCTATACAAACAAGCCACAGATCTAAAGGAAAACATTCGACAAGAAGTGAAGAATTTATCACTCGAAGTTTTGAGGAAAGTCAAGAAAAATGCCCAAATGTGCATCAACTCTTTTAATTGGAACTAATTCTCATTTTGTTTACAAACAAAGTTACTGCTTTTAGAAATTAAACTAATGAAGACTTCTGCTTCAATTTGTATTTAAAAATACATCTAACCAGAAAAGCTAGTATAAAAATAAAATATTACATTGAATCGTAAAATCTATTTGAGATGCAAATTTTTAAATTGTGAGGTAGCTCTTGGCTATGGGTAATAAATGCTCCGTGAGAAAAAGTAGTACTGTACATTACTACACTCGACCGTCAAAATTTCGTATCTTTATAAAATTGTATTTTTTTCGTGTATTTGATGCAATCTCAAAAAATGTAGCACTTTTTAGCCGGCATTTTATGGTAAAAACGCTATATGGCAAAAAAATTAACGCTGTTTTTAGCAACAGGCAGAAACGTAAACAGTTTTTAATAGTAAATTACTTTTCTTTTTACTAATTAATACAAATTACAATCCAAGGTAGATCCAACTAATGTAATAATACGATAACGGCAATCTTCCTCTATATTTATTCAATAAACAATTTCTATTTAAAAATATTAAATACATAATTTTTTAGTATATCGGCAATCAAGATCCAAATTTTTTAAGTGATTCTAAAAACCAAAAAAATTATCACTTTCTCGGCGTTTAGTTTAATGCCCCTCAGTTTTTGAGTTTTGAATTTTTTAAAATAGCAATTAATTGCTATTTAAAAACCGTGGTAGCCTAGTGCAAGGACGTCAACTTCTCATTCAAACTGTAAGCATTTCAAGTAAAATTTCCACAGGAAACACAAATAACTTTTTAAAACCTAATAATTTTCAAATTTTTTCAAAAATCTTTTTAACCATATTTTATATATTTGCACCGAGCAACATGCGTCAACCATGCATGTTGGAATAGTAATTCGTACCTAGGTTAAAAACTAAATAAAAATTTTAAAATATATTAATTCAGATAATAAATTACATAATTAAAGAAAAGTTGCCGAATATGAAAATCAAATTTAGGACTTACGTATTTCCATTCTAATAGCAGTTAAACATATGCTTAAACCACCATATTTACTGTCAAAAATTTATAACTCAAAAACTAAAGAACATTAGACTAAACGCTTGACTACATTAAATTATTTTAATTATTTTGGATCTTAAAATTACCAAAAAATTGATCTCGGTTGCTGATATACTACTCTGACTGTGGTGTCTGTCCATTCGTAAGTTTACATAATTCTTATAGGTTGCAGCGTTCGTAAATTCTTCCTCCGGTCATAAAATCTCTTGTAATGTGATCCTTGCTGATCAAAGACTTAATATTTTGATTTATATGGCGTGGTATTAATCTGCACCTGCTTAGCGTAGGCGGATGTATGCAAATTCTTCCTACGGTCATTTTTTTAGGTAAAGGATTAATCCCCTAATCTGGGGCTAAATGTAAAAGCAGATTAAGATATTATCGTGAAACGACTTAAAAAAAATCATTATTTTTAACAAATTAAGTAGAAATTAATAATTTTGTTTTTCCCTTCATTTTTTATGTTGTCGATTTATCAAAGAGACTTAAACGAAAGATTTGTAACTCTTAACACACCAACAAACTTTATTTTTATTTGAAGTTTTTGAAAATCTAAATTTATTTTGAATTACAAACTATTAAAAATTTTAAAAGTGAGCGCGCGATAAAATTATTCGCACAACGCAAGTTCGGTGCGATATCAAATATTAACGAAAAGAAGAAAATTTTTCCAGAGAATCAATCGACCGAGGGTCGTGAGAGAGTCGACATTTAGTCATTTTTTTTGAGTTAGTTTTGGCCGCCGAAAAATGGGTTAATTTTGAGTGATAAATTAGTGAGATCGTCTTGGTCTTATGAGAACCAGAATTTTATGAAGCTTGGATTGGCGTTTGACCAAAGTTATTGGTCGGCAATTTGGAATTGTCCAGAATTAGAGAGGAGAATCATTTTGGTTTGCAAGGCTTGCAGTTGTCTGCGGGGATCAGCTATTTTGGAAAATTTATTGTGCATTTGGTGGATGGATCGACGTTCGGTGCGTGTCGAATGAGGAGTTTCTTCACAAATACAAGGTATTCGAGCTCAATACAAATTGTTTAACTTTTGAAATACGCGTTTGTAAAATTGAAAATTTATGGCGCCGATAAACTTTATTTTTTGATTAATCTTTGAATAATTTTTTTTTGATTTCACATAAAATTTGTGTTCATTGTAAAATTTGTTTTTTTGAGTACACGAATACACCAATAGTGGGTGCAAATGCGTTGTTTTGCTGTTTGATTATGAGAATTTCATTTATAGCAACGCATTAGTATTTACTAACACCATACACTAGAGAAGAATGCGGGATGGAAAAAATCCCGTCCCGTCCCGAGATGTTGATTCAACCCCGCGCGGGACGGGATGTCGACTAAGTCCCCCGCGGGACGGAATGCCAATTTAGTCCCGCGTGAAACGTAAAACCAATTCAATCCCGCGTTTGAATTAAATTTATTTTAAAGATGAATGCGGGACGGGACGGTATATCTCGCGGAATATTTTTTGTCCCGCGGCATATTTAGAATAATTAGTCCAGCGCGGGACATTTTATAAACACAGTCCCGCGCGGTACGAGATGCCAATTCAGTCCCGCGTTTTATTTATAAATTTATTTTATACAATACAGCTAGAGATGAATGAGTGTTTTAAAATATATGAGAAAATCGTGTTTTAAAATAGAAATGAATGAGGGACGGGACGGAATATCCCTCGAGATATTTTTTTGTCCCGCGGGATGAAATTGTTTCCCCTTCTATTTTATAATTTAACTTATTGAATCCTTTCCCTACATTTACTCTAAGTAATATGCGTTAACAAAAAAATCAAAAAAATTTATTCGGGCTGCGTGTTGTATAAAATAAATCAAATGCGGGACTGCGGGATGTCGTCCCACGCCGGACTGAGTTAACAAAATATCCCGCGCGAGACTAAATATTCAGAATATCCCGCTAGACAAAAAAAATATTTCGCGGGATATCCCGTCCCGCATTCATCTCTATTTTAAATTCAACAAAACAATTGCCCTAGTAATAGCTCAGTTTTTCAGCAGTTGGAAAGTAGACGCAGTCAGACGCATGCGCAGTTTCAAATTTAAGTCATAATTTTTAATCTGCGCATGCGTCTGACGTGCGGGACGTGCGGGACGGGACGGGACTTACACGACGAGGCGGCACTGCGGGACGGGACAAAAAAATTAGTCCCGCATTCATCTCTACCATACACCACGCTTTCGAAACTCAAGTTGTGAGTACAAAAGGGTCTCTTTGGTAAAATTAATTTTAAAATTTTGAATAAATCACGAATTACAATCTTAGAACTATTTTTATTGATTTCGACTTGATTATTCCATTTTTTGTCTTAAAAAACCACGTACCCTTAGGGAGAATTTCAAGTGTTCCCATAATTACGAGCTACCTTTTTTTGCTTTGAGTGCACTTTTTGGAGGTATCTTGCCGAGATCACTTCAATATACATCTATAAACTATCTATAAAAAGTATGAAAAAAAAATTCAAATTTCAAGTGGATATTTCTTTCTTAATAAAAATATATATTGTTTTCTAACACTAACCTACGTTCGACCGGTAAATATCTCTTTTAATGGTCTACTAATAAAAAAAATCATTTTCTAGCACTAGCCTAAGTTTAATTGGTGGATCTCTCTTTTAAAGGTCCTCTAATAAAAACAAAATCGTTTCTTAACACTAACCTAAGCTTTACCAATGGATCTTTTTTTTAATGATCTACTAATAAAAAAATATCGTTTTCTAACACTAACCTAAGCTCAACGGGTGAATCTCTCTTTTAACGGTTCACTAATTAAAAAAACGAAAAACTTTTGAAACAAAAGCGACCAATATAAAATATTTAAAAATAAAGGCAAAGTCAATTACACTCTTTTACATTTAAAAATGCGTTAGCAAATTGAACTCCAATCAATATCATAGCAATTTTTAACAAAGCTTTTCAGAAAAACTTTTCAGCTTTTTAAAAAAACTCAAAAAACTGATTGTGGTTTGTGAAGCTGTTAATGTAACCTAACAATAATGAAATAGGGACGACAAGCGCGTGGGAGGTGTCACGAATGCATTTTTTCTCTCAATCTTGCTAATGACGATTCCAATCTAAGTTCTTATAGACAAATTTTAGACAAAACGTACTGAAGAAATACAAACACATTTTTTCGCTTTTTTATTTAGTAAACCGTTAAAAAAGAGACCACCGCCGGTTGAGCTTAGGTTAGTGTTAAGAAACAATAGTTTTTTTAATAAGAAAGAGAAAGAGATCCACCGAATTTTTAATTTAAATTGCAGTTTAAACCCTGTCTTAAGCCATCATGTTGATTAGTTAAACTGCAATTCAAGATTTCAAAATAAATTTTTTTTTTTACAAAATTTAAAGTTCAATTTCATACTGTTTATTTTGGGCAATTTAACCTTTGAAATTTGAATCGGCTATAAAAAAAATAACTAATAAATATTTTTTCAAAATTATGAGTTAATAAAAAAATTAGACATTTTCATTCAAGAATGATAAACAACATCATTCAAATGACTGTCACGGCTGGCTTGACCTACCCGATCAACTCAATTTTTCAGTACATTTTCGATTGTTAGGGATCGTATAAATGGCAAATTCGATTTTATGTTTTAAGGCATCAATTGTCTCTAGATGGTTAGTGTAGCAGTTATCTTTAAGAGCTCGCTACAAAAAAAATCCAACGGGGTCAAATCACAGCTCCTAGGCGGCCAATTGACATCAGCATTTTGGCTAATTATTCGATTCCTAAAAACAGTGCGCAAATGATCGATGAGATGGTTTCGTGGCTGTCTAGCAAGTTCCCAACTTTGTTCAATTGTAAAGCGTCTCATTTTGCAAATATCAAACATAAAACTAAATTTCTGTCAACTCATGATTGTCATTATACCTTTCAAAATCAAAATAAATAGTAGTTCAAATTCCAAACGTTAGAAATTAGATTCATCCTTAATCCTTCACCTGAAAAGTGTCAGCTCCAGTGTCAATATATCTGCTCTTACTCCTGCTCCTGGAGTGGGACGGGGTAGGTATAAAAGATTCCAAAATATATGGGGGTATCAAAAATCTTTTGTATGTGTTTAAAAGGCAGGATCAAATTATTGAAAAAACGTCCGTACCACAAGTAAAAAGCGAATTTTTTTAAAATAAACTTTAAAAAAATTGAAGCCGAGCGCCGAGGCTTGGAAGTTTCAGTTACGAAATACTATCAAGCATAGACGAAGTTATATAAATTTGGAATTACTAAGCACACTTAAAATCTTTTTAATTATATTCAAATTCAATATCATAATTTACTAAAAAGTTCCTCTTCCTTCATGTTATTTATGAGCACGTCTTTAATTATTGATTAATTCATTTATTACCAACCAAAAAAGTTTAGCAATCTAAAAAACCTGTAACATTTGCAAAATCGATAGATGCATGCATCTAATTTACTTTATTAGTGATGACGAAAGATTGGCTAGCTATTGACCAATATTTACTCGGTGCTTATAGTATCTATTTGAAAAAATTTGAAACAAATAGCCACTAAGCACTGAGTCAATATTAGCCAATGGCTGGCCAACTTTGGTTGAACTATTCTAGCCGCTGTCACATTAACATTCATGCAGTCAATTTGTTACAATATCTTCTGCTGATGTCCAAAATAAAACATCCAAAAAAATCCCGCAGTTATACATTATTTATTTTAAAAATATTTCAAAAACAAAAGGTTTGACTTATTGGACAAGTTAGTTCAAACTCAATTTGGATGCTACCAATTAGAAGAGTTCCAATTGCCGTAAAATTATTTTACTAAAGAAATTACAAAATGTTCGCCAAACTACGCAGCAAAAATATCTAAAGAAATTATAATAAATAAAATGAAATTTAAAAAAATCGATACTGTTTTTTGATTACTTTTTTCGCACATATACATACGAAAAGTTAAACTTGTCAAGGTTCTGATATATGACATTGGCACACGCCGGTTTTGAAATACAAAAGTTTAAGAAATAAAGAAGAAAAAAATTGAAGTTTAATCACTGTTTTCAGATAAAAAACAGAACAAATTTCTTGTATCCAAACTTTGTTTACTACCTTGTAAAATATTATTAATAAATAATGAAGCATTTTGTGCGGTTTTTTTCCCAAAACATCAAAAATTTAGTGGCTTTTCGAAACCGTTTGGAAAAATTCTATGACTAAAAAATATAATTTTTATTTTATCTAATTTGTTCTTTATTTTATACTACCACTGTATGTAAACTAAAAGATTTCCTACCTAATTTTAATTAAACTGGTTATTTTAAATTTATTATCATTATACCAAATCACTAGTTAGTAGTAGCCCCTTCTCCCTCAGTAATAGTGTTTTTTTAAATTATAGTCATTCAGAAATGATAAATTTATATTAAATTACAACAGAAATTGTAAATTATTTTAAAATATTAGGTAATAAACTCTAAAAGGATACAGAATCTTTCTAATATTTTTAATATTTATTACCTATTATAGGTGAACTTATCTCAGATTTACGAGAGCAGTTAATTCGGCAGTGAAAATGGATTTTTAAATACAAAAACTATGGTATTTTCCATTTCGGAAATGGAAGTTTTAACTGCAATTCTACAAACCCCCGTAACTCTGTCTGTGCTTGGACGTTTTTCATACTCTCAGTCGCAAATTCCAACTGATAATTTATGCTCAGTTAGAATATATAAAATATTTTGAGTTTTTGAACTTGAGAAAATTAGATTATGAATTACTTTAAATAAATTACAAGTAAATGTTAAATTAATAAATTAGCGCAAAACCTGTCATAATTTATATCCAAAATCGATTTATTACGTTAACATTAACTGGTAATTTATTTAAAATAATTCGACATATTGTAATGTATTCTGTTATTGAATTTATTACAATGCAACCTTTTGATGAAATATCCCCCAATGTCCAAGAGGTCAAGATTTACACAAGTTTTTAAACGACCAGAAAATTTTGTTAGTCTTAATAAAAATTATCGAAATAAAATGGATCTCCCATATATTGTCGCTGATGTAGTTATTGAGCCTGCGACCTCGCTCAAGTAGCTTGTGACAAATCAAATGCGTGCGTCTTTTTTATATGTCGCAAACTTTTTCAAGTAGATACATTTTTCTAGTTAGTAATAAAATAACGAATAAATCAGAGGCGCACCTATAAATAACACGCAGGAAAAGCTTTCTAGCAAATTATTATATTGGAATTTTTGGTTTTGCATTTCTGTTGCAAAGTATCTAAAGTGTTGGTCTTACAATTTGGAATACTTTTTTTCCCTTTTTTAATTAAGTAAGATCAGAGTATAGAAGACATAATAGTAGAGTTAGTCGAACATTTTTTGCCGTTTCAAATTGGTATACGCATTTCTAAAGTGTGGTCTCATTATATACAATAGTTCACCAATGTCAAATTGATAGTTTAAAATTCACAAACAACAAATGTGTGAATAGATTTTTGTAAATATTATTATTTTTATGTCAAAATGTTTTTATAATTAGTAATCATCATTAAAAAGAGAGAATAATGTCACATTTGGTTTTATTGTTTTAACCACTAAATTATGATATCGCCATTCTCCACTCACTTTTGGCCAATAACGTCATTTGGCCAAGGACGAAAATATTACAACCAGACGAAAATATTTACTTTTTTGCTCACTGGGAACAGACAATAACGTCAAAGACCGGACAAAAACGTTAATGGTCAGCAAAAATTACCATTGACGTCATTGTTCGGCCATTGACGTCTACGTCCAATTTACTTCTTTGACCGTAACCACCTGTAACATAAACAATTTGAAAGGATTATAATCTATTCAAAATCATTAAATAACCAAAATATATCAGCTTGGGTCGCCATTAGTAAATAAAATAAGAACATAAAAAAGAGATAACATTTTTGATGTACCTAATTCTCGAATTAATATGTTTTGTTTTTAGTTGTATGACGTATTGCAAAAAAGCCACGATAAAGCTTTGGAGAAACTGTTTATAATAAATGGCGATTGTTGCCTTCCAGATCTAGGACTTAGTGAAAATGATAAAAATACCATCATATCTGAAGTTAATTGCATATTTCATGTCGCAGCCACCACCCGTTTTAATGAAAATCTAAAAACAGCCGCATTTATAAATGTTCGAGCAACAAGAGACTTAATTTGCTTAGCGAGAAAAATTACTTCTCTGGATGTAAGTACAAAATTCAACATTTATTTCATATTATTTCATGTGAGGTTTCTACTTTTAGGCTTTCGTACATATTTCAACTGCATATTCGTTTTGCCCAAGGACATCAATAGATGAAATAGTTTATGAGCCTGGTCTGAAAGGTGAGGATTTGATTCAACTTGTCGAAATGTTAGATGAAAAAAAATTAAATTCTATTGAAGAAGTGTAAGTACAGCTTAAAGTTTGATTGGATCTTGTACTGACTATTATTTTTAGCATCAGAGAGAGTTGGCCAAACACTTACACATTTACGAAAGCAGTAGCTGAAGATGTCGTTAAAACTTTGGGCGCAAATTTACCAGTTGCCATTTGCCGTCCATCTATAGGTATTTTAATTTTTTCCAATTATACTTGAAATTTTTTTATAAGAAATGTTTTAGTCGTCCCCACTTTTAAGGAACCTGTGTCGGGGTGGACTAATAACATTTTCGGTCCAACAGGATTGTTTATAGGTGTCGAATTAGGGATAATACGAATTCTTAAATGTAACAAAGATTACAAATGTGATTTAGTTCCTGCTGACTTTGTAATAAATAATATGATTGCAGCTGCATGGAGTGTTGGCTCTAAAAGGTACAAGTTAACCGCATTTAAATTTTTAAATCGGGACCACTAATTAAGTAATTATTTCTTTTGTAGAAACTCGAACTTAAATGACGAATCAACGAGTGCAACATCTAATATTCCCGTCTACAATTATGTGAGCAGTAATGAAAGGCCGATAACATGGGGTTAGTATAAATTTATTTTGTGAAACTCCATGATGAAATTGTTTCAATTTAGATCAATGTAACGAGCTGGGCAAGCAACTTGTTCCAAATTGTCCGTCAGTCCAGCAGTTTTGGCATAGAATCTTTATCTTCACTTCGAATAGCTTCCTAGTAACTATTTTAGCTTTCTTAATGCAAACGGTTCCTGCATATTTAATTGACTTTTTTGGATACTGTTTTGGAAAATCACTCAAGTAGGTTCATTGCAATGTTTTAAATAATATATTTATGTGATTTGTTGTAGTTTTGTTAAAACTTATCAAAAAATTAGTGACGGCTTGAAATTTATAACATATTTTGCAACGCAACAATGGACTTTCAGAGATGATAACGTGAAAGCATTATGGAATGAATTGGATCCAGTAGATCAAAAGCTGTTTGATTTTAATCTTCATGAGCTTAAGTGGGAAGATTATTTTAGGAAATTCATAGTTGGAGTTAGAACTTACATTCTCAAAGAATCTTTAGATACTATTCCAAAAGCTAAGCAAAGAGTAAAATATCTCAACATAGGTCATTATTTACTTTGTACAGTTCTTTTATCATTAGTTTTATCTCCTGTTTACTTGATAACAAAGTATACCATAATTTACCTCTAGGTACTAAAATAATGTTTAATATTTTTTATAAAATAACATGTACCTACAAATGTATTGAAAAAATGAATATAGGTAATACTACATTATTTAAGAATACACCTTGATATAATATAATATTATTAAATAAATTAAATTTTATATCATTTGACTGTTATGTTTAACTAATTGCAATTTTGGATGTGGTTGGACGATAAACATGATTTTGGAAAAAAACTGTGCCAAATTTTTTTATTAAATAAATTCGAAAAAAAGAATTCAATATTGTTATATTCTTTCAACAATTACAAACAAAATTCTGTATCACACAACAGCCCAGACATTTAAATTAATAAAAATAATAAAAAAAATTTTTATTGTATTCTGATCAACTGAAATTGAATTACCTGAAAACAGAAATAATTGCCAAACTCAGGTTCACTTTCCAATACACTCAAGGAACAAACGTTGTAAGGACTTCTACAATTATAAATATTTTTTAATAAAATTATACACGTTTGCTCATTCAAATACCCAAAAATTAAGGTAATCGCCTTTGTACTTTTTCCGGAATTAATTTTCAAAATTCATACTGTTTTATAACAGTTTAAACCATTAAGTTACCCCGAAAAAAAAAAGATATTGCAAAATATAAAAGTTATACCTTCAAATTACTGAAAAAATATTTTAAAAATTTGATATTCAAATTGTGGACTGGACGAATTATAATTACACAAACATTTTTTTACAAGAGAATAATAGTATATTATACACCGAGGGAGTAAAGTGCCACTTTTCGTCATGAAGATAAAGTTTTTTACCTGAGACGCAGTCGAGGGGAAAAATTTACCCGAAGGACCAGAAGTCACTTTACTCCCGAAGTTATTTCAATTTTTACTGGCAACAACAAATTTTAAAGAGGCTAATTTTGACTTTGGGGTTTAGTAAACATAGCTAACCCTAGCCCCCACCCTTATATTAACTTTTTGTTTGCTTTTTATTACATAGGTACCTATGATCAGTTCATTACGTCGGTCGTATAACATGCACTTTGCACCTAAAAATGGAAGATAATGAACTGGTAAATTTACAAACAGGAATTGTACCACTATATTGACTTGTTTTAAATAATAATTAACTAAAATTAATAATTCTACAATTATTATAGAATTTTAAATAATGAATTGCACTTACGAAATGAAGGCCAACATTTCTTATAGTATTCGATTTGCACCATTTTTATTTGCGCAAGCTAATCATACGAGTAGGTACACATAGGCAACCTATGTTACCAAATGTAGTAATAACGTGTAAAAGATTATTATCATAGAATATACAGACATAGATACAAATTTGATTTTCAAAATTAATTTTCTCCAAATTAGCCGAATATAGTCATTTTAAATATTCACCTGATAAAGTCCTAATTATTATCAACACCATAATGAAAGATAGTCAAGTGGTGTTGCCAGCATTGTTAAGAAAAAAATTTATGGATTTACTACACGACAAACATGTGGGTATGGTCAGATGAGTAAGATGCTTGCAAAATCCGCAAAATGGTGGCTTCATTTAACCGTGGATATTGAAATGTGAATTAATAAATGTTGAGTATAACAACTTTTTCTTTTTCTTGCAGGGAGGAGAAAATTTTGTACGAAACACCGTCACCATCTATGACGTTGGCGTCAGACTTTCACTGACTAAAGCCTCTCTTTTTCCTTTGCTGCAAAGATCTACCTTTCGGAATTTGGTTTTACAGCTAGAGGGTTAATCGTCGTGTGATTTCCGTCTTTTGTTTCTGTTTTTGTGTTATTCGTCTTGTGATGGTTCTCCTACGTTTATTGTTCTTGTCAGTGCCGTATATAAAAGGGTGATTTTGGAGGTTCAACCCCCCTCCTTGGCATAAACAAAAAAATTTTTTTTAGGAAAAACTTTAGATTTGCGTCCTTTCGCCAAAATTTTAAGTATCAGATTTTCTACAGGTATCATCCATACATATAGCATAAGAAATAGAATTTCAAAATTGATGGCACCCAAAAAGTTTAACAGCAGGTCATTCATCACAAAGCTGGCAAATATCGGACTGCAAGAGTCACCCATGACAGAACCAACCAATTGGGAATAAAAACATCCGTTGTATTGAAAGTAACTACTGTCAAACACCAAGGACATAATTCCCAGAAAAACCTCCATCGGAATCACAATAAAAGGCAAAATCAAATCCCAGTCATTGCTTAATGAGGATACCACATCTTTTTTTAAGATGTTGGTGAACAAGAAACTCATGTCAAAAGATGTAAGGACGTAATTATGTGGTAATTTGGTATTAATAATACTTTCCATAGCACAGCTAGAATTCTTAACAATGAATGGAAGCTGGGGAACAACATTGCTGCTGAGAATGGAAACAATCAAATTTGCGTTTGGAATTGAAGGGGCTGAATGCAGCTGACAACTGATTTCAAAGAAACGTCCGGCTTATGAATCTTTAGTAAACTATATATCTTGGGAAAACGGGCATGTATAGCCTGCATTATATAAAGATTTGGAAACTTTGTTGAAAGTACTCTGGATGGATTGAGTAGGATCTTTTTTAAGTTTTTTATAAGTTGATAGATCGTTAAGCAAAGTATCAATTTTTTTTGTATTTACGTCTCGGTTCATAATAACAGACAAATTGCCTTTGTTTTCTCTCAAAACACACAGGTCAGGATTGTCTTTAAATAATCTCTTAGTCTAGATAACTTGACGTACAATGCTGCACTTTTCATTATTGTCTCTTTTATTGCAGAAATTATGGGCAACATTCAATAATCTGTCACGAAGCTCATCAGTTCTTTCAGTCGTTGTATCCAAATCAGTCAAAATATGGTGGATCTCATGACAAAAAAGTATGCATAAAGAATGAAGGGTTTATGCTGAATTTGGGGCTCCAAAAAAACAGTTTTGTACACTATCTCTAGAATTTGGACGTCTGATCTATTTAATGCCTAAGTGAAATCACCTAAGGTGTTTTTCAGGCAATTCACTTTCATGTCAGTAAATTGTCAAACTTTTTGCAATTAGCATTCCTAACTCTCAGAAATAGGGGATCATGGGTTTGCATGCTAGTACAAATAAAGTTGTTTACTCTATTTAAAGGTGGAAACGTATTAAAGAGACTTCTTTTTGCGTCTAAATCCATTTCAAACGTTTGATGTCTCAGCATGCTATACGTGAATGCACGTCAAGTATACCGTTTTGAACCTTCTCAACAGTGACTCAACTTCCAGCAGTATGCTGCAATTCGGGATAAGTTTTTGTGAAACTCACGCTACATTTTTCCGAATAAAAGCAAAGAAAATACCATTAGACCGGCATCTCAGTTTAAAAATTCTACTGTTCTTCGCTTTACCCAACTTAGGAATGATCTTCATGATCTCTTTCATCACCAACACTGCCTCTACTTTAAACTTTGCTCTCATTTTGTCAAAAAAGTCTATGATGTTAATGAGTGTACTTATCTTACTACAAATGTTTAACAGTAAAAAAAAAACGCTTGGGCACAGGGAGACGTAAGAAATAAAACATGCGCGAATACGTCGACTAGTTGTGGTTATATTTTAACTATTATCAAGACTACAAAAGAGAACAAAGCATAGTTGAAGAAACACGTCGAATATGAAAAAAAAACAAAAAAAAAACATGCAAATGATTGCTGGGGCAAATATTGAAATATCCTCAGTTACCACTTTTTTCTACAAAATTTTTCAAAAATTTTTGGGATGTTCTGATCACATATTATAGCTTTATTATAATACTGTACATCATTTACGTGTTTTCCTTGATTATCATTCATCCGTTTCACACAAATAACAGAAACCTTTGTATTATTTTGTACCATATCCATCGTTAGACAATCTTATAGGATCTGCGCTGCAGTATACACGTTAAATCCCTAACATTTTTTAATTTTTAATAACAAAAACAACAAATAATAAGAGTAAATAAATAAAAATTTTGAAATGATTTTTTTGCTATTTGTGTGAACCAAATGTTATCGTGATTGTATAGGTACTCAATAAAATACTATACCATTTGAAAATTTCATTTGAGAGTTTTCTTGGGAATAGAATTGTTTTTCTTTCTACTTTTTTTAAATGCAAATTATTTTTCATCTTTATTGTCAAAAAGGAATTTTATTTTTTTTTATTAAATTTTTCAGATTTACATTTCAGCGGAAAACCCACAGCTGATTTGAAAATACCAAGCACACTTATTCTTACTTTTTGAAATGTTGTTTAATAGTTTTCAGAAAGTATTTATTCAAATTTGAATATACTTGCTCAATTTTGTAGGAAACGTGTAGGATTTTTACAAGTATGTAGTACTAAGGTAATTAATCAATTTAATTATCATTAAATCACTATCATTTACAAAATTAACACAACAATTTCAAAAATTGAAGGTTGTTTTGCAATACGACAATATATATTTTTAAGTTTTTTGAAGATACGTTTATTTTTCCCATTTGGATTATTACCTATTTAGTTTGTTACCAATTTTCTCCCATTAAGTTTCATTTAATTTACCTTACCCCAGTTTTGCATTTGGTTTATTTTACCCATTCCTTTCTTGAATTAAAATTTTAATTCTGGGCCGGCGAGCAGGATATTTATGCTTTAAACTAAAAAAACCAATTTTGAAGTATTGAAAAGATGGTGAAAAATTGTTAATCGAAAGTGACATTTCTATAGCCATATAGAAAAACGACTTAAGTCAAAAATTTAAAATTTTAAGTTAGCTAATTAACATACATACATGAAAATTTTGCGCTCAGTCAGATAATACAAACGACATAAGTAAATTCTTAAAGGCTTTGGAAACAAAGCTAAATTCCACATGTTTGATTTGGTTCTTCCAAACCAGTATTATATTGTCAGCAGCTCAACAGGTGTGAATGCCAATAACACAAAAAAATTTAAATAAACTGACAAGTTGACTCCAAGTGACAGAAAAATATTAAACCACTTTTCAGCCACTCTCTCACCACTGAAAAATTATGCTTTTTTAACAAAAAATTATGATTTGGTGCAAAAAAAGAACTACTGGCCTGGTTGTCAGGATCCTGCAAATGTTTGAATTCCAGGTCGCCAGGTTTATTTTATTATCCGAAATAATTTATTCTATAATAAGAAGTATTTATTAGGATATACCTACGTATTTATTACAATATCTATGGGAAAACACAACGAAAATTTTTTTAGTTTCTCCATAATACTGATAAAGTTTAAAGTTTCGATTAAAGAAATTTTACGTTATAAAATTTACGATTTTGTTTAATTTAACAATCTTTTAAAAGGCAGAAAAGAGTGCAAAATCAGATTTATTATTTTTTTACCTCTTTCAATGTTGTCTTGAAATTTAAAAACCTTTGCAATTCTTGTCAACTTTTTTTTACTATAAAAATCTCTGGTGACTACTCATATACCTAAAAATTTATAACAATGACATTCCTGTTGACCCAAATGGTGACAATTTTATCATTTTATGGTCATAATCTTATAATGGAATTTAAAAATGTTGGTAGGTACTTTTACTAGCGCTTTTTAGCTCTGTCTATTTTATAAAAGCTGAACTACGTTCTGTATTATAATTACCGACTTTTACAGAAAAATACTGGTTTGCAGTGCGGATATAGAGAAAAAATGTCCGAACTTAAAAATTTTACATCAAAATACGGGAGCAATTGAGCTGACGTTAATATGTGATTAAATTTTGATATTAAAGTTTTAAAGTAAAGTTAAATATCCATTTTACATTATGTATATCTTAGAATTTTGATTTTTTCTCGCAACATACAGAAAAAACGTACTATGTATAAAAAGAATTTATAATTAGTGATTTTCAACATGCCATATTTTAGTTAATATAAATAATTGAGCGTTAAAATTTAGCTTATAATGTAGATCAATCTTTCTACTTTAATTTATATATACATCATTTTCTTGTAAGTATGATACTTTTAGCTGCTCAAACGCTCCCGTTTTACACTAAAAACGCTACGATTAACATTGTATTGACAGAGGCCGAATCACCACCTTAAGCCGTTTTTCCATATGATCACAGGTTTATTAAAACGTTACCAGCTGAATGATATTCTGAAAATGGCCTATAATTCCGAAATAAATTGATTTTTAGACATACGTTTAGAATGGAGACTTTTTCTTTGTTGCGATGTCTTGTGCCTACTTTTAAAATTTACAACAAACGTTTTTTACAACATCTTGTAGGTATATTAAGCATTCCAAAGTTGACTTTCAAAATAATTTCAGATTTCAGTACCTCTACTGAAATTTTAATTTTTAATTTACAACGTAAAAATTACGGGTCATTTTTTATGGTTTTTATATGCAATCAACATATTCAAAAACAAAATTTATTTATATAATATAGACAATAAATAATATAAATACAATAAATACATTTTCTTATTTTTCTCTGGTACCTTTAGTTTTTGAAATGAACGTATGTATGCAACCAAGTAGGTAAAGCTGTAGTAATGTCAATGCTTGGTAGGCGCAGAAACTCAAAATGCAACCTACCTTATGAATCAAAAGGTTTTCATTTTCACATAATTGAATCGCGTTATGCAAAAAGGAACTTAAATCCAACCAGAAGCATTCTGGGAAAATACGAAGAATCCGTAGAGTTTCTATGTACTACCCCTAAAGTTTCTTCTCAGTAGCCGGCAATAAGAACCGTACTCGGCAATAAGAAGAAGAACAATAAGAAAAGGTGTTAATTTAGCTCCCTTTATGCATGAAAAGATGTGGATGCAATAATAGAACACACATTTTTTCAGTCTGTACTATATTATATGTAATAAAACAATAAGGAGCAAACTTGTTTTTAAAGGAGCGTTTAAATTTAAGCATCTTGGGACGCAAATTATGGACTTATGGGTCCTTTTTCGCACAAAACGTCAGATTGCGATACTTTACCCATACCTAAGAATTACATGTGAAGCTTCTTTTCTATTGTAAGTTGTTGGAAGTAACTCTTCAAAATCCATAATCTACCTCTAGCTTACATACGCCTACGAATGGACTTAAATCCCTTTTTAGTATGCAGCGATTCAGTGAACGTAGGTATACTAATAATAAATAGTGAATAATAATAATTGTTGAATTTCTAATTTTGGATAATAAAATTAGGTTCCTAAAAACAAAAATTATTTCTAGTTTATCTCTAAATAAATTTTGACGTTTTCAAAGCAGTTCTAATATTATTTAAAACTCGATTAATTGTTTTATTTTCTTTCATTTCACTATTTTTCTTTATTTTACTGTGCCATATTGTTCTAAATTTCCTTGGTTTGTTGTACCTATTTTTTATGCCTTAAATATTTTCTCCTATTCTTAATTTTGTTAATTTCAGAAATTCATGTTAGTTTGAATGAAAAACCAAACGAAGTTAAATAGCAAAAATGACATTTCTTCTAATTCAGTGCGAAAAACTTTTACTTTTTTCATGAATTTGGGTTAAGAAAAGTCTAGCGAAAAGAGTTCCATTTTCGTGCTAAGTGTGAAATAATTGACCAAAATTATTATTTTGTGTATTATTTTAACGCTTTCAAATGTAGGTAGATCCATAAATTTCTTTTTAAAATACCTAACGATTTTACCATATTGAGTAGGTACTACCGTAAACGGTAAAATTTGATAAATCTTATTTTTCAAAAATTGCATAACAATATTAAAAATTACTGTAAAGGAATAGATAAACGCGTGCTTGTATATTATAATTAATTAATATGCTGCACCTTGACCTTTGATAAGCTCATCCCAACATCCCACACAATCTACTTCTTTCTTTTATTCATGTTTTAATTTTATAGAAAATAATAAGGAAGGCGTGAAGCTATTGTAAAGAAATATAACAAATTATTACGATTGTATCTACTAATAGCACACTTTTAGATGAAAAGTTGGTCAAAATTAGGTATCAAACGACCTTATTGACGTGTCGTCATATTATGGAGAAAATCATGATAAAAGTTTTTACTGAAACCAAAATAAAAAGCGTATAATCGTCGTTCAGCATTAAAATTTTGCTTTATTCATGTAAAACTTTATTCTCTTAGAAGAATGAAATTTTTTTATCACTTCACACCCATATTAGACCAATCATTTCTTAATTTTACAAATTTTTCCATTCAATCTGAAAATTATTTATATTTTTAATTTAAAAATTTAACCTTCTCAAACTAAGCAATTCTCTACAACTTTAAGCAAAAACTATTTTTCTAAAGAAATCATTTACAAAAGCAAATATAATGCAATAAAAGTATTAAATTAAAATCAATTTAAATCACGACAAATTACTTACAAAAGCTCTCAATCACAAAATCAAATCAAATTATGCTCAATCTCTCTGTCTTCTTAAATTTGATTAAAAATGGATCAACTTATACAAGAAAAAATCTCCAAAAATACGAATCCATAAGAATTTCTTTCGTTTTTTCTTCCATTTTACTTGCCGAATTTGATCAACTCCTCATTTTCTAAGTTACCCGGTACTACTTTCACCAGATTATCATGTGCAATTCTTTTACTCTCAAACCAAATCTTAGTTTAGATTGTTCTTAAATCCCAACATTATTTTGGACCGCTTCAATGCATCATTTGTTGTTTTTTTTTAATTATATTATTAACATCTTCATTCCGTTTCGCATAAATTCAAAGACTAAAAATTCATTGACTTAAGGGTAGGTACAATTTGATACTAAAAATTTTATTCAAGTGGCAGTGGTAAGTTGAACTTGAAGCATTTTTTCTTGCTAATATGCAAAATTCTTGCAGTGGAAAAGGAAATCTACATTTTTGTGTTAGTTATTATTTTTAATTAAAAACTGCAAATTGGATTTATGTATTTCAGTGTTATTCATTTGTAAATTGAAATTCATAAGCTAATTTGCAAATAATTAGTTTCTCATTTCATTGGTTATTTTTTTACTTAAAAGATCTTTTTGCATTTAAATATAAGGTATAAAACCTGATCTGCGCTGCTATGATACAAATACAAAAAAGGAGTAAACAAGTACCACTTTTTCAAAAACATTTGCCCGATTGCCGAAACTAATGAAAAATGGCATTTTTCATCTTCACTTCTAGAAAAGTGACAATTGTAAATTTTGCTCTTACGTGACTTTTTACGTTACTAACAAATATACAGACAGATGGACATAACTGAAATTGTATAGGTATAGGTAAGTATATAATATCATGAGGTGTTCAAATTGTAAATTTAATTTAGGTGGTGAAATAAATATTAATGACTATATTATAAAGGGACTCTAAAATATATTCGGGATAGGGTCGAACACCACTCATCAATATTTGTAAGATATTTTATTTTTATCAAGGCAATCATTGGTGTTATTAGGTCTTACGAAATAGATGCACGTATCTGATTTGTCTAGAAGCCTTAGGTTTGACTAGAAGCCTTGGGTTCGATCCCCAAAGCGGCTACAAAATTTATCCAACTTCATTATGACCCTCTCCCCTCGGAAGGCAATGGCAAACCACCGAAAGTAATCTGCCAAGAGCATTATGATCATGTTGTCTAGTAATTGACGGCTCGATTACACGATTGGACACATGAAAATAATCACTACGCGTCTGTTAAGACGGATAGACTGGAGGAGGAGGATCTGATTTGTCACGGCCTCTCTGAGTGATGCCTTATAGGGCCCACAAACTCTCGTGTCGTGTCGGCTTTTTCCATTTTACAAAGATGTTGGACACTAAGTCTCATACTAGGTTGATCGTCTGTAGGCCCTTTTAGGTCGAAGAATTATCATTTTCAGGCATTGCCGTAGTTCAGCGTTTCTCAATATTTTAGCGTATGCGAGCCAAATTATCAATCATAATTTTTATTGTGCTCCTTACCCGGTCAGATTGACCAATTTTCCGCCTGTAAGTTTAATAATATTTGTTACCTCTTCATAAAACAAAATTATTAGGGGGTGAGTAGTGGTTGGGAAATACATATACAATTTAGTAGTATAGCTAAAGTATAACTAAAACATAATTAAAGTGGAGCTAAAGAGGCATATGGATAATGACCAAAACAACTTTTTTGTTGAGGATACGAAAAGTACCACTTTGCTCTGTGATAAATGAAACAAGCGTTAGAAATAGAGAAAAATATATTTGTTTTCTCAGGTGCGTTCAAGCTATGACGTGAAATGAACCGGGTGAAAATTTTACAATATACACCATTCGGCTGTTTCCAAAAATATGCGTATTAAATTTTTGTGAATCTTGACTCTGATTGGTTAGAAAAAATTAAAAGTAGATAATCCAAATCAGAGCAAAGATTTACGAAAATTAAATAGGCGTTTTCTCAAAAATCACTGTACAATGAAAATAAATCAAATCGGTGATGGCCAAAATTAGCGCTCCCTTTGTTAGTAAATAATAATTGGCTCATTATACAACATAAATTGCTTTCATACCTTCAACACACTGAAAATTAATAATCATCAACTTTTTTTAACGTGAAAAATTTATTTTATTGAATATCTTAAATAAGAATGGTTAATTTATTAACTTAATGAGTATAACAATTTAAGTATTTATCATGGTGTGTCCTCAAACGTGAAATTCATTCTGAAAAGATCCTTAATAATCATTAACTTGGCAGTTTGTCAACTCTTTTTATCATATAATGTCGTAGTTAAAAATGATCAGGAAAGGTCAACTTGAAATCGAATCCAAATACAATGTGTTAGTTATTTAAACTCAAAAAGATTAAAATTTATTCAAAATAGTTTCAGGCGTAATTTATACGTTTTATTCACTTTATGAATAACACTATTAAATGATAAATGACCTACTTAAATTATACCAGAGCAGTGGTAGGAAACTACCATTCAAATAGTGGTAAATAAACGACAGTGGTGCATCCAAACTATTTGTAGTAGCATAACAAAGTATGAAAGCATTAAATTAATAAAATTGATATTATTGAACCTAATAATTTTACAATATTCGGGTGACTAAAACGCAAATAATCAAATGATCACTTCCTTAAAATTTTTGTTTGGAATTTGTTTGCCACAATTTTGAAAATTTTATTGAATACCAAGTCGACAAAATTTTGTTAATGTAAAAAGTACAGGAAACTAATAAATTCACATTTATTTAATTTTTTCAAATAAAAGCAAGTTTTAATTCGAGTTCGATAAAACAAGATAACGAGTAAATGCACACGAGTTTACATGCAAAAAAAGAACCACTGGGTTAATTAATTAAAATAGTTTATCTATTTTTGATTTTATTGATTCCCAATTTTCTCAAAAAATAAGAATTTCGAACAACTTATTTCTTTAATATTTTTAATTTCAAACTTTGTGTGAGGCAAAAACACAGTTTATTTAAGAAACTTGAGGACAAAATTACCAAACTTTTTAATGTAGGTTTAGTAAAAGAGATAGTTTTATGAAACTATGACACAAATAGAGTTAGAGCATGATTTGCGACATACATTTTAAAATTGAAACGTGATTTAAATTATTGGCAGGTACCTACTTCAGATAAAACTTAGTATTACCCCAAAGAAATTTTTCCCTGCCCAGGAGAGTACTTTTACAAGTAAACAATCGAAATACCGGGGATCTGGGGGTATGGAATACCCCGAGCTGTAAGTAAGAAAAGATGAATTTTCAAGAATTAAGTTTGCTTTTCTTGTTAATTTTAAAAAGCAATTTTCTTATTTCTTTATGCTGGGGGTATTCTACTACATTGGACCATCAGTCTAGATAATAGAGAAACACTTAAAAATGAGATAAAATTAAGTATCCCATGTACTTAGCACGAAATGTTGGCGCAATATTGCAAGATTTAGACCATATTGGTCCAATAATGTTTTCCGATATTATATCAATATTGATAATCAATATTGCACCAGTATTGGAAAATGTTCACATCTCGATATTGGCGCAATATTGATTTTAATATTAGGTCAATATTGCTCCAACATTGCTACATAGGTTGTGTAGTTTATGCATAGTTATAATATGGTTACTATGGTTTATGTTTCTGAAAAAATCTTTTCTTGATCTGGAGAGTACTTTTAAAAGTAAAAAGAGGTGTAGAAAGTCATTCATTGGGCAAGGAAAATGTGATCATTTTTCTCAGAATGAACAAAAAGGTTTATAATAACACCACTAATAAGTTTTATGTCGCAGAAAAATTAATATTTAATTTTCAATATCCCCGCGTCCATGTTTGGAATAAAAAAACAAAAGATCAAAAATCACATCTTACACATGATAGAACTTTTAGATTTAGTTGCTAAATGTGGACTTAACATTTATTCTGCATCCTCGTTTTAGAGAGCTATCGGTCGCAAATTGTACCTCACACAGATAAGTCCCCAGTAAGCCGGGATAAGTGGAGGGTTCTCTGATAGACAGGCCAAATGACTGAGATCTATAGTTGAGTAACAGAACTCCGCAGAGCACTCCGCAAAACGGTAGTATTACCCAATTGCTTTGCTATTTCCGACCAACAGATATTTGATGGGCACCAAAACATTTTAGCCATTGGATCATAAATTTTTTCTTTATTAGCAACAATAACAACGTTAAGCAGCTTCAAATTATGTACCATTTCTGGACAAAATATTAAAAAAAAATGTGATAAATGGGAAAAGAACTGCTGTTGAATCTTAATTGTACTTTTATTACTTAAGAAAAATGCACCAAGTCATACACTTTCTATCACTTTTTTTTTTAAATTGACCAATAGGCAAATATTTTTAAATAACAAATGAAGGAATATTGAAGGTGATAAAGCAATGTAGGTATCGTTCGCAACCATTAATTTTCAGACATCTTAATAAATATAATTCTTATTTCAATACAAACTTTCAAATGCAATTATCTCAAAACTATGATTATTCACTGAATGCTTTTTTTGCAGAATACCCATACGATATTCAAAGTATCTAGATTATCAGCTTAAGAGATTAAAAAAAACTTAAGATTTAACGCATGTTGCTTAACAGGGTAGTCATCATGTCTACGTCCCTCCACCCAGTAGTTTTTTGCAAATAATTTTGCAACCTTTGAGGCTCAAAAAAATGAAAGCTCATTTATGCTCAAACGAAGCTTTATCGATTGACATCAATTGCACCTACTAATTCAAAATGAGTAGGAAAATTTCAAAACATGTCTACAGCTCACCCACTAATTTTTCGCAAATAATTTCACGACCTTTGAGGTTTTAACAAAAATAATGGAAGGTCATTCAGGCTCAAACGATGCTCTAACATTTTTGAGTTAAATATAGAGAATTTATATATCAAAAGTATGTAGATTTGTAGTTTAACCCCCCTATTCTGTAACTTTTCGTTATCGTTTGTTATCGTTCGTCATCGTTATAAAATCGTTAAGAATCTTAAGTTTGGTTTACACTAAGAATTGCATTAAATGGTATGTGGAAATCAAACTTTGTGGTTCATAACGATTTCATAACGATAACGAACGCTAACGAAAAGTTACAGAATAAGGAAGTAAAAGATTTAAGTAAAAAACTTAAGATTTAACGCATGTTGCTCGGAGTTTAGTCGAATATTTCAACTATCCATAACTTTGTAAAAATGTAACTTAAAGTTTTGCTCTCTGAAGCTTTTCAGGCTCAAACAAAACTCTATCGATTGACATCAATTGCACATACAAATTCAAAATGAGTAGGAAAATTGCAAACCATGTCTACAGCTCCTCCACAAGTTTTTCGCGAATAACTTTGCAGCCTTTGAGGCTCAAACAAAAATAATAAAAGCTCATTCAAGCTCAAACGATGCTCTAAGGTTTGACACCAAATTCATCAAAAAATTTAAAAATGGGGGGCCACAGACATGCACCTGAGAAACGGAAAATTTGACTATGAAATAAGGTAGATTATTAAGTTTGGTTTTTCTTGCGGATAATAATGATAATTAGGACTTAAATAGTAGTTTATATCACTAGGGCGATAAAGGGACTCTGTTCATCCCTGAGGTCGACAGGTTATGAGACGAGCCGCGCAGCGGCAAGTGAATAATCGACCGAAGGGTGAAAACCCTTATCGCCCGAGTGATATAAACAATTTTTCGTTATTTCAGGAAAAATATCCTACAAAATTCGCGATTTTATATAATAGCTCTAAACTAACAATCGATAGATGGCGTGAAGCTTGCAAGTCATTTATCAATGTTTGTCTCTTTGTTGCGAAAAGGGATGATTTTCTTTTGAAATTTCCGAATGACGGACAATTTGGTCTGACGGACAGCATGTTGAAATGACGGACGGTCCGTCGTATTGACGGACGGATGGTCACGTTATGCAATTATTGCAAAAAAATCTCGAATTTTGTCGGATATTATCTAAATCTATGATTTTGTAAATAAATATAAAATAACACTTAATTTAATTGCCAATTTTTTAACTTTTTAATGTTAAATTGGGAGGACCAAGTCAACGGACCAACTAAAGTCTTATTTCTGGCACATTTTAGAACTGTTTTTTCCAACCACACGCCACTACAAGTCCTTCTTTTAAGATGGTAAGGTCAAGCAAGTATACTCGAGGATTGACACCGGGTATCTACCTCTATTAGTTTTAAAACGCAACCCCTTTGGGTTAAATGATCTAAGGACGTGACGTAGCACCCTTAAAGGTTTAAAATTTATAAACTTACCCACTTTGTCGATTTTGTGTAGTTGATGAAAATGAATTTCTACTTTAAAATTTTTGATTGACAAGAGTAATCTTTTTGTAAATGAATTTGTTATCGTTTATTTTTATTTTACCATCTAACCACTATCCTTTCCCCGAATTTTAATAAGTCAGCAAATTAGTTTTGTACTTTAGCTGAAACGAAGTTGATGGTTTTTCTAATCGAATACCTTCGTTTTAATGTAAACCAAATTTTGTTTGTGTAGATAAGGAAAGTGTTTTAGAATTTCAATTTGTTACTAACTTTACACTGCATTTAATTGTATTTATCTCAAACTGTGTAACTTTGATAAATATTTATTTAATAATTATCTGATAAAACGGCTTTTATAATATTTTAATGGTATGCATTAGCATTATTACATAAATAACACCAGAGAAAAGGAAATGCAATAAGGTAATTTAAAAAGACATTGGCCTTCAATATTCATTACTTCTATATTGTAATTGTTGCTTAGAATAAAATTCAAAACGCGGGATCTGCTCGTCAAAATATTATTTTCAAAATTACTCGGATTTTGTAAAGTTTCTTTTTTACAAAATATCCAAATGTTATGCGATCAAAAAGATGACTTGCAGTAGATATATGAAAATCCTCTTAATTTTTTCAGGTGTTGGTAATACCGTACCGTTAATTTTGTAAATGAGTTCTGTATTTTCAATAATAGTAATAATACTAATAGTTAATGAACTTTAAAAATCATAAAGTTGTTAATTATTATGGTTCAAGCTCTTTGGGAAGTCTGCAGACACGGAAATCATCTCAATATTTTTAATTATCTCTGGTATGTAGTATGTATGACTGAAAATATGGAAAAGGTTAATTTTCTCACACTTTAGAGGTGAGTAATGCGATCATAATAAATTTCTATAGTAGGATAATTAAAATATTATGTTCATATGCTAATATGTGTACAAAATGATTGCTTTGTATTGCCTCCTGTCTGTAGTAATGTTAATTAATTGCAGTAATTTTCTTATATTTTGGAGACTTCACCCAATAATGTTTAATTGAAAGCACCGTGGAGGTTAATAAAAAGCAACAGAAGTTATAATTTAATATCTTATCTGATCTGATCATATTTCCAGATGATTATCTTTTGCCAATCAAGATTACGCTACGACATGGCTATAAATAAATCCAGTGTGATGAAGCGTTCAAAAACTGAATCTATTGATTTGCATTCTCTGGTGTTAGGACGTGAGAACAAGTTTTTCACATTTGAGTAATTGTTGCCAATTTTTATTTTCAGTGATGGATAATTGGTTTATAATCGTCAAACATGTATAAAGGTGTTTGTCCATCAGGGTCACATATACAAGTTCCCAATACTATATTATCATCATGTAAGTTGCGGTTGCGAGAGGCATTAGAATGTTCATACTTGCGGCCTTTTACCGTTGTTGGGAGGGACATAGAAGGGGCAAAGATGAGCTGTGCGCTATGTTTTCTAAACAACACTGAATCAGTAACGTTCTAACGCTGTGTATGGTGGGTGTGCGCTATTTATTTTTGTTTTTCCTTGCGATGTAAACGTAATCACATTCGGTGCCTTTTCGTGGTGCTAAAAACATTTATCGCCTTAAGACAATATAATTTGACTTTAACTATTTAAATAATTTTTACTTTATGATAAAAACTTATCTAAATAATTTTTAATGTCGTAGTTTTTAAAATATTTATAGTAACACATGCCAGTTTTTTGCCAGTTTTTATTTAATTATAATTTGTGCCAGTAATACTTACGAAATATTTTGTTGTTTTTTTTTTCGAAAAATCCAGTGTTTACATGTCCAATTTTGTCGGAATCTCAACTTAATAGGTATGTACACCTGAAATTTTTTAAATTTTAAAGGGTGGTCTTGGTACTTAATATTTTTTATTTGGTGTCACTAAAACACGTGTGAAAATTAGGGCTTAATATATTTCCGGCAAGAATGGTATGGGTTAAATATATGTCTGCTTTGATTTTTATCTGATTTGGCCTGAATGGCTGTGTAGCAGCAAACCGGAAGGTCGTTGTTTGAATAACCATTATAACATAGGTTAATGAATTCTGTTATGCTAATTAATAAATGGGTATATGCTTCTTCAAAACATTACGAAGTTAAAATCACATACCTAGTTGTAAATTTATTCATTCTTTTCATATACAGGGCGTTAAAAAAGCGTAGTAGAACTCGTCAAAACTAATAAACAAGTCTTTATTAATTTAAGTCCAAAAACCATATATTTCAGGGTTATAAGACCTTTCATTTCTATTTGGTCTTGATTGTACACGTCAAACGTTTTAATAAAATTGCTATATAAGTGTTAAAATTAGCATAGCATATAATGTATACGAGTAGTTTGGTTACTTTTGCGCCCTAGGGTCGTATGCTCCACTCCCAAATCACTCTTGCCGAGGTTCGTATTCCACGCTAAATTCTAGCTCCAACAAAGATGCAGAAGAGTGTACTTGTACAAGAAAACAAGCAGACATTTCTTATAGAAAATGTCAAAATATACCAACGTCCTTCAGAACCGTGCATTGACTTCAAAATCATTCTTTGGAAAATTACACTACTTCCTCCATTTGCAAATCCGAACCGTCTGACAATTTGAAATCGATATTATCAATAATAATGACTTGTTTCGCATTTCTTTACCCTTATCATCAGATAAGCTTATTATCATAAAATTCTTTTGTAGAAATATGCACTTTGTGGCTCTAGTTTACATTCGTTCACCAGGTTAAAGAATAGCTTCATTATCTACCACATACTCTTTCAGCGCGAATCTTGAGTATGGGGAACCTACAGTTTAACGTCGGTTCCGAACGACTCATGCTAAGGAAAGGTTTCAAAATTTAGACACCACGGCTTCTTCTTCTTCTTTAACTTAGTTTAATCCTTTAAGGCTTGTTATTTCCAACATCTGCGTCGTTTCCTTGGCAGTGTTAGTTCTATGAGCATATAAATATTTTTACTTCCATAAGGTAGTTTTCTGGACTCGCCTTCAGATGTGCCTGTATCCTGGTTTTTATGTTAATGATGGCAATTCATTAACCCAGGAGGATCACCGGCTTAACGTGCCTTCCAAAGCACGGAGACTAGTCATAAGAAAGTTTTACCCTTCTCCGGATTTGAACCCGGTACCTCGTATTCGCAGTTGATCGCGTTACCTACAAGGCAAATGACCGTCTCACACCGAACCGAACACCAAATGACCGAACACCACGGCTGTTAGTTTTAATTTAATTATTTATTTTTACCACGAGTCCAATCGAGTTCACCACTGAATATAACCAAGTTGCCCCTAAACGCAGAGATTCCTATTAATGAAAACGTTCATTAGATTTATTAATTTGTTCATTGTATTTATGAATTTTTTTTTAAATCATTGATTTTAAAGCAATAAACCAGGTTTGTTGACTTTAGCGATTTATAGTGACTATTTCACTTCATATTACGATCCAATAATCCTTATAGTACTTTCACAATCTAAACCAGATTAACATCAAAATTTCTGTTAATCAATTTAATCAAAACAATAATTAAGTTTGCGGAATGGGACAAAAGAAAATTGATGTATTTATCTTTTGCTTTGCCCTCTTTCATTTTTAGGTAAAAACCGAAAATGTCATGAGTTTATTTTTAATCGTTTGGTCGCAAACGAAGAAACAAGTGCGGTTATTAAATTCTTTACAAAACAACGCATCCACATGAATACATCCATGGCCAAGCAGAAAACGAAGAAGACACAGCACAATTGAACGCCGGGGACCTAATAATTGAAAAATATATCTTGAACAAAAAATTAGTATCTCTAAAGAAAATCTGAAGCCGACCTAAGCAGAGCCCTAGCTTGGGCAGCATTTGGAAAACTGCAAAAGGTAATGAAATCTTTCATATCGAACACCCTCACCCTCAAAGCAGGAACTTTCAATGAGTAGATATGGAGAGAGAGCTTGGAAAGGCAAATGATTGAAATCGCGCTAAGAGATCGAACACCAAATACAGAAATTTGAGGTAGATCCCGAGTAACAGATACAATACGGCGTATGTGCAAGCTAAGGTGGACCACATCATCAGAACGGTTAACGCCAGATAATAGATGGACCCGATGAATATGAAGTTAATATCTTCATGAATATGTGAAGATGATGACAAAAGTATTTGAAAATAAAATGGGGCAGTTTCTGGTGACAGTTGCTCCGAGGAAACAACGATTTACAAGGGCACCAATCATTTGCAGTTGACCTGCGCTCTGACATGTCAAGTGACGTCACACCTCAGGAAAAAATTGTTATAAAAGTTGATGGTGCAGTGTGGCAAAATTGTCGCATTCATTTAAAGAAGCTACAAAAATGTTCAAGTAGCTTTGAAGATTATAAATGATCATCTAGGTATGTTAAAGGTCAGCGCAAGTTGGGTATCAAGAATGGCTAAGCTATATAAAAACAACACCGTGCTGAATTTTAGTCTATGACAATAATCCAATCGATTTCAGCAACCAAATTTTCACTGGAGATAAAACGTCGGTTCATTTTGATGATTTTGATTCTTAGCAGGGATTCAAAGGGTCCTCCACCACCAAAGATATTTAAAAATGTTGTTTCTTCTAGAAAAGTGATGACTTCAATATTTTGAAGGAATTTTTTGAATTTATTATAAAAATAAAGGTATCGCCATAGTAGGCGTCTACTACGCTGATATTTTAGGTGACTTTAAAAAGCAATTAAATCTTACAGAAGATGAGAATAGGTTAAATGCAGATTTATACCGCACGACAATGCACCTGCTCACAAAGTGCCTAAATTTGAACTAATAACTTGTAGAATGCAATTTTGAGAGCGATTAATAACCAGTAAATCCCCAATTTATTAATCCATTTTGTGAACTTAAAATTTTTTTCGCATAATAGGTCAATTTGCTTTTAATTTTAAGTAACATCCGTAACACATGTAACAGGGTGAAAAATTTTAGAGGGGCCTATTGTTGTGATTAAAAATGAAAAAAATTTGCGAACTGTGACCAAAAAGATTCGGTGTTCTTAAAACGATCACTTAGCGGTCACCCATCCAAGTGCAATCTTCTAGAAACCGTGCACTCTTTCGTAATCTAAAGGAAGAAACATCGGTCAAAACAGAAATCTTTTGAAAACAACTGGAAAATTATTTATATATTGATTGACATTTTATTCACCTCGCCTCTGTATTTATTTATTTTAGTGTGAATATATTAATGTTTATTCATTTGTTATCAATATTTTTAATGATTATTTATTAAGTGATAGGTAAGTGTTAATGCTCTCGTTGGTAAGGATAGTAGGAAATCACTAAGGTCAGATGTTAGAAATGTAATTTATTATTCTGGGACAGAGTCCAACTTGTAAATCATATTTTGCTTGTTACAGCATTATGCTTGAAGGTGAGGCACGAGGCTCTAAAAACTTATCGTTTCTTTATTTCATACGATCTTGGTCTTGGGTTAGGTCAAAAATCCACTAATCAGATCGGAAGCTAAATCAACTACTGCAACGGTATTGTCAGCAAAACCTAAATCCTCTCCAAACCTCATTCAGTGTACTTTTACTCATGCCTTCCGGGCTTACTTAACTTATCAAGTGAACATTTTTAATTACTTTTTTTTTCAAATTCAGCAGAGTACTCATAAACTTCTTAATTATATTATCAACACTAAATAAGTAAGTTAACTATTACTTTCTGTCATAGATTGATTGACACATCGTGTTAACGTTTCTTCAAACTTATTTAGGTAAATTCTAAACACGAACTCTGTGTTTCAGTTTTTTATGTTCCATTTAGCACACAGCATGATTTTGATTGATGCTGTTTTTTTTGCAATTTTAACAATTTTGTAGTGTCAATTTTTGAATGTCAATTGTAGGAGGTGAGGAATCGATTATTTTGGCACTTATGGCACAGGTGGGAGATAAGTTTAAGGTTTACCTCCATTAACCAAAATATATGTTGCTAAATATAATAAAACAAATTAAATTTAATACACTTTACACTATGGCTGTTAATTAAAATAGGTACACGTGTAATAAATTATACTAACAGTCAAAAAAAAAAAATTAAACGATGAAAATTTAAATAATTTAAAATTCCTAGATGTAATTGCATCTTATTTGCAACTTAATATGTTTTAATTTTGTTACACATACTTAGTTACATTTACTTAATAAAATTTACATGTTTTTATACGCCTAATAAAAGTTTAAACAATTTTAAGTTTTATTTGCATTATATTTAAATTTTTTAATTAATCAGCACGCGTTTTCTTTTTAAATTTATTATAATTATTTAACATTGCTGATTAAAACGTCGACGTTTTAAGAAAACTGATAACTTCGTTTATCTTTCATTATATGAATTCGTGATCTATATTTTTACGAGTCAAGTTTACATTAACCGCGAGAAAGTGCATTATAAGAGCTGGCAAACTAACCATTGTACTCTTTTGGTTCTCAAATAATAGAGATTTACCCATCACAAGAGCGCAAATTTTTGGAGAAAGTGGTTGAGAATATCGACTTATGGACTCTTGATGTTTCGGCGTGACGTTGTAGAAGTTGCGTTTGTTATACTTGGTTGAACATCCTTAACATGTATTATAGTTCAAGTTTAACAATCTTCCACCAAGTTACACTCGGAGTTTATGGATCCAAAGGAAATGTTATATTCAGAACGTCTGAAATGTTTCTCGATCTGCAATCGAACGAAGGCCACAGTGACTACAAATATCTCAAAAATTACTTTGATTGACTCTAATAGTGGATTCAACGGATGAGGGAACAGCTGAGAACGTACTCTGCTACTGTCCGGAGTTCACTTCTATGAGAGGATCCGTGTTTGGGGCTCTTGGCCTGACATGGCCAGAATCAGAAGCACTCCACCTTTCAAGCTTCTGGAATTTATTCTACAGTTGGAATAGAAACCCAAGTGCGTGCTAGTTTATCTTGCCCTCTAAAATAAATCCAGGATTCAGATGTAATAAAATCTTTTGGTGCATTTTTCCCAGAGACTGATGCTAAGAAGAAATCTGATATTTGGAATGCGGCAAAGTTATTTTTACTTTCTTAGACCCGAAGCCTTTCAATAGTGTGATCATAATAACGTTCAATAAATTACAACTCTGATTTCTCTAGCTCACCTGTGCTTGGTTAACTCATACGTACCATTATTATCAACCTTAAAATAATAACTGCGGCTTTCAGGCCGCACAATCTGGGAAAGTAGGCGAAAAAAAGATAAAAAGAACAGTGATATAATTACTAATATGGTGCATGCGTAACTCGAGTTATTGGAGCAGCTCTAAAAACTACAGGACATTTTAGGCATATTTGAGTTAAAAAATTGCAGAAGTATAACGTAAATGAAGGTTTAAATAAGATCTTATAGTTTGTCATTTTTCATTATCTTACAATAAAATCATACTTATTTTTATTTTTTCTATTTAATTTACGTAGTTTTTTATCTACTATCTCTTTTTGATTTTATCTTAATGAGTATAATCTGGAGAGCTTCCGGCATGAGCGTGGTCTATTTTCTAGCATGAAATACACTGCCGAATTTATGTTATTATCACGGAAGAAGTTACCTTTCCTCTTTATATCATTTTTAAGGTGATAGATACATTGTAGAACTGCATTATAGACAAGGAATTTTAATACTTCTGATCAAAACCTGCCTAACTCGATAGAGGTATGTCAGTGTGCGTCAGATATCTCGTACGCTCCTGTTTAAAAGGCCTCTATTACCGTGCATCAATTTGTTCGTAAATCAGAGAATAATTCTCTTTTTTGCCAGCAGACGCATTTACTCTCTCATTACATGATCACATCGCAAAGCGGCCATTAGAAACTAAAGGGAAGCAAATTTTAATTCAGGACGTCGCCAGGCTGTAATTACTCAAATGTTTTATAAATGCCAACATGTTTTTAGTGCAAAATCCGGATTATAGTGATTTAATGTAAATGACGAATTTTACTCAGACACTTAACAAATCGATCGACTAAATTACATTAATTATGTATGAATTTTTTGTAAGTCAACAACAACGTTAAAATCACGATACAGCAATCGCATTATTTGTTAATTACCGCATTTCAACAAAGCAGACGCTTTCGATTCTATTTTAATTGTAAATTTTACTTACCGACCATAAATTAGAAAAACTTTGCATATTAAACACAGGGTGATTAATTCAAGGAAAGTAAATTAGTTGGAGCGTTTTTTCAAATATTTTTGTCGTTAGGCGAAGTTGATTGTACGCTAAATTGACTTTATTAAAACTTTTTGGAACTTCTGGAAGTACTTTTGACCGATATAAATATTGGATCTTTGTCCCCAAAAATAATTTTTATTGGTACCTTGGTTTGAGAACCACTATACTCTCGATTCACATCTTTAAGTGGTACCATAATACAATTTATTTTTTTAATATATTCGCGCACACATTTAATTTATAGTTATGGTAATAATTTATTTTTCGATATGATTAAATGTTATTTTAATTTTAAACAATTTTGGTGCCGCATTTTTATAGTTTTTGATTATAACCTTTGTCGACCTACAAGCGGGTCACCGTTGACCCCACCTTTCTAAGGTACGAAATGGCCTGGTTTAAATATAATTTGGTTTTAAAAATAATAATTAAATATTTTGAAAATAATTGGAACGTCTTAAATTTGCCATGACGACATGTTCTTCACGTACAGATAAATGCCGGATATCGCTGCAGCGGGAGAGGTGGTTCATGTTTACTCAACTTTGTGATCTTGGAGTTCTAAACGTGCAGTCATCAAATTAAATTAAAATTTTGAAAATTAAAGTTTGAAATTATGCAGCTGAAATCTTGGAAGTTCAAAAATTTTGAAAATCTGAACTTGAAGTTTTTGAAGATCTTGGAGTTATAAACTTACATATACCTACTTAATTATTAAATTAATTCTACAATCTAGAAAACAGGAACTTGAAATTTTGGCACTGAGATCTTAAAATAAATATTTTTTTTTGTTTTCTTTCATTTTGAGGTGTGGATTACTTTTCATCTCGTTTAGTTTTTTCAGGGTCTTGTATTCATGACCTTCTTCCACATATTCTTATAGAAATAGCACTGCACATCACTCTTCACTTTTTAATTATATAAGTTGTTTTTTATTACTCTTCTTTACGTTTGCTGATTTCTGTCATGCTTAAACTTTCCACAAAATCTTAAAAATACTTTATTTTGGTTCTACGGTGAAGGAAAGAATAAAATACTAAGTGTAAATCGAGGTTTTAGTAATTTGCCCCCACTTTGTCCAGTTAATATTATTACTCAAAAACTTAGCTCCCAAATCTGTAGGTTAGCTTCTAAATATTAAAGTTAGCACTATTATACTTTTTCCAATAATTAAGATTTAAATTGGGAAGAACAAGCATAACCTCTAGCTTTCTTCATTGATAATTTTATTTAAAAACCTAGCTCTCCTCTAAGTCTCTCAGAAGTTAGCTAATAATATTATTAAATAATAATATCAAGTATATACCTATAATTGCTGTCATTTAGAATTATCATAAAGAAGTCAAACTAAAGTTTTACCTTATTTGCGTTGAAAAACCATAGTTGACTTTGGATGTATATAAGTAACTTAAAATTTTATGCACTAACTAACAACCACTGGTGTAGCTAGCCGGGTCCGTTGACTTAGCCCCCCCAAGTTAAAATTCTTTCTCAAAAAGCTAGCTCCCGAATCCTTATAGCTAGCACCAGCTAGCACCCAAGTATGAAAGCTAGCACCGTTATAGTTTTTTCACAAATCGCAACTGAATCCGGGGGGGGCCAAGTCAACGCTAGCCCCCCCAAATTAATATTTTTTCTCAAAAAGCTAGCTTCCGAATCCTTATAGCTAGCACCAGCTAGCACCCAAATATAAAAGCTAGCACCGTTATAGTTTTTCCGCAAACTGTAACTGAATCCGGGGGGGGCCAAGTCAACGCTAGCCCCCCCAAGTTAATATTTTTTCTCAAAAAGCTAGCTCCCGAATCCTTATAGCTAGCAGCAGCTAGCACTCAAGTATGAAAGCTAGCACCGTTATAGTTTTTCCACAAATGGATATTGAAACCATTGCACAGTAGGGTATGTGGCTTCAAAAAGTGGCAATAAATGAAATTCTATTTTATCGGATTTATAAGTTAGATATATATTTTGGGGCTTTTAGTAGTATCTAAAAAATACTTTGCATAATTGTTTGCACATTTATTTACTTAAAAAATGAGTTTATTTAAAAAAATATTGCAAACAATTATGCAAAGTATTTTTTAGATACTACTAAAAGCCCCAAAATATATATCTAACTTATAAATCCGATAAAATAGAATTTCATTTATTGCCACTTTTTGAAGCCACATACCCTACTGTGCAATGGTTTCAATATCGATTTGTGGAAAAACTATAACGGTGCTAGCTTTCATACTTGGGTGTTAGCTGGTGCTAGCTATAAGGATTCGGGAGCTAGCTTTTTGAGAAAAAATATTAACTTGGGGGGGGCTAGCGTTGACTTGGCCCCCCCGGATTCAGTTACGGTTTGCGGAAAAACTATAACGGTGTTAGCTTTTATATTTGGGTGCTAGCTGGTGCTAGCTATAAGGATTCGGGAGCTAACTTTTTGAGAAAAAATATTAACTTGGGGGGGCTAGCGTTGACTTGGCCCCCCCCCGGATTCAGTTGCGATTTGTGAAAAAACTATAACGGTGCTAGCTTTCATACTTGGGTGCTAGCTGGTGCTAGCTATAAGGATTCGGGAGCTAGCTTTTTGAGAAAAAATTTTAACTTGGGGGGGCTAAGTCAACGGACCTTAGCTAGCCTTGATTACTAAGTGAAGAGATCATATATAAGCTTTCTAATGACTATAAGGTGCCATGTGCAAAATATGAAAAAATGGATGGAAAACCGGGGGGTCTGGGGGGTATGGAATACCCCCAGCTGCAAGGAAGCAACAGGGCGGCTTTTCAAAATTGATAACAACGCAAATTCAAATTTGATTCTTGAGTGTTTGTTTCTTGTTCTTGTTTACTTACGGTTAGTAGGTTACCCCAGACGATAGTTACCATTTCATACCCGAATATCTCAGCTAGCAATCGTTATGGTGGTTTTTATCTTACCAGATTTAGACAGAGCACACTTCTTCTGATCCCGAAAATGTCAATAACGTAATATCTTAAAATAATCAGTGTCAAAGTTTTGAAAATGAGTTTAGGAAAACAAGTGAGATAAAATTGGGGCAGATTACTTTCCTCAAAAAATTTACTAGGTTAGAAACGCGGAGAGATCTCTCAAGGGAACCGGGGGGTCTGGAGGGTATTCCCTAGCTGTAAGGAACCAACGTAATGATTTTTTTAAATTGGTAACGCAGCAAATTTAATTGTTGAAAAGTCAAAAAGAATATTCCATAACCTCCAGACCCCTAATTTTTATTAGAGTTTTTGAGAGTTACTTCTCTCAAATATAATTAATTTACTTTTTTAATTTATTTTTGAAACTTTGGCACTGATTGTAGTTTGAAAATCCGTGACGATGCAGTAAGTGATTGTTAACCGAATAGGATTGATCACAAACGGTGCCATTATGCAATCTTTAGTGAGTAATTAATATAACATATTTCGATGCTTATGTTTTATTAATCTGAAGGTGACTTTATAGGATTTCAAAAATTGTAGCGATTATGTTATTGTGTTCACGATGTATTGTTGTGTTTTGGTGTATAAATAAATATTTATATTACGTCATAGCGTACTCTTTAAATTAACAGCATCTAAAACTCATTTTGTTTATTGAAAACTGGGTATATAGGCTTTCTAGAAAAAGTATTTCGAGGAAAGAGTGAGTTAAAGTTGTTCATCACTTTTTTAGATACAAGTTTTAATATTTGTGAGTTAGCTGTTGACAGTAGGCTTTTAGATTCGGAAGCTAGGTTTTTGATTAGAAATTTTAACTGGGGAAAACTTGGAAGTTTGTTGGCCGCCTCGCAGCTGCGATTTGACCCCGTTGGACTATTATATTTGGGGCGCCGTGAAAGATAAATGTTACGCAAACAATTCTGGGTCCATTGAGGCCTTTAAAACACGAAATTGAGATAGAGGCCCAAACAATCGAAAATGTACTGCAAAATTGGGTAGATTGAATGAGACACTGTAAAGCAAGTCGTGGAATCCATTTGAACGATGATGTCGTGTTTCATTTATAAATTTTAATGATGCATAATTTTGAAAAAATGTGTGTTAGTATTTTTTTTAAAGCAAAATTAAATTCCAAATTTTACATGACCCACCCTATACGTATACTGAAACTTTCAATAGAGTTTTTCTCAAAACTACCAAACTCAAATTGGCTTACAGCATAACTCGAATAATTTTCGTCCGATTGACATCAAATTTTAACTGTAACTTCTGTATGAGATTTTGAAAAGAATGACGTACGGATTTTGCAAAATATTAAAAATTGTATAAGTTATTAAGAAATTTCTCTCAACTTTTTGCGCAAAAATAGAACTTTTTTTTCAAAAACTTGCAATTTTTTCAAAAATTAATATTTCTAAAATTCCGTACTTCATTCTCTAGCTACTTATATCTAGATTAAGCAGATTTTTTTTGTTGTAAGATCAAATTCATTCAAGTTATGCTGCAAGCTCCTAAAATCTTTTTTGAAGAGATGTGTTTTTAAAAGCTGCGCTGTGCCGCCACTTTACAAATATTTGTTTGTTAAAAAAATATGCACGTGTACCTTAATACATATGTAAACAAATGATGTACTTTATTTTGCAAATAAAACTTTTTTTCTAATCTAAAAAAATTGTCAAAATGTTGGTTCATTTTCAGGCTTCCTCAGTGTAAAAACCCCTTAAACGCCCACGAAAATTTACCTCACGATAACAATACTAACCTTGATCAAATAAAAATTAATGCATCTTATTGGATGATAAAGCAAAACTACTAAGGAAGATGCAAAAATTTTATTTGACACAACGATCTTTCTAAATTGTTTGTTAAACCTACCTAGTGAAATTTCTGTTATATTTAGAAACAATTTTATTTGAAGAGTTTCTCAATTAAAAGTGAAGTGATATATTGATACGTTTGATTATATTTTTATTCTTTTACTAATGTGTCGGCCATGATTTATAGACTATATAAATATTGTTATTAGTTCCAACACAATTTCTCTTCTAGACATTAATGGCACCTTAACAATATTAAGTTAGCTGGAGATCGTTTTATAGCAACTTTTCGTATAAAATCTTATCGTATAAAATTGCACTCCAACTACATGTATGGTGGTGCGTCCCTATTCTTGTTAATTCACCACGACTAAGGTTAATCGAGTAATATAAGCTTAAAGGTGTTTATTATGATTTCCATTACCGTATGAAATTATGTTAGTGTCTTACAACACAGATTAAGGATTGTCGCACCAAATTTGGTTTAATTGTTCATGAATCATTCAAAACAGCCATTTCGATGGATCAAAAGTGATTTTTCCATAAACTTAGCAGTTATTGAATCTAAATATCTGTTGGTTGGAATTTCGTATGAAATATTTTAATTTCTACATACATACATATAATGAGACCATTTCTAACTTTAGGAAGCTTGAATGACTGGATAATAAAAAATATAATTCACCTAGATGTTATTACATGCGGTTTTTCTTACGTAAATATTTATCTGTATGTTATTTTTAAAAGCGAACATTAAAGCCGAAATTTTGGTCATCATTTCCGTAAGGATGCCGAAATAGTATTTACGTTATTGATATGATTTATTATTTAAATGCTTGTTGAAATTTGTTGATTAACTGATAAGAAGTAGTTTATTGTAGGTATCTCATACACACTTCTATTATAAAAAAAAAAATTATAAGCGCGTGATTGACGATAAGAGCGCGTATACGCCCTCGCATATTATCATTTTTGATTAAATTTTGTTTAGGAAAACTAATTTTTTATTTTTTTGCAGGTCGATCTCACTTAAATTATACGAAATTTAGTGTGAACGAAGTGTTAAACAGTTTTCCAAAATCCTAAGTGCCTAAATCGTCATCACCACACCACTGTACGCAGTATATGGAACTTTAGTTTTGTTTATTCCTTAGATCCTTAGAAGATATTCATGGTTTTAATGGTAAGTTTTTCTTAATTTTTCAATACTATTTTCTTTTTTGTTACTAGCATTTCTGTATGTGCAATTACTTTTTTTGTCTACTTTTAGCCCAACGATTTATTTCTTTGTTAGAGCATATTATGTGTTGGTGTATTGTTTTTTTGTCATTTTATTACCTATCGTTTTATGACCAGCAGCATTTTATGTGCGATTAAATTCAGTTTCCTCATATTTACAACGTAATAGGTCCTCTACCGTTCCTTGCGGCACCCCTTTGGCATTTTAGAATTGATTACGGTTGAACGTAATTATTTTATATTTGTCTTAATTTGTTTATTTTTTGTAGGTATAATATGCAAATACTTATTGTTACTTTTAGTAAGGTCGTAAGTTTAACTCGCAGTGATTACAAAAAGAATTGTTTTACGAGCACGCCAACTTTATATTACGATTTTTAATTCTACTCCAAGGTGATCAATCGAAAAAATGCATGTTTTAAGCAGCTTAACTACAAAGTAAAAATTCTTTGGAATTTGTTTATAACTTTTTTATATTCATTCAAATATACAAACATTTTTAACGATATAACCGGTAGTCTTAAAGGCATACGCAGTTCTCCTAAAAGAAAACTTGCAACTTTGTAAAGCTATGCTCTCTTTCGCCATTTATGCAAAACGGGAAGTTGAAAAAAATTGGAGTACTATAATAATTTAATGTAAAGATCAAATCTATTGTTGACACAAATGGGAGTAACAACATTAAAGTTCGATGATTTCATACATGTAACAATAATGTAATACCGATCTACCTACATCTCTTTTGTATGTAATGTATTTTTACTATAACAATGTGAAGGTCGATATTCAATACAAGGCTGCACTTTTTCTAAATTTTCTCGAATCCGATAAGGTAATCTGGACCACCTATTACACAAGAAAGCGCCCTCGTACGCCTTGTGAGTTTTTTCAACACTTTTCGTGACAAAACTCGTCATTCACCATAACTTCTAATAGAACCTCCTGGAGATTCCCACACTTTTTACAGTTACGTTTCATATGTTCTTCGATGAACACGAACTGTTTTTATACAAAATTTATTTAATTATTTTGACATTTTGCGAGAGGCAATAGAAATTGATCGCTCACACGATTTGGATTTAGTTGTAATGATTTTTTCGTACCTATCAAGTCGAGTGAAATTGAATTTTCTTAACGTAACTGTGCTTTATGAATTATTACTCTATAGACATTTTGCAAGATTTACAACAAAAAACTTGTTTTTCATTTTGCAATTTGAATATTAATTTTACATGTTTTTTTAACTTGTGACAGATGCCGCCAATAAAAATTAAGAAAACTGATGGTCGATGCTACAGGTGGAATCTCCATAATTCGAACTTTTATCTTCACATTTTTACTTTTATTTCTTGAAGTACTTCTTTCACTTATTTCAAATTTGTACGTTTTCTAAAAAGAATTTAAGGTTAATTTTATCTTCAACGTTGTATTTATTATAGAGAAAATAATAATACCACCCGAAATTCGCCATTTGGTAGAGAATTTTGTACTGTTCAATTTTGGTCTGATAGTGATTTTCCATAAAAGTAAAATTAATTAGATTTTCAATTGGAAGGGGGTGGGAGTGCCATTGAGATTTTAGGAAATTTTCAAAGATGTTACGGTTTGATCTTTTATAGGTACCACCTAATAAAAAAATTTTACCAGACCAAAATTATTTAATTAAAAAGGTGAACAATTCAGTCAAAAAAAATATATAATATGCAATAAAAATTATTAAATCACTTTAGCGTTTTTTTATTTTTCCAATTTTGCAAAAGTACCTGCTACAATTACCATCTAATTACTTGAAAATTACTTTTTAAATTGATTTTTACTTCGTTTAAAACTAATTTTTCTAAAAATTTGTTGCTGAGAACTCTTGAGCCCTCAGGCAATGGAAGCGTTAATGCAATTAACACTTAAACGACCGGCAATAATTTACAAACTTTAAGAATGTGACGTATTACTATGTAAGTGTAAAGAAAACAACAAATATAAGTACATTTACAAAAGGTAGTAAGAGATAATTTATGACTCACTCCTTTGATGAATACTACACTGATGCGACGTAGTAAGTGCATAATATTACAGATTATGCCAAAAAGCAAAAATGTGAAGCCGACCTTGTAAGTGTTAATAGATAGATCAAAAGACATAACATCATATTTGATTTGTTTAATGTGATTTTGAACGCTTTGGCTGAAATTATAAGATGTTCATGCACTGAAAATATTGTGCTTAAAAGTAACACAATTTGGGTCTAGATTGTCGACAAATTCAAATTGTGTTAAAATTGTGTATAATTATTAAAATGAATTTGTAGATAGTTAAGACTAAAATTGTGCTATTTTTAAGTACAGTGTTCTGTACTTAAACCTGAAAGTTTTCACCTAAACCTGAAAGTTGTCACTCACTAATCAAAAGTCGATGATTGATTTATAATTAACCAATTAATGAGCTTTAATTACTATTGTAATTAATTGACTGCTGATACTAAAATAGCAACAATTCAATAGTTATTTTAACAAATACAGCGGTGAGGGAGACCGATAGGCTCACAGAAAACAAATTGTACTTCAAAGTATAACAATTTGTGTCTAAATTGTCTACAAGTACAAATTGTGTGAAAATTTAGTACAATTTTTCCTGTTTTTAGCACAATTTTAGTCATTTCTAGCGCAATTGTACTATTTTTTAACACGAATTGTGCTACATTTTCACACAATTTGTACTTGTACAAGTACAATTTGTACTGTACAAATTGTATTATTAATTGTATATAAGTACAAATTGTGTGAAAATTTAGTACAATTGTTCCTGTTTTTAGCACAATTTTAGTCATTTCTAGCTCAATTTTACTATTTTTTAATACAAATTGTGCTACATTTTCACACAATTTTTAGTTGAACAAGTACAAATTGTGAGAAAATTTAGTACAATTGTTCCTGTTTTTAGCACAATTTTAGTCATTTCTAGCTCAATTTTACTATTTTTTAACACAAATTGTGCTACATTTTCACACAATTGTTCCTGTTTTTAGCACAATTTTAGTCATTTCCAGCGCAATTGTACTATTTATTAACACAAATTGTGCTACATTTTTACAAAATTTGTACTTGTACAAGTACAAGTTGTATTATTAGCTGTATATAAGTACAAATTGTGTAAAAATTTAGTACAATTGTTCCTGTTTTTAGCACAATTTTAGTCATTTCTAGCTCAATTTTACTATTTTTTAAAACAAATTGTGCTACATTTTCACACAATTGTTCCTGTTTTTAGCACAATTTTAGTCATTTCCAGCGCAATTGTACTATTTATTAACACAAATTGTGCTACATTTTTACAAAATTTGTACTTGTACAAGTACAAGTTGTATTATTAGCGGTATATAAGTACAAATTGTGTAAAAATTTAGTACAATTGTTTCTGTTTTTAGCACTATTTTAGTTATTTCTAGTGCAATTTTACTCTTTTTTAACACAAATTGTGCTACATTTTCACACAATTTGTACTTGTAGACAATCTAGACACAAATTGTATTACTTTTAAGTACAATTTTTTTTGTACCGAGCAACCAAAACTTGTAGTGTTTTAAATCATTATTAAATAGGTAAAAGTAATAGTAAACCTCCCAGAAAAAATGAGAAACAAACTCATATTTTTGTGATGAGAAAGAAAACATAAAATGTTAGTGTTTGTTTATAGAAATATTGTTATTTATATATTTTTTATTAACATTTTTATTGCGATGAGCAATAAAATCGTAAGGCCCGGGGCAGCTGTTCCTCCTGGCTTTGCCGCTTTGAGAGGCCGTGCCTTTGATTACTTCTATGAAAAACTTGAAATGAAGACAAAGTTCAGAATTGCTCAATTAGTTGTTTAATTGTCAACATCTCGCATTTTAATTATAACCATTTTAATATTTTATTAAGGTAATTTATTTACTGATACAATCTGACAGTTGAAAAATTGTAATGTACATAGATCTCTTGGTTGGGTTATAAAATATTACTGAAACTTTAAACTTTATTAATTTATTTTCGGTAATACACTTCCCGGAAAGGCAACGCAAATTATTGAATGTTTCAACTTAACATAACCTAATTTTAGACGTAGTTCATATTTTATAATTTTTAAGGAACATCACAACATTGAAATATTGTGAAATATTAAATGATAAATTAAAATAAATGATTAAAAAAAAACTGATAAACTAAATATAACTTAACAATTTTACATGTGTATAGCAAAAATAAATTTTGACGAACATATCGTAGCTGATGTAAACTTGTAAATTTAAACTGCAAATTCAAAGTAACCTTAATGTGTGACCGCAGTTTTGGCATTATTTACGTCTTATTGTAGAATTTATGAAAATTAAAAAGCAATTTTTTATACACTAAATTAAAAATTTATTGTAGAAGAGCGATGACTTAAGGAGCAGTTCCGATTTTTCCATTTTAAGGATCTCCAGTCCCTGATAACCCTTATGATAGAGACCTCTATAATTATTAATCAAAGCGCTCAATAATTGATTGAACGTTAAATTATTTTCGTAAATCTTTACTCAATGATTTTAGTATTTTTTATCTTCATCAGATTGACTTGGGGCAATTTTTTTCTTATTCTGACCTAATTACAATAATTACTGAACTAATATCCTGAATCTCGGACGAATCTGACATTATTTCTTCAATCATTCATTATAATGTAAAACATCAAGAAATGTAATCTAATTGGGAATTTCCTGATGTTCCCAAGATGTAATAGTAGCAAATTTCCAGTTTACAAATGCCAACTACAATTAATTGGTCAACGACTCCTTTGGGTAAATTGGAACAATAACAAACCCTTTATAATTTCTACTTCCCAACGCTGGATCGTTGTAATATTATTATGCTGCTTCCTCCTTCATTCGAAAAAAATCAAGAAAAAAGCTTCTAAAATTTGGGATTTTATGGAATAATTTTCTATTTTACAAGGTTATTGATTTTGTATGAAAATAAATCTTCTATAAATGAGGACGATGTGTCAATTAGAAATTTATTAAAATCAACACTTCTTTGTATTTTAAACAAAGGTTAAGCAGAGAGCATTACATTATAGCAATTCAAGGAGAGCAAGTGTCATCCTCACATTTTTACTTTTCTCAACCAAGGCGTGGTTTTGTAAAAGCGTTCAAAGTACATATCTGACGTCAAGTTTAGATTCACGAATGCATTATAGTCTCATATGTACTTATTTCGTACATTTATTACTATGGTTAATACAATGTTAAACCAACAGTTCTATATGAACGATTTGTATTACATACATTACAAGTTTTTTTTATCTTAATTGGTACAAATTCAGTTACGGTACAGACAATGCAATAATTATTATTTCAATCACAATGCCACATCTCTTCAGGTAAAATAAAAATAACAGAAAGATGGTTCAATAAGGATTAGTTCAGCATCACGTTAGCATTTGACGACCATGAGATTTTCTTACGCGAAAAGGATGTAAAAATAAATTACTTTGACCTTAACATTGTTTTGAAAAAGATTTAATTAAGTAATAATAGAATCACGAAATTTTATATCCTAGAAATTAATCAGTGTTATTAAACAATTATTTTAAGATATATTTATTCATTTTACGGGCTATCTATTGTTTAGTAAAGAGGATATGGCTTTCAAAATGATATCACATTTTGTTGCTCAAAACTTGAACTGCTGTCTCTAGAGCCTACCTGATCCTCGTGGGCGGCTCTTCCAATACCAGAGCTGAATCGCGTATTGTAAATGATTTAAATGATTTAATTCCAACTAACTACGACAGTTAATTGGTGTAGAGGTTATTTGCATAAGCGCAACAAAAGCAAGCAAACTGAACAAAATTGGCCTGATTGGCTAATTCCCAATCAAAATAATAACCGACCTGATTGGCTCGCTCGTAACGCAAGTTAAAATTGAGCCTAAAGCGTTTCCATATACTTAAATATCTAGGTAAGGCGTAAATCATCATTTAAAAAATATGGGGAATCACAGAGATATTTTATTGTACGTATTTCCTAATAGAATACAAAATCTGTTTGATTCTGTGTGAATTGTAAGCTGTTATCTTTTTTATTTATTTTTCTCAGAGTTATCTTTTATTTCTGCAATACCTGTCACAAAATAATCAAGAGTCTTATGGAACAATTTCACCGACTGAAGCTAGTAAAATTACAATTTGATAAATTTTTCTCAAGTTTAAAATTTGTAATTGTTTTCTCCAAATTTTTATTCTACTTTTGATTTATATCTTTCACGAGAAAATATTCATTGCCCTATAAATATGAACCAAAGTCTTGGAGATTGTTATCCGAGGATACAAGAAAGTACATGCGTAAATGCGTCCTGCAGTTAAAATTCAATTTGTTCAAATTATTTTGTTACGAGCTAAGAGAAGATTTCCGTTCTTCTTGTTGATAAACGGTTATGTGTATTGCGGTCAAGCGGTGCCAACTTTACACTCGAGAAAACTTATTAAAAAAGAAGGCGAAATGCGGATATAATAAGACTCTTTCGATACTTAAGAACACTTTTACTGATATACACCTATCTGGGTATCTAAATGGAAGACACCGACCGTTGCTTTAATTATTTACCGCCTTTTTTATACTAATCTCTGTTTAATGGCTCGGATACGTTTGAAACAAATTGGAGTTTTCTTAATTAAATCATCTAACACGCCCCATCTAACGCTCGTCTAATGAACTCTCTTGCTTGGTGTATATCTCACTCAAAATTATACAAAAAGATCAACATGTGTAAACTAGCAATTATTATGTCTATTAAATGTGTGTGTATGTGTGTTTAAATAATTAATGCCGACAAAATGAAGATAATTTTTAGTAATTAACGGCATTAGTCTTCTAAATCAAGAGCTTTCGCAATTCGCTACAAAAACAAAATTACAAACTAAGTAATTTGTATGTTGGTAACTTTTTTTCAACCCAACACCTTTCACACCAAATCATCTAATTGCGATTTTAGATTAAAGCGTGTAAAATGCTTTTTTAGATCCTCGAAAGGTTATTTCGGTCATTACAAAAAACCTACGTCTTATTTAAGTAGAATTTTTTTTATTAGATATTATAGTTTTTTTGAACCATGAAGTTGGTGATAGAATAGATAATAAGTATGGGGAGGGAGCTACAATTACTTATCTCAGGCTTGATATTATGTTTATGGTGTTTTCTTAAAAATGTGGTTTAATTTTTCTGGTTTCTGTAATAATAGACGAAGACGTTTAATTCCATCAAATTTGATCCACTCGATTCATCACAAATAATGACATACCAGTTGTGCTCAAGGTAAAATTTAAAAAGGAAATCACTGTACAACTCTTTCTTGGACATACATGTTTTCACCTTTTTAGGCCTAGGAATTATGTTAGATATAACATTTAAGTGTTAGCAATAAAAAGTAGAAATTTTTTATAGCAGTACCATAGACACGCGACTTCTAGAATAATATTATGTGGAAAATCAAAATTCCAGCAGTTATTCATTGCACATCCTGAAATGAGGAAATTTTTGTCAAAAGTAATCTGTTTATAATAACTGACCAGATATAGTGATATTGAAATATTAAATATCTTAAAAATAAATTAGCATAAAAAAATTGACCTATAACTTTCCTAAATTACTTCCTACTTTTCTCCAGTGGAACAGTTTAGAAAATCATACTCTTCGGTATTTTCTCGAAAAGCGATACGGAGCGCCATACAGAAAATTAGCTTAATTGTTAGCGTAATTTATGAGTATACCGTAGGAGCGCAGTAGCGGAGATGAATAAAGTTTTTTTGATGTGCGAGGCGCTTTAGAAAATAATTTATTTTATGAAAAATTTACATAACAGATGGATGTAGGTTTCAGCATAACCCATAAAATAACCACGTAACATAAATGCTAACTATTTCAATAAAATTTTCGAATTAGTAGGTAGTAATAAAATATTTTCCAATAAAGTTTCTCCCATTCATACGTTAACAAAATTTGTTATACGTTCTGTATGATATAAATCTTTTAAATGGCCACTCAGTATTCAAGTTTAAAGTCACTGCAGTAGCGTTATCTTTATTGCTCAGTAAATGCGATAAGCAACGTTTGCTCATTGCAATGCAAAATTTGCTTTGCATGTAGGTCGATCAGAATTGCTTTATAATAACCATAAAAATTTTGTTCAAGTTGAAAAACTAGCGAAAAGATATTCTTTGTGACTGGTAACTTGGGTGTGATATCAATCTACGACAGTACGTACAGAGTACAAATACCACGAAGGCGTAAACCGGAAGCACTAAATAACAATGAACCTGCCCTGCTTCAATTACCACCCACATTTCCGGTTGTAGTTAACCATCTTTCAAAGAATAAGCCTATTAGTGACTGCGACTTGGTCTATTATAATATTAAACTACTACTACATCGTCTATTGAGCTGAATTTACCAGACGGTCTTGTGATTATCCACTGTAAAGAAATGTGCTATTGTTACCTTTCATTGTTCCACAGTTGGTAAAAATGAAAATAAAATATTCTGTTTTTAATATGGTGCTTAGGGTGCTTACTATATGGTCAACCGGAACGTGCGAATTTCTGAAGAGAGCTTACTCGCCCTAATCTATTCATTTCAAAAGATTTTATCGCAAATTGCTCATGTAGAAAAAATTTACACTTATGCAGTGTCAAGGCATGAACAATGACTTCATTTAAATAGGGCTATCCGTGACCGTAGCAGTGCTTTGCCGTTACAACTGGCTGCGTATTGAGCGAAAATTTCAGCCTTAAAGTAGAAAAAAAATGTAATAAAACCTCAACAATATTTAAATTTGATTGCCCATGCCCTGCGGCCTGAGGGTCGCACTAAAACTATGTAAATGAACGAACTAATCCAAACAACCTCACAAAAATTTTTTTAAACATGAAACAGGGGCTCTAAATAAAGAAAGCTAAATAAATAAAAAACACTTTGTTTGACTGTTCAATCAAATTTTTGTTTTCAATTCGAAATAAAATGCGAATTTGTACTGCAGTCAGACTCCCAGTTTGTTGGTTACGCTACTGGTTATAATAATTATTAATAAGCAACTAAAAGCAAACTACTTACAATAATTATATTATTTTACTGCACAATAATAATTATTTCCATCATTTTAGAATCTCTCGGGGCAAGCATTTAAACTTACAGTTAAAATTAAATTATTTTAATATTCTAGTTAAGTAATAACTTTACGTTAAAAATAAAATTTGTAATTATATTTTGTAGCATTTTTTTGAATTTCTTGTGATCATTTTAATATTCTAAACGTTTTCAATCAAAAATTAGTTAGAATTTTGTGCATTTTAATTATTAAGTTTAAGATAATTGTATTTTGTACCTATAGGTGGCTACAATTGAAATTGAAACTCATTTGAAAATTTACTAGCTATGTAATGAAATTGTGGAAAGGACGCGCATGAATGGATTAACGAAATTTCCAATCGGTAGTAGTAGGCCAAGGTCGCGTTAATGTTATTATAACAGTGGGAATCTCGTTAATCCGTTCATGTACGTCATTATACTGTGGAATGTTAAATAAACGTTTTCAAAAGCGGTTTTAACATTTGAACTTGATGAAATCTTAATTATAGGTTAATAATAAATTGTTTATACCACAAAAATAAGCAAGCTCTTTTAAATAAATATAAGTATAGCCATGTCAGCTGGTAATAATTGTATTCCCTTAAATGTGTAGGTATACATTTAAACTTACAGTTAAAATTACTTAATTTACTTAACATTTCAGTTATGTTACTCTGCAAATTTAATGTACCTAGTCTTGGTTCACTAATCTCAAATGATCCGGATGTCTTACAACTTTTCAAGCAATTGTAGCATAGAAGACGTATAATATTCCTTGACTATTAAAAATCACTTTTTTGAAATTAAATGCTTATAAAGAAACTATTAACTAATGACCAATAATTACAGCGCGTTCTAATTAAATTTAAAGCGATTAAAGAAAATGTATTTAACTGTTTGGCCTGCAGCATTAATAAACTACAGCAACATCACTTTCAATTATTAAATTTTTAAACCTCAAAATGTATTATTTATATATTCAGAATATGAGAAACGCCTAATTTCAAATAGAAAGCTAAACACATTATTAAACCCCTGAGGTGTGTTTTAGGATAGATTGTAAATTTTAATCGTCGTGGATATGCACATCTAATGATATAACATTAGTCATAAAATTTTGTACGCTAAAATAAAATTGTGTACCTGTACTATGTCGATTTTATTTTATTATTTTCATATTGAACGAAGTCGGTAGTTCAAATTATACTTAATTATTTTAATATGCTAGGTATCAGATTTTATCTCGATTAAAATTATTGAATAGAAATAACTCTGAGATTTTGATGTGCAGATGTGCGTTTATCTACCTCCAGTCCTAATTATGTCAAACCCACTAAACTACTTAATGAGTTTAGATGGTTAATGTCATCCAGCAAATTACGTTATTATTAATGATATTCAATGGCTTTCGATCTGTCGATATTTCCAAAGGTCGACTCTCCATTTAAATTCAACAACAAATGAGATTTATTGGAAAAATGTTGGCCCCCGTAAATGTGTTAAGTTTGGCTCATCTTTCTGGCTTTATCCTGAATCCACCATCACTTTCGTGAGTGCTTACAATTTTCCATCAAATTAATGTTTGGTGTAGTTTGTTGCGTGATCATTAATTGAATTACGCTGATTCGCCGAAGGTACCATAACATCCAGTAATTATCTTAATATGACGTTTTCTTTCACCAAGATATCTTATTATCATTCCGAAATTGATTGATGTGCATTTCTTAACCACCTTTTCGAAGCCAATATCTTGGAAAAAGTGCGTTTTCGAGCTCATGTGCGTCTTGAAAATTAAATAGATTGCCTGTTCGTAAACCGTCTTGAAGCGTGTCAGCTTCATTTTAAGTGCTTTAGGATAGTGTGGAAATTTTTACGAAAATGATTGATTTGGATATTGAATAACAAATTGTTGAAGCAGGCATTGTGAAGAACCGAGGCAAATTAATTTTCTATTGCAGGTGCAACGTAATTACAATAATTATGTTGTAATTTCTGCTAAAGAATAACCAAAACGCGTTCTAAATTACGGCTAATTCTTTCGTTGTTTTTCGAGTACTTTTTCCTTCAGGCTCTATTATACCGCTCTTGACACTATTTTAACTTTTTTATTGACAAACTTGCGATTTATGGTTAAAATTCTCTTCTTTTCAATCTCCAGTGCATTGTTATACCAACACATTTGAGGTTATGTCCAAGTATTTTTCGAATTATTTGGTGATGGTGAGTTGATTTACATTTTCTCACACCAATGTAAGGAACCGAAATGTAAAGGATCAAAGTTTTATATGTACAGATAATTTGTATAATTGGACGAAAATTCAACTAAAATATTATCTTTGTTTAGCTACCTAGCTTTTTAAGTACCTGCTAAAATAAATGCCGCCAGTTAAAAAAAAAGATAGTTTCCTTTACAAATAAAACACTTTTATTACTATACAAAGTTTGCATGCATGTAATTTTGAATTTTAATTATAAAAATGATCGCATGAGCGTTCACGTCCAATAATAAATTAAGGTTTGAATATTCAATCTTTACAACTTAAGTTACTTTATGATTATCGTGGTGACGATCAACAGGATTAATTTGATATATTGCACGATATTAGCACTAATAAAGTTCCCAAAAATTTGAAGTTATGTGATAACTGTTTTTTAATTAATAATTTATTTCTTTTACAGTTATATTGCAAAAGTATTTTCAACTTTAATTTGATATTTTTTATCTCCCGAAAGAAAAATTAATTTAAGTTTTGGTTTTTTTAAAAATGATTTCTTGAAAATTAATTTAAATATTATGTTAAGTTCGGTCGCATATAGCAGCGGTTTCCAAACTTTTTTGATTTGTTAACTTCTAAGGTTCATGCGTTTTGGACGTCAAATTTTATATTTGTTGATTTAAAAAAATTTCGTTTAGACAAATAAAATCTTTTATTCTATTTCCATATAATTCAGAACTAAAGAAATCTTTACAAATTAAGTCACAGTTTTGACCTGTAAGGGTATCTGCATTATATCCGTTTCAATGAGAAAATTTTATTCGCACATCTAAAACTCGAATTTCGCTGCATCAGTTTTCACTCTTCCCCCCCCTCAATGGAACCGACGCAGTAGCAAATTTTCCGAATTTTCTTTTCTCCGTGTAATAGTTCACAGCCATTCAAAGTTTTCTTTAAATTTCAATTTTTAGTTTGTCTAATCTCATCTTAATAGGCTTAGATCATCAAATTCCATAATCTCAAAAAATCTTTTTTTAATCATTTTTATCTTTGACTGGACACAATTCAGCTCCTATTTTTTGTTATTGTTTTCCGTAATTTTTCAAGTTCTATTTTTGTTTATTTAAATTTTATTGAAACCAATTTTAACTGTTTTCCATACATTTAATATGTTAATTCTCTTTTTTCATTTTATTTATTTCTAGCACTAAATCTTCTGTATTTCAAAACAGTCTTTACATTTCTTCTAATTTTAGAATCTAAAATTTTTTCAGTTTTCTTACCATTTTGAGACAAACCATCCCTTCGGCTTCACTGCATGTCTTTCCTTCGCCCATTTCTTCGGGTCGGTTAGACTTTATTTCCTCTTTGTTGAAATGTTTTTGTGCAAATTGTCATTTAATTTACAAAAAACACGTTTTTATTTTTATTTTTTATTTTATTTATAATTTTATTTTTAATCAATTCTTTTTGCAACTGCTAATTCCTTAATTGGGTTTTTATTTTATTTTCTAGCCCCGCGTTGGGCGCCAAATGTTTTGCCTCACGCTCTGGATGTTCAATTTTGTAATTTATTATTATCTATTAATTAAAATGGAAAACTTCTTTAAAGAGAAGAAAAAACGAACAAAATTTTTCAAAAGTTTGACAGAATTTTTTGACAATAAATATTTAGGTAGTAGCACAAGAAACAAGCCTAGAAGATATTAAATTTATTAATGAAAATTTAATGAGGTTTGATAGAATACATTAAAATGGAACGTTCAATGTGAGGATTAATCTCATTTTACACAGAATTTGATAATAATCACCGGATTCCATTACCCATCCGTGTTGATGTAGTTCGAGATGTCTTAAATGGAGGGATCTTGGATCTCGTAATATCACTAGCCCTAATAGCCACAATACCACAAATTCTACCGAACCATAGCGGGCAAGATAAGCAAGCATTAAGGATGAATTACCTAGGACTCCCCACTCCCATATTGTTTTTGTTTTTGCAAACAAATATTTCAAGGAAGGTTCGTGAACTCCTTTAGAGATTTTACTTGCAACAATCTTATATTTAGAGCTGCGCCTATGGAGTTCACCAGGGTTTTGATCTTTAATATTCTAAGCAAGTTTCCTTGTCATGGAAGCTTCCATCCCTTAGGTGTCCAATTTTCCTGATCTAGGGACCAGAAAATATATGGTCTTTGAAGTTAAGGTTCTCCAGGTCCTCTGATCTTCCAGGTTGGGGGTTCTTTGTCGGGCTGGCTCCTCGTCGTAGGTAAAAGTGCAATGCCTTCAAAACTATTTGATGTTAAAATTTAATATCATAATAGTCAGTCAAGACCCATCAGGGTTGAAGCGCTGCACGATAGATAGAGAAGATAGATAGATATGCGACCATCGTCATAATATAATTTAAGGAGTTTTTGATCTCTTTAGATCTTTATTAGATAGCATTTTTAGTTTTCTTGATAAGGTGGCTCTACCTTCTTTTGTCCATCTTATCCGAGATCTTATCGAACTATTTAGCCAGTCAGATAATGAACCTTCTGTCCTTTCTTTATAATTTTCATTGATTATCAGGGTGAGACATAGATTCTTTATTGCTTTCTATTTATGTAATATCGACTTATAGTCATAGGTACCAACAGATCATTGACCCTGGCTCATATCAAAGCTTTTGAGAGTACTCACGTAATCACTCATATTACATCTGGAGCAGGGTCTACGTTTTTATGTATTATTCATATTCTTCTGATCTTTCTTACTTAACAATCTTTTTGCCTAACAAGCTCTTTGGTTTGTATACCCATTAGTGACCATATCAGCATGATTAGTACCCACTGGGGGCATTTGGTCTGTCTCCAGGTGTTGTTTCCCCCATTGCTTGGTTGGTTTTTGTCGTCTAAATCGACTGCGAGAACAGTAGTCGTATTTACACCATGGTAGTATTAAGTAGCGTTCACAATGAGGTGGGGTCTTACCTTGTTTCGGTAGAATTTCCAAGCGCCAATTAGATTGCAGTATTTTCTTTTATCTTTTTTAATGATTTTAATATTGTTCATTTAGATTGGAGCTTGCTAGCTTTCTACCGAAGCAAGGCAAGACCCCACTTCATTGTGAACGTCGCTTTAATATCAAGATTATTTCACGGTTTACAGGTATTTTTATTCTTAAAAGAGAGATTCACGGTTCGAGCTTAGATTAGTGTTAAGAATCGATATTTTAAAATGAAACTGAACTCTTTTTAAGTAATTTTGGTTCTAAACTTATGTCAGGGAGTGGGATGAGCGGAGTTTATCTCATTGAATTAGCCAATACATGATATTTGCATGAATTTTTGGAGAAAATTAGGGTCCATTTTCAATGGTCTTTATTATTATTATTATTTCTGAACGGGTGTGGTCTATAAAAGTTACTCCCACTTGCACTTAGGTTCCTGGCCCATTGTACCCCGCGTTCCTAGTTTTACCCCAACAAATTCAAGACCTCAACAAAGTTGAGTACATTATTGATGGGTGAATTTCTTATCTCCTCGGTGGTCGGATAGCGACTCCCTAGGTGTTCATGCCTTACGGTGGCAAGAGCTGGACATACACATAGCAGATGGTATGGAGTTTCTTCCTCCTCTCCACACATACTACATGTAGGATCTTCGACGACCCCAATATTATTGAGGTGTTTATTTAAGCAGCAGTGTTCTGTGTAAAGTCCTACTGTTTTCCTCAGCTAAGTTTTGCTCAGTCGGAGTATTTCCTTGATTTCTTTGTCTCTGGGGGGTTCCCGAATGAACATCCGCGATGGCCTCAGTCCCGGAAGATTTCTCCAGTACACAAGGTGTTTCTCTCTTAGTAGTTCCTTGATAGTCCCTTTTGCAGTCTTGTATGCAATCCCGCATGTTGGTTCTGGACCTACTAATTTATTACATCAGCCTCCCTTGCTAGGGAGTCGGCTTTTTCATTGCCACTGATACCAGTGTGTCCCGGCACCCACATCAGTGTTAACCTGTTGCTTTGTGCCAGTCTCGCCAGTGTGTCAAGGCAGTTCTTCACAACTTTGGAGTGTATTTCTACTCCCTCCAGAGCTTTTAATGCTGCCTGGCTATCGGTCATGATGCAGATGCGCTTATTTACGTAAGCCCTCCGAATTAGTTCCTCTGCACAGGTCATTATTGCCAGAATTTTGGCCTGGAAAACAGTTGCGTGTTGGCCCAGGTTTATGCTAAAAGCATCCTCTGGTTTCTTACCACTTATTCCTGCTCCAGTGCTTACAGAAGTTTTGGATCCATCTGTGTACCAGATGGTTTCGAATCGTTTTCCCAGCTCCTGTTCGCCGCCCTTCAAACCCCTCTCAGGAATTATAACCTTAAAAGGTTTTCAGAAGTCTCTTACAGTGCTGGTTCTATCCGATTTAATGCAGATTGTGTTGTTACTCTTGTTGGAGTTGAAGATCATGGTATGGTGGCCCTCTCTACATATTTCTCCCTCTGATCATTAATCGTCAGCCTGTATGCAGCTATTTGGGTCTCCATTTCCACCACCAAGTGTAGTGGGTGCAGTCCCAATAGTGCCTCCATTGCTGCGGTGGGCGTTGTTCAATGGTCTTTAAAAGTTTGTTTTTATAATTTTTCTTGCACCATTTTCCATCATTCTCTCATCTGACAATTATTAAATTTGTGGGCCTGTTTATCATGCTATCTTCCTAACATAATATTGTCTACTTATATTAATATGTTTGTAAAAAATGGATAATAAAATAATTATTAAATGTTTAATTTGAGATTGAAGGAAAAATAGTATGTATAACATGTAAAAAAAAGTGAAATGGCGTACAAAACTTTGGTGTTATGTTATCCTAACCTAACAAATATTGGAGGTTGATTTGCTTAGGTAACCAATGGTGAAGTAGGCGGCTAGGGGAGGTTATAGCTTTTTACTGTAGGGTGCCATGTGTACGATGTAAAGAAAGGAATATGAAACCGGGAGGTCTGGGGGGTACGGGGTACCCTCCAGTGCAAATAAAAAATTGCGAAGAAAACAAAAATAAATATTCCCTACTTAAATTCGTAGTACCAAAGAAAAGAGTCAATTCAAAAAATTTTTTATTGCACTTTGGCATCTATAGATTGCCAAAGTGCAATGAGAAATTTTTAAGAATATAATTCGCTTTTCCAAACAAAACACCAAAGAATTTATCAAATTTTTAAAGTTTTTTTTCGTTTTTGAAGTGAGTTAAAACATCCCTAGCTACACTAATGCCTATTTAAGAAATTTTTACTTTACCATACTACATAGTATGAGTATACGTAGTATACCATAAGTTTTTAAAAAAAGTTTTGTAACCAAAAGGTAACCTACGTATCTATATTTTTTTAAACAAATTTTTAAACCAAAATTATCAGGAAAACATAGGGTGACAATATTTATTTGGAAGAAAATGGTGAGAACTTTTATAATAATGGTAGCAGTGGCATAATTTTCGTATTCCGCCCATGTAATCGAACCAATATTGATAATCTATATTGCACCAATATTCGCACTATATTTTCCCCATATTATTGCCCCAATATTGGTAAATATTATTGCACCAATATTGGCGTAATGTTTTCTCATTATGACTCCAATATTGTGTGCTACTGGGAAACTGCTGAACAATCTTAAAAATAAATAAGCTCAACCCCGGTAATTACGTCTTGGCGGTGCTTGTGTGCGATAATGGAACACTATAAAGTTCCATAGCAAGGCTTTTTGCTACTCCAATTTGGAAATTATTTTTACAATAATAATTGTAATATTGCAACTAAATTTCAATTTTTTCTCTCACGTTTTTTTGGGCGTTTCTTTAAAACGTTACACTTGAACCGTTCCTGAAAGCTCCAAGTATGTATTGATCACAATAAAATATGCATTCTCTTAATATTCTGCACAATTATTATTGATGTGTTGAAACTAATTGAACAAAATTTACCATATGCAAGATAAAAATTATTATTTAACCTTTAACATTGTGTCTTTATCTTTCCAAGTTGAATTTAAAAATTACCAAATTCCAGTTAATAATAAAAATGCGATAATTTTGGGCCGCTGTCCCGATGGTCCACCTGATCGTCGGGAATAGGCTAGCAATCCTAACTCACTGGAGATTTATCCCAACTTGGGAAACCCGGACGCGAGCCCAATTTTGTACTTTATCGGTACAAATTGAACAATTTTATTGAAGAAAATAGTGAAAGAAATTTAATGAAATCGATTTCTTCTTTAGCCACATTGGTTTATGTGAAAATGGTGCTTTTTCAATAATTTGGCTTTGTTTTGAAACTTATCTTGCGATAAACCTAACGTAAATGCATAAGTTGGTGCTTTTGTGCGTTTGGACCGCCACAAAAGTAACCAAAAATAAATAATTCTACTGTTTGTACTGTTATTTATTATAGTTGGTATTCGTAAGATTTTGTATCTCAAAGGTATCTACTTATCTTTAAGTTAAGTCTGTATGTTACTGAACTCCTTCTAAACGGCACGACCAATTTTGATGACATTTTTTAGTTGTGTATGAGTATGAGTAGAGATGGTTTAGGTTCACAGTTGGACCCAGCATGGGTTAATATGGTGTCGTGGACTTGTAGTTTAAATTGCAAGGTGCATTTTTTTTATAAAAGTGGACCTGTTTCATGATTTTTGAGTTTTTCTTGTACCTACAAACTTGCAATAATACAGAACAAATCCATAGTTTTATTGAAAATATGGAAACCGCAAAATGCTGCGGTTTTATTGTATGTCGTAATGGTGGTTGATCGATATCATTAACACAATAACAATGAAACGATATTGATACAAGATGCGCAAATAATCGGTAACCACATCCGCAATTCGATAAACCAAAAGTAGGGGATATTATTACACTAATAAATAGGGTTAATTTGTGGGAAAAACATATTAATTTCTCGGTTGCGCATTTCTGCAATTCTGAATATAGAATAATTTGGGAAATTAAAAATAAACTTGCAAGTGTCATAATCTGTAATCTAAACAGATTTCCAATAAACCATTTGCTGCATTATTTAATTATTTAAAATGTAATTATTGTTGTTACATTTTAAGTTTGTTGACTTCAACCAGTTTTTACGTGCTCTATGATAATGTGAAATATAAATATATAGAAAAAGAAAATTATTTAAAACTGGTTTAATGACTATCTGGTATGTTAAAATGACATGATTTAATTTATATAAAATAGATAGATATTTGATTAGAGATGTTTTGCTATGTAAAATTTTTTTTTATGGAGCAACTCTTGAATTTATTATGGTGACTTATTTGTTACACGTTAGATTTTATTCGCTCCACCTTATGAGGTGAATTATAAATTGATAAAAGAATTTTTTAGTATCACATGTGCTCGATAGTGGTTACCCGGACATATAAAACTTTATATGCGAATTGCAAAATTGCCCCGAGCAATTGAAAAAAGTGCGAGTACCGATTTGAAAGCGAAATCAAATCAACTAAAAGTTCTCACGGTTATAAACCCTTTTAGAATTGAATGTATTACATCATTGTAATATCTTCGTCTATTTGTGCATCAAGAGAAAGTCGTTCACGCAGTTGGTACGCATAAAGGAACCATTTTTATAACCAATCCGCGTTTAATTGCATACTCTACATATTGTAATGTGCATTTTATTTTGGTCACATTAGAGGCAACCCAATTAGTTTGGCTTTACGCTACCAAATACAGAATAATTATATTATCATAATGCTAATTACGCTTATTGTCCCATTTAAAGTGGCACTCGAGTTCCACTTGCTTTTCGAAATGATCAAGTTATGGTTTCTCTGGGATTAGTAAAAACTGATTGCATTCAGTCAAACGTTGAATCAATAAATAATTGAATGAACGGAAAAATGTAATAATCATACTTTAGAAATTTTTCAACTATGAATTGCAAACATTACAATTGCTTATTAAAAATTTTTATATACTTAGTAATGTCAACAATAGTAAATCATAATAGTATTATCAGCAAGTACAATGACGAACAACAATGCGCTAATTTTTTTTCAATGTGGGGCACGGCCGTATGCAAATGACGAGAATCATCCTTACAAACTTTTACCTTTATAAATATTTTAAGGTTAGAGCGATGACATTTAGATCACTATCTGCTTTGTCTTTTACAATTACTCTTCACAAAATACAATGAAACAGATGAGTAACAGTAAACTCGACCGTTCCTATCTTGTACATCATCATCACCATATTATATTTTTGTTCACTTTAATTGCAGATATCAAACTAGAACTTGCACTTTGATATATTAAAATAAAAGCATTCCGATAGTCTTTCTCTAGTATCGGTAATTGATTGTATTAAATATAAACGTGTAAACCAAACCTCCTATTCTTTATAAAATTATTGACGAGTTGATTGATTGATTATAAAATTCGTGATCGAACAACCTGTTGAGTTACATTTGATGAATACTACAGTTATCGTATTTGGACGTCAAATAGTACATTTTATTGTTATGATTTTCAATTGATCTGATCACTTTTGATCTGGTGGAAAGATCATCCTCTTATCATTTTAGTTTCCAAAAAATCGAGTAGCAAATCGACACGAGGCTGTTAAAATACGCACTTGGCATATCGCGTGTTATGACCTTCCCAAGGCTGTTATCATTTTAAGGAAGCTTGGCCTCAGATATTTATGTACTTAACTGCTATTTATATTACATTAACAAATAGCGTTTTACAAGGCTTATCTACGCACGGTTCATTTAAGATTAAGTGATATTTAAGAAACTTCATTTAGAAAAAAAAAACATTCCGACTGACATGGGTGACATTATTTTTGCTGATGTCAAATCGATCCACATCATTTTTCAAAAACTCGTTCTACGTAGTAAAAGATTATTTTTGGATTCCTTTGTGGCGGCGAGCGGCTACGAAACCAGCAATCTCATTTCCATCTCTTTCGGACGAAAGGTGATTTTTCGTACTGATGGCAGTTTTAGGTAAAACTCTAATTGGCGTTTTAAATTATGTGAATGTAATCCAATTTCATATTTGTTTGAATTACGCAAAATAACGTGACCGTACATTTTTTCACCCTCTTCGTAACTGCTACTGTTTATGGTAATTTCAAACTTATGGTAATCATGTAACGCTTACCAACTTTTAATATTAAGTGCTTTTATCAATAAAGAATATCAACATAAATCATATGAGAAATATTTTACGTAATAATAATTGTAATGCGTTTCATACTTGGACATAATGTATACTTACGATCAACTCTGTTTACAAAACCCACACTTTACTATTTTGAAATAAAAGATATGGAGCAAGTTTAATTATTAAATTTATTAAGTTGCTTTTGATTAATTGTGGAGGATATTAATTTAAAACTTTGATTTCAAGGATAGGAAAACTCAAGTATGGGTAGAACTAGGACGATAAACCAAACTGTGCTTTCCATTTGCAAATCTTTTATTTTCACTGATAAAAACAATGGAAGCTTTTGAAGATTTCCTGTGTTACGAATCATTACAGGTCATGCACTTAGAAGAATTGCTTAGACACATTTTACAACCTTGAAATACACGGTGGTTCGCTCCCAGCAGTGCTACTTCTCAATCTAATCTATCCTAAGATTTAATTTACTTTGTATTTTGATCGGCAGTAGTTCTTCATGGAGGATCATTTATAATTGGCTTATTTTTATAGATTCGCTATTCGGTTTCTCTAGTAAATTTGGATTATGGAAATAATTTGAAATTTTCTTGAATTGTGAATTTCCAAGGGGAATTTGTCGAACTGATCCAATAAAATAACTTTTTTTGGGAAAATTTGCGAAATCGTTAAATTTTATATGGAAATTGGACTTCACTGGATCACAAATGAGAGATAAGGACACTTATTTTAGTTGCTTTGGAGTTCGCACTTACATAGCAAGTCGGGATAATTTAAGGTTAAAAGGATAATAAGATTTTAAGAAATTTGTTGAAGGTAATAGAAAATTAATAAATAATAATTGAAAAAAAATCAAGAGGTTGAAGAATTTTTTTTTGCTCTGAATTTTACGTCCAAAAGCGAACTTAAAACAAGTAATGTAGCAGGAGTACGATACGGAAAACAACCTGGGCATAATTACAAACATGTCCTTAAAATTAAACGACCATGTTTAGTTCATTATCACGAAGGCTTACATCTCTTTGAAGCAGTTAAATTTATTTACGGAACTTCTTACACTTGATGTTCAGCTTATGGTAGCGGAATTATTAGTAATAAATCTGTTGAATTAACGGAATTCTATTTATAGGTATTGATTTGCTTAGGAAAATTTAAAACTTATTTCTTGTTACTTCAAGTACAGATAACTGGTAACTACTTTATGGTATGGTTTGATTCAGTGGTGCAGCAGCTAGGATTTTTCCAAGAGGGCAGCTAAACCAACTTACTTGGTTTCACGATTGAATATACTCCGAAGCAGTTACATACCAGATTATACGATATCATCAACCAAATTTTAAATTTTTGGGGAGGGTTGTAATCTATTAGCCACCACCTTTGTTACGCCACTGCGCATGATAACTTAAAATTAATCTATTTAATGTAGAATACAATTCGTATTTGAGAAGAACCATATTGTCTTCCATTAAAAGATGATCAGAATAAATTTTTGAAAATTAAAGAATTGAACCTGATACCTCGGTATTAGTCAGTAGCGTAACTAGGAAATTAATTTGTTATAATAATTCTGATTATCATCTGATTGATTTGTTCAGTTATTACCAACCAAAATAGTTTACAAATATACAAAAGTTTACGACCTAGTACGAAATAGACACATACATCTAACTTGTCAGAATTCATCTAAATGAGGCCGCAGGCCGAGCAGTTAAAAGCTTTCTCCACTGTGTGAATTTTCTACTGATGAAGCTAAAGACTGAACTATCACATCAATCATAATATTTGAGAAAGAAAGATTTAATTAACAAAATTTATTACATGCATTTAAAAATTGTATAACTTTTAATTTCTGGTTCCTGGGGGTTTTCCCTGTTTTAATACGGTTTATCATCTATTTATCATAAACTAAGTTTGTCTTTTAGACCACGGGGTTCGGGAGTGTATATACTGGAGTTTTGAGATTTGAATACGCTAAACACCCGTAAAATCTGAAATAGCACCCCTGCTGACGAAGTGAGAAATATAGGTTATGTATTAAAATAGCCGCTTTTACTTTTGAATTACACCCATTTAGATGCGCGCTTAATTTTGACGTTTGAAATTTGGTCTTTTCATATTTAGAAATCTTTAGAACAACTCCAAACTAATGAAATTTTTCATACAAAAATCATCTTTTTGACGAAACTCATTTTTACTTAGAGGGTTATGTTTAGAGACCAAAAGTACCATATGATATGGTTTGAGATAAAAAGAAACAATCTGACGCTAAATTTTGCATGATTTTCTCTGACTTTTATAATATTTTTTTTTAATTTAAATTTTGGTAAGATTTACGACTTTTAGGTTTAAATTTTGAGAATTTGGTTTGTTTAATTCTCAACATTTGAGATTGTTTCTCCTCTGAAAATTATAATTTTTAAGGCCATTAAAACCGAACCCTGTAGATGCTCTACCAGCTGCCATTTTTTAGTTTAAATAGTTGCTTAATTTTTAAAGTATTGTCTTTTTTTAAGCACTTTTTTTCCGCAAAGTATACCTAATTTTCCGGTCTCTAATTACGTTAATAAACAAAATGTTGCGTAATTGGACTATAGGCAATTTATAGTACCGATGATGGCGCCACTGACACTACATGGCCGTTTTATTGAGTATAGTTGTTGATATTGCTTATTGTGATTTACAAATTGATAATTTATTACTCTTATTGTTGGTTGCCATAAAATAATAATACACTAATCATAGTCCTCATAGAAATAATATAAACACATAGACTGACAGCTAAGGTATACTCATTTCAAAAATTCAAAACAGTGTTGCCACCGTCAGTACATAATTATGTATGTAATTTTTCGGTACTTTTTAGCCTCAAATAAAAGTTAGTGCTACCTCAAAAAATTCAGTACTTTTTTTCACTTTGGTGACGCTATTTCCTCGAAAATTTCAAATATAGGTACTCTGCTTGTGCACAATTTACACCAATTTCAATACTGTTTTATTGGCAACCCTGAATAGAACCTAGACAAAAGACAACTTTATCTAGATATTCTCTATTTCTTATTTCTATTGTTTTGTAATTTGTATATGATTGTATGTTGTTTTAATAACAATTTATTATAAAATCAAGATTAGAATAGTAAGTATAGTTGGCGTAGGTCAAGGAAGCACAAATTTGAGACGCAAAATTAGCTAAGGGCTTAGCTCCCCTAAAAATTAAAAATCGCATCCTTAAAATGAGATAAAATTTAGTATTATGAAGTTTATGGTCATGAAAAAATCTTGTTCTGATCTGGAGGGTTTACAAGTAAACAATCGGAAAACGGGGGGAGGGTCTGGGGGATATGGAATACCCTCCAGCCATTAAGAAAATATGTTTTCTCTAGAATTAAATTTACGGCTTTTTCAATTTTTAAAGTCATTTTTAAAGTTCGATACCCCCCAGACCCCTCTGGTTTTATCCCCATTTCTTTAAATTTTAGGATATTAAATTGGTTTGGTCACCCTAGAAAAAGAAACTTAAAAGTGAGATAAAATTCAGTATTACGTAGTTGATATTTTTGAAAATATCTTTTCCTGACCTACAGGGTACTTTTAAAAGTAAACAATCGAATAACTGGGGTGTCTGGGAGATCAGGTATAATAAAGAAAAATGTTTTTTTTTTTGGAATTAAATTTTTGTCGTTATCAATTTTTAAAAGTCTTCTAGTTACTTCTTTGTGCTTGGGGATATTCCATATCCCCCAGACCCCCCGGTTTTGCGCCCGTTTTTTTACATTTTGATGGAGAGGGTCCAGACACCTGTCTTAGAAAATAGAAATAATTTTTGAAAATTATATCAAATATATTTCATTCAAAAATGAGATAAAATTAAGTATTGTGTAGTTTATTTTCCTTACAAAATTTTTCTCTGACCTGTAAGATGGCTTTGCCCCCTCCCGGCTTTTGGCCGTTTAATACCTTTTACTATCTTTTAGTACCTTTTTACTTTCCAAGAAGTACTTTTTATTTTTTAACTGTAACAACGCTGCTTAAAAATGATGAAGGTCATAATACTGTTATCGTTCAAATGATTTTTGGGATCAATTGCAGGATATTGAGATGTGGTTTCAACAGGATGGTGCCACGTGTCACACTGGTAACGCAACAATTGATTTATTGAAGGAAGAGTTTGATGAAGTGGTACTGCAAAGTGGCCATCACGATCTTGTGGTTTAACACTTTTTGACTTTTTTCTTTTGATCTACGTTAAACCATTAGTTTATGCCAACAAACCACTAACTCGAAATGACCTAAAGAACAACATAATTCGTACCATTCATTATACACGGGCTGATTTATGCGAAGAAGTTGTGAAAAATTGGGTTCAACGAATTCATTGATGCAAAACGCTCACGTGGTGGACATTTGAATGATGTTATATTCCATCATTAACGCCATTGAATAAGCTTTCAAATAAAAAAATTACATTGACACCTCATATTATGGTTTCTGTTTTATTTGAATTTAAAATATGTCCGTTCTTAATGAAAGATCTTTTAAATAAATTAAAAAAAATTGATTTTTGTACCAGTGAACTCAGAAATGGATTTCAAGCAATGAATGAAAATTGCACGTGTTATTAATGAAAAAGTTCATTGTATTTATGAGTTTTTCCGTGGTATTCCTGAAAATTATAAAAAAAAGACATTTTTAATCAAGGAACCGAGTTCATTGAAATTTACCAAGATTTTTTCTTGTTGTAGCATTCATGACTTTCCACTAACTGATGAGTAATATCTGAATAGTTGTTGCGAGTATTTTTCACTTTCCGGTTTCAACTGCTTATAATTTTCAGTAAAAAAGCAACAATTAAGAATTACTTAAGACCAGCTATCGGACAAGAACGCCTATCTAATCTTCCAAATAATTGTTTTATGATGACATAATTGTGAACCTGGGGTTTACATTAATAGTAGCAATTCATCAATCCAATCTTCTCAGAAGAAAAACTCTTAGTATTTGAACATGGTATCTTGATATTATGATTTTACAATTTTTTACTTTTTCTTCTCAAGCGGGGATTACAAATACAGTCGAGCTACATGTGGGGTTCCGGATGCAAAAATTGCAAGGAGCTCCCAGTTTTTAGCAATATTCCATACAACATATCAGTACCATGCATATTATAGCCATGTCAGTTTATAGGAATCCTAAGGTGTCAGAGAAAGGCGTAATTATTATCATAATTATATAGTACTCGGATAATACGATGCATTTACCCAGCAAAACAAAAAAAATTTAATAGAAGTAGTAGGTTGTAGGCGTTACAGCACAAGTTATGCACCACTTGAAAAAATTAATCGTGTAACTATAAATTTCAATTATTTTAATGCGTTATGTGTTCGACTAAATGACCAAATTAGTAATATATTCTAAATGACAGCTGTGAAATATAACCATAATTTTTTTTTTGAAACCTCAAAAACCGTATAACTAAAGTTAACCATCTAAATTAATATTTCTCATTTTTAAAAATCACAAACTGTTAGTTTTAATCAAATGTAATCTGCAGCTAGGAGGAATACTTCATAGAAAAAATTTCGGCATTAACAAATCATAGAAACGGTTATATTTGACTTGAAGCAGTTTCGTGGATCTGTTATGAATTTATAGTGTAATCCTGCCAAATTGCATTAACCTTTACGTTTAGACTGAATCAACATTGCATTTTTAATAAATCAAAACGTTCCAAAATTTTAAATTAATAAAATATATCGTTACACAACGAATTCGACTTTTTACGATTTTATTATTTGGTTATAATTAATACTTGGTTTACAAGTAGATTAACTTAATTGACTTGTTTTAGTTCATATTAATAAAATTGACACTTTATATATTCGGAAAGCTTTGATATACGAAGTTAATTTTATTAAATCGATTACTTTATAAAATATCGACATAAAAAAATGAGCACATGCACCCGAATTAAAATAAAATTAATAATTTGTTGAGGCGGTGTATAAGTTCAATTTGTTTATGAATATTTAGTAGCTGTAATTTACATAATTTCATCGTGTGCTTTTATAAAACTTAAAAAATATTTTTTTAAAAAATAAAACTACATTGTAATTTAATCCTTATTATATTTTTAACCATACTGAAAATTATTTTGTTTCATTAAAAATTATGTTTATTGCCTTGGAGAAAATGCACCGTTGTAAATAATTATTTTCGTTCATATTATTTACTTTTTAAAATTTCAGTAAAAGCGTAGTTGGACAAATTAGCAAATCATATCAGAATAATTACAGAGCAACTCTTCATAATAATGGAGATCGTAAATTATATTTACATAATTACCGCTAATTAATTACTATAATTTTAGTTGTAATTTAAGTCGTTAGTTTGTAATTTTTATAAATTTTAATGTTTTCCACGTATTTTCGTTCAAGTCTGAAAATTATCAGGGGCACAACGCACATCAACTGGTTGTATGTTTAATATAATTTATCTTGATTTATATACTGTAAGGATAACAGATATTAATTATTGCCAGTTGAAAAATATTGTCTGTTTACGTTTGCAGTTCTTCGACAAATTATTACATGAAGGAAAACTTGCAGTTACTTAATTCAATTAAGGAAAATTTTATACCTGCCTTATTAATTAACAATCAGAAAGCGTATCGATTAAGTAAAATAAGTAATTAGTCTTATTACATTTTTTATAAAATCCAATAATCAATTGAGACCACCCATTAATTCTTTACGTTTATAAAATAAATAAAAATTTGCCATTTGCAGACTCATATTAATTAATTGAATTATTATATTAAAATTGCTAAATTGGAACTTCACTTAATTATGAAATAAGTAAATAAATAAATTTGTGGTTATGATGTAAGTAAGTAAGTAACTGCTGGCAAGTGTAATTTGTTAAAATCAAATATTTATCGGAAAGGTCCACGAAATCCGGAGTGTTCACTTTCAAATAGTAGCAAATTTTTAAGGAAAATCGTAAAATATCGGACGGCAATAATTTACTTTCTATGCAACATACGAGGCAGCATATCCTATACCTACACTTAATACTTATTTATTATGAATTACTTTCCGTGTTTTGCAAGTAAAGCAATATGTTAAAGATAAATCGTGATGCTCAAATAAATTAATAAAACCGGCATAGGTGTTTCATCTTTCACTTGGCTACTAATAGATAATTTATTAAGAAGGAAACGTGCCTTAGAATGTAGCATTAGTTATTGCGGAGATCGTTAAAACGTTTAAAGTTAGATACCTTTTGGATAGTTCAAATTAACTTCACTATTTATATGTATAATTATACTGACACCTAATTATTTTTTTTAATTTCAGGACGAATGTCATACCGAGGCAAATCGGTGGATGGGCGGCGCTCCTCGCCCAGGGATGCCTCCATCACCAGTAGCGCCTGAGGTAAATCTTCAAAATCCTTTCTAAATTGCCCTAAGAGACTCGAAAAACCCATCTTCCAAATCCAACCACTTTTCACGCTTTTCATATCGAAAGTTTAGAACCACGTAATAACTTAAACCTCAATGTTATTGAAAGTTAAAAATCTAAATTATTAACTTAATCAAACATTAAAACTGTCAATTTGTAAATTTTTAATGTCGCAAAAAAGAAATATATTTGAAATAATTTCTTGTTATGCCTTATACGTGGACGTATTGCAAAAATTCATACAACCTTAAGTAAGTAAAATTAATGGGTATCGTCATTACCGTCTGCAATTAAGCAAGAAATGCATGAAAGAACCTCGCTTGAGTGTTCTATCCTAATGATGTAGCTTATTCTTTTAAGTTCTTAGATAATGCAATCGACCTTAATAGATGCAACAGTGATGCTGCCGACATAATTGTAACTTTTTTCGAAACGTGAAAAACTTGATCGGCCGGTAACATTGTTCATATTAATTATGAAATTTGACATCAATTAAACTAATTTCGTTTTCGTTTCCGCACATATGGAGTTACAATGTCTGCAGCTTCCACAAAACCCAAAAACATGACGACTACTCTTTTTGCAACATTTTCTTCAAACAAAGTCTAGAATGTCTTCGATAAAAGGAATTTTAAATCGTTAAGTATTTGTCAAGCAGTGATATACTTTGCTTCGGAAAATTTTGACGTTATGGTGAGTTGTTCACACATTTTATTACACGACAAGAAAAACGATTCAATTCCTACAACGATCTATGTATGAACAACAAATTTATGATGGTTATAACGTAGGCTGCTTTCTTCAGATATTATAAAGCCAGTTCAAGCAGTTAGAACTGACAGAAGAAAAGTTAATTGGTTAGTATACGTTAGCAAAATACATCAACGCTTTTTAATGCATAAAAAGTGAACATTTTGTCGTAAAATATATGGAACGAATAATTTTACATTAAAATTATTCTCAACTGATACTAATTAGTGCTAGAAACGTAATAATAATTAATAAACAACTTTTACACGATTAAAGAAGTGTTAAGCTACGTAAAGTAAGAAAAGTTTTAACGCTAACTGCTCGGCCATTTACTGACCAGTTGTGGTTCGAAATCCACGTTACGCTGTAGAGTTCTACTGTACCAGTCATCCATTTTAAACAAGGATACAACAGGATTTACTTCACCCCTTATAATTTTTTATTTAATTTACTTATAATTTTGTTAATTTTTTGCGTTATAATTGTTTGAGTTATAACGTAAATGTGAGAACCGTTTTAGAATAAAGAAAGTTTTAGAACTGAGGCAGGGGGAGGTTCCAAACCCTAGCTTGCTACTCAGGAACATCAGGTGGCACATCGAGGCGGTGATGGTTTGAACAATTTGTGAATGAAAAATTATTACTCTTTATTTCAAATTCGTTTCGAGTATTTTATTAAAATGTTTTTGAATTTATATTATAAGAATAATCATTGTAGTTGGGGATGCAACCAAAAATTGGCACTTGAAGTTAGCGGCGCTACTGTGTTTAACCGGTATTATAATATTATGTAGAGCAAATCATGAAAAAAAAAAACTTTAATTTCTTACACATGGCAATATTATTGTTATATTATAATAAATAATATCAGTAGAATTTATTTGAATTTTTCTTTTTTAATGGGATGGGGGCTTTATGATTCCCAGGTAGGCTTCTGGTAGATACCATGGTGTCGATAATAATTGTAAGGAAGACAATACCATTCATACAATTTAATTCTTATCTTGTTTTATTTTGATTATTATGAAATAACTTTACAATTAAATTTACTTTCTATTTGAAAATAGTCAAGAAAAGTCGGGAATAAATGTTTACATCGAATATTATATTTTTTTAAAAGGTTCAAAAATAGATGCAATTTGTTATAAAAGTCAATGTTCTTATATAAAATTGCAGAAATCGAGAGATTTGTTATATCAAAATACATTGTATCGAAGTTTCACTATGTACTATATTTGAAAAGTTAGGATCAGAACATTTAAATCGTTAAAAATTTAATTTTTTTTTTATATTATTTAGCATTTTGAATTTAAAATGTCTTGCTTTAGTCCAGTCGATATCCACTTTTCACCTACAAAACATTCCGAAGTTAATGAAATGTTAACAAATTATTTGGAGGTACTCGATGATGTCTATCTTAAGTTTCGACTTTGAGGATCTTTTGCTAACTTGGGGGGAGGCCAAAAATTCAAAATTTTTGGACTTTTTAATTTTTTTATTGATATCTCGTAAACTAAACATATTTTGAGTACTATAGTGAATTACAAAGTTGTAGAGTATTAAATTTTCTAAAATTTGGTTGGTGACTTGATTTTTTAGACTTAATATTAACCGAGATACAGCTTATCAAAATTAAAATGTAAATAAAATAACCAAAAACGAAGGTTTTGGCCCTATAACTATTTATTACTATCATTTCTATGTTAATTATGTTAATCACTTATCAATATAAACATCTTGAAACACCTATAACCACCATCCCCCCTCCCTGTCCCAAACGTGAGGATGCCCCATTTTAATTAATTACTCCCTGTTAACCCATAATCCTGAACCTTAATAAACGTCGATTAGGTAGTTTAAAATCAAGAATCAAAGTAATGAAAGTATAAAATTTATTTTTGCAATTTTGAATACTTGAATTTGAAGATGAAGGATATGGTAGAACCACTCATTTTATTTCAACAAGTTGCATAAATAAACAATTCGAGGTTGACCTCAGGAACATGTTCAAGAATGAACTCGCCCTTTTCTCAACGTCTCTGTTCACAAAAGAAGGAATGCATAAAAGCAGAAAATTAATGCCGGTATTATGCATGATTCTTTCTTATTCCTGATTCCTTGGTGAAGACGTAGACTTTGGTACCAGAAAATGCAATGTCATTGATGGTGGGTTCCTGTTGCATGGGGTTGTTTCGACCAAGTCAAGTGAAGCCACATTTTGGGTAGTCTGCTAAAACTACGTGGATTGCGTCTAAAGGCACTTTGGGAGCAATGCTATAGTGGTTTTTGATGGTTATCCAGTTGGAATTCTTCGAATGAGCTACCTAAGTACCAAAGCAATTGAACGTTATTAGCGTTCTTTGCTGCACTCCTCAACAAAGTTTGTCTTTTTCAAGACAACTGCACGATTTCTTTTCAGTGATTTCAACAAGATGAACTTCTTAACCATAATGAAGAGCGAAATAGAAGCCAAAAGGATCCAAGAAAAGCAGACAGTAGAAGACACCGATGTAATGATTGTGGAGACTGCTGTCTCAGGTGCTGACAAGTATAATAGTGTCATCATAACGAGGGAAGACATAGATCTTCTGGTGCTACCCACTGCTTTGGATTCTTTCTAAAAGGAGGTTTATTTCCAGAAGAGTAGACAGGATAACAGCCGAACTGTTCTGTATTCATCCTACTCGTTTAAGTACGAACCACAGGATATTCTTTCTTGCATGCGATAAGTGGGTGTGACACCACCTCAGAACTTTTAGGTATTGGAAAGAAGAAGGTGATGCAATTGTATAGCATGTCGGACATAGGCGTTCTAAGATGTTGATATTGATGAGTGATTAACATAATTAGCACGAAAATGATGGCAATAAATAGGGTCATTTTTACCTTCATTTTTTGGCAATTTTTTTACATTTTCAGAAACTTTGTCTAATTTTGATCGGCTATATCTCGGTTAAAATTGAGTCTAAAAATTCGCTTTGCCAACCACATTTTAGTAAATTAAATGCTCTCTAACTTTGTAAGCACTAGGGCAGCGGTGGCAAATCTATGGCACGCGTGCCAAAGGTGGCACGTACGAAAATTTTAATGGCACGTTAACGATTTACAAGTGATATTATTTTATACGCACTACAAATTAAAATGTAAAATAATATCAATAGTCGAACACATGCAGCTGTGTAAAAATGGCTAAGCAATAGGAGGCGAGAAAGTTCCCCTCTCCCTCATGATAAAAGTTCATGACAAATGATCACTTAAAAAAAGTTTACTTTTTTTTTAAACTAAAAGCCGCTACCGTCAAGATTTCTGGCTAATTCTCCAATAAGGGAGCGAGAAAGTTTGACGTTAGCGGCTTGAACGTTAAAAAAGTTAAAAACTTTTTTTTATTAAATTTTTTAATTTTAAAGGACGCTAATGTCAGCTTTCTTGCTATCTTTGTTGGAAAGTAAGGCGATTTCCAGTACTCTGATTTTAAAAATCTTTACTGGCCAGAATGATACAAAACGGGACAAAAAGCAATTAGAAAAACGGAATACCTCTTAGCCGCAAGTAAAAAAATGTTTTCTCAAGAATTATTATCGTTTTTATCGTCTTCGACAATTTAGAAAATTCATCTCATTAATTCCATGGGGGAATACCTCTCTAGACCCCCTGGTTTCACACCCGTTTTATAATTTTCTAGAAGATTTGGCAAAGACCTCCTATAATTTAAAAAAACTGGCGTGAAACCGGGGGGCTATAAATAAGGAAGAGATATTCACTAAAGAATTAAATTGGCTTCTTTATCAATTTTGAAAAGTTACCTTGTTAGTTCCTTGTGCTGCCGGTTTTACACCAATTTATTCACATTTTAGAATAGATTTGTTTTGGTTTAACCATATTTTTAATATTGTATAAATAGTATTTAAAATTTTTTTTTTTGAACGGCGAGGGGTAGTAGGTAATGTTATTTAAATTACACCGCTTACCATAAGCACTTGTTACGGCCCTGGAGGGAAGAGTAAATACAGTTATTTTGAAAATCGTATTGTTTATTTTTAAACGATCAAAATAGATTTTTTAAATTCGTAGTTTTTATTATTTTTTTGAAAATTTTTCAAAAATTCAATTCTGAAATAAAATTTTTTTTTAATAATTCTTCCCCTATTAAAAAGTGTTCGGCACGGGAGCAACTCGATTAATACTGTTTGTAAATTTTTGGCACTCGTACATAAAAAGGTTCGCCACCGCTGCACTAGGGTACACAATATATACTTAGTTTACGAGATATAAACGAAAAACTGAAAAAAGTAAGAAAATTTTGAGATTTTTGCTTTCCCTTCCTAAGTTAGGACAGAGTCCTCGAGGTTGAAAACTTACGATGTATGTACATCTTAGAGTAGGTACCTCTAAACAACCTGTCAAAATTCCATTAACTTCGGAATATTTTTCAGCTACCCCTATTATTTTTCATTATAACGATTGGACTACTTGGTTTATCTTGGGTAAAAGGATTCGGGGTTAGTTGAATTTTCTAAGAGTACCTCTATAGGAATTTCACATATAAAATTAAATATAATATTATGTAATTTTCTACTCTTCTGCTTACATTATGAATGTTTTATTCTTATGGGTTAACGGCACTGTAGAACGTGTAAAACAATTAATTCCTAATTTGACAAATTATTTGTGGGAAATGATAATAACATTTTTATATTACAATTTAACACATAACAGTGCAGAGACGCCTTTTTAGAAAGTTGTCTATTGGGCGAACCACTTACTCCAACAGTTTTTGACCACTTTTGAAAAAAATGTTTATTTTTTGCTCTAAAATCACACAAAAAGTTAATAATATAGGGGGAGTGCGGGACAGTTGAACCACTTTTTCTTTTTATTTATTTTTCTTAGGTTTGTAAACTTACCAGAGTCGCGTCGTTTGGGCTTTTAAAAGTTTGGACCTTTTAGTATTAATTTAAATTAAAATTTTTTAAATAATCTTTATCTACTCACAGTGACACCATTAAAAAGAAAAAATGGCAAATGATTCATATCTCCCCAACTGTCGGGAGAGTTAAACTACCGATTGGGGAGACTTGCCCATACCATGTTTCGTAAATAAAAAAGAGTTAACTTAAGAAATTATAATATTTTTATTAGAAAATGGGAAAGTATAGCCTTCTGCCAATATTAATATATAGGTAGTAAATATATTAAATAAACAGGAACAAATTAAATGAACATTCTGCAGGTAAATCTATGGTAAATCCTCTTCTATGACTTATGTCTAGCTACGGCCGTGATGGTAATAAATTTAAAACTAAATAAAAGAATTTGGTAAGATGCAAAAATAGTTATAAAATGTTCAAATACTGCAATCAGGGCAATAAAAATTCACTTTGTCTGCTTTAGTCAAACCAACACAAGCTTCATGAACATACTTATTGCATATAACACATCGTCGCTTCATCAGTTTCACAAATATAAATTTTTTTATAACAAAAAAGCAAAACCAATTTTCATCAGGTGCTCCCTCTTCATTCCATGGACTGTTTTCTGAGTCATCGCACAAATCTGCCCTAGGTCAGAGTCGCTTTTACTACTACACTGTAAAATGTGTCTTTTATACCTAAAAAGCCTATTATTTCTGAAAAAATTAGTAATTTTATTTGTTTCATATCAGTTAAAGTCACTTTTATAAAATTATACCCTTAAAAAGTCATATGAACCATGGTTCATCTGTCCTCAGAACGTTTGGTTCGAGTTTCCCACCCTAGGTTTTCATTAGTAAATAATACCCTACCATAAAAAGTTGTAAAGGTATTGAGAAGTAACGTTTACAATCATTAGAGCAATTATTAAGACAAACAATGGGTCAATATATCATTACTTACCTCGTTTGTATTTATAAAAAAATCACTTTATGTAAATTCCAACACAGTAAGGTTTTAAGCTTGAAAAACGCGATCGGTCTACCCTGACTAAACGACACTGCGCTTGACACTCAAATTTTGTATGGTAATGGCCCAATTAAAAGGTAGTCTAACCAACCTAATCGCCACTAAATTCGCCCAATTTTAAATTGAATTATGCCAATGGTTCATGTCTCCTATATGGTCAAGTGTCCCGCATTCCCCCTAATGATAAAACATTTTTAACGAAATGAAAAATTTGTACGTGGATCACTGTAAGTTGTAGTTTTCAAGATACAAAAATATCAAATAAATCGATGCAGATTTGTTCGAACTATCGGTTAGCCAGTTTTAAAAATATGGTTTTGAGAAAAACGCGTTTAAAGTTTTAATTAGTATTTAATGATAGAAATCTTTTATTTACCTCTAGTCTGCGATTCCTGCATTATACAATTGCTTTATTTTAACGTTCTCGTCCTCTTCATCCTTTTTGGTTAATTTCAGGTCAGCGACCACTTTGAAAAAACTGTAGTAAATTTATTACTTTATTTTGGAATAACAAGGTATTCTACAATATTTATAGTTTATAGAGCAATCTCCAAATGTATTTTACCTTATTTTAAAACTTTTGTAGCTCATTTTTAAGACCCTAAAGTATCATACAAGGAAATACAATTTTTATTGTGAAAATTGAAAATTCTACAGTGGTGCCACCCCTTAATGAAATTTACCAGCAGTCAGAATAATTTTGCAAAAAAGCTATTAAATATTTAAGTACAAACAATAATTATTATTAGTAGAAACTTTTAGTTAAATTTGATAAAACAATTGTGACCCATTTATCACCAAACTATAGATAAAATTAACTGATAATTGCGGAAATTTCATCTTCATAAATAATTACTTTATGATGAGTAAATTTGCAAATAATTATTTCTAGAAAGTAAATAGCTTATTAATTATTCCACATTTTTTATGTCAGTCTAAAACCTTTGACTTTTCACTCGCCTGACACTACTCCCCCACTTACGACTACTAAAAGCAATTAAGGGTAATCTCAATATAATCTTAAACTGCTTCACATTCAACAAAAAAATTTAGTATTAATCCAAGAAATTTTTGACCATTTCCTTAGTATCTTTGCTTCTTGCAGATTAAAGAATAAAATCCACGAATCTAATAAAAACGTGAAGCAATCTCCAATTATGGCACAACACGAAGAATTTGTTATTGAAATTATTGCAGGTGTTAATCATCGATTAGAAATTGTAAATTTTTCTCGGAACCAGATAACCTTAGAACTCGGACTCAACTTTTAGACAGAAGATTTTGATGTTGTGCGTAAATTTTGTCAAGTTATATAATTACCCCTGAACTAAAAAAAATACTTGTTTTGGGAGGATACCACAGAAAATTTCAGGTGAAAACTGAAGCGATTAATTTACTTTGCAGTTGTCAGTGGGTGCGTCATTTAATCTGCAATTATCCACAAATAGTGAATTACAGTATATGGCAATATAATTATTTTAAATTGTACTGACATTGAAAAATCATAAAAGTAAAACCACGTGCTAATAATAATTGCTCAAATGAATGCCAAATAAAGTACGCAATTGTCCTCAACTAAAATTTGTTACTATACTATAACAGTATTTTGCAACAATTATTCATGTCTGTTAATTAATTTCATTTTATTAATTATGGTTGCTTCGTGTAATAATTATTATTGATAGCAATTAAGTTGCTCAACAATGCAAACAAGCACTGGGTGAAAGTGTGAATTGGATCGTTTTTATCCAATTTAATGATGGTTCAAAATTATAAATTAAAAAGAAAACGTTAACTGGATCGTTTCTTACAATTAGTTTTTCGAGCTGTAAAATGAGATGTAATAAGTGCAGAAATTACACAGAATCCTTCGACAATTTTCAAAGACAAATTGCTGGCATTTCGCCACAGAAAATGTTTTGCTGCTTACAATTTTTTAATTGTAATTCCTATTTGAGAAAATGAATGCATTCTGCACTTGTCTAATTGTTAGTAATTTCATTTACTATTTTATTACCGGCGATATCAAGGACTTATAGAGGCGAAGTAACATAAAATTAAAAACATTAAAATTTTCTGTGATATACCTGATATACGAAGAGATCGTTGAACTGGGTACTCCGATAAGTCGAATACACCTCTCTTCATTATTTGTATTATTGGCATAGGTGCCATGACTTTTATCATCCAAAGTTGTAAAATTGCTCTTTCAAGTATTATTACCCATAATAACCGGAACGTTTTTCTTTTCATGTAATCAATAGATAATTTTTATTATGTTTTGTAGGCTTTACATCATACAGTTATTTCTCTCACAACAGATGGTAAATATAAGGCATTCTTTTGATACACTAATGACTTTGCAATTAGTTGATGTTAACACCTTTATGAACATGAATCATTTCAATAGCCATTTTTTAATAGAATATTTTTATAAAATTGGTTTACAATTTTTGCCCATTTTTGACTTTCTAAAAAGTATTATTCAAATATTATAACATGCTGAGAAGAAATAATGTTAGCGTGACCATTATTGGTAGGTGGGCTTTTTGACAAATAAGGGTAAAGGTAAAACTAATTGGACTAATTGGGAAGAGAATTAGATATCGTTATTAGTTGGAGTACTGCACCAGCATAACTTCTTCAATTTGTAAAGAGTTATTTGCTAAATTATGATGTTTCGAATGCTATTCCTAATTTAGCAAAATTTCTGCTATCATTAATGGAAATTATTGCTTGTCCACTTTTTGTAAGTGGTGCAATTATCTTGTTCGTTTTTACCTATTTGGATTTTTTTAATAAATATCAGCCATACGCTGACATTTAAATTGATAGGTAACTATAAAATTTTTGCTAAATGATATGAAATCCAACGAGCTTGGAGCAGTATTACTCTCTTATTACAATTTTACGTTTGATAAACTCATACGAATAAAAAGTCATGTAAGTCTAAATAAGAGCTCTCTTCGGTAACAATTTTTATTATAATTCCAATTTCAAAGAGTTTCTTTATCCTTGAAGGATAGAGTAATTGAAACTTTCTTAATTGCGCAAAGCACTTGCAAGATGAAAACAGCACTTGAACAATCGTTTATGAACGATGAGCATAAGTACTACAAGGTAATTCTGCGATCTAGTTAACCAGATACTTAGCTACACATCGTTATCGAAGAGTTCCATGTTTTATGAAGCTATAAACACCTACCACTTTTGAGCTCGTTGAGTATGCTATTTAGCTTAAGGGTTGAATAAATTTTCATGCTTAATATCTCAATTGCCTATATTTCTTTGTTCTTGTTTGAAGATAATAGTAAAATGTTAAGATGGTAGAGTAATCAAGTTCAGAAATAGGATCAATCTGAATAGGGTACTAACTTGAAGCAAATGGAATTAGTTTCAGAAATAGTAAAAGAGTGGAGGAGGAAGAAGAAAACATATTAGCTCCTATCCTGCAAGAAGTTAAAAACAATAGTCAACCAAAGAAACCACAGGGAGAAAATGGAAATGATCAATTTCGTTGGAAAAAAATACATAAAAAACGATCAACTGTGTAAATAAATATTATAGAAACGTATAAAATATGAAGAGAAAAACTGCAATAATTGACTAAGCTACCGATTCGAATTAATTTAAATAATGTTTTCGTTCATTCGTAAAATTAATGAATGATAAAGTTATTTCATAATAATCAAAAGAGATCGCCTAGTTCCAAATGACGTCACATATTCCACCAAGCTCACAGGCTCACAGTTTTTCAATTTTGTCACTTGTTTTTATTTATAGCTATTTTAATATCATTAAAAAATAAAAATAACTAAAAATAATTTTTGGAGTTATTAATATTATTTGTTGATAATACTGAGACGGTCGTTAGCATAGCGATTAAGCGCATAGAATGCTAATACAGAAAATGCGGTTCGAGTCCGGGGGAAGTAAGAATATCATTCTGACCGCCTCCACTTGGAAGGCAACGGCAAACCACCGAGGTGTAATTTGCCTAGAGAACATTTAATAAATATCACTATGTCCTTTTGTAAGACAAAGGAATCTGAGAGAGAGAGAGAGAAAACTGAAACAAAATAGCAATTTGTACTACAATGTAAAATTTTGTAGGCAGTTTTTGTGGTAATTATTTTATAAAATTACTACGAATTTTACTACAAATTAATATATTTAACAAATGGCAATTTTCAATGTTTAATACATTTCTAATATTTTTGTAGAAAATATTTATTAAATATATTATAGAGTAATAAGTACTTACTATAAATTTACAAAAATATTGTTGGAAAATTAAAGTTAACTGACGAATAGAAGCAACCGCGTGCGTTATGCCCAAGACCGAATTACAAGTCAGCAGCTTTTACTTTGCTGGCTAAATGGCGTATTAGGATGATGCTTTAACTCGTAATCTTTAGCTCCAGCTGACTCGTATAGCCTTACCCTCAGTTATAGACCGACCTGAGTTAGAGCGAGCTAAAAACTCAGACTTATAAAGAGATAAATTTGAATCTATTACCCTTAAATCTTTTTTTTGTTTATGCCTATTGAAAGGGGGAAAATCTTAATAAAAACACCATTAGCTGGTGCTAGGTGGTAGTGTGGGGTCAGCACACTAATACCCCCTCCCAGATGTCAGCGGGATTCACCTAAGTATTTCGCCCACCGGCATAAGCCAATTTTAACATTTCTCTTGCTTTTTTGGTACTTTTCTCTTCTGCATTATTTACACGCACTTTGCCGCTGAAGCTCTTCTTGGTATTTGGTATACCCATCAATACGTTAAACCCGCTCTTTATCTCCTTCCATCTCTCCTCACTGGACAACATTTTGTTTACTATTGTTTCCGGAGTTCCATTTAGGATTTTATATCTTTTCCTCACTTCGTCCCATCTTGGGCACACAAAGATTGTGTGGTTGGCGTCGTCTACCTTCTCCTACGTGCACCTGAAGGACTCCGCTCTTTGGAACCTCTGAAGGTACTCGTTATCGCAGCCATGGCCCCTCAAAGCTTGGGGTGAGCTCATGGTTTATCGCAACATGTCCACGTTCTACCAACGACGGATGAGTCTCCTGGTCCATTCTCCCTAGTTGCATATTGGATCACCTGTTTTGCCAATCTTTGAAGAGAACATCTCTGGTTGTTCCTTTCTGTGCTGGCGTGTTGGCTTAGTTCTCATAGTTTGCCGCTTTCTTCGCAGCCATCAGGTCTATTGGGGGCATTGCCGCCACCACCGCTATCGTATCGTTAGATGTTGTGCGATATGCCGACGTAATTCTAAAATTCATATGCTTCTGAACTGTTTCATAATGTTGGCATACGCCGCCACCTTTATGGCTCCGGCCCATACCAGTGCCCCATATAACATGATGCTGTTTCCCTATTAGTAAGACTGCCTCCGTTTTCTCGAGCACAAGTGTCAGGCCCCTACTCAGTATCCACTCTCTTATCCTTCGCACGGCTTCGTTCGTTATATCCGCTAGGGCATGTTCATTGTTTGCGGCTACGACGAAGGACAGATCGTCGGCAAATCCCACTAGTGTTGCCCCCTCAGGCACATCTATTTGCAGAGCCCCGTCATGCATTATATTTCACAAGGTCGGACCCAGTACCGACCTCTGTGGGACCCGACCCCACTGTTCACTGCAATTTCTTCTCCAAGAATTTCTTTCTCAATTATTATCGCTCTGTCACTTAAATAGCTCTTTAGGACGTTTAGTATGTAAGTTGGTATTTTCCTCTTCTTTAGCCTCGCCTACTTAAATGCATTCTTAATGTCTAGTGTTCCAAGAATGCACAGTTTCCTTGTGCGCGGCATTCCACTATTCGCCTTCTTGGCGATGTCAGTTATTTTCTTAAGGGTGTCTATGGTGAATCGGCCCTTTTGAAAACCATTTTGTTGGTCGGAGAATCCTACCCTCATTTCGAGTTGTTTGTATTCTCTTGAGAATAAGTCCTTCAAACAGTTTGTCTACCCCATCTATCAGGCACATCGGCCTGTATATGCTGGGATTCTCCAGTGGTTTTCTTCTTTTCTCAATAGGACCAATCTTGATTTTTTCTACAATTTAGATTTATAGCCCCATTTCCTAACCACTACACCAAACCTGTAAAATGAATGTCTTCTGAAGCCTTACCATGATCACTACAACCTCTTCAAACTTTTTCATCAGAGTTTTGTATTCTTGATCACTCAACTGAAAGCTACGGGTGGTTTATTTGGCTACAAATCCGACCATGTATTTTGGCCATTTTGAAAATCAGCCAACAGCAGCTTATCTACTCTTCCTGAATCCTTTTTGCTATTCTTATCTAACCTAAAATCAAGGTAGACTAAATTAACGCAATAACGATGTAAACACAGACATTTATTTATTTATCAGTTTTAGCTTGACGAAACGCCAATAACCTAATATAAGCCGCATTATTTACAAAAAAAATTATGGTACTTTTTAATTACTTTTAACGGAATTTAGGTTAAGAGTGTGTTATTTATTTGCAGCTGTAATTAAATAATAAAATTGTAATGAAGCTGAAATTGTATCTTCAATTAATTAATTAAGAAAACCTTGTCTTAGACTAAAAGTTCTGTTACTTACGAAAACAGTGACTGTTTAGATCGGGCGGGAGGGGGGGGTGCGAATCAAGGATGTATTGCTAAACTTGTAAGATTGATTTATTTTCATAGTTTACTACTCGGTGCAGCTGAGAAAATGTTTGTGTGTGAAGACTACTTGCAGTCCACCTTGTAAATTTTCAACAAATAATAAAGTAAATATTAGCAATTTCTCAGAAACCATTACTGAAAAGTAAATAATGTCGGTGTAACATTTTTTAAAATTATTAACATTAAGTAGGAACCCCCCTAAAACAAAATTAAAAACCAATAGTGCTATTGTTTTGTACCTGATTTGTACCCAATTGTACCATCGATAAAAAATTTTGTACCTCAACAGTTTTCCGGAAAAGCGCATACCAATTGTGGGGTTCCTACTTAATGCTGTAACCCCCATGTAAGCAAAATTAAAAACCAATAATGCTATTGTTTTGTACCTGATTTGTACCCAATTGTACCATCGATGAAAAATTTTGTACCTCAATAGTTTTCCGGAAAAGCGCAAACCTAATGTGGAGTTTGCGCATTGCAGGCAAAATATTATAATTATTTGCATTTTTTAATTACTGTACCTTCCCTTTGTTGTATGCCGGCTACAAGGGATTATTAGTACTTTGTAATTTACATTGTGTAGTAGCTATTATAATTTGCTATAGGTAATAGGTACCATGGCCCCCTTAAATCATCATAAATAAATTTAATTGTACCGATGAGCAGATATATATTTTAAAATAACTATTAAAAGAAAACAATGCCAAATACTGCTTCTAAAAATATACATAATAGCAATAAAGTCCAGACAGGGACGTGCCCAACCAACTTTTTTCAGGGGGGAGCAATTCCAAATTTGCCAACTGAATTAATTAAAAATTGCCCACTTTTTCTAGATTTTGCAACTTTTTGTAAATTTAGATATAAAAAAATGCCAACTTGACCAACTTTAGAGTGTTTTTCATGGGCGTCTATAAGATCATTTTCAGGGGGATGAAAAGCAAAAAAAAATTTATCATAAAAGAATTTTAATCATTTAAAACTGAAAGTTTTAGAAAATTTAAAAAATTTGGGTTGGTGAAAAATTAAATGTCTAAAAAAACTTAAGTAGCCAAAAGCTAGGGGGGCCAGCTGACCGTTTTGCTCTTCCCAATGGACGCCCATGATTGTTTTGCCAAATTTCAAAAATATTGTAGGAGAATCTCCCTCCCATCTCACCCTTGAGCATGTCCCTGAGTCCAGATATTGTAAATTTAATACAAACTAACATTACAATTTGTAATTATAATATCTACGTACTGCCAATATCTAATGCAATTGAAAAGTTGGTAACTCATAAATTTTCAAATCACTGTTTCATTGAGTGACAAAGTACTTTCTCACGTATCAGTCAAGCATATTATTCTAAATAGCACTTAGTGGTTAAATAAAAAATTATATTTATGTATCCACAGTGCATCAACCATGGTACAAAAGACATGGGTGGTGTAAGCTTCAATTTTTTTACTGAAAAATTTATTTAGTAAAAATTGTTTATTTACAAATTCTAAAATGCCGGAGTCAACTGAAGTCTACGTTGCTCGCTTGAGATCTTACAATCAATTGATTAAAAATAAATTTAACGAATAGGAAGGCGGCAAAAAAGGCCTAAAAGTAATAACGGTAAAGTATTACTAAGTATTGGTAGTACAAAATATTTAGGGGAATACCCAGTAAAGAAAAATTCTTAGAAAAATAAACACAATGTAAATTATAAAGTACGAATAATCCCTTGAAGCTGGCATATAACAAAGGAAAGGTACAGTAATTAAAAAATGCAAATAATTATAATATTTTGCCTGCAATGCGCAAACTCCACATTAGGTTTGCGCTTTTTTGGAAAACTGTTGAGGTACAAAATTTTTCATCGATGGTACAATTGGGTACAAATCAGGTACAAAACAATAGCATAATTGGTTTTTAATTTTGCTTACATGGGGGTTACAGCATTAAGTAGGAACCCCACATTTGGTATGCGCTTTTCCGGAAAACTATTGAGGTACAAAATTTTTTTTCGATGGTACAATTGGGTACAAATCAGGTACAAAACAATAGCATCATTGGTTTTTAATTTTGCTGACATGGGGGTTACAGCATTAAGTAGGAACCCCACATTTGATTTCCGCTTTTCCGGGAAACTGTTGAGGTACAAAATTTTTTATCGATGGTACAATTGGGTACAAATCAGGTACAAAACAATAGCACTATTGGTTTTTAATTTTGTTTTAGGGGGGTTCCTACTTAATGTTAATTTTAAAATTGAGGTAATAGTCGGCACGCAATAATTATTTTAAACCAGACCGAGAAACTCACGTTTTGGTCCATGGCTTCGCATTTAGCAACCCCTCACTGAATTTGGTTACAAAATATCAGAGAAAAAAAAATAACTTTTAGACTTTCATTCAAACGCCTTTAAATAATGACGTAGGGTGGTTCCCCAAAAAAAGGTACGATGAGAAAATTTTTGCATCAAAACTCCATTGTGGGAAAAGTAAAAAATATTTTTTCTAATATTGTTTAAATTGTTGAGAACCACTGTATCTATCAATCCGATCCAATTAGTATGCTAATGAACGTTTTTTGTATCTCGTTAATATGGAAGAGTTTCATTGTGCAAATGTAAACCCACCTAAGATTGTAGATTTCTCTGTTTTATGGAATTTTTTCATTTCGCTTTATTTAAATTATGTAAAAATATGTAAAAGGATACGTTTAAGTCAAATGTAATTTACTATACATTATTCGTATATTTTATGTCAAATGCTGACATAATATGATGCAAGTATTTGAATATTGAATTGATCTGCTTGTGTGGATAAATAGCAAATGGTCAAATGTAATTCGATATGACATATCTTGAATCTAAGCATGTTAGAATCATTAACTAACATACACTACATGCCGACGTCACTTCTTATGCATAATAGTCGCTGATCGGCTTCACAAATCGTATCTGGACCTAAACTAACACAAGAACAATTACGAAAGTTGCATGCGGTATAAAAAGTTGTATTTTCAAGTCACCGTATTTGATTAGTTATCAAACGCTTCACATTTAACGTTTCATTACATGGAAGACCATCAGGAAAATGTAAAAGTCATTTGTCACCACTATGTTTGTGCCATATACACTATGTATTTCTTTTTTTCGGTTTGATACAAAATTGGATAATTTTTGTATAATGGTCCTGAAACATGAAATGTGCTACTGGTTATTAAATACAAATTGTTGCTTTGTATAATACAACAGTGGTATAAAAAATTAATGAGTTTCCGTTCACGCAAGGTGTTAACCTTTTTTATTATTTGTTGTTTAATTATGCTTACTGTTATATGTACAATATTTTCAATATAGTTCGTTTTAGGCTGAAGGACCGCCAGTTCAGATGGAACCCGTGGATCTCAGCATCAAAACCCCCGTCGTTCTTCAAGTACCTAAATATCCACCGCAAAGGCTCAAAACTATTCCAAATTTGGATAAACCTATTAGTACTGCAGGTTAGTGTTTCAAAATTTCCTCATACTTATTCTACTCGAACAGTTTCAATTTGAAATACCTCAGTTTAATTTTATTTTCTTACTTTTAGTATTAGTAAAATTTTTATTTTTATGACTTAATTTACTTTAATACTCATCCTTTGTGATTTTTGATTTCGCAATTTATTACCATTAAAAATTTCTTTTGTCAATTGATTTTGCTGAAAAGCAAACCAAATTTCAAAGAATGTGCTATGCCTTTTTAAATTTTTATTAAACCTGTTTTGGTTCGCTCTTAACTTTTATATAATTATTTTTAACTATTAAAACGTCTGAATTATTGCGATCTTTTACACTTCAAATTAATCACTTTTATACACGAATTTTTATCGGTAGGACCTATTAAGTTTTCTACTACACGAAATTTTGTTAAATTAACTGCTTATCGAAGAATTCGGGTAAAAAGTACATTTACTAAAATTCTTTTTTTTTAATAATAATTTTCTAACTAATACTCCTAATCGCCTCAAATTCCTAAAGATCGAGAATAATTTAACCGATTTTTTATTGCAACCAAGGCCCGCACGCCAATCAAATAAACTGGAGTTATAAATAAACTAATAATAATTTAAATTTACATTATCATTTTTTATTTTATAACAATGGAAGTTAACTTCTTGGTTTTTTATTACTCCAAGTTATATGTTACAATAATACACAGTAGGCAGTATGTTAATCGTATTAGTCACGCAAAATGCAAATTATCTGTTTAAAATCATCGATTAGTTATGTGATATTGGTTTATTATATCAATTTAAAGGATAAGGAAGTTATTTATGTTCGTAAAAAGCTTTGCCGATTTTTATTGTTACATCTGTTTCTCGTGTGTAAAAAATAATTGCGAAAATTGTTTTTGCATTCCTCTCGTAAATCACAGCTTACCAACACTCAAATCGATTAATTAAGGGGCACCTCAAGGCATAATACCGGGACCAGTTCTTTTTACTATCCATAACTATATTTGTAAGTGACACTAAAATTAATACTCGGGACTGAATTTTCTATATAATATTCATTTAAAAAGTTACGATCTAAGGCACATTTGCGTAATTGATTCTTCAGGTGGAATGTTAAGATAAACGGAGAGACCACCCAACTAATGTTGTGTATATGGTAAATATGCAATTACATATCTTGGACTTTATTGAGATTGTTGGTTTTGTTACAATAACATAATATATAAAATGACAAGGCAGACCAGAACTCCACTTGAGCTGGGATCAAATAGAAAATTACTCCTTCGGCATTTTTGCTCGATATGGCTCCGACCCAAAATTTTGTGTATGTCAATAAAGTTTCTTACGAATATTGCTGGTTTACTTCCCTACTTGTAATATAATAATTATAAATTGTTGTGCTTTTGCACGGTCTTAAAATGATAAATGTATGAAAGACACGAAATAATAAAACGTAAACTAACGTCGAATATATTAGAGTAAAAACGCTTATACGAAAATTATAATCAACCACATCGTCGTATATTATAAAAGTTGAAGAAACGACTTCTGTAATATTTAAATTTGCATCATGCAAAAGAAAATGAAATAAATTATGTAAATTTGGGGCCCACTGCCCGAATAATATTTGCGTTTTCCACACCTAAAGTTAATCGGTTACTGATACGAAATTCTTTTTTTTTATATTTTTTGTACCAACTTCACTTTCCCCTAACTTTTCGCAAGATGATATAACATTATCAATTGAAGTATTTTCACGTAACTCCAATTAACTTAGAAATTAATTTATAAACACTAATTGCGAAGTATTTATATGATAGAAAATTATTAAACATATATGTTATGTTTACAACATAAACATGGTATGTTTATTAATTTTGTATCAATTAAATCATAGTCTTGTTTTGTTTTGTCATCACATGGAATACTAACCATACTCTTCTTATGGTTTCACCAATAAGAAACGAATAAATACGCGAGGTGCGAATTTTTCTCAACAGAGGGTGTAAATTTCAAAAGTTAATATTAATACCTACTATTTTATGATTTCACTAGAAAAACAAGATTTCTTTGGACATGTTAAATCTTGTTCATAAAAGTAGTTATATATTTCTCGAAAGCAGTAAATGAATTCTATTTGGAAATATACGTCATACATAAACGAGTGCGATAAAATGATAAATGATCAAGTATTTGCATGCTATTCGCCACCGTCTTACATCATTGCGGGATATTTATATTTTAATTACGATTTTATTTCATTTGAACCAATGCGCATAAATAATTGCTATCGCCATTAAAAGCGTATAAAAATTTCAGGTGATCAACCCCTATACGTAATAGGTGCCCTCGACGGTTTACAAACATTCAATGCATGTCGAGCTTCGAGCAAATTTTTATCACATTCATTGAAAATTTTATTAGATAACAAGAGCAATTTATTATTTTACAATGCGAATGAGTTATAATCTACCGCAGTTAAGGGCAATGTTTCTTAAATTAATTTTGTATGACTTGACTTTTTTTTTTTTTATGAATTTTGTATGACTTGATACTAAATTATTGAAAAACTTTTTCAACGTTCTGGTAGTATAATACTATAAATTTCAACTTTTCCGACTTCTTTTTCTGAAGTTTGCAAATTTTCTTTTAAATGGAGAATTTGGAAGGCGAGTTAGAAAATTTCGCCAAGTACTCGTAGGTAGTTAGTAGTATTTTGCATTGCATCATTTTTACGAACTAAGCAATCAAAGCTTTATTGTTAAACCATTATTTTTCACAGTGAACCGTGGGAAGCTGACAGTTTTGAAATGCATCAGAAAAGTAATTGTTTATTGATGTAAATATAATATTGACTACACGTATTTGAAAATTATATCGTGGTACAAGAAAATTGTAAAAATATTGCAAAATGATCTTCAATAAAATTTTAAATGCTTGTAAGATTTCACTTTTGTGACACTTGATTTTTTCTTTCGATGCCCCACTTAAAATTTATGAATGGCCAACTGAGAGTTGATCAGCACCCTGTACCAGAATTGGATCATTCTAAATTTTTAATAATTTGTGATTTGGGCGATTGTCCGACAGCTATACCTTGAATTATTTTGATTATTGTTGAGGTTGGAATACTAAAGGAGCTGCAGCTTCTTATTGTAGAGTGACTTACATATACATAAAATGTGTAAAATATTTTGGGGTACGGGATACCCTCTAATAAGTCAAGAAAAATCATTTAAAAAAATAAAATACTAATAATAAATTACTGAATTAATATAATGGATAAGGATTACCGGGAAAACAACACCAATAAAACAAATGAACTGCAGGTTGACGTTTCTGCTCATATATTGTATGCCATCCTCAAAACTAAATAATAAGGGGAGACATGAGCTGCAAACATAGGACAAGGGTTTAACACTCACCTACAACACTACGTCTTACAGCTCATGTTTTTCCTTAATTTTTAGTCTTGAGGATGGTATATAATATATGAGCCAAAACGTCGACTAACAATTCATTGGTTTTATTGGAGTTTTAATTTCCCGATAACCCTTATTCATTATAATATCACCTTGGAAAAGATTATTACTCTAATACTGATTAATTTTATTTCATTTTTTAGGGTGGACTATGCCCTATCATCCTTCTAGCTACGCTCTTGATTACATAATGCTATCAAAACGTCAATTTACTTTATTTTTACATGGTTATTTATGTCTGGAAGTAAAAGTCACTTTTAATTAATAAACTTATAATAGACGAAAGGTCATCGGCGTTTGTGTTGGTCATATTAAACGTTTCACAATTGATTTTACCATGTTTGTTAAATTACAGCTGTTAAATTATATCTACGATGCTAAACGACGCAAATTGAATCACACCTATGCGAATTAGATATTTGGTTGTACATACGTTTTTGTTAAAACGTAAATCGAAACGACGCAAATCGAGACCTTTATGTAATATTGATTGATTTAAATCATCATAAAAGAGAACTCAAGATCTCACCAGTGCCGGATTAAGGTAATCTTTTAGCTAAAAGTGCTATTTTTTCCAAGGTGAGAACAGAGATAATTTTTTTACTACTTTTCCTTAAAATAACAACACTTTTCCGCCAAGTGCATACATTTTTACAATTTTTTTTTTATTTAATAAATTCTTAGGCCTTAAAACTTCTTGGACCTTTCTGCATTACAAGACTAAAGCTACGGCGCGCGGCGCTGCTTTTCTTTACATAACACGGGAATGTTTATCTACTTTTGAAATTAGTCATTTTAAGTTGTCGAAGATGTGTAAATAATATAAGTAACTTTTAATATTGTCGTCCGTTGTAAATTTGTTCCAGGAAATTATAATAAATTGTTAAAATCCTTAAATTTGATAAAATCCAATAAAATTATTAAAAATAAAATAATTTTATTTAGAAGGGGTTCTTACAAGACCCATGAAAACAAGCATAATCATCCGACTTAACGAATATGCAAAAATATACTCCAAACCCTGGTCTCGCATGCTCAACTATTCTTTTATTTAATTTAATTACTTTTATTTTCCTACGCCAAGTGCAGCTCAGCTTAAGATATTTAACATAAATGAAAATAAAATTGATAAATTATCAGTAATGTACTAAGTAAAAAAATTTGTATATTCTGATGTCGTATTTCAAAAAGTCGGTACAAACCAGGATTTTATTTCAAATCCAAAATAAAATTTTTAATTTTTGTTTAGATAATATTAGCGTTGAGTTTATATGAAATGATCTCATTTTTTTAATATATTTTACAGTAAAAAAAATTTTAATTAAAAATATGTTGATAGTACAATAAATTAAACTAGGACAATTAGGGCTTTGTAGAAGCTTATTTAAAACAAAGTCTTCTGCCCCCAAGAAACACAAAAATTAGTACAAAAACATCTTAAAATTTCTAACTTTTAATCTAAGCGCGACTGACGTTAGAATCTAAATTTTTGTCTGATCACCCTAATCTCATCCTTTTCTGTCCTTTTACCCTAATGAAGGTTTGGTTTTTTTTGACAAATTACTCTCGGTTGGTTGCCATTGCCTTCCGATAAAAGAGGGTCATAATAAAGTTGGATACATTTTGTAGCCGGGTTGGGGATCGAACCTAGGGCTTTTAGCCTAGAGTTGTGGTGAATTTAGTGGATAGTCCAAATATCGGAAGAAAAAGGTTTTATTTGGTCAGAAAATTTTTATTGTTTATTATAGATGTAAACCACAAATTTATCGGAAAATCTGAAAACAGAAAATGCCAAATTGCAACGAAACAAACCTGAGATGTCTATTTGGTGCCGTTTTGAAAAATAATTTAATAGCAGTTAACGTACCACGATACAAAACGTAAAAATTGACTTTTAAATGCGAACCGAAAACTGAAGAAAGCGTTTTATCGGCCTATTTTTAGAAAAAAGGAAAATTTTGATGAGTTTTTGAAAAGTGCGATTCCAAAGACTTGTTGAATCGATTAATTAAGTCACAGTCTGTCTACCGATGATAATTTTGTAGATCAGGAGTGTTTGGATTTGAGGTAATCGGAATTTATTGCATAGAGTGGATACCTTAAATTTTTTGTACTCAGACCGCAATGAATTGGTTATTTGTTGAGTATTTATCAAGCATTATTAATCAATGCGTCGATCAGTATATTTTTGGATTTTTATTTAGAAATAGAAATTTTATTTGAAAAAACATAATAACAACGAAATTGCAGTTAGTGCAATTAAATGGGGCTCATAAAATTTCCAAGTTTAGAATATGTGGTGAAACTTGTGTTTCTGGTTTTCCAACCACGATTTTGGAAGTATAAAATTTTTGCTGATAATTTCAATTTGTTTACGGTTAATTTCTTTGACAAACTAAAATTGAATCCTCTATTTACAAAACCTTTATAAGAAAATTATTAAGAGTCAATAATTTGCAATTATTATTCGCTGAGCTAACTTTTTATCGACAGAAATCATCAAAATTTTTGCTAATCACAAATCCCCGATTCAATAATAAATGTAATTTTTGTTAAATTTGAAATTTCACGTTGTTAGCCGTTTTGCCCACCAGATATGTAGGTAACCGTGGGACAAACTCAAGCATCATCTCCGATAAAAGAAAATTCCTCAATGAATAAAAGCTTAGAGTGTCGACCAGTACACTTCTACTCAAAAAAAGAATATTTTCACCGTTAATAAAAGTGCACCACAGCAGGTATCAAAATGTGACGTAGGTTGCTGTCAAAATTCAAAACGGACATGTGAATAATTTTAGCCCAATTTAATTTAGAGATAAATAATTTAAAATATGTTATTGTATAAAGGTTTAAAGTTATTTGGCGTTTCCTCTCAGAAGTAACAGTAATTTTCTATAATAATATAAGAGATAACGGGGTAATATTTTCTGTATTTTTAATTGAAAAATCATATTTTGCAAGGTTTCTATTTCAGAGATTATTATGCTTCTGCTTATTAATAATTATACCAACCCACCCATACAAAACTTTCTGTACGCCTCATGTCCAATATATTACGGTTGATCTGAGAATGGTGGTTAGACAAAAAAACAAATGATAAATCACTATAATAATTGATATTTTTGTAAAAACAGCTCGATAATATGCAGTAAAAAATACCCACACCTATTAATTTCTATAGGTATAATAATTACTTGGAGTAATTAAATCTTCTACTTATGTTTTTAACATTTTATAGATTTTCTCCGCATGCATTTTTTAAATTTCTTTGCGTAAACCGCATTTTAAAGATTTCTCTAAACTTCTCTTTTATTTACATACTTGATGCATGCAAATGGTAGTAAAGAGCAAAACGAGAATAATATGTGTGACATTTTCAAGCTTTGTCTAAAATGTAAATGAGTAGCGTTTGTGCTTTACCGGTATACAGTTCGATTACGTTTAGGTGAATAACGTCTAAAATATTTTGCCTTGCAAATTATACACTTTACGTTTTTTGCAGTAATTTTAAATTAATATTTCTAATTACTATTGGTATGTAACTTCAATTACAGGAATTATCATTATCTAAATGTAACAATTTCGGTTCCACTTCCGCGTTTTCTAAACTTGACGGTAACTTTCGATAATTTTCTCAATTTGGGTTTCCTTCCCTGAAATTATTACAGCACCTAAAATGGAATTAAAAACTGTGGTTACTGTAAGGGGACTGTAGTTGACAATAGCGAGGTTTTGTGCAAAAGAACAAGTAGGTTGCACATCTTGTATCTCGAGATTGAGTAGGCACGACTTTGTTTTCTCAAGACATCAATTTCCACCAAGCTCATCTTTTACCACTCACTGACGAAGACGGTATTAAATTATTTAAGTTGTGAAACTAATACCAATGAATATTCCAACGAAGGTCTTCATAAATCATTACATTATTCAAATTAACCTGTTACAATTATTGCAAAATTGTTATAACTTATTTATATTACGACTGTGATAAATTGTCTCGAAAGTACCCAATTAATTATTATTCTTAAAAAATTGGTCTTTATTTTTTTTGAGGTTTTTTTTATACAACCGCACAAAATTAACATTAAAAAATATCGATCAAGGTGTTTTGATTAATTTTTAGTTTTGATTAGACCGGTTTTTTAAAATGACGCTTTAGTAATTTGCAATATGATTACATATTTAAATTGCTGTGCAGGCGTCGCATTTGATTATTAAAGATTTGTAAACTTTTTTTTTGTTTACATTAACTCAGTTAGATGGCTGTATCTCAATATTTAGACAAATGTGATTATGAACTTGTCGAATGCGGTTGCTGTAGGATCCTATTCCTTCTTCTGAAAACCGTAAGTAGGGCTTTTTAAGATTAGCTTACAGTTCTTGGTTGGAAAAAGTACCAGACAGAATAATAAGACAATTTGTTAGGCGAGGCTAGTTTAATACGTTGGGTTATGGTGCTAGTTTTTCTGGAGTATCAGCCAAGTCACGACTTGAACTATCACACGCCCCGAGTGCATCTTCTTCACTCCACCCAAGTTCGCAATCATCAACGAAACTATCTTAACCTAGCAGATACATCATCAATAAAAACATTCACATATACAGTTAGATTAGGATACACTCGAGTTAAGCGTATCCCAATACCCGAGTGATTTATGATTTTTCATGTTCGATTTAAATTAAAATTTGGAAATGTGTGTACGTCGAGATTTTTTTTCTTGAAAAATAAAAACGCACATAAAAACGTATTTGAATGTAGATATGGACATATAGGTAGTAAATACACTCTACAAAGACCTTGATACACATTGAACATGTCCTGTCGCTAGTAAAAGGTTTTATTGCTCCATATTATATTTTTCACTTTAATTTTTGTAGTTAACAGTCCCTTCATTTCCACCACCATTATAAATTTGGTTTCGTGCAAAATTTTCCATCGTGAGACTCGTTTTTCGACAGTTTCACACCAACCGACCCCCCAACCGTTTTCTTTCCACCTAAGGAACTGAACTTGAAAAATTTCTCAAAGCAGAAGAAGAATCACGACTGAAAGGTTATACAACGACTAGTCGGTGACGCTATTTTATTATTTATTAACATTTAAATGGTCGAACATATTTGCTTTACAAAAAGGTAACTAACTATGTGAAAAATTTTAAAGGTGCGTAATTGGTAGAACCGATAGTAATAATCAATCTACAAGTCGTATTATGTTACATATTACAATCTAATTGTATCAACATTATACTATTACTATTTCTCTCAATGCCAATCTCTTGTACAAGTAGTAAACTAAAATCAAGGTAGTCCTTATCAGGAGTCCCCAACAGTTTTTTCCCAAAAATTCAGGAGGAAAACCATGCCAACCCATTCGAGTTATGTCTTGAACAATTACAATTTTTCCCCAAAAATACACGGTCCAATTTGTTTTCATTATTAGAGCGTTATCAAAATTTAGAAAGTGTTAATTAATTTTTGCAATAGCAATTAATTTCTAAAATAAATTTTCGTAAAAGTCGCACGTTTATCGGTGATTTTCATAGTTGGCACGTAAAACCGTTCCGAGGAGATAAAAGTGTCCGTGTTAAATTTATTGAATTACTTGATGGTTTTAACCGCAAATTAGCCAAGCAATTTTAAACATAATAATTATGTAAATATTACAAACTTTATGATGCCAGGCTATTACAAATAAAATAGGAATTTTGCGATGAGGTGTTACCGAAATTTGCTAGGTGGGTGAAATGATTTGGTGACAGGTGGCCCTGAGCCACTTAGCCCTGCGACAACTCGCCTCGGACAACTGGCCTTGGCGAAAACTGGCCCTGACGAAAACTGGCCCTGGCGACAAGTGGCCCTGGTGACAACTGACCCCGATGACAACTGACCTTGGCCAGTAGTATACTGTTTTACCAGCGGAGAAATATTTTGTCAAATATTGACCAGCGGAGAAATATTTTGTCAAATATTGACCAGCGGAGAAATATTTTGTCAAATATTGATTTTGTCTAAGTAGTTTGACAAAAATAGTACACATATCGGTGCAAATAACAATATATAAAATTATTTATTAAGAATACGAATTGTAACAATACAATAATAATAAAATGCAATTAAAAACTTACAAAGTAAAATTCATATTCTTTATAATAAAATTCATAATAACAATAAAATGGAATTAAAAACTTACAAAGTAAGATTCGTATTCTTCAGTTAATAAAGAGCTGTGATGAATACATTACAAGTGAGCTTTAATCGTCGCGTCATCTGTAGATCACTTATCTGCCAATATCAGGGACGTGCTCATGGGGGGAGTTTCCCCCCTCCTAATGTTTCAGAAGGTTGGCAAAAAGTTGACAAAAACACTCAAAAGTTGGTAAATTTGGCATTTTTTATATCTAAATTTACTAAAACCTGCAAAACTTACAAAAAGTTGGCAATTTTGAATTAATTCAGTTGGCAAATTTAAAATTTCTCCCCCCCCAAAAAAAAGTTGGTTGGGCACGTTCCTGGTCGATATACTAACAGAAACAAAGATACATGTAAACTGCCATAATCCATAGATCAGGTAAAAATTGAAAGTTGTAAACTGCCCTCCGACCAAAAATAGCAACACTAATCCGAAATGTAAACTGCCCTAATATAGGTACGGTTTAGTAATTAATTTAGTGGAAATTTATTACCGGACCGGACTTGACCGGTAGATCTTTTTTTTAAAGATTTACTAATAAAAAATAAATTTTTTCCTAACACTAACCTAAACCCGTGGATATTTCTTTAATGATTAGTTCTAAAAAAATCGTTTTGTAACCTAACCTAACCTTGCCCGGTAGATCTCTCTTTTAAAGATTCACTAATAAAAAATAAATTTTTATCACCGTCATATTGAAATTATTAATTTTTTAGTCATATCCTATCAGAATTCTCTAATTAGGTGTTTTAGATGTTTGATTCTTTACCCTGTATAAATTATTACAATGACATAATTCACCCTGAATGCGGTCCTCAAAAATATGATTTGGAAATCTATGTTACTTTCCACCCTGTATGATAAAATTGTTAGTACTTAGGGTCAGTGGTATAAAAGAGGATCATCCTTGACCATGGATCAAGCTTCAATTTAAACCAATAGAAAACTTAAAATAAAATTTTAACTCTTTAAACCAATAGAAAACTTAAAATAAAATTTTAACTCTTCTGATTGGTTTAAATTGGAGCTTGATCCATGGTCAAGGATGATCCTCTTTTATACAACTGGCCCTTAAGGAATTAATAAATTAAGCAGAATAACAAAAGAGAATAGTTTGGAGAGCACTTTACATCCCAGATTAGTGGCAACCTTTTTGCTTGGAGGGCAGTTTACAATTTATGGTCAAATTTGGAGGGCAGTTTACAAAACCCCAGTAGTATACTGTTTTACCAGCGGAGAAATATTTTGTCAAATATTGATTTTGTCCAAGTAGTTTGACAAAAATAGTACACATATCGGTGCCAATAACAATACATAAAATTATTTATTAAAAATACGACAAATGCGAAATTAAGGTCTGTTTGGTACAACAATCCTAGCGCTACACTAACTACACTACTACAAATTGATTGGTGGTACAATTACTAACCCAATTTTTACACCAATCAATTTGAAGTAGTGTAGTTAGTGTAGCACTAGGACTGTGGTACCAAACAGACCTATAGCTTTAATCTTGAGCTTTAATCGTCGCGTCATCTGTCGATGACCAGTTATACTAACAGAAGGTGAATTTTTAGGTGAATGTAAACTGCCCTAATCCATAGATCAAGTAAAAATTTAAAGTTATAAACTGCCCTTCTACCAAAAATAGCAATACTAATCCGGAATGTAAACTGCCCATTTACATTTATATTTATTTTAAAAAAATATCGGTTTTTAAGAGTAACCTACCAACGGATCTCTGTTTTTAATAAAATGTAACTTATTACTACGCAGATTTTAATTTTACAAAATAAATAAATGGGTAAAAATTGGTAAAAAAGCCAGTTGTCACCAGGGCCACTTGTCACCAGGGCCACTTGTCGCCAGGGCCAGTTTTCGCCAGGGCCAGTTTTCGCCAAGGCCAGTTGTCCGAGGCGAGTTGTCGCAGGGCCAAGTGGCTCAGGGCCACCTGTCGGAACACCGGGTGGAATGCATATATTTTACGAATTTCATTTCATGCAATTATAAAATTTTAATTGAAATATTAAATCTTGGTAAGTCATCTTTATTAATTAATTTTCACCATGTGATTTATGAAGTACCGTAACAATTGCCTACGTCAAGTTCCGCGTATGGTGATAAAAATTTGGATTGCTCCGTTTGTATTGTCAGAACAAATCAATTTCCTAATTTGGTATTCACCTGCGTGGTTTATGTCATTACATGACCTTGAATGGATCTCCGATGAAGAAGCAAGAAAAGCTATACACAGCGGTATGCAAGAGTGAGGGTCAAGGTTTGGTTGCAGATATCCAGTAGATGACCTATGAAGTTTCTACAGCTACAGTTAAAAAATCGCAATATACAATAACTTAGAAGCTTCGAATTTTCAGATACTTTTTCATACTTTTCTTTTTTGAAAATATCCGGTTTGTGATGATCTTTTTGCAATCGTCTCCATCAGCGAGTTGGTGGTTGGCCTACAATTCTTTTCTCCGTTCTTGGTCTCCTCACTCTAAGATAGCACCTTTTTTGTTCATTTCCCGTCTACTATTCGTGCCACGTGTCAAGTCTATTTTCATTCTTTCGGTGATTTTCATAACTTCTTCCTCTGGCATATGATGAGGTGAACTGATCTTTCGGGTGGTGGCGTTGTGCATTGCTCGTGCATCCTTTTTAGACATTCAGAAGGTCACTTTCAAAAATTTTACTTACTTAGTTTTCCGAATAATTCATCTTTACATCGAATTATTGAAAGAATTTATTTCCACGGTTTCTTTAAAATGTACTTCTAAAATCGATATGTTCTAAATTAAAATGTATAAAGTGCACACCATGATGATCTGTGAATACCAACAGATTTTATAACGTATCCCACAGGGTATCGGTAATAGCTTTATTTAATAAATGCTTTGATGGTTTCCATAAGTGTCAGCTAATTTGAATTTATGTGTAAAATAATATAATTACATAATATTATTAGGTTATAAAAATGTATATTAAATTAATATTACAACTGGAAATACTTTTAATTTAAATCAATACTATTTATTGTCCACTGCTGTCTTTAAATAATTACTGTTGTGCCACCACTGTTCTGTTTCGTGTTAACTCACGTCACATTACGTCAGCGCTTACCTGATTTCATGAAGGTATCGCTATTGGTTACTTAAGCTAAAACAGCTTCAATTGTTGGTTCAGGATGACGTAAAACAGATGATCAGTGACAAGGACTTTAGCCTTAATTTTATCGGGTTATTAAAACCAGGTGCGTGCGTAGTTAGCCTCGAGTGCAGCTATTGATTGTGCGGTACTTTGTGTAAAACGTGAGGATATAAGCGTGAAACCGGGGATCTGGGTGTGGGGGGTTATACCATACCCGCAACTGTAAGGAAGAAACAAGACGAATTTTCAAAATTGGTAACGACGAAAATTTGATTCTTGAAAATCTGACTTGTTATTGCGACTAATGGGTCGTACCCCTCTCCCCCAAATTCCCTGTTTTTTATAAACTATACTCAGGTAGATAATATAGAATTAATATGAAACCATTATTTTGTTCATTTAAAAGTGAAAAAATTTGAATATAAAAGACATTAACGAAAGATAGCTGAAGTTCATCTTTAAAACGACATTGATTTTTATTTTTGTAGTTATAGCCACGCATTTTAATGAAAATTAGTTATAATGCCAAAAAGTTAGCACTTTTAATTTCTTGACGTAAATTTTGTGCAAACAAAGCACTTACTTGGCTTGGACGTAAGCGTAAGAAATGCAGAATGCGTAAAATTTAACATTTTGATATAATTTTACGTATTATTCTCATCTTAAAGCTAAATAAGCATGAAAATTATGTGATACAATTATTGGTATTTATTATATTTCTATCGATTTAAATTAATTGAATTAAAAATGATTCAGTATTTTGAAGTGGCGGTTCGTGACTTTTTTATGACCAAATTTTTGTTCGAAACAATTTTTTAAATAATATTATAACATTCAATACATCAGTGCTTCTCAACTTTTTCCTATTTGCGTCCTTTTTCGTCCTATAAAATTTTGATTGTTATTCGAAGAACGGGAATTTCGTTAACCCATTTATGCGCTTTATTTCTATTTTTATATAAACCGCTTTGAATAATAATTTTTTAAATCTATATTTTCTTAAACAACAATGAATTTTCTCACCAAAAGAGATTATTCTTCCAGAAATTAGGAGAGTTAATTTTCTTGCTTGTCTATCTTCAATTTTGAAAAAATTAAAATTATTCGAATGCAAATATTGAAATTTTAATAGTGAAAACAATTTGCTTTTCTTTTCTAAATGTTTACCATGGAGATTACCATCAAAGATAAAATATCTGTCGAACATTTTTCATTTATCTATTGTAAATTGAAGAAAGTTTTCTAGAATACAAGGAAATATTGAGAAACAACAAAATGTATGTAAATTCTTTGAATTTTAGAAAGTTTTAGTAAAAATCCTCAGAAATCGTTATTTTACTGATTCACCAAATATATTTTGTATTAAAATTTTAACTTATTCATTCAATTATGCACGTTTAAATAAATATCTTGGGGTACCTTCCTATTATGGTTTCTTATACTTTCGTATTAATTAACGAACCTTTCATCTGTAGATGTAAAAAAATTAGTTTTTCCGACGTTTCGGGTACTGAGCGGTACCTGTCAGCTTGAGCAAATCTTTTGGTATGGTCGTCATCTGCAGGAAATGACTCGTAGAATAACATTTTCGCTAGTAATCAACATTTTGAGTAACTCTGATGAAAAACCGATTATAAAATCAATTGAATATGAGCTCATAAACTAAGTAATCAATTAAAAGTTGTAGCTGTCAATCAGACTGAAAGTATTGTCAACGATTAATAATTTAAAATGTATTTTATGTGTTACTGATCCAAACGCAAGAAAAACAGTGTAGGCATTTACAATAGTGCTATAAAAAGATCTCTGCACATTTATCATTATTAATTATTATTATAACTGCTAAAGGAAGAATTAAATTATTTAGTAGTCTCAACTTTTTCCACAGTAATACAAGAAATTTGAATCAAAAAAAAAAAAAAATTAAGTCTACAAATGGTAATTTACATTTATGTGTATGTTTATAGCTTTTTAAGAACCTTCAAGGTATGTTTAACGAAATGGTACGTGATTGCAAAAGTTTTATTGTTTACAATCAAAGACAAGTGATAGAATTATAAAAAAAAAATTCTTAAAGCCTTGCCTAATACAGTATTCACCATTTATAGGTTATTTAATTAGTTTCTGATTAAAATCTTTTAAGTATTAATGACGTTTCAGTTTTCTTGTGTAGGTTCGAAAGGATACCGTAGATTTTAGAGATTTTACTGGAGATATGTCGGTGGCGGTTGCAAAATGACTAAATTAATGTTTTTTCATATTTCAATTTTTTTTCCACATTAAAGTGATTACTTTCGGAAACAAAAAATTAAGATCCTTTCAATGTTGGATTACCCAAATTACAAATCTGACAAGTGGTGACGGAGCAGAGTTTTGCATTTTACAAGGTTCGAACGATTTGCATCAGGTTGATTTGGAAGGAAAGGTCAGGATACTAAAAAGAGAAGAGAAAAGTAAAAAAATTTAATTGCAAACGTTCAATTTAACGATTAAGTTTAATTAATTAATACGTGAAATATCAGAGGAATGAAACGTTGAAGTGGCACTTTCATTAGCCTCTCATCACTTGCACTGTGTAAAAAATTGAGGTTAATTCCTAACACGCAATTTGAGGGTGGAGTAACCCTCATCGGCGTGGTCCATGTAGGTCCACTCTCGAATTTTTATCTTGTGAGCTTATCGGATTAAAGATACAAAGTTGAATCTGCCTACAACTTTCATACAAATTATCACACCCAAATTTAAACACGATACTTTTGTTGTAGTAATCCATATTTATGAAGCGAAATGCATTTTATATAAAAATATAAACAGTGACGTATTTAGAAAATTTAATAAAACCTGGCAATTGTGATCATCTAAAGCTCTCCATGCTTAAATTTCACAACTGTAAATTATTGGTATTACGAAAAACTGCTGGCGGGTATGCATTTAATTTAGCATGACATTACCATATTCGTGGTGCAAAATGAGCCTTAATTATCACAGTTTTTGGTTTTAGAGTCAATTTTTGCTGGTTTATCTCTTTGTTGCTACATAACCGAACTGCAAGCTCTTGAATAACAATAGTACTCGCGGTATTCATTGATTAAAAGTAAAAGCGACGTGATTATGTTTTATTAATTTAATGGTATGCCAAGTTATTGGTTTTTGATTAGCATATTATGGGTGACCCTAGAAGTCAAAGGTTGCAGAGGCTTGTCGACACACTTAAGTTAACCGGACGCTCAATAACTTTTACCTATTTTACATAAATTTTATTATTATTCAATTTTAAAATGCGACAGCACTATTAGGCGTGTCGTATAAATGTAGGTGTTGAGAAAAGTGATATAACTGTAAGTATAAAAATTGATTTAAAAAATGAACATTAATCAATTTAAGTTCGCTTTTATGGAAATTGTTTATTTATTCTGATGTATTAATTTGTTATTGTAAAAAACCCATTTTATTAATTAGTACTCTTATCGTCTTGCTCTATCGTCAGGACCGGTTTTGCAAACATTTTTACTGAAAATCTGACACTAATCCAATTTTAAATTAATCATTTCTCAGAGTTTTTGCCTTCCCTCTTTGCTTTCTGCCTTAAGCCGGTACTGTTGATCACTAATATTCTATTCATGCTTAATAGGAAACAACCGTTGCAGTTTATACTGACAAAAAATCAAGGCAATAAAAAATAAGTATGGTTATTTACATAATAACTTAAGTGAGGTTGAGGTTTATATTAAATGTGCAATTTTATCATGGAGATTTTCAACCATAAAAATCGGGGTCCGTATCGAGATGTAAATATTTTATTGAACGTTGTACTTACGCCCACGCAATTTATAACTTTCTTAAAGTCTTTAAAACTAAAAACAATTAAATATAAAATTTCGATATAATAATATAATATTTACACAACGCAAAATCGACAGATATTAATACTTAACAGTTTCATGAACTGAAGGTTAGAAAATCGCTCAAATAGTTAACCTATATTTTGTTGAAACGCAACCTCAACCTTAGCACGACTAAAAATAAAAGTAAAATAAATTTAAAATTACAATTATTGTTTGTTGTTGAGAAACCCGACTTAAGAGATCGTTAGTGAACAAAATTGTAACGTTTGATAAATAATTTGCTTTTCAATCAATAACTATTTGTTAAGTTATTTATAATAATACTTCAGCATAGTGCTTTACGTAATTATATTTGAAATTATATGGTAAGTAAATTTGCGGTTGTTATAATTAATAATGTAGTAACTAATTAGGCTTTTACCATAATAATTACAATGAGCAGGGAAATATTCAATAGCAGCTAATTATTCGCTTCAGGTACTGAGACATATTATTGAGTTATACATCAATGTAATGAGAATTTTGAACAACTTTATTTTTTTTGTATTGTTGAAGAAAAACTTGAAAGGTTCTCGTCAGGTCGCATCCAGAAATGTAACTAGCAATTTGCATTTTGATGGATGACCGCTTTGAAAATATCGCATTTGAGTATAATGTAATTGTTTTACATCCGCTAGGTAGCTTACTAGGCTGGCATACGATTGTTCTGTGACTCCGTTAATGGTAGCAATTGAACCCAGGGGGACTGACGACTTTATATACCCTCCGAGGTACGGAGGTGAACATTAGAAAATTTAACCGTTTTTAATAGGTTTACATTATCTTAGACTTCACATTGAAGTTTGAGCTAGATATCATCAGTATCTTGAACGTTTTTATCTTCTTCAAATTTTTAACTTTAAATGCATTGTTTCTAACAAAATTCAAGGCGTATTTGATAATATGTTAAATTTGAATAATTTAAATTTTAACATTATGTTTTAATAAAATATGAGAAAACTCTAAAAATATTAAAAATATTTTTTTAATAAATATTTTTAATAAATAAATTTAATAAAAAAGCGCTGAGTACACTAGCTAAATTAACACTTTCAAGCTTTATTCCTGATTTACTTATTTCTTAAGTCAGTGGTCGGCAACCTAAATTTTTTTAGAGATTTTAACTCCCCTTGAAATAAACTTCTGGATGCACCACTGGTATTTCTACTAAAAGTTTATTGTGATCCCCCCCTCCCTTTCGCTAGACTAAATATTGCACCAACATTTTATTATATTTACATAATTTATATAGAGCCAAGATTGTGTATTATATACCTACTATTTTAAACGACAGGCATTATAGGCATGTAACACGTGGATACCATGACAACTAAAACTAGGAGCCTAATAACCTACGAATACCACAAAAATGGTAAAGTTTAATACAACAAGTAATTTTTATAATGTTTGAAATTAGCAAAAAATCAAATTTTTTTATTTCTTTTGTTATAAATTACAGTCAGATTTTTTTGGTTCACTCATTTATATGTAATAAAATAACGAAATTCTTACTTAAAAATATGGACGAAAAGAAAATCTGCACCATACCGTTCAAAGTATTGATCAAAATCAAGAATTTATATTGTATTATACAATGCAGACATTGTCTTCGCACATATTTGTATGTGTGAATTTTATATTAAATTGAAATAAAAATGAAATATTAAAATAAAAATTAAATTAAGTTTAAATTTGTAATAATATGAATTTTTTTAAACAAATTTTTAGTTATCAGACATGAATTAAATTAATGTATGTATTTAAACTATGACATGTTTCGCTCTGATTTAAGATAAATTAATTTAATTCACGTCCGACAACTTATAATTCATTTAAAATAATTCATATTATAATTTTCACAAGTTAACAACTATAAAATGTTTATAATATATTTTAATTAAATAAATTTTTAATAATATACTACGTGTAATAGTAATGAGTTACTACAAAAAAAAATATCTGAGCATGTCATACGACAAAAGACATCTTAATATTCGAGTTTTTTTTCAATATCACAAAAAGATATTATTCTGTTCTGTAAATTTTGTGTAGGGAATAAATAACAATTTATTTAACATAATATTTCAACAACTTTCAGAAAATTGTGCTAGATCAGTATAGCGTAATCAGGCAGGGGGGGGGGAGCTATGGGGCTGCAGCTTCTCGAACTTGCAAAATCGGTAATGATGGTTTACTTAAATTAACTAACTTAAAAAAATTTTGTCTGAGACGCTGTTTTATGTGCTCAATAACTTTTTTATTTTAAAATTGGTTTTTGTATAATTAGGAAACTTTGCAGTTGACATTTTTAAGTATTTATTTAAAAAAATAAAATAATTTTTTGTCAATTTGGGAGAATCCATTAATTATAAGGACCAATTTTTAAATGTTTGCTCTCTGCATTGACCATTTTACTTCACCACCAAATCCGGCCTTAAATTCACTGTAAAAATATATGTCTCCCCTGGGTTAACGAACTGTCATCATTAATATAAAAACCAGGGTTACAGCCACATCTGAAGGCAAGCCTATCAAGCTACTTACCGGATGTAAAATAACTATAATCTCACAGAAAGTCAGTAGTGCTTAGGACACTTGACACAGTTGTTGGTGGAGCAGATCAACAGATAACTTTTTCTCACCCCTGACAAATTTAATCACAAAGTTATTTCATAATAATTCGACAAGTCAAAGAAAAAGACAGTGGATAGTTTTTCCAGCATCTGATCAGTCATATAAGCTTAAAATTATTAAAAAACATAGGCTTATTTTCAAAAAAATGTGTAGTAATATTGGGCAAATATACAGTCATGAAACTGAAGTGGATCAGAAAGAGACACAATCAGAACTAGAAACAGTACAAAAAATGTAGTAGTTCTAACGCGTTTTCTTAATTTTAAACCCCACTTTAAATGTTGTGTGTGGCTGAAATACATTATGTATTTTATATTGTGAAAAATATTAATTTCAATGGTCTACTTGACTGGTTTTGAAACTGCAATATAATTGCTATTAAATATATGATATTGTAATTTAGTACGATATTTATTCTAATTATTATAACCTAAAAATACTGGTTTGTCGTTTTTCCATTACTGGTTTGATTTTTATTAGTACTTCTATTTAGTGCAATATAAAATAAAAATTTACATCAATAAAAAGCTACAATTACAGTTATCTTAACAAAGCTAAAGTAAAATATTGCTCGGAGTTGCTTTACCACACGTTGCTATTGACGACGTGCAATAAGACAAATCCTGTGCGAAAAACGCCTAGTTACCGTTTCCAAAATTTTTTATTTATAGGGAATGTTTTTCAAGCGCTTCGTTTCATCAGGTTTATACTCATCTTGATAGTTCTTTGAAACTCTTGAAAAGAATTTATAATTTTGCATCCAATTTTGAACAAAATTTTTTAAGAAGCAACAATTAATTCATTAAGCTTTATATCGGGTTATCGTTGTTTCGATCAAGTGAAACCAGTTCTCTATATAAGTATTTTTGAAAAAAATCAATGTTTTGCATCTAATTGAAGGAGAATTCTCTAAAGTGATTAAAACGTTTTAGATAAGAACATTAAAAACGTTCTTTTTATTATAAAAGTATTTATTTCCGTCTGTTTATTCTGAAACCTTAAAATTCAAAAGGATGCCCATACATAGTTAAATTCTTCAACTATTTAAATTTTAGCTGTCGAAATAGCATTTACAAGAGATACAAATGTTTTTGAACACATCTCTTTCGAATATTTTATACTATGGCATTCATCCAAACTGTCCCAAAATAATTAATTTCTGAAAAACAAATTAGCCATTTTTGAACACTTATAGTGCAACATCAAATGCCCATAGTTGAAACCGTAGTATATTTTTCTCTATTATTTCCAAATCTAAAAGACTTTTAACCAAGGGGTTAGTCGTTGTGGAATTTTCATGAAATACTGTGCTTTTCTGTGGATTTCTTTTGGAATTTTAGCCTACACCATTTTTCAGAATGGCTTGAAATTATGGATATACATACAAAGGTGTGAATTTTGTGAAAGTTACAGAATTTTATTATTAAAAATTTAGGTCTTTTAGTGCCTACTAGCAATAACTTTTTTAATGTAGGTTTCGGTCTTTATGTTACAATGTCGATTAAAATAGGATTTATGTTAAATTACTTAAACATTAATGTGTATTATGCCTACGTTACATTTTATGCTTTAAATGTATTATAATTTCCGTAATTTTACAAGATTTTATTTTAATGTAGTGAAAGTCTGTATAATATTTCCATTATACTTCATTTAAATTGTATTATAAAATTGTTAATTTTACAGTTTGTTTACAGTTTCAATTTTCTTGTATTTTTCTTATTACAAAATAGACAGTCTGCAAACTGTAGCAACTTTAAGTGGTCAAGTATTGCATTAACGACTCTCTTAAAAGAAAAAAGTTACTAACATGAAATTGGTACCAATAAGGTTAAGGACTCGGGTACTAATTCCACTTCCAATTAAATTTCTTAAGGAATTGCTGAAATATGTCGGGAAATGTTCTTGTTACAGAACTCTTGGAATGTTCATCCAACAACAACCCAGTGCTATTTTAAATATTCATTGCTTTATGCTTAGGAACTTAGGATGGAATAGCAACACCACAAATTTTTGCTTATACTACTTCCCTCTTGTGCTAATTTCTATTTCGAGATGTAAACAAGAAAGCACGTCGTCGTTTCACCCATAAGAAATAAGTTCCGCGCTTTTTTCCCGATTTGATAAACGATTAAACGATTGTCGGTCTTTAACTCGATTACAATCTCTTTTAACTATCCATATCTGGTTTGAGTATCATGCGTACAAAACGTTTAAATCGTGCGGTGTTTGATGATGAGTGGTTACTTTTATTGTAGTCATTGAAGTGTGCCTCATTGACGATATTTCAATACCGTGGGAAAGATCGGTGACTTCCAGTGTTACACTGTGTGCAATGGCCGTATAATAGAAGGCAGTCGTGAATAACAGTCCAAACAAACATTGTTCTTGTAGCAAAAAGTTACATTAATCTATAAATAATTGGCGTGCGAAATAGATTACTCGCAATCACTTCACCGTCCACTATTCCTTCAAATTGTTACAACATTATTCGCTAAACAATTACCGCAAAAAGTTCATGGTTTATCTTTACATCGCACAAAAGTTACTATAATCAAAAATTTTTATACTCGTAAGACACACACAATTTTGCTACGAAGAAAATGTCAACACCGACAGTCCTTACTCCTTTTAGTTCCCATTAAAAGTTAATTAACCTTAAAAGTTTTTTTTTCATGTTTTGACCTTACTATGTCGAATTGATAAATTACCAAAAAATTGTAGGCTTGTTTTGCACGCATAATCTTACGTATTTTTATTTCATTTGCATCACTTGTTCTTTCGTTTATCTAAAAGCCAAGCAGTAATTAATTTTTTTTTTGTAAATTCATAACTAGATAATATAATGGGTCGTAAAGAAAATTTAAAAGATTATAGAATGTTACATGATTAACGAAACATAAATAATATCCTTGAATGATTGATATAGACGGACCTTTTCATGATGCATGATTTATTTATGAACCAATAAAACAGGATAATGACATTTTAAAATTAAATTTAATAGTTTAATTTTTTGCAAATAAAAATCGATACAAAAGAGTTTTTTGTTAACTGTTGTTCGCGTTTCATTAATTGAGATGCTTCCGCATGCACCTGACGTACAAATGATGAAAAATGCTTCGTTTCCTGGAATGGCTTTGCTGTTATTATTCTGAAATTGTTTACCACAAATGATAGAATCTGAAGAAAATTATGTTGAAAATAGAGCAAATAAAATTCTGTGTTTTTTTTAATTAAAAGATATCACTGTTTTACTATGTCCCGAAGAAAAACAAGTCCTTTTTGGGTTGAATCATTAAAAAGAATAATGAAGAAACCTTCCCCAGAGAGGGAGTCGGTACTACCATCTGGTGGAATTTTAGTAAAACTATTTTGGTATCTTCTTGTGTGTTTCTTCTTCAGAAATTATACTAAGCCCGGTAGCGGATTTTGAGTCACTTCCGAACTAGTCAAGAATCTTTCACCACTTTACTCCAATTTAATAGCAGCAGGAAAATCATACTTTCAGTCCGATTCGTTGAGAGAACAACTCGAAGGATATAAAGGAACCTAATTTTTCCTACAATCAATTGAAATTTTAATAAGCTTTCAAAAGTAGGAGGATCTTACTCTTATCTTAATACTTTCTATGTGTTTTTTCTTATCTAAAGGCTGGGGATTTGCTGCAAATAAACTTAATAATTAACACTGTATAATTAAATATCATCATCATCTTCTGCTTAGTTTAGGCCCGTTCCAACTCATCACTCAAGTGGTATCTCATTCAGGGTTTTCCTACATCTTTCGTTTCTCTCTGGGCTTGCAACGAAAAATTTGTCTCTGGTTATTCTTGTGTAATCGCAAATAATGTACAAAATTAAAGCAATATAAAAAAAGTCATCTAAATACACCCAAAAAGTAGGATTGCTTTAAGTTTCAATCGACGCCTGAAATTTCTTGACGGTCAAAATTATTTTGAAAAACTTTTCTGTAAAAATTTGAACAAAATTTTATTTCTGATGTTACAGAATCTTCCGTGGTTTTATAAATCATTCTGCTCTCAAAAGAAGCCCGCGGCGTAAACATGAATTAAACATGGGCTTTTAGGCCAATATTAAACATACAAATATTTTTGTTTCTAATTTATTGTTTTAAATTCCTAATTTAACTTTCTCAAGCCTTATAATTGGAGCATCATTATATTGCACAGGTGAATTATTTAAACACTGTATTCTTTTCTGATGCGATAAAAATCGCGACTTCAACTAATTAAATAATGGGAAATCTATATAATGCCCAAGGGATTCCCAAGTAGTCTATTTTCCCACGAATGTAATGCTACAAGAATTACCGTATGCTGTTGTTATTTGTAATCAAGGTTGACTCTCACCCCACCTTCTTGGCTATATTTATGCCTAAACACTTTCATCTCAATTACAATTCCATTACTAACACCAAAATAATGAATCTCGAAGACAGTTTATAAAAAATTTAAATAAATTATTGTGACCATAACTCACAGAAAGAAATAATTTATACAAATTAATAGACTATTACTCTGCAGTCACGCCAACGATTTTCTTTTAATGTCTATTTAAGGACTTTTACATTAAAAAATGCAAATTATTTCTGCTTTTTGTAATAAAACATTTTATTTTTTTAATGCATTACGGTAATAAAATAATAAATTAATTTATTACTATTATTATTATTAAGTAACTTGTCATATTTTCAATTTTTTGCAAGAAAATTAAAACCTGTTGGTTTATAACTCTCATTTTAGTATTAATAACTTTGCTGTAAATCGAGCAAATACACGTAATTACATATCAAGTTTTTGTTTTACAATTTTATGTACAATCTATATTACAATATTTATTGCATTATTTGATTTTAATCGACTAATTGCTTTAATGCGAGTCGCTTGAAAAGTGAATGGTATGTTTCGTTCGCCAATTTAAGTTTCTGAACCAAATTGTATGAATATAAAAATTTATATAATTTTCCGCATTGTTAACTATTCGAGAGGATCTATTGTAGTTGTTCAATGCTCTCCGTCTGTGGATTTGGACTAATGCGCTTTTCACCAGATTGGCAGAGGGACCCATCGAAAAAATAAAGTTTAAAAAAAAAAGTGTTCTATGAAAATCTAAGAACCGATGAAAAAAATCATTTATGCACTTGGTTTCTCGAATTTATCCAAAATTGTGGGTGGAATTTTAATTATTGTTTTGAGGTTCAAAAATTTAAATAATAATAAAACGCGGTAAAAAATGACGAAGTAGACAGTAATAATTGTTATTTTATTGTATTTGTTAATAGATTTTATAATGTGAACCACTTTCGCAATTAAATATTTAAATAAAATAATAAACTTTTAATATGCCTATGAAAACAAACAGGATTTTCTTAGGATTTTAATAAATTAAACAATTCAGTATAGGTAAAAATAATATAACAATGTTTATAATATTAAATTATAATTTATTGTTCAACAATAAACTAAATGATAATAATAAAATTTCAATTACATTACAGATTCCTTCAGCTAGAACGTTTTATATGACTCATGCACCATTGAACACCAATTTTCTGTACTTCGGACGTAGACTTTGATATAATTGTAGCATTTTGTATAATTAAATATTAATAATTGGGTAATTTTAGTAATGTGTGGAATAAGAACCTTTTTTGAAGTGCACATTTTTCATGTATGAAAAACACGATGTTTTTTTTATAAAAAAAATTTTTTATGCCCAAAAGGGAAATAGATCTTTAAATGCTCTGGCTAGCAATGACTTTTCTTTCTTTTTTTATATTATGTGCCAAATTGTAATGGATACACCAACATTTTTATAAAACACAGCAGTTAAACTCCTAATAAAATTAACAATTTTAATTAAAAAAAAAAAAACTATTTTACGCTGATACTTTTCATATACTAACCTAACAGATTTATTTATTATAATTGCACTATAAAACCTCTTGAACATCACGACTTATCATCTCATTTACTATAAAAAATTAACCCCGCTATTCTTTCCATCCACGTTATTTTTTTAAAATGTTTTTTTTTAAGTGTTTCTTTATAAAATTTCTTGTATGTTGTTTCTTTTCTAACGGTTAAAAATGTTAATATTTGTAACGTTTGGTTAAGTTTTGTTTAGTTCTATATTTTACAACATATGCTAATATCACACCTAATTCTTGAAATTTTTTTTTTTAAGATTTATTTTCTATTTTTCATATTGCACTCCATGAATGACCGTTATCAAAATATTAAATTTTTACGATTGGTTAACGTCTCTGGAGTAATTGCAGAATATATAGAATAAGAGTTAATAAAGTAAGTCGAGCATTTTTACTGTTCCAAATTTCTAAAAGAAATTTTGGTTTGTAAAAGAGTTCACAGATGTCGCACACCATTTCAATTGCATTTGGCGCTCTTTTGAATGAATTGACATACGATTTTAGTAGTTAATTTTTAGATTTCAAATAATGAATAGCAAACTTTGCTTTTCTTCTAAGTTTGAAAATGCGATTAAAACGTCAAATATAAATATAGATTAGAATTCATAAACAACTTGTCAAATGTAGCCGTTTTGTGGGCACTCTTTAGGGTACTTCAGATAAACCAAAACTTTTATTTTTAAATTTTTAGAACACCCGACAAAGAAGCCGACAGAGAGTGTCTCTACTTATAGTTCTATATACTTTGGTAATTAGTAAAGCCAATCTCCAATTGCTTCGGCGAGCATATGCTCTATTACAATTTTTAAATAAAAAAAATTATTATGAGCGATTCTTTTTTGAAAAATAATAAATTCTAAAAAATTGTGCGCAAAAATATGTATAATAAAATACTGCTTTATGTTGTCAGGAATAATATTCTGAGGATTATATTTATTAATTAAATAATACTTATCATGAAATCTAATAAATCTTTAAAACTTTAATTAATATGAATTTATTATAAGTGATTTGAAATCTCAAATAAATTATTTATTAAGCTTTCGGAAACTAACACGTTCCTTCGTCAGAATATTAGTTTCCGAAAGCTGAATAAATAATTTATTTTATTTTGAATCATTTATATTAACTTATAATTAATTAAAGTTTTAAAGATTATTTAATATCAACGAGTTAATAATATAACATTTTGAAATTTAATTAAACTAAAAAAGGATCATTTTTGTACATCAAATTTTAATATAAAATGTAACAGCGAACTTTTTATATTTGAATGCAAAACTATAACAACTTACACCAAAATGGCTTGTTTTTTGCTACAAGAACACAATTAAAGATCAAAATAATTTCTAATCCTTAAACCCACAAATCAGGCTGAAAATCAATAATAAAGTTTATATAAAATAAGTTACCTGTATTTTCAGTTTTAGAAAATTCCAACGCTAAAATCAACAAAACTCGAGGAATGTATTCCACGCTCTGCAATATCAACTAAATTATCCTCTTGGATAAAAATCACCAATGATACAATCAAAAACATGTACGGAATTTTTACGTTACGTTTCCAAAATGTCTTCCTCCAGAAGCCTTTTAATCTTCTCCAACTTTTAAAATTAAAATTTTCCAGCGTTTGTCATATTTCCGGTAAAAAAAATTCAACTTTTTACCAATTTTTAACTCAAAAATTTCACTGTATTTGAATTCAAAACGGAAATCCTAACATTTACAAATAACTAAAATTGAGAAAATTATGTGCTTTGCTGCAACAAAATTTGGAGATCCAAATATAATTCAAAAGACAATTCTCCTCTATTAAGATAAAGCAGGCTATTACTGTGGTTTTTTTACTAACAAAACTTTCTTTTAGTGAGAAAGTCGTACAAAGTATAAAAATTATCCTTTTTCCTATTTACAAAGTTTTATAAAAAAAATGAACAAAGTTCCAATTTTAGATAAGTTGCTAACGACCCCTAATTACGGCTATTTCTCGGAATACGACAATATTTTTCTGAAGAAAGTTGCAAACGCAACTGAAAGTTCAAATTAGTTCCATTATGTTCAAGTTAATTCCACAATATTCTAAAATTATTTTGTACGATTGATTTCACAAGTTTAAAGCTTAGGTATATTTTAAACATATTTTTTTTAATTGCAGTTTATTACTTATTTAATTAATTATTTTTATTTAGTATTAATAATTTTATTTATGAATTATTATTTATTTCGTTAGTTACCAAATAAAAAAGCAATTTAAATTGCACATGCGATATAAGACTATACTGTCTATTGTATCGGAAACGACGCAAATCGAATCAAACTGACAGTCTTATATTCTTAACGCAATGCAAATCGAGACCTTGCATATTATTATAATATCAATTCGGTACTCTATTATTTTTATTTTGGGTTGCGTCTATTTTTCTTCTTTACTACGACCGTACAATTAAAGAAACGAGTAACTCGAATTACGAATTACTCCACGATGATTCGAAATACTGCAATTTTTTTGCAAGACTCTAGAAATGAAAACCGAACCCTTGATTTTGGGTGGCCTGATTTGCTTCGATAGTAATCTTGATCAAAATTTGTATTCTGAACGGTAGTTTATTATTTAGTTTGCGAATTAAGTGCGAGCTAATGGATTCAATATCAGAAGTGTTATTATAATTTCTCGATTCTAGTGAATTCGTATATATTTTTTTAAAGCATTACTTAAAGAAAACGAAGAAAGCAAAGTACTTGACATTAAAATAATTAATTATTTTTCCATTTAGGTTTCATAAAATTCAGTGCTTGGACGGAAATCCATAAAACTCTATAATTTAAAAGAGCGCCTTAACTATACAACCTGATCTTAATTCACCGTAAATAAATTGCCGGTGATTTTAAATCCACGCTGAAGTGTATTTAACATAAATATTTTTAATTAGTACCTTTTAATTAGATTGGGTTGAACTTAAAATAAATTTAATATTTTATTATTATGTGCTCGTTCTGATTATAAATTTAAATTTTAAACGTTAATTGCGACAGCTTTGTAAGCGTTATTTATTATTAAGATTTAGCACAAGTTGCCTGTCTAATAATTAACTAATCGTGATTTACACTAAAAATATAATTTTCAAAGTTGAAAATGTTACATGATTATCAAATTTATTTGGCATTTCCGTGCCACCTTCAAATAAATTGCTAATCTTACCAATAAGATGCTTTCCTTACTTTTGATAACAAATTAATTTGTTACAATGTAAGACTTAAATTAGATCAGTTAGAAAGTTCTAATTAAGGATTTTACAAATTTAATCTATAATTCGATAATAATTGTTAATTTATTTATACACGAGGAATTTAAATTTTAAAAGCATTAATTAATAGGTACTTTAAAAGTTTGTATGATGTTTTTCTAATTAAGAAGTAATTGAGAGAAACAAGTCAATAGTAGTAATAAATTTAACATTTATCATAATCGTGAACTATAAATATTTTTTTAAATCTATCAATTTGAAATTTCGATTACACAATTAGATCAAAAACGAGCCGTAATTAATTTTTGTGTACCATTTTTCAAAACTGAGCCTAATAATTCGGTAATTAAAATTTAAAATTTTCTGACGACTTTCTCATTTATTATGCAATTTATTGATATCCGTTTTGTATTTCTGACGAAATGTGGATTAAAATTTTGAGATGCGCTGGTTCGGTAACATTAAATGTGGGGAATATTGGAATACGATATGTATCACTTTAAATTTTATTCAATTAAGAATATTTAATTAGGCAGTTTGTTTTCAGGTTTATTTTTTTAATTATAACTGTTATCTGCTTTTGAATGTTTCAACGATTTACCTTTAATTTGACTATAAATTAAATTTGGTAGTTTAAACGATTTGATACAGATAAATCACAGAAATGTATTTTATGGTTAATTAATAAAACTATAACAAATGTTACTAATTTATTATTCAAATGAAGGAAATTAATTATAATCTTTAATTTAATTTATTTAATTTTTATCTTCCGGGTCATAACTTACCCAACTTTTTTCTTTGCCCTTCATATTGTTTTCTTTTTCGTGATTTCTGCAGTGCCGTCGATATCTTCTTCCTTTTGTTGTTAAATCGATAAAATAATTTGTTAATTTTATTTTATTGTGTCGTGACTGCCAAGTTATTAATCCAACAATTTTATATGAGTTTTCAACAGGAGAGCTTTAAGAAGTCGATTCTCTAAGTAACAACAATAAAACTATGATAATAAAATGTTATTTATACTTCGAATCTTTATGGTTTAATAATTTTTGTTCCGTGATTTTAAAATCCTTGTAGTAAGAAAAAGTCGACTAGGACAACTTAAATTTTTAGTTATATTTTTTAAAGAGCAACGAATTAAATTTAACCATTTTAATTAAAAATTTTTTCTATAATATTATATACCTTCAGCAACAGAGAATGCATCAATTTTGTGGATGAAAATATTCCCCCACCCCAAGCTTAATGAGTGCTGCAGAATTTGGCATCCAAAGTATGGGAATTGGGGTATAAAATTTTGGAGGCATCTATTTAAGGTATATCTTCACCTTTTGCTTAATTCATGGACAGCTTTAACCAAATTTTGGCGATGAATAGGGGAGAACAAAATGTTCAATTTTCCAATTATTGGATTAATTAAAATTCCAACTTTTTTGTTGGCAAAATTTTATGCAAAAATGAACTTTTTTGTTGCCAAAATTAATCAATAAGTTACTAATTTTTGAGTGCTTCCTCCCGAAATTAAACCTTTGGTTTTCCAAATCGATAAAGTTTTGAAATTTTTTTCAAATATTGTACTTAAAGTTAAGAAAGCGGTGGCATCTACGCGCATGTTTAGGCTTTTTGACAGCCCCATTTAGGAGCGCCCAATTTGGGGCAACCTTTTTGAAGCAAGACCAATTTGGTAAAGGATGATTTGGTGAAAATCCAATTTGGTACAACAAGATTTCCCACAGGATATAAAGTGTAACTTAGATTTCTAAAATGAACCTAAATTTTTTACCTTTTTTCTCATCTCTCCTTGTAAGATTTAAATTTTCCGCAACATTTGAAATGATTTTTTTTGCAGAAAATCTACAATTACGTTTTAAAATCCTTCCTTACTTCGGAATTCTTTTGCCTAATTAATGAACGTTTCCTTATTAATTTTTAGGATTTTCAGACAAGTTGGTGGCTTATTTGTGCTGTCAGTGGCATTTATTCTTTGCTTTCGTAAAAATCTCATAATTCTTTTACATAAAATCCACACAGGTCTTGCGCTGAATCATCCAAGCCCAAACTTCCGGCGACAATGTCTCAAAATCTTCACAAACTTTCATGTGACTGACTGTATAGCCTTACTGGTAGAAAGTTAAAAATCAGATAACGCAAAAGCGAAGAAAATTATAGCTATAAGAATCTCCGTGGCAACCATCACATTAATAAAAAAAAAAAATTTTTAAGCGATTTATTTAATGTTGGAGCTTGTGATTTTTTTTCAATAGAACAAAAATTATAAAAAGTAAAAATATAAAATCATTCAGTGAAACTTTGATATAATAAAACTCTCAGTTTTATGAGTTTCTTATAGAAAAATTAATGATCATAATCACACGTAAAATTTCAAAATAGAATTCTCATATAGAAAATGAATTTTATCACGAAGTTATTTCATAAAAATCAAAATATAGCTAATTCTATCAAAATTTTTTGATTAGAGGACACGTGACGTGGTCCCCTTTAAAGGCAAGCTTCAACTTATAATAACGTAACCATGGGAACGGTATAGGATTCCCAGTCAGCGTTGCTCACGGACTTTTTTAAATACATGGACTCTATTCCTTACTATTCTCAATCCAAAAAAGTAAGACTTACTATCTGAGCGCTGTCATTTTTTGGTGCAGTTTTAGGAAATTTCAAATATTTACTTGTTTATCTTGGTATTGAAATTAATGTATTTCACTTTTCAGCCTTAAGATACTCTCATTCTTTGTTATGAGCAGTTTAAATTTAAATGATTCTCCAAAATCATAAATTACTGTATCACCTAGATTAACACACTTTTTTTTTACCTTGAATAGCAGTCCATTTATTTTGAGGTCCGTGGGGTTGTCAGGTCTTGGGATTTTTTCAGATCTGCGAAATTTTGATATTAATATTTGGAGACAGGAAATTTTTTTTAAAAATCCTAAACTTGGGGGAAATTTGAATACCGAAACTAAGTACTATCAGGAAAAAATATATTTTTTTAAATTATTTTTTTGAAAGCGAAAGCAATAATTTAAAAAACAAAGTTCGGAAAAATGGTATTTATTGGTGTCATGCGCGATAAGACTTTTATTTTTTATATCGAGGTGTGTTGAAAATTGTATTATTATTTTAAAATCTGGGAATCTTGGGTTTTCTGCTAAAATCTGATAACTTTTAGAATAAATTCTGGAGAAAATAAATTTAACGATTTGGCAACGCTGCTCCCAGTACCTTATTTGACGACTTGGTTACTATGCTAAATGGTAATATTATCAAATACTTAACCTTAACGGTATTACTACTTAACCAAACTCAATCATAGATGATTTTGGAACTACTTCTAAAGACTGTCCAACAGATGGTGGTATTTATTATATTTGAAAGTTTAATGAATCACATTATTATATTATAACCATCATAGCATTCCCTTGCGTACCGAGTATTTCACGAGCAAAACTCGTGAAATATCAAATCATCACGCTGATGGGTTCGAGACTGCTGTCAACTCTGTCGAAAACTAGAGGAAGAACGCAGGCACTTCCGGGCTGCGAAGTTGATAATATATACCCTGTGCTTCTTCTTGGGGGGAACTGATCTTGGTCGGCAGTGAAGGATTGTAAACAACTTACCCGACACCATAAATCGCATTATTACCTTTTTACTTTATTCATAATAATATGTGGAGGAAGCTCGCTTATTTCCCACATCTACATTCCGCATTTGACGTTGAGAAATTTAATTGGGAATTTCTAACCCATAGTTAGTATTGAGCCTGGCCTGAGAGGTGAAAATAAATTTGGGAGGAGGGGGGAGGGAGGAAATGGCATTATTATTGTAATTCTTAAGTTTTATTAATGCTAAAAAGCAGTGTTATTAATCATTCTAATTTAGTAGCGCTATCTATTGACAGTGTTTTGAAATACATTGTGTATTTCCAATGTCGGAACTAGGCAGGTGCATCAACATTTTTGTGGTACTTATATGGTAATTCTGCAAGATAGTAATGTAAAATATGAAAATTATCATGTGTTTAGCCACCCGAATTGAATATAAAACTTAAAATATTCCCTGTTTTTGTTAAAATCAAGAGAAATTGGTTACTTTTTTAACATATTGATTTGCCTAGTTTAGTCTTATAGATTACTAATAATAATTAGAAACTTAATCAAGTTTTCAATACAGGTAATGCACAAAACTAAGCGGAAAAGGGGTAAAGAAGAAAAGTCCTTAGTTATGAAATAGAAAACAGGGCACCAAAGAGCATAGATCCGGCGAATTATACTGTGAATGAGGTTAATCAAAAGTTGCATGTCACTATGACTATGAGTCTCCTTCGATAATAATGATCAGCTAATCGGATGAAAAAAATATGCAAATCCGTGCATATCATTTTAATGACGGCGTCTGTGATTCCAAATGTTCCCATGTCAAAAAATCAACCCTGTAATTGTATCACCTGTAATTTATCAATTTTTATTGTCCTTGGCGTGCATTAAATTGTAGTAATTAAAAAATTAAGTAAGGACCTATATTATTAATCAATCATACCATGAGAATAAAATAAAATTTTAAGAAGGATACAACTAACAGTAAATCGGTAGTCGATAAGTTATGACTATGTAATTTGATATTATCTCAGATTAATGCATACTCCCCTTCATGTTAAATTTATTGGTTTAGGTGATCCGCTAATCTTGATCTCTGATTTTCATAACGCAGATCATCTAAGGCGATTTGCATTAGAATAGCAAAGAGGTTCCTACTTTTTAAATTGATTTTATTTTGCCACAAGCGAATTTATGCATAAGTTTAACAAATTTGGCTTCCAAAATTTGTAATTTATTAATAGTTGTTCGTATTTATAATTATGTCGATATTATTTGGAAGTATTTTTTAATTACCACAATATTTTTTTACTCCATGTAAAGGCGTGGAACATGTCAGATGAGTTAATTTGATATTAACTGGGGCTACTGTTTTGAATTAAAACAAATTAATAATTTAAATTAACAAATCGGTTATATCTTTTTTATGTATTATTTTTTTCTAACCTTTGTTTATTTTAGAAGCAACCGCAACACGGATAGAATTTCATTAAATTAAATCAAATTTGATACAAAAATTTTAGCATGCCGCTTTTTTGTTCGGTTAAAATTTAAAAAATTCGATCGGATTTTTAAAAATTTTTATGGAGTCATCAAAACGTCCTACATTCTACATAAAATACCAAATTCTACTTAAGCATTAATGTAGGAAATTTTGATAACATAGGTAAACGCTTCGATAGCATTAAGCAATTAAGATTTATAATTAACAAAAATTTTAATTAATATTTTTAAAATTTTTAAGTGATGCTATTAATTTCGTAAGTCGACGATCAATGTAGCACAACTTTCAAGGTGTGGATTAAACAAACAATCTCCATAATTTGCATATAGAGGCGTTAAAAATCTTCAGAATTAAAAAATTGTAAAATCGATTATTAATGCAAAAAACTTTTACGTAATTATAAATTGATGCAGTTCGCAAATTACATTTTTTGTGGTCGGTGTCATTTTTCAGCCCGAAAAGATTGCAAAAATATTTCATACCAATTATTGAAAGCAATAAATAATTTTTAAGCATTAACATTTTATTACAAGATTTTTACTAAAATACTGAGCGCGACGCACCTATCTTGATTAAATTTTTTCTTTCGTTTTTAAATTATTACCACATTATTTGCCGTAATTATTTCACTAATTTTATCGTTCCCTCTAAGCATCGAGCAAGGAGGTCGAAATAAATAAATGATACTAATAACAATATAATTACGCAATGTGAAATATTGCTTTTAACTTCAGGTAGTTAAATTTTTTAATCTTATGCTTTAATTAATAAATGATTAATGAGAAAAATTTACAATTGAGAGATTAATGTTCCTTCATAATAAACTTTTACTAATTACGTGCTAAAACCATTTTAGCAAATTTTTTAACACCTCCGTTTTCATTCGCTTCTATGTATATTTTTTCATAACACATTTTATGTAGTTTTCAGTCCTACGCTTTAATTTTTCGTTTCACGTGGGCTAATAATGTATTAATCAAAATGAAAAGATATTTTATGTTTCGTTATTACTTTTTGTTATTGTGAAGGTAAAATTGAATTGTTAACAAAAAAATGCACGAAAGATTTATAAACATATTAATGACCTCAGCTTAACTTACATTTTTCACTGTCGCTAACAAGGTGTAGAATCTGCAATACAGATATATAAATGAATAAACTTACAAATTTTTATCACCGACATGCGGTTTTTCCTGTGAAGCTAAACAATCTGAAAAACATTATTTGCCTTTTTGTAAAATATTTAACTTGGGGACCAATTAAGTAACTCGATTTGGGTGCGGTGTGCGATGATGTGAGTGTGGGATGTTAGAATTTCTATTAAACGAAAATAGTTCACACTTTCAAGCAGTACAAAACCAGATTATTGTTAATTAGTAGGTACCAAAAGAAAATTTGATCGTAGGACCGCTACATGCCTTCCTTTTTGCTAGAAAGCGAGCACGTCAGTTCTCATCGGGGGCGAACTAGCACCACTTTTATTATAAGCCGTCCTCTATTATCATGGTTTTTTTGAAACTTGCAGATAAAGTGGGAAAGAAAATGGTAATAGGAGATTTCTTTGAAAAATGCCAAACCAAACGTAATTTTTACGGAACCACAAAATTGCACAATAAAATAATTTTTTAGAATTAAATTTTACACTGCTTATCTCTTCAACGTTGTAATATGACATCTAACTTTTAAATTTCATTTTCGAATTTCGGCCAGATTTTAACCTAACAATTTCTAAACGCAATAATAGGTGATTATGATTGATTACCTTCTTTTCTACGTTGTGTTTCTACTGTACATAGTCAAACTAACCTAACTTTTTAACTGTGCAAATTACTACCCAAGTTTGTTAAAAAGAACTCATGAGCAGATAAAACAAACATAAGAGTAGCTGATGAGTAAGAATAAAGGAACGAAATAATAAGATATAGTGCACAAATTAAGCATTCAATCGGTTTATTTTATATTATAATACCATGTTAAATCGAAACAATAAGAAAGAAATTCACAATATCAACTAAAAAATGTTGTCGCCAAATGGCAATTCCATTTATTCCATTCGTGCATGGAATTGGTCAAGAGTTTATACGTTCTATTTATGTTAATATCAAATAAATTTAACTGAATTGTATAGCTGAAATGAATAATTTTGATTGATCTGTTTGTAACATTGTTTGTGAGCAATGCCTCGATGCCCTATTTATATTTGCGGATGTCTACCTAAGGGATTACACCCCCGTCTAGTACTAGAGATGGGTCTTGCGTACGGGGTTTGTGGATTCTTGTAGAACTTACTTTACTCATCGAAAAAAACGTTCAAGTCACTGCTAACTAAAAACGAAATTTTGGGCGCCATCGAGAGAGGCCTAACGGTCAGGAGTGGACGGATAACGGCTGAAGAAGAATGGTGACACAACTCCGGCCAAATAGGATAGCTACGGAAAGTAACAAATGATCGAAACGCTGGAAGTGATCACAAACCGTTGCAGTGTTGATAATCGTAGCTAAGGAATTCCAAGCTTGACAATCAGCTGACGAATTAGACTCCAAAATTTATGCTTGGAGTTCAGATGGTTTCTACTAGATGGCGATTTATGCGACGATTCAAAAGTATAAAATTTCTTTATAAACAGATGGACCTCCCGGTGCTTAGCGTCTCGAAAATAACTAATTTAAATTCAAGCACCGAAAACTATCGACCACCGTTTATTGATTTATCAATAAAAAAGCCTTGAGTTATCTTAGCCAATCACGGACGTCAATTATTTGATAACCTTTATCAAATATGTCTTACAGCATGCGGCGTAATGAAAAGAACAGAGCAAACTAAGACTCATTCTGTATGTGACATGGTTGTTCGGTCTTCGACCCCATTCACCAAATTTTTGTATTGTTAATGCTTTGAATCGCAACCAAAGATGTTTTACGAATAGATCAAATAAGAAAGTGATTTTATGTATCTAATTAACTACAAAAATTCTTATGAACATAGTCCAGAAAAATGTAACCTATTTATGTTTTAATCTAATTAAAATTTAGGTTAGTGGCAGTTAGGGCATCAGTGAGGGGCGACAGTAACATAACATAGCTCGACCTGCGGCCTTCGCACTTACAATTCATACAAAATATTTGTTGGCGTTTTAATGACATATTATAATGGTTCATATCGGTGAAGTCGCGTTCGAACTTTCTTCCTGCAAATCTGATCAATTTTAAGTATTTGCAAAATCGTAAAACTAAAAACTATAAAGTGAAATCTATACTTATTAAGTAACACACAGTCTGTTACGCAATTATAATTGTTTTATTCACTTATTACCAACGTAAAAATAATTTTAGTGCGGCCTTTGAGTCGCCCAGCTTTGGCAATCTAAGCTATTGGTTTAGTTGTGTAATCAAGAATCATCTAACATCACCAATTGATGTCACAGGGTAAACTTAAATTACAAAATGTCTAATACAAATTTGAAAATTTTGGTTTTCAGTAGCATCTGATGATGAAATGCGTTTTTTAAGAAATTCACTAATAAACTCTTTGAACTACTCAATTTAAATATGCTATGATATTTTATATAATAAAAATTTTTAAATAATATAAAACTTCAAAATATCGAGTTATTATTAAATTAAAAAATAACTCGATATTTTGAAGTTTTATATTATCTAATATCAACGGGTTAATAATTTATATATTTAAAAATTTTTAAATATCTTCTAACTTTTCCAATAATAGTTTGGATTTTTATTCGTTTGATTTATGATTGAACATTTTGAAAAATGCTCTTCAAGCAAGCAGACGAAGGTAATAAGTTGATATTTAGAACCTTTCATTTTATTCCGGTCACATTAGTAAGAGTTAGTGTTCAAACTTGATTAAATTTCAGGTTATTGTAATATACCATCCATGACCATATATCACAGAACAAGAATTTTTTTTCTGATGCATATAATCATCATTTTGTATAAATTCAAATGCAGAAAAGCGAAAAATTACAACACTTTATAATCATACAATATTTTTCGAAAAAATACAACTTCAATTCGTGGTCAATTCATAAATCGTCGTTAAAGAAAATCTGTATTTTATAATATTTTAGTTTATAATATTTGTTAATATTGTTTATGATGGAATAGTCTTACATTGACACGAATTTCGTGAAATTGATATTTGCCATCAAAAAGAAGTCTACGCAGTATTGTCCTTAATTACATAATATAATGTAATTAGTTAAATTATATATTTATATTATAATTTTTCAATATGTTATGAAATATTTTAAATTGTTTAATGTTATAAAAATCAAGACTTTCTTTCGGATAAATGAGAGATAGGGAGAAAATTAGGGTGGGTAATTGAATTAGGACTAAACACCTAATACTTACTAAATTTTCGATAATACACGCCACTGGTTAATATATAATAAACTAATTAACCAATGACAGAATTACATCTTTACTTATTCTACTTCAGATAACATACTTTTCATCGTGTTTATTAAATTATGCCAGTATATCCCTTAATATCAATGCGACGTCACAATTATTTATTTTTAAATTGTTGCTCTAACCGTAAAAATATAGTAATTAATGAAGCAACAAACAGTCGCGAAGCCGCTTTAGCATAAATCAGTCCACAGTCGGGAAAACTAATTTTTTAATTCATTTAATTAACTATCTTGTTATTTAAACTAATACGTAATTTATCATGGGTTACCATGGCAACCAAATAATTTTTTTCTGCATTAAAGTTAAAACCTGTTACTTAAATTTTTACAAAGAAAAATTTAACCAAAAACTATAATTCTATAGGTAGTATTTTTAACAGAATTTTCCAGAAACAAATTCTCTTTTGTTTTTTAATAGACGTGATTCAATTAAATTTTTAGTAAATTTTCTTAAATTGAATTACTGAGATTTATAACGTTAATTATATGTCAATAAAAGTTTCTTTTATTTCCATAATATTACGAATTTTATTTTAGTTTATTAATGCAATAATTATTAAGTATTTAGTAATTAATATTTTCTTAGTTTTACTAGTTTTGCTAACATTGAATTTCTTAGATTTGTAACGTTAATTATAATTAATAATCTAAAGTGACAGCTAAGATTATAGAATTCTTATTAACTATTTTTCCAGCTTTTATGATTAAATTTAAAGTCACTTTTAATTTTTGTGAAATATTTGCTAAACCTAAACTTATCGTAGTTTCACCGGTTTTGTAGTAGAGCCGCCTGACTCGATGTTACTGCTTGTTGCCCCCCCCCCTCCGGTATTAGACGTATCTTGAGTAAAAATCCAAATAGTAATGTGCAGCTCTGTCTGATTTTTTATTTTGTTTTTTTTTAATATATCATGTACGTATATGTTACTCGATTTTAATAGTCAGATCGTTACCTGAAATACCATTCGAAATTCGAACCCTGGGGCCGCCCTTACTACAATTCTGCTTAATGACGACATTTAAATGTACTATAAATTTTTTTAAATTTTTAACGACTTCTCTTTATCTATTTATTATTGATGCTGTTACTATAATCGCTTGCCGTTTTAGACCGCATTAATGGCATGTTCGTTTTTATCTTAAAAGTGGTCGTATTAATATTGAATGTTTGAAAAATGCCGTTTCGACATTTTACATAAACATAAATGTCCGGCATTATTTCCTGACCAACCCACGTAATCTGGAATTAAAAAAAAAATTGGTGTGAAAAGTAGCGTTGGGTGTTTGAGCAATTTTTGTTTTATTAAAAGAAAAATCCAGGCGTCATTAAATTATGCATGGGTTGTGGGCCGTAATTATTATTAGCAACTGTTGAACACACAAAAAATTGAAATACATTGTTTCGTGATAATGAAGGTATTTTTAATTTAATTTTGATTTAATAATATGTCATTATAATAAATACCGTTCTGTTTTCCCTCAAGTGGAATAAATGCAAAATGGAATCGTCACATATATAACGCGCCTTTAAAATAACAATAATTCATAAATAATAAGATTCTTCTCAACTTCTAATATTATATCTGATAAACTAAGGCGTTGTCTGCGAATCTAGGCTTGGCTTGCTCGTGGATTTCAAGGGGGACTCGAGGAGATGAAGATGACACTTGGGCGCGGTTAATGTGTTGTATGGAAATGGTAAAAAAGCCGTTTGAACTCCTAAGCATAACCTACACAATTTTAAAGGTTACATAATTTCGCTTTAAGGCAATTTTTGATAAGTACGTTTAAAGTTTATAACATTTGATAAATTTTACAACACTTCAATCATTCAATTTTTTTTTGCACGATTTTATTATATTCCGTTATAAACTCTTTCTTCTTCTTCTTCTTGAACATCACAACATGTCACGACATTAATAATTTCTATCGCGAATCGTGACATATTTTTTATGATATCTAATATATTGTGGCCGATTTAGGAAAAATTTTCTTCTTATTTTGGTCATTTCGGAGGTTATTGCCTTGATTATCAGCAGATCGTTTATATAGGGGAAGTGGTTAACATTTTATTACCATTCACTTTTCTTTTAAGCATTTGATTGATTGAAACTTCCAAATAATGAATTTTCTATTATGATTTTTGTACTCGTCTAATTAACATTATTTTTCGATTTACGAGTTCTTTGCCTGTTTTTATTTTGATCTTAATTAATTTTGAATCGATTAAATTTCTTTTGTGCACTACAGAGACAGTTAAATCCGGGATCGAAATGTATTTGGAAAGGTTAAAATTTTTGAAAAAAAATTGCTTCGCTGCTTTAATTAGTTTTATTTATTGCGTTAAAAAATTGGTTTCTAATTGGTCGTTCAATAGGGGTCACGTTTTGTCCCTATGGATAGATTAGTTGGTGTACATGTGTGTATCTTGTAGATTGAGACTAATAACGATAATAAGTCACACTCGACTGCAAATAAATTAGTAATTCAATAGTAAAACTTGATTCGTCGCACGCCACTGATTACATAACTGGTTCTGGTCCACTTGTCCAGTTCATCTTCAAACACGGCCTTCAACACACCTTGCTGTGGTGACTGTTAATGCTATTATCATTATGAGATGGCACATATTCCAATTTTATTATATAATGTGATAATTTAGATTCTACAAGTTGCTTCGGCAACGCACCCAACTACACAAAATTGGAATTGATTAATTTGCCTATAAATTTCAAAACAGTCAGATCCGACATAGTACAACTTTCCATTTTTTCTTCTCATATGTATTTTTTTTGTTACAGAAATTCCTAAACCTAATGTGATAAAGCAAGAGTTTGGTTTTTATTTAAAAACAAGTCCTGAAATTTCTTTACCTCCATCCTCAACGTTATTGGCACTGCAGAGAATAAAGGAATCCACAGTGTAAGTCTCCCAAAGGAAGTTCCCTTATGGAATTTTATGTTATTTTTTTTTCTTATTGCAGATCAGTTCATAAAAGAAATAATGTTACCGCAAACACACCGTCAAACGAAACCATTGCCATGAATAACAACATATACGAAGAAAGAAGAACCGCGGAGGACACAACGGTAAAAAGAAGAAAAGTTCATAGATGTGATGTTGCAGGCTGTCATAAAGTTTACACAAAAAGTTCTCATCTCAAAGCTCACAAACGAACACATACAGGTAAACTATAACTATATACCCACTTTGATTGCTTATATGGAAGTTTTTCCCGAAAACAATTAGAATTGTCAAGACTTTTTCTGAATCAGTTTTATTAAATCCACAAACCATAATTTACACTTTGAAAACACGAGACAGTCGTAATTGCGTCCTTACTTTCAAACCGAGATCCATAATTATTGCAAATTCCTGTAGGTATTTCAAAAAAAAAAAATATTTTAAAAGCAAATAGAGCTGCAGTGCTAATTTTATCTTCAATTAGGAAATAACTATAAATTTGTCGAGTCGATTTCTTGTTTTTCAAACGTATTTTCTATACTTCATTAGTCCATTAAATGATGGGACTATTTTTATAGACAATTCAAACAGTATTCCACACATTTATTATACTTAATCTCATCTTGATAATATATATCGAATCGAAACGCAGCTTATGTCTAATTTATAGCTTCCTTCCGCTGCGCATGACCTTTACAGTAGCCTAATAGATGTAACACTGGAATTCTTTATTTTCAGGAGAAAAACCATACCAGTGTTCTTGGGATGGCTGCACATGGAAGTTTGCACGTTCGGACGAATTAACTCGACATTATAGGAAACACACCGGACATAAACCTTTCAGCTGCCACCTTTGCCAGCGATCTTTCAGCAGATCTGATCATTTGTCCTTACATATGAAGAGGCACTAGCAAAGACTTTCACAATAGGCTACGCTTACCGTATTCCATTTACTTCCGATAATTTTACTCAAAAAAAATTTACCTACTTTTAGAAACGTTTTACGCTTTTTGATTTTTATTTAACTGTGCTTTTGAAATAAACGACGAGATTTACGATAAAAAGTATTGCACATACATATCCTTGCTATATACATTGCACCAAGTATACTTGCATATCATTGAGATGCCAACGTCAGTTCTTTGAAGAAACTGATGCATATCTATTTGACATGATGTCTTATAGTTGCACGCTGAACACAAATGCATGCAAACAAGGAAAAAATTCAAGGAAATGTTTGTCAATGGATCGCTGGTGTAAGCGTAGCCTTAACTACTTGTTTACTATTTAGACCAATTTTGTACATAAAATTTACATAGTAATAATTTTTTTATTTATGTGTAGCAATTTTTGCTACTGTGGAATAAGTTTAGGTATTCCAAATAATAGTGATAATAATTAAGTACCTACACTGTAAAAATGGAACACTGTGCCAGTAACAAGGTCAAGTATATTTATATTTTTGAAAAAAATAAATAAACTTTAATATTTAAGCATTTGGTTAATTACATACAATAAGAAAAATGTCTTCCATTTTATATTCTAACGTTAAAATAGTTTAGTCTAGCAACATTTTTGGATATTAATCTTACCTGCTGTAATATACCTAAGCAATAATAATTTTTCCATTTTCAAAAATTTGCTATATTAATTTTTTAAATTATTTCAACTTTTTCAATACCTAACCTACCTATGCGAAAATTTTCAGTTTGTGTACATAAATTTTGTTAAGCTTTCGCTGTAGGTTAGTATAACTAACTTATAACAAATTTTTTACATTTTCTTAATTCCCCTACCAAGTGCAATTATTATTAAAGTAAGATAATAGAGAATTTAGCCGATTTAGCTTTTTAAACTTGTAATTTTGAATCTTTTTTATCGATAGTTTTAATTTATTAGGTACTACATTGTGCTACTAATTTTATGTGCATTATTAGATTTAATTGTACATAAGAATTTTCAGTCTGAAATTTTGAAAACTATTCTTCTCGTAGACAAAGAGCACTGATTTCACTGACTCAATGTGGGGTGCATTTTTATTATTACATGTCGCGATAAGATACGAGATCTGCAATTTTTTTAAATGAGAGTTGTATTTTAGCCAAAATGGTGGTTAAAAATACTACTTATTATAGTAACTCGTTTAACAATCGCCAGTACTAGGGGCCAGTATAATTTTTAATTATTGTAAAATTCAATATGCGTCTTTACATTTTACGATCTCTAATAATTTAAGTATCCTTTTACGCATAAATTTGTAAAAAAAATATCGATATTATAATTGTTTAGTAAATTTTACCTGAAGTAAAACATTGAAACGTTCGTTTGAGTGGGCATTTTAAAGTCATGTCAAGACACAAAAAAGACAAATGTTTTATACCTACCTAATTATTACCAATGGTGTTAATTTTGTGAATATAGAATTCTTAAGAATTTGTTATGCAATTGGGATATATTTATTAATGTTATTATTAAGCTGTTTCAATAAATTTTTGGCAGGGTTGTTTGTTTTTCTTTTAATATGATTTTCAGCATAAGTTTTGTCACGCCTAAAATATTTATAATCTTCTCTAGGAATCACATACATTGTTTATCAACGTATTTTTCACGTCTATTTAACGTTGTTCCATCACTTAAGTTTTCCATTGTTTAAAATCTAAAAAAAAGGCTGCCAAATAAGACAAGTCTGCTCTATTCACTCAACGTTATATTAGAATTACTAGTTTAACGTGTAGTCCCAACCACGGCGCAAATAATGTAGAAATTACATCGATTCGAACCTCTAATCATAAGATCTGTAGCCCAATTCACCTGTTCTATTGTAGGCTATACTTAAACGACTCTGTTCATTAGAGCAGGCTTCCATTAAAGGTAGGTCTATCATTATAATATAAAAGTCTATGATGGAACTTAAAAAACAACACATAACTTTACTTCTAATGGTTAATAAAATAAAATAAAATCGTTATGCTAATGAGAATTAACGATCCAAAAGCTGCTACTTTATCCAAGCACTGCCTTTATAGTTCTTTGATTAAATTGAAATTAACTTGCATTAATTTATGATCGATATAATTATTAAACTTTTACTATCAACTTTGTAATTAATATGGGAGTAATTGAAAATATCAAATGATAATTTTGTATTATCACACACTACAATTTTACAAAAAGAGAATTATTAAATTCATTTTATTTTTAAAAAGTTATTGTATTATTCATACACCTCGAATATTGAAACTCTACAGCTTAGCTTTGTAATTAAACCTACATTTTCTTAAGATTATACTCGTAAAAGGGACATTTTATTAAACAAAGATAGCTGATCACAGAATGAGCCGTAGTCAACTTCTGACGGACATCCTGAAGTACTATGAAGAAAAATAATTAGTATCAAAACAACTGAACTACTAAGATCTTAAATGTTTTCAATTTTTGCAAATTATCTCTCCAATAAGTCACAAATATAATATAACAATAAGAACATATAGCAGCAGGCATAGATAGATATTAGAGGACTACTTGAAATAGCTATTATTTCTCTCTAGATATTTATTTTACAAAAAAAATAAAGTTTGCGAAAACCTGTGAGTTCAATTTACACGCATAGTTTAAAAAATAAACTCAAACGTGGAAAAATTTTACTCTGAACTGAACCTCTATTTATCAATCGAACTCATGAAAAAATGAACGTAGTTCTATATGGAAAACTAGTCCAGGAAAGCAGAGGGCAAGGCAATTAAGATATTAGTGGCAGCATTGTTATTTTTTGGGACTCAACCGCAATAAATTGCTTTACACATGCTTAGATGTTAGATGAACTGTGAGGTGGAGATCCGTCAAACAAATCTTGAGGAGTACCTAAGTCACCAAAAGTGTAGATATCCACTAGAAGATCGAGTTTAAAAAAATTCTATTTGGTTTTATTTTGGGGCTTCCTCGTGCTACGTTTCCCTCTTTCCCGATTCACCCGATTCAAGGTTCCGTAAGTGTAGTTTTAATTGGTCCTAATACTATATCCCAGACGAACAGATTCAGTTCTGCAGGCGAATTGATTCAAACCTAAAATTTCCGCTTCGTAACTCAACCAGTGATCACATCTTTTCACCACTGGATGGTGCTTTTCTACTATATTTGGACTCTGAATGAAATACCGACGAATGATATCTTAATATTCAGATGGGTCAAAAGGTAAAAATATAAACAAAAATAGAGCATGTATTTACAACTGACCAGCTGTAGCGTCGAAAATAGTATCGACCAGACTTGGAAAATTCTGCTTTCTAAGATCCATGAGCTTATTCAGAGCTTGAATTGGCTGAAGCAATAAGAGAAGTCGGTAGCTGACTGTTGTAAAAAGTCTAGAGATAGCCTAATGGAATCGACTAATTTTCTCTTCTAAATTCAGATATACTGAACTACTCCTATAAACCAGCAGTCTGGCGTAAATCAAACACGGATGACTGTAGCGCGGGAAACCGCGGTTCGAATCCTGATTGCGTCTGAAATTTGCTGTGATCTAAAGAGTCCAATATCAATCTGTGGACTATGGGGAAGGCAACGGGAAACCACCCTATTAGTATTTCCCTAGTAAAAGACCTCTTGGCTTTAGCCAGTAGGATCTTACCAACGTCCGATATCGGATACGGTACTCGAAGAAGAAGACTCGTATAAAATAGGTTATCAAATGATTTCAACTTGCTGATGAATTTAGTATCTCTTTTCTTGGATTGTGCTGTCCACATATTTACTCCTTCGTCACTTATATCGTTAGCTCATGTCTGTAGACGGCAATTTTTCTGATTTTTGGAAGAAGGCATTGCAAAGTAATGTCCCCTTTTGAGTTATCTAAGATTATTGAGAGGATTGTGGAAAAGCAGTTCAGACTTACTTATGGATGTGCTACACCCATGCTTAATGTTACAAATGATACCATCAGTGCTTTTGATAGGAGTATGCTGACATTACTTATTTTATTGGATTGAATTAAGCATTTGACAGTGTTAGTTATAGGTTGTTGATTGCTATGATGAGGTTTTTATTATATCTGCGAAGGTACTTTTGCTTCTTGCTGGATTTTTGTCTTGTAGAAAGTATCAGCTTGTTATTGGACATAATATCTCCAGTCTACTGCCCATTACTGCGGGTGTTTTTCAAGGTTCCATTTTGGGGCTTTTGCTATTCTCTATTTATACTGCTTAGCTGTTGTATCTTGTAAAGTATTGCAAAATACATATGTACGCTTTTGATACTCAGGTTTACTATTCCTTTTCACCAAATGATAAAACCAATGGATACCCAAATTGGTATCCTTTCGATTTCACGTCGATGTCAATTGTATAGTTAAGATTATCCGGTTTCCCATCTAGATATCTGTTTGAGACCGAATACCGAGCAGCATAGTAAAGCCATAGCCAGAAGGGTTACACCTAAACGTCGAACGGGCTCTCAAAGTTAATCAGAAGAATAGACGTGAGGCCGCAAGTACTGGTTAATCTGATTTACAATTGATGCTTTCTGAATTAAATCTGAAATGGTATAAAAAGTATCATACCATTTATAACAAACACAAATTTAATGAGAATTAATTTTCTTTATTATTTAAAAAATTTATATAATTAGTAGATTTTTTAAATTTCTGATAGTACTAAAAAGTAAAAAGTTTACCTTTTGAAACCTTCCACTAATGTTTTCTTTTTTTAAGAGATGTAATCTCTTTTTAATTAAAAAATATTCGGAAGTTAATGGAATTTGTACAGGTTGTTTAGAGGCACTTTAGGATACATATCCTAAGTTTTTGACTTCGAGGACCCTATGCTAATTTAGGGGGGACCAAAAACCTCAACATTTTTGGATTTTTTTTCAATTTTTTGATTATATCTCGTAAACTGAGCATATTTTAGATACCATAGTATATTACAAAGTTATAGAGCAGTAAGTTTGATAAAAGTTGGTTAAAGAAGCAAATTTTTAGACCTAATATTAACCAAGATACACCCAATCAAAGTTAGACAAAGTTTCTCAAAATGTAAAAAAAATGGCCGAAAAACGAAGGTTTTGCCCCTATAACTATTTATTACCATCATTTTCATGTTAATTATGTTAATCATCAATATGAACATCTTGGAACATCTATGACCACCTTTCCCCACACCTCTCCCCACCGCCAAACATAAAGATGGCTCATTTTAATTGGCATTTCTTAAGATTCGGAATATTTACATGATCATCGTTTTTATAAAAATTTATAATGTAAATATTATTTATTAAAATTTTGATTGTTTTTATACGGGTTTTTAAAACATCGGTAATTTTTAATGAGTAAACTTTTTAGGTTATGGTATTAGAAATCCAAAAAAGAAAAAATCATTCAAATCCATTCACTGGGTTCACTTAGCTGAGTTCCGCGTCATTTTTCATTTATAATAATGGCTAAATTGCACTGAACTAAATATTACAATCTAATGGAAAGTGAAGTAACCAAGTAAAACCGAAATGATTAATTAAAAATCAGGGGACAGTACGAACCTGACTACTTCTCAACAGTAGAAAATGCCTAAGTGAAATTTTGCTGAGAAATCAAAAATTTTATCAAAGGTTTGGGAGGGACGTAAAACTAGAAGAATTCTGAATTAGCCAGATTGTAGTTATCGACTTTAGATCGGTCGCAAATCAATAAAAACCACTAACCAAGTTCATGTTGTTACAATGGTAGAGATCATGGTAACCTGCATTGAGTCCCAATTTGTCCCAAATAAACAGGCTGGATTGATACACAAGAAATCAAGTCTTAAATGTCAGAGAAATTGTAAAGAAACTGAGAGAGTTTAACACCCCAGATACTTTTGTTTTTGTCAATTGGGGGAAGAAAATATTCAATTTAAGATATGCAGATGACACGATACTGCTAGCGGCGTTGGAAAACCAACTGGACCCTGAAACCCTGGATAGAAGCTTTTTAGATATTTTGCTGCTGTAAAATGCTGAGGGTACCATGGACGGAAAAGCAAACAAACGTTTATCTATTCTGAATGAGTTTAACATCCAAGAAAAACTGAGCATAAGGCCATTAATAAGACAATACTAAAATACTTAGACCACATCATGAGGCGCGGAAACGAGGCGCTATGGAGAGATTGGTTGTTTAGGGCAAGAGACCAAGAGGCCGGTCTTAAATGTGCGCACAACGCCATGAACAGATATACGCTATGAAATAAACGCCTTACCAAGCAAGAAGTAACTTTACATTTTCCGCTCTAAGGCGTAAAGAAAACGATTATTATCTTGTAAACCGGGTTGAACAGAGCTACCGAACTCCTACTTTCTATAAATATGAACGAAAAGGCTATTTTTTAAATCTTTTTAAACTTTTAAGACCTTCACTTTACACGCTACTGATTTTGATCATGCGCAGTACAAGAAAAAGTTTCATAACCGTGTGATTTTAAACGTCAGAATTATAACCTAATTTATGTATAATGTGAAAAATAGGAAAATAAAATTGCTAGATTAATCCAAAGATAATGTCCAAATTAAAATCGACACTTGATCAAATAAGAACTTTAAACGGAGTTTTCGTCAATCTATTAAAAAGTAATGTAAAGGCTAACGTAGAAGAAGTTTCAAAAAACATGCAGAAAGCGCAGAAGGAGATAATTTATAAAAAAGCCGGAGAATTGAACAGCTGGTACACTAGGGTACTGGGCTTAGACGAAGTTAAAAAATACCAGGAACGTGTAGCAACTTTACAAGTTGGTTAAGTACCTCTTCAAAACTTTTTCAAAAATTATTATCTCTTTGTAATTGTAGGAAAAGTTGCTAGATGCCCAGGAACGCAGGCGAAGTATTGGATGCCAATTGAGTGATATTAGAACAGAGTCAAATGCAGTTCAAGATCAAATACATAAAGTTAATCGACAAGAAGCGTTTGAAAAGTTTTTGGACTTGATGCGGAAAGAAACCGAGGTAAATTTACACCTTTGTGGTGTTCCATTTTTAAATATTGTTTTTTTAGATTTTACAAAAGGAACGAGAAATTGCAAAACAGTTTAATGATTGTGATCGGGAGGAACGTGAAATTTTCACAGCATATACAAGCTCGGTGAAGGATTCTCACGAAAAGCAGAGAGCGCAATTGGAGTATACCAAATATTTTGGCTTAATTTTAAGTGTAGTAGGTTCTTTTTTAACGTTTTGTTATTCGACTTTAAGAAAACAGGATTTGAAGCATTTTGTTGAAAAACAGTTGATCATTGCTACGGGAAGTTCTCAAGATGTTGTCAGTCGGTTAAAAGAAACCGAAGTGCATTTGAACAATTTAAAAGAGTTGATTCTTACTGCAGGAACCTCTCAAGGAATTGTTAATCACTTGAAGGAAAACGAAGCACTATTGGTTGATTTAGTTCAGCATATTAAAAGGAATGAGGCCACTTATGCAGATGTGAGGGATCATAGAACTGATGAAGTTAATTTAAATAGCGTAAATTCTCCAAAAAGTGCTGCTTATAATTTTATTAAATCAAACCGAGATGTTATATTAGCCGGTCTTTTAGTATATATAGCGTTAAAACTATTTTAAAATAAAATTTGTGGTTATCTACAATTTTATAGGTGGGAATTTGGTTTTTCTAACCCTCCTCTTTTTTACATCATAAAGATAAGGGAGTAATATGTGTTAGTTTGCACTATTTGTTAAGACATCGCTCTTTACAAGAAGCAAATATAAAATAATTGATAACAGTGTGGTCTAAGTAGTGCAACTTGATAAACATATCACAATTTTTTAGACAAACCAAAAGTGTATCGACACTTTTGGAACTAAAATATTAAAGGTTGACACAATGTAAATTATACTAAATGTATAATTTTATTCACAAACGTGAATGACTTAGTCACCTGACGATGCTATGGTATAGCGAAAACGTTTGTGAATAAAATTATACATTTAGTATAATTTACATTGTGTCAACCTTTAATATTTTAGTTCCAAAAGTGTCGATACACTTTTGGTTTGTCTAAAAAATTGTGATATGCAAATATAAAAGGTCGAGGATTTAAAAAAATGATTAGCTCCTAAATTTATTAATAAGAAATATCCCACTAATTAAGAACAACAATTTAGTCAGTATCGCAATAATTAATTTTTATTTCACAATATTAATTTAAAAAAAAAACAGGTAAATTAAGAAAGAAAAACTTTGCTGCACATTAAGCATCCCATTTTTTGAATTCCATATCATCTGGTGGTTTCACATCAACACGATCTTTCGAAATTTCACCCCAATTTGTACTGAGCACAGTACCACAACTTTCAATCTGTTAAAAACAAAAAGTTATAGTTCGCTACAAAAACAAAAAATGTATGTCAGGGTCATTTTTGTTTACAAAATGAGCCCCTCCTTCAAAAGTTAAAAACTTACAAAACTTTTATTCATTGCCCTTTTAACGTTTTCGTCGCCTTTTCCATAAATTTCTTGAAACAATTTATTCAAAGCTTCTTCTCCGACAGGCTTTTCTTTTGCCTCTTCCTCCTTGAGTTCTCGTTCAATGGCAGACCAATTTTTACCTGGTTTTGAAGTTGGATAACTTGGAGGCCCGCTCGAGGTAGTGGCTAAAATTGGGAAGGTTAAGTAAGATCTAAATTGGTTGGTTAGTTTACAAAATACCTTCGTTCGATTCTACCACTTCTTTGGGTGCTTGGCATTCTAAACTTTCCCACCGATTTCCTACTAATTTAGTAAGTTTGACTTCCACCTAAAAAATAAATTAAAATTTTGGTATTTTAAAAGTTACTACGTTACCTTGGTGGGTGATATACGATAAGAGCACTGTTGAATATTAATCGGGTAAGCCAAATGAAGCCTCCTGATGTGTTCGTTGTCATCGGGTAACTTAAGGCTGACACTAATGTAGTCTTGTTCAAAGGACACCTTCGATTCGTCCTTTGCTACATTTTTGGCTAATATAGTTATGACAACATTTGCATCAGTTTGATACCAGTCGTATTTTATCGCAGGAGAAAGCTAAAAGTATAAAAATAACCTCACATATAAAATGAACTTAATTCTTACAATTTTTTGTTCACAATCAGCCATTAATTTTATTTAAAATGACGACAAGAATATACAACAATTAAGACACTTTAAAATACAAATTTCACTCAAAATCTTTGCTTTGAAATAATAATGGAAATGTCAAAATAGATGACAGATTGAAAATATTGACATATACAGGGTACTCATGGAAAAGATAACCTATGATGCCCAGAAAGTATGATTTTGAATAAAGAATAAAAAATAGTGGTTTAGGGCAATAAATGCTTATTTATTTGTAAGTATTATTTTTCTATATTTAGATATAGGACAGGAGAACAACATAGTCACATAATTTAGTCAATTGGCAGGATTAGCTTACAAAAATTTCTGGAAATTTAATTTATGCAGTATCATTATATAGATTTGGGTTATAAAATTAAATAATTTTCAGAATTTTTGATCTTGAAAAAACCGATTGTTTTTTTCTCAGAATTTCTCAATATCAGAGGTGAAGAGTGATCACTCCACTCTACAACATTTTTAGTCTACTCTAAAAATGAAAATACCCTTTTCAGGGTTGCCACAGATACACTTTTTTCACTTTATTCACTTTTTTGAAAATCTTACACTTTTCTTCACTTTTTTAAAAAATAATCACTATTTTCACTTTTTTACGATGTCACTTACAAAAATTAAATTTTTTGATACATTTATAAATTTAGTAACTAGAATTTTTAAAATTATCGACGCATGTTGCTTGGAGCAAATGTAGACTAGTTAATCAACAAGTAAAATTATGAAATAGAGTAAAAAAAAAGTAATTCAAAAAAAATTCCGGGGAAAAAATTAGATGGAGAAAGGGGTAAAACAGTCATTTGTGCCACCCGTAAAAATTTTGCTTGGAGGAAGTGGCCCACGGCTGGAATGAGTTTGACACCTCTGTACACGCAAAATAAAGAATCTCGTAAATTCATTCATGCGCGTCAGCAGTGGCGTAACTACCGGTGTACAAAAGCATACCGTTCGGAACTCCTAGGGGCTTAAAAGCAGTGACGTAGCAGGAGGCGGTGCCGGCCCTCCGAGAAAATTAAGGAATCATGTTAGAGTGTAATTTCTTGTGAAAGGCAGAGGTATGGCCATTTTTATTCGCAGTAGACATACGTGAAAATCGAGTCGCCACAGCCTTCTACAAAAAATTACGATATACACAGAACAAATATTGGAGTAGTATTGCTCGAAGGAAATGTAAACTGGTTAAAAACGGTCATTTAATAGTAATTTATGGGACGAGTGAGTAAAGATACATTTTATCCACAAACGGATAGTTTGTGTGGAAGTGGATAAAAATATCTTTACTCAAGAGTGGCATACAACATTTTATCCAAAACCTGCAAGTAAAATGAAAATTTCAAAATCAAAAATTTGAAATGACATTATAATTTTGTGACAGTAATCAATTTGACACACTAAACTTTTTGTTGAGTTTTAATAAAATTCTGTGATTTTACATCAAAATTATCATCAGGTGTCATTAATTTTCATGTAAGGGAACGTACCCATACTACGTGACTCGTTTAGGAGGGGGAGGGGGGTCTTCAAAATACCACGCTTGGTCACCGGGGCGGGGGAGGGGCTTAAGTTTTTGTCACGTAGTCAATATCTTTTAGGGAAATCTTGCGCTTTTTTGAGCTATTCGCGTTTTACATTACCGTTGGTGGCGCCACTGTCAATAACAACATTACGTCTTTCAGCAGTTCCAATTATTCCGTGTGGTGGCGTTTTGTTAATGTAAACAAAAGAAAATGTTTATTTGTGGTGTTTATGTTGGTACTTACTATACGTTACAAACGAGTTTGAAATTATTCCGCATGGTGGCGTTTTGTTAATGTAAAACGCGAATATTTAAAAATAAATGAAAAGAAGACTTTTGTTTTTAAATAAAGACAAATATGAACCAATTTAATTTTTTTTTTAACTTTGTGTTTGCAAAAAATGGTTTAAAACCATATTTATGAACTACTACGTGACAAAATTGGGGGAGGGGGGTCTTGGCATACACTACGGATGGTCACCGAGGGGGGGGGGGTAAAAAATTGTTAAAAAATAGGTCACGTAGTATGGGTACGTTCCCTAAATGTTGGAGTTAATAATTTAGATGTTCAATCTCTTTAAATAAATTCTATAAACTTAAATTATTAGAGTTTAATTGGATTTTGCGGGCTAAAACATTTTTCAGTAGTGAGCGAAAGTAAATTTTCGCCGTAAAAAGGGGTCTTTAGTTGATGGTCATAGCATGGCATATTTGGTGTGGAGAAGCCCCATGATGTCCTGAACACGAATCACTAAAAATTTTTGCGCGGAAACTATTTATAAGCCCGTAAAAAATCTTTGGCTTTGGAAAAATGGCTTAAAGCGCTCGAGCGCAGCGAGAAGTGCTTTAAGTCAATTTTTCCTTACACAACCACTCTGCTTTTAAAATCCACGCAAACGAGTTTCACCCTTCAAAGATCCACCATTTTCCTGAATTCATGGGCCTAGGGATATTTTTTAAATTAGTGTAGTTTTTACAAAAATGGCCCGAAGCGTAGGCTAGCGCAGGGTTAATTTTTGTAAAAACCACCACGGCACGAGGAGGATCCACGCAAAAACAAACAAAAAATTTTTTTGTGGAAAATTTTTGCTTTTTTCGAGACATTTTAACCCCTTGCCCCCCTCCTATCAAAAAATTTCAATTCCAGATTATGATCATAAACTAGAATCATACCAAAGTTCTCAAATGCACAAAGAGCAGTTTGAAACACTGATTCTAAAAAAAAGGCCCGCTGTGGGTCTTGCCCCAAAACCTGTGGTGTTAGCTTGCTACGTTACTGCCCGAAGTAAAATATTTTTACACTATTTGTCACTTTTTTCAAAATTTCCAGACACTTTTCTTCACTTTTTTTGAAAATTTACACACTTTTTTCACTCACTTCTTATTTAGAACTCCGTGGCAACTCTGCCTTTTAAAATTATTATGATAAAATTAAGTCTATTGACGATGGATGTGAACAACATAGTCGGAAATCTCGTTAATCGCATAGTGCGCGTCAGTTTTTCTGTAATACAATGTGAAAATAATAAACAGTAATTTTTTAAATTATGAATAAGTTAATCATTCAACCATCTCCAAATGATTAATATTTATATGTGTGGGGGTTCATTTCATGGGCATATCCATTATAATCTTTTCAAAGAGGGGAGAAAAATTGAAATTAAAGCAATTTATTACTTCTATGAATATAAAAATCTTAAATTAAATCGCATTCAAAATAATATAAAAGACATCCAAATACACATAAATTAATATAAATGGACGACGAATAGGCTATAATATTTTTTCCTCATCACAAAAAGCACAAAAAAAAACATTCCAATCATTCCGAATAATTTTTTTTTAATATTCATCAACAATTTATTAATTAAATCTACAAAAGTTTTAACTACGTATGCATGTTATTCTCAACGTTATTGACTATCAAAATTTGATACAATTTTAGGTTTATCTTGCAATACCATAAAATCAATAAAATTTAATACTATTTCAAGAAAACCATATAACTCACATTTTACTTTCGTAATATTACAATTCTCGTCGCCGCCACTGTACTTGTAATAAGATATTTTAATAAAAACGCATCTTTCTTTTCCTTCCATTTTCGATAAACAAATAAAATTAAACTATTCATACTCCAAAACACCTTCACGTATTAAAATGAATCTTTTTTTATTAACATGGCAATGCAAATTTACCTTCTAATTGCAATCTAGAAAGCTAAATGTTGGAAACTAAGGCGGGGTCAACATAATCGGGAAGTAAATTTCTTCGATTATCAAATAGTTATACTTTTAATGATTGTCAAGGACCCAATTAAAGTATATAACCAAGGGTTGGTACCATATTAGACATTGTACAGTTCTTCAGCTCTACAAGATCTCTTCCTATACTACAATGAATACTTTAGTAAGAATTATGTTCGGGGTTTGTAAAAAAATATTAATTTCAATTTCTTTTAGACCGTAGCTGCCTTTGCCTGTGTGGTTGTTTTAGCTAGTGCCGTACCATCCGGTTACGGAGGTTTGGGCTACGCTCATCATGGACATTATGATCACCTTCCATTGGTTGGAGCTTCAGGTGTAGTGTCCAGTCATGGTGCTGCTGGACCAGCTGGTGTTGTAAATGGACACGGTGCTGTTGGACCTAATGGAATTCCAAATGCTGTCCATGGACATGCTGATGTTATTGTTGGTGCTCATGGTTTGGCTGTTGGACACGGACACGATGATGGACAATGGCACGGTGAAGGTTTGGTAGCTTCTCAAGACTGGGCTGGACATCATGGAGCTGCTGTTATCGCACCACATGCAGCAGTTCATGGTCTTGGTTTTGGACACGCACTCGGTCTTGGACATGGTGTCGCTGTTGGACACGGATATGGTCTTGGACATGGAGCTGTTGTTGCTGGAGCATCTGGTACCATTGTCGCCAATGGAATTTACGGTCACCATGGACATGCTCATCATGGTTGGTAACTTTTGTAAAAGTTAAACAGAACCTTAAAGTATTCTTTGTGTATATTTTTATTTATTTTTTATCGATGTGCGCTTCAAAGGATTACAATCATTTGTCCACATTATTAACAACTTGATGCATAAACTTTAAATATAAAAATATGTTTCAAAAAATATTGAGTTTCTTTATTCCTAAGTTTCTTTAATAAATAGAAGCTTTGTTGAAGAGCTTTCTTAAAAAAAAAATTTCTAATACTGGCAATTTCGATTGGTCGCGTTCAAACGTTCCCATGTTCAAATATTGTGATAGTTTAATATACATTAAACAAAAAAAGCGCTAAAATATTAGAATTTTAACTGTAGTAAGTAAAAAACAACTTACAAGAAATTTTATTTAGAAACAATACCAGAAAATATTTAAAAATATGAAAAAATTGCAAATACGGGGAGGGGACGAGAAGAAGTGCATAAAAGTGGTATTTTACCAACAAATTGAAAAATATAATAAGATTATTATAGAATTAAACGTGATAATACGATATAAAGAAATAAAAATGAAAAACTTGATAAAAAAATAGTTATCAACCAAAAAAAATATAAAATTTTTTTAATTATTATAAAAAGTAAAAACAAATTTAAAAAAAGGCGGTATTATTAATTATGTAATTTTCTCTGCTATAACCTATGACCTTAGATCGGATGACCTACCTTGTATATTTCAACCTATAAATTTTCTTCAGGCGTCAAACGCAAAAACCGATATTATTGGTATCGGTTTTTTATCTTACAAGTTCCAAAAACTCAGGTGTCGAAATGTTCAAAAATCTCCTTTGTTTAAAACAGTAATCAACTTATATTCGTATTGATCGCGCGTTTGTTTGTTTTGTTTCGGTTGTGTACAATCGGAGGTTGTTTTAACCTCACTTTTTGAAATCATTTTCGAGTAAGTATAACATTTTTTAACTATTCTTAAATTAAAATAGCTTATTTACAATTTAGTAAATTAATATTATAGTAATTTAACACAAAGGTAATAATTAAAACGTTTATTACAGTCGACATTAGGTATATAAAAGTTTTTACATCCTGATAATTTCAGTCTTATTATACAAATTAACTAAATGTTTAACAACTAAAAACATCAGCATTTTAAATTGAGAAGTAAGTCAGTCAATTTGTAGTAAATTTCTTAAAATAATAATTAATATTAAACGTTAATGTAACGACTAAAAATACAAAGTAAGTTGAGTAAAATCTACATAAAAATTTAAATTAAAACGAGAATGAACGATGAGAATAATAATATCTTGCAATTTTATGGTTACGATTCTGTTGATGTTGTATTATTTGTTGCAATATCACAGCCGAAAACTTCTTGCGATGCATAGCTTATGTACAAGAAACCATCAGAACATGAATGTCCACTGTACACTTCGGATAACGTCAGAGATAAACTGACCATCGATTTTTCATTGATTAACAGATAAATGGCCTGCGTAGAGCTAACTTGCATGCGATTTCTGTAAACAAAATTTGTTACATATTAGAAAAATGTGTTATTTTTAACACAATGTATGTCAATGATTTATTACTAATTATGATAATAACACTGACCTGATTATTATAAGGAATTGGGACATCGTGATTTCTTGTGGCACGAGAAATTTTGATTTGTCCAGTTCTGGAAGGTGGCTTTCTTTTTCGCATCTTCGAACTATAATCTAAAATTTATTTTGTTATAATTACTTAGTTTGTGGTAGTATTTTGATACTTACTGGTATTTTTGTGGGGAATCGGTGTCTTATGGCCATAACTTCTTCTTTACGTATTTCTGAAACAAGAGAATAAAATTGAATTGCTGACGTATTAATTTTATTTATTATTAGTTTTGAAATGGATTAGTTGATATTACTTAATCATAATTTTTAAATTATGTTTATATACTTTTAACAGTTTTGTGTTAGAAAAATGAATATTACTTGTTATGCTATCAATCGGATGAAGATCTTATTTAGGGAACTTTGCAAATTTTGTTGTTGCACACAATAATAAAGCCAAATGTGGCTCCAGCCAAAGAGAAAAATGGGAAAACAAAGGAATGCCACTTTTTAAGAGCATTATCTGGTGCTATATCGACTAATTTTTTATGTTGATTATTATTAGAGTACGAATTCTAGGCAATTTGCTTCTTTGTTCTTTATTTAGGTAGCTCAAAATTATAAATACAGAAATTTAAATTTAGAGAAAATAAAGAGACTGACAGTATTTAGATTTTATCATGTGAAGGCTACAGTCGTTTGGACTTCTACCTGGGCAAGAGGACCTAACCAAGAGCAGAGGGAGCCATTGGTCTCTCTAAATTTCTAGGTCCTGTAGACGGATTTCATTAGAAATTCTAATATTGTTAGTTGCATGTCGTAGTCGTAGGGCTCCTTGATAAAGGGATCGCCTCATTTTTTACCACTTTTTCCCTCTCTTTTTTAAAATTGATTTTTCTTCTTCCTGGATAACTTAGCACGGCCTCTGGCCTTCGCATTTTTCTACCCAGACCTTTTGTAGTTTTACTTCTCAATTTACTTGCATCAGTAAGAATTCTTTACTGAGCGATTAATGTTTTTTACCTGGAGCTGGAGCACAAAAAATTGTACTGTTTCAAATGATTTTTTGTTGTTTTAGATCCACAATTAAATTTTCTACGACATCTTCATGTTTATTATGTGTCTTGGGAAGTAACTACGAAGGCCTTAAGTCGAGCTATGTTAAGCTATGAATGGATACATACAGGAAATGCAGGAAAATTATACTTTTTAACATTTACATAGTACATGATTAGTTAAGAGCTCTACTTGCGCTGATACTATGTCATAATCATAATGTTATGTAGCCTACGTTATTCAGGGACAAAATAGCTATTTGTCAATGAATTTTCAATCAGAATAGGTTCAGTATTTTTTTATAATAGTTCACTTATTAGTTTTTTAATGACTGCCACGCACCTGCTCATCATGCGGACTAGATATCGCAATGAGTACTATATAATTGTTATGTAAAATTAGTGAAATTTTTATCAAAATTGGTTCAGTATTTTAGGCTCTAGAGAGCAAAGTACAAACATACATACCAAAAGGCTCAATATAATAAATTTGGAATGTAACATAAAAGACAAAATTTTTATTGTATAGAATAGATCATCGTTTTTCAACCTCTTTGTGTTGTGACCTCCTAAAGAGCAAAAACAAGAGTTTGCGACCTCCCAGGAGCAGAAATTACTCTTTTTACCATTAACCCTTCAAAAAGCCAATAAAATAGTATATTTATCTTTTGCGATCCTCCCCTTCCCCTTTTTTTTACATCCCCCAGGTTGAGAAATTGTGGTATAGAATAGATGAACTGAATGAACAGTTTAATATTTTCGGAGAGAATGAAATATAAAGAGTATACACTGAAAAAAAAAATTATACAAAATTTTCGGTGCACTTCCTCTATAAAAGGTTCAGTGTACCTATTCGCGTTTTACATTACCGTTGGTGGCGCCACCGTCAATAGCAACATTACGTCTTTCAGCAGTTCCAATTATTCCGTGTGGTGGCGTTTTATTAATGTAAACAAAAGAAAATGTTTGTTTATGACGTTTATGTTGGTACTTACTATACGTTACAAACGAGTTTGAAATTATTCCGCGTGGTGGCGTTTTGTTAATGTAAAATGCGAATAATAAACAGCAAACCGCGATTCTAATATTGGTCACATCGGATAAATATTGGAATCAAGATCAAGAAGAATAATCGAAAATAATACCATTGATTTCATATCTATGGTAAATCATCCTTGGCTTTGGCACAGCATAACAAAGCTTTGCATAATCTTGGCCACACAAAGAAGAAGATATCTCCTTTCTGTTGGGTTAGGAAATATTTAGGGTTTATCATTTTTATTGTATGAAAACTGACTGATTGCTATTATCACGGGTACCATATTTTCATATTTATATTGTTTGCATATTGTTAACAATGCCGATAACGACAAGAAAATATATCATTGTTATTTCTATATTATCGCAAAATGCAGTAGAGAGCAGTTATTATCTTATTTTCAAAAGTAATTAAAATTTAATTTTGGCTGTTGCTAAAGGGATTTCTTATCGAAAATGACTAAAATATTATTATTACATCTTGGAATGCTAACTTGTGATTCTTAAATAACAGCTTTTGATGTCGGATTTTTTTATAAACATTTTTGTTTATCGAAAATTTGTAGACATATCGTGTATTTAGATAATCAGTAATAAAGTTGAAGTTAGTTTAACTTTTAAGATTAGCGCAAACAGCAAGGTGCATTTATGTGCAACAGCTATGCATGTAACAGCTGGTATACACGGTTCGTGCTGACGTCGGTGCTTGTGTTTGACGGAGTCGTGGAACAACGGTTTACCTTTACAGGGAAAAAAGTTGGCTCACTAGTGAGCTAGGCTACGCTAAGGTTTATTTTTTAATATGAAACCGAGGGATCCCAACTTCAAGATACGTTAAACTTACATTGCAAACCTATCTTGCATGATTTATTAATAGGCGAAATGATTTGTCAAGACATTAAAAATACTGTTTAAGTGCATCTTAGTGATTAAATTTGAGGTCAAAAGTTAAATTGCAACTAAATACGATAATATACACAATATGAAAAAACGTCACAACTAGGTTTCCACAAAAATACCATTTATAAAATGAAAATATTAATGAGAGATGTAAAACGGTTATGTTATAATTTAATTATTTATAAAAATGATTAATTTATCTTAACGACTAATATGGTAAAGGGTATCACAAAACCGCTCAATCATACGATACAATTTTTTTCAATTTATTTTTGGCATGCACAATACTTAGTTTTTGAAAACGTTTGGGAAAGTTATGCTCTTGTAAGTGAATGAAAAAAATGAAAGCCAAGTTGTAATTTTTGGCAATGGAGCGGAGATTTTGACTCCAAGAACCGAAACCTTAGAGTATTGCTTGGAATTTTTCCACTTGCATTTTATTTTGACTTTAATGATTTTAATTTTATCTTGACTTCCGCAAATTATGTAAGTTTGCTAAATTGTTTAAAATCAAAGTTCAACGCAATTTGCTTGTAATTAACCTCGATACTTAAAATTTTTTTTGTGGCATGCAGTTTAAAATTATAATTTATTTTTAAATTAAAAATGAAAATTGGTATAAAACCTTTATGAAATGCAGAGATGGTCTAGTGTGATCGGCACTGAAGTGGATTACAATTTGGTTCCGTTAGTTTGAATTCGAATATATCAAACTTTTATGTTAAACCGTACATTTCACTTCAACGATGGGATATCTATACATTAATTGATTTGTGATAAATATTTTTTGTAAATATGTTATTGGACCAGACACTGGACGGGTAGGTGGGGGAGGGGATCGATCAAAATATCCAAATTTGTTGTAAATAAGTTTGCAAGGTCATACTGGAATTTGCGTCGCCTTAATTGATGTTTACATCAGTGCCGTAGCCAGGTTTTTTGGGGCGGGGTAGATAGAAATTTTTTTTATAAAATTTTTTAGGTACCTTATAAGTTCAGTAGGTATAAAATTTTTTTGAGAAAATGTAACAATATAAATATCAAATTCTATTGTTCCTACAACAAATATATGACACAACTCTACAGGCCTAGAAGGCCCATGGCTTTTCCCTGCTTACCTAACCTATCTTGCTAACTTTGCGTGTGTGACGCAGCCGTATTTACGGTAATGACGTCGACACAAATATCAGGGATTACCACAGAGTGTGGATGTTCACCGGAAGGCGAGCCAAGAAATTCTGTGCAATCCGCGATTTGAACCCAGAATTTTCGCTCTATACTCAACCAGCGATCACATCACTCCACTGCTGTGGCTCCTACAACAAAACAAATAAAGTCAACTTTATTTTATGACCAGTTTTTTGCAATAACTTCACCATCATGAAGGTATATCGCAGATGTGGTTACAGTTCAATGCCTTTTTGAGTTACTGGGAGGTCCTTTAATTTATATTTTCTTGCATCAATATGAATCTGAGGAGTATTGTGTAGATAAATCCGAAACTAATCATTCGTTAATGTTTTTTTTGAATTTTTATTTTGGCTGCCATCTTCCATTTTTATCTAATCTTAATCTGAAGAATTTTTCAAGTAACAATTTTAATATTTTTATTTTATTTCACTCTGAAAACAAGACGGTTTTTTAGATGTTCTGGGAACGACACCTCTTATAATACGATTTCAGTCGTACAATCTTATTTTTGCGATGTAGTGATTAATTTTGCACGGGCATAGAAAAGAAAAGACAAGTCTTGACCTTTTTCGTGAAAACTGCACTTCTAAGATTTTAGATTTGAAGAATGCGCATAGAGAGATTACCGAGATTCTCACTACTTTAAATAAAATTTAGCTAATTTTAAGTAAAACGACTAAAAATTCAAGCAAAAATTTTAAATAAACAGTAAACTACAAATGATGGTAATATGATATTTTGTCATACTTCACAGGCACTCGGAAGGTACATTTTTTTGTACTTATTGATTGTGGGCTATGAATCTTTGAAAGAGGCAGTTGCTAATCGAAGATAAAATCAAGCTAAGGAAAGAAGACATAAACTTCATACTGATACTGTAAATTTTATCAGTAGATTAACCCAGTTACAAGTTTGTTCCTTTTCAGAGAAGCCAAAAGAAGCAAAATTTCTCAATATATCTGACTTAATATGATACTGTTAAAAAGAAGAATAAACAGCTAACCAAATAAAGTTCAGATTCAGAGAAAATGAAGGAAGATAATGCTTCTGACAGGAGTCTTAGAAATGTATCGAAAATTCAACGCATTAGCAGAATTGTCAGCTTTTGCATGAAACCACTTAAAATTTTTGAAAAGTATTCACAGAAAAAAAATTGTACTTAAAAATAGAACAATTTGTGTCTAGATTGTCTACAAATACAAATTGTGTAAAAATGTAGCATAATTTGTGTTAGAAAATAGTACAAGTGCGCTAGAGATGACTAAAATTGTGCTAAAAACAAGTACAATTGTACTAAATTTTCACACAATTTGTACTTGTAGACAATCTAAATACAAATTGGTCTATTTTTACAAATTGTACAATTTATTTCACACAAATTATAATTTTTCACAAATTGTTGTACTTTTAAGTACAATTTTTTCTCTGTGTTTGAAAAATAATTTTTTTGCTTTATCTTCTTGATGGAAGTCATGATGATTGTACTATGGAACTGTAATTAATGAAGTAATTTCTCGTTGTTTTTCCCATAGCCAACAAACGAATCTTGCAATCAAAATCACGGTGGTTTTGTCATTCCGATGTAAGCTTTATGCCAAACTAAAATTCTGATCACAAAATGAGACAAATTTGTTTGCATCTCATCCGATAAATAATAATTTACAGTGTGCCTAAAATATAATGGAACATAAAAAAAGAATTTCTTACCAATTGGCTTTCCTCTGGTCATATTATTAGAATTGAAATCCTTTTTGGATCTTCTCAGATCCACATTGAGTTTGTCTAACATTGTGGTTTTTATTTTGTTCAAATGTTTATTTTGAGTGCAACTACAAAGTACAGTTGTATTGGAAAACATATGATTATTCTTTCTGGTGAAACTGTCTTTTAATATTACTGATATGTTATGTCCAATTTCTCTAAATATTTCAGAAATTTTTTGAAGCACTTGATTAGTATAATATTAACACTGGTTTCACTAGCTTTATAACAACATACAATATTTCTTTAGAAGCATCTTGTAAAAATTTTGGAACAACCGGATTGCACGTTTCAATACCACTGATAGCCTTCTCGTGTTGTGTTCAATTCAGTCACTCGGCTTTCTGATTGATAATTAACAATAACCGATGTTTTTCTCTTGAAAACTCATTATCTATATCCCCCAGTTTACCACAAATTTAATTTTAAGCAACAGAGACGGACTTACTAATTAAAACTTCTTTATTTATACATTGTTAGTTTTACAATTGGAGATAACACAATATTTGATAAAGCAATATTGAAACTATGTTTGTTATCGCCGCCCTGTCGGGTAAAGAGGGAGAGTTACAATAATGAAAGTTTATATTATATGCTTTCTCTTATCTTCCCAAAATATTATTCTCCAATCAAATCATAACTGAGAATTAATAGATTGTTTGGCTTCTTATTTTTAATGTTAATATATTGCAAGTAGAGCGAAACTTACAATTTGGCTAATCATTTTAATTGGTTTAATTACTTATTTTCAGTATTTCAGGGTTCGAATGCATTGCACATTTTAAAATGTGGTTATCAAATCTTAAATTTTATCTAAAGCCAATACTTTTCTGAGGAGTCTTTCATGAAATAATTTTGGTTTTACTCTTTTGACTATGCAGAAAGTTCCGCTAGTAGGATATTATTTATTGAAAGTGAGCTTACAAAAAATAAAATAATCTTTTTCATTACACTCTTTTTATATAACAGCCAAAAAGTTTTTCTTATTTATTTCGCATGAGTCTTTTACCAAGTTTATGAAAGTGTGGTTATTTATACTATATTTTATTGTTAGGTAATTTATTAATTTGCTCTTAGATTACTACTGAAAATGTAATTATGTGCTTTGGGTACTTCATCTGTCTTGCTGGAATAGCAGCGTCAGAAAAACCGGGGATCTTCCAGCAATACAGACATTTGGATGTTTTATCATTAATATCTTCATAATATTGTAATGAAATGATTTGCCTCAATGCCAGATCGTACATTTGGATTTTTCTCAACTCAATAATTTTTTCAATAGGGAGCGCACAAAACAGTTTAATCTATTTTCCCAACCTTTTTTTCCTTTTTTTATTCTAATATATTTCAAATTAGTATAATAGAAAATTAAATCTATTTATATTATAAATTACAAATACAACTTATCATTTTTATTTCTTATCATTTATTGATTTAAAATGGAAATTAACCAAACATGATTAAAACAAAATACGGCTCTGTTTCAATGTTGTTACTAAGTGGACCCTAAGTGAATGTATATATTCTAATTTAGGTTTTTAATAATATTGATATCAATAAATTAATATTAAAATGTCCTCGTTATAATCAGATTGCCTTAATGGACGAAGGAAAAGGTTCCCCATTATAGATTAATGAAGTGACTTATTTTTATTGTGTTTATTTTGTAAATATTTTGCAGTTGAAGTAATCTCACATTTGCTGATGACTTCGTGTTAATATCAAATTATAACCATTAATTTTATGATCTGTTAACGAATTTTGAAAGGTAGGCTTTGCTTTTAATTTTTACCTACCATATTTACTTCCTACTACCTTATTCTAAGTTACCAAAAGTTACATGCCAAGGTAAATTAGAGTATAGGTTTACAAGGACATCTTCACAATGTATCACCAGGATGCGCAGTAGTACATTACTAATATACTTATTTGTTGTATTTTCGCGCATCGGAATACTACAGTTATAAATACTGATTAACCTATGATTCTTTTTTATGTTTTTTACTTTATTTTTATAAACATTCCATACTAGGTCATCCTTGAAGTACAGATATCATTCGACAAAATAAATATAATTTATTTCTATCAAATTTATTGTCTTAATTTTAATAGGGTCACGTTTACGCAATGCTAGGTATATAGATTTTATTGTAATTTTCAGTATTTGAATACAAAGAAAATTTTTTCTTTGCCTTACTTTATAAAGCATGCTGCTACTTTTCATTCGAAACACTGCAAGAACCATAGCAAATACCAAAAAAATATATTTTTAATATAAACAATTTTTAACAAAGAAGTCCGTGACAGCATAATTATTATACTTGGTTTCGATATCTCAATCGAAAGCACATTATAGCACATAATGGATTATATAAAACGAACGCAAGCTCATGATGAAGTTACACTGAGGTAGTTAGAATTTTTTTATCATATGCTTAAATATTTCGTGGTCCTCCTAGCAAAAACTGGTTCGATTCCTTGACTGAGTAGTAGAAAGTTCAAATAATAATTTAATAACTGAAAGTAATAGAATATAATCTCTTAAATGATGCTGACTGGTAAATAGACTACCAGAATATTTGTTTATAAAGGAAAAATTTCACGGTACAAGTTGTAGCCAATATTGGTAACCAATATAGTAACAATATTGCGCCAATATTTGTAATATATTCAGCTCATATTGCACCAATATTGTTGCACAATATTGGTAATAATTATTACACCAATATTGACCAAATCTTGCCAATATTTTTTTCTACATGGGTAAAGATTTTACTAGATGATATTGGTAATGAAAAATTACTTTCGTGGGGGGGGGGAGCTTACTTATTTTTTAACTTGTTTAATTTCATGAAATTCATATGTGATGTTCAAGCTTCAAGATCCTCAACTAAAAGTTTTTTTTAACCTCAAAGGTCATACAGTCCTTTCGTGAACTTTTGTACATGCATTTTCTTTTGATATCTTTTGATGATTTTATTATAAAACATTGCTATTTATTATTATATCACGTTCGACCTTTACTTACACAATTTTCATGTTATTTTTACTGTACTCAATAACAGAATTGACGTTCAAGGCATAAATTATGTAACTCTGAAAATTTACCGATAAGAATTTGCTGAAAATTTGTTTTTTGATAGTGGGGAGCTGGTACCGTATTATTTGAAATAAAGTAATCTAATTGTGTAAATTACATTAATATTTATTATCATTTGCATTTTCAAACTTTTCTGCTGGTATCTGTTTTATCAAATACTATCGCCCATAAGTTCATTGGCATTAATAATTATCATAATTGTTTATTAGCTTACATTTTTATTTGCCTCTTTTTTTAAATATATGATTATTCCTTAAAATCATTTTTTATCTTTGCCATTGTAATTTAAATATTTCAAAATTAAAAGCAAACTTTTGTTACTTAGAATTGATAAAGAAAGAATTATTTTTCTATTTTCCACAATTTAATTAATGTAAAATTGATTAGGTTGACTATTTTCTTCAGACCGATAATTTTACTATAAATAAAAATATTATATATAAAGATATCAGTTAAATAAATAATATAAATTTTAAATTATAATTAATTTCGCAGGTTAAATATATTTTACTATTGTATAGATTTCAGAAGGAAAAATAGGGACAAAAGTAACTGTCAAGGGGGATAGGCTACTGTTAACTCGAAAACTTTAATTAGTTTAACTTTAATCAGTTGCAAACTACTCGGAAGTTTAAAATGTACATTCAAAAGGTCGTAAATTATGATAATGCAGTAATTATACAATTTTTTGATGCTTTATTTATTCTAACATGTCAAAGGTTAGCTACAAGCGTTAATTCGTGACCTAGGAACCTAAGAGTTTTTATTCAAAATCCAGATTTGGCAAGTAATTATTAATTAAAATTATTATGAGGAACTTTAATTATTATAATACACATCATGTAAACAGATTAGTATAATAATTACATATTTGAATTAATGTAAGTTATTTGTTTTTTCAATTTGGTTATCTGTCTAAAACTAATTCTAAGCTATTTTTAATGTACGATAGCATTACACAATATTTACATGAGGGAAGGTTTTGGTAAATATTAAATGTGAGGGTGATATAATATTATAAAATATTCGATTTGTTTTGAACAAGAATTACTATATTAATTTGGTTTTTTTCCATTGGCCCCCTTTTTTTTTCTTCTTTTTAAAATCAAAAAGTATACGAGAAAAAAAGTGATAGTCAACAGAGAAGTATGTTGAAATACATAAACATTAGTTTTTAAGGTTGTTTCCTGCTATATGTACATTTCATCTATATTTCGTCTATGCTCCACACCGGAGATATCAGGCCTGGGAGATATTTAAATATTATTGGCTGACGTACGCGCGCCTTTCTTCAGAAGCCAATTACAGTCAAGAATATTGAAATGGAACCGGTATGGAACGGAGATTGGACGTATAGTGGGAATTAGCCTTTATGCTATCTCCACACATTGCCTAACTCCTAACTTAACATTTGCTACTTGAGATCGCACGGCGATGGATCTACCTTTGATAATTTACTTACGGATGATTCGTCGAATCTAAGAAATCGGATTACGGACAAATAAATAAGATAGAAATGAAATTCGAGAGTAATAAATCAATTATTGCAATTCAAACAAAAAGATTCTAGGGTAAGTCCCCATTCACAATGACCGTAAGCATAATCGAAAGTTGTAAGAGTTAAAACTGAAATTATGTATTTTAAAGTAAAGAAAATATGTTGAAGAAGAGGAAGGGGAGAGTAAAGAAATGGTTCAAATAAAAATATATCAAAGTATGATAATCGTAAATTACTTTGGTATAATATCAGCCCCAGGCCCGTACCCAGGGGGGGGGCACCTGGGGGCACGTGCCCCCCCCGAAATGTTCAAAAAAAAATTTTTTTTTTCAAAGTAAATGAAAATTTGTTTATAATAATAAAAATTCTCGAAAGAAAAACCATTAAAAATTTTACTTTTTACTAAGTGCCCCCCCCGAAATTAAATCCTGGCCTGATCAGCCCCCTTACACTCGGCTAATCCTTTGTTGTTTGTCTGGATGATTTTCGTAACCGTGAAACCCGGCGCTATTTTGCTATATGTATTATTTTTTTTTTGATAATGTAATGGAGCTTAACCACAAATTTTTCTTTTAAGATTTGAAAAAAATTAAGCTTGTACTATATGCTCACTGAAAAAAATTTTTCACATGGGAAGCAAAGGAGGCAGTTGCCTCACCTTAACTCTACTTGAAGAAATTTTTTTTTATGAAAATAAATTTAATTTTTGCGTATAAATCTAAAATTTTCACCTGTGGGGCATTTCTTTATTATTTTTTTTAACATAAGTGGTTTACTTCAATTTTCAAATTTGTTCCATCCCGGAAAAAGTCTTATGGACTTCCATGAGTACAATAAAATTTTCCGTTCTCATCAAATCAGTTTACAAAATTCCTAGTGGCTTATACTTGGATAGTGACCGCTGTTACCGCATGGTAACCGATAACACCGCGTATCGCTGTTCCCTTACCACCTAATTTAACCATTTTCTAGTAATTGCTATTATAAATCTTGAATTATTTTTAATCCTCCGACCAAAAAAATCAGGCGGAGAGATTATAGCGAAATTTATATTTTTGATCCAAATTTTTTTAAATAAAAAAAAATTACACCAAGTACTAATTAATGTTATCTAATATTAATAATAACGAAACAGTGATTAAGACCCGGATTATTAATATAAAAAATTAAAATAAAAAATTATTATAATATTATTGAAGTTTTAAAACTTAATTCCACAGATGGTTTTTTGCGCTCCCTGATGGTTAGGATTATTACTACATTATTTCTGATTGATTTATTCATATTCTGCTATCCTGCTAAAAAAGGTTAAGAAAGGTGTGCGTTATTGTAGCGAAGTGATACCTTTCCCACTAGGGGGCGCAGAAAAGCTGTCGAAGTCGGTTGAAATAAATTTTTTTCTTACAAATTCCAAAAATGGGATATTTATGCGGACGTGACTTACTTTTGTGACCTCTTCTATAGACGACTCTTTATTACAATTTAGAGATTACGGATAGATTGATATGTAGTAAATAAATATTTAAATGACAATGTAACGTCCCAACGGACAATGTTCACAACGAAGCAGTAGGTATATTATAATATATTCTAAAACTTCAGCAAAAGTTGACTTAAGTGGAGACAAGTAGGTCAAATGTCTGAAGATACGAAGATGTGTAAGAAACTAATTTTGACTTAAATTTGACGAAAAAAATAGTAACAAGCACCTCCTTCTTAAGAGCACTTTTTGGAAGGTCCTCAGAAAAATATATTGACCGCTGGCCCATTTTACTGGTTTTTTTAAGCTACACACTAAAAAAAATTATTGATTGCTGGCTCTTATTTACTAGCGTCTAAGGGTTAGCTCTACGGTTAAATTCAAATTCGATTAATGGCATACATTTTTTATATGCTCCGGTTGTGTAGATATGTAAAGGATGTAATTACATTGTTGTTGTATTTTTACTTATTATGTTATACAGATTTAACCCTAAACATAATAATAAATTAAAAATAAACAAAATAATTAATTTTCATAGTAAATAAGTTCAATAAATGATTGTTTTATGGGTAAATATTGACTATTACAATCAATATATAAATAAGTTAAAAAACGATTCTTATATTATTTTTTACTTGGAGGTCAAAAGGGTACCTAAATAATATGTTTTTACACATTTGTTTGCAATTAAATAATACGAGCTTGAAGTCATGTGCCTAAAAGAGTTAATCTGTATTTAATTTAAATACTTGATTAACTCCAAAATCGCATGTTTCTATGAAACGTCTGCGTAGCCGTAGAGGCCTATTCACCTAGAGATGACTTGCATTCAGTTGTAAGGAAGAACCTCTTTAATCGACTAAATGCATTTTAATAGGTTTTCAATCGAAGAACTAGTCCATTATGGGCGGATTTTTATTACAAACAACTCCATTATAGATGGATTATACTGATATAATAATTTCCTGAAGTATTACGTTTGTTACAATGAACCTGTGTTGAGTCCTCATTTGCAAAAATGTAATTTTTATTTTTATTTCAGGTAGGAATGCATAGTTAAAAGATTCGTGATGATTTTTACCTTATTTTATATGTACTCAACTATTGTACAATGGTGGCGACTTGGCTCTTTAAGAAACAAGTTAAGTGGGACGCTAAATAGTCACAATGCTATATTAGTTTGCAGTGGGAAAACAATTTCAGATAACAACCATAAACGGTGCTTGGAAAATTTGCTCTATTATCATGAAGATCGTATTGGATGCACTGTTGTGCCTAAAGTAAGCTCACACATCCAATTTTCTGTTACTGACTTAGATACATAATCAATGTTTTTTTAGCAACAAATAAATTTAAGTCATTGGGTGATGTTCCCAAATAATTTCAATTATTTTCCAATTTATATATCAAATAATAGTAAAATTGCGTTAAAATCTCCAAAAATATTTTTATTACTCCAAGCACAACTAACAAGTTATGAAAAACATCAAAGCGAAATTTTGCAGGTAAGAGGAAATTTTATGAATGTAATTTTTTAATTTATTGTTTGTATGTTAATTGGTTATTTATACATAAATGAATTATTATTATAAAAATTGTTATTATGAGATTGGAAGTAATAATCTTTATAGCAAAATAAATTATGTTTTTATTTGCTAATCAACTGCATAATGAATTAACAACTTTGTATTTGCATTAATTATTGCAAAATTTATTGTTTTATTTTCTGATTAATTTTAAAAATTAAGGCTCCAACTTTTTCTAGAACAATTTTCAGCTGGTCACTTCAGATTGTTTTTAAGCTCGGCAGCATATTTTGTTATGTAAAAAGTATTTTTTTACTACATAGCTTCAGAAAAAACTTATTGTTTTTTTAAATATAATAAAATTTGTTGTGATAATTATTCTAAAAGAAATCATAAACATGATAATTCCAGTTTTGCTCTATTTTTATTAATTAACTAAAATTACATATTTTTAATTAGGGTTAATAAAAGATTGGTTTCAATCTTGTTTCGATAAATTTTATTTGTGTTTTATAGATCAAAGTTTGTAATTGTTTACGTTTATTATTTTTAGATCGAAAAGTTTGGAGAGTTAGTAGCATGGAAAGCTAAGGAAAATTTTGAAATGATCATTAAAACGGATATGCATAACTTAACCAAACTTGTTCACAGTTTTTTTGATCACAATATCGACATCAATCATGAATTGAAACTGTTGAGACTCGAAAGTATGTATTAAATTTAAAAGAAAAAAAACAGGGTAATTTTAGTCGCATTGAGTAGTGAAGCGGATTTTGGTCTATCAGATGCTTCTTTGTAGTAGAACAAGGCTTTAGAGGCATTCAATTATTATTTTCTTACATTTTTAATAATGTACTATAGAGAACTTGAAAGTTTATAGTAATAGTAAAGCGCCGTAGGCGATTTATTGATCTTTTCAAGATCAATATAATGCAAATGTGTTGTTATTATTGAATTATATTTCTTCTAGCTTAAAATACTTTAAAAATCAATTTACATCCTTGTTTATTGTCTTTAACATTACACGAGTTACAATATTATTTTACAATCTTATTAAAACTATTTTTTATATGGTCGATTTACGGAAACAATCGGTTGTAAATAATACCTCTATTCGAGTAGAAAATAATTTAAATACCTGTTACATATTTTTAATAAAATTGAGTAATTCAACAAGAATCTCAAAAAATTAGAAGTAAAAAAGTTTTATTTCAGCCTTGGGAAAAAATTTATTATCTTAAAAAAATTGATTATTCAAATTCTCACTTTAAAATTGGACATGGCTATTTTTGTGTCCTGAAATGATTGTGTCTCAGTTTCCAATTGTTCAATTTCAATTTTTCTTTAGAAAACTCATGTTAAGAAAAACCTTTTTTGTGATTATGATTATACATTTTTCTCTAAACTTCAAGAGATCAGATCAGAATCTTAAAATTCTACTTTCTCACTAATTTCATTAATAGTAATTAACTTTGTTATTGTTCACAATAATCACTTTTACTCCATATTTCAGCGATCCATTGATATTACAAGCTCCTGTTTCAATAAACAACTTGGGAAATCGCGGGTCAATTTAATAAAAATAGATTTTGTTTTTTAATATTTGGTTTACTTTATTATGTATTATATAAGATGATAAATTTGTAAACAAATTTTTAAATAATAAGAAATGCCTACCACATAATATGATTCATTCGAATCAACATCGATAATATGATCCTACTATATTTAAAAAGGATTTTTGTCACTGGGTATTTTGAAATAGAGTTCACAGATCAAAAAATCTATTTTGAAATATGTTATCAAATTTCTTTTTATTGCCCCATTGTCAACTTCCAGTACATTTTGTGCAGTATAGGAAATTTAAGATGCGGCATCCAAAATAACTGTACTTAATCAATTCTCTAGAAGCTGCTCAAATATTTTGCTGATTTTATTTGCTAAAGACGACCTTTGTACCTCAAACCGCAAGTCACACAAATCCATCATGAAATAAATTTATCATCTTAATGTAATTATAAAGTTTCCAAAAATATTAAAATACAAAGTCTGTTTTTATTAAATTTATCCATGATTTCCGACAGGATTTTGTTTGTATAATGAATTATATATTTGGGATGAATTTGAAGAACGTTGTCTTGAACCCTTACAACCGTTTTTTCAATGTCTCGTTAATCTATGGTTAGCTTAACCAACGGTTCATTAAGCAATTAAACCAAATGAACAGTTCAGATTTAAAATAATTTAAATTTAAAAATATTAGGTAATACTATCAAAATTAGAATTTGGATATTCTCGAATTTTTGTTTTTCTTGTTTATATAAAGAGATCTTGTGGGATACTACTAGCTAAATTTTTGTAACATTCTGGTAGTAAATAAACAAAATATGAATTATTCAATGTTGCAAAAAGAAAATTGAAATAGAAATTAGGAAAGAAAAATGGCTATCATTTTCGCTCTTTTCTGACCTCAAAATTTAATGCCTCTAAGGTTCCTTAACAAGATGATCTATATCTCATCCTCCCATTTGTACAAAATTTGTTGTCGCATTTTTGACTTACTTCCACTCCATTATAGGTCTCGTTCCATTTGGGCTTTTCATCTCGCCACTAAGCACGAAAGCAGCTGAAATGGAACGCGTCATTCCTAAATGCACAGTTTTTGAAAAAACTGCCCTGTTTTTTAAAATCCATTTTAAAAATTAATTAAATTTTAAAAAATATTAATATTACTGAAATATCATTTTTTGGATTACAGCAATAGATGTTGAGGGGTATCCATCTAAAATAAAATTCAATTTAAGGTATTCATTAGAACAAAGATTAAAATATTCGCTTGCTCCAGTCCATTGGAATAAATTTCGAGAAGAATTAAAACTGTTATATTCTCAACTCGAAGAAACCCCGGCAAAGTACAGATAAGGTTTTTTGATTAAAATTTTATTTAACACAAATTTTATAGGATCTTGGATAATCCTACCATCAAAATCGAAATCACTGCAAAACCAGAAGAAATCAAAGAAATTCCCGTGCTAGAAATTAAAGCCACAAAAAAATCGTCTGAACCCGTAAAACATCATAAAATTCACAAAAGAGAGAGCAAAAACAAACTTGAAGTAACGTCAGAAAATCGGCGTTCTAAGTCGAACGAGAAGAGAAGCGATAAAACTAAAGAAGGAGAGAAAAAAAGAGAACATAAGTCTAAAACAAGTGACGGTGCGAAACATAAAGGGTCGGGCGATTCTCATCAAAATAGTGAGAGAACCAAAGCTCCAAAACTTGCAGAAATTAAGGACGAGAGCTACAAAAGCAAGCATAGAGAGAAGAAGGAAAAAGTCATGAAAAGTAAAGAATGTGAAGCCAAATTAAAGGAAGCAGAAACGAAGCTTACTAATGGTGATGTTTCGAATTCAAACCCTGTGAGTTTAAATGGAACCGCTAGCCAAGTTGTTACCTCAGAAAAAGTGCCAATGAAACCGCCAAATGTTTTGGTGTATGCTGATAGTATCGTTGCCAAAGATAATGTGAAGAATGTTCTGCACTCAATTTTAAATAACCATAAGTAAGTTGGCGTAATTTTGTTAATTTAGTAGGTAAAGTTTGATTTTTTTTTAAATTAGGTATACAGTTTATGATTTTCCAACAAATGCCAGTAGTTCCCAGTTGTGGAGCGACACAACAGCGTTACTTGTTGTTTGTGGAAATGTGCCACCCAATTTGACCTCGCAATTGCTACAGTACCTTGTCTCAGGTGGACGGTTGTTTTGTCTCTGTAGTGACTTTCTTTACAGTGTTTTAAATATTTTTTCTACTGCGGAAGTTAGAGATAATGAGTTGGTTAAATTCTCTTATGATAATTGGAAGAGGGTGAAAATGATGCACCACGTTTTTTGTTACCAAGCATCTCCAGCCAAGAGGCAATTTTCAAAGGATTCGGATCAATCTAACCATAGGTAAGTTGTGTTCAGCCCAAACCTTTTTCTATCTTGACTCAAAGGAGTACTCGACTGCTCAGTTATGGTTAGCGGGTATTTTGTTTAATAATAATTTATTGAACCTGACCTTATAAGCTGCATCATGTGCAGATTTCATAAAATTTAAAAATAATATTTACCTTGGATAAAATAACTATTCTCAATAAAATTTATGCTGAAAAATACGAAATAAAGGAATATTTACAATGATAAATTACCAATATCAGCAATAATTAGCAAAGACAATCTTTATTTACTACGGCTAGCTCACAACTCTAAAATAATTAAACTTTATCCTATTAAAGAAAAGCACCTAATGTGTGAATGGCTCACAATAAAAACTCTTTATATCCAAATGCAAAACTTGAATAATAGGAAGGATAAATTTTGTGTACATATTAATAAACTTAATTAAATTCAACACCTCAATTATGAGATATGAATTCATAAAACTCAGTTTTTTTTTAAATCAAAAATAATTGAACTTTAAAATTATTAGGGGATGAACATATTATGGTGCTTTTCATTAGATCAAACACAATATGAAAATATTTACCAAGTTTCAAAAATTTTAAACGAAATATTTCTTGTTTTTACCACTCAAAAATTGTCACTTATTAGTTAGTATTTCGTCACTCTTAAAAAAAACCTCTAATCTTGGCACCTCCCAATTTATTTCAAAAAATAATACGCTAAAAATTTTTTTTTAATTACAAAATTTTGCATCTGGTTTTTGCACTTCCTCCACATAGAAGAAGTAAAAATTCTTAACTTGACGAATTTGAAAAATTTTGATTTCCGGCAGCTCTCGTGGTTCAAGTCCGGTAGCGCCAAGAACTCCATCTGTTGTAGAAATCCAACATGGTTCTAAAAAATACACCGTGCAGGTTCAGGTTCTAGGAGCTGAAGAAACCTGGCACACTCCTAGCTTGCTTCTAGCATCTGTTAAGAACACCAAAGGATTGGCCATATTTTCTCAGGTTCATTTAGAAATCGATCCAACGCAATATCAAGATGATGAAAGCAAATACACGGCTTTAACTGAAAGTAATCACGCTCGTTTAGAGATTCTAAAGCACATCCTATGCCAACACTTAGGAATGGATTGCACCACAGTCTTAAACGTCGAATATGGACCAGGATATTTTCTGGGAATGCATAACGTAATTTGATCTAATTTTATAATCAATTTTCTAACCCCTCAACTTTTAGCTTAAGCAGGAAATGTTAACGCAATCGTCAGACATAGATAACAATTTCCTGAAGGACGACAAGCTGTCCATGAAATTTTTTGGTAAAAATGTGGAGCCTGAACCAGCTACTGCAGTATTTCTACCAATTTTGATACATGCGTGCCCCTCTAATTTTTCCACAGTGGAATATTTTGAAGTAATAACTCGATTTTATTTTGGTTTACAGAAAAATTTAATAAAACAAGCATAATTTCAGACTCTCAAAACCCAAACTTTTGGTAGACTTGTAATATACGCCGATGTACTCACTAGTTCACAGTTGATGTTGTCTAAAAAATTACAAAACGGTTTAGCCGTTATAGTGAGACAACAAACGCAAGGTATCGGTCGGTCTGGCAACGTGTGGTTGAGTCCCTTAGGTTGTGCCATGTTTTCCATGCAGTTACACATTCCTTTAGATTCTAATATCGGTAAATCGTTACCTTTAATACAACATTTAGTGATGACCGCCGTGGTTTCTGCTATTAAAGGAACACCAGGCTATGAGGTAACCTTTCACTTTTATTTTTTAGCAAACTTAAGATTCATTTTTGTAGGCTTTAAATTTAGGTTTGAAGTGGCCTAACGATTTATATGCCAATGGAAATGTTAAAATTGGCGGTCTTGTTGTAAATTCTACAATTTTATCAAATTTTGCTATCGTTAACATAGGTGAGCTTATATTTTGTTTGCTTTTTTCACAAGTTATTTTTGTTATTTAAAGGTTGTGGTATTAATCTGGATAATTTGGAACCTACAATTTGTATAAACGATATGATTAAAGACTTAAATAGTACTAAGAAAATGCTGTTGTCGGCTATTTTATATGAGCAATATTTTGCACTTGTTTTTAACGAAATGGAACGAATTTATAATATTGTCCAAGAAGGAAATTTAGAATATTTTTATGAATTGTATTATAAGTATTGGCTTCACAGGTAAGCATGGAATTGTTGGAATTAAAGAGAACGTAATGAAATTTTGTATTTTTGTAGTGATGCCGATGTAACTGTAAGCACAAAAGATGGTCGTTCCTGCCAGGCGAAAGTGGTGGGTATTGACGAATATGGATACTTAAAGGTTTGTTCTGAAGATGGAACCATTAGCAGTGTGCAACCTGATGGCAATTCTTTCGATATGTTAAAAGGTCTCATTGCTCCAAAAATACTTTAATTATTGTTAATGTGTCTAAACGTCTATTTAACGTTTTAATTTACAATTTCTCGTTTTTATGTTTGTTTACATGTTTTATATTTCTAAATGTAGGTATTATATTGTAACTGATTTTTAAATGTACGTAATTACGTAATATCATCGTTTTTGTGACATTCCATATCTTTTTACAAAATTTAAACGTTGGCAATTAAAATTTTAAACTGTTGAATAAATATATTATTATCTACATTAAAAAAATATTGTTTTTTTTAACTTTATTTAGTAAATTCTGCTGCACTCTGTATATACACTTTTCTAGAGTTGGTTGCGCCGACCGATTTCAAAAGTAATCATTTTTGAATGAATTTGAGGTTAGGTTTATTGTTTCTATCAAAAAGTGTACAATTATGTTTGAATCTAATACAGATTTTGATTTAGACGAGGTGAGTATTTAAAACAAAGTGTAATTTATTATTATGACATTCGACTAACCTCAGATATTATTTTGTAGGATATATTCAGTACCCCTTTCGAATCTGACAGTTTAACCACCACTAAAAATACCCAAAATCAAACTTGTACAAATAATTTAGATTGCAATAAGTTGCCTTCGGTGTTACAATTTAAAGAAAGAAATGATGGAACTACAGTTAAAAACGTTACTATGAAAAGGTTTAGTAGTAGTGATGAAATTCGAATAAATTCTTCACCAAAAACAGTTATACCACGAAAGTTTCCTGGTCCTGCAGGACTTTTACCAGATCGAAAGCATTTTAATAACGATATAATAGCTATTGAAAATAGCAACAAGAAAGTAAAGCATGAAATTGAAATGGTAAGTGCTTTTAAATTAAATAAATTTAGCTAGATGATATCGATATTTTAAAATATAACAGCGACATAGTAACTCTGCGGTTAAAATTGTAACTGTAGAAATATACGGTACAACGAATTTAATCATAATTATATAGTCTTTGGAGAAAAAAGTACTATTTTATAACATTACGTAGTTGATTCTACAAAATTTGATATGTGGGAAAGTATGGTTTTAACTCTGATAATATCACCATCATTTTATAAGGACACCTCACGAGGTACATTGTTTTTCATATATATATTTTTTTTGGTAGTTCAAATTGTTATGGTAGTCAAAAGATATAACAACATTTTTGAGATTCATTCATGTTTGAGAAGATTTAGTAAAAAAAATAAGATTGTGTAGTATTTGTTACGGATTTTAGAGATTGTTTCAATTTCTATAAGGATTGTAAGGATTTATTTTATATTTTCGGGATTTTAATTGTGTCTATAAAGATTTATCATAAAATAAAGTTGTAGAAAACTTTGAGAATCAAAAATTTCATAGATCTATTTTTTTTTCATTAAATTTAAAATATATTGTGCATAATTTTACTATAATTTTTTTTAATTACATATTGGTATTGTAGTATTATATTATAGGCCATAATTGTATGGGCATTTTTCAGTATTTAAGGGGGGAAACACTGTAACAGCTCGAAAAGAGGTATTTTAGGAAAGTTTTAATATAAAAATCTTTTTCAACTTTTACGTACATTTAACTGGTTTACTGGTTATATTACTTATATACAATTCAAACTTTTTTTCGGCTTGTTTGAAGCCAAACATCGGGTGTACAAGACGCGAAAGTTTCCTCTTCAAGAAAAAGTAATTGACTGGTTGACAGCAATTCTGCCATATGGTTAGTCTGAAATAAAAGTTTCAAAAATATTTACAAAGTACAAACATATGCCTATAGTTCGATGAAGGGAAATTTTTGATATCTAGAAAAATTGCAAAATTTCAGACCTTTGAAAAAAAATTTTAAATAAAGCATTGTTTGTGTCTTTATTGTACATTGAGGCTAAATGGAACCAGCAACTAAAAATATTTGTTGTCGAACTATAAACACGAATATTGTGAACAAATGTTTTTTTTTTTTTTTAATCATATTCATCAGATGTATTCTGAGTTTTCTTGTTTTGATGTCAACGAGGTAAAAATTTCTAGCTTTGAAATTATTCGCTTCTGAAGTTTTGGTTGCGGATCACTCATTAATCTATCTATCAATATTATATATGTTAGAAGGACCTAAGTCTTTATAAGCTACAATTTTGGGATTACTCTTGGTTACCGGCTTCTTTTGAAGTATTTGCGAAAAGCATTTTATCTTTATTTGAGGATGTTATAGTTCAGAACTTTCAAGATTTTCAACTTTTTTTTTGGTAATGGTTACAAATTTTAACTGGAAATTCTTGGACCCTTGATTATCACCTTGAGGGTTTTTTATGGACGATGTTTCTTGTTGGACGCTTTTATTTCAAACTTGGGATTTCGTCACTTCGGTTGGAAAGATCAACTTTTTGTGGTACTTACTACATTGTAATCTTAGAGACAACATCCACCCCGTCTCAAGTTGGTTTACCACCTGCCTATCTATTTGTCTCTCCATCAACATCAAGACCAAAAGACATCTTCAAGATAAGATTATTGTTTGTGCCGTACTTCCTTTTTATATTTTTTCCGCATTGTGTATAATTATCATTTTTATTACTGCTCGTGGTATTTTGGACTTATTTATTACTTACTTTGAGATTTTTAATTCCATCATTTTGTTTGCTATATCTGTGGATTTTACACAGAAGCGTGTATACTATCTGTACGCTAAGTATAGCTAGCTATACGCGGTATCTATTCAAACAGTTATTTTCATAACTTTCAGAACGTGTAATCTTGAAGATATTTTAACATTCTCATTATTTTTGAAGGCTCAATATTACTACGCGAGGTTTGTAGATTTTACGTGATATTAAATTTGAAAGTGAAACGAGATAGTACGCTTTTAGTACTTAAGTGGTTTTGCCATTGTAGAAGTCTAAAAATGAACCAACATTTGCACAATTTTTTTGGATAGGAAAAATGTAGGATATTGAAGTTCATAACATGCTGATAAAAAGTGTCCATGGGCACAAAGCCAAAAAATGGACAGTTTCCGAGATATAAAGCATTATAGGGTTAGTCCAGCCATTCTACGAAAGACACAATGATAAAGTTAAAGTCGATACTACCCGGAAACCAAAAATAGGACTATGTAGATGAAAGAATTCTAAGGAAGATAGCGTTTTTGCATCGCTCTATAGCATGGACTTAGAAAGATAGGACCCGCAACTCCCTACCTGAAAGCTTAAAATTTGCGAGCTCTTAACCGTATTGGTTCATCACTTCTACCGGTAGGATCGCTGAATTCCTGTTCCAGAAATACGATTTAAATTCAAATTGAAAATTATTAATTAAACCAATATATGAAAATAAAACATTAAAGATTGTAAATATATTATGTATTAAAAACGTAATGCATTTTTCATACATGTACGTGCACTTTTATTCAAACTACAAAGGATTAAGTTCGGTAAAGAAATTTGACAGCTGTCAACAACGCGCATGCTTGGAATAGTGATAATAATTAAAGGAAATTTTTTTAAAATAATCGAAATTATATAATTTCTTATTAAATAGTACGTATTTTATTATTTAAAAAAACTTTATATATATGAAAAAGTAAGTTTTGTAATGAAAATAATTTGAAAATAAAATATTCAAATGAATATTTTGGAACAGGAATTCAGCGATCCTAGCGGTAGAAGTGATGAACCCATACGGTTAAGAGCTCGCCATTTTAATCTTAGTTGCTGGTCCTATCTTTCTAAGTCCATGCTCTATAGCTATAGTGTATTACATAACCTAAAAAATTAAACAAAATCGAAAAAACCTTAGATCATTTACATGATCGAAGGAAAAAACGGTTTCTTGCGATTTTAGAAAAAAACAAAAACGGCAATTTTTGACGGCATTTTTCGTTTTTCTCAGAAAATAAATAATGAATCTGTACTTTCACTTTCTACAACTTATTTTCTACAACTTTCTCAGTTAAATTTTTTGTAGGATAATTCGTTTTTTCTTAAATCGCAAAAATCCGTTTTTTCGACTTTATTTAATTTTTTAGGTTATGTAATACACTAGCTAGAGCGATGCAAAAAACGCTATCTTCCTTAGAATTCCCTCAACTACATAGTTCTATTTTTGGTTTCCGAGTAGTATCGATTTTAACTTTATCATTGTGTCTTTCGTAGAATGACTGGGCTAACCCTTTAATGCCTTATATATCTTGGAAACTGTCAATTTTTTGTCTTCGTGCCCATGGACATTTTATCAGCATGTTATATCCTACATTATGGTTAAATTTGACTGTGACTCAAAACCCATAAGACCGTTACGGGGTCCTTTGTTAATAACTTTTACAATTTTTAATATTTTGCAAAATCCTTACGTCATTCTCTTCAAAATCTTATACAAAAGCTGCAGTTAAAATTTGAATACAAACGGACAAAAATTGTTTGAGTTATGTTGCAAGCCAATTTGAGTTTCGTAGTATTGAGAAAAGCGCGATTGAAAGTTAACGTATATACTAGGAATGACTTGCAGGTTGCCACCGCTTAGCTTTTTTTTATCATAACTCATCTTAAAATTAATATATTGTAATTATAAAAAATACTTTGGAAAGAGGAACTATAATGCCACAATCCTGAAGTAGAAATCATTTGAAATTTCAAAAAATAAAAGTTATACAGGCAATTTTCTAAAGTACCTAAAATCGACACCTTGAAATTTAGGTTTGCAGGTTGCCACCCCCTGTAAAATTGCTGAAAATGTAGAAAAACGGAAAGAAAAACATCTGATTGTAAAAATATATTGCATTTTATTTCTTCTTAGTCATATTTAAAAACATAATTATAAAAAAATTTGTGTAAATTGGCATTTTTCTTAATACCGCGGTTGCTTTTTCTAGGTCTACGCGCTGCCATACTACAAATATTTCGAAATTGTAAAAAAAAAACAGTTTACTTTTGACTTAATAACAATATTGTAATCATCAAAAAATCGTGAAAGCTCGCATACAAGTTGAAATAAGCGAAAAAGAAAGGGGTGGCAACTTACAAGTCTTAAAGCATGGCAACGTAGTACATTCTGAAGCTATTTTACAATAATTCGTACAAAAGATTGCCAATTTGTTTTATTTTTGAAATTCTTTTGGAATAAATTAAATTGAATATAATACAACACAGTAAAAATATTTCCTTTGAATTTTATATAAAAATGTTCAATATAACCACAAAACAAAAACACAATTTTAATTATTCACTTTTAAATTTACGCTTTTTCACACTTTCTTCAGTAGACACTGTAATGCCCGCTGTACACTCTCGGCGGCCATGTCTCGTCTGTCTCGGTGTGCCTGGTAGTGTGTAATTTAGATGGTCGCACGATCACACCCGAGAGCACTCGGCGAGAGTGTACAGCGGGCATAATATTAGATATTTTTAGACCAAAAGTAGTTTAAAATTGACCACACCTCCTTTGTTGACGATTTCAGTCGAAATTTTTTGTGTGGCTCGCTTGGATGCCGAAATTCAGAGGCCCTGGCAACTTACAAGCACTGGCAACTTACAAACCTCTCTTACGTATATCGTAGTTAGTCCACTCTCACTAAATAGTATGTAACTTGCTCAATTTTCAATATTTTTACTTGAGATTTTTTTCACATATTCTTGAATATGTGTATTTTTACAGAATTCAAAATAAAAAAAAAACTCGATTTCATTTAAGTTTACAGTGGCAAAAGCAGCACTATTGCTGCGATATACAAGGTGTTTAATAAACTACATGGCGTCCATTTAAAATAAATATAAATAAAATAACATTTAAAATCATGTTTTTTACGTACAAAATTTTGTAAAATCAAAAACAATATATAAATTATAAAATATTATGTTTTTCTTTTCTTCAGTTAGTGGCTTAACTTCAGAATTTAACCCTGGAGACAAGAATTCTTTATGGTCAATAAATAATTATTGACAGTATAGGCAGGTATATTACGACCAGCAGTCTGGCGTAAATCAAACACGGATAGACGGGTGAGCGGGAAACCGCGGTTCTAATCCTGATTGCGTCTGATATATGCTGTGATCTGAATGTCCAACAAAGATCTGTGGACTATGGGGTAGGCAACGGGAAACCACCCCATTAATATTTCCTAGTAAAGTCTTCTTGGCTTAGTCCGGAGGATAGCCAACATCCGGATTCGGATAGGCACCTGAAAAAGAAGAAGGTAGGTATATTGAAAAAAATTTGGTACATCATATTGATGGAACACTTTAGAAAATAAAATTTATGGTGGGGTGAGAGGTAAGTAGTGTCGACCCGAAAGTATTAATTTTACGATTGAAACCTCGATGAATTCTGAAAGATCATATTTTAAATAAGAGAATTAGTCCCCGAAAAACCCTTAAAACCACCAGTTTTTTCAATAATCGATTTTAAAAACTTCAATTTTCATATCACATTTTAACCTAAGTCGCTCATGATTGGTGAATTACATGCATTGTGTGGTCGGTCCGTGTAGTTTAAATTACTCTAGGCTATAGGCAGAGAGGAGATAACAGGAGCGACACTAGCATTCATATGCTTCAACAGTGCACTTCGAGCGAAAATAATGTTTTTTAATAGTTATTGTGCAGTGAAACTGGCTGGAGGCGCTCGAAGCGAAGCGTAGAGTGCATCCAGTCAACTTTTATTTGCACAACCACGGTTCTTGTAGAATCCACGCCAAAACGAGTTTCACCTCTCAATGACCTACCTTTTCCTTGACCTGCGGGTCCAGGGGTATTTTTATAATAAGTGTAGTTTTTATAAAGATGGCCCGAAGCGGTCGAAGCGCAGCGTAGCGAAAGTTGCGTAGGGTCGATCTTTATGAAAACCACTATGGCACAAGGAGGATTCACGCGAGAAAGTATTAACCGTTTGTTAAATAAAAGCATCCTTTTTCTAAAGTAGTTTTGGTCATAAATAGATTTTACGTCTAAATCGGGTGTCGGGAACGGATTTGCTGTCATTGCGTACGTCTAACTGAGAAAATTGTCAAGAACCACACTCTTATGCATTATAGCATACGTATCGCCCACAGAATGCCAGTGATCGACCAATCACGAGCGACTTTGATTAAAATTTACTATGAAAATCGTCATTTTTAAATTCGATTTTTGAAAAAACTAGTGCTGTTAAGGCCATTTTTCGGGGTTAATTCTCTTATTTAAAATTTGTTCTTTTAGAATTCATCGAAGTTTCAATCGTAAAATTGTTATTTTAGAGCGGAGGGTACCTACCTCTCCCCCATGGTGGTAATGATACAATCATCAATATAAGAAACAAAAACATCGATTGAATTTGACGAACGATTCATCAATACAATGGGGGTTATGAATAAAAGTGAGCATTTATGCTATTGGTATAGTAATTAAATCCTGACCCTCTTCTGATAATGCCCCACGTTGCCCACCAATTAATGTCGTGTTTCCGCCATGCGAGGGTTGATTTTTTTTACAAAAATAATTATTTTAAAATTTCTAAATTTTCGTTGTTAATTTTATTCATTTAAATTTAGGCTGCTCGATTGTTTTATGCTATTAATTTAAATTAATTCTGAATTTTAATTAAATGTCCAATTAAAATTTATTTAAACTTTTCAATTTAGGTTAATGGCAGAAAATATTAATGTCTGCATTTTTTGTGTTCCAACTAACCCAATGGGTTGATTCATCCCCGCATCTTACCTGCTTGCTTGTACGTCAGTATATTTCTGACGTTTGTTTGTATTTCAAACTAATTAAATCTAAAAACTGATATTTTAGGAGGTTTGTTCACAATCGACTGCAAATACGTTTAAGAAGGGTACGTGGGACCGATTAACTCAAGATTTTACCGTTGCAAATTATCCGTTTCTACCAGACAAATATAACATCGCTTGGATCAAACTGAAAGCTAAAACGAATAAATTAATAAATCAGAAAGCGCCGTTTTTGGCTGCCATGATTCAAAGTATTCAGTGCCTAAAACTAAAAACAGCCATAATTAAAATTGTTTTAAAAGATCCTAGTGGTAATTATTTTCCAAAACATGTTTTCTTTTTTTTTACATTTTTTTTAAGGTCTCATTCATGGCATGATTGTGCACGATCTGTACGAAGAGTATATGAACGAATTGGTGGAAGGTTCTGTGATAATATTAAAGCAATTCGGCGTTTTGACTACCGATGGTGCCAAGCACTATATTACAATAACTACAAACAATTTAATGGCAATTTATAGTGAAGATAAAACTAACAAAAGTGTAAACGTAAATAAACTACAGCAATTTTCAATTGGTGCTATTTTACGAAACATGGAGGAGGTGAAATCTAGGCACAATTTAGTCTTCATGGAAGAAAACTTCAATCCTGTCGTTAATTATAGTGCACCTAATTTAAATTCTCCTCCTAAGTTTCAAAATATTAGAATACAAAATCAAAATAGTAGTCACAATGAAAATATTAATAGGCAGATATTTAATATTCCAAATTTAAGAAATGTTCCCACCGAAACTGTGAATAGTACAATTAATAACATAAAATTAAAATACGATAACAGCGTGCCAAATACAAGGAATTTGTCATTTTCAAGTCCTAAAAGTTCTAGCAATTCTCGATTTAATTTTAAATCAGTTAAACAAAATTCTAGCAAATCACCTGATTTTATTTCCCCCGAGAGAGTGAGTTTAAATAGAAGTAGTGAGGAAAATATCGTAAGCAATCATGATAGTTCTGAAAATGAAATTTTGACTAATATTTTTGAAGGCGTGGATACTGATTCTTTATTTGATGATTTTTGATGTACTGAATTATTATTGATATTGAACTGTTTATTTTTTTTGTATAGTTTAGTTTTTTTTTAATAAATTTTTTTCTTTACAAGTTACTATTATTTTTCCATTTCAAAAATAAAACTGAAAATTGATTTAACGACGGTGGATCCGATGGTATGTGGTTGCGTTGTCAAAATCTGTACTAATTAATAATATCCTTTAGTGTGCCACTAGGAAGGGGTACAATTCTTATCAAAAATATGTTTAATGATCTGATGAAGTTTATTCTTGATGTAAAGCATTACACGTTTTTGTTGATTTGGATAATTGACTTAAGACACAGGTTATCTGTGCCCTAAAATAAAAACCAAAATAGATTCAATAATAAAATATAAAAATTTATTTTTTTATCAAAATTTTTTTATAATTGCTCAATAAATACCAGAATAAAGAGTTACAAAATTTTTTTTAAGCATAATTTTTACATTTGTTTCACACTGATATCCTTCAACGTTTCGACATCAGCCATATCCTTCAAAATCGATTGTTTAAAGTAGACGTTGCTATTGTCAATAATTGTATTAATTGCGAAACCAACTTGAGGATTCCTTAAAATGGTCAAATGATTAGTTCCCTCGATGGTGATTACTTCAACTGGATTTTCACACAATTCCTGAACTTTGTAATCCTCATCGAATCCTTCCAATGTTGGACGACTTGGTTTGAATAATTTCACCATAGATTTTAACTTACGTGCAGGAGGTTGGTAAATCGCAACACATTTTAATCGAAGATATGATCCATTACAGACTTGTCTTTGATATTTTTCTGAATATGGTGAATTTTCAGGAGCCAGACTCATCGCCAAATCAATTCGTTCTTCTAAGCTTTTGCAGTTGTAAATATCCATCTGTAATTTATTTAATTTTATAAAAGTTGAAAAACTCAAATTCTTCTATTTTTTTACCTTGTGCTTCATAACAGTTTCCGTTGGAATATACAAATTCATCAAACCGCAGAGGGAAAATGTTTGCAAGACAGCGTCTGATGTTGCATCAGGAACTTGTCTAAATAGCATTTCCTTAAACATAGCTGGTGAACCGTCAATTAAAATTAATCTTCCTATACGACCTTCTGCTTCCAATAAAGAAGCTAATTGAATTGCAATTATGCAACCGTAGGAATACGCTACCAAAGTGAAAGGTGTCGATTTTGGAAGATTGTCTTGAACATGCTAGAAAATTTTAAGAATTGTGTTTTAGAATTTCTAAAAATTAAAAACTGCATACTTTCAATAGAGAAGCTGCCATTTCGTCTATGCTAGATGCATGATTATCACTGTAGGTGTATTGCAAACCGATTGCATGGGATGCTAAATTTGCTGCTAGCGGTTCAACGATCGCAGCCAATCCTTCGATTCCAGGTAACAAGAAAACTTTTGGAGCTACAGCTTTTTCTTTTATAAGACTGTTCAATCGTACAATTGGAACTCCTACATCCTTTTCACTTCCCATATCGCGCAGTAGCAAGTAAATACCTTCAGGAATTTTTTCTTTTTCTTCTGGTTTAGCAGTAGGATTAATATAATCTTCAGCCTTTTCTAGTGCTATTTCGTGCAATCTAAAAATGAAATGAAAAATAAAAAAAAATCGAAACTCGGAAGGCAATGGCAAACCACCGAGAGTAATCTACCAATAAAGCCATTTAATAATAACATATTAAATTGGTCACGACGCTTCTGTCAAGAAGCATACGAAGAAGAAGAAGAAGAAAATCGAAAATATAAAACTACTGTTTTACATAACAAATCAATAAAATTACCTGGCAAATGTCATGCTGCGGATATCTTGAGCAGTCAAGAAAACTTCATATTCTCTCTCCAGAGTTTGTTTTATTTCAACTGCCATCATCGAATCCATTCCCAATTCTGATAACGTGGAGTGGTGACTGATTGTTTTTAAATCTCTTAAACCTAAAACATAAAAAGTTAGTGGAATTTAATCAACTATGGGATTCAGTTGATTACCAATAATGTTTTTGACAGCATCAACAATGTTATTGGCGCCTCCTGCACCGAATTTCTTTTCTGCCACAACAATACTGGAAACTACAGGTTCTTTTTGTCTTAATAACTGATCCATTACTTCCAAACACGAAGACACTTTCTGTTGCAAAGTTCCTCCAATTTCGATTTCAGTTTGTAATTCTTGCATATCTGCAACTAAACCGACTTCTCCGATTGCACCCCATTGAATTGCCAAACCCGGAAATCCGTCCGCTTTTCGTTTTTCGCAAACTCTTTCCATGATGGAATTCGACATACCGTAATTTGTTTGGCCCGCGTTACCTCTACCACAAGAAACAGAAGAAAATACGACGAAGTATCTGAAATGTTAAAACGATTAGTTTAGTGTGATTCAGCACGAGAACGACTTACTCTAATTCGGGGCACAATTCTCGTGTAAGTTTATCAAAGTGCTGGGTCGATATAGCTTTGGGTCCCAGTGAGGTCGCAAAGTTTTCTTCATTTTGGTTTTCTAAAAGAGCATCCTTTAATACGACCGCCAAATTGAAGATTCCGGTAAGCGGTCCTAAACTTTCGGCTTGTTTGATTGTTGCAAGGCAACCTTCAGCGGTGGTAACGTCTTCGGTAGAAATGATCGTCGTGACACCGTACGTTTTCCAAGTTCTGAAATGGTATTTTAATATTTTACGGATTTATGATTTTTTGGAACTACCTTAATCGTGAAGCTTGGTATCCATTTTTAACTCCATTTCTTGATACCAAAACAAGGTTTTTGACACCACGTAGGACCAACCAGTCGGCTAGTTCAAGACCAAATCCACCCAAACCACCTGTGACAATATAACTTCCTTTAGTTTTACCATAAAATCTGGGAATTCCTGAAAATAGCCTTCTTTCTGGAATGTAAACCGATTCTGGTTCTTCATCTCTGATGTTAACGATTACTTTTCCTATGTGTTTACTACCAGCCATATATCTAAACGCTTGTTCGATTTCGTCATCTTTAAATATGGTTTTCTTTAGTGGTTTTACACATCCTGAGTAAACACCTTTAGCGACTTTTTGCACCAGACCATGTTTTAACTGAGGGCCTTCGTTAAGGAATGCATCAACCATGACACCATGAAAACTTCTTCCCTCTGTGAAATTTTTAAGTCCCAAGGTATTATTAGCTGCTAAATCAAATTTTCCTATTTCCAGGAAAGTACCACCAGGTGCGAGACATCTTACTGAAGCTTGAAGTTTTTCTTCCGCCAAGGAATTTAATACTACATCGACACCCCTGCCGTTGGTTTCTTTCATGACCATTTGTTCGAAAGATGTGTCACGAGAATTTCCAATGTGACTTTCTGCAAAAAAACTTATATGATGAAAGTTTACAGTGAATTAGACAAGATTAACCTTTAATTTGTGGAAATTCTTTAAGAAGGAAGTCTTTTTTCTCTTGAGTTCCGACTGTGGTGAAAATCTCACAGTTGTAAAACGTCGCAACGTTTATTGCAGCTTGTCCAACACCACCAGTACCTGCATGAATCAGAACTTTTTGCCCTTCTCGTATTCGAGCAACCTGAAATGCAAAAATTGGAATAAGTAGTGAAATCAAATTTTAGATGATAGACAACCTACATTTTCTAATGCGTGCATGACCGTTATGTAAGTTACTGGCATAGTTACGGCATCTTCCAGTGAGATGTGATCAGGTAATGGAATGAGCAGATACGAATCAGCCATCACCATACTTGCCATAGCACCACTGGTTAACATTCCAAAAACGCGTTTTCCCCTAAAACAAACCAATTAATATCGTAACATTTGTTTGTTCAGAAAAAATACTTTTCATCTCTTCCTGCAAATTCGAACCCTTGTACGTTGTACTGTTCCATACGATATCTTGTAATAATATCGCTGTTGATTCGCCCAGAAGCAGTCATAATATCTCGAAAGTTTAAGGCCGCTTTATAGATCTAAAATCAAATTGTTGTTGTAACTCTTTAATTAAAGGAAAGCAGAAAACTTACATATACAAGAGATTTTTCGGGAAGTAATTCAACTTTACTGTGGAGTGGTCCTTCAATCCATCTTAAACTTGAAAGGTCTCCTCGAACCGTAACATTGTTGAATACGTGTTCCACTTCTATACAATCTGCTTTCTCTAATAACAAATGCCTGTACGTACCCCACTGTCCATCTTGATAAACATTTACCGCCATGCCCTTCTTTAGCTGATTCATATAAAATTCGTCGTTTATATCAAATTTCGGTGCACTGTCATCATTGACGAAAACACATTTGACATTCAACCCACCAGGTTCTCGTCTTAAACAATTGACAAAACCAAGGATTCCGTTCAGTGAATCACCCTGGGCGTGAATTAGAACATTTTCATCATTTTTAACTGAATTTTGAACAGATGGTAACCAATCGTACTGATTTGCACTTTGACTAAATTCTATTAGAGTTGGTGTTACAAACGGAATACATTTCCTGAGCAAAACAAGTTTTTCAACTTCGTTGCTATGAATCGCTAAGATCTCTAAATTTAGCTCATTACTTTCTGGTGGAACGAAATCTAAATCTTCTCGTGACAAAATGAAACCATTTTCTTTTAAAGCGCCAAATGCTTGTTGTACTGCTTCTGGTCTGGACAGCATGCTAGAACCAATTACCAATGAACATGTGTGATTTTCTGACGTTAACTTTTTATCTTCCACTGTAACATTGCTAAGTTCCAAAGGTTCTTTGGACAGGACGATAATATCAGGTTGAATTAAAGGTTGGTCACCAAAAACTTGATGCACAATAGGACCAACTGGTGTACTTTCTGGTTTGGTAAACTCATCAATTAATTCTGCAGCTCGTATTTTGATACCGTAATTATTTTCTAAAATTATTTGCGTATTCACTCTTATCGATTTTTCCAAACTTAGTTCTGCTTCTAACGGAATGAATTTGTGAGATTCCAATACCGGTTCACCAAGAGGCTTGCGACGAGAAATCGAACTAGCGGTTAATCCACGAATTTCAATCGATCCGGATCTGGAATCAATCTTTGAAAAAAGTTATTGTGGATTAACTGAAACATACTTGATAATTCCGGTTTCCTTGTAGGTGTAAACAGGTAAAACCACATTTTTTTCGCCGAATGTTTTTGCATATCTTATGTGGGCTTTTGCGTCGATAGCCAAATGTTCGATTCCAGTTGGAACGTAAAGATTTCTGGTGTCTTCTTGTAGAATTTTAATTTGCAACATGTTATCCATGAATGTGATCCAGTTACCCCACCATTCGATTTTACCTTGACTTGCAGCTAAATCCAATTCTTTGATTCCACGGAAACGTCCTCTACAGTGAATTAAAGTGAATTTTTGAAGCATTGAAAAATACGAGTGTTGAACTTACGAATAATTGTATCCTCTCAGTTTAAGTTCTTTGTATATATCCTTTGTTGCAAATGGTAGTTCATCTTCATGATGAATTGGAATGGGAAGTCTGATGATTTCTTGTGAGAAATCTTCGGGAATTCTAATTCTTCCAGTAACTACAGTTTGATCTTGGTCTGCAATCTAATTTAAAAAAATTTAGTGCTGCTTTGATAAAAACCGCAATTACTTACTTCGAATAAGCCAGTACTCTTTTGAATTGTTGTAATAAGTTGCAATCCTACATCCAATCTTATATTCGTAGCTCTATGGAATTTAACATTTTCGAAAACGACTTGCATGTCCGATAGAAGAATTCCAAGCATCAAAGAAAATGATTCCCAAATTATGGTAAGATACCCAGTTGCCGGGAATAAAATTCTTCCATCGATAACATGGCCTGTCATATAAGATACATCAGCATCTTTGAAATTGAATCCCATGGAACGTTCTCCACTTGATAATGTACCTTCGGTTTTATACAAAGCAACAAACCAATTTCTATCGTGATTCCATTTAATTAAAGGTGAAATCATGGAAGTGTTAGCACTTACAGGCCATTCAATTTTTGGATACAATTTTTCTAGTTTGAAATTGTAGCCCAATTCGTACAATCTTAAACGATTAAAAGTTTAGAGTTCCAAAAGGCACAATTTTAAATGACTTACTGTCCTAATCCATACAAGAAGGATGCGATATGATCTTCTTCGTTCTCGGCCTCCGTTAAGCTAATGCTGATTAAATTTTGAGTGTTTTGTAGCTTTTCTCCAACTTCAATTAGTGCACATTTTGGTGGTACAACAGAAATCGCTTGTTTGGTGTAAATTGGATTTAACAAATTATTTACAAAATATTCTGCTGAAGCGTATTTTGATAAGTCAGATGCCAATAATTCTTTGCTGATGGATGTCGTAATCCATTTTGATGATCGTTTGTTAGGCTTTGGAATTATTTTTTGAAGATTTCGGAGAAGTTTGGATTCTAAAATTTTCTTCAAGTAAGAAGGAGATTTTTGGATTATTATTACACTTACGAATTTTTGATACAAATTTGGAATGGAAACAGTAATTTTTTTCAGATTTAGTGATTATTTTGTGATTTGTTAAGGTGTTTAAGAAACTTTCCACTACAATCGTTGATCCAGAGATGATATACTGGGCTTCTGAATTATGATTGATGATTTGAATTTCGTCAGGAAGAACCGGCAATGTCTACAATAAAAAAAGTTATAATATTTTCTTTCGATTTCCTAACGATTAGATCAAGACTGCGTTGGTCTATATTCTAGGGGATCTTTTATATTCTTATGCAAAAGTTATGTTGAGTATACTGGACATCGAATTAAGCAATTACCTTTTACGGTGCTAAAGGTCTGCAGACGCACAGCAAAATATAGGTAGATTTGGAAGACGTTTGAAGAGGATGACTATACTATGGTACAATAGAGAAACCCAAAGACTCCACAAACACCCAATCCAGGCATATGTAAATCATTAAAAAGAATATCAGAAGTGGCAAATAATTTTGCTTCTCATCCTGACTCTGAAATAGAGGAAGAGGAAGACTCACGTTTTTTTTGCCCACTGGAAATCCAAGAAGATGTCTGGTTATTATAAACAGACAGAGTGAACATTAGAAATTAATAGCGATTTCAATATATGTATTGGATCTGAAATGCAATTCAAACTGAGGTCAGTTAGAGAGGCAATTTGGAATACCCAGAAATGAGTTTGAATGCGATAAAGTGACACCAGTTTGACTACAATGCTATAGATATTGGTCTGTGGTTATATATCCAAAGAATGTAAAGACACGGAGGATAGGACTAACGAGTATTTTAATTGCACCGGCAAGGGGTGGAAGTTGAAACTATGTAAGGGGAATCTTTTTGCTCCATCTGTAAAGCTATAACCCACCTAATGCATATAAACGTATCTGGATTGAGCACCAACAAGGAGAAAAATAACTTTTCAAAACAGGCTTATCAAAGTTTCCAAATTAAAAAATCATAATTACTTTGTTTTTGTAAAGTTCCACATTGTAGCTGACCAAATTAGCAGCATTTAATTCTTCCAAACCTTGACTGATAACATAGGCTGTTTCAACAGTTTGTTCCAATGTCAAGCAATTATCGGCATACGCTGCAACTATTTCTCCCAATGAAAATCCAATAAAAGAGCCGATAGATAATTCCAAAGTTTTTAAAATATCGACTACAGCTATTTGAACGGCAATGCTACCAATAACTACATTTGTTGAATTGTTACTGTTTTCTGAATTAATTACTTCAATTATGTTAATTCCTTTGGGTGACAGGATATTGTAAATTCTAAAAATAAATTTTTATTATTTAATATTTTAAATGTCGTTCTTAAATTCACCTTTGGATAGTACCCATAAAAATTGGAATTGCCATTAATTGGCGACCAACGCTCAATAAATTTTCATGAGGAGCATTGTAAACTAAAGTTAACGATTTCACACTATCATCATACCATTTAGTTGATCTTTTCAGTTCTCCATGTAGTTTTGACACTACCGCGTAACCTCTGTATGAGTGGGCGTTAATACCGGAACTAAAATAAATTAAATTAATATTGTAATTTTCATCCCTCTTTTTAATTATTACGAAAATATCTCATGGAGTAATGCTGCAAACTCAGCATCAGGAGCTCCGTTTGCAAAATTATCCAACAGACAGCTAACGGATTCTTCCAAACGCCCACTAACACAAACTAAGCGTGGAATTTCATCCTTAGGTTGACCTTCATCAATTTTTTTCTTTTCAAAGCGTTTTAGTACGACGTGAGCATTAGCTCCTCCAAAACCAAAGCTGTTGATAGCTGTAAAATAGCGGTTTTATTATGCAAGTGTCGAAAATTTTACTCCTTTACCTGCAAGACCAGATCCATGTTTTGGCCAAGGTGTTTTTTCGGTAACCACAATCATTCTTCCTTTTTCCAAAGCTTCCGCTCCTTCCCTCGCACGTTTGTAGTTAAGATTAGGCAACATGCAATCGTCTTCCATTCCAATAACAACTTTAACTAGAGAGCACATTCCAGATGCACCCTCAGCATGTCCAAGATTTGATTTAATTGAACCAACATACAGAGGATATTGACGATTAGTACAAAACACTTCATCCATAGCTAAAATCTCTTCAGGGTCACCTACTTTAGTACCAGTTGCGTGAGCTTCCAGAAAATCGACAGTTCCAGGATCTACTCCACATTCTTGGTAAACTTCTTCCAGAACTTGTTTCTGCATCATACCCGCAGGGTACGTAATACCCTGTTCCTTATAACCGTCGCAATTAGCTTTTGCATGCAACACTTGAGCATAAATTCGTTTGGCATCTTTTGATTTTTGCAGATAAATAATTGAAATGGCCTCCGAACGCGCGTACCCATTTGCGTCTTCATCGAATGACTTGCACGCTCCATCCAAACTTAACACTCCCAAACTGTAAGGTATAAAATGAAAACGACTGGTTTTATTTTTGGAAATGTTATTATTTTACCGTGCAAATTGAAGAGATACGATAGGATTTAAACATAACGAAGAACCACCAACAAACGCGCTATCGCATTTTCCTGTTCTGATTGCTCTATAAGCATGCTCAAAAGCGTACAAAGAACTACTGCAAGCGGTATCTACAGTACAAGACGGTCCTTTCAACCCCAAAAAATAGCTAACACGTTGAGCCAACATGGAACGTGTACATCTAAACAGAATATGTAAACAAAAAAATTCTTTTATTGCAAAATTCGATTCTATTACCCATTAACGGCATCCGATTCTAAATTACTGTAAAACCAAATTCTTTCGGTTTCTGAGAAACAAACTCCAATAAATACTCCTGTGTTGCTACCACGCAAATCCTTGGGGTTGATACCTGCATCTACTGCGGCTTCAAACGATTTCTCAAGTAATGTACGACACATTGGATCCATTGTTTCGGCACGTCGATGTGTAAGCTCTAAAATGTTATCAAATTATGTACCATGTACACTTTTAGGAGTAAGTTCAAAGATTTTACCAAAAAATCCAGCATCAAACTTATCGATAAAATTAATTTTTCCGGTACGTTGAGGAATTTCTGGATGAGTCGGTTCCCAACGACGGTTATCAGAAGAAATCATATCAATTTTATTAACCAAGTTGTGTTTGTATTGGTTGATGTCATCGGAATCGGGAAAACGTCCTGCTATTCCTGTATTTTTAAAATGAAATGTATTGAGTAGGTAAATGATTTTATTGAGATTTTAGTTTACCGGTAACGACGACTTCTTCACCTGGTGGAGGACTAGCAATTATTCTTCCGGCTGCCAAAGATCGTTGGAATTGGAGATCTTTCTTTTCATCTTCTTGTAGCTCTGGATCGGATGTATTTTGAGGAGCCATTATAATTATTGACAGTACTAAATCAAAAAAAATTTATTTGAATCCGAAAATGAAATTTCTGATTTTGTGAGATCAAAAATGTTTGTACCTACTACTGTAATTTAGAAAAAAATAACTTATAATTTTAATTACATCTTACCTTTCAAGAAAAACAATTAAATTGGAAACCAATTCACTATTTATTAATTACTTCACTAATTACAATTAATTACCGAAACTTTCGCGAAAATTATAAAACACCAACTAGAAGAAATTGTACCTACCCAAAACCCACAAGACTGAATTGAATCCCAACCTTCCTTGCCCTTTATAAGACTTCAGACAAACTTAATTTTATTTTGAATTGATTATAAAAAATTTACACACAATTTAATTTCAAGCTTAAAGCGTTACATCATTTTAATGAAGTCAATATATTTTGTTGGTTTTTTGTAAGGAAATTTTTTTGTAGGATATGTAATTTATGTATTCAAACACCGTAGGACCTTCGAAAACTTAGCAAAGCCTTAAACCTATGTTGAAAATTAAATAGATATTTAAATTATTTTAAATTTCTTCTTCAACTTAGTTTAGGCCTTATGACCTATTATTTCCAACATTTTGCGTCGTTTTCTTGGCAGTGTTAGTTCTATGAGCATTTAAATACTTTATATCCATTAGGTAGCTTGCTGGGCTGGTCTTCAGATGTGTGTACTTGGTTTTTCTGTTAATGATGATAATTGATTAACTCAGGAAGACCACCGGTTTAGAGTGCCTTCTGAATCACAAAAATAAGTCATAAGAAAGTTTGACCCTTTCCCGGATTTAAACCCATTTGTAACTGATCGCTTTAGCTACAAGGCAGTTCATTTTTTTTAGAGAAATTTTGAATTTGTTTTTAGTTATTTATGGATTTAATAAAAGTTGTTAGAATTTTAACCAAAATATTTAAAAATATCGTTGAGAATGCGGTTAATCTACATTGTGTTTATTTCAGTTTCTTATCTGGTCTACTTTACCTTTTTTTCTATGTTTGTGTTGTGTTTACAAGTTAGTGTTTTTAAAATAAATAGGGGACTTACAGTTAAACGTGAGCTTCAAACCACAGAATGTCTAATGCATTTAATTTTGAGAAAAATTACTAGACAAATTGTCCCTCGAATTGCATTCCTTGGGGAAGACAGGAGAGACAAAAGTTTTTTCTAGCTTGGAGTCGAACCGGGTACTCTGCATTAGTTAAGCTATTATATTCTAACGTTGTATTAGATAATGTTTTGTACAACCCCTATTTTATTTTTTTTATCTACCTGTACTCGTATACATTTTGCTCTTCGGTTGTCTATACGTGGGTTGCTGGAAAAGTTTCCGGAATCTAGTAGTTTCAGTGGCGTCACTTTTTTTTAACTGGCATATTCGTAAAATTTGACCGTTTTAACTTATATTTCAGTTAACGATTCGTACTTAAGTAAACCAGTTTAGTTTACACAGCATTTTAAAGAAAAAAATTGTAAGAGAAAATGGAATTTTTGTGTAAAAATTTTCGTGCCATGATTTGTTACTACTATAGATGTGGTCTAAAGCCAAAACAATCCATCGAACGGCTTGTTTTGGCTTTTGGATATGAAACACCATTCAAGACTACTGTTTATACCTGATTTTCCGAATTCCAACTTAGACGCACCACTCTCAGTGATGAATTTCGTGCAGGTCATCCAGCAACTTCTGTTGTTGCCACTAATGTTGATGATGTACCTGAAATAATTGAGCGAGATCGGAATGTGACATATCGAGAGATTTAAGCGTGCTTGGGCATTGACATGAAAACAATACACACGATTTTTCATGATCATTTACAAGTATGGAAGCTCTGCAGTCGTTGGATTCCACACAATTTGAGAGCAGCTCAAAAGCAATGTCGTGTCAAATGGTGTCGAGAAATGCTCAAGAAATTCAACCGAGGTCTTTCAAATTTGGTCTACAATATCGTTACTGGTGATAAAACTTGGATTTATTTATATGAACCCTAAAATAAGCAACAGTCCAGTGTTTGGGTATGTTAAACTGAGCCTAAATTAACAAAAGTTGTCCGTTCACGTAGTCCTGCAAAGCAAATGATCGCTTGTTTCTTTAGTATTACTGGACATGTGGCAACCATAGTTTTAGAAGATCGAAGAACCGTGAACGCTAATTGGTATATTACAATTTGTTTGCCGAAAAAATAAGAAAAAAAACAATAAAAATCGGCGAATTATTCTGCATCATGACAATGCAAGCTCTCACACACCGCGTCAACGGTTGACTTCTTATCAAATAAAAATGTTGATTTAATGACCCTTTGCTCGAATTGACCTGATTTGTCACCTAATGATTTCTTTTTGTTCTCAAATATCAAAAATAAAATGAGTGGTGAGCATTTTTTGTCATCAGAAGCAGCTGTTAAAACATTTAAAACGCTGGTTTTTGAGGTATCAGCTTAAGAGTGGAAAAAATGCTTTGCAGATTGGTTACGACGTATGCAAAAGTGAATTAATCTCAAAGGCGAATACTTTTAAAAGAAATAAAATTATTTACCAAATTTTATATGTGTTTTATCATATAGTTTCCGGAAACTTTTCCAGCAACCTACGTATTTATCTTATTTCATTATTTAGTTTTATTATACCAAACAAAGGGATTGTGACTTTATAATTCTTCGTTTAGGAAAACAACAAATATTTACTTTTGGCACTCGAAAGTTTCAGAATTTTATTCGGTTATTTCTATTTCCGCTCTCTAAACCTGAAACTATCTCAATTAATCAACGAACATTTTTTCAGTATTTTTGTCTATAATAATAATTAGAGCTCATTTTGAACAAGTTTTATATGTTTCAGATCTTGTTAATCAGTGTGCAATGGTATGCTTTTAAAATGGTCTGGTTGTGTAGGTCTGTAAAAGATGAATATCTATCACACGAGTTGACGTAATTACGTCAAACGTAAAAGTTGACGACAATGTATAGTTAAATTTTGAACAAAATATTGTAATTATTATTATTTGCATTATTTATAATAATTTAATTACTGCAGCTACAGTCGATCCTAATTGCAACAGCGCTATCAATATTTAGCAATATCTGTACGTGGCTGGACTATTTTAAAATTTAGTATTTGGTGTAAATTTTTAAACCATTTTTGTTAAAAAGATATATTTAAAAAAAATTTGAATTCTATTGTTTGGTATAAATATTTCATCGATTTAAGGTTTAAAGTTTAACGTTATCAATTCAATTCACTTTTAAATAAAATTATAAATTCATTGAACTGTTGGGAACAATTTAAGAAGCCATTGTATATATCGATCGATATTTAATCAAGTATATTGTATATTATTTAGCTTCCTGTCAAGTTTGTTGACTGTTAAAATTTAAGTAAAATGCATAATTTAAATTATAATGACGGATGTTTTGTTTAATTTTACTTAAATCAACAAATATTTTAGTATTTTAGTTATTTTTTATTATCTTGTAAGCTTGTAACAAATAGAAGTGCTTGATTTTGACTGTATTTATGCTGTACAAAATGAAAATCAGAGTTTCAAGGAAGAATACGTTATCAAACCACCGTAACAAATCAACTGATGAAGATAATGAGAATGATGGAAATGAAGAAGAAGAAAAAACAAGAATACGTTCCAGAAATCAAAAAACCACCACCAATATTTGCTGAGGGGGTGGAATGTATCAAATACAACAACCAGGCAGGACCGGATTTACAAATTTTCCGGTTGTAGGCTTAATAATATTTGTCGTCCTCTTTTGTTACATAAAAATATTAAGGGCTAGTTGGCTGAAGGTTAAGAATTGTCGCCAAAAGCCGAAAAGGGGGTTTGGGGGTTTTCACCAATTTCGGGAAGGCCGGGGCACTCCCGCACAGATTTCTTTTGAAAATTTGGTTTTCAATGGTGAATTTTGAGGCCTTTTCAGCTAAAATTTATAAAATATATACGAAGAATGTACCCACAGCCGTGGAGTGATGTGACCGCTAGTTGAGTACAGAGCGGAAATTCGGGGTTTAAATCGCGGACTAGACTGAATATATTTGCTCGGCCTTCCAGTAGGCATCCACAAGCTATGGCGAAATTGATCTAGAGTATCGAAGAAGAGAAAACGAGGAGTGATTCACCTCGGTAAATGAATCGTAAAGACTTTCAAGGAAGTAGGCATATTCCAAATGGAATGGATACCTGATAATAATAATAATACGAAGAATGAACATTGTTCTTGAACATAATTTATTGAAAAATTTTAGCAGTTGCTATCAGAAAGCGCTTGAGACTAACTTACGATACGAATGTTTACAGGGTGACCGACCGCCCATATCTGAACATAGGAAAATATAATAAGAAATTGATTTTCTCTAAATTCTTGCTTCTCATTGTAACAAATAATAATAATAAAAAGGATATTAATTTAAAGAGATTATTTTTCCACGTCTACAGATACCACGGACCTCTTAAGGTGCTACTATTCCTATTCCGTAAAATATTGTTGGTGACACACACAAAAGTTCAAGAAATGATGGACTTATATAAATGTAATTCATGCCGTGTAGTTAAATATATTATGACGTGTACTGAAGAAAAATTATTGTGAATAGAGACTTGTAACATACCCCGACATTGTTTATAAACATTATGAACTTTAATCGCAAACCCTCATACAGGGTCTCATCAGTAACATCATATAAATGTTAAAGATTACAATGAATCGACTTATTTTCTTTTGTAAAACACTCGTATGCTAACCCGATATTGAACCAATTTCGAAGTCAGCAAAATAATGCAATAATTTGTTTACGTTTTGAAGCACGTTTGAAGATTATGTAGCTGTCGTAGAAAATTCTTTGAATTAAAAATTTTATCCTACGTTATCGTTATAGGCAATTGTATTGAAAAAATTAATAAAACGGTCTTCTTTCAAGTTTACTTTACAGTTCGCTCAATGAATAAAAAAATTTAATTTTTTCAGGGTCAACAGGTAAAGGTTCATTCTATTCTGGTACGCGTTTATAATTTCGAAAACTTGCATTGATTATGATATATAAGCGCTGAAAGTTCGTCATATTTGAAGACAGTATTACTTCGAAATTGATTAAATTTTCAAAATTTTAACCGTGTACCAAAATAGATTCATGTTTTATCTAATTAATTCTTTTTGAATTATTTAAAAATATTCATTATTAAGAGCACAAACTGAACTTATTCTAGGCATTGCATTTCGAGCAGGTAGACAGGCGCCTTAAAATAAATAGGCCCGGTATTTCAGTGGGCAGTTAAGCTTTCGCTTACGAAAGCGTTTGCTTAACTTAAGCATTTGGTATTTCAATACTTTTTCTAATTGGGTTTAGCTAAACTTAAGTTAAACTTGTACTAATGACATTTTTATTGGATTTCTCTTGGTGAGCATGCGCAGTGTGATTGTTTGACTCATGCTTGATTTTATTAACCTCAAATTTTTAGAAATTGCTTTATTTGGTTTTTATTTAAGAAAATAAAATTGTCTGCAACAATAATGCCCAAATTGAAAAACGCAAATGTAAATAAGAACAAAAAATTTTAACACGATTTTATCGTGATTTTATTTTCAACGCATTCATTTGTCAAAAAATACCTTTAGGTTACAGTATTTGCAGTTCTGATTGGTCTAAGCGTAAAAGTTTAGGTAAACGAAGTTTAAACGGTCGAGTTATTACGATTCCGTAATCTTTCAGTTAAGCTATCGCTTAGCGTTAAACGAGAACTGAAATACTCAAAAAATGTACTGCTTGAGTTTAAACTTGAGATTAGCTTAAGCGAAAGCTTAACTGCCTACTGAAATACCGGAGATTGCTATTCGAGGTCAAAGAAGTAACACAGATTAGTATACAGATAGCCAACCCCATTGTTAAAATGGTTAACACATTTTTATAACTGTGTTAACCATTAAATGTGTTAACCATTTTAACAATGAAACCATGTTAGTACTGGAGACGACTACCAGAGGCGCATTTCTGGGAGACATCACGACATTGAACTATGGTGGCTACTGGATACGCTTCATAGATGTCGTTTTTAAAATATTTCATAAAATCTTAAGCAGAAAATTAATTATACATACATTATGCCGTTATAGTATCATGCCTTGAAAGAAAGTAAACTCTTAAGCCGTAGGTAAATAAAATTTTCTACTTGAGATTTCATGAGATATTTTAGAAACGACATCTATGAAGCGTATCCAGTAGCCACCATAGTTGTCTATGATGACAACTCGTGTTGCGATGTCTCCCAGAAATACGCCTCTGGTAGCCGTCTCCAGTACTAACATGGTTTCAGGTAAGAAATGTGTTAACCATTTTAACAATGGGGTTGGCTATCTGTATACCATGGACTTAGAAAGATAGGACCAGCAACTAAGATTAAAATGGCGAGCTCTTAACCGTATGGGTTCATCACTTCTACCGCTAGGATCGCTGAATTCCTGTTCCAAAATATTCATTTGAATATTTTATTTTCAAATTATTTTCATTACAAAACTTACTTTTTCATACATATAAAGTTTTTTTAAATAATAAAATACGTACTATTTAATAAGAAATTATATAATTTCGATTATTTTAAAAAATTTCTTTCAATTTTTATCACTATTCAAAGCATGCGCGTTGTTTGACAGCTGTCAAATTTCTTTACCGAACTTAATCTTTTGTAGTTTGAATAAAAGTGCACGTACATGTATGAAAAATGCATTACTGTTTTTAATTTATAATATATTTTCAATCTTTAATGTTTTATTTTCATATATTGGTTTAATTAATAATTTTCAATTTGAATTTAAATCGTATTTCTGGAACAGGAATTCAGCGATCCTAGCGGTAGAAGTGATGAACCCATACGGTTAAGAGCTCGCAAATTTTAAGCTTTCAGGTAGGGAGTTGCGGGTCCTATCTTTCTAAGTCCATGCTGTATACTAATCTGTGGAAGTAGTGTGTCCACCTAGGAGGCCGCCATTTGTGGTGCAACTGCATTATAGCCAATAATAATTTAGGATTTTGGAGAGTAATTTAAAATTAAACTGTTCATAACAAAAAATGAGGTTATTTTAAGTCTCAAAAGTGAAATCAAAGAATTTGTAATAATAATACGGGAAACTTATGCAAATTCTTTTGTTATTTCCGCCATATTTTTAAGAGTGCCACCTATTAGCTTAAAACGTCTACTAACAAAACAATCGAGATTTGGCGGGTGAAAATTGGTGGATTTAAATTGAAGACATTGCAGCAAAGAGAGGCAGATCCAATTTTACTTGTTGTTGCGAAACAAGAAAATTAAGTTTTTAAAAATTTCCCTTTTGCAGAAGAATAAAAAACACTTTATCCAAAAATACTCTTAATGAAACAACATAACCTTCTTAATCGTCAATATAAATATCAAGTATCGTTAATTCACATTTCTAGCCGGTAGTGGCGCTACGATCACATGTCCGTCCCTTATTATTATTATAAAGTGTTTGGTTGAATACACTAATTTTAGTATCAACATAAACCAGTAAATATTTGAAATTTCCCAGAACTGCACCATAAATGGCGGCGCCTAAAAGGAGCGAGAAAGCTCAAAACTGACGTTAGCGTCTTCGCGAGTTAAAAAATTTCATAAAATAAGTTTACTTTTTTAACGCTAGAGACGCTAACGTTAAACTTTCTCGCTTCCTTATTAGAGAATTAGCGAGAATTAGCTCTTTTATTGGAGAATTATCGACGACTACGCCTCCAGCGTTAAAAAAGTGAACCATTGTCTTGAAATTTTTTCATAGGGGAAGGGAATTTCGCTCCCTATATAGGCCTCAATTTTTTGAATTGAGAATAATAGGTAATACCATTCCACTTATTTTAAGAGGTATGTGACAAAGATACCCAACACTTGATATTTTGTTCTTTAAACAGCTTTTTTAATAGTTATTTAAGTTACAAGGAACGTAAGGACATTATTATTCAAGGAAGGTGAATTTAAGGCGAGGCGGAGCCGAGGCTTAATTACCTTTCGAGAGTGATAACCCTTACGTGCCGTGTTGCTTATTAAATTTTTCCTGCTTCCGCGAAACACCGGACAATATTTTTCTATAATATTACAATTTGACATCGAACGTCAAATATTTAATTAGACATTTAATTTCATTATTTTTAAGTTTGCTTTGCCTGTCCGTTCCTTAGAAACGATAAACGAATATAAATCAATTAAATCTGTATTACCATCGTTTATTGTTTTCCTAGGAAAATAAGTGACACTATTAAGTTCCGTCACCAACGGTAACTAATAAACAAACGCAATGAACAATTACGTCGGATGTAGCCATGCTCATAAGACACACTTTAGTGATCAGAAGCAGGAAAAAAGATATTAGATTCCTTGTTTAAAATTCACTTCTAATTGTTTTATTTTTGAAAACTAATTGCTAGTTACTTATCAGCAATTTTATAAAGGTTAAAAATGAACTTAAATTATAGTTTTGATAAGCTCTGTTCGTTTGTCAAGCACGAACTTGAACTGAACACGTTTCTATTATGACGTCACTATACAACTTTGTTTAGTATTATTTTGCACTAACTTGCTTGGTTCAGGTTAGTTCATACAAACGAACAGAACCATATATAGTATTAGAAGATTAGATATTCAAAGCAGGTTAGATATTCAAAGCAGGTCTAATTTTTAAAAAATTGCTTATTGTAATAGGGTGTGTTCACATTTTTTAAAAAGTATGCAGGGAGGTAGGTAAATGACCATTTAAGCAAAGTATCAGAATTTTTTTTTTTTTAAGTTTCATGTCGGAGTAATTTTATAATAAAATTTAAAATTAGATATTTCCCACGTAAATGGTTAAACACAACTAACTGCAAGTTGATATGGTAATGACGTCACAGTTGCACACTATTATCGGTCAATATTGTAAAGTGTAACGAATTAAATTAGAACTTTTAGATAAGTTTTCATTCGAGTTTTTAGTATTCGTGTGCGATTATCATAAAAATGTTAATCGATGGTAAATTACTTCAGGAAGCTATTTAAAAACCTTCTGATGTCATTCTTGCGAAAAAAAGCTAACAATAAACTGACAGTTCGACCACAAATTACGATTACTCTATTTACACAACGCTACAAACGATCATTATTTGGACAACTGTGACGTCATGATTTTTGATTCTAATTTGAAATTGGGTAGCTTTAATGCATCGTCAAAAGTCATATTACGTTATAAATAGTCAAATATATGTTAGCGTGAGCCAAAATATTTGCAATAAATGAAGCTAAAATAATATTCTTCTCGATTTTCTATATTTAGGTTCTTCTACTGTCTTCACACACCTATGATAAACTGTGTTTTGATATAGTAATACTGTTATAGTTGATTACCAACCTAATAATACCAAATTAGGTTGGTATTACTTACTCAACGCATTTATTTAAAATTATTAGTCAGGGCAGAGTATTTCATTAACGTCATATACAGGTCCGGGTTCAGGTTTAGTAATCCTCACTTATTCTAACACGGCCTTCCTGCAATTGTCGCGTCCCCGTGACATTTTTTTTTTTTTTTTTTGAATTTTGAATAACGCCATAAATAACTCGGCCGCAACGCCTTAAATAATTCGGCCGCAACGCCTTAAATAACTCGGCCGCAACGCCTTAAATAATTCGGCCGCAACGCCTTAAATAACTCGGCCGCAACGCCTTAAATAACTCGGCCGCAACGCCTTAAATAACTCGGCCGCAACGCCTTAAATAACTCGGCCGCAACGCCTTAAATAATTCGGCCGCAACGCCTTAAATAACTCGGCCGCAACGCCTTAAATAATTCGGCCGCAACGCCTTAAATAATTCGGCCGCAACGCCTTAAATAACTCGGCCGCAACGCCTTAAATAATTCGGCCGCAACGCCTTAAATAACTCGGCCGCAACGCCTTAAATAACTCGGCCGCAACGCCTTAAATAATTCGGCCGCAACGCCTTAAATAACTCGGCCGCAACGCCTTAAATAATTCGGCCGCAACGCCTTAAATAATTCGGCCGCAACGCCTTAAATAACTCGGCCGCAACGCCTTAAATAACTCGGCCGCAACGCCTTAAATAACTTGGTTCTACCGTCCGTAATAGTTATTTATGCACCAAGTCCTGAAAGTGCATCTTCTTGGCATGAGCGCGGAAAATTATAGACTGAGGCGCAGACGAAGTCTATAACCACGCAAATGCCAAAAAGGCACCTTAAGGATAAAGCGCATAAACTATTTTATGTGTAATTGGAATGAAATGCACATTTTCTGCAAAAAAATGTACGATAATAATTTAACGAAATACGTATGTTGCTAAGCAATAAAATATTTAAAATTCACAAAATACGTCAAAAATATATGTCAAAGTGTACATTTTAGTAGGATTGCACATAAAACAATTGAGGTTTTGACATTTCTGTACTATAAAGTAAAATTTTACGTTTCTGTACTGTAAACAGCTACTTTCAGTATTGTTTTGTATATGTGAAAATGTACATTATAGTATAAATGTACTTACCAAAGAAAAGCAATGAATCAAATTGCTTCACTAGTCATATTTTCCTCAAAATTGTCTGTTAAACCAGCCTCTCAACTGTTCATAAGTAGCCTCTTTCACTAGTTTCTCCAACCTCCAAATACGCAACGTTCGTTAGCCAGCATTTCTATAATTTTGCTTAGTCCCAAAAACTTCCCGCTTAGCTTTCCAAATCTTACTGTTGCCAAATCCTATTTCCACTTGCGCGATTCTTCCCTCAGAACATAAATGCATCCGACGTATATCAAGTTGCCAAACTTTTACCTTCATTAAGTACTGCTTCAATTCCGGTCAATATTGCAAACCATTCAATCTCCTTTCTGTTGTTCAACGCACTTTTCACTAGATCAGACAAGACTTTTATCACTGATTTTACCTGTCCGCCACCTCTGGGCACTCCCACATTTTTAAGGTGCAATTCAACATCTTCTCGTTTAAAACAATTAACGAATTCCGATGAAGTGAAAATTTCCGCTTTATCAGTCATGACTGCCCCTGGATGCCAGCTCGTTTAAACAAAAAACCCAAAGTAACCATAGACTGTTTAGAAGTTTTGTTCTCTACGAGAGCAAATATACGGATACTTCAAAAATGCGCCAATCACAACCAAGATTACGGTGCATTCACCAATATACAAAAATCATCCAACGCTCGGGACTCCACCTTTCCACTCTTCGTCCATTCCTGACAACACACTTATATCACTATCCAGTACATATCAAATTCGGGGTCTCATCATTGAGAACTACGCCAAGTTCAATCCATAATTTCCCATGACAACGCACAATCCGGGACGCCGAATCGTCTTCCAACCAATCAATCTACGTCAGGGGTTCCCAACCTTTTTGCACCTGCGTACCACCTGGGAAAAATTTTTTAAAAACTGGAGCTAGAATAGCGAGTTTTTAACGATATTTTAAAGATTAAAATTTAAAATATCAACATTAGGAGTAATGGAACTTATCTTCACTCTTGCACACATCACTTACGCGTACCACCTGAAACGTTCCCGCGTACCACCAGGGGTACGCGTACCACCGGTTGGGAGCCCATGATTTACGCCATCTACGCCAGGAATACAACTACTGTCTATCGACTTCTCTTCCAGGAGCTTGCAAGGCGGTAGACTCAAAGCCAATTTTGCAATCCTCAGCTACAAGTTGAATTTCTTTACTATTATAACACTTCTTTTGCTTCTTAATTTAGATTTCTTTCATTGCATGCTTCGGGTTTTCTGAATATTTACAGTCTTTCTTTGAATGACCTATTTTTTTTTTACAGTTGAAACATTTTTTTGATAATTTCCGTTTTTCTCATACGATTGCATAGTATCTAGCTTGAGTTGTTTTGGTACTCTTCGATGATCATCTTTGATTTCGCTATCATATTGTCGAAGTAAAGCTTTAAGATCTTGTTGATTCTTTGGTACATTTATTCGTATTCTTTGTCGAATAATATCGTTATTCATTCCACCAATGGAACGTATTACTTTCTGCCATTCCAGTTGAGGTTGGTACTACGTATTTTCTCTATTCCGTATTCACATAAACTAACAAGGTTTAAACTTTCTATATTAGCTGCCTTGTTTAGCTTCGTGTGCCATGTTTCTTGTTTGGGGAACGTTATTCAAAAGTCATACACAAATTATTCCAACTCCTATCAAATGGTTTCCATCCATCGAAAAACTTTATTTTTCATTTTCTCGTAGAGCGTCTCACTCTTTCAATATCATAATAAAATCGGATATTTTAGTTCGTTTCTTTAAATCGTTTATTTGTTCAATCCATTATTCATCAATCAAAAATTTGCTATTAACGGCATCGTGCGTTTGTCCATCGGATATCCGTCCGGATTTTGAATTGCATTTTGGGAATCTTCTGTATTTTGATTCATTTTAAACCAAACGAGAGAAAAAATAAAACACAAAACCAACAAAAACAAAAAAAAACACGACAAAAAAAAACTTATCCGTTTGCAGTTAAACGTTGGTTCGAATCCCACTTCTGATGTTAGCGTGAGCCAAAATATTTGCAATAAATGAAGCTAAAATAATATTCTTCTCGATTTTCTATATTTAGGTTCTTCTACTGTCTTCACACACCTATGATAAACTGTGTTTTGATATAGTAATACTGTTATAGTTGATTACCAACCTAATAATACCAAATTAGGTTGGTATTACTTACTCAACGCATTTATTTAAAATTATTAGTCAGGGCAGAGTATTTCATTAACGTCATATACAGGTCCGGGTTCAGGTTTAGTAATCCTCACTTATTCTAACATATATATATTTTTAATAGTCTTATGAACTTAGGTAAACACACACTGATAGAAATATTTTTTCAAAACAAACAAATAATGTTTAATTCAAACAAATCGCTTGTTTATATACGTGCAAGGAAATATTTTCTTCAATCAAGAATATTTGTATTTGTTTAACTTAAACAAATCGTTTCTTTAACTTAAACAAATCGCTTATTTAACTTAAACAAATCGCTTATTTAATTTAAACAAATCGTTTTTTTTGTTTTGAAAACAAATATTTTCTTAAATCAAGAATATTTGTATTTGTTTAACTTAAGCAAAGCTTGTTTGTATACGTGCAAGAATATATATATTCTTGGTTTGAACATTTTTCAAATATTTAAGTTAAGAATACTATTTACTTGCATTAATTAACATAAAAAAATTAAAAAGAAATTTAATTTTTACAATTTATTTAGTTCTATATTTACAATTAGATATTAATTACATATTAATATTTACTTTTGAATTATTATCCATAATTTTGTCCATAATCGCTGATGTTATTCATTTGTTTGCCATATCCCGTGTCTGAAATAACTGATGCAAGTTTATTATTTTATTTATATATTATATATAACCTTATTTAATCGTAACTTACCTAGGTATTATGTCTATTTGTTTTCCTGAAAAATTGAAATTTGAAATATTACCACTATCGCTTAAACTAAACTACTTATCTTTTTTTGCCAACGTCGGCTGGGATGGGGATCGAACCTGCACTACACTTTCAGTCCATTCCAAAGGTATGCCGCTTAAGCACCAGAACTATCGAGGGTACTGTTATAAATTTTATTATTTGTTGGTGAATTACATGTTATAAGAACAATAATTATTCTAAATAAATTTATGCATTGTGGGAAAAAATAATTCGTCAAGTATTATATCAATGTCAGATAATGTTTAAAGTAAAAATCAACATTTAAAAAATATATCCATTTAATAATTCGCAATCCCTCACGTGTATATATTGAAGTGTTCTCGGCGAGATATCTCCAAAAAGTGCGCCGGCAGCTCGTAAAATGGGAACACTCAAAAAATCTTTCCCAGGACACGTGGTTTCAAGATGAAAATGAAATTAATCAAGTCGAAATCAATAAAAATTAAATATTTAATTTATTCAAAATTAATTTTACCAAAGAGACCCTTTTGTAACTCACAAATTTGAGTTCTGGAAAGCGTGGTGTATTTGGTGTTAGTAAATACTAATGCGTTGCTATAAATGAAAATCAAGTACCTACTCAAAAACAGCAAAACAACGCCACAAATTTTTAATTTCACAAACGCGTAATTTAAAAAGTTTAACAATTTGTATTGAGCTCAAATACCTTGTAATTGTGAAGAAACTCCTCATCTGACACGCAGGAACGTCGAACCATCGACCAAACGTTAATAAATTTTTAAAGTTAAAATTAATTAATTAAATTAACGAATCAGTAGATAAATATGCTTTTAATTTTAAAAATTAATAATCAGTTATGACTTTATTTCATTCATCAACTGCGCATAATTGCTAATAAAGCCAATAGAAATTTAGAATTTTTCCGGGAAATTTAATTTAAATAAAAATAATGTTTCAAATTAAGGGCCGAATTCATATAATCTAACAAGCCGTTAAAAATAAAAGTGGATTCCTATTGGCTTGTTAAAGTTCAGAAATGTTTTTTATTGGTTAACTAGAATCTTTTATAGAAAATAAATCTTAAAAAGAAAATTTCAAGAATTAGGTGTGATATTAGTATGTGTCGTAAAATATAGAAAGTACCTACCTATAGAATCTATAGAATCTTTTAGTTAGTCCGTATTATACTATATTATACTCCATTAGACGTTTCTCATTGGTTAGTTACTATTTTCATGTAAATTTTATACAAATTTTAGCATGGTCTCATACAGGCTTAAAACATAAAAACTAAAATTACTTGAAGAAAGTATAGAGTTATCAATCTTTGTATTTTTCATTTAAATCTATGAACCCCCGACCCCTCTTACAAAAGTTGCTGGATCCACCTCTGAAGTAAGTTAGTGAGCAAAAAATTATAATTTACATTATTTTTAGTATACCAAAACTTATAATATAATGTATACAATACATAATAATGTATTTTAAATTTTATTTATTTATTTATTTTTATGATCCTTTAGCGCGCTGCTCAACACGTGTAAATAAAAATTGACAATGGCGGTTAAAATTGATTTTAATAATTTAATTAATAATATTAATCATTATAATAATAATTTTTATGTATCAATATTATAGATATTATTTTATTATTTTATTTTATTTATCAATTATTATAAAGAACAGGGTTTTAAGGTTTGGTTTTAAAGTATTAAAACTCGTTTGCGCATGACATCTTAAGAATATAAAATATATATATATATATTCTTGCAAGAAACATATTAATTCTTAAATTGAATATACCTACATTTCAGAACAAGAGTACCTATTGTTTTATATTAAAAAAATCGATTTGTTTAATTTAAGAATAATATTCTTGCAAGAAACATATTAATTCTTAAATTGAAAACAATAGGTACTCTTGTTCTGAGAGAGAGAAAATATTCAATTTAAGAATTAATATGTTTCTTGCAAGAATATATTTATTTAAAATCAAGAATTTCACTTATTTGCCGCAAAAATTAGTATATGTTTAAAACAAGAAAATTGTTTTGGATCAAACAAATATATGCTCAAATCAAACAAATAATTTCAAATATATATAAATTCTTGAATTAAACATTTCTTTTTATCAGTGCACCTTATTCTACATTTTTAACAATAATTAAAGAACAAAATATCAAGTGCTGGGTATCTTTAGACGAGGAAAATAAAACTTTTTAAATTGATTTTTTTTTCATTCTTATCCTTTATAATGGGAAGCAAGCATTAAAAAAAAATCAATTTTCTATGTTATTTTCTTATGTTCAGATCGGTGTGGCGGTCGGTCACCCGGTATAGAAATAGTTGGACATGATTAAAGTACAAAAATGGTTACTTGTAATCGCAACTCAAAAATAACCACAAAATAATACCTACATTTCATTTGGTTTTCTTAGAAGTCAGCGGATTTTTTGTTTGTTTGCACAGTGCAAGCTACACAGGTGGCCAAAATTCCAAAAATTGAATTAAAAAAAAGGTTATTTACTTTACGCCAGGGAATAAGTAGTAGAAATTTAAGAAATTGTGTTAAAATTCCAAATCTTACAAAAATGATGGAGAAAATTAACAAAATTCGCCTGATCTCCTAATCACCATGATAGGAAAAATGTAATGGGGGAGCAACACCAAAACTAAAAATTTCAGTTTGAAACTTCAACGACTTGGTCTCGTCCGATCATTTTCCTCTGTTAGTCACTTTTGCAAACCAAGCAATTGTTTAATTTGCATCACCAGCTTTATCAAGCAAAAATGCTGATTGGGAAGCTTTCCGTAACATCTTATCTAAATGTTCCTTTAAAATTGGAGAAAGACGCTGATGAAGCGGTTGAAAAGTTGAATTGTTTTATACAACAAGCTGGTTATACTACTCGCATCTAAGCAGAAGACTTATCAGCCAGAATATTGCTCCGATCATACAAAAAAGCAGAACTCAAAGAAAAGAGAAAACTAACCGAAAAATATTCGGCCTAGTTGATAGTGATAAATCACATAAATGCGTCAATTTGTTAAGTCTTAAACTTTCATTTTTGGTTGTTAATAACAAGGGAAGCAATCAGAAGCTACGAATGACAAGGACGCAGATGAGGAGCTATCCAGTAAATTATTATATTGGAATATTTACTAGAATTATTATTGTGAGTGTTTAATTAGAACTCGATTGATGTGCTACTGCAATCAGAGGTACGTAAACTTTTTTTTGATTTGGTAATAAAGTAACGACGCGACGTGACGGATCGGAAATTGTAAGGATTCATTTAGCGAATAAATGTACAAAGCGATTGTTTCATCTTTTATGTTTCAGAATGCGCTCGGGATTGTTACTGCAAACAAAGTTATTTGAATATACGCATATTGCTATCACCAGCTTTACACCAAAGCATATGATTGGCATAATTTCAAGTTTTTAAACACTAAAGGGGCCCCGGACGTTTGGGCGCCTGGACGCCGTACGTCCGACTTATTTTAATAATTGATTTTCCAGGATTACATTTTCATTCAATGGATGTAAAAATTATAGAAATAAAAAAAATAAAAAGTTAAAAAAGGATAAAAATAATGGGTTATCTTCCATTGACCTAAAGTGGACTGTAAGAAATTTGGAATAGTATGGTGAATAAGTACGTTGATTGCTCATGCTGAATACCCGGTCTGATTCTGAGGGAAGTACGAATTTTATTCTGATAATTTCCACTCGGATCGAAAGATTAAGAAACCACTGAAGTTCAATCTGCGTAGAAAAAACTTCTGAAAATGAAGTTGCCTAAATTTGGAACGAATAGCAACTGTCGGAAGATACGAGACTACTTTGAGGTGTTCGAGTAATATATAATAAGAATATATACCTATATATTATATTATATATATTATATAGTAACATATAATAAGAATAACGGAGTTAGTTACTTCAATCAACTCACATTAAAAAGAAAAGAAAACTTCATAATTAGGTAAAATTAACATTGTGCGTTTATTATTTAGAATCATGTGCATAATTTATTGTATTAATATAATTATTTAAATTAAGTCTACTGAAAATTAACACTTTTTAAAATTTCTAAGTTCTTTAGAATTGTTAAATGATTTCCCTCATATACATTAACATCCACGTAGTTTTCGCACAAATCTCTAACTTTGTAGTCAAAATCAAACTCGGGATAAATCGGCTGCGTTGGCTTAATTAATCTAACATTAGATTTCAGTTTTCCAAAATTGGGCTTATAATCGGCCAGTGCTTTCAACCGTGCGTAAAGAGTTGCACACATTTCTTGGTGTTGAACTTTGCTATGAGCATCTTCTGGAATTTGACTTGCCACAAAATTAACACGTTCTTCTAACGATTGACATTTTTCAATGTTTTCCTTTAAATAAGAGCAAAATCAATTTATGTTTTTTAGTTTTATATTTAGGTACTTACCATATTTGATAACACAGTTTCCAATGAAACGTAAAGTTTCATGATAGCAGCTAACAAGATGGTTTCCATTGTTGCTTCAGAGTAATCTGGAGGTAAGTATTTTTTAACTAAATTATTGAACATAGCTGGAGCTCCGTCAATTAGTACAAGATTTCCTGTGTAACCTTTAGTTTCCAATAGGTGAACTAATTCAATAGCAACCACGGTTCCAAATGAAAAGGCAATTAAATTAAATGGTTGAGATTTGATTAGGTTGGCTTCTAATCTTGGTAAAAGCAACTGAGCAATATCTTCTATTTTAGATTCTGGTTTGCTACTGGGTGGTAATTGCAAACAGAAACTAGTGAAATCTAATTTTCCAGCTAATGGTTCAAATCTTGTACCCATTCCGTCAATTCCAGGTACGAAGAAAACTTTTGGTGCATTACTGTTCCCTTTTAATCCGTTGCTGATTTTTAAAACTGGAATATCAGTATCTTTATTTTCAGTTATTACTGGAAGTAGCAAGTACACGTCATGAAGTATTTCTAGATTTTCATATTTAGACTTCTTGTCTTCATTATCATCTTGGTTGCTTTCTGTACTTTGAACTATGTTTTGAAGGCTTGCAAAGGTCATGTTTCTAATTTCTTGAGCTGTTAGGAAAACATTAAATTCTCGTTCAAGTGTTTGTCTTATTTCTACTGCCATAATCGAATCCATGCCTAACTGTGGGAATGGTGCGTGTAGTCCAATACCTTTCAAACTTTTCAATCCTACAAGAAAAATATTATTTTCTACAATTTTGTTTGTAGAACAAAAACGAACCCATAATTATTCTAACAGTATCAACAATACTGTTCGAGGTTGAAGCGTCAGTTTTTCTTTCAGCAACGACCATACTTGATACAATTGGTTCGCTTTGTTTCATTAACACATCTAGAACTGCTAAACATGATGAAATTGGTTGTTGGATGGTTCCAGCAATTTCTGTCTTTATTTGGGTACTTTCGGTTTCAGCTACCATGCCAACCTATAAGCACATTTATTAATATTGAATTCGAATATTTGGTTTTTTCTATACATCTCCGATAGTTCCCCACTGCACGGCCAAACCTGGTAAGCCAAGCTGCTTACGTTGTTCACAAATTCGTTCCATAATTGAATTTCCCATACCATAATTGGTTTGACCGACATTACCGCGTCCACTGGCCATAGATGAAAATATTACAAAATATCTGAAATAGTGGAAATAAAATCTCAGTAACTCATTATCTCATCCATTTCTCACCTTAATTCTGGACACATTTTTCTACTACTTTTATCAAAATATTCTGTAGTGAAAGCTTTAGGTGTCAGTGACTTGAGGAACATTTCTTCGGTTTGATTTTCTAAAAGACTGTCTTGTAAAACAGCTGCCAAATTAAATATTCCATCTACAGGACCCATTGCATTAGCTTGCCGAATTACAGTTACGCAACCATTGGATGTTGTCGTGTCTGCAGTTGAGACGATAACTTCAACATCATAAGCTTTCCAACTGGTAATTCTTGATGCTTGATATCCATTTACTACACCATATCGTGATACGATGACCAACCTTTTGGCTCCACGTGATACCAACCAATCACATAATTCAACACCAAAGCCACCCAAACCGCCATTAATAATATACGATTTCTTTGGATCACAATATACTCTAAAATTGCAAAAATTTAGTTAAATTAACAAAATTGGAAGTTTGTTTCTTACTTAGGTAATGCGCTATACAGTTTTGGTTTTGTAACAGGTTCTTCATCGTCGCGTATTTTAATTACAATTTTTCCTATATGATTGGCTCCTGCCATGTAGCGATACGCTTCTTCTACTTCATCGATGTTGAAAATGGTTTTGTTCAGTGGTTTGATGTAGCCTTTTGCTAAACCATCGCCAATAAGTTTTGACAATTCACGCATAGCTGCGGGATTGTTACAAAATAGCCCATCAAGCATAACCCCACTAAAGCTGCATCCTTGATTAAACATTTGTGCCATTAGAGAATGATTGCTTATTAAGTCAAATTTTCCAATTTCCAGGAAATGCCCACCGGGAGCTAAGCATCGTAAGGAGGCTTGCAGTTTTTCTTCCGCTAAGGAATTCAATATAATGTCTACACCGCGGTTTGAAGTATATTTGTGAACCATTTGCTCGAATGTTGAGTCACGTGAATTACCAATTTGATTTTCTACGGTAATAAAAGCAATTATAAATGTTTTGAAAAAAAAAAATTATTTACCAGGTATTTCTGGAAATTGCTTCTTGATGAAGTTTACTTTTTCTTGTGATCCAACTGTGGTAAAAATGTTACATTTGTAATAAACGGCAATATTAATGGCAGCCTGGCCTACTGCTCCACTTCCAGCATGGATAAGAATACTCTGACCACGTTGAATTTTACCTACCTATTGTTTTAAAATTTATTTTATTGTGGTGAAATCTTCCATGTATAAGTACTTACAACAACTAAAGCCTGTAAAGCTGTAGCGTAAGCCATTGGTATGGTTGCAGCTTCTCCTAATGATAAGTTCTTGGGTACCTCCCATAAAGAATGAGTCTCGGCATCCAGCATTGTTGCTAAAGCACCGCCATTTGTAATTCCCATTACGCGCTTTCCACTACAATTAAATATAATAAAGTTTTGAAAAAAATATAATTATATTCATTACCCTCTAGTAATTCCAGAGAATTCAAGCCCTTCAACAAAATTGTGTTTCACAGGATCCTTATCCATAACATCAAGGGTAAGACGACCAGATGCAACCATTATATCCTTAAAATTTAAAGTAGCCCAGTGTATCTGAAAGCATTAATTTAAAATGTGATTTCTGGTTTACTTCATTGACTTACATAAACCAATTCTTTTTCTGGTGGTAACACTGATTTGCTGTTAAGAGTTCCTTCAAACCATTTTGAGCTTGATAAATCACCTTTAGTGGTTACGGCGTTAACAATATGTTCACTTTTAGTTATATCTGAAGAATCAAGGGCTAGATGTCTGTAGGATCCCCATTGACCATTCTTAAAAACATTCATAGCCAGTCCTTTCCTGAGTTGCTCAGAGTAAAACTTATGGTTAACATCAAATTTGGGAGATTCACCCAATACGAAAACGCACTTGACTCCTGAGCTTCCAGGTTCACACCTAATACAATTGACAAGTCCAATAATACCATTAGCTTCTTCATTTCGAGAAACAACCACAACCTTTTCTTGGTTCTTTAAAGATTTTTGTAAAGCTGGTAACCAATCGAAATTTTGCGACGCTTTGCTGACATCAATAATGGTGTGGTTTTGGAATGTAATCGGTTTTTTGATTAAGACGAATTTTTCCGTTTCTGTTTGATGAACATATAACAATTCCAAGTAAGATTTTCCGATGAAATGGTTTACGTCAAAATTACTATTTTCACGCGATAAAATCATTCCGTTCTCGTTTATTGCTTGAAGAGCTTCTTGGAGTAACTGCAAAAAAATTCCATAAAAACTTATAATGTTTGGGTTTTATTATCATACCTGTGATTTTTCGGATACTTTAGACACCACAACCAATGAACAGGAATTCTTCTCAGAACTTAATTTTCCATCTTTTACTGTTACTTCTTTACTATCAAGCTTCAGTTTACTGAGAATGCTAATTTCAGATTGAATTAAAGGAATATCGCATATAACTTCCTGGAAGATTGGAGCAAGAGGAGCCTTTTCAGTGTCGTCAACCACTTCGACAATTTTCATTTTATTACTGTTACTGTTTTCTTGAACAAACTGAGTTATAACTTTAAGAGATTCCAATTCTGGCAAAGAAGTTACAAATGGAACAAACTTGTAAGCTTGAAGTACAGGTACGTTTTGATTTTTTCGTTTTGTGATGGATGTGGTTAGCAATCCTCTCAATTCAATTCCACCAGATCTGTAAAAATTTGTTATTACTGTTCTGTTAGAAATTTATTACTACAACTGACTTCATCAATCCAGAGGTTTTGTCCAAATAGACAGGTAAAACTGGATCGTCTCCAAATTGTTTTGCGTAGTTCATGTGAGCAGTAGGGTCGATTACCAGTTCCTGAATTGTAGTAGGAACGCAAAGAGTTCTGCCTTGGTTTCGTAGAAGTGTAATTTGTAACATATTATCCATGAAAGATATCCAATTATTTTTCCATTCAACTGCAGCTTTTGTGACGCTTAAATTGCATTCTTGGACTCCTTGGAAGTCACCCCTAAATGTTGTTAATATTAAAAAAGTTTTAATAAAGATTATTTATACTTACGTGTAATTGTAACCACGTAGACGCAACTCTTTATAAAAATCTTTTCCTTTTAGAATAACTTCATCCGTTTCCTTACCGGGATTGATATCCATGGAATCGTCAATTTCTCCTTCGTAAGTTTTTATATTTCCGTTAATAACCAAATGGTTTTGTTCTATCACCTAGAAGAATTTGTGCTCAATTTTATCACAAAATTTTGAAAATTTTACAAAGATGTACCTCAAAGTATCCCGAAACTTTTTGGATAATAACGCTCATTTCTATCGTACTGGTCTGTGTAATGGTGGTAGCTCTATGGAATCTGACATCACTAAAAATAACTTTCATATCAAACATGGATTCTCCGATTTCCATCGATAAGGTCTCCCAAACCATGTAAATATAAGCTGTAGCCGGGATCAAATTACGTCCTGAAATAACATTTTAGTAACAAAAATTCAAATTTGCTTGTTAAGTTAATCTGCACCATCAATTACATGTCCGGTCATAAAATTCCAATGAGCAGCTTTAATGGTAAATTGGTAGACTTGTTCACCAGGTTTCTTTGTTTTATAATTACTGAAACGTGGTACAAACCAATCGATCGAATGATTCCACTTAATTAAAGGAGAAATCATTGGGGTTCGACTGTGGACTGGCCATTTTACTTCCGGGTAGAGTTTTTCAATTTTTGGATTATATCCTGCGTTGTAAATTCTAAAATCGCGATTGTATTAATTGTTTTTCAAAATATCATCGTTAACTTACTCTCCCATAGCACTCAGTAATGAATTAACAGTATCGTTGATTGAAACTGCAGGGGTCATATTAATAACGGAAATATCCAAATTATTGAAAACTTCGGAACCAATTTCGACCATGACGATTTTTAATGGTACTTTGAAAACTGTTTGAGAATTCAAATTCAGTAGTTGGGTTAAGAAGTATTTGCCGGATCCATAGAGAGTTTCTTTAGTTTTTGAAGGTACATTTTCATTTTTCATATTGTTAATCCACTTGTTTGAAAATGGTTTTGGTGTTTTAATGATTTGGTTTAGCTTGTCCAAAATGACATTATCTGTAAATTTTTTAAAAATGTAACATTTTCACCCAGTGAAATGTTTCTTACAAACCTAAATTAACTCGATTTGATTCCACCTTATTAATATTTTCTTTCTGAAAGGGTAAAATGCAGTTATGAAAACATGTATTAAATTATAATAAAAACTTTTTATTTTACCTCTAAATTATTGAATGTTGCCTTAGTTTGGATTTTATTGTTATATGGTACTTTTTGGGCCATAAGTTCCCCAATAAGGACAGCTTGTTCCAAACTTAGTACATCATCAGCATAAGCTGCAGCTATTTCACCAATGGAGTAACTGATTATGTAATCGAAACTTAACTCTAAGGTCTTCAGCATGTTTACAAAAATTATTTGGATTACAATATGCTTTAACGCTTCGGTTGATGAATTTTCTTCTACTTCTTCCTGCATTATTTTAAGTAAATCAATATTTTTAGTTAACAAAATTTTCTGAACTCTGAAATGTAAGAAGTAAGTGGATTGTTTAGAAACGTTAAACAAAAAATATACTTTTCAAAAACTTCGGCAAAAATTGGTATTTCATAAAGTTTGTTGAAGTTGCACCACCAACTTTTATCTAGCCATCCCAAAAATAGCCCAAACGGTTTCTTTGTTTCGTCAAATTCTTTCACTGACTTATGTATCTGTCCTGTTTTGGATACAATTGAAAATCCTCTATGTGGATGTCCATTTATGTTAAACCTGAAATTTTACTTTAACCCCTTGTATTTTAAATTTAAAAGTAAAAACGTTACTTAAAAACTTCTTGCAATAATCTAATGAATTCCTCATCAAGTGGCCTTTTGCCAAAGTCTTCTAAAATGTAGTTAACAGCTTCTTGGGTTCGTCCACTTACACAAACCAAACGGGGGATGTCATCATTGGGTAAACTATTGTTTATTTTACCTTGGTTGTAGTGTCTAAACAAGGCATGCGCATTTGCTCCACCAATACCTAAATTGTTAATGGCCACTAGCCTGGTTCCATCTTTTGGCCAATCCATAGTCTTAGTAACTACTTGCAGCTTTCCGGCTTCTATCGCTTCCAAACCTTTTTTAGTTTTGTAATAATTTAAATTCGCTGGGATGAAGTCATTTTCCATGCACACTACGATCTAAAAACGGAATTAATATTTGTAAAACGGCAAAATATAAAAATATTATTATTACCTTTGCCATAGAACTCATGCCAGAAGCTGGTTCAGTGTGACCCATATTGGATTTAAGGGATCCAATAGGTAGAGGTGTTTTGCGATTTGTGCAAAATACTTTACCAAGTGCGGCCACTTCTTCCGGATCTCCAACAATCGTTCCTAAGGTAATTTAAAGTTTCAATTTTAAGGTAGAAAATTTTGATACTAAATTTAAACTTACCAGTTGCATGAGCTTCTAAATAATCGAGGGTCGATGGATCAACATTGCATTCGAAATAAAGCTCGTCCATTAACTGCTTTTGCATAATTCCTGCAGGATATGTTGGTCCCTTTTCTTTGTAACCATCGGCATTTGTTTTAGTGTGAACTACCTAAAATTACATTCGTGTAATAAACTTGAAAGGTTTCATTTAGAAAACTTTACTTGTGCGTAAATTCTCCTTGCGTTTTTCTTTTTTTGTAAGAAAACCACCCCAACAGCTTCGGCTCGTACATAACCATTAGCAGACTCATCAAAACATTTACATTTTCCATCGGCGCTGAGGGCTCCAAGCCTAAATATAATTTGTTAATCAAAAATAAAACTTTTTGTTTTTGTGCTTACAAGAAGTACTGATACGTCACTTTTGGTTGCAAACATACGTTGGTTGCGCAAACTATCATGTTATCACATCTACCGCTTCTAATAGCCCTGTAAGCATGATCCAACGCGTATAAAGATGAACTTGAGCCAGTATCGATTGCAAACGAAGGCCCTTTTAGACGCAAAGCTTTACTAACTCTTTGGGCTTGATTAGACCGATTGCTCCTAAAGTCAAAATGTAATAAACAAAATTTTTTCTTATTAGAGTTTTTCATACCCTGTAATAGCACAAGAATCCTTGACAAGTTTATCATAGTAAAAGGTTTTTTCCGAATCCGTTAGTAAGTTTCCAACTATAACTCCAGTGCGAGATCCTTTCATATCCTCAAGATTGTACCCAGCATCAAATATTGCTTCAGTTGCTCGTTCAACAAGTTGTTTGCCCTGCGGATCCATAGAGGTGGCTTGCTTGTAACTAATTTCTAAAGTAAAAATTTGTAAAACACGAAAGGTCTGAAAATGCCGTAGTATATACCAAAAAATCCAGCGTCGAGTTTTTCGATATGGTTAATTTTTCCTAAGCGATGAGGCAATCCGGGTTTAGTAATATCCCAACGTCTATCGTCCAAAGTCACCATATCCTTCATATTGTACAGATTATCTCGTAACTGATAACAATCATCGGATTCTGGAAAACGTCCAGCCACGCCAGTAATTACAATTTCTTCACCCGGAGGAGGATTAGCAAGTTTTCTTCCAGCTTCCAAATAAATTTGTTGCTCTTTGTCTTGCGAGAAAGTTGCCATTTTTCTTTATTATTTTCTAAGTTAATCACTTTGTATTAAAACGACCGAAAAATAATAATTTATTGTATAATTACTTACTTCTGAACAGAAACCGAAGTATACACTACCACTGCAACAGGAAAATTGAAAAGTTTGTCTGAAATTGCCACTTATAAAAGCTGATTGAAATATTGTAAATTATGTTAATTAAAACATTAGCAATTATATTTTCTATTTTGCAAAATTATTTAGGAAAATCCCATCACTACAATGCACCAATGGAAGTTCCAATGAAATTGTTATTTAAATTAGATGGTCATTGTGAAAAACCGTTATAAGCATTATTTAAATTTCATTAATAACTACATGTAATTTATATCAATGTATGAATTTTTCATAATATTATAACAGCAGTATCTACTAAAAAACATTTTCTGTTTTGTAGACATGTAAGTACAGTTCTATATATCTAGATACAGATATAATACCTATGATTTGTGCTCGTGACCCTATTCTCCTAATACAATAAATTGGTCGATAGTACATGAGTGTTAATTATCATTAAAATATTTTTTTCTTTTGCACTATGTTTTTAAATTATTTTATTCGTAAATTAAACAATGTTCTCCATTAATTTAAACCATTTGCATTATTTTGAATAACAAAATCACCTATAATTATTTTGGAAATATTATAGTCCTTGATAGGAAAGATGAACATTTCGTCACAGCCATATGTAAATTTAGCACCGATCATCGGTTATTTAAATTGTTAAGTTTTAACACAAAATATCCATAGTTTGAGGAACTGCCTCGATGTCCTATCTATTGTTTATATTAGGCGACTAACTTTTTGCTCATTTATAGACCCAAGACCATAGGTAAATTAAACCTAACGTACACTTGAACTCACCAACTAAGGTTTTGATCTTAAAATTACTAAATGTGCGTTTTGGATGTTACAAAGTAATAGTAACAAATTTTACAGGGCAATACATAATTTAATAATATCTTTCAGACGGAATTTTACGAGTCGGATACATTTACAAAAAATACTCAAAATATCATTCGTTCTGTTATTTGCTCAACTATTATTTCAGCTATTAAAAATTAAACTAATAGAATTAAAAAGAAGTAAGTGTAAGATTGCAATAATTATTATTAACGTATTATTTATTGTTTATTTACTATTGCATAAGGAGGCTTTTTATATTTAAAAAAATGCAATTTGTTACGTATTAAGCATGCAAAGGTAACAAAGAAAGTTAATTCAAAAATGGTACCATACGTCAAAAAATAAAAGAATTAATTAAAATAATTAATCAACATTATAGAATAATTTCCAGAAGTTATTCAAAATTTTGGTGATATACTACGTAGTAATTGGTCGAAAATTCTAAAGAAAAAGAAATCAAAACCGTCATTTTCTTGAAATGTATTTGAGATAAAGAACAAAACACCGTTGATCTATTTAATGCAAATCGTAAAAAACGATTTCAAGTTTGTACTTTCAAAAAATTTCTGTACTTGCAAAACTGTTTCACTAAGTCAAAAAGCTCTGCCAATCGTTTTAACATTTAAGAAAAATTCACTCTTCATGTTTTATTGCATTAGTCCAAATGGAATCCAAATGCACCAAGTATTGGACATGATGCCTTATCTGTAAAGGAGTCAGCAGTGGTGGTGTAATGTGATCACTGGTTGAGTTACAGAGCAGAAATTCTGGGTTTGAGTCGAGGACGGGCTGAACCAGTCACCAAGTCTTACGGCCTTGCGGAGTCATACTGCACACTAAGGTTGGCGGGGATATGGTGAAAACGAATAGGACTTACACCTTCGAGCTTTTACGGTTAAGCGGGGGGTACATTGACCCAGGGATACCCCAGATCGGAACCGAACAGAATTTCTTAAAGCTCAGCCTTCCAGTGGAAGGTTGGTGAACCGAGGTAATACTCGAGATCTTTCTAATGCCCGCTGTACACTCTCGCCGAGTGCTCTCGGGCGAATGTCTCGCCGAGAGGTCACGTGATCGTGCGACCATCTAAATTACACACTACCAGGCACACCGAGACAAACGAGACATGGCGAATGCACCCATCTACACTCTCGTCCTTGCCATGTCTCGCCCTGTCTTGCCGAGAGTGTACAGCGGGCATAACGAGTCTCCACCTCACAATCTATCTAACGTCTCAGCATGGGCAGGGTACAATAGGCTAATTTGCTTTAGTGTATGTGGTTTCTAGAATATAAACCACACCCGTTAAGACTGTTTAGGACTGTAGTTATTTTTCAAAGTTTGAAGAAAAATAATGACAATAATGGTAAGGTTTTATGTAACAGAATACTCATAAAATCAATTACTATTGTGATTGGTTGAAACTGTTCTTTTGAGAAATTTAACTGTGCACAAAAAGATGACGATCAATTTGATCAATCAAATCCGGAAGGCATCGTTCATTTTTACCTTGATGAGTCATACGTTGCTCAACTGCTTGCTTGTGTCAGTAACATAATTATACCTACACACTTTTGTAAATGACCTTCAAAAAAATCTGAGTTTAAAGTCATAAGAATTGAGAATATCTGGCAGAAGTGAGTACAAGAAAGTGGACATTTCATTGTAGAAAATAATAAATTATAGTCAGATAACCAATCGTTCAATAAAATTTTTCTCTTGGAGGAAATAAATCGATCAAAATTTTTAATTTTTTGCACCATTACCAGGCAAAAGGACTGAAAGAAAATGGGAGGTAAAATATGCAAATAGAAATATACAAAAATTTTTTTTTAATAATCTAACAATTTTTCACTTTTTTTGTTCGCATACCGAAAGATTCCGCAAAAATTTCTGTGCTCAGAAATGCTTAGTTCAAATGTTATATATAAATAAGTCGAACTTAATAAATTTATTAACAGAAAAGCAGCTGTCATAAAAGTATTATTTTAATATTTTAAGAGAAATTCCAAGGAGTTATTCAAAATTTTAAAAGGAGGTAATATTAGAAATAGTTATAAAGCGTTATAAGAAAAAAGTAATTATGGAAAAAGTTTCATAAATCATAAAAGGGTTATGGAAAAAATGTGGTAATCCATGGGTACTACCGAGAAAAAAAAGACTCAAAAAATTTCCAAAAATTTAAACTAAATCCACAGATAAGTCTAAGGTTACATAATATAAATTCCACATTACTGTACAATAAAATTTATAAGTGATATTTATCTTTCGGGTACTATCAATTCGTACGTCATCGTCAGTATGAAATTGGAATACGAGTCAAGTTGGTAAAATATGAAATGAACAAATTTACATCTGATGTAGAGTTGTTAAATTATTGTGAAATTAGGAAAATACCTTTGAAGTTGTGATAAAACATTCAATAATAGCCAATATAGAACAAAATTTTAAATGGTAATAAATGTTTTGACTACAATTTTACAAAATTCTTTTTTGAAATTATAAGTTACGAATTTCACGAGGTCAGGGTTATTTACGTCAAGAATAAATTTGGGTAAAAAGTCCAAAATAACTGACGACTTTTGATTAGCATGTTTTTGGACAGAATAAAATAACGTCATTCTGGGGTCATGTAACTAAAAATTTCTGACTAAGCACAAAATTATATGAAATATTATTTTTATGGTGAACTTCCGAAAAGGAATATTATGTAGGTATGTAGATCAAATAAAAGGAAGCTCTACTTGATTTAACGTTGGCCTTAAAATCATAAAAGAATCGAGAAAAATGAGAAGAAAGCGATAAAATGTGATATTGCATGTGGGGAGAGACGAAAGGGAACGATTTCTTGGTAGCAAAATATAATAATTAAATTAAATGAATACAAATAATATCATACAAAATTAACAAGGTTATTTTCAAAATTGATATAACATGTAAAAATCCGGTCGATTTTAAATGTATAAATTCAATGAAGTAGTTTAAACTATTTCCTTTGATTGTTTTTTATTCGCAGTTATTCATGTGCTATACATTTGCACATAGGCTCTTACATATATGCATATAAGTTTAACAATTAGCATTATATGTAGTGAACTAAAGTATGATTTTCCAAACTATGTCAAAATGTCAAATTCTTGAATACAATTACAACAAATATTTACATAATCGTAGATATTATAAATTCTTCGTCTGATATACTACACATTCCATCTTATTTTCATAATCTTGATTTTACGCAAATTCTCACTACCGTGATTATAGCCAGGGACGTGTCCGTGGGAGGAGATGGGGAAGAGCTTTTCCCCACCTAGAAATTTGGCAAAAAGTTGGCAATTTTGAATTAATCCAGTTGGCAAATTTGGGATTGCTTTTCTTTAAAAAAAGTTGATTGGGCACGCCCCTGATTATACCTATACAATTTATTTATATTTATACAGTGTGTTCACAAAAAGTGGTAATAGTGAATAATTCTTAAATATTACTAGATACAAAAAAAAGTTTAAACAGTTTTTTATTCAACTCCAAATTTTCTATTGGAAACTGTCAAAGTATATTTTTTATACTTCAAATTCAACCGGAAGTAAACATAAAATTTTTTTTTCAAATGGCAACATGTCTTTTTTATAACATTTTTGTAATCTGCAATTTTTTCTCTATAAATACATATAAAATTTTCATATAAAATTAAATACATATAAAATTAAGAAAAAATTCGAGAAAACACAAGATTTAAACAAACATTAATAATTTACTAATTATTTACACATAGGTATGTAGAGTGCCATGAAAAACTAAACATCACGACACCAAAAACACAACATTTCATTTATCTGATAAATTTTTTAAAATTGCCACCGTTTTATTCAAGATATGATTATAATTTTCGCAGAAGTTCTGGCGATTTGGTGATAATTGATAGATGCTAAATTAATTTTGGTTTTTATATTTTTTAAATATAAAGATAAATTTGCCTAAACTACAATTTTGAAATGACTCCATAGAAACAGTCTAATAGTGTCATATAATAATGGTGTTTTGTTTTTCATAGCATTCTACATACATAGGTAATTAATAAATTATTATTGTTTGTTTAAATCTTGTGTTTTCTCGAATTTTTTCTTATGTAACCTTATGAAAATTTTATATGTAATAGAGAAAAAATTTGCAGATTACAAAAATGTAAAAAAAAGACATGTTGCTATTTGAAAAAAAATTTATGTTTACTGCCGGTTGAATTTGAAGTATAAAAAAATATAATTCAAAATATCGAGTTATTAATAAATTAAAAATTAATTAAAAGATTTATTTAGCTTTTAAACGATTATTTCGTTCGTCATCGTTTGAAAGCTAAATAAATCTTTTACTTAATTTTTAATTTATTAATAACTCGATATTTTGAAGTTTTAATATTATCTAATATCAACGAGTTAATAATTTATATATTTGTTAGCGTGAGCCAAAATATTTGCAATAAATAAAGCTAAAATAATATTCTTCTCGATTTTCTATATTTAGGTTCTTCTGCTCTCTTCACACACCTATGATAAACTGTGTTTTGATATAGTAATACTGTTATAGTTGATTACCAACCTAATAATACCAAATTAGGTTGGTATTACTTACTCAACGCATTTATTTAAAATTATTAGTCAGGGCAGAGTATTTCATTAACGTCATATACAGGTCCGGGTTCAGGTTTAGTAATCCTCACTTATTCTAACACGGCCTTCCTGCAATTGTCGCGTCCCCGTGACATTTTTTTTTTTTTTTTTTTTGAATTTTGAATAACGCCATAAATAACTCGGCCGCAACGCCTTAAATAATTCGGCCGCAACGCCTTAAATAACTCGGCCGCAACGCCTTAAATAATTCGGCCGCAACGCCTTAAATAACTCGGCCGCAACGCCTTAAATAACTCGGCCGCAACGCCTTAAATAACTCGGCCGCAACGCCTTAAATAACTCGGCCGCAACGCCTTAAATAATTCGGCCGCAACGCCTTAAATAACTCGGCCGCAACGCCTTAAATAATTCGGCCGCAACGCCTTAAATAATTCGGCCGCAACGCCTTAAATAACTCGGCCGCAACGCCTTAAATAATTCGGCCGCAACGCCTTAAATAACTCGGCCGCAACGCCTTAAATAACTCGGCCGCAACGCCTTAAATAATTCGGCCGCAACGCCTTAAATAACTCGGCCGCAACGCCTTAAATAATTCGGCCGCAACGCCTTAAATAATTTGGTTCTACCGTCCGTAATAGTTATTTATGCACCAAGTCCTGAAAGTGCATCTTCTTGGCATGAGCGCGGAAAATTATAGACTGAGGCGCAGACGAAGTCTATAACCACGCAAATGCCAAAAAGGCACCTTAAGGATAAAGCGCATAAACTATTTTATGTGTAATTGGAATGAAATGCACATTTTCTGCAAAAAAATGTACGATAATAATTTAACGAAATACGTATGTTGCTAAGCAATAAAATATTTAAAATTCACAAAATACGTCAAAAATATATGTCAAAGTGTACATTTTAGTAGGATTGCACATAAAACAATTGAGGTTTTGACATTTCTGTACTGTCAACAGCTACTTTCAGTATTGTTTTCTATATGTGAAAATGTACATTATAGTATAAATGTACTTACCAAAGAAAAGCAATGAATCAAATTGCTTCACTAGTCATATTTTCCTCAAAATTGTCTGTTAAACCAGCCTCTCAACTGTTCATAAGTAGCCTCTTTCACTAGTTCCTCCAACCTCCAAATACGCAACGTTCGTTAGCCAGCATTTCTATAATTTTGCTTAGTCCCAAAAACCTCCCGCTTAGTTTTCCAAATCTTACTGTTGCCAAATCCTATTTCCGCTTGCGCGATTCTTCCCTCAGAACATAAATGCATCCGACGTATATCAAGTTGCCAAACTTTTACCTTCATTAAGTACTGCTTCAATTCCGGTCAATATTCCAAACCATTCAATCTCCTTTCTGTTGTTCAACGCACTTTTCACTAGATCAGACAAGACTTTTATCACTGATTTACCTAAGTGAAAATTTCAGTTTAGAAGTTTTGTTCTCTACGAGAGCTAATATACGGATACTTCAGAAATGCGCCAGTCACAACCAAGATTACGGTGCATTCACCAATATACAAAAATCATCCAACGCTCGGGACTCCACCTTTCCACTCTTCGTCCATTCCTGACAACACACTTATATCACTATCCAGTACATATCAAATTCAAATATCAATCCATAATTTTCCATGACAACGCACAATCCGGGACGCCGAATCGTCTTCCAACCAATCAATCTACGCCAGGAATACAACTACTGTCTATCGACTTCTCTTCCAGGAGCTTGCACGGCGGTAGACTCAAAGCCAATTTTGCAATCTTCAGCTACAAGTTGAATTTCTTTACTATTATAAGACTTCTTTTGCTTCTTAATTTAGATTTCTTTCATTGCATGCTTCGGGTTTTCTGAATATTTACAGTCTTTCTTTGAATAATCTATTTTTTTTTTTACAGTTGAAACACTTTTTTGATAATTTCCGTTTTTCTCATACGATTCCATAGTATCTAGCTTGAGTTGTTTTGGTACTCTTCGATGATCATCTTTGATTTCGCTATCATATTGTCGAAGTAAAGCTTTAAGATCTTGTTGATTCTTTGGTACATTTATTCGTATTCTTTGTCGAATAATATCGTTATTTATTCCACCAATGGAACGTATTACTTTCTGCCATTCCAGTTGAGGTTGGTACTACGTATTTTCTCTATTCCGTATTCACATAAACTAACAAGGTTTGAACTTTCTATATTAGCTGCCTTGTTTAGCTTCGTGTGCCATGTTTCTTGTTTGGGGAACGTTATTCAAAAGTCATACACAAATTATTCCAACTCCTATCAAATGGTTTCCATCCATCGAAAAACTTTTATTTATCATTTTCTCGTAGAGCGTCTCCCTCTTTCGATATCATAATGAAATCGGATATTTTAGTTCGTTTCTTTAAATCGTTTATTTGTTCAATCCATTATTCATCAATCAAAAATTTGCTATTAACGGCATCGTGCGTTTGTTCTAAGTCCATCGGATATCCGTCCGGATTTTGAATTGCATTTTGGGAATCTTCTGTATTTTGATTCATTTTAAACCAAACGAGAGAAAAAATAAAACACAAAACCAACAAAAACAAAAAAAAAAAAACACGACAAAAAAAAAAACTTATCCGTTTGCAGTTAAACGTTGGTTCGAATCCCACTTCTGATGTTAGCGTGAGCCAAAATATTTGCAATAAATAAAGCTAAAATAATATTCTTCTCGATTTTCTATATTTAGGTTCTTCTGCTCTCTTCACACACCTATGATAAACTGTGTTTTGATATAGTAATACTGTTATAGTTGATTACCAACCTAATAATACCAAATTAGGTTGGTATTACTTACTCAACGCATTTATTTAAAATTATTAGTCAGGGCAGAGTATTTCATTAACGTCATATACAGGTCCGGGTTCAGGTTTAGTAATCCTCACTTATTCTAACATATTTAAAAAAATATACTTTGACAGTTTCCAATAGAAAATTTGGAGTTGAATAAAAAACTATTTAAACTTTTTTTGTATCTAGTGTTACGGTCCAATTTGACATGTTAACATTTATTGAATTTTGAATTTTGATTGTCAATAAGTTAAGGATTCCTTTACGCAAATTTAGTTTATTTCCACTAAATGGCATTACATGCATTGTATTGCAAGTTTAAAAATATCACCTGACTTGGTTGATAAGGTTTATCTTTATAAAAAAGTTAAATTTAGTGAACGATTATCCGACATTGTAAATTTACGTTTTACATTTCGCATTGTTTTTGGACTTTCGAGTGACCTGATTTTGTTGGACTAGTGTTTTTTTTTCAATCCAATTATTTGGGATTATTTCAGTCACTGCGAGTTTGAGATTTCCCTTGGTTACCGGCTTCTTGTGAAGTATTTGCCGAGGAAATCTTATCTTCATGAGAAGGATTTTGTAGTTCGAAATTTTTAAGATCTGTTTTATGGAAATCGTAACTAATTTTATCTGGATATCATTGGACCCTCGACTAACACCTTGAGGTAATTAAATCATTGTCAAAACTCTAGTTTTTAACTTTATTTCGTTTAGGGTTTTTTTTTTTTTCTCGTTTCACTTTCAGGTTTAATATCAAGTAAAATTTACAAATTTTGCGCAGTAAAATTGGACGATCGAACTTATTGAGTATGGTAAAATTATATTCAAAATTACACGTAATGAAAGTTATGAAAATAACTTTTTGAATAAAATCACCGCGTATAGCTATATTTGGCGTTGTACTATTTCATCGGGGGTGGTATCACTAGTGAGTCCCCTTAGGACAAAGGCATAGGTCCTTTCGTCCCTCGGGGTGTAGGAGTGGTGTGTTACGTTCCTATTTTCTAGTTGAGCTCTTAATATCGCGTGTTCCTCCTTGTCCATGACGTGGACGGCCACAGAGTTTTCTCTGTATGAGAGTTGAAAGCCCTTCGTCGCATATGATTTTATTAATTTCCTGAAATCATTTTGGTTATTAATTTTGAAATCAATTATTATTGGAGGTGGTTTAATTGATTTGGTTGCTTTTGGAGGACTTTGGGGTGCAGTGTCGATTTCATCATCGACCTGCATGTTGGTGGAAGTTTCGGTATTTTGTGTGTCGTGATGACCGCTCAACACTGCAAATTTATTTGCTATCTTAGTTTGTACCGGCGTAGGGATGGGATTGTAGCGCCTTTTGATTCTTTTGGTGGTGCGGCCGTTTACATAAGTTTCCACATCGGTATGTTGAAGCACACGTTGGGGCTGATTAGTGTCACCGTTTGTGGTTTCTTCGGATGCGCTGTCATTTTCGGTGATTTTCCTTTTTGTTAAGCTTTGCCATACTTTTTCGGTTGCGTTTTCGGTTTCTGATAGGTTTACCTCATCAACTTTTGATGCTTCTTCGCTCATTGTGGGAGAATTTATGGAAATTTGAATTACTTAATGTCAATGACAAACTGTCAGAAAATTTCAAAATAAATGTCAACGTATAACTAAAAAACGAAAAATTGATAACATAAACTGGAACAAATTAACACAACTAATAAATTTTCTTATAATAAACGTAAACGGCTTCTGGCCAAATGGCTCAAACTAAATTATATCACTATATTTTGATAAATTTTAATAAAAGTATTAGTTTTACTTCAAAAAATTAGAATGCGCCTCGATAAATATAAAGTTTTTGAAAAAATTTTTATCAATTTTTAAATAATGTACTAGGTACTTTTTCGGTTGCTTTAATACACGAAAATGAACATTACAATTTAAATTCTTTATAATATAACTTAAATAATTTTTTTATTACTTAATTTCATAATTTTTATATTTAGAAAAAACAATAGTTTTACTATTTATAAATATTTTCTACGAGATCACAAAAAATTTTTATTAAGATTAATGGCGGTCAAGTAACTTTTTTTACTTACAAGTAAAATTTGCTTCGTAATTTACCTGCAAGTTAACAAATTAACAATAAGCGACCAACAGCACATTTTACTTATATTATACCTAAGGGTAAAAATTACTATTAGGTCAAGTTTAAGTTAAATTTTTGGTAAAATTTACCTACATTTTTACGTAAAGGTAAATTTTACCAGAAAGTACATATTAGGTAAATTATTAAGTAAATTTTCACTAAAAAATTAACCAAAAATTACTTTCTAGTAAAATAACCTATGAAGTCGAAAAATAAAAATAAAATTACGTCAGCTTTACTTTTATATTGACTACTAGGTCAAATAAACTTCTAAAGTTATGTTTACCTGAAAAAATACCAAAACTTACTTATAGGTCAGAAAATTATGTAAAACTTACGTAAAATTTACAAGTGTAGGTAACATTTACTAAAAATTTTTAAATGTGCTACTTGGGACTGTATACATGAAGATCGAGTGTCATATTATGTTAATTCATTGCATTAAATTAACTCAAATTTTTTTAAATATTAGCTGTTCGTATTTATTTCAGGAGTTTTTATTTATTTTTAGTATTTTATTAAATATATCAACTTATATAACATTATTATTTTAAATAAGAAATATAAATGTAATGTATGTATTTATAAAAAATTTAAAATGTTATATTATTAACTCGTTGATATTAAATAATCTTTTTCGACTTTATTCAGTCTCGTTGGTCTTCCAGGTTGGGGGTTCTACGTTGGGCTGGCTCCTCGTCGTAAGTAAAAAATGTAAAATGCTCACAAAAACCAAACGCCGTGCCGTTAGGCGTTTGCGAACCGGGAAGTTGCGTATTGCGGTATAAACCGGATATATAATGTATTATATATTAAAACTTTAATTATTTAGAGTTACTATAAATTAAAAATTCAATTAAATTATTTATTGAGATTTTGGAAGATTATTTCATTCCATCATCAGAAATAATTTAATTGAATTTTTAATTTTAGTACCTACTCGTAACTCGAAATAATTAAAGTTTTACTGCTATATCCTTCTTTTATATTTTGAAATTGATTATAGAAATAATAGTTTTTTGGCTACCTTTAGAAGAATTTGTGAGCTAAGTGCAAATTATAATAAAAATGATATACAGTGTGTTCACGAAAAGTGGTAACAATGAATAATTTTTAAATATGACTAGTGTAACTAAAATAGAGGGATACACAAATCTCAGGGCTATGTAATCGCAAAAGATGGAAGATGCCCCTTTTGCTTGCTCGTAGATGCAAGAGATAAAATGATGTGCCAATTATTCCCTTACCTGGAAGATAAGTGGATAATACAGGGGGCGCCGTAAAGTTATGCTTCGCGAAGCAAAGGCGATAAAAGATAGTAAAATGGACGCCACGTAGTTTATTAACCACCCTGTATATCACCGCAATAGTACCCACTAGAAAAACCACGAAAATATGGCGCACTAAAAGAAAAACAGTAAGGGAAATTGGGTAAATCACCTTTGATATCAAAAGCGTGCTATCTCGTTTCACTTTCAGGTTTAATATCAAGTAAAATTTACAAACTTTGCGCAGTAAAATTGGACGATCGAACTTATTGAGTATGGTAAAATTATATTCAAAATTACACGTAATGAAAGTTATGAAAATAACTTTTTGAATAAAATCACCGCGTATAGCTATATTTGGCGTACAGTTTTTATACACGCTTCTGTGTGAAATCCACAGATATCGCAAACACAATGATTGAATTAAAACTCTCAAAATAATTAAGCCCAAAATACCACGCGCAGTAATAAAAAATTGTACACGGGCAAAATAAAAATTAGGTACGGCACAAACAGATATCTTATCTTGAAGATGTCTTCTGGTTGTCGATGTTAATGGAGGGAAAGATGTCAAACAGCAGGACAAATTATTGGCAGGTGTAAGACCAACTTGAGACGGGGTGGTTGATGTCTCCAAGATTACAATAATGCAATAAGTAATGCCACCAAAGGTCAATTCTTCCAACTAGATCAAAGAATTCTCAAATTTGGAATGGACTCGTCCAACAAATGAATTGTCCATACAATACAAATAAGCGTCCATAAGAAAAAAACGTCCATACGAAAAAAAAACGTCCGTAAAGAAAAAAAAAACCCTAAACGAAATAAAGTTAAAAACTAGAGTTTTGACAATGATTTAATTACCTCAAGGTGTTAGTCGAGGGTCCAATGATATCCAGATAAAATTAGTTACGATTTCCATAAAACAGATCTTAAAAATTTCGAACTACAAAATCCTTCTCATGAAGATAAGATTTCCTCGGCAAATACTTCACAAGAAGCCGGTAACCAAGGGAAATCTCAAACTCGCAGTGACTGAAATAATCTCAAATAATTGGATTGAAAAAAAAACACTAGTCCAACAAAATCAGGTCACTCGAAAGTCCAAAAACAATGCGAAATGTAAAACGTAAATTTACAATGTCGGATAATCGTTCACTAAATTTAACTTTTTTATAAAGATAAACCTTATCAACCAAGTCAGGTGATATTTTTAAACTTGCAATACAATGCATGTAATGCCATTTAGTGGAAATAAACTAAATTTGCGTAAAGGAATCCTTAACTTATTGACAATCAAAATTCAAAATTCAATAAATGTTAACATGTCAAATTGGACCGTAACAATCCCCCCCTTACCAGAAGAAATTTACGAGAATGGCGAGAAAATTTCACCATAATCACTGACCTACGTCAGAAAAGTATAAAGAAAACAAAAACATCCAATAACAAATAATAACCAAATCGCAAAAATCGTAATCAAAATTCCGAAATCATAGGCAAACTCGATCATCATTCAGAGACGTATGGCTTTAAGTCCTTAGCATGCCAAGTTCCGCAAAGTTTCCCATCAGGATCTTTCAGTTGAAAAACCCACGGCGAAATCTTTTTATCAATGATAAATGGTCCAATAAACTTAGGAGCTAATTTGGCCGTAAACTGTCTGGCTGCGTCAGATAAAACAAAGTTCCGTCTCCAGACCTTTTGATTTATCTGAAACGCAACTGTGCGACGTCGAAGATTGTAATGTTGCTTAGACTTTTCGTAAGCTCTCGTAAGGCGAGACTTAATATCGAGAAAGAGTTTCTTAAATTGTTCCGAGCGTAAGGTAAAGTCTTGACCGCGAGCAAAAGATAAATCGTTATCGTTGTTTGACTGTTCGCGTTCTACAATCATTTCTCTGCCAAAATTAATAAAATAAGGAGTATGTCCCGTCACCTCATGTCTTGCCGTTCGTATCGCGCATGACGCCGTCGCCAGATATTTATCCCAGTCTTTATGGTGGTCTTTAACGTAGGATGCCAGCATAGTTTTTAATACCCTATTTATCCTTTCCGTAGGATTGGCTTGAGGGTGGTAATTAGGGGTAAATGTAATTTTGCTACCGTATTTCTTAATCATGTCCCCAAAATCGTGACTACGAAACTGAACACCGTTATCGCAGATAATGGTACGAGGAACACCAAATAGCAAAAATACGTCTTCCTCAATGTGTTTTATCACACTTTTTGCCGTTGCCGTGCGTAAAGGAAACGTTAGAGTAAACTTACTAAAACAATCGGCCACAACTAAAATGTAGCTAAAGCCTTTAGTTGAACGAGGAAGAGGGCCAACGATATCGGTACAAATGACTTCCCAGGGAGTCGAAATAAGAGAATGGCCTCCCATCGTACCAACTGCAGCTTTTTGCTCGGGTTTAGCACGCGCGCATACTTGACAACGTCGAACATAAGTGGCAACGTCACATCTCATTTTTGGCCAGTAAAATTTTTGTGCAACACGGTGAAACGTTTTATAACTTCCCATGTGCCCAGATGTCGGGGAATCATGAAGCTGTTTAATGATTTCTTGGCGACGATTCTTAGGAATTACTTCCTTCCAATGTGCGTCATCGTTAGAGAAAATCTGATTTTTATCACGAACACGTTTAAACAACTTATTATCCGCAACACGCCAAAGAGGAAATTTATTCGGTTTTTTAGCTACTTGTTCTCGCATATTCAAAAACCAAATATCGCGAGGTTCGTTGTCAACAGCAACGTCAACAGCATCGATAACCGGGACAGAACGAGATAGAGCATCAGGCACGACATTAAGTTTACCCGATCTGTGAACGATTTCGAAGTTAAACTGCTGGAGTCTCACAGCCCACCTAGCTATTCTCCCAACAGGATCTTTAATACTGTTGAGCCATTTTAGACTATAGTGGTCCGTGACAACAGTAAACTTCGCCCCTTCAAGGTAAGGCCGCAGTTTTTCAATAGCGTGAATCACTGCCAAACATTCTTTCTCGGTAACGCTATATCTACGCTCGCTTTTGGACAGCGACCTGCTAATGTAGCAAATAACTTTCTCTCCTTCGGGATATTGCTGTGACAGTACAGCGCCAAGACCGTAGTCGCTCGCGTCAGTCTGAACGATAAACGGGAGACTCCAATCGGGACATGACAACACAGGGCTAGTTACTAAATGTTCTTTTAATGTGTTGAGTGATTCGTCGCAAGATTCGGTCCACGAAAATTTTTGATTCTTACGAAGTAAATTCGTTAAAGGCGCAATCAAGGTCGAAAAATTTGGCACAAACCGCCGATACCATGAGGCCATACCTATAATACGACGAACCTCTTTAACATTAGTTGGTGGAGGAATACGTAAGATTGCTTCAACCTTATCCGGATCTACTGCTAAACCTCCTGCGTTAATCACATACCCTAAATATCGGAGTTCCGGTTTACAAAAATGACATTTGTCACGACTAAGAGTGAGATTAGCGGACTTAAGTCTTTGAAAGACTTCTCTTAACACTTCCACATGTTTTTCAAAAGTAGGTGTTACAATAATAATGTCGTCCAGGTAACTAAAAACGTAAGGCTCTAAATCTGGACCTATAACTCTATCAATTAAACGACTCCAAGTTGCTGGTGCGTTATGTAGCCCGAATGGCATACGCTTAAATTGGTATAACCCACGATTGGGTACAACAAATGCCGTATACTTGCGCGATGACTCAGCAACAGGAATCTGCCAATATGCTGACTTAATATCTAGAGTAGACAAAAAATTAGCATTCTTAAGTTTGTCAAGAATGCTGGCGACATAAGGTAAAGGGTAAGCGTCTGGTTCGCTAACGGCATTAAGGCGACGAAAGTCTACACAAAACCGATATGTTTGGTCTTTCTTTTTAACAAGTAAAATCGGAGAGGACCATGCCGATGTCGATGGCTCGACTATGTCTTCAGACAACATTTTGTCCAGTTCTTTATCAACGTGCTGTTGCAAAATGGGAGAGATTGGGTAGTACCGCTGTTTTATAGGAGGTGAGTTGGTTTTAATTTCGTGTTCCACGAGATGAGTATACCCAAGTTTACCCTCGGAATTCGCGAAATTAGCCTCAAGAAGTAAGTGTTCAAGGACTTCTTTCTGGTTTTCAGAAAGAGTGTCAGCCGGTTGTAGGGCACTGACAAGCGCTTTCTCACCCGTATTTGAGAAACACCACTCACCGCTGCGAAGATTGGGTACTATTCCCATCTTGATCCAAAAATCAGTACCAAGAATGAGACATTGTGGTAGGGATGGAATGACTAAAATTTCAAAAATTTTGATTTTGTCTCTTAAACTCACAGGTAGTATTGCTACTCCTACACTGGTACAAACCTCTCCATTCGCAACAATACAATCCGGAGCACGTGAACCATCTAGCACGCATCTATCCTTCAGCATGCTCCAACCCGGACCGCCTAAAATGGTTCTGGAAGCGCCAGAATCCAAAAGACCCAAAAATGTCGTACCGAATATTGTTACTTGAAGGTAAGGACGCTCGTCGTTAACAGCGCTAGCTAAAATATAATCAAGAATGACTTTATCGTTAGTGGGGAGAGTTTTAATGTATTTGACCGGGTTATAAACAGAGCGCGATCTCCGGTCGTCTATCGGCTCTGATTTCCGTTTCCCGAACACTTGGGACAAGTGCTCACGGTATAGCCAACTCTGCCGCAACGGAAACATAAAACTTTACTTGGCTTTGTACAAGAAGCTCTACGATGATCAGCTGAACCGCAATTCCAGCATGAGGTCTTTGATATGGCAAGATTTTGCACAGGTAGGTCAGAAATCTCATTCAAAGTTTCAGTCCTAGACGTCGTCGATCTGCGATAAGCAAGAGTAGGTTCTAATAATAGTTTGACATTAGTCGGTGGAGGACAATACTGGCTAGTATGAAATTCTGTCTCTTCTACCGCACGACCGTACTCTTGTAACGTAGTTTGCGAACAAACACCGCCAATGCCTCGATGCCCCGTTGATGTTTGCGGGTGACTAGCTAAGGGAACACACCCCCGTCTAGTACCAGAGCTGGGTCGCGCGCACGCGTTTCGCAGATTCTTTAAATGACTTACCTCACTCAACACAACGAGCTTAAAGTTACGGCTAACTAGAGAAAAAATTGTGGGCGCCAGTAAGACAGAAAAAATTGAATAACAAATTTTTATTGTATTACAAAAATGATGGTTGATCTGATCAACCAAATACACACAGATGTAAAGTGGTACTGCTATTACAAACAATACAGTAAGCCGGACTCGAAGTCCCAAACAGAAATGTTCGTAGCTGAAGGCTACCAAAGAAAAAACCACCAGGAGACTGGTTGGTTGCTCCAGCAATAGGCTTGCTTGATGTAAATAAAAGTGAAAGACACTACCAGCGAACGATGACAAAATGTCACTTCGCTCAACCAACAAAAATGTAACCTTAACAGGTAAGAGTGAAAAAATCGCTAAAATCGGATTAACAAACAGAATATAAATAATATCCACCAAGTGGCCTACCTTAAATTTGCTTGCCCTGGTAATTATTGGGAATTTGATACCAAAAACACTATCTTTTAGCAGAATCACTTCCTTTCGAGATCTCGTCCAAAAGTTCCTTCCACCAGTGTTGAAAATGATTTTAAAAGCTAAAAATAAAGCTAACACACTTAGCAAATCATAAATATACCCTGTCTGTCACCTCAAGCGTTTCTGTAATGAACAAAAATTGGTTGAACAAAAGTAAACACAATGTCACGCCACTGGAGTGCGGTAAATAATAAATTACTAATTATTAAACAATTGATTTTACAAACAAAGTTGAATAATTAGGATGTATATGGTGGTAACACAACGATGGCCAAACAAGATAGTCACGGAAGCAACAAATGGTTGACACGCTGGAGGTGGAATATTAAAATATAAAACGATACACAAACCGTCGTGGTGATGTTAAACGTAGCTGAAGACATCCAAAATTGACAATCAGCTGTTGAATAATTTTCAATATTTATGTTTGGAGTCCCGATGAATCCTACCAGAGGGCGATTTATGCGGCGATTCTAACGTATAAAATTTTCCTATCACCAGATGTGACTCCCCGTTCTTATCTGTCCTACCGTGCTGCTCGTTAATCACACTCTGACGAAAGTGTATTAGGGCGGTAGAAAAATTACAAGCTTTAAAGACACGGACTGGTTCAGATTCCGTCGAAGGCTCGACGATTTAATCGACATAAACAACAACATCACGGACACGGAGACGCTGGACCGCGAAGTCAACCGACTGACTCGACATATTATCACCGCCAAGAGGAAAAACTCCAAAACGTTCGTCCCTAACAACAACCGGGATGTCTTCCCCGAAGACATCCAGGTGTTGTTGAGACAACGTAAGGGGTTACGAAAACAATGGCAACGGACCGGCGACGTACAATATAAAGACGCCATGATTGACTTGAATAGGCAAGCTCAACAGAAAATTATACAACACAAAAACAAAACGTGGGAAGACCTTCTGGCTTCCCTCAGTCCATCAGACAATTCACTTTACAAACTTACAAAATTATTACGCAAATCCCACCAACCAATTCCGGCACTCAACGACACCATCAACAATCACATAGCCATGACCGACGCCCAAAAAGCCGAAGTCTTGGCTAAAACTTTTCAAAAAGTACACTGCTTAAACGACATCACCGACACGCCAGAACACACACGCATCAAGCATTTCGTACACGACTTTTCAAGTCAATCATACGAAATACCTACGAGACAACTCAAAAAGTTACTGACAACGCCTTTCGAAATACGACAACTACTGAAAACATTACGAAACCGCAAAGCTCCAGGCCCGGACGGCATTGAGAACATCATTCTCAAGAACCTGTCTCGGAAAGCGACTGTCCAGTTTAATTATGTCATTAATGCCATAATTAAACTGCAGTACTTTCCGAAGGCCTGGAAGCATGGCATAACTGTACCGATACACAAACCGAACAAAGACCCGAACGAACCCCTCAGTTACAGGCCCATCACGTTGTTAAACACGATGGCCAAAGTAACTGAGAAGATCATACTGACACGACTGGACAAAGAAGAAACGACACTGGACATCACGAGCCCCTATCAATTCGGGTTTACTGCGGGTCTTAACACGACGCTGCAGGTGACCCGGATTGTTAAAGACGTGATCGACCAATTTAACAAGGACAAAGTGACCGTAATGACACTACTTGATATCGAGAAAGCCTTCGACCGAACCTGGACCGATGGTTTAATCTATAAACTGCTAAACTACGGGTTTAGCAAAAACATAACGAAACTTATACATTCTTACCTCACGGAAAGATCGATCGCGGTCAGGGTGAACGACACCATCTCCGACTTGAAGAACATCCAGGTCGGAGTACTCCAAGGCTCAGTGCTGGCACCGAAGCTGTTCAACTTATTTATCAACGACACGCCTACATTCGCCAAAACTAAACTGGTCCAGTACGCTGACGACACTGCAATTTATGCACACTCGTTCAGCGCACAAGTGGCCACAAAACAATCACAAATACACCTGGACATGATAAAAAGATACTGCGACAACTGGAAGATCCGATTGAACGCCGGTAAGACGGAGACGATAGTCTTTGCCCGAAAGCGCACCAATCATCGGGTCTTTCAGAAACTGACCCTAGACGGACAACAAATTATTCCTCAAACGACAGTTAAATACCTTGGAGTCACGATGGACTCCAGGTTAAATTCCGATACGCACATTAAGACAAGGAGACAACTAGCTTATGGAGCAATGCGTAAGATCTACCCCTTGATGAGAGGAGGCATGATGAGTATGGAAAATAAGCGTACGTTATACAAAGTCGTGTTAAGACCGATCTTAATGTACGCTTGTCCTGCATGGGCGAACGTGTCTAAGACACGCTTTCGACCCCTGCAGGTCTACCAGAACAAGTGCCTCCGCCTTGTCACGGGAGCAGATCGATACGTAAGACTGACAACATTACACGATGATACGCAGGTAGAATTTCTTCGAGACCACGTAACGCGGTTATCGGAGAAATTCTACGCAACCCAGCTACACAAAAGCACACTTACTACAAACATGACGCGCGATAATGCGCAACACAAATATAAACTCCCATTCCAAACGCTACCGACATTCACAACACTCACGACGTGACAAAAACGACAATCTAAACACTTGCAGCTGCGCCAATGGTCGGGAATTCCTCTAACTTGAGATGACCGGGTGTGAAAACCGATAGCATACTACAGCGCGCTTAAAGCGTATAATCCGTGTCGGAGCTGCGACAGCGTCTCTTCCTTGTTTGTTTGCTGTTTTGTCTCGTTGTTTTTGTCTTGTTGCGTTTGTTATGTGATTTTTTGTGCGTTTTTGTTTATTTTTGTCAATTTTAAATTCAATTTTAAGCCATTGTAAATATTTCTAGTTATAAGTCTTTTTAATTGTTTTTATCTTAGTTTGTAAAATCGTCTTAAGTTGGTTTTTTGTAAATTTTTCCAACAAATTCAAAAAGATACTTTCCTTAAATGCAACTCAAATATTAATTTACAAAAGAAAAAATTAATTTTTGAAAAATATTTTATTACTGTTAAATTTTATTTGGAGATATGTCTTCGACGAGGTGCTCCTGTTTCTAGTAAACCCAATAATGCAGGTTCACCCGGCGCTGTGCGTTCGGCTGCACTTGCAAAAAGTTGTAAATATTAATTTAATAAAGATTTGTTCAATGTCAATGTCAATGGTCTGAAGGTCTTAGGTTCAAATCCTGATCGCTCCCAAATTTTTCTGTGCCGTTTATATCCCAGTTGCAGTATTCGTAAAGTCCTTCATAGATGTCGTTCAAGGAGTCGTCATGATGTCGTGTTTATATCGGTAAAATGCTTACGGATTTAAAATTGTTTCGTTGTATAATTTAATGTATGTATGATAACTTGTAAAAAAGTTTATCCGTAAATATAAATAAATAAATATTACATTATTAAAAATGTTAATATACGTATTCAATGTTAAATGGTTGAAAACATAAACTTCTTCTTAGTTGATCATTTTTTATTTTTATACTTATTAAACAGGTAAAATGTTGGTAAACTTTAGTCAGATTTACCTAAATTTTACGTAAAATTTACTTTCTGAAAGTTATATTTACTAATAGGTAATTGACTTGTTAGTCAAATTTACTTAAAATTACTTAAATTCTACTCGAATATTACGTAAATTTTTTCTCCACTTGGTAAATTTTACGTAAAATTTACGTAAACTTTAAGTCAAATAGAGTCGCCGTAGTTAGGTCAGCGACTAAAAATTACGTAAAGTTTACGTAAAATTTACCTTGTTGTGCTACTTGGGGTGTGTATCTAAGTAGTTATACAAATTGCATATAGAATCTATTGATTTACGTGGTATCAGAACCACGATACAAATAGTACCTATAATTAACGTGGTGTAATTATATACTGCTTATTTCTTATAAAACATTTTTAAAGCTGCATTTCCGGCTCGATCGGTATTATATTTCGATTTTAATTTACTATAAGTTTAGTCATTCATTACATTATTAATGACAACATAATTTATTATAATTAACTCGAATTGTCTAGGTCAATATTTATAGTACATTTTGAAAGACTTGAAAAATTAAAAATTTAAAGTTAGGCATTGTAATTAAAACTGGAGACTGGTTAGTAACAAGATCCAGTATAAAGGTACAAGACCCAATTGGAAAAATAAATCGCTAAACTTAAATCAAACGTGATATTCTGCCAGGTGATTAAAAAAGGAAACCTTAGATCGTCATCTAGCTTTCCACCGTCATAAAATCAAGGCCGGAACCAAGCTGATAACAATACGCACGATTATTATCATATAGACTGAATCTAAATAACCCATATACCTAATTAAATTGCAATTTTATTCAAGCGGTTGTCATGTCAGCGATGTGATTTCATCCAAAGTGCCATTGCATTTGAAGTTTTTAGCATAAAGGAACGTACCCATACTACGTAACCTAATTTTTACAATTTTTTCCCCCCCCCCCCCCCCGGTGACCATCCGTAGTATATGCCAAGACCACCCCCACCCCCTATTTTGTCACGTAGTAGTTCATAAATATGTTTAGTAACTCATATTATATAATTTAACAAGTTAATATTCATAATACTTGTCCATAAATATGGTTTTAAACCATTTTTTGCAAACACAAAGTTAAAAAAAATTAAATTGGCTCATATTTGTCTTTATTTAAAAGCAAAAGTCTTCTTTTCATTTAATTTTGAATATAGCTCAAAAAAGCGCGAGATTTCCCTAAAAGATATTGACTACGTGACAAAAACTTAAGCCCCCTCCCCGCCTCGGTGACCAAGCGTGGTATTTTGAAGACCCCCCCCCCCTTAAACGGGTCACGTAGTACGGGATGGGACGTTTCGGCGCAGCCGGTTCGGCGCGACCGTTTCGGCGCGGCCGGTTCGGCGCGAGCCGGTTCGGCGCAAGCCCATTTCGGCGCAAGCCGGTTCGGCGCGAGACCGTTTCGGCGCGAAACCGTTTTGGCGCAAGTCCATTTCGGCGCGAGCCAGTTCGGCGCGAAGACTTTTCGGCGCGAGCCGGTTGGGCGCAAAGGTTTTTCGGCGCAAGCCCATTTTGACGCAAACCAGTTCGGCGCAAAGACTTTTTGGCGCAAATAATTACAAACATTTAATTTTCTTTGAATTTTAATCTTTGAATTTTTTTCTTTGAATTTTAATCAGGCAGACATTAGATACAAAAAGATACAACTAATCATCTAATAGTTACAAAATAATCATTTGAGTTTGACTTTAATCGCACTTGGTTAAGTTTTTTTCTGATAAAGACTAGAAATTCTATGAGCGTGGAATCGTTACCAGAAAGATGGCAAAAGGTCATCAGACAAAATGGAAAATATATAATAAATTGATTGATGTTTATTTTTAGTACAAAAACAAATTGCAACAGAGACGTGCTCAAGGGGGGGGGTGAGGAAATACTAGAAAGCCGGCAGTTTTTAATCTAGAATTGGGGTTTTTGTATAAGAATGTCAATACAGAGCATTATATAAGGGGGGGAGTTTGGGGGTTTAAACCCCTTGCATGACATAGCTATGAAGTAAAAAAAGTTTTAAAAGCTTTTTTTTGGTAAAACCCTTTTCATAGCATAAAAAAAAAATTGTTTTAGGTACTCCCCCCACATGACTTATGTCTAGCTACGGTCCTGTGTCAATATGACATCCATAGTTTTCTGTAAGTTAAAATGCATATATGATTAATTGAATAAACCATTAATTAAACCGACCGATCAGATAAAAGTCAAATAATAAATAATTTTCTACATCCGCATAAATAATGATTTATGTTTATAAAAAGTATTTTATGCCTATGATATTAAATTCTCGCGCCGAATCTGCTTGCGCCGAATTGGCTCGCGCCGAATCGGCCTCGCGCCGAACCGCCTTGCGCCGAACCGTTCTCGCGCCGAACCGGCTTGCGCCAAACCGTCTTTGCGCCGAACCATTCTCGCGCCGAACCGTCTTCGCGCCGAACCGCCTTGCGCCGAACCGTCCTCGCGCCGAACCGGCTCGCGCCGAACCGTCTTCGCGCCGAACCGGCTGCGCCGAAACGGTCGCGCCGAATCGTCCTAGACCGCACGTAGTATGGGTACGTTCCCTAAGCACTTAGTATATTTACCGGTAAACGTGCACAATTGTCAGTGTATTTTACATACATTTGCCACAACCTACAGTAGGTATACAATTGTGACTCACAAATCAGTTATTTTTGTAGTTACCTAATTTAATTAGTTTAAATCCATTTCTTTCTTTCTTATGTGTTTATTTTATACAATCCAGGGACTTTACTTGTAACTTTAGTCCTGTTTGTCAAGCGGAATTTCTAGAAACCTAAGCAAAACAAAAGAAGTTATTGCTATGACATGTATTTTATAATGTAGGCACATATCAAATTGACGTTATTATATGTATTTAATTTATTTATTTATTTACACTATTGATTTACGTTAAAAATGGATTGTTTCTAAATTTTCAATAAATAAAAAGTAACAATGGTACCTATTTTGTCTATAGATGGAAATAAAATTAAAGTAACGTGATTAAAAGCTTTTATTTCTATTCTAGTATTTTGAACCACGACCCATGGAAAGATTTTCTTATTAGGGTTCACCGTAGTTACGAGCTAGTCAGAGTAAATTAAAGCGGGGGTTTATCAGTAAATGATTGCAGTATATATTACCCTACTAATGCCCGCTACCAAAAAACTTTATTTTTAAAATAGGGGAATGTCTCTCGAGCAATTATCAAAGATGTCTGTTGTGCTCCGGCCAACTTATTGACTCTAAGTTCTGTTATTCAACTAGAAAGGTTATAATGAGGGACTCTTTTGTTTATTATATTATATAAACTAACTAGCTGACCCGGCGAACTTCGTTTCGCCTGAGAATCGATAAATGTGTTTTATTGAAATAATAGAATAGGAATAAAAAGTATATAGAAACATTCTGCGTGTATATTGTCAATGAATGGATAGTTTTTAATTATTATAAATTTATAGCTAAACCCGGCCACGCGCTGCTGTGGCTCAGTCTGATATAATTATTATTAAGGAAATAAATAAAGGTATTGTAGCAAACATAGATTTACCAAGAGATAAAAAACATTTAAATTAATACTCTCTTTTGAATTGCTGTGGTATGAAAGAAAATAATTTTACACCACTCGGTGGGGTTTGCGCGCCTCGGCTTCGCTACGCTCGTCTCGTCTTCCAAAACTTCGCCCTTGGGTGTAAAATCTCGTTTTACGTCCTTGTGACGAAAACTACGTATGTGTGCATATATATTATTAAATATATATATTTTTGCGCACATTACACATAAATTTGATCCAAGCAACATGCGCGAGCGTTATTTGCTCCGAGCAACATGCGGGTCAGGTAGTACATGTATAAATGGTTTGTCATTGGTTAGTTACCATGTACTACATGAAAATTTTGTGTAAAATCCAATGAATGGATTGTTTTTAATAATTATAACTTATAACTTTATTAAGACTTTTCGGGTGGTGGGGGGGGGGCAAAGTTTTATTGAACTGAGTTCCAAAGACTACCATAATATCTACGCTAAAGTGTTCTGCGGTTTTTTTTGTAAATTTGTAGGAATAAAATAAAAAGTATATAAAAACACTCTGCGCATATATTGTCAGTTTTTAATTATTATTACTTTATTAAGACTTTTTTTGGGGGAGGGGAGTCTTTTATTGAACCGAGTTCCAAAGAGTACCATAGTAATATTTTTGTAAATTTTTAGGAATAAAAAGTATATAGAAACATTCTGCGTATATATTGTCAATGAATGGATAGTTTTTAATTATTATAAATTTATTAAGACTTTTTGGTAGGTGGGGGGCAAAGTTTTATTGAAGTGGATTCCAAAGAGTACCATAATATCGCTAAAGTGTTCTGTGGTTTTTTTTGTAAATTTGTAGGAATAAAATAAAAAGTGTATAAAAACATTCTGCGGATATATTGTCAATGAATGGATAGTTTTTAATTATTATTACTTTTTTGACTTTTGGGGGGGGGGGGTACTTTTATTGAACTGAGTTCCAAAGAGTACCATAGTAATATGTACGCTAAAGTTTTCTGCTCCGATTTACTATTGATTTTAAAATCAATAGTAATTCGATTTTAAAAAAAAATTTAAAAAAATTTTGCCGAAGTATGCTCTGAACCGACCCATGTGTTGCCCCTGCTAAACACATTCCGGGGACATATTCTCGATGCCAACCATTCAAAAACTGTGCAAACTTCACAGAAACCATCTACTAAATAGTCCGAATAAAGACTAAAAATTTGGTTTGGATAGGTGAGCCCGTTCTTGAGTTATAAAATTACAACGAAAAGTGGCATTGATTTATATATATATAGATATTATATAATTACAATACAGTTGTTATCTTGAAAGGTGAAGCTTACGTCATAACGATTTGAATTAAGTATTCTTCGGCAATCTTCTTTTCAAACTAGTTGTAGTAATAACATGAATGATTTTTAAGTGTCTGATTTTACAAATCTTATACCTCAAAAATTATATGATACCCAACGTATGAGATAGAAAAAGATAGATACAATAGTTCATAATTCAATTTTTGTTTTATTTCATACAAATGCCGTTTATGACGAACTTCATCTTTCATGATAACAACTGTATAATACATTATTATATAAATTTATTATTTAAAGCATTACATTCATAGAAAATATTGCACTCTCTAACTGTTACTGCCTCTCTAACTATTTCTATCTAGTATCTGTATGGCAAAAATATTGACATTAAGAAAAATTGAGGAACCCACAGAATTGTCTCTAAATGGCGATCTTATCTCTTGGAACCCGGTCGATGGCTTTGTTAAATACCATGGAGTACATAATTTAGATTTAAAACTTAATTTAAAAAAGAAATTTGTCGAGGGCAATGTAAAGCTTAAACTTCTATAGCTACTAATTAATAGGAAATCATCTATGAGGTATGGACGTTGTATTCTTCTCTACAAATCAATAATAAATTATATAATTGGTTGATATGTACGTCTGTTCAATTTGGGGTAATGCGCAACTCCAACTTATCTAAATTGCAAGTATTCCAAAACAAGATCTTCACGATAGCGGTTAACGCCCCATGGTTTGTGAGCAATTCTTTGTTGCACTATGAACTCAAATACCCGACCATCAACTTTCATGCGAATTCACACACATGCGCGAGTGTCTAACACTATTCATTGAAGGAAAAAAAGGAATTCATCAAAGACTAAGTAGACGTCTTCCTCAAGATTAATATTTTTGAAATAAATGCCCAAGGGCCAGTTCTACAATTCAGGTATAAATTAAGAATAAGCTTTACCGAGAAGATCTCGCACGGATTGCGTTCTACAATGGTGGTATAACGTTCTTCTTGGTAAAAGTTGCGGGATAACTCATCCCTCTGAACTTGGGCCGATAAATCTAGGATAAAGTTATTCTTGTTTCCTATTGGTCAAATTTAATGTAAACAATAATTTATTTTCAGGTTAGATTTTTGAATTTGTGGCGACTTCAAATTTAATTTCAAAATTAGTTGGTACCGTTGGTACTCTATTCGTGTACGCTAACCATATATGTATAAAGAACTTATATCAAGAGTTATATCACGTGTGAAAATTTTATGTGTCAAAGGTGAAATTCAATTTATTGTTGCTTATACGATGGATCCACTAGATATAAATATTTTTGACTCTGATCAAGAAGACGAAATTTTTAAAAATGTTTTGTTACGTCGACATCCTAAAGTATTTAAAAATCGAATTGATTATTTTGTCGAAATGGATGATTTGGAGTTTTTTAAACGTTTTCGGTTGCAGAAGCAGACTATTTCTATGATACTAAATATAATTGAGCATCGAATTAAATCTGCAACAGATCGTAATAATGCGATATCTCTAGCAACAAAACTGTTTTTAACCTGGCGATTCTATGCTACAGGTAGTATGCTAATAATTGTAGTTGGCGATTTTACAGGAGTAAGCAAAACGTCGGCATGTATTATCGTTACTGAGGTGACAGAGGCAAGCTAACCTAACCTAACAATACTTCTACTTCGTTCCTATCAAAATTGTTACATCTTTTTTTCTTATCGCTATCCATCTTTTTAAAATTATTTTTCTTTTACACACACAAACTGTTATCAACATCAAATGAATAATTCAAATGCTTCACCGTTTGCAAAATAGGAATGTCAAATGGTGTGAAAAATGACCTAAAGCGGTGCGCAGGAACTACTTTGAAGGTATAACAATACCTATTCTATATCACCATTGTAGAACGCAAACTCCGCATAAATTATGACATAAGTTATACTAAGAAGATCTGTTCTCAACTTTATACCTGCATTGTAGAACTGGCCCTTAGTCATAAGAAAAGTCATGGCTAAAATCATACCATCACAACAGCCAATCATAAAAGCCATAACTTCTATAATATCAAAAATCATATAGTGTGAACGTAAAAAAATCCCTCATATGAGAAGTCATGTGACAAGTCATATGATAAATGAGGGGGTCCATTGCAAAACTCGTTATGTCCACTTTAGTAAATTTTTCAAGAGAAGCTAAAAACTGTTTGGCTCACTTCGCTCAATATTTTAGAACACGTAGAAAATTATTTATGTGGAGACATACTTAATATTCTATTTCTTGTCTTTTTTAGGTCGGATATTGCCATATTCTTCATGTTATTCAAGTTTTAATTTGGCACTTAACTAGCTTTGCTGCGATATTGTGGATTTAATAAGTTTTGTTGTGACATAATGTGGATTTTACAAATTTTGTCGAGAAACCAGAAAAAAACACTACAACTAATAATGTAATACAATTTATTAATACTAATGGTTGCATTACAACGAAGAAAAATGTAAAAATATAATAATTAAACGTACATTACAGTGCTGATATCGCTTGAAAAATCTGTGTTTACTTCACAAAATGGTAAGGGATCATCATCTTCGATATTAGTTGGACCATTATCTTCTAATAAGATTTTATAAAATTTGCACTCTTCGAAGGTTCGCCAGTCTTCTCCGAAATGTTTTCTTAGTAATTTTTCGACATCTGCCAATTTTTCGGGCTTTACCGGAGTGCCCTTTGCAATTCTTTTTGGTTCTGTGAATCTCAATGCTTTTTTCTTTAAAATTGACTTCTTGTTGTAAAAGTCGCATTTATAAAATTTTTCACCCCTCAATGTTATAACGCTCTTTGAATTTCTTTCTAACACAAACCGTTTTGCTTCGTTGAATTTGAAGTGCCATGATGACACCGCCTTTAACATACTTTTGGACAATTGCTTCCAATCTTTTACTTCAATATCTCTTAATTTGATAACTGTGCCACGTTCCTTAAAGATTGTAACGTATTCTTCTGGATCAATCATAACTGGATTTTTTTTCAACTTCTTCTCTATTTGTCCAAATACCCTGTCAGCTGGCAGAAAACTGTGACCTGTCACGGGAAACACTAATTCTATTTCCTTTATATTTTTAAAAGATATTATGTTACTAAGAAAATATTGGCACATTGCAGTCACAATGGAATTCCGGTTTTGACCACCGCAGCCATCGGCACACAGCCTTATTTTAGAATAAGGCTTAAGATCTGTCGATGACACACGATGGAAGACAGCGGATGCAATTTGATTGGCACCTTTTTGGTATTCGTTTTCTGTCCACGTATAAATGAACACACTGTCTTTGTCCAGTCCAGTATGAGAAGAGCCTTGCACAATAGTAAAGTTGTATGTGTACAACTGTCTACTATAATAGGCAATTTGATCTTGTACTCTGGGATTTACCAAATTTTTTTGACAGTTGTAAGAAAGGCAAAGTACTTCAGGATCATCTTCTTTTAGGATATCAAAGAATGCGTTACTCCTAACTTTATGAATTTGTCTTTGGGTAGTCAATTTATCTTTTTCGTCACCATCTGCACGTTTAATGCGTTCTTTTAACTCTACGCACGTTGAACATTCATCGGTTACAGGACTTCCAAATCCAATGTTGTATTCTCTACAAAATATATTTCTAAAAAATGTTTTTTTCACACGTGAATCTGGAAGGTTTTGCTCATTGTAGGTTCTGTGCAAAAAAGCGATGATCATTCCACACTCAAGATACTGACGAGAGCTAGTACTTCGACCCCCCTCCATGTGTTTGCAACCTTGTCGTGGTGAGGGGGCTTGCGTGTTTTAATGAAACTACAGGCGTGAACCCCAGGACGAGCGATGGTGGAGGAAACCCTTTCACTGTCGTTCGGACGGGGGTCGGTTTGGGGCCGTCCGGGACGTGAAACTCTTTGTGGCGGTTCTGGGCCGTCTTCTGAAGGTTATTAGCGGTTGTGGTGGAGAAACCAGACTAATCGGCAAACACAAAAGATCACACCGTAAACCGCTTGCGGGCTGCAAAGACTCTGCTGAGGCAGATAGCAGTGGCAAGGGGCACGGGGGCCTTGGCTTAACCGCCCGGGCCAAGTGGATGAGGTACCACCATAAAAACCTTCCTATTCCTACGGTGGGTGATGCCAAAGGGATGCAAGGCTGAGAGGAAGCTCAGTTCCAAGTCACCACACCTCAAGGCACCAGGCGCACCATGTTGTATATAGCCCCCGTCGCACATGGGGCTCTGTGCGGCGGCGTCTTTGTTTCCCCACTACTCGTGGGACCAAATATGGATACTGCAAGTGAAACCAACCAACCAAACACCTCAGGTGGAGACTCCGAAAGGCAGGATCCACCAAAGAGGAAACAGTTATCCGGGGCTGCCAGGAAGCGTTTGCGTAAGCAACGTAAAATGGCACCCGAGAAAAACCAACAGGCTGTAGGGACTTCTAAGACACCTACACCTGTTGTCAACACAAACACAGGGGAGGGTACCTCGACTGGGGGGCTTAACAAGCGAAACCGGTCATCTGGTAGTACTCCCCAAGACGCAATAAGGCCTGCAAAGAAAAGTAGGGGCCCGAATAAGGTACCTGCTATTTCTTATAAAGCGGCCTTATCTGACATCCGGATATCCATCATGCCTGAAGGATATCCGAGTTCAATCCTCAGCGTGGAACAAGGCGACCTTATTAAAGGGATGCTAATCAAAGCGCTGGATACCATCGAAAAAGGTGGTCCATCTCCGAGATTCTCGGAGGTGAGATTGAAGGGAGGCCTTCTTGTCGCCTCCTGCAACGACCAGGCCACTAAGGACTGGGTGGAGCGGGTGGTAGCAGAAGGAATCCCACCATGGGAGGGGGCGATACTAAGAGTCGTTGACTCTAAGGACGCTCCCAAACCAGTAAAAGCTATGACATGGATACCGGGACCCATCGAGGAACCGGGTAAAGTGTTAAATAGGTTAACGGTTCAAAATCCGGGATTACAGACCGAATCATGGTCTGTAATCAAAAGCAGCGAAGACCCGAAAAGGCAACAACTCATCGTTTTAATGGATGAGAGTTCCTGGAGTAAAATCCAGGGACTACAATATAGGCCTTTCCTAAATCTTACCAGGGTGCTTTTCAAAGAACTTGGTAAGAAAAAAGAAGGCAAAGAGGAGGCAATGGAGGTTGAGAGGGAGCAGGAGCACCCCAATACAACTCCAGGTACTCTTGATGAACTCCCCCCAGCTGTTCCAAGCAGCTCGGAGGAGGGGACAAATTAGAAAACCTTTTCAAGTTTGTCCAGATAAATTTACACCACTGCAGGGAAGCCTCGGCGTCCCTGCAGAGGTATATTATTAAAAATAATATTGACATGGCTCTGATACAAGAACCCTGGATACACGGGGGGCATATCAGAGGACTAAACACCTTAAGGGACTGGGAGCTAATCAGTCCGATTAGCAAAGAACCTAGGGTGTGCTTAATAGCAAAAAAGAAACTCAATGCGCTGCCGCTGTGGGGACTAAGCACTAGAGACCTAATAGCGGCAAGAGTTAACATCAGCATGGAGGGAGGAGCGATGAATGTGGTGGTCGCCTCGGCGTACCTTCCATATGATCAAACGGGACCTCCACCTACTAGGGAAGTAAAAGACTTAGTCAAAAACTGCGAAGACAGTAAATCACAATTAATACTCGGCTGTGATGCTAACTCACACCACATAGTGTGGGGGAACACTGACACAAACAGCAGAGGTGAATTCTTATTAGAATTTATTTCTAGGGAAAACCTGGAAATAATGAACAAGGGTAACCAACCTACCTTTGTCATATCGACAAGGCAGGAGGTTATTGATATTACAATCGGGACACCGCTTGTAAGTGGAATGATGAAAGAGTGGCATGTCTCTCAGGAGGAGTCCCTCTCTGACCACAAATACATTAGATTTGACATTGAGTCCTTCCGGGGGGAGGAAGAATTGTTCAGGAATCCAAAGACCTGTGACTGGGAGCATTATAAAGACTTCCTAAAACAGGGACTGGAAGACTGTCCAAAGAAACCTAACTCTGTGGAGGAGCTGGAACTGATGAACGACTTTGTCACATCAGCAATACTAGGGGCTTACCACAAAAGCTGCCCAATGAGGAATAAGACAGCCAAACGCGAGCCCACTTGGTGGAATCGCGAACTGAACTCCCTCAGGGCAGAAACACGTAGGCAATATAACCAGGCCCAAAATGGAACTGGGGGTTGGGAAACTTATACAGATTCCCGACGCAAATACAAATTGGCCATCAGAAAGGCAAAAGAAGACTCGTGGAGGAAGTACTGCGAGGAGGTCAAAAGAACTCCAGAATGTGCTAAACTCCAGAGAGCTTTAATGAGAGAAATCAACGGTAAAGTTGGTTCTCTTCAAAAACCCAATGGGGGGTTTACAGCCAACGGGGAGGAGACCCTGGAGCTTTTGCTACAGACTCACTTCCCAGGAAGTAAACCCAAACTAAACTGTGCAACCGTCCAGGCAGACCAAACCACCTCTACAAGGGGGTGTGGGAGGGAAGGATGGACGATTGCAAACAAACTTGTTAACAAAACAAGACTTGCATAGGCTATGAAATCGTTCAAACCATATAAGTCTTCGGGACCAGACGGGATATTTCCCGCTTTACTACAACAGGGAGAGGAAATTCTTTCCTCCCCTCTTTGCGCTATGTTCAGGGCAAGTATTGCCCTCAACTATGTACCCACTGGCTGGCTAGAAGTCAAGGTGGTATTTATACCCAAGCCGGGGCGTGCTTCATACGACCAGGCCAAGTCATTTCGTCCAATCAGCTTAATGTCATTTCTCCTGAAAACTCTCGAGAAACTGATTGATAGATATATCAGGGACGATGTCTTGGTGTCAAAGCCACTTCATCGATACCAGTATGCATATCAAGCAGGAAAATCGTGTGAACTAAGTATCCACGAACTTACCCGTAGGATAGAGGAAGCTCTTGTGGGTCAAGAAATTGCCCTAGGAGTATTTCTTGACATAGGGGGGGGGGCGTTTGACAACACGTCTTTTGACTCAATTGAGACCGCACTTCAGAAACGAGGAGTGAGTCCATTCATTATAGGATGGATAAGCTCCACTCTGAGGAATAGAAACATTAAGGCTACTCTGGGTCTGGCGACCTCGGAGGTCTCCGCGGCGCGGGGGTGTCCGCAGGGGGGCGTTTTGTCGCCCCTCCTGTGGTGCCTGGTCGTGGACGAGCTCCTGAGGGCGCTAGAACAGGGTGGAATACACGCGCAAGGTTTTGCTGACGATATAACAATCCTCGCCGTCGGGAAGTTCGGAGGGGTTTTGTCTGCATTAGTACAGCGGGCCCTGAGAATTGTCGAACGGTGGTGCACCAAGGTAGGATTGTCGGTAAACCCGGAAAAAACCGCCGTGGTAGCTTTCACTAAATGCAGAAAGGAACTGCAGGAAGTGAGGATGCCCACACTCTGGGGGAAAAATCTGCAACTAGCAGATGAAGTCAAATATCTGGGGGTAACCTTGGATAAAAGATTGACTTTTACTAAACATATTGATAATATAACGATCAAAGCGACTAGTGCCATGTGGGCCTGTAGGAGAACGATTGGTAAAACGTGGGGACTTAAACCTAAAATGGTCCTTTGGCTCTACACCAAAGTGGTGATACCCACGGTAACATATGCTTCCCTCATCTGGTGGCACAAAGCCCAGAAAAAGGAAAGTATTAAAAAACTTAATAAGTTGCAAAGACTAGCCTGTCTAGGAATAACGGGGGCAATGGCAACAACGCCCACCGCAGCAATGGAGGCACTATTGGGACTGCACCCACTACACTTGGTGGTGGAAATGGAGGCCCAAATGGCTGCATACAGGCTGACGATTAATGATCAAGGGGGTGGAATCTGTAGAGAGGGCCACCATACCATGATCTTCAATTCCATCAGGAGTAACAACACGCTCTGTATGAAATCGGATAGAACCAGCACTGCAAGAGACTTCCGAAAACCTTTTAAGGTTATAATTCCTGAGAGGGGTTCGGAGGGCGGCGAACAGGAGCTGGGAAAACGATTCGAAACCATCTGGTACACTGATGGATCCAAAACGTCCGTAAGCACTGGAGCAGGAATAAGTGGTAAGAGACCAGGGGATGCTTTTAGCATAAACCTGGGCCAACACGTAACTATTTTCCAGGCCGAAATTCTGGCAATAATGACCTGCGCAGAGAAACTGATTCGGAGGGCTTATGTTAATAAGCGCATCTGCATCATGACCGTTAGCCAGGCAGCATTAAAAGCTCTGGAGGGAGTAGAAATACACTCCAAAGTTGTGAAGAACTGCCTTGACACACTGGTGAGACTGGCACAAAGCAACAGATTAACACTGATGTGGGTGCCGGGACACACTGGTATCAGTGGCAATGAAAAAGCCGACTCCCTAGCAAAGGAGGCTGCCTAGCAAAGGAGGCTGCATGTAATAGTTTAGTAGGTCCAGAACCAACTTGCGGGATTGCATACAAGACTGCAAAAGGGACTATCAAGGAACTACTAAGAGAGAAACACCTTGTGTACTGGAGGAATCTTCCGGGACTGAGGCAATCGCGGATGTTCATTCGGGAACCCTCCGGGGACAAAAAGACCAAAGAAATACTCCGACTGAGCAGAACTCAGTTGAGGAAAACAGTAGGACTATACACAGGACACTGCTGCTTAAATAAACACCTCAATAATATTGGGGTCGTTGAAGATCCTACATGTAGTATGTGTGGGGAGGAGGAAGAAACTCCATACCACCTGCTATGTGTATGTCCAGCTCTTGCCACTGTAAGGCATGAACACCTAGGGAGTCGCTATCCGACCACCGAAGAGATAAGAAATTCACCCATCAATAATGTACTCAACTTTGTTGAGGACTTGAACTTGATGGGGTAAAACTAGGAACGCGGGGTACAATGGGCCAGGAGCCTAAGTGCAAGTGGGAGTACTTTTACAGACCACACCCGTTCAGCAATAATAATAATAATAGTACTTCGACAATAATGCGATTCTACGCATTTAAGACTTTCAATAAAATTTTTAACTGCTGCTCTTTTTTTACAAAAGTTTGTTGGCAGACCTGCAGTTTAAACTCTTGAACATTTTTTGGATTCAAAAAGTAGTTGATAGAAAAAAGTCTTTCCTTCTTTTTGTTCTTGCTCCTATGTCGTAATTTTGTTTTCACTTCAATATGTTTCAGTATGAAGCTATTTTGATCTACTTTTGTTTTTAATTTGTAGAATATAGAATGCATACTATGAATATCACACATTTTGAGATGATTACAGCGGAAAGTCTTTGACGTCTTATGGTTGCACTTAGGAGTATTAGGCAGTTCTTTAGCAATGTGTCTGAAAACAATAAAATTTCAGTATTACTGTTGCTTGCCCTATACGTAATTCTACTTTAAGGGGAGGGTAAGGTTAATTTTAAGAAAAAAGGCATGTTTTTGTGCATTGTTTGTGACGACACAGTTAAAATCTTTTTATTAAAACCAATAGCACATTAAAGTATGATATTTGAACAATGTTGTATAAAATTTTGAAAAAGAAATATTAAAAAATACGGCAATGGCAGCAATTATTCGGACGTGTCTCGGAAAAAAGTAGAATTGCGGTGCCCCTCATAACTTGGTGCTGGATCATTTGAAATCGAAAAATCAAAGTTCATTCGTTAGATAATAGTTTTCCCCAGGTAAGCCTAGGAGGGTTTTTCGAAATTTTAATTTTTCACTTTTTTGGAACACTGAAGGGAAAAACGTGATTTTTCGTGAAAAAAATTGGCTAATTTGTTATTGTAAAATAAAAATTATCAACAAATTTAAAAAAAACTCTCCAGCGTTACCTCGTAAATTTTGTACAGAAATAGTGTTCAAAATTTCAAAAGGATCAGTGCAGTAGTTTTGAAGTTATGAGAGGCACCGCAATTATCTACTTTCACGTCCGAATAATTGCTGCCATTGCCGTATTTTTTAATATTTCTTTGTGAAAATTTTATACAACATTCTTCAAATGTCATACTTTAATGTGCTGTTGGTTTTAATAAAGAGATTATAACTGTGTCGTCACAAAAAATTCACAAAAACATGCCTTTTTTTCTTGCGGATTAATCTTAACCTCCCCTTAACATAAACGGTAAACTGCACAAAGAATTTAAAATTAAATTTTAAAACTAGAAATAAATTCAAAATCGACAAAAGGAATAAAAGCACCTTGCATAATGCTGAGTAGGTACTTTGACTACAACAGTCTTACCGTTGCTGTTTATCCAAATTTCGTTTCCACTGGCTTGGGTTTCCAGTTTTCTTGCGTCCTTTTCCTGTCACACAAGGAGTTATTGTATCCATTTTATGAAAATATTACCACTATAAACTTTTTATTATTATAAAAAAAAGCTGATCAAACTATGCAAATTTTAATTGCTGTGCACCACTATAAAGTTGTTAGTACTATGAAGACAATGCATTAGTGCATCACGCTACTTAATTCTCTACTTCTATTGGCTCCCATGGAAATGACTACTTTTGCTGCAACAACGCATGTGGATTTAAATAGTTTTGCAGTGATACCCACTTTTCAACAACGATTTTCTATGCTTTATAGCAAATTTTACAGCTTGAAATTTTAACCATTAATAGAGCTAGGTAAATGCAATCTGACAACATGCTTAACTAATTTTTGAACAAAAGTGGATTTAACGAGTTTTGCAATGGACCCCCTCAAATCATGTAGTGTGAACTACCCTTAATAAATATTATTTTATCGAGGTATGACCTCTCAGGTTATTTTTCAAGTTAATTTTTTTTAACAAAGCTATGCATAACAATGTACTTTGTTAAAAAAAATTGTGTAGTATTGTTGGCCTATTTGTAGGCGCTTTGATGTCCACATTTCCAAATTTTTTCTACAAGTGAAAGTAACGAGTATGTGTACAATTTTTTATATTTTGACTATTATTTCAAAATCATTTCATTTTCATTTAAAGCCTGCAGGGCTTCTAGGAGTAAAGGACGCTCTAGACAATCAATTGTTTGATCAAAAGCTTGAGTCAATCGATTGTATCAAGCGTGATTGATCGTTTAGAAACCCGCTTGCGCTTGAAGCAAGCATTGACGGTGATTGATAAAAAGTTTGAATGACCCATGCGGTTGAAGAGGGCGCTTGATCGTCTAGAGCAATTTTACAAAAAATATAGGATACAAAGTACTAAAAAACATTTCTACTCTTTTAAGTGGTCAAAATGTTCCTGGTTTTAACATGAATCCACTGATTTGGGGGTTTTGATCAAAAGACTGATAGGCTGATTGAGGTTGATTGAAGCGCGCGTCAATCGATTGACTCAATCGTTTGATAAAGCAGATTGATCGTCTAGGGCTTCCTTAACTGCAAAAATATGAAGGTTACGCCAATTGACCTTTCCAGTGTCGATACAATTATTTATCTTACAGACAAAAACCAAAGAATAATAATGGTCCTCAGAACCTAACTTTCCACTGTTTTGATAATGTTAAATCTTTGTACGCCACCTCTATAACTTCCTGTAAGATTGTAACGAGATCCTTGACAACTTTTTCAAGCAGTTCAACAATTTCCATTTAGTTTTTATTACTGTTTTCTTGAACAAACTGGATTAAACTTTTTTGATTCTTATTTTGTCAAGGAGGTAACAAATGAAATGAATTTATAAGCTTCGGATAGAGAAATATTTTGACTTTTTCGTTTTTTGATATATGCGGTTATAGTAAGCTTTTCAATTCAGTTCATCCAGATCTGTAACAAATTGTTATTAATTTTATGAATGATATTAGTTTATTATCATAACTGACTTTCTGACTTCAGAGTTTTGGTCCTGATTGACTGATAAAGCTAAATCATTTCCAACTTTATTTGCGCAATAAATAAATAATAAACTTCTTTTTGATCTTCAAAAATCCTAGCTAAGATAAAAGTAGGAGCTGTATATTGCCCCATAATTTTATTTTATTTCATCTTATCACTTGCAAGAGTTTCTAAATAATCTAGGGTCTATGGATCGACTTTGCACAAAATAAAATTAATCCATTAACTACTTTTGCGTAATTCTTGCTGAACATTTTTGTCACCTTTCTTTGTAACCATCGGACATTTGTTTTAGAATAAACTTACTTATTAATTTAGTAAATGTAACAGTAACTTCAGGACATCTTCAGGGCAGCGGTGGAAAAAGTTATGTGGGCCAACGTCTAAAGAAAATGTGGCACTAAGAAGAAGAACAGTAACAGCTAAAGACAGGATGTCGAGTATTTTATTTCTTTCTATTTTTTTCTGAAATTTTTGAAACAAACATTGATAGAAAATGGCCCGAAAAGCAATATTAAAACAAAAAATTAATGAACCACTGCAAATAAAGCTTATTATTTAAAATTTTCAAGAAATTCTACATGGACTAGCTGTTAGTAGCATAAATGCGTTTTTCACTGGGTACCACTAATTAAGCTTAAAAAGTTGTATTCTCCATAGTACATAGGTTGCGTGGAAACGTGTGCATATAAGGAGAATTAATACAAATTTAGTGAATTTTAGAATCGCTTTTTCTCAGAAATGGTAAATCTTAGAAAAAAAGTGTAAGAATAACTTTTGTAGATAATTAAATGATCTACAATTTTTAGCTGAACTAATTTTCTCATAAAACTAACCATTTCGCTAAAAAATTCAAAAAACCCATGTTTGCAAACTTTGACCTCTCATAAAATTTTTTGCACACATGGGATCGATGGGGGCTTTTCACAATTTCATTATAATGGTATCCCTAACTTTCATGTAAATTTTCAGCTTCTTGGGAATCTATGCAAAGGTCAATGTCTATTTTGACTGGGCTATAAAAGCAATTTTGAATTTATTTTAAGTTTGCACGCGTGGATGAACTAATTACTCAAATCTACTTTATACTACCTGAGAATAAAATGCGTAAAACAACATCATCAAGTTCTATAACTTGGTTTTCTAACTAGTCCATTTCTAAAGTTAATTCTTCTGTACATATAGTAAGAAACAGTTTGTAAAATTTAAACAAAAAATTTTTTTATTCCTTTATTACTAAAATATAACATTCATTTCGTTTTTATTTAAGCTCTTCAAATAGATATATAATATAAAAACATAAACATTTTTATTAAAATAAAAATTAAAAAAAACTTACATACGAATTTAATTCCTAATTGAAGTCTACTAGTAATTAATAAATCATTGAAAAATCAGGAATTATATAAAATTTAAGCCTAAAAAATAAGAGAAAAAATTTTGATAAGATTCAAGTCAAAATCACAAGAATAAAAATTGAATACCTACTTTGAAAACAAATATTATTGGACTACTCATAATACACTTAATAGTTATTTATGTATCAAGGGCATTATGGAGATGTTCATGTAGAGAGCAACCACATTAAAAAATCGAGGACCGCCAGGCCCGAGAGTTTTTAAGTTGCCCGAGAGCATTCTCGGAGGGAAATACTCAGTGATACAAATTTTACCATTCTATTGGAGATGATATATAATAGTATTTACATTTTAACTTTTGCATTTTTGATATTTCAAAATTATTTTAATAAAACTCCAAAATGAAAATTCAGGCCATAAACTATTTTCGAAAGCTATACACGCTTTAGAAGTTTGCCACAAAAGAAAATTACTGAGTCGTGTTTCTCCTGAAGTACGAATTAACAAATCCACATCGTGTTTAATAAGTAAATGGTTCGATATTAATTTTTCAGTGATATCTTCCATTTTTATTTTGTTACTCTTTGCAATATTACGTATAGCTGTGGTTATTTCATCATGCGAAGTGTAAAACACAGCTATATTGAGTACCAACCTCTTATTATTTACGAAATTGTCTTCAAATGTTGCCATCAATTCTTTTATGCTATCCGGAATTAAAGAAAAATTACCCTTTAGTTTTATTTTAATACCTCGCCCGTTAAATTTATCTTTATCGCGCTCCATAGCTTTGAGTAAAAACTCCAACGTGCTCAATAAAATTGAAACTTCAGCTGCGCTTCTTTCTAAATTTTGAATACTTAATGCAAATGCGGTAACTTCTTCGATTCCAGCAAGTAAACACCAATCCAAAACTTGGAAACCTTTATCAGCTCCTACTTTATAAGTAGTTATCATATCTAGATTTGATTTTTTGCCATATCTGCGATTACCATCCAATATAACAGCAGCGTGCTTAGGAATTTGTCCACACTTCACAACATTTATGCAAAATTCTTCCTGTTTTTTAACTGGCACGTTAAAGCACGAGAACATTTTGTGTTTTTAATTTAAATTTAATTTTTAGTGCGATTATGTAGCTAACAACCTATTTTATAACCAATTTTTAATTAGATGGACGACCTTGTTATATACGTAGTACATTGTTGGTTTTACTTTACCATACATATAGTATGGGAAAGTATTGTATTATAATTATATTATTATAGTAGATTGGAGTAGCATTGTTTTGTTGATCATAATAATGCTCTAATGCAGATACACAGTTTGATATCAAATACGACGTAGTAAGACCGAGGAAGGTTGCAACAAAATTTACATTATAATTATTTAAAACTAAATTTAAAATCTTTAATTACTCTTTAATTCTGACAAAATATAAATAGCTAACATAAGCTACATAAGAAAAATGATCCATCATTTTGTTGTAAATCATGTATTTGAAATGTACGTCCAGTTTGGTGATTCCAAATGGTTATGCAGGGTACATTGTTACGTAGAGCTGGGTCCGTTGACTTAGCCCCCCCAAGTTAAAATTTTTTCTCAAAAAGCTAGCTCCCGAATCCTTATAGCTAGCACCAGCTAGCACCCAAGTATGAAAGCTAGCACCGTTATAGTTTTTTCACAAATCGCAACTGAATCCGGGGGAGGCCAAGTCAACGCTAGCCCCCCCAAGTTAATATTTTTTCTCAAAAAGCTAGCTCCCGAATCCTTATAGCTAGCACCAGCTAGCACTCAAGTATGAAAGCTAGCACCGTTATAGTTTTTCCACAAATCGATATTGAAACCATTGCACAGTAGGGTAAGTTACGTTGACCTGTCAGTTACGTTGACCTGTCTATGTCACCGGATAATATGTAATGATAGTATCTTGCTTATCAATAAGCCGAATGCAGATGCATCATAGTCCGGTGACTTCAGCGTGAACTCATAAAGAATATGTAATGATAAGTCAGTCTAGTATTTACCTTTCTTGAATAAACACGTAAAATAAAGCTTTGTCTTTTTTTTAAAAAATAAGATTTCGTTGCCGAAATCTTATCTGGCGCAGTCGGTAGTATCCTCTAGGGCTAGTATTTCAATCGCGAATTATTAGTGTTCGTTTTAACGATTCACTGGAGGAAATTCAAGAAAGCAAAGAAGTTGAAAACCGCACCCACGGACGACATCGCCGAGTTTGCAGTGAACCAACTCGATACCCAACCAACGGACAGCATCGCCGCAGGTTGAGAACGACTCCGTTGCATCATAATAAGAACCACATCGTCTTGTTAATGCAGATCCAAATTCGAAAATATTGGAAAATTCAAATGAAAAAGCAACAAATCCTGTAAGTCATTTTAATTATATAATTTGTAATAATCTATGTGAATCGCGTTTTTAAATAATAAAGGTACAAATACAATTTGCTAACTACGTTAGTATATGTCAGACATCGAAGAAAATTTACGCGACCGATCACCTCTTAGAAGGATCACAATGGCAGTTCCAGTTACGCCGAGGTTAGAAAAATTTCACTTAGACACGGTACCTGAATTCGATGGTAATCCAGCTACACTAGCTATTTTTATTCAAGCTAGTGAATATTTATTAAATACTTATATTGATGTAGCTGATATTAATAATCCGCGAAACACATTTTTGTTGCGAGCTATTATAGCAAAATTGAAGGGACGTGCGTTAGAATTAGTAGGGGCCCGTAGTAATTTAACAAATTGGAATTCGATAAAAGAATTATTGTTGAGATTCTTTTCCGATCCGCGGGATGAGAAATGTTTAATGGGAGATTTGTTACAATTAAAGCAATTAAAAAATGAAAGCGCTATTACTTATGGTAATCGATGTCAAGATTTGTTAAGTTTGTTATTAACTAAATTACAGTTAGTAGAAGTAGACGGGCACGTATTGAATGCTAAAACACAAATTTATGAACAACAAGCTTTAGATGCTTATTTAAGAGGACTTCATAATAATTTAGCCATTCGGTTGAGGAACCCCCCTAATTTGGAAGTTGCCATAGGATATATGATAGAAGAAAATAATTTTAATTATACGCAAAATAATGCGACGGTAAATTATAATCATAGTAGTAATAATGCACATAAACCAAATGTATTTAATGCAAGCGCTCAATTTAACAATCATAATCAAAGAAATTTTAATTCGACACCAGCCCAAAATTATCGAAACTTTAATTTCAATAAAAACTTTACTAAAAGAAACTATGGAAATGGCCTTAATTATAATAATTACAGGCCTAACACATTTAACACTTTCCAATCCTCTTATCGTCCTAATTTTAATAGACCCGCACAAAATCAAAATTTTAGTAGACGAGTAAATCAAAATTTTAATCAAAGGTCGAACAATGCTAATCAGCAATATCGCCCTAAACCAAAATTTTTATATGGACGGCGGGGAAGAAAATGCAACATAATTAATTTAGCTAATATTAACACGTCCGCTTTACCATATATTAAAATCCCTCACGCAAATTTAATCTTAATGATCGACACCGGGTCATCAAAAACATTATTAAGTCCCCAAATAGTAAATAAATACTACAAAAACTATATAAAAACATCTCCTTTCAAAATTAGAACGGCTCATAAAACAACATTTCACAAATTAATAGCGCGCATTCCCTTACCAAAAATATTTAATATTAAAGAATATTTTGATTTTTGCATATTTGATTTTAATCCCAATTACGATGGCCTAATAGGAATGGATTTATTAAAACATTTAGGTGCTAATATTGATCTAAGAAAAAATGTGCTACACACAAAAAATGGTGTAATACCCATATATTTTGAACCGTTAAAATCAAAACAATTTAATTTACCGCCGCGACATCAACAATTTATAAAAGTACCGATAAATACGAATTTAAATTATGGTATAATCGAATACCAAAAATTAGCAGATGGTGTAGAAATCCCTCAATGTCTAGTAAAAATTAAAAATCGCGAAGCTATAATTAGTATAACAAATAGTAATGAAACAAAAAAATTAATAAATATAGAACCCTTAAACGTTATAGAAGCGGAAGATGTAGAACTAATAGAGATGAATAAAATTAATTATGATAAGAATATTGATAAAATATTGATAAATAATTTAAAAAATATTAGATTAGATCATTTAAATATTGAAGAAAGTAAGGCCATTAGAAAAATATGTTACGAATATAGAGACATTTTTCATTGCACTAGTTTACCATTGTCCTTTACTAACATTGTAAAACATGAAATAAAAACAAATGATGAGATACCGGTATTTAAAAAGGCGTATAGAATGCCTCACGCACAACAAAAGGAAGTCGAAAACCAAGTAACCGAATTGCTAGCTAACGATATCATTAGTCATTCGCACAGTGCTTGGAGTAGCCCAGTACTCGTCATTAACAAAAAATTAGACGCATCGGGCGTACAAAAATTCAGAATGGTGGTCGACTACCGTGCACTAAACGAAAAATGCGTTGAAGATAAATATCCCCTCCCACATATTTCGGACATATTAGATAAATTAGGAAAATGTGCTTACTTTACGACTTTAGATTTAGCATCGGGATATCATCAAATTGAGATGCATCCTCGAGATAGAGAAAAAACGGCTTTTTCAACACCGCGCGGACATTATGAATATAAACGTATGCCGTTCGGGTTAAAAAACGCCCCCGCAACTTTTCAACGCGTAATGGATAATATTTTGCGCGGCATTCAAAATGAAGCTTGTATAGTTTATTTAGATGACATTGTAATATTCTCTACGTCATTACAAGAACACGTCGAAAAATTAAGGGTGGTGTTTGATAGGCTTTGGCAAGCAAATTTTAAAATCCAAATGGATAAGTCGGAATTTTTGAAAAAGGAAGCACAGTTTTTAGGCCATATTATTACTCCGGAAGGTGTAAAACCAAATCCTGCAAAAATTGAGGCGGTAATACAATACCCACCTCCTAAAACAACAAAAGAATTAAAAGGATTTTTGGGTTTAACTGGGTACTACAGGAAATTTATAAAAGATTATGCAAAAGTAACAAAGCCTCTAACAGTATGTTTAAAAAAAGGTAATAAAATTGAACATAATAAGGAATTCCTCGAAAGTTTCAGTAGATGCAAAAATATTCTAATTAATCACCCAATATTACAATATCCTGATTTTGAAAAACCTTTTATAGTTACATCAGATGCTTCCAATGTAGCCTTAGGGGCAGTTCTCTTCCAGGGACCAGTAGGTTCAGATAAACCCATCTGTTATGCTTCACGCACCTTAAACGAATCTGAAAGAAAATATAGTACCGTCGAGAAAGAATTATTAGCGGTAGTCTGGGCGGTCAAATATTTCCGACCTTACTTGTATGGACGAAAATTTATTATTTATTCAGATCATCGCCCTTTGGTCTGGTTATCAAAATTGAGGGAGCCAAACTCAAAATTACAGTGTTGGAAGATAAAACTAGAGGAGTATGATTACGAAATAATTTATAAAAAGGGCAACCAAAATAGTAATGCAGATGCATTAAGTAGAATTGAAATAGAGAATAAAAATGATAAAAATTTTCTTAATTTCGAAAGGAATTTCCTTAATAAACAAATACCCCGTTCGCCCACCGTGTTAGAAAAAGTAGGAAATCTTTTAAAAGCTCCGGCAAAGTTTTCATTATGTCATTGTGTCAGTAGTGACCTATATATGAATGCGGGTATTGCATTAGAATTCAAACAAGTGTTTGGACAAGTGCAACATTTAAAAAATCAGAAACCAAAAGTACAATCTTTTGTCTATTTGCAACAAGATAATAGATATATATTTTATTTAATCACAAAAGATAAATACTGGGATAAACCCACTTACGAAAACTTGTTTAATTGTTTAGTTAGGTTAAAAGACTTCTGCGAAAAAAATAACATTTTGAATTTAGCAATGCCAAAATTGGGATGCGGTTTGGATAAACTAAAGTTTGAAAAAGTACGTGACATGATTAATTATATATTTGAAAATCAATTTAATATACAAATATATCACTTGGGTAGTAATAATTATGATAGGGATATAGAAGTTAATATAAATGCATTAGAAAATGAATCCATGATCAATAACTTAGATGAAAACGAAAGTCTAATAGACGATTTATTGACAAATGATAATCAGTCACGGTTAGATGATTCCGCTACTATACATTCGGTTAGCCAAAATAATGAATTGGCCCATATTAAAATATGTGCAGATGTAATAGATTCAAAACCAAATCAGTTCTTTATATATGAAGTACATACACTCATGCAACCCGTCAAAATGGAAACTATCGGAAACATAAAACGTTACCATGTCCAAATGAATAGTAATGACGAGGAAAACATCATAAAATTTTTAAAAGAACATACCACAGAATCAAAAAAATATTACATTCATTTTGACACAGAAAATATGTTTCAACAATTTAATAGAGTGGTACAAAAATTATTTAATGCAAAAGGACCCGAACTAATTTATTGCACTGAAAGAAGAGAGATTTTAAACGAACCCAATTTAGTTGAAATAGCCATAAGAAACCAACACGAAGGTAAATCGAATCATCGAGGTATAACGGAAACAATAAAACAACTACAACGAAAATATTATTTCTCCTGTATGCAGGAACATGTAGCTAAATTTATTGCCAATTGTGAAAGATGTAAAAAAAGTAAATATGAAAGAAACCCCCCAAATATAGCAATGATGTTAACCGATACTCCGCACAAACCCTTTGAGAAACTACATATCGACGTCTATACTTTGGAAAATACTAAATTCTTAACTATAGTAGATGCATTTACAAAATTAGGCCAAGCCATCGAGATTAAATCAAAAAATGCCGTAGATATATTAAATGCCCTGATAACTTATTTTTCTTGTTACGGAACTCCAGAAACCATTAGTGCCGATCAAGGGTTAGAATTTCATAATCACATAGTTGAAGAATTACTAAAGGCACACAAAATAAAAATTCATTTCACTACTCCCCATCATCCCCCCTCTGACGGAATAGTTGAACGGTTTCATAGTACTATCGCGGAACATATTCGGTTATTAAAAACAAAACATAAAGAAGGAATAACTACCCTGATAAAATATGCTATCATTGCCTATAACAATTCTATACATTCTAGTACCAACTTGACCCCTTTGGAATTAACGTTGGGTCACACAAAATTAAGAGATCCATATGATTTATTTTACGATAAACAAATGTATAGTGATTACCTTCAAAAACATAAAGAAAAATTAGCTTTAACTTATAGCAAAGTAAACGAAAATTTAATAAAAGGAAAAACTAGAGTAGTAGAAAAAATAAACACAGTAGTTAATAACCCCTTTAAAGAAGGTCAAGTGGTTTATGAAACAAGCTATAAGTACAAAAGAAATAAAACGGGCGAAAAGTTCAATGGTCCATTTATTTTGAAAGAATTAATACCTGGTAATAAAGCCATAATAATAAAAGCTGGCGGTACTACTAAAAATAAAGGTCGGACGGTACATTTACAAAACTTAAGACAACCAATTGTTACAGATCAATTGTCACGGCCTTGTTCGCCGCAGCCCTCAACATCGCGAGAGGAGCAGATAGACATGTAGAGATGGAAAAAATCATCAAAAACCCTGGATTGTTACCACTAAAGTTAGGTACAACTCAAAATGTCATCGATCATTGGCAATTAATACAAATTTATGATTTATCTAGTTTAAATATAGAATTTAATAAGTTAGTTGATAATTATAATAATTTAAATAGTTCGTTTTATAAAAGCGCTTATGGAATAGGATATGCTAAAGAAATGTTTACATACCGATATTTATTAGAATATAAGTTTTCACAATTTAAATCTAAGTATGAGCAAATGACTATAAGTTTAAACAGAGACAAACGTCCCACAAGAGGCTTAATAAACGGGTTAGGATCGATTTGGAAAGCAATATCGGGAAATTTAGATCAGTCGGACGCTGATAGATATGATACAGCTATCTTACAAATTAAAGAAAACCAAGAACAAATAAAAACTATAGTGGAGCAACAACTGAGTATTACAGATAAAGCTCTACACGCATTCAATGAATCAATGTCAAAATTGCAACATAATCAAATATTACTAGAAAAAAGAATAAATCAAATAGCTAGTGTAATGGAAAACATTACAGCAACTTATTTTAACGAAATTGATAGTTTTGTCATGCTAAACACTATTTTTAATCAGTTATTGTCGGCAACAGAAATATTAATAGAAATTATAGATAATGCTGAGAATTCAATCACTTTTGCTAAATTAAACTCGTTGCACCCATCAATAATTACTCATCAAGAATTAAAGATAGAATTGTCAAATATTAAGTCAAATTTAAAAAATTTAAAATTGCCATTCGAACTAGATCAAGAGGACCTCGTTAATAATTATTATTCAATAATTAATATAAAAGGATACATACGTAAGGAACAAATTGTATTTATTTTGGAAATTCCGTTAGTAGAGTTAAAAATGTATGATTATTATAAATTGTATTCCCTACCTGTTTCCCAAAATACCTTTTACCAAATTATAATTCCAAAATCTTCATTCCTCATCATAAACGACGAACAATATGGTTTAAGCGACGATCAGTGTAAAGAAGTTTATCCCATGAACTATTTGTGTAATAATGAAGTAATCAAATCGATGTCTAACAACAACCCTTGTGAAGTGGATTTAATAAATCTCAGTGCGGATTATAAAAATTGTGAAGTGCTTCATAGTTATCTAACAAAAACCAAAATTCAAAAAGTGACCAAAAATAAGTGGTTAGTAATAACTGTAAACGCTACCATGGCTAATGCCAATTGTAATAATGTTATAGAAAAATTGATATTAGAAGGAACATATGTTGTAACCGTTCCTAAAGGCTGTAAATTAAAAATAGCTGAAACTATTTTGAACTCTTTTGAAGATGTAAATCCGTTAATCAAACATTTTAATTTGCCATCAATGGTATTACCTAATGACAACACCTACAATCAACCTAATATGAAGGTTAACGTACTTCATTTAGACGATGTTAATCTTAATGAACTCAAAAATTTAGACTTGCAGTTAAAAATTACTAAACAACAAATTTCAAATATTAAAACAATACCATTTCATTATGACAATATCAGTTTGTATACAATTATTATGTATGTAATTATTATTATTGTTATGTTATATGTAATTAAGATATATTACCCATGCTTAAGACAAAAAATTGTGGAAGTCCAAAATATAAAAACTAGAAATCCATTGGAGGAGGTGTCATTGAAAAATCAGATTTAAAAAAGAAAAATAACGTACTTCATTTAGACGATTGAATAAGTTGAAGCGGTGGCACCTGGACTTGGAGGTCTTCGGGTGAGGACTTAAACAAACGAGTGTTCAAGACTCACTGAATAATATATTTAAAATCGTCTCTTTTATACAAAAATATGTACATAAGAATAATAAGTTAAACAAGAACAAAGTATGATCGTAAAAATTATTGTAAACTCAGCATTTTGTTTATAGCTATTTCCGTGCTTCCAGGATGATTCATTTGTTACAATGTAACTAGTACAATTCATTACCTAGTCGTCATTTATATAAATTTATAAACTTATCAATTATTGATTGTGGATTACATTTCTACTTTGAGTAAATTATAAGTTGTAATTATAATGCAAGTTCATTGCCTGCCCTACTGAATATAAATACATTTCATTATTCTGCATTTTTGTTATCAATCCTACCTTGCAATTAAATTACAAAGTAAACGTAGTTTTGTATAAGAAATGAAATTTCCATGTTTAATATTGAAAATGACAATTTTTAATAATTAAACAACGATGTTAATCTTAATGAATTCAAAAATTTAGAATTGGAGTTAAAAAAAAAAAAAAAAATTTACTAAACAACAAATTTCGAATATTTAAAAACAATACCATATCATTATTACAATATCTGTTGGTATACAATTATTATGTATGTAATTATTATTGTTTCTATGCTATATGTATTTAAGATATAATATTACCCATGCTTAAGAATAAAAATTGTGAAAGTTCAAAATATAAAAAAAAAACATAAAATCCATTGAAGGAAGTGTCATTGAAAAATTAAAAAAATTCTTCGAATCATAATTTTTCCTCTTGGGCGTGGAGGAGTTACGTTGACCTGTCAGTTACGTTGACCTGTCTATGTCACCGGATAATATGTAATGATAGTATCTTGCTTATCAATAAGCCGAATGCAGATGCATCATAGTCCGCTGACTTCAGCGTGAACTCATAACGAATATGTAATGATAAGTCAGTCTAGTATTTACCTTTCTTGAATAAACACGTAAAATAAAGCTTTGTCTTTTTTTTAAAAAATAAGATTTCGTTGCCGAAATCTTATCTGGTATGTGGCTTCAAAAAGTGGCAATAAATGAAATTCTATTTTATCGGATTTATAAGTTAGATATATATTTTGGGGCTTTTAGTAGTATCTAAAAAATACTTTGCATAATTGTTTGCACATTTATTTACTTAAAAAATGAGTTTATTTAAAAAAAATTAATTTATCGGCAAACAAATAGGAAGAGCTTTAAAGCTTTCAAATTTGGAAAGTATGTGTAAATACGTCTCAAGTAAAACGTGAATATAGCAAAGCTCAGCAAGAAAATGAAATTTTTAAATCCCAATTATCATTATTATCCGCAAGAAAAGCTAAAGTTTCTAATCATATTTAAATCTTCCATTTTTCAGGTGCATGTCAGTGTCCTCCCCCTACCCCACTATCGAACTTTTGGATGAATTTGGTGTCAAACGTTAAAGCATTGTTTGAGCTTGAATGTGCTTTCATTATTTTCGATTGAGCCTCAAAGGTCTCGAAGTTATTTGAGAAAAACTAGTGGATGAGCTCTAGGAGAACTAGAAGAAACTACTTAGTAGATATGTTTTTTAATTTTTCTACTCATATTGAATTTGTATGTGCAATTGATGTCAATCGATAAAGCTTCGTTTGAACCTAAGTAAACTTCAGAGAGCAACACTAAGTTAATTTTTTACACAGTTATGGATAGTTAAAATTTTCGACTAAGCTCCGAGCAACATGCGTTAAATCTTAAGTTTTTCAAAATCTCTTACTCTGGATATATGTAAATTCTCTATATTTTACTCAAATGAACTGAATGAGCTTCTATTATTTTTGTTTGCTGCTGGGTGGGGGGGGGGGGGGGTAAGTTGTAGACATGGTTTGCAGTTTTACTTCTCACTTTGAATTTATGTGTGCAATTGATGTCAATCGATAGAGTAGTTTCCTTTGAGCCTAAATGAGCTGTAGTGAGCAAGAGTTTAAGTTAATTTTTTGCAAAGCTATGAATAGTTGAAATTTTTGACTAACCTCCGAGCAACATGCGTTAATTCGTAATGTTTTTAAAATTTATTATTTCGGCAAAACGGTAGTATTAACCAATTGATTTACTATTTCCGACTAACAGATATTTGATGAGCCCTAAAACATTTTAACCATTGGATCATAAATTTTTCTTTATTAACAACAATAATAACGTTAAGCTGCTTTAAATCAATATTAGATTTTCTCGGCATGATTTCTATTACGGTAAATTATTCGATTTTAATAAATTTTATGTTTGTAAAAAATAAAATATTGCGTATTTAGAGAAGTTATGTATATTCAAAGTATGTAGATTATCAACTTAAGAGATTTACAAAAACTTAAAATTCAACGCATGTTGCTCGGAGTTTAGTCAAAAATTCCAACTATCTTTAACTTTGTAAAAAATTAACTTAAACTCTTGTTCATTGAAGCTCATTCAGGCTAAAGCAAAACTCTATTGATTAATATCAATTGCACTTATACATTCAAAATGAGAAGAGAAACGGAAAAACATGTCTACAACTCCCCCCCCCTAGTAGTTTTTTGCCAATAACTTCGCGACCTTAAAATTTACCGAAACAGAAATCATGCTGTGAAAATCTAATATTGATTTGAAGCAGCTTAACGTTGTTATTGTTGATAATAAAAAAAAATTTATGATCTAATTACTAAAATGTTTTGGGGCTCATCAAATATCTGTTAGCCGGAAATAGTGAAGCAATTGGGTAATACTACCGTTTCGCCGAAATAATAAATTTTTAAAACATTACGAATTAACGCATGTTGCTCGGAGTTTAGTCGAAAAAAAACGAAGCTTTATCGATTAACATCAATTGCACATATAAATTCAAAATGATAAGAAAAACGGAAAAACATGTCTACAATTGCCCCCCTTCCCCCCAGTAGTTTTTCGCCAATAACTTCAATAACTTCAAACAATAACGCCAATAAAATAAAAATAACTAAAAAAAAAGATTAAACAAAAATAATAAAAGCTCAATCAAGCTCAAACAATGCTCTAACATTTGACACCAAATTCATTCAAAAATTCGAAAGTGAGGCAGGGGGGGGCACTGACATGCACCTGAAAAACGGAAGATTTGAATATGATTACTAACTTTAGCTTTTTTTTGCGGATAAAAATAATAATTGGGATTTAAATATTTTATTTTCTTCCTGAGCTTTGCTATTACTTTTTTAGATGTTTTAATAGGTACATACTTTCTAAATTTGGAAGCTTTAAAGCCCTTCCTATTTTTTTTGCCGATAAATTAAATTTTTTTAAATAAACTCATTTTTTAAGTAAATAAATGTGCAAACAATTATGCAAAGTATTTTTTAGATACTACTAAAAGCCCCAAAATATATATCTCACTTATAAATCCGATAAAATAGAATTTCATTTATTGCCACTTTTTGAAGCCACATACCCTACTGTGCAATGGTTTCAATATCGATTTGTGGAAAAACTATAACGGTGCTAGCTTTCATACTTGGGTGCTAGCTGGTGCTAGCTATAAGGATTCGGGAGCTAGCTTTTTGAGAAAAAATTTTAACTTGGGGGGGCTAAGTCAACGGACCCCGTAGAGCTTATGGTTTTAAAGGAACACCTTCCTTATTACGTTCCTGTTTTGGTCAACTCATTTAGTCCGTTGATTGTGACATCACACCAAAGGTTTGCTGTTCGAGGTTTTATTGAAACTTAGCTTTTATTGAAGCGTCATATTTCGAAGATTAAGAAATTGATTGCCAGGTGGTAGACCAACTTGAAACGTGGTTGATGTTGTCTCCAAGATTATAACGTAGTATCTCAAAAAGTAGGGTATCTCAATAGAAGTGATAGAAGCCCAAATACAAAACAAAAAACGTACATAAAAGAAAAAAACTCTAAACAAAATAAAGTTAAAAAGTGGACTTATTAAAAATGGTCTAATTACCTCAAGGTGTTATTCAAAGGTCTAAGAATCTTTAGTTAAAATTCGTGACGATTACACAAAAGATCTTAAAAGTTTTGAACGATGATATCCTTCGAATAAAGATAGAATCCTTTCAGCAAATATTTCAAAAGAAGCCGGTAACCAAGAGTAAACCCAAAATCGCAGCGACTGAATTAAATCTCAAATAATTTGGATTGGAAAAAATCACTATAGTCCAATAAAAAACAGGTCACTCGAACGTCCAAAAAAATGCAAATACGAAACGTAAAACATTAAAATCGAATAAATTTGAACTAAAATTTAGCTTTTCTAATGATAAATCTTATCTAAAAACTAATCAATTAATTTTCAAAAATATGCATCCACAGTCGTGGAGTGATGTGACCGCTGGTTGAGTTACGGAGCGGAAATTCTGGGTTCAAATCGCGGACCTCACAGAATTTCTTAGCTCGGCCTTCCAGTGGACATCTGCATCAAGGCTGTGGTGAAGTACTAATAACTCAGTAGTTGATGCACTTTGAGACCCCTAGCCACAGGGGTCTTAAAAATATCAACCCCCAGCCACAGGGGTTAAAAAAAAAAATATGCAAAGCATATACTTGCAATTCCATATACCTAACAAAAAATAACTAAAGTAGTTTAAAGAAATTCTTAGTTTAATAGGAACTAAAATTCAATAAATTTTAACTACAGTTGTTATCATGAAAGATGAAGCTTTGTCATAAACGGCATTTGTATGAAATAAGACGAAAATTGTAAGTCAATTAAGCAGTGGCGGATTTAGCACTTATGAGGCCCCAGGCGCAATTCAATTTTGAAGCCCCCCTTTTTAATATTTGCATTACTCATTTACATTACATTACATTTACAGTAATGGTTTTTAACTTCCAGCTTTCCAACACAGAAGGGGGGCCGTTAGTGCCGCAGGCGATTTTTTTTGAAAATACTACCTAATTTATATGGAATATTTCACCTGAGATCTTGTTTTAATACCCAAACTACAATTTGAAACTTTCCATAAAATTAGTTCCATCAAATTTTCACTTATTTAACTAAAACTTTCTGATAAACTTTTGAAAGTGGTTTTTTTAAGTATTTTATCAAATTAACATTGATAATTCTTGTACCAATAAGTTTTAATTTTTATAATTAATACAACATCAGCAAACCTTAAAATACGTATATCCAAGCAGTTGTTATATTTTATATTGATTAATTTTCAATGTTATTTCCTGATGTCTCACTTTTTTAATAATTAAATAAAATTTTTTTTTATTTTGAGAGCTGAATTTTAAGGCCCCCTTGATTTATAAGGTCTGAGGCGCCTATTTGGAAATCCGCCACTGACAGGAAATTAAAAAAAAATTTGAATTCCACCACTGACTTTCAATAATACAGTAGGTACATAGAATAAGGATCACTACAATCAAATACAATCTACAATGTATGTACTTATTAATAGCTTTTCATACAAAAAAAATAATTAAATAAAATAATTTTATTTTGAGAACTGAATTTTGAGGTCTTTTGGATTTCGGAGGCCCGAAGCGCGCGCTTCCTGCGCCTAATGGGAAATCCTCCACTGCAATTAAGTGTTTGATATAATAAATTTAAATCAGAATAATTATTGTAATCATTATGATATTCACAACAATACTTAGTTCTAAAAAAAAAGTTTATAGCAAAACAAAACTTACAATTAACGTAATATAAAATAATTAATTACAACGAAATGGAAATATAACCTAATAAAAAACTTTTTAACAAAAAATTAAACCGACCTCAAAAAGGAAACTAAAAAGCATAAAATAAATATATTACATTTTGAGTCTTATAATAAGTAATGTAAGTAACTAAGTTTGAGTCGGTGCAGAATGGGTGACTTTTGTTTTAATAATTTTTTTAAAGTAATTTAGTAATCGTTGATTTTTTGCACCGACTCAAAATTAGTTACTTACATTACTTATTAAGACTCAAAATGTAATATATTTATTTTATGCTTTTTAGTTTCCTTTTTGAGGTCGGTTTAATTTTTTGTTAAAAAGTTTTTTATTTTTTAATTTTTAGTGATTAAAATCTACTAATTACTACCTTAATTAATTAATTAATTAATTTGCTCGATATAAAGTTTTTCTCCACCCCAACTTTCAACAGAATAGGTTGACAAGTAAAAAATCAATAAATGAAAAACAATCATTCCCTATTTTCTACCCTTACGGGTGCAATTTTCCCATATTTTTTACCCTTACGAATGGAATTTTTTTGTGAAATTTAAATGGGACCACCATGGAGGTATACTCTATCGAATAAAAAAAAATTCATCAAAATCGGATCACTCTGTAAAAAGTTATGCCCGAACATACAAAAAAAAAAAAAAAAAAAAAAAAACATACAAACATACAAACAGACGAATTGAGAAACTCCTCCTTTTTTTGAAGTCGGTTTAAAAACCAAAGTAACTTGTCAAAATTATAGCATCAGTCAATATGAAAAACTACTTTCATTAAAATTATTATGCAAACTAAGAAATATTGTATCTATTTTTTTTCTATTTCGCATACGTTAGATATTATTTAATTATCGACAAATAAGATTTCTAAAATCAGACATTTCTGATTTTAACTATTACTTATTTTTCATAAAATTATAAAACTGTAGTTCGTTAATATTTTATTAACTATTCGTACATATTACTATTCAAATTTAACGAAAATTTCGTAACTATTACTAATTTTTATGTCAGATTAATATAATATCCAACTTATTGGCTTAGAGCCAGTTTTTAACCCCCTCTTTAAAAAAGAGGGGTGTTATGTGTTTAATAACGTGTGTATCTGTGTGTCTATCTGTGGGGTCGTAGTGTCGCAGCTCCCAAACGAATGAACCGATTTTGATTTAGTTTTTTTTGTTTGAAAGGTGACTTGATCGAGAGTGTTCTTAGCTATGATTTAAAAAAATCTGTTTTCTAGTCTAGTTGATGAAATCAGGGCCGTACTTATAATATAAAAAGTTGATGAAGGCAGGGCCGTAGTAGTAATATTTAAAATTTAAAAAGCATCAAATAAAACTTAAATTAAAATTTTTTTTTGTACAGTTAATTAACGGCTTGTTTACCTGTTAATTAATCTTCAGATGGAGAGGTGTGTTGAGAACCCCTTATCAGGTAGTACCGTACTAATTACGAGGATAAGTACCGTAAGGGCTTAGGGAGGTTTACCGTTAACCAAGGTAACCTCGTGGAGAACTCCACATAGTATTTTTAGTGTAGTTTAAGTTATCAAACGTGTAAGGACAAAGCAAATTAACATAGGTTTAATTTAAATAAAAAAAGTGCTTCAACAAACTTCAAAAAATTGAAAAAAATTCCGATGGGCTCTTGGATGGGTCGCATTTATCGTTGGAATCAATGATAAAAGCATTAAATAACAACGTGAAAGATAATGCTGTGAAAAGTGAATTATTATCTCATAATAATTCTAATTTTCCTCGGGGGAGCCTGAAACCCCTACAGGACGCGTTCCCAGGTGGCGGATAGGGAAAAGCTCTCTAGATATAGAGGGTACACAGAAAAAAATTTGGGCTGAAAATTTGTAAAATTATGCATATTTCAGGTACAAGTTCTCCCTAGATAGGTTACAGGTATAATATTGTGTTTAAAAAATGAAAACTGTTGAGTCCACATATTTATACCTGCATACAACCCAAATGATACCTTTTTGTAGTACACCCTTTTTTCCTATTTTTCACCCAATATTATGTGGAAATAAAAATTTTTAATTTATAAATAAAAATAATTATAAATAAATTTAAAAATATTATTCACACATTTTAATTTATATTAATTTTTCCTTTTTAAATTGCGACAAATTTTGACTGAAATAGGAACTTAAATAAATACTTACTCTTTTTCATAGGCCGACGTGGGATTCGAACTTGGTACCTCTGGCTTATGAGGTAAACGTGGTATTCACTAGCCCATGAAGCTGATTTATTATAATTATTTTGTACAACTATCAGAAGTTTTGAGATCTTAAAAAATTCCATTTTCTATTCTGATTGTTTTATGAACATTTAAATCTAATTCAAATTACATTAAAATTGATTTAATTTTATAAAATTTTAACTTTCAGTAAACAGTATTAATAATTATCCAGTTTAAATTTTTAAAATAAAATTATAATCCACGTGTTAAAACTATTAATAACAGTATTATTTACGGGGTAAATTAATAGTGGTGTAATCTAATAAGACAAAATGTCTCTAAAGGGTAGTTCACACTACATGATTTATCATATGACTTAGTCATAAGAAAAGTCATGGTTAAAATCATACCATCACAACAGTCAATCATAAAAGCCATAACTTCTATAATATCAAAAATCATATTGTGTGAACGTAAAAAAATCCCTCATATGAGAAGTCATGTGACAAGTCATATGATAAATCATGTAGTGTGAACTACCCTTAATAAGACAAAATGTAAAAGAAAAATTTTTGAATTGTACCGTTTAGCACTTATTCAAGAATAACTTTGCGTTTACAATTCGCATAATCTTAAGAACCGATTAAGAACACAACTATTGGGAGAATATACAATACAATTTTCCAGGTATAAAATTTTGCATAATTCTAACAATCGCTGTACTTAGCAAAATACAAATTTAGGCTTCAAAAGTGCACAATTGCAACAGCCCAACATTGGGTGAATTTGCCACCAGCAATTTTTTTCTGTGTAGGAGGGAAATAAAATACCTCCCGCGGACCAACAGGCAAACAACAAATTGCTGCCTTGCAGTGAAGCGTTGACTCGCTAAAGGCTAAAGGAAGAATACCTTGATTAAAAATTACCCAATCCTCCAGGTTGGGGGTTGAGGCGTCAGGCCGGTTCCCTGGCACTCGGAAAAAACGTACAATACCAAAATGCCTAATAAAAATAGCCTCGGAAAGGACGGAAATCAACGGAAACGACTTCAGCAAAGGAAAAGGATTATGAGTTTTGGAACATGGAACGCTCAAGGATGTAGAGGAAAATTACACGAAATCGCCCAAGAACTAGAAAATTTGGACATCAATATAGCAATACTCACCGAAACTAAAAAGAAAGGCAAAGGAAGCGAACATATTGGTGACTTGATACACCTATTCAGTGGAGTGCCCAAAGAAGAACGAGCCAAGAGAGGAGTGTCTATACTCATCCACAAAAAATTGAAACAAAAAATTACAGATTGGGAGGCAATCAACGAAAATATAATAAAGATTAACTTAAACATAATACAATCAAAAATAACATTATTTGGTGTATATGCAGTGTCGGAAGATACACCAATTTTAGAAAAAGAAGTCTTCTTTAACAATCTTAACAACGAGATAATGGCAATAGGAAACTGTAGAGATATAATCATCTTAGGAGATTTAAATAGCAGAACGGGAAATGCATTAAATAGTCGAGTGGTTGGTCCTTATGGAGAAGTAACAAAGAATGACAACGGAGAACGCTTAATCGAGATGTGTGAACAAAATAAATTAAAAATAGTTAATGGGTTTTTCCCACATAAGGAAATACATAAATTTACATGGATTCAGCATTCCCGGAATCTTAAATCTATCATAGACTATGCCATTGTAAAACAATCAAGTAAAATATACGTTACAGATATTAGAGTCCAAAGAGGAGCATCCAAAATATCAGACCACTGCCTGCTAAAATTAAAAGTTTTGTTACCTTCTATAAAAATGAACAAGGAAACGCAAGTCACAACAAACATCGAAATTATGGAGCTCAAGATGTACAATTTAGAAAGCCTACAACAGGACAGTACAAAACTGTTGTATCAATAAAGACTCGATAGTAAGCTGAAAGACATTACAGAACAAACATCAGTAACACAAATATATAATAACATGATTGAGAGTGTAAGGGAGGCTGCCACAGAAGCACTTGGAATAAAGAAAAAGCTTCAGAGTAAGAAGTACTGGTGGGACCAAGAAATTCAAGAACTTGTTGAAAGAAAGAAAGAATTGTACATAAAGTGGCTAAATACTAATAAAAACGAGGATTTGCAGTACTTCAATGAAATTAAGAGAGAAGTACGTAGAAGGGTTATGGAGAAAAAGAGAGAATCTTGGGATAGAAAGTGCAGAGAAATAAACACATATATTGGGGGGAAAAGATGCACGGAATCATGGAGATTTATAAATAAAGTCAAATCGCCACAGAATAATAATGTTAATATACAAACAATTCCAGTCGATAAATGGATACAGCACTACAAGGGCCTACTGACAGAAACTAAAAACGAGTATGAGAATGAAGAGATACAAATCAGAGTGGAGAGAGAAAAAATCATAGTGGATCTGAAAAGAGTAAAAAAAACCATTAGTAAGTTAAAAAATGGAAGATCTCCCGGACCAGAAGGTATAAATGCTGAACTATTAAAAAATGGAACATCAAAATTATTTAATATACTAACATATCTTTTCCAAAAATTTATAAACGGGCACGACATCCCAAGAGAATGGAAATTATCGTATATTACCTCCATATATAAGAAGGGGAACAAACAAGAATGTGGTAATTACCGTGGAATATCTGTAACAAGCACTCTCAGTAGAGTATATGGTAGAGTACTAAGAAATTTGTTAGAAGAAGAATTCAAAAACGAAGAAGAAGAAGAACAAAGCGGCTTCCGAGCAGGTAGATCATGCACAGACAACATATTCTGTATTAAACAAATAATAGAAAAGAGAATGGCCACTAATATTTCAACCCATCTTCTGTTTATTGACTTGTATAAAGCCTATGATAGTATTCCCCTAATCAAGTTATGGGAAGTTCTCCAGAGCACAAATATCAATCATACATTAATAAAAGCTATACAAAATTTATACAAAGATTCACAAGCTGCAGTAAAAATTGGAAATATCATCTCCGAACCATTCTACATAACCAAAGGTCTCAAGCAAGGATGCTGCGTTTCATCTACATTGTTTAAAATATATATCCGTCATGCTCTAAAAATATGGAAAAGAAAATGTCGAGGAATGGGCATCGAGATAGGCGATGACCTCTGTTTGTATACTTTACAGTTTGCAGATGACCAGATATTATGTGCAGGTGACAAAGATGATTTACAATATATGACGCGTAAACTAATAGAGGAATATGAACATTGGGGGCTAGCTATGAATCTAGACAAAACCAAGTATTTGTGTATAGGAGAAGAGGCTACGGATATTGTATTAGAAAATCAAAAGAGGGTAACATCATGTAACCATTATAAATATCTTGGAGTATTATTTAACAAGCAAGGCACAGATGAAATGGAGATTAAAACGCGAAATATCCAAGCAAGAAAAATGATTGCAATCCTTAATGGAGTACTGTGGAGCAAAGAAATAGGAAAAATGCGAAAAATACAAATATTCGAGGTTATAATAAAAAGTGGCCTTCTATATGGATCTGAGACGTGGAGGATAACCGAAGCAATTAAAAGAAAACTAGAAGCAACAGAAATGGATGCATTGCGACGAGCTGCAAGAATATCACGTCGGGACAGAATAAGAAATGAGGAGGTTAGAAGAAGGATCTGTATTGAAGGCACAATAATTCAAGATATAGAACAAAAACAACTTATTTGGTATGGGCATATAAAAAAAATGAACAACGATAGATTGCCAAAAAGGATCATGGACTGGTTTCCGAGAAAAAAAAGGAAAAGAGGACGACCAAGGAAGTCATGGAGTGAGGGAATAAGAAAGGCGATGAGTGTAAGAAACCTAAAAGATGAAGATTGCGAAGACCGACGAGGTTGGAAATTAGGCATCGGACAACATCGCAAGACGTTTTAAACCAAAGATATATATATAATAATTCTAATTTACCAGAAAGTATGTATTTAATTAGTAGGTATAGTTAATTTGATTTTCTTACAAAAATTGTTTCTAGATTGCAGAGATTCTACAATGTTCTGGGCTCTTCATGCGTTACTGCCACCAACTGGCAAAAAGGTAAATAAAGGAATGGGCAAGAAAACAACTTCAAAATACAGCATCGCAGATTCGCAGAATTCTTTTATGGCTTTGGTTAGCTGTTCACAAGAAGTTGGAGAATATATAGCTCATTAAAACTTTAAACGATCCAATTCAGCCGTTCATAATATGTGTTGGAGATCAGGTCTCAAATATATCTGATATAATAGTATATTTTGACGATCACAAATATATCTTTAACACATTTCTTAAAGCAGTTGATACCTGCTTTAAAATATTTTTTGTTTTTCAGGTAGAATTTCCTATACCATCCCAATTGGTGTGGAATTTTCTTGCACACTATTTTTACAATACTAGTTACGATAGCCACCCAAAACTACAAGAGCTTGTAAATTTGTTGCAGCCAACCACGCAGTAATTTATTGTTAATGATTATTTAATAAAAAATAAATATTTTATTATTGCATACTTTTACTTTTATTTTTTAATAATAATAATCGGTTAAAATTAAAATTCCAACGGTGCATATAATCACCACCCAACGGGACCCTGCAGTAGCAATATTAACAAAAAATGTAGTAACTAACAATGTATTCGTAAATATTACTACTACTACCATAGCAATATTAACGAAAAACGTAGCAAATATTACGAATATATTCGTAAATATTTCTATTACTACGGTAGTAATATCAACCAAAAACGTAGTAAATATTACAAATATATTCGTAAATATTACTACTCTTACCGCAGTAATATTGATGAAAAACGTAGTAATTATTACAAATATATTCGTCAATATTACTACTACTACCGTGGTAATATTAACGAAAAACGTAGTAACTGTTACGAATATATTCCTAAGTATTACTACTCTTACCGCAGTAATATTAACGAAAAACGTAGTAATTATTACGAATATATTCGCCAATATTACTACTATTACCGTGGTAATATTAACGAAGAACGTAGTAACTGTTACGAATATATTCGTAAATATTACTAATACAACCATAGTAATATTAACGAAATGCTTGTCGTAATATTAACGAAAAGTTTCATAGGATCAAAATGTAGTAGTATTAACTACAAATTTCGTTAAATACACACCACTTTTTTTTTCTGTGTCATACGTTGGATATTATTTAATTTTCGACAAATAAGATTTCTAAAATCAGACATTTCTGAATTATTTATATTAGTGTATCTTTGTTGCACTTATGTTACTACAACTAATTTGAAAAAAAAAGATAGTCGGTACTTAATTCAGATGGTTGTGACGTAAGCTTCATCTTTCAAGATAACAACTGTATTTTGTGTATTATGGTAAATCAAAAAGACAAGAATATCGGTGTCGCCAGTAACAACTGTTATATGCTTTTCTTCTGCTAAGGTCAGTGCTGTTTTTACAATAGCAGTATCAGCATCATTTTCAGCATAAATCACAGTGTGATCATTCGCTTCTAGGTGTTTTCCAAGCATGGTTATGAAGCACTGTTTGTTTTCATTATTAGAAAGAAAGAAATCTTTGCCAATAATTACAAGTGGAGTCCTTTCAGTAAACGTTACTGCTACTAATGATTGTTTTATGCGTATCTGATGCTTGAAATATTTTGTACTGGAAGCGGCATAGCCATCTAATACAATTGTCACAATACTATCTCACTTTCGACAACCGTGTTTCAGTCTTTAGTGAAGTGAAGAAAAATCGCATTTCTTCATTGTATATGTCTCGGCTGCATATGTGACTATTGAGAATATTAGAGCAGTCAAAAGACTCATTTTGTTGTTTTAGTAACTGTCGTGTCCTTCCATAATATGTTGACGAGTTTTGTGGTCGCCGTTCTTGCTATGGTTAATTGTTGCATTATTTCTGGCATACTCCCTTCTTCTTCTTCTTAAGGTGCCGTCTCCTAATATCGGAGGTTGGCGACCATTAATATTAATATTAAATGGTTCTCTTGGAAAATTACTCTCGGTGGTTTGCCATTGCCTTCCGAGAGGAAAGGGTCATAATGAAGTTGTATAAATTTTTGTAGCCGGGTTAGGGATCGATCCCAGGGCTTCTAGCCTAGAGTCCGGTCCCTAGCCCGTTCACTTAGCTCACCTTATACAAGCACATACTCCCTTACATACAAGATTTATGTTGTCCCAAAAAAATTCATAAATTCATAAACATTTAGAAAAAATAAATATGCATTTATAGGTATTATAAAACGTATTTTGATTAATAAAAATATTATTTTCAACACTTCAAAAGCTTTTAGTTTATCGGGCAACAAAACAACATACCAACATACGCTGGTAAAATATTAAATGTTAAAAAATATTAAATACTTTTGAGTTATGCACGCCAAAAGTGTTATAAATCCATACTGCATCTAAGAAAATATTGCAAGGTTTGAAATTACATAATTCACTGTTTTATTAGGCTTTATGTATTTTGTACCTATAGCGGTGCATTTCTTGAGAGCATAATATAATCAATAAAATAATGCTATAATGGCGATTTTTATAAATTACACTTTGAATATTTTATATTTTGTTATATTTGCCAATCAGCCACTTTAAAATATAAATTAACTGTTTTCTAGCACGATAAGGCACCACAATAAGAAAATTTACAGGGGTTTGCACAAATGCAGTGGAAGGTTACTGGTCGCAGCTAAAGGGGTTCTGTCGTCGCTTGGGTGTGATGCAATCTTCTTTACTTGCGAGTCACCTGGATCAGTTTTTGTGGATTGGCGTATTTGGGCTCACACCTGGAGCCGTGTTTAATGAACTCCTTCATCAGATCACGGAACGGTATTCTGTGTAACGTCACAAAAAGATCCTTTTTAGGACCAAAATTACTTCAGAAAAGCGTTACTTAAATTTAACAAACGGTAGTTACTTTTTCGCGTGGATTCTACTCGTGCCATGATGGTTTACATCAAAATGGCCCATAGCGCCCGAAGGGTGCGTAGTGGTTTGATGAAAACCAAACTCAATTTAAAAATACCCCTAGGCCCGTGGATTAAGGAAAATGGTAGATCTTTGAGGGGTGAAACTCGTGAGAGTGGATTTTAAACGCAGGGTGGTTGTGCAAAGAAAAATTGACTTAAAGCACCCCTCGCTGCGCTCGGGCACTTTAAGCCATTTTTCCTGCACATTTAGTATTGAAAACCATAATTTTCGCTTGACGTGCACTGGTAAAGCATCCCAATGCAAGTGTCGCTCCGGTTATCACCGCTCTGCGCAAAGCTAAGACCAGTTGAAACTACATGGACTGTGTTGAATTAATTAAACAGGGCACACTGTTTAATTATTGTGGATCGATAAAATGAAAATATAAAAGTCGAAATAATAAAAGCAGAGTTTAGTTTGCTGATCTTTATTCAAAGAAGGTTGCTACAATACTAAAAACTAAAACTACCCTTATGCTAAAAATTGAGAATAACTTAAATAAGCGTGAACTTGTAATATTTGGAACACAAGTTCACCGGCTATGAAATCTGAAACTTTTACTCCAAAAAAACTTAACACTACAAAAAATGTGAACTGGTCACATGGCTATAAAATGTTAAAATAATGAATTATTTCAACAGGAAACAATTTTAATAATGAAAAAGGTAATTTTCTGTACTGTAAACATAAGGTAACATAAAGTGAAAGTTTGATTAATTACTTCAAATAATCAATTGATTTGTGTTTATTTAATTAAGTGTTTAGTGCGTTTTGGGTGATTATGAAATAAGAATACGTTATATTAATTATTCCAAGAATAAATTTGGATAATTAGACTAAAATAACTGCCGACTTCCTAGTAAGTGCCCTTTCATAATACACATAAATTTAATATAAACGCAACACGTGAAAACTTAACAATAGAAATCTAATAATGTAAAATTCATGACATGTTATATAATTATGTTAACCTTGAACAGTGGTAGAGCTTTTAGATTTAGATGCTAGACGAAGACATGTGTCCTGCATCCTCCTCGTAGATAGCTACAGGCAGCGATTTATACCTTGTGGAGCAAAACCTGGATAAGTAGAAGGTTCCAAGGTCAGTACTTGGTGATCAACAGCCCTAAAAGGGCCTACAGACAATAAACCAAACTTACAACATAACTTCCAACCACTTTGTAAAGCCGACACAACTACGTGTGTGGTCGTGTCGGCAAATGAGATTTTACAAAGTGGTTGGAGACTAACAAGGGGACACAACAGTGAGTATGTCGCCAATCAAAATCCCAATTTTTTTGGTGATTCTAGGAGCAAAAATAATTATCACTTTCTTGATTTTTAGTCCAATGGGCTTTAGTTACTGAGTTATGAATTTTTGAAAATCTACGTTTTACCATAAGATTACATGGTTTGGATTGTTTTAACATGGTTTGGATTGCTTTAACAATCTAATTTAACATTTTAAATTCTATTTAAATCTATTAATTCTATTTAAAAAAAAATAAAAATCTATTTAAAATAAATCTAATTTAAAATTTTAAATAAAATCTAAATTAACAATGTAATCTTATGGTAAAACGTAGATTTTCAAAAATTCATAACTCAGTAACTAAAGCCCATTGGACTAAAATTCGAGAAAGTGATAATTATTTTAGCTCCTAGAATCACCAAAAAAATTGGGATTTTGATTGGCGACATACTCACTGTTGTGTCTCCTTGTAAGTATCATACCAAGTTGATCGTTTGTGGGCCCTTTTATAGGGCCCACAAACGATCAACCTAGTATGAGACTTAGTGTCCAACATCTTTGTAAAATGGAAAAAGCCGACACATTTTACCAAGGATGTTGCATACTAAGTAGAACACCAAGTTGAGTGTCTGTGGGCCCTATAAAAAGGCCTACAGACTATAAACCAAACTTACAACACAACTTCCAACCACTTTGTAAAGCCGACACAACTACGTGTGTGGTCGTGTCGGCAAATGAGATTTTACAAAGTGGTTGGAGACTAAGTATCATACCAAGTTGATCGTTTGTGGGCCCTATAATAGGGCCCACAGACACTCAACTTGGTGTTCAACTTAGTGTCCAACATCCTTTGTAAAATGGAAAAAGCCGACACGAACACACACGTGCTCGTGTCGGCTTTTTCCATTTTACAAAGATGTTGAACACTAAGTCTCATACTAGGTTGATCGTTTGTGAGTCCTTTAAGAGCAGCTGAAATCCACCCTTCGGGGCACATATAACGTAATTACTTTCCTAATAGGCCAGTCACTGGGGACTTTAAAGACCCCGTAGTAGTTTTTGTTTTTGAAAGAATGACGCCCTTAGGTCCAGATATTTCAAGAACAATTCGTATAAACACCCTTGAAGATTTTACTTGCCAATCACAAATTTTCAGCCGTTGCTCATGGAGCCTGTATTATTCTGTTCAAAACGTTTATTTAATAGACGTCTCAATTTGTCAATGATTAAATACACTTGACGCTGACGAGCCACTAACAACGAAAAACAAATAATAATTAACAAATACAAAATATAGATGGCTGTAACATGGCTATCTATGACAGAGTCTACCAAGGTTTTAACTTCCATGTCATAATCAGTATTCTTGTCATGCGTTAAAGCTTTACTCCTTGGATGTCCATTTTAAGGTAAAATTACCTCCAGAGCTAATTATCTGCTCCTTGAAAACCATTAGTTAAGGTTTTTAGTTCATCCCAGTTCCCATCTAGATACATATCTTCCGCACCATGAGCTGGCGATGGGTTAAGATCATTATTTTTTTGAGTCCTAAGGTTGTACCATAGGTACGGGAGTTGTCTTAGTTTCCATCTGGACCTAAACCATCCGCGTCATGAGCTGTTCATGAGTTAAGATCAGCATCCTTTTAGGTTCTAAAGTAATTCTAAACTAAAGTAAACAGAGTACAGTTAACTATCTTACACGGGGTGGCTGCTATCTCTTGCTCACATTGATGACTTATCAACAACCCAGAAGCAGTTCATGATCTTATCATTAGTAAATTACTTCCAGGGCTATTAGCTCATCCAAGTCCACATCTGCGATCTTTGTTTTTATAAGATATAAGATTGTTGGCACTTTGTTAGGTCACCCAAAAAGCAGTACTGGAAACAATTGGTAATGGAAACAATTAAAAAATACGTATTCTTAAGTTTTAACTTACCAAGGCGATTCAGTCTATGATTGAAATTCCAATGTCTCCTGTTTTAAAAGAATAAAATTAATAAAGTTTTCTTAATGGCCTAATTTGCTTTAGGTATACATAGTAGAGTTACTTCGCCTTTTGAAAAAGTTTTCTATCTTTCTTCTCAAATGTTTATCATTTTGCTTCTGATAATCTTTTTGAAGGGATTCTTGGAAAGTGCACGTTATTCAATCGTCGTAACATTATTTTCTTTGGAAAGAGCGCCTTTCTTCTTTAAGAAACTTTTTTTTTCTTATTACTAGGTCCCAGGGAACAGTGTGAATAGTGCAGTAAAATATCGCTAGCAGCAGCGGTAAAATGAAGCTGCAGTAAAATTGACAAAAAAATCATCTTATGGAATTTTTAAAAATTTGGTATGATCGAAACGGTTCTTGCGGTTTGTAAAATACCTGAGCTTTTGTTAACAAATAAAATGTTAGCAAATTTTGAAACAAGAACTACCTTCTGGGTCTCAACCCCTAACGAGAGGGTTGACCAAAACAGAGACCAGAATCAGTCGCAATCTGAAGAGATTTTCTGCAGTTTGTTTAGGCAAAACGATATGTTTAGTCCAGTATTTTATTAGCGGGGAGGCAAGGCCGTAAGTTCTAAAAAAGAAGGGTAGTTTGAGGAAAATTCCAATAAAACGCAAAAAAAATAAAATGTGAGAATATATTCACAATTTCAGTAATTTCAATGTATATCTGTGCTAAAATATACTTACAGTATATTATATAAAGAACCACTAAGGGTTACCCCAAAATGGACACAAAAAGGCCAAAATATGTAATTACACGTCGGTCTCACGAATTAGAAAAGATACAAAAATTACTTACGTAAGAGCTCCGGTAAGCTTATAAGGTGACAGGCATTCTCTTCCAACCGAGAGTGTGACTTTGCAGGTGAAAAAGTGGAACACTTGTTACAATAGGATAACAAAAAAATAGGAAAAGTGTAAATTACACAATGATTTAAAATATATTCTAGAGCTAGAGAACAACAGATACATCATCGAGGTAGCACCTCAAAATATAGGAATTTTGTGCTGAAACATAACGATTACAATGACAACTGATCATTGGTGCTAAATGCACATGGCTTTGACGTAATATTCATTTTTGCTAACAAGGACTGTCGTATTATAATTTCAGAAATAATTCTTGGTGATTTTATTCAAAATAATGCAAATTACTTTAATTAACAGCGTAGATTGTTTAAGTTACGAATTTAACAGCCTAACAAAATAGTGTAAAATAAAAGTATAGTTTAATTAATAATTCTGCAAAATAAAAAAACATAATTGTTAGCATTTAATTAACATAATTTATAATATATCAATCAGCTTATATAAGTGCGTTAATGTCAGATTAATTTTTAAATTTTCCCGCTGTAGTGGTAGTGTATACTACTTCGTTTTTTGTTTACCAGTAAGTAATTATACAATCATTTTTTTAAAGTTGTTTTAACACAAAGTGATTAACTTAGAAAATAATAAAAAATGGCAACTTTCTCGCAAGACCAGGAACAAAAAATTTATTTGGAAGCTGGAAGGAAACTTGCTAATCCTCCTCCGGGTGAAGAAATTGTAATTACTGGCATGGCTGGACGTTTTCCAGAATCCGATGATTGTTATCAGTTACGAGATAATCTGTACAATATGAAGGATATGGTGACTTTGGACGATAGACGTTGGAACATTACTAAACCCGGATTGCCTCATCGCTTAGGAAAAATTAACTATATCGAAAAACTCGACGCTGGATTTTTTGGTATATACGGCATTTTCAGACCATTCGCGTTTTACAAATTTTTACTTTAGAAATTAGTTACAAGCAAGCCACCTCTATGGATCCGCAGGGTAAACAACTTGTTGAACGAGCAACTGAAGCAATATTCGATGCTGGGTACAATCTTGAGGATATGAAAGGATCTCGCACTGGAGTTATAGTTGGAAACATACTAACGGATTCGGAAAAAACTTTTTACTACGATAAACTTGTCAAGGATTCTTGTGCTATTACAGGGTATGAAAAACTCTAATAAGAAAAAATTTTGTTCATTACATTTTGACTTTAGGAGCAATCGGTCTAATCAAGCCCAAAGAGTTAGTAAAGCTTTGCGCCTAAAAGGCCCTTCGTTCGCAATCGATACTGGCTCGAGTTCATCTTTATATGCGTTGGATCATGCTTACAGGGCTATTAGAAGCGGTAGATGTGATAACATGATAGTTTGCGCAACCAACGTATGTTTGCAACCAAAAGTGACGTATCAATATTTTTTGTAAGCACAAAACCAAAAAGTTTATTTTTGTTTAACAAATTATATTTTTAGGCTTGGGGTACTCAGCGCGGATGGAAAATGTAAGAGTTTTGATGAGTCTGCTAATGGTTATGTACGGGCCGAAGCAATTGGGGTGGTTTTCTTACAAAAAAAGAAAAATGCAAGGAGGATTTATGCACAAGTAATGTTTTCTAAATAAAACTTTTGAAGTTAATTGCACGAACGTCATTTTAGGTGGTTCACACTAAAACAAATGTCGATGGTTACAAAGAGATGGGGCAAACTTATCCATCAGGAATTATGCAAAAGCAGTTAATGGATGAACTTTATTCCGAATGCAATGTTGATCCATCAACTCTCGATTATTTAGAAGCTCATTCAGCCGGTGAGTTTAATTTTACGATCAAAATTTTCTACCCTAAGATTGAATCTTTTAATCACCTCAGGTACGAATGCTGGAGATCCAGAAGAAGTAGCCGCACTTGGTAAAGTATTTTGTACGAATCGCAAAACACCTCAACTGATTGGATCCCTTAAATCCAATATGGGTCACGCAGAATCAGCTTCTGGTATGAGCGCTCTAGCTAAGGTTACAATAAATTATAGTTCTATATCTTATATATTTTTTATATTTTTAATAATTTATATTAGGTACGTTTAATATATTTAATATATTATTTTTTTATATAATATTTTTATATTTTGCTGTTTTATATCTATTAATTTTGTTTTTAGATTCTATTGTGCATGGAAAATGACTTTATCCCTGCGAATTTAAATTATTACAAAGCTAGAAAAACTTTGGAAGCGATAGAATCCGGAAAGCTGCAAGTCGTTACTAAGACTATAAATTGGCCAAAAAACGGAACCAGACTAGTAGCCATTAACAAAATAGGTGTTGGTGGAGCAAATGCGCATGCTCTGGTTAGACACTACAACCAAAGTAAAATAAACAATAGTTTGCCCGATGATGACATCCCCCGTTTGGTTTGTGTTAGTGGACGAACTCAAGAAGCTGTTAACTACATTTTAGATGACTTCGGCAAAAGGTCTCTTGATGAAGAATTTGCTAGATTATTGCAAGAAGTTTTTAAGTAACGCTTTTACTTTTAAACTAAAAAAATAAGACTAAAAGTGAATTTTCAGATTTAACATAAATGGACATCCACAGAGAGGATTTTCAATTGTATCCAAAACAGGACAGCTATATAAGTCGGTTAAACAATTTGATGAAACAAAGAAACCATTAGGGCTATTTTTAGGATGGCTAAATAAAAGTTGGCGGTGCAACTTTAACAAACTTTATAAAATACCAATTTTTTCCAAAATTTTTGAAAAGTACATTTCTTGTTTAACGTTTCTAAACAATCAACTTATTTCTCACATTTCAGAGTTCAGAAAATTTTGTTAACTAAAAATATTGTTAAAATAATGCAGGAAGAAGTAGAAGAAAATTCATCAAACGAAGCGTTAAAGCATATCGTCATCCAAATAATTTTTGTAAACATACTGAAGACTTTAGAGTTAAGTTTAGATTACATATTAAGTTACTTCATTAGTGAAATAGCTGCAGCTTATGCTGATGATGTCCTAACTTTGGAACAGGCCGTTCTTATTGGGGAGCTCATGTCCCGAAAAGTACCATATAACAATAAAATACAAACTACAGCAACATTCAATAATTTAGAGGTAAAATAAAAAGTTGCTATTATAATTTAATAAATGTTTTCATAACTGTATTGTACCCTTCCAGAAAGAAGATATTAATAAGGCCCAATCAAATCGCCTTTATTTCGGTTGGTAGGAAGCATTTTGTTTTCAGAAATTGTTACATTATTTAAAATTTAACAGATAATGTCGTTTGGGACCAACTAAACCAAATCATTAAAACACCAAAACCATTTTCAAACAAATGGATTAACAATATGAAAAATGAAAATGTATCTTCAAAAACTAAAGAGACTCTCTATGGATCCGGCAAATACTTCTTAACTCAACTACTAAATCTGAATTCTCAAACAGTTTTCAAAGTACCATTAAAAATCGTCATGGTCGAAATTGGTTCAGAAGTTTTCAATAATTTGGATATTTCTGTTATTAATATGACTCCTACAGTTTCAATCAACGATACTGTTAATTTAGTCCTGATTTCTGTGGGAGAGTAAGTTAACGATAATATTTTGAGAAATATGTAATACAATTACAAATTAAGAATTTACAACGCAGGATATAATCCAAAAGTTGAGAAACTTTACCCGGAAGTAAAATGGCCAGTCCACAGTCGAACCCCAATGATTTTTCCTTTAATTAAGTGGAATCATTCGATCAATTGGTTTGTACCACGTTTCAGTAATTATAAAACGAAGAAACCTGGTGAACAAGTCTACCAATTTACCATTAAAACTGCCCATTGGAATTTCATGACCGGACATGTAATTGATGGTGCATATTAACTTAACGAGCTTTGAATTTTTGTTACTAAAATGTTATTTCAGGACGAAATTTGATCCCGGCTACAGCTTATATTTACATGGTTTGGGAAACATTCTCGATGGAAATCGGCGAATTGATGTATGATATGAAAGTTATTTTTCGTGACGTCAGATTCCATAGAACTACCACCATTACACACACCAGCACGGTCGAAATGAGTGTGATTATCCAAAAAGTTTCGGGTTACTTTGAGGTAAATGTTCGTAAAAATTTTAAAATTTTGTGAGGAACATGAGCACAACTACTTCTAGGTGACAGAACAAAACCATTTGGTTATTAATGGATATATAAAAACTTACAAAGGAGAAATTGGCGATTCCATGGATATCAATCCCGGTAAGGAAAACGATGAAGTTATTCTGAAAGGACAAGATTTTTATAAAAAGTTGCGTCTGCGTGGTTACAATTACACGTAAGTATAAATAATCTTTATTAGAACTTCTTTAATATTAATAACATTTAGGGGTGACTTCCAAGAAGTGAAGGAATGCAATTTACACGGAAAAAAAGGTTTTCTTAAATGAAGAATAAATATTTTCTTGAAATTATTTATTTCGTTTAAAAATATGTTTTCTTAACACGATAAAATATGCTGGTAATAAAAATGTCTGATTTCTTCAAGAAAGAATATAATTTACTAGAAATATAATTTTGATCCAAGAATGTTTAGCTTGAACAAAGAAAACTATTATTCTAATGATATAAATGTTAACGTATTCTTAAAAGGAGTAACTTATTGTTGTAAAATCATTTTGTAGTTCTCAGCAAAGAAGAAAAACTTAGATGAACCATGCGCATGTTATTATATTCATGCAGGTTAGATGTACCCGATCCAATTATCCCATTCCAGCTTGTTGCGTATTTGCATAAGTACATATTATATGTATCGTATTGTCATTGTACAACTTTTTAATTTATTGAAAAATTGGGTAATCTTTCTGCTTGTGACTATAAGTTTAGTTATAAATGGTTTAGTGTCATACTATTATGGATAAATTTGTAAGTGATAAACTGTTAAAATGGGATTTGGAAAATTTACAGAAGGCTTTTGAAAGTAAGTAAACGTTACGTTAATTTATTTTTTGTTACTGTTTAATATTCAAAATGATTTTAATATTATTTGGGTATATTTTATTTCTATTATTTATAGACCGTGTGAACATCTTTATGAACCTCCTCTTTGTGAACCCCCCGTGCGACAAGATGACGCAGTTCGAACATAAGATCTTGCAATTGTGCATTTTTAACAGTGCATCATGTAAAGTAATAACACGATTGTAATGTTTTATAAATTAATGTTTCAATTAACGTAGTAGTCACAGAAAATTATTTATTTAATTTTATTTGTTTATTATTTTGATTGAATTAATACTGGTAATTAATGTACGAATATTAACTAAGTTTGGTTTGTTTAAGAAAGTCAAATTGATGGGATTGTTTATAATCAATTGGAGGAAAAGGATATTAAGGAATTGATTCCAATTTAAGGTGTACGAAAAAAATTTTCAGCAAGATCCAAAGTTTATCTCCAACTTCAAGTAAGTAGAACTACTAAATTTTTCAAAGCAATTCTTGAATCTTTGAGTGTGTGAGTAAGGTTTTGGATTTAGGACAACTCGCCGCGGACCAATTGCCGCCGTCAACTAAAAATAGTTTAAATTTTATGATTAACTTTTTGAACGCTTAAATTTGGTGAAGTTCTCGTATAAAAACCATGGATGCAATAATTTGCATGTTTCAGATCCGATTTTATGTTTTGTATCGAGCGTTCAAAGAATTAATAGTTGAGTAACTGGTCGGAAAATCATCGTTAAGTTGTCGTTAAATGGTTAACGATTACTATAAAGATCTTGTGACCCTTGTACTATGTTAAGAAAGTTGGTAACAACCCATTGATCTTATCATCATATCATCAATGATCATAAAGATCTTGTGACCCTTGTACTATGTTAAGAAAGTTGGTAACGACCCATTGATTGGTTAAACAACCAGCATCGGTACTAACATTGGTTTGTTTTACCAACCAATGAGTTGTTACCAAATTTGTTAACAAATCAGTACAAGTGTCATGCAGCCATAAAATGCAATTTATTTATTAAATGTCTTTGTTAATAAGTGATTTTTCAACCAGTTACTCAATTATTAATTCTTTGAACTCTCGATACAAAACATAAAATCTGATCTGAAACATGCAAATTTTTGCAAAAAAAAAAACATGGAGTAAATCGATTTAATCGTCAAAAAGTAGAAAATATCCGGGGACTTGACCAAATTTAAGCGTTCAAAAATTTAATCATAAAATTCAAATTCTTTTCAGTTGACGGTGGCGAGTTGGACCGCGGCAAGTTGGCTGCGGCGAGTTGTCCCAGCCCCGGTTTTTGCCTACTTATTTTAAAAATAATAATTAGCATTTATAGAAATATTTGCAACGATTATAAATTAATTTATTACTTAAAAAACTTACTAACTTTCAGTTACTTGGCTGACGTTCAACTGAACTACTCCGTGTGTTGCAACTACTCTTGGACCCGGTTTCATAAAAGTTTAAAAAAAGCGCTAAATTTAACTAACTTTAACTATAAGAAGCCAATAGAAATTCACCGTTATTTTTAACGGCCAGTTAAAGCTTTTATGAAATCGGTGGTAAGTGTATACAGAGTATTGCTAATATAAACAGACAAAAGTTAACGCCATAGGTAGCGAGAAAGCTCCCCTCTCCCATGAAAAAAGTTCATGACAGAAGTTCACTTTTTTAACGCTCGAGATGCTACCTTAAGCTTTTTCGAAGCTCTACGTTGGAGGCTCTAGCGTTAAAAAATTGAACTTCTATCATGAAATTTTTTAACTTTAGAGGACGCTATAACGTCAGCTTTTCTGCTCCCTTATGTTTACATCCTTTAATAACTATAATTATTATTTCTTTTAGGATAGCCAAGCGGATTCATTATCAACCGATCCATACTCCACCTCATCAGAATCTTTAACTGTAATTCCAGAAATTTTATAAGTATTCTGTTTTCATTAAATAATGTTATATTAGTTATAGTAGGTACTTGTAAGTCTGTTTGTATACAAACCTTGTACTATAATAGTACTAGTATAGTTACATTATATATTATAATTATAATAATAAAACATGTTAAAATATTTGTTTGATTTATTTGCAGCTATTTAAAAAAGAATTTTTTAATTCAAATGGTATCTATTTGAACCAAATAAATTTTTTGTTACTTCATTGAAGAAAACCATATTTTAATTCAACAATAAACTTACGTGGTTTAAAAAAATTATTTTTCTTAAATCAAGAAAATATTCATTTGCGGCTATTAAAAACAGAACCTCTTGATTTAAAAATGGTAGCTATGTGAATCAAGTAAATTTTTTATTACTTCATTTAAGAAAGCCATGTTTAATTTAACTATATTCTTACATGATTTAAGAAAACTAAATTAAGAATATTTTTTTCTTAAATAAAGAAAATATTTTCGTGCGGCTATTCAAGTAAGAGATTTTCTTGATTTAAATAGTTTTTATTTTAACCAAGTAATTTTTTTTTTCCGTGTAAGCGTCACAAAAGCTGCAGTTGAATGGAAAAATAATTGGATATCTTTCATGGATAATATGTTACAAATTACACTTCTACGAAACCAAGGCAGAACTCTTTGCGTTCTTACTACAATTCAGGAACTGGTAATCGACCCTACTGCTCACATGAACTACGCAAAACAATTTGGAGACGATCCAGTTTTACCTGTCTATTTGGACAAAACCTCTGGATTGATGAAGTCAGTTGTGGTAATAAATTTCTAACAGAACAGTAATAACAAATTTTTACAGATCTGGTGGAATTGAATTGAGAGGATTGCTAACCACATCCATCACGAAACGAAAAAATCAAAACGTACCTGTACTTCAAGCTTACAAGTTTGTTCCATTTGTAACTTCTTTACCAGAATTGGAATCTCTTAAAGTTATAACTCAGTTTGTGCAAGAAAACAGTAACAGCAATAAAATGAAAATTGTCGAAGTGGTTGACGACACTGAAAAGGCTCCTCTTGCTCCAATCTTCCAGGAAGTTATTTGCGATATTCCTTTAATTCAATCTGAAATTTGCATTCTCAGTAAACTGAAGCTTGATAGTAAAGAAGTAAACATAAAAGATGAAAAATTATGTTCAGAGAAAAATTCTTGTTCCTTGGTTGTGGTCTCTAAGGTATCCCAAAAATCACAGGTATAATAATAAAACCCAAACATTTTGAGTTTTTATGGAAAATTTTTGCAGTTACTCCAAGAAGCTCTTCAAGCAATAAACGAGAACGGAATGATTTTATCGCGTGAAAATAGCAATTTTGATGTAAATCACTTCATCGGAAAATCTTACTTGGAATTGTTATATGTTCATCAAACAGAAACGGAAAAATTCGTCTTAATCAAAAAACGGATTACATTCCAAATCCACACCATTATTGATGTCAGCAAAGCGTCGCAAAATTTCGATTGGTTACCAGCTTTACAAAAATCTTTAAAGAATCAAGGAAAAGTTGTGGTGGTTTCTCGAAATGAAAAAGCTAATGGTATTATTGGACTTGTCAATTGTATTAGGTGTGAACCTGGAAGCTCAGGAGTCAAGTGCGTTTTCGTATTGGGTGAATCTCCCAAATTTGATGTTAACCATAAGTTTTACTCTGAGCAACTCAGGAAAGGACTGGCTATGAATGTTTTTAAGAATGGTCAATGGGGATCCTACAGACATCTAGCCCTTGATTCTTCAGATATAACTAAAAGTGAACATATTGTTAACGCCGTAACCACTAAAGGTGATTTATCAAGCTCAAAATGGTTTGAAGGAACTCTTAACAGCAAATCAGTGTTACCACCAGAAAAAGAATTGGTTTATGTAAGTCAATGAAGTAAACCAGAAATCACATTTTAAATTAATGCTTTCAGATACACTGGGCTACTTTAAATTTTAAGGATATAATGGTTTCATCTGGTCGTCTAACCCTTGATGTTATGGATAAGGATCCTGTAAAACACAATTTTGTTGAAGGGCTTGAATTCTCTGGAACTACTAGAGGGTAATGAATATAATTATATTTTTTTCAAAACTTTATTATATTTAATTATAGTGGAAAGCGCGTAATGGGAATTACAAATGGCGGTGCTTTAGCAACAATGCTGGATGCCGAGACTCATTCTTTATGGGAGGTACCCAAGAACTTATCATTAGGAGAAGCTGCAACCATACCATTGGCTTACGCTACAGCTTTACAGGCTTTAGTTGTTGTAAGTACTACTATATAGAAGTTTTTCGAGACAGAAAAATTAATTTTAAAACAAAAGATTGGTCAAATTCAACCTGGTCAGGGTATTCTTATCCATGCTGGAAGTGGAGCGGTAGGCCAAGCTGCCATTAATATTGCCATTTATTACAAGTGCAACATTTTTACCACAGTTGGATCACAAGCAAAAGTTAACTTCATTAAAAAGCAATTTCCTGAAATACCTGGTAAATAACTTTTTTCTCCCAAGCTATTTATAATTACTTTTATTACCGTAGAAAATCAAATTGGTAATTCACGTGACTTTACATTCGAACAAATGGTCCACAAACATACCTTAAACCGGGGTGTAGACATTATATTGAATTCCTTAGCAAAAGAAAAACTGCAAGCCTCCTTACGATGCTTAGCTCCCGGTGGGCATTTCCTGGAAATTGGAAAATTTGACTTAATAAGCAATCATTCCTTAGTGACGCAAATGTTTAATCAGGGATGCAGCTTTAATGGGGTTATGCTAGATGGGCTGTTCTGTAATAATCCCGAAGCTATGCGCAAATTATCAAAACTTATTGAAGATGGTTTAGCAAAAGGCTACATCAAACCACTAAACAAAACCATTTTCAACATCGAAGAAGTAAAAGAAGCGTATCAGTGCATGGCAGGAGCCAATCATATAGGAAAAATTGTAATTAAAATACGCGACGATGAAGAGTCTGTTACAAAGCCAAAACTGTACTGTGCATTTTCTAAGTAAGAAACAAACTTCCAATTTTGTTAATAATATTACATATAACTACTTAAATTTTTTCAATTCTAGAGTTTTTTGCCATCCAAAGAAATCGTATATTATTAATGGAGGTTTGGGTAGCTTCGGTGTTGAATTATGTGATTGGTTGGTGTCTCGTGGAGCCAAGAGGTTGGTTATTGTGTCACGATATGGTGTAGTAAATGGATATCAAGCATTAAGAATCACCAGTTGGAAAACTTATAATGTTGAAGTTATTGTTTCAACTGCAGACACGACAACATCCAATGGTTGCGTAACTGTAATTCAACAAGCTAATTCAATAGGTTTGTTCGTTTGTCCTACACTAAAGGCGTATTTTCGCGAGGTACCAAAACTAACCAAAAGTAACCGGTTACTTTTTCTGTCGTTTTCGCGAGGAACGGTTAGAGGGGAGGTAGTTTCTGGTTAAAAAGTTACCTGACCAAAGATAACCAAAGACGACCGCTCGAAATCGGTGGTTACTTCTACGGTCATACAATTTACGCGCCACAATTTAAAGTTTTTTGCAGTTCTTATGTTCAAAGTGGTTCGAAGTGTGAGGTTATAGAAGATTATTGTATCAAAATTGGAAAATATTTAGGATTATGTATACGATTCATGTTGTTTTTATCGTACAAATATGATAAATTGTTCTTAAAAAAAATTAAAGCTAAATTAGAAATAAATTGTAGGTAGCAATTCGAGAAAAAATTTATAAGGACAACTAAACTTAAAAACATTAATTTATTTATTGTTACGATTTAACATGGATCAATCTGGAAAAATGGTCAAACGTGGCTTTAATTTTGATGGAAGAAAAAATTATTAAAAATTAATTACCGTCACGATGAAGAACCATTTCAACTCTTTAATAAATTTACATAATACACAAACATGTGGGTTTTAGTATGGTACTAATAACTCTTTCCTAACATCAGTATCTATACCCAGGTAAATTAATAAAATTTAAATCTTACAGTTATTAAACTAATATAATTTTCTCATTGCAGATATTATTATAGGAACATCAATCGGAGAAGGAATATGATAACATAGATAGAACTTCTGACAAACTAAAAAATGTAAATAGTAATTGCATTTACAAGGATTGTTGGTTATTCAAAATAGCCACTGAGAAATATTGGAACAGCTTCAAAATTTTAAGAAAGTTTTCAAAAAATGAAATGTTTTTTATTTAAAATAATATAAAGAAAATATCAACAACTCAATTATTAGTATTTATACTGCATGTTTTCTGCTTCCACCTTCCTCTTTTGTCTTATTATTTTCTTCCAGTTTTATGTGTAGTTCTACATAATATCATTGCTATATGATTACCTCGATAGAACTGTTTTGGTTTTAACAAATATTTTTTATTATTATTGTTTACTTCAATTTGAAAAGAATGAACAAAAAAATAAATTTATTTCGTGAAATTATTCTAACCAAAATGTATGGTCTGAAATTTATCTTACTTCAGTTTCATCATCAGTGCCATTTTTTCTCTGACTGCTAATAACAAGAAATTTCATTTTATCTACTATTTTTTGCAAATAATGCAATGTTAATTAACGATATAACAGCACCGTTGACGATATTTTTTAAATTTTATATAAATTTTAATATCATTAAAAAGACTAGTCCTTAGAAGTAACAAATAAAAGCTAACAACGAAGAAATAAATCATTGTTTAACTATTGTTTACATTTTTACAAAAGTTTGGTTAGTTTTCATTTATATTTTTAACCAAAAGTAACTTTTTGCATTTTCGCGACAACAACGGTTAATTTATAAAATTGTGGTGGGGGACTAACCAAAGATGACCAAAAGTAACCAACCGGTACTAACCGGTGCCCTCGCGAAAATACGCCTTAAACTACACTGGATAGACTGGTGTAGTCTGATGTAAAACAGCCAGTGTAAAATATAGCAGGTAGTGTAAGAAAGTGTAGTCTGTAGTGTACACCAGCGGTTACAAACGAACGCGTTTTTGACACTATTCTACACTGGCCTCGGCTCTGACAATGCTTGGCGTATTTTTTATTATTGTCCAGGTTGAAAACACATTTGCTGAAATTGTTCTGAAAAGGATGCTCATAAAAATTATTAGTAATCTGCAAATCGGTAAAAAGCGCCTTAGTGTGACTTCAAATAAATAATTATATTCTCCAAATTAAGTAAAATTTGTAAAATTGCGACATTATGCTAAAAAGCAATTCAGTGCGACAAATTAAAGAAAAAATTATAATGGTTAAAGAACCCATATAATATACCTATGACCAGGACAAGAACAATAATCATATTTTAATTTTAATTAAAATTATTACTTTTAATTGTTGTAAAATTAGATTATATTATCAAGATGAAATTATGAACAAACATTCAAATACATTGAGAAGTAAATCATTGTTAATAAAATTTGCAATTTCTGTAATTTTTTTCAACTATTTTCTAGGCTAAATATTTTCTACACCACTTTACACTTTTTTACACTTGCTTTTCGGCCGGTGTAAGTTAGTGTAGCTCTGAACAGTTCGGTGTAGTTCTGGGTAATTTACACTGCACAAACGAACACGTGTAGTTTTCTTACACCGGGACAAACGAACGCGTTTTTCTACACCAACTTACCCGGTGTAGTTCAGTGTAACTTAGTGTAGACAAACGAACAGACCTAATGGGTCCTGTAGATGGAATATTTAATTTGGCAGCGGTTCTACAAGACGCTCTGCTAGAAAATCAAACTGAAGAAACGTTCGTCAAGTCACTTGCACCTAAAGCTTTTACAACGAAATATTTTGATATAAGTAGTAGAAAAATGTGCCCAGAATTAAGGTAAGAATATGATAAGATATTGAGCTACAGAGCTTTTATTACCATTATTTCAGATATTTTGTAATATTTTCATCTATGTCCAGTGGACGTGGTAATGTCGGCCAAACTAATTACGGTATGGCAAATTCAATTATGGAGCAAATTTGCGAACACCGTAAGCAGCTTGGTTTACCAGGTTTGGGTATACAGTGGGGAAGGATAGAAGATGTAAATAAAAAAACTAAATGTTTGAATTAAAAATTAATAAACTTATTGCTTATAGGTTAGTAATTTGGCTGAGACCGTAAGTACTCAAATTAAGGCAGAAATTGCTAGAATCATCAGACAACCAATTTCATCATGTTTAGCAGTTTTGGATGTGTTACTGAAACAAAGCGAACCAATTGTATCAAGTATGGTCGTTGCTGAAGAAAAAACTGACACTTCAACTGCGAATAGTATTGTTGATGCTGTTAGAATAATTATGGGTTCGGTTTTGTCTTACGAACATAATTGTAGAAAATAATATTTTTCTTTTAGGATTGCAAAGTTTGAAAGGTATTGGACTACATGCACCGTTCCCACAGTTAGGCATGGATTCAATTATGGCAGTAGAAATAAGACAAACACTTGAAAGAGATTATAATGTTTTCCTAACAGCTCAAGAAATTAGAAGCATGACCTTTGCAAGCCTTCAAAACATCATTCAAAGTACAGAAACCACAACCATTGATTTTGCAAAATCTTATATGCAAAAAAAATCTTATACGGAAGCTTCAGTTAAAGTTTGAAGTCAATCGGGTGAAAATAGTTGGAATTATATGCTGCAAATCAATTTGAAAAGCAAAGTTATGAGACTACTAAAATTAATTCTTCTGTAGAGTAAGAAACAGCTTGTAAAATTAAAACAAAAAATTATTTTATTCTTATATTACTAAAATATAAAATTTATTTTGCTTTTATTTAAGCCCTTCAAATAGATATAATAATAAAACATAAATATTTTTGAAATATTTATATAAATAAATACTTTGACAGCAAATATTACTGGAGTACTAATAATGCATTTAAAAAGTTTTAATTTTAGTATTAAAATTTGAAAAATATAAAGTAAATACTCAGTAATAAAAATTTTATCATTCCATTGGTGATCATATAATAGTATTTACATTTTCATTTTTGCGATGTTGATATTTCAAAGATATTTTCATAAAACTCCAAAATGAAAATTCAGGCCATAAACTATTTTCGAAAACTATGTACGCTTTAGAAGTTTGCCACAAAAGAAAATTACTGAGTCGTGTTTCTCCTGAAGTTCGAATTAACAAATCCACATCGTGTTTAATAAGTAAATGGTTCGATATCAATTTTTCAGTAATATCTTCCATTTTTATTTTTTTACTCGTTGCAATATTACGTACAGCTGTGGTTATTTCATCATGCGAAGTGTAAAACATAGCTATATTGAGTATCAACCCCTTATTATTTGCGAAATTGTCTTCAACTGTTATCATCAAATCTTTTATGATATCCGGAATTATAGAAAAATTACCCTTAAATTTTATTTTAATATCCCGTTCGTTAAATTTATCTTTTTCGCGCTCCATAGTTCTGAGTAGAAACTCCAACGTGCTCATTAAAATTGAAACTTCAGATGCGCTTCTTTCTAAATTTTGAATACTTAATGCATATGCGGTTACCTCTTTGATTCCTGCAAGTAAACACCAATCCAAAACTTGGAAACCTTTATCAGCTCCTACTTTATAAGTAGTTATCATATCCAGATTTGATTTTTTGCCATATCTGCGATTACCATCCAATATAATAGCAACGTGCTTAGGAATTTGTCCACACTTTACAACATTTATACAAAATTTTTCATGGTTTTTAACTGGCACGTTAAAGCAAGAGAACATTTTGTATTTTTGTTTTTAATTTAATTTTTAGTGCGATTATATAGCTAACAACCTATTTTATAACCAATTTTTAATTAGATGGACGACCTTTGTATAATTATGTATGTACGTTGTTGGTTTTACTTTACTATATTACATAGTATGGGAAAGTATTGTATTATTGTATATTATTATACCTATAGTATATTGATGAGTAGCATTGTTTTGTTGATCATAATAATACTCTAATGCAGATACACATTTTGATATCAAATACGACGTAGTAAGACCGAGGAAGGTTGCAACAAAATTTACATTATAATTATTTAAAACCAAAAAAATCTTTAATTATTACTCTTTCATTGTGACAAAATATAAATAGCTCTTAAGAAACATAGCTACATAAGAAAAATGATCCATCATTTTGCTCGCCAATAGAGTTGTTCAACATTATTGAGTTTATCTTCAGCCTGATATTGATTTATCATGTATTTGGAATGTACGTCCAGTTTGGTGATTCCAAATGGTTATGCAAGGTACATTGTTACGTAGAGCTTATGGTTTTAAACGAACATCTTCCTCTACATTCCTGTTTTGGTCAACTCATTTAGTCCGTTGATTGTGACATCACACCAAAGGTTTGCTGTTCGAGGTTTTATTGAAACTTAGCTTTTATTAAAGCGTCATATTTCAAAGATTAAGAAATTGATTGCCAGGTGGTAGACCAACTTGAAACGTGGTTGATGTTGTCTCCAAGATTATAACGCAGTATCACAAAAAGTAGGGTATCTCAATAGAAGTGATAGAAGCCCAAATACAAAACAAAAAACGTCCATAAAAGAATAAAAACTCTAAACAAAATAAAGTTAAAAAGTGGACTTATTAAAAATGGTCTAATTACCTCAAGGTGTTATTCAAAGGTCTAAGAATCTTCAGTTAAAATTCGTGACGATTACACAAAAGATCTTAAATGTTTTGAACGATGATATCCTTCAAATAAAGATAGAATCCTTTCAGCAAATATTTCAAAAGAAGCCGGTAACCAAGAGTAAACCCAAAATCGCAGCAACTGAATTAAATCTCAAATAATTTGGATTGGAAATAATCACTATAGTCTAATAAAAAACAGGTCACTCGAACGTCCAGAAAAATGCAAATACGAAACGTAAAATATTAAAATCGAATAAAATTGCACTAAAATTTAGCTTTTCTAATGATAAATCTTATCTAAAAACTAATCAATTAATTTTCAAAAATATGCATCCACAGTCATGGAGTGATGTGACCGCTGGTTGAGTTACGGAGCGGAAATTCTGGGTTCAAATCGCGGACCTCGCAGAATTTCTTAGCTCGGCCTTCCAGTGGACATCTGCATCAAGGCTGTGGTGAAGTACTAATAGCTCAGTAGTTGATGCACTTTGAGACCCCTAGCCACAGGGGTCTTAAAAAAATCAACCCCAGCCACAGAGGTTAAAATAAAAAAATATATGCAAAGCATATACTTGCAATTCCATATAACAAAAAATAACTAAAGTAGTTTAAAGAAATTTTTAATTTAATAGGAACTAAAATTCAATAAATTTTAACTACAGTTGTTATCATGAAAGATGACGCTTCGTCATAAACGGCATTTGTATGAAATAAGACGAAAATTGTAAGTCAATTAAGTGTTTGATATAATAAATTTAAATAAGAATAATAAATTATTGTAATCATTATGATATTCACAACAATACTTAGTTCTAAAAAAAACTAACAAATTTTAACAAGTTTATAGCAAAACAAAACTTCCAATTAACGTAATATAAAATAATTAATTACAACGAAATGGAAATATAACCTAAAAACCAAAGTAACTTGTCAAAATTATAGCATCAGTCAATATGAAAAACTACTTTTATTAAAATTATTATGCAAGCTAAGAAATATTGTATCTATTTTTTTTCTATTTCATACGTTGGATATTATTTAATTTTCGACATATAAGATTTCTAAAATCAGACACTTAAGAATTATTTATATTAGTGTGTCTTTGTTGCACTTATGTTACTACCTTAGATCATCTATACAATAGATAGGTCATAGCCGTATACCTGAAGCAGTTTGTTTTGAAGCTCAAAAATTTTTGGTGGGGTGCGCGGGGTTTGTTTTCCTTTTGGTTAGCCCCTGTAACGGCTGCAACTAAATATACACATTGACATGTTTTTATTGCAAGCAAAGACTCAAATCATTCTCAAAACAAAGCAAAATATCGCAAACATGACGAAATTAATTAATACTTAAATAAATTATACTATTTAGAAATTGATAAATGTGAAATCGATTAATAATTACATAATAAATGCAAAATTTGGTTACGTTCATTTTCAAATTTGTATTAATTTATTATTATGGTTTATTTTTAGATTGATGATATTAATAGTGCAATAGGCCATTAATAAAGTTCCATTGTATAACCATGGCTATAAAACTGGTTAAATCAATATTCAAATGTTTTTCAAATATTAGATTACATTACGGGTCAAAGGCAACTTCAGAAAAGTTACAAAAGAAGCTTACACACAAAAACTAATTAAATATTAATAAAATTTATAATTTGTTATGTTTTTACTGTTTCGTTACACTCGTTAAAATGTCACTTTGCCTTTGAAGGTATGCAACCTGTGATGCACTATAAAAGGAAAACAAACTTTGTTGTTCTTTTTTGAGCTTCATAACAAATGGGTCTATGTCCTATCTATTGTATATATGATCGAAGGTTACTACAACTAATTTGAAAAAAAAAAGATAGTCGGTACTTAATTCAGATGGTTGTGACGTAAGCTTCATCTTTCAAGATAACAACTGTATTTCGTGTATTATGGTAAATCAAAAAGACAAGAATATCGGTGTCGCCAGTAACAACTGTTATATATGCTTTTCTTCTTCTTCTATCAGCATCATTTTCAGCATGAATCACAGTGTGGTCATTCGCTTCTAAGTGTTTTCTAAGCATGGTTATAAAGCACTGTTTGTTTTTATTATTAGAAAGAAAGAAATCTTTGCCAACTACAAGTGGAGAGCTTTCAGTAAACTTTACTGCCACTAATGATTGATATAGAATAATTTAAACTACTTAATACATAAAATGATATCTGATCATTTGCGAATGCGTATCTGATGCTTGAAATATTTTGTACTGGAAGCGGCATAGCCATCTAATAAAATTGTCGCAATACTATCTCACTTTCGACAACCGCGTTTCAGTCTTCAGCTCCTTTAAAATAGATACATTTGTACGGTGCACCATATACGGGATTCTCATCATTTTTCTGTACGTCTACATTTTGATGGCCTTTACTTTTCTTTGTTCCCAGGGACTACCCAGGGACTCTAGCCTAGAGTCCGGTCCCTAGCCCGTTCACTTAGCTCACCTTGTACCAGGCATACTCCCTTAAGAATTAGAAATCAGAGAGTAACAAATTCTCGCAAAAACAAAGTTTAACATACCAAAAGTTTAGCGCTTTTAAAGTAAAAACGCTCATAAATGGATTAACAAGATTTATGTTGTCCCAAAAAAATTCATAAATTCAAAAAAAATAAATATGCATTTATAGGTATTATAAAACGTATTTTGATTAATAAAAATATTATTTTCAACACTTCAAAAGCTTTCAGTTTATCGGGCAACAAAACAACATACCAACATAGGTACGCTGGTAAAATATTAAATGTTAAAAAATATTAAATACTTTTGAGTTATGCACGCCAAAAGTGTTATAAATCCATACTGCATCTAAGAAAATATTGCAAGGTTTGAAATTACATAATTCACTGTTTTATTAGGCTTTATGTATTTTGTACCTATAGCGGTGCATTTCTTGAGAGCATAATATAATCAATAAAACAATGCTATAATGGCGATTTTTATAAAATACACTTTGAATATTTTATATTTTGTTATATTTGCCAATCAGCCACTTAAAATATAAATTAACTGTTTCCTAGCTACGATAAGGCACCACAATAAGAAAATTTGAAATGTTTTTTTCTCGATTACAATACTTTTCCCATACTATGTATAAAAAAATAAAATCAACAATGCAGATAACAAGGTCATTTACGAAAATTAACAATAGGTAATAAATTAGATACTTATATAATAATCGCACCAAAAATTAAATTTAAATTAAAAACACAAAATGTTCTCTTGCTTTAATACGCCAGTTAAAAACCAGGAAGAATTTTGTATAAATGTTGTGAAGTGTGGACAAATTTCTAAAAACGTTGCTATTATATGGGGATGCGGTAATCGCAGATATGGTAAAAAATCAAATATAGATATGATAAGTATACCTACTTATCAAGTAGGAGTTGATAAAGGTTTCCAAGTTTTGGATTGGTGTTTACTTGCTGGAATAGAAAAGGTTACCGCGTTATATTATATTAAGTATCTATTCAAAATTTAGAAAAAAGCACAGCTGAGGTATCAATTTTATTGAGCACGTTGAAGTTTCTACTCAGAACTATGGAGCGCGATGAAGATAAATTTAAAGAACGAGGTATTAAAATAAAATTAAAGAGTAATTTTTTTTTAGTTTCGGATATCATGAAAGAATTTATGACAACTTTTGTATACAATTTCACAAATAATTAGAAGTTGATATTCAATTTAGCTGTGTTTTACACTTTGCATGATGAAATAACCACAGCTGTACGCGATTGCAAAGAGTAACGAATAAAAATGGAAGATATTATTGAAAAATTAATATCGAACCATTCATTATTTATTAAACGAGATGTGGATTTGCTAATTTGAACTTCAGAAGAAACATAACGCAAATTTTCTTTTGTGGCAAACTTCTAAAGCGTACATAGCTTTCGAAAATTGTTTATGGCCTGAATTTTCATTTTCGAGCTTTATCAAAATAATTTTAAAATATCAACATAAAAATGAAAATATAATAGTATAGCGGAAGTTTTCTAAAAGATAAGTAGGTACAATAAAAATAAAACCAATTATGAAACGATTTTTTTTATTATAATCTACTATTTTTTCTATTTTGATTTTTTTTATAGTTAAAAATTTAAAAACTGTATTTTTATGGGGGAGAGTCGGGTATTGGTGCGCACCTAAGCCAAACTTGTAATATTTCTGAAATGACAAAAGATTGGACTTACAGGTTTGCTATCAAGATTCTTTAACAGTTTGGCTGTAATATTCTCTAGTCACTTTTAAATAAAAATGCACATTGTGACTTTAAAATACTAATTTAGAAAAAATAGCATTGCGCACAATTACCCGACGTAATTGAAATTAGAAATTAAGATAAATGTTCGGTTACTATGGGAATAATTTCGTTGGCATCTTTATGTTGAAGCAAATGAAAAGATATCGATTTTATTTGATTCTATTATACGATTTTTATAATAAATATTTTTTTCTGAAATTCTAACAATTTATAAGTTGATGTTAAAATATTTTGTTTTTTTTTCTTGAATGCTTTTATTGACTAGCTTTAAATAATTCAATAGGTCTGCCAAAAATACATAAGTTTGCATACTTATATATTGCATTTAAAATAATTGACAAAACAATCGTTAGGTTTTTTTTAGAGGTAGGCGATACCAAAAATCGATATTGAATATCGATAATCGGTATTTGTCGATAATTATCAGAGTATATCGATAATTATCAAAATATCAAACAATAACTATCAATAATTATCGAAATATTAAACAGTATTATATTGATATATCAATAATTATCGAACGATAACTATCGATATTATCGATAAAAAGTTCCAGCTCTAGCTTTTTACGATATGACGTCATTTTAAGCTTATTGGCTATCTTCAGTCGTTATCGTTATTCTTTACTTACGGTTAAAATTTTAATATTTTATTTAAATCACTATCACTTAGTGACACAAATACAAAATATCAGTCCAGTTCCGGTTTATCATAATGGACCATTATTTCTGTGTCGTAAAATAAAATAAATAAATAAAGTAGTTTAATTATAAAATGTAGCACCGTTCGCGTTGGGAAACGGTGCAACGGAAGCGAGCATTTTTCCAAAGCAAACGCAGATATTACGAGCGTGAAGATTTGGTAGCAAAAGTAGTGCCAGAACGAACACGACTCGACGTATGGATAACGCGACACATCAAATTTTCATTCATTATATTTTGACACTAATGAAACCGTACGCCACTGTTTAATGCATTCATAAACGTGGCGATTCTGTCAGGACAGAAAGTAATAACATATAAGTTATATATAAATTACTGAATAATTATGATAATTCAACTGTGATAAGGCGATATTCATGAGCTTAAGTATTACATTTAATATAGTTTTTTCATAAAATTCATTTGATAACTGTTACATTTTTTTTTAGAATTATTTCATATTCTTATAATTAGCGTTTTATCCATGATTTAATAAAATACGAAATGGCTCTAAAAAAGGTTAAGGGAAATTTTGAACGTATGTTCGACAAAAATTTAACTGATTTGGTTCGCGGAATCAGAAATAACAAGGAGAATGAGGTTAGTACTTTGAGGTTATGTACATACAATTTTTGTAACTTCAAATTTCAATTCTAGGCCAAATATATTTCGGAATGTATGGAAGATATAAAGCAGGAATTGCGCCAAGATAACTTATCCATCAAAAGTAATGCTGTTGCAAAGCTTACCTACGTATGTAACTTAACATTTAGGTGCTTCAACGGCTCTTCATTTAAATTTTGGTTTTAGTTGCAAATGTTGGGATACGATATATCGTGGGCTGGGTTTAACGTAATCGAAGTTATGAGTTCAAACAAATTTACACTTAAAAGAATAGGTTATTTAGCGGCTAGTCAATCATTTCATTGCGACTCGGAGGTATCGTATTTTTACAAGTCACCTAAAAACGTTTCTTTTATGGGTTATGTTTTAGCTTTTAATGTTAACTACAAATATGATACGTAAGGAATTAAATTCTCAAAATCAGTACGAATCTGGTTTAGCTTTGACTTCCTTAAGTTGCTACATTAGCACAGATCTAGCACGTGATTTATCTAACGATATTTTAACTTTGGTGAGTACTTTTTTTTAACCCTTATATTATAAGCAATATGATACCCAAGCTTTATGGAAATTTTTGACACAAGGTGTGTATTTTAAAAGAGTATGAACAGATGGCGCTACTAAATCGGAAAGCTTTCTACCAGAATCAGTACATTTTATCAGTTACAGACATTTTTGTTTAATGTTGGTGTACCATTTACTATTAGGATCAATGCCGACAGAGCTACCTACCATATTTAGTTCTCTTAGTGAAACAAATGAATGTGGTTTCTTCTTCTTCTTCTGGCCTTATAAATTCATCTAGATTTGCTGTTTCTTTCATCTGATGTTAGATTTGAGAGGTTTTAAAACTTGAAATCAGGTCAAGCTGGTTTGTGTATGTGAACCACGAACATAAAAGAAGCAGGAATGGTTTTGGGATTACCCAGGATTATTTGTTCAATGAACTTCTTTAGTCGGATATGACTTGTTTTACATGCATCAGAATGATTTTTTCTGCCAGTTTTCTTGTGCATAGAAAGAGATGGTTGGAGGAGATCTTACATTCGCCCATACCCAAAGACACATTAATATACGTTTAAGAATAATTTAATTTAATAGTTGACCTATCAATTCTATATTAGGAAATATATTGTTGAGGTTTTAGGTCTCATTAAGACAATTCAAAATTGTCCGACGTTTTGGTCCATTTAGGTCCATTTTTTTTTTTAAATTACTGGATTATCATATGAAAAATATTTATATTTTTTATTTGGTACCAGTAAAATGCTATATATAAAGTGAACATCTAGTCAGTTATAACCAAATTTACAACTATACGGCACTGATGAGATCCAATAAGATCGAAACATGTCTGTCGTTGTTGTATAGTTTGGTTATGATTGATTTGATGTTCACAGCCTTGAAAATGGACCAAAACGTCGGACAATTTTGAATTGTCTTAATGAGACCTAAAACCTCAACAATATATTTCCTAATACACATTAATACAACTTGCTTATTTGTTTTTATTATTATATTTATATTTCCTTTTTCTTTGTTTTTCTGTTTCCTTTTTTGTTTGATTTCACCACAGCGTGTAGATACCCACTGGAAGGCTAAGTTAAGAAATTCTGTGAAGTCTGCGATTTTAATCCAGAATTTCTGCTTTGTAACTCAACCAACGGTTACATCACTCTACAGCTGTGGCTTAAATTAAAAGATTTGGTTTAACTAAATGCTCATGTAGTAGTAAATTTAATTCTTCTTTAGCCATTATCTGTCCACTCTTGAACGTAGTCTTCTCCTTTTCCCTCTATTTTTCTGTATCCTGCACTAGCTGTTACCAGCTCGTATTTGCAGATTTTTTGATATTGTCTCTCCACTTTATCTGCAGTTGTCTCTTCTCTTTGTTTATCTTGGTCGCCATTGCGCAATCTTCATTATTCATCGATCTTTTTTCTGTCATGCCACATGACCAGCCCAGCGTCACTTCAGCTCCTCCACTCGTCTTACCACATCTTTCACTCCAGTCTTGGTTTTAATCATATCGTTTTTGATTTTGTCTTTTATTTTATAAACTTTGCATTTTAAGTTAATTGGTATATCTGTACAGAGTGGCTCAATTTCGATCCTTCTTATGGGGAAATCGGTAACTATGGAAGATATCAAAAAATGGATGGCGCATCCTGGATCTCTTTTTTTGAGAAAATCTCAATGGCAAAAACCGGAATTTGCTATCTTTTTTTGTTTTTGAGTTATAGCCAAAAGTTCGATAATTTGACTTTTCTATAAAAGTCGATATTTTGGTTGTTTTTGAAGTTACCAAAATAGTGTCAACACTTTCTTCAGACACTTTTTTAAGGGCAACAAAATGGGATAAAGAGATTTTAAATATCTAGATTAGTTTCCGAGTTATAACATAAAGTTGTGTTTTTTTAAATAGAAACCATAGTTGGCTATGACATTTTTAAATGGCGTTTTTTATCCTCTTTTCAATGATGTATAACATGTAGGGTCTAATATTTTAGTTTCATCCCATTTTATTAAAAAATGTAATAAAAATAAAGAAGAATGAAAAATTTAATATAATAGTAACTGTTTTTAGTGGATAACAATAAAAAAATATTCAATACTTAACAAAAATTAAAGTAATTGTATTCAAACTGAAGTCTATTATTTTCAATACATATAACTTTGTCAAAACAAACACTACTAAATTGACATATAAAAAATTCCTTTATCAATTAGTTTTTAGTAGGAAAATATTAGTTTAGTTGCTGTAATTAAAATATTAAATATTTATTAGCAATTCTAATAATATGTTATTATATTTACCTGTTATTTCACGTAAATGTAAAATGGCTTATGAACACTATGAAAAATACGATATGTTGGAGTTCTTTATTCAAGCTAGTTATAATGCTGTTCTTGCATGTGCAACATAATATTTTAGTAATTATTATCTAACTAAACAAATATTTTCCTACTAAAAACTAATGGGTAAAAGAATTTTTTAGATGCCAATTTCGTAGTGTTTGTTTTGACAAAGTTATATTTATTGTAAACAACTGAGTTCAGTTTGAATACTTACTGTAATTTTTGTTAAATATTGAAAATGTTTTATTGTTATCTACTAAAAACATTTACTATTATATTAAATTTTTCATTCTTTTTTATTTTTATTACATTTTTTATAAAATGGGATGAAAATAAAATATTAGACCCCACATGTTATACATCATTGAAAAGAGGATAAAAAACGCCATTTAAAAATGTCATAGCCAACTATGGTTTCTATTTAAAAAAACACAACTTTATGTTATAACTCGGAAACTAATCTAGATATCTCTTTATCCCATTTTGTTGCCTTTAAAAAAGTGTCTGAAGAAAGTGTTAACACTTTTTTGGTAACTTCAAAAACAACCAAGATATCGACATTTATAGAAAAGTCCAATTATCGAACATTTGGCTATAACTCGAAAACAAAAAAGATAGCAAATTCTGGTTTTCGCCATTGAAATTTTCTCAAAAAAAGAGATCATTTTTTGATATCTCCCATAGTTACCGATTTCCCCATAAGAAGGATCGAAATTGAGCCACCCTGTACTTCTTAAAATGTATCGTAATTTCTTAAACGCTGCCCAATTTAACCCAATTCTTAATTCTTCGTGTTATCTCCGCCATGTGGTTGTCTTTGGAAAGTTTAATTGATGACCCAGATAGATGTATTCTGGAACATTTTCAATTGTATTGTCTTCCATAACGATATTTGCGTCGTTTAGATAATTTTAGTTTTATATGGATAGAACCAGCACTGTGAGAGACTTCAGAAAACCTTTTAAGGTTTATAACTCCTGAAAAGGGTTCGGAGGGCACTGAATAGGAGCTGGGAAATCGATTCGAAACCATCTGGTCTACAGATGGATCCAAAACGTTTGTAAGCACTGGAGTAGGAATAAGTGGTAAGAAACCAGGGGATGCGCTAAGCATAAACCTGGACTAACACGCAACTGTCTTCCAGACCGAAATACTGGCAATAATGACCTGCGCGGAGGAACTTAGGAAAATAATTGGAGGGCTTATGAAAATAAGCGCATCTGTATCATGACTGACAGACAGGCAGCATTAAAAGCTCTGGAGGGCGTAGAAAAACATTCCAGGGTTGTAAAGAACTGCCTTGATGCATTGGTGGGACTGGCACAACGCAACAGGCTTCACTGATGTGGGTGCCGTGGCACGTTGGTATCAAAGGTAACGAAAAAGCTGACTCCCTATCAAAGGAGGCTGCACTCAACAAACTAGTAGGTCTAGAACCAACTTGTGGGATTGCATACAAGACCGCAAAAGGGACTATCAAGAAACTACTAAGAAAGAAACATATTGTGTACTGAAGGAACCTTCCGGGACTGAGGAAATCGCGGATGTTCATTCGGGAGCCATCTGGGGACAAAATGATAAAAGAAATCCTCTAACTGAGCAGAACTCAGCTGAGAAAAACAGTAGGACTATTTACAGGACACTGCTGCTTAAATAAACACCTCAACAACATAGGGGTTGTCGAAGATCCTACATGTAGAATGTATGGAGAGGAGAAAGAAACTCCATACCACCTGCTATGTGTATGTCCAGCTCTTGCCTCACTAAGGCATGAATATATAGGGTGTCGCTATCCGACAACAGAGGAGATATTGAATTCACCCATTAATAGTGTACTCAACTTTGTTGAGGACATGAACTTGTTGGAGTAAAACTAGAAACGCGGGGTACAATGGGTCAAGAGCCTAAATGCAAGTGAGAGTAATTATTACAAACCACACCCCTTCAGAAGTAATAATAATACTACTCTGCAAGGCAGTGTAATTATGACCCTGTCTTCTTAGCTTCAGTAATGGGCGCTTACAGTTCACGCAGATCTCAAGTTCGTTTCTGCCCGCACTTGGAGTTGGTCGTGCAACAACGTTGAGCGAACATTGAGCAATCTTGATGTGGGTTTTTTAATGTGACGACGACTACACAAAACACTAATGTGGGCACCTTAAACAGATTTACGATTTTCTTCAATTCTTCTAATTTATCGAGTTGTACTAGACTTGTTCTGAGCTAACATGAACATATGTGTCGACCGTTCTGTTTTTTAAAAGTTTGGCCAGCTTCCAAAAATTGACTTTCATACTTAGATGGATTAACATGTCATCTGAAAGTTTACTACAATGAGGTCTCTATTTGGCCGGTCAATGAGACCTATTTTGCATCGCAACTTCGGTTCCACTATCTTGACATCTTCTTTCTTGACATCTTGACATTGTTGGATTTATTTAGTCTTTGGTTGGAAGGTAATTTATTTTGGTATATTGCGTTCTCTGAAGATAACAGAGGACTATGTTTTTGCTCTTCTATTACGCCTCTTTCTGACCTTAATGAGAGCGGATCGTTATGATCTTATAATACAATAACGTGTGCATAGTGTCAACGGGGTTTAAAAGATATAAATACATATAGGTTTGAGAGCACTTAGTAGCGCCATCTGCTGATAGTTTTTAGAATTAGATTAGAAGTTTCTAAAATTTCCATAAGGTATGCGTTCTGATTATAAAGGATCTAAGAGCACATCTATTTTAAATTCATATAGAAAAAAAAATAAACATGAGGTATCAATGTAATTTATTTTTTATTTGAAAGCTTATTTAAAGATATTAAAATGACATCAATCAGGAGTTGAACAACCGTAGCTATTGTATTGCGTAGATAGTGAAAAAAATAATTTACAACAATTTTCAATTAACAAATAAACGGCAGCAAAATTGTTTATTTACACCATTAGAAAGAGGAGAACATGCAGTTTCCAAAACTACAAAGAGCAAATTGATTTATTCACGCTTATAGGTACTTTCCTCACGACAGGTCACATAATGCTGATAAGTAAAATTGCCGTATTTGGTCATCAGAAAATCCTCAATTGAATCATGAACAACCAGTGTATCTTCAAAAATTTATTGTATGGTGTTCACTTCATTGTGTGTTCAAGGTGTGATTGGATAATTTTTTTTTTGAAAATGATGAAAACCGTAGGTGCTGTCAATGGAGAACGTTTTAGTTTAATGATAACAAAAATAAGTTTTGATATCAATTGGATAATATTGACTTGGAAGAGATGTGCTTTCAACAGAATGGTGCCATATGTCACACTGCTAATATATAACCATGGAAAAGTTTGGTAAATAAAGTATCTCAAGAAATAATCGTGTGAATTGGCCACCAAGATCGTGTGATTTAATACCTTTGGACTTTTTTTTCTTAGGAGCTTTGTTAAATCTCTAGTTTATCCCAACAAACCACCTACATTAAGAAGTGACCTAAAGAACAACATAATTCGTACCGTAAATTGGGTTTAACAAATTCATTCATACAAACGCTCGCATGGTGGACATTTGAATGATGTTATATCATCATCAGCGATGCCTTTGAATAAGTTTTCAAAATATATTACATTGATACCTCCTTTTTTTTAGTTTTTGTTTTATTTGAATTTAAAATAGGTGCGCTCTTAGAACTAGTTGCATAACTTGGAGTAACCCTTAACTATAGTTTAAATTTCTATTTTAACTAATCAGCACGGTTACAATCGGAGTTTAAATCATAGTCCAGGATTGCCCAGTGGCCATAAGGGTGTAACCAAGTTCAAAATTTTCAACTGTAGTTTAACCAATCAACATGGTTAAATACGAGGTTTAATCAGAGTTTACAGCTGAACGAGGTTTAACCGAAGTTGGTACAGCCGGCCCTAAATGAAAGGCTCTTATAACAAAGAAGATGTATGCATAGAAGAGCCATAATAGTTCTTAAATTTAATTCAACAGATGGCTTATTTTTGCTTTCTAGCGGGCAGGGTTATAACCAAATTTAAAATAATTTACTTCTGATTGGTTCAATTATTTATTAATTTTTTACCTTTTTTAAGACTGATAATATATGAATGAACTAATCTGAGCTACGTTAATGTATCTCAATAACAACTCTGCCCACCAGGAAGCATAAAAGAGTCATCTGTTGAATTAAGTTTTAAAATTTTGTGGTTTTTTTATTCCCTCTTCGATTATAATCAGAAATTAAATTAAAAGTACTACAACACAAAATTCTATTTTTTTTAGTTAAGTTCTACTAAACCTTACATTAGAAAAAAGGCTGTTCTTATGATGTATAAGGTTTTTCTTAAATATCCAGACGCTCTTAGACCAGCATTTCCAAGACTTAAAGAAAAATTAGAAGATCCTGATCCTGGCGTGCAATCAGCTGCCGTTAATGTTGTATGTGAATTAGCCAGAAAAAATCCAAAAAATTATTTAAGTTTGGCGCCTATATTCTTTAAACTAATGACCACTAGCACCAACAATTGGATGCTGATAAAAATTATAAAATTGGTAAGTTTTCTTTTCATTTTTTTAAATATGATTTCAACGCTTTCATTTTTGATAGTTTTCTACTTTTACAATGATTGAACCACTTCTTGGTCTTAAATTAACTGTGCCATTGGTTAATATCATAATGAGGTATCGAAATGTTTGCTTTTTAGATTTTGACCTTGCAATAATACCTACTATATTATAATTTTTTTGCCTAAGATTTTGCTTCTTGCCTTATTTTTAGTTCACTTTTTATTTTAAATTGTGTAATGCTGCACAATTTGGTTATAGTTTTTCCAAAATGCTCTAATGATATGTTTTAGTGGGGGGTTCTCAGTTCTCTAGGAATAAGCTTTTGTATTGACTGCACATATTTCTACAAATTTTTATTTCAAAAAAACTTGAACCGTAACTTACTAATTATTTTATTTATTTATTTTTATTTATTTAGTTATTTTAACAGAATATAAAAATAATTTTATAGAACGCCGTAGATTATGGAAATAAAAGTGACGCAGGCAATTCACTTGAAAATTTTTCAAAATTTATAAGATTTCCTTATGCTTCGTCAGTATATCAATTTTTATTCAATATGTTGATATAATATAAACATTTTTTTTAAATTTTATTTTTATAATAAATTACCAATGAGGCCAAACCACATAAATCTTGCAGTAGATTCCTAAACTTTTAGTTAGTTTTGATGGCACATTGCACTTCCAGTTATTGAAGTTTTACTATATTTGGGACCAAAGAGATTTACTGACCCTGTTTATAATAATCACATTAAGTTTTCTTTTTGGTCAGAATAAATTTAACTAAATGACCTGACTTTTCAGGGGTTAACTTTATCTCCCATCCTTACCTTTTGTTGCCACTGCCAATTGCCAAAGATTGAAAGTCATAAAGTACCTAGTGTGGTTGGAATATTAAAGCAGAAATTTGTGGCTTGATTGTTTATTATAGAATAAAGAAATCAAGAAAAGCAGTCAATACCTGGGTCGTTAAATTTTTTTAAAAATAATTTAATATGTAGAAAATTATTTTTTAACAAGTTATAAATCAGACTTTTTAACAATAAAATTGAACTTCTTTTGTGTAATGATGCTATTCATAAATTATTACATTTAATGACATCTGAAATACAATGATTTAAGAAGAAACTTTAGTGTGCATCAATTTATTGCTGATTATTGTAACGATTTACATTTTTTCATTGTTGAAAGCTTTTTATGTAAGTTTAACAAAATATAACAAACACATGAGGCTGATTTAACCCAGCCAATGCAAGGCAATTATTCTCAGTAAAAAGTTTTTGCATGTTTTTATCTCACATTTCAGGTTTTAGTTAAATCAGCATCGTTAGTATTTTATTTTTCACTAAAAATTCTATCATCACTGGGTAATTTCGTAAGTACTGTTCACATAGATATTAGTCATATTGCATTGTGTATGAAGCTTTGCAAGAGCCAATCAAATTGAAGTAGATAATATCTTCATTCCATACAGTGAATCCCCGATATTTTATATTTTCACAATTAAATTGTTTATCTAACCTAAACTTTTTACATAAATTCAAAAATTGGAAATTTTCTAATTTGGTTCAATCTTGATTCTAAAACAACTGATAAATGATGAAAGCAGCAAAAATAAAAATAATTATATAAAATCAATTTTACTATAAACCGCACATCCGTTAGTGTAGTAGAGCTAAAATTACGATTTAATTTTTAGTTTGGAGCGCTAACACCTTTAGAACCTCGACTAGGCAAAAAATTAATAGAACCTTTAACAAATTTAATTCATAGGTATGTGGTTTTCGAGTTTTAAGTCATTAAAAAGTAAAATTTAACATTGCAATTTTAGCACCTCGGCGATGAGCTTATTGTATGAATGCATCAATACAGTCATTGCAGTTTTAATTAGCATTTCTTCCGGTATGCCTAACCATCAGGCCAGCATACAGTTATGTGTACAAAAATTACGAATATTGATTGAAGATTCTGATCAAAACTGTAAGTTTCCTTAATTGATCTCCAATTCGTCCTAAAAATTTTTTTGTTTAGTGAAATACTTAGGATTATTGGCAATGTCGAAAATTTTAAAAACGCATCCGAAAAGTGTACAAGCTCATAAGGACTTAATTTTGCAATGTCTGGAAGATAAGGATGAATCGATTCGCCTAAGAGCTTTGGATTTGCTTTATGGCATGGTACTGTACCATATTATAAAATTCAAATTCTCAATTTAAGTTACCAATATTCTGTAGGTTTCCAAAAAGAACTTGATGGAAATTGTTAAAAAATTAATGCTTCACATGGATCGAGCGGAAGGCACAATTTACAGGGACGAATTGTTGAGCAAAATCATTTTGATTTGTTCACAAAATAATTATCAATTTATAACCAACTTTGAATGGTACGTCACGGTGCTAGTCGAACTTGCTCAATTGGAATTTGGTTCTAAACAAGGTAAAAACGTCTGTATTTAAAATATTTTGGTTTTTTAAAAAATAATTTAAGGTGACGTGATCGCTGCTCAATTAATGGACGTTTCAATACGCGTTCAAGCGATTCGCTCGTTTGCTGTGCAAGAAATGGCACAGTTGTTAGAAATTTACTCTTCTTCCAACCAATTTTCAATAATGCAAGATGTGCTTTATTCAGCTGCTTGGTTATGTGGAGAATTTTCTGGGTAAATTTGTACTCACTTCTAGGGACGATTCCACTTGATTGTTTGTGTTTAAATTTTAGTGAATTGAAGGATGTGGATCAAACTTTAAAATCTATGCTAAAATATAAACCTTTACCCCAACATATTGAATCTATTTTTATACACAATATATTGAAGTTGTTCGCTCGCGTGGTCGATAACTATGAGAGAAAGGGACAATATGATGAAATTATAGACTTTTGTGATTTAATGACGGCGAAGTTTACCGAAAGCATTAAGTCTGCAGAGCTGGAAGTGCAAGAAAGATCCAGTACCACTTTGGTGATAGTGGAATTGGTCAAGGAAGCTATACTCGAACGTGAGGTTTCAAAGTAACCCGAAATTTTAAATTCAATTTTGATGTTTTAGAAAAATCGGGTAGCGGTGACAAACTTATGGATGATAATATTCTTGAAAGTTCAGATACTCCTGAAGAATTTCAGAGCGTTTTAGGTCCAGAATTATTGGAATTATTTAACGGAGAATTGAATCCTGTTGCACCTAGGGCGCAAAAAAAAGTTCCTGTTCCTGAAGGGTAATAAAATAAAATTTCTACTATCAAATTTTAACCCCTTTTTTAGTTTGGACTTAGATGCCTGGATAAACGAACCAATTGAAGATTCCGAGTCAGATGACGATCCCTACTTTGAAGAAAGTATATTCATCAAGTCATCTGAAGGTATCAGAAGTGAGAAGTATCACGAACCAACTGAAGAAGAATTGGAGAAAGTAAAGAGTTTGAAATTTATTTAAATAAATTTATAAAAAAATTGCCTTTGCAGGTTCGCGAAGCGAGGAAGCAAGAACAGCTAAATAATCCTCATTACTTAAAGGGATCATCTAAGAAATCGGACAGAAATGGTAGTTACTATGAAAATGTTGACGATATTCCTATCGCTCAACTCGATCTGCCTATCAAACTCGTTTCTACTGGTCACAAACGATCTGATAAATATTTGAACTTTGATAAGTCTAAGAAGAAGAGTAAGAAAAGATCTAAGAAGCCTAAAAACAAACATGGAAGGTATGGTTTCTCATTTATTTTTAAAGTTATCTTCTTAAATTATGAGAATTGTTTAGTTCATCTGATGAAGCCGAAGTTCCAAATGAGAGGACTTTGATAGTTAACAAAAGTATGGAATTACCTGAAGGTGCAACGCTCTCTGATTCTGACAGTGCTCCTGATAATCTTGATGATCCTCACCGAGCATTAAACATAGACCTTGAAATGTAAGTGTTTTGTTTTTTATTGGCTAGCTTTATTGAATATTTGCTTTGCATGATCATTTTGGGACTGACTTTACTTTGGGTTAGTTTTAACTAAATCTAATTTTTAAACTTAACTCTATAACGCATAATTTTAGTTTTTACTGCAACATTTTATCAATTTTTTTCTAATATTGGTACAAAAATTGTTTTTATTTGATATGTTGGTTTAATTAATAAAAATACCAACTTAATTTATCAAATTTGTTTATTCGACAAACAATAAATTGAAATAATTAAATTAAAATCCAAAGAATTAAATACTAACAGAAGATTAAAATGTTGCAATATAAATCATATACGCAATTTCATAAATGTAGTTACTAACAAATAATTTGGGGCCAATAATTGTAGAATTTCATCACACGAACAAAATACCAAAGTGATTGAAAAAGTAGTTGAAAGCAAAGAAACAAAAAAAATTGAGAAACAGAAGAAGGTTAAAAAAGAGAAGAAGAAAAAGGTAAGAGGTGTGAATATAATAAAATTAAGTTAAATTATGTTACTTCTTCAGAGTGAAAAGTCTTCTAGTAAAGAAAAAGCAAAAGTTGCTAATTTACTAGATGATGTTGAGGATGATCAACCTAAAGTTGAAAAGAAGTCCAAAAAAGCTAAAAAGGATAAGAAAGATAAGCGTGATAAAGAAGGTGATTATTTTGTTTAAGTAATATTTTTCTGTCACCTTGTGGATTTGAATTATAGATAAGGGTTCTAAGAAACCTGTGTCGGGTTATGAGGAAGCTCTTGGAATCTCAACACCTAGTAAAGAATTTCAGTAAATAAGATTGAGGTATGGTGTGATGTGAGAGGAATTTTCCAGCTGTGATCATCATATTTTACTTCTCAAAATTTTGCGTCCAGATATAAATTTTGAGAAAATATATTTTTATTTGTTTAGAACGGACAGTGCAATTAATTATGCCTTCATTGCACACATGAATTTTTCATATCATTTATTTAATGTATGTTGGTCAAGTACAATAAGTATGGTAGTGTATAAAAAAACGAATGAAAAATATTTGTAAATTTTATAATCTTATGTGTTAACTTTTGCATTTTAAATTATTTTTTAATTGCTTTTTATTATGCTTTATACAAAACGTAAGTTATAATAATATCTGTGCTTTAAAATATTTTATGTAAATGTAATATCATAAGATTTGAGAAAATGTTAAGTTTTAATTTCAATATTTATGTAACAAATAAATGATATAGTAAGTAGTTTTGTGAAATTCATTTATGGGCATGCTCTTCCACCAAATAGCACTCAACATCAAACGTCAGGGTACTAACAATAATTTATTTGCCTTGCAATTCTGAAACGCATGGGCTTCACAGTTTGAATTTCCAAAGTTTGTTTTACTTTATTAGGCCAATAACGCATATTGCGGTGACCCCGACAGAGAAATTACTTTTGTTTTTTTTGTGCTAATATATATGGTTTACTTGGAGTGTAATTATGGTTAAACTGAAACGTTACCAGGGCGGCTTAACTGAATTTTGTAATGTACTTTACGCGCCACTGAACATTTTCTATCAATACTGCTTTTGAACAGAATTCTTTTCTAAGGATGTTGCTTCTTAATACAAAGCTTTTCCTCTGCTTAAGACCAATAAGCATAGTAAAGAACCACCCCTACAAAAAGTGCTTCCATCAAGTAAAATGGAAAGGATTTACATAAGAGGAGGTCCATGACATGGAGCTAAATTGGACAGTGGTATGGCCACTGTTACTCACGTGGAGAGATTGTGACAAATCGGGTTTTTTAAGATGAAGGTTATCTACAAATTGCAAGTATTTGCTTATTATATCAAAACAACACTGGAGAGGATTTGAATCGCTGGAAATTCCGCTGTGCTTATAAAGTAGAATATTTTATTAATAAATGCCAAAATCTGCTACGTAATCAGCAGATCAGACTTATTATGTTGATAATAATATTTCTTTTTACTTGTAATTAGTTTAATCATTATTATGGAAAGACCCAGGTCATGAGGTGATTGTTGTTTTTGTACTCAGGTTTAATGACAAGGGGACATTGTCAAGTAATAAGGTCAAATTGAAAATAAAATTAACTAGGTAATAGTAGAAAACAAAAAGTTTTATCGTTGATTGAAAAATAACAAGATACGCAGCCTTATGAACAAAAACGTGCCATAGAAATGTGTCGACATGTAGATGGCGTTAGTTTTGCTTCTTCTGAAATACCCTACATGGCGCCCACAAAACGGCTATATTTGACAAGTTGTTTGTAAATTCTAACCTATATTTATTTGACGTTTTCAGTGGCGGATTAAGCACTTGAGAGGCCCCAAGCGCAATTCAATTTTGAGGCCCCCTTCAAATATTTTTATTCTACGTGCCCGTTTTTTACTTTAGTATGCATTGGCAGATTTAACTATTGGTGACGTACAAGTCCAAGTTGCCCCCCCCCCCCTTCAATTTTTTTGTTTGTTTCAAAATATTTATTTCTAATCACACATAATACAGCAAAAAATAAAACAAATAATAATATTTCTTTAAATCAAATAAAAGGTCTGTTTGGCACCACAGTTTTAGCACTACCCTAACTACACTACTACAAATTGATTGGTGTAAAAAGTGGGTTGGTAATTGTACCACCAATCAATATGTAGTAGTGTAGTTAGTGTAGCACTAGGACTGTGGTACCAAACAGACCTAAATATTTAAATCATAAATCCGTCTCAAAAGCGAGAGGCTGGTTATTTATTGGTGGGTAAGCAGGTTCACTTTTGGTGTACGAAATTCATGGTCCCACGCTTTTATATTGATGTTTTCAAGAAGCTTTGTTTGTTCTTATTAAAATTATTTTTTACTTTTTAATGCATCTTTATAATTTTAAATAAAAGGTTTTTTTAAAAAAATTTTAATTATCATTAAATTTTTTAGTTCTTTATTTAAACTAGCATAGCTTAATTCCACCAGAATTTTCTAATTATGTGTTTGGAATACGATTGGAAATCTATGTTACTTTTCACCCTGTATGATAAAACTGTTCAATGCGCAGCGACGCATGCACTTTATAATTTTTAGTTTTTTTTTCGATTTTTTGATTATTTTTTGAAATTTTAGATAAACAAAATTAAAATATGAAAATGTTTTGCAAGTAAAAGCTGTGTGCCAAATTTCAGATCTTTAGGACGTCAAAAACTTTGTTAAAAATGCCCTAAAAAAAGTCCATCTCACACGGACGACGGACAACGCTCACATCAAGTTAAATAAAAGCTTTAAAAAATAAAATCACATTCATTTTGGCATTAAAATTATATATCATTTGTGCGCGTCAGTGGCATTAATGTTTTTCTCGAAAATCTTAAAAACTCTGGGTACATACAAAAATAAAACTTGGCAAACACACGCAAACCAAACACAAACGTTCAAGACTGTTTTGAATCAGGAATTGCAAATTTTAAAGAAATTTTGTATTACCAGGTGTTACTCAAAAACTATTTGGGTGCAAACAAAAATAATGTTTGCACAAACAGGTACAAACGATTTAGACTACTTTGGATACAAAATTAGAAATGGGGGGGGGGGGCGAGGACATAAACCTACATTTTTCTCTCTTTTTGGAATTTTACGTTTCTCACATCCACTCTAAAACTAACAATAATAATATTATTTTTTCTCTCTATTTTTTTCTTCTAATTTTTGCTATCAGTAGTGTACTTACATACTTTATAGCAGGGCCGTATATAAGGGGTGGTTTTAGGGGTTTAACCCCCCCATGGCATAGCAAAGGAGTAAAAAAAGGGTCTAAAAACGGATTTTTTCGGTAAAACCCTTCCCATAATATAAAAAAATTTTTTTAGGTGAAACCCTTCCTATGACTTATGTCTAGCTGCGGCCCTGCTTTATAGTAAATAACGCATTCATAAGAAAAGGTGGAATTACCAATATAAAAAAATTACAAACTGCCAGAATTAAAATTAAAATATTTAGCAGAGCCGCCACAACATCGTAAAATAATTTACTGTAAATAATATTATAAAAAAAGTTTTAAATTTGAAATTTTAATAAATTTGTAAAATTAGTAAGCAAAGTGGTATTTTCATAAAACCAGTTATATCTGACGATATCAGTTTTACGAATAGAATCGTGAATGAGATTGAAACATGTAATCCGGTAAAGTATTTTTTTAATTTCACAATTTTTTTCATTAATTATTCTAATAAACGTTGAATCCTGAAGACGGTCCTGAATGTGGCTATTGTTGTGATAACATTTTTGTAAAGAAGTATACAATTTAATATCTACCTGTAGATTATTACTTAAGACCTATTCTCTACTATAAATTTTTGATAGATCAATATTATATTGTTATTTTTATTTCTCCTTGTCTAACAACTTTGGTTTTCCAATACACCCTGGCAATTACACGAGGTTTTATCACTTATAACCGTTAGATGACTTGGGTAACAATAGACCTTTACTTACAGTACCTATACCTTTCCAAGAATAGGTACTTAACAAAAGAATAATCTTTAATAACTTAATAAGCAGAACAACAAAAGATTGAACTATGCAATTACCTTATATGTCAATTTAAAAATGTTTTGCATTGTTTTGTACTTACAATTTTTGAAAAAAATGTTACAAAAAGAAGTCGGTTTAAAATATGTTTTGTTTAAATAAACAAATTTTGAGGCCCCCCTAAATTTGGAGGCCCCAAGCGCGCGCTTCATGCGCCTGTGCGTTAATCCGCCACTGGACGTTTTAATCGCATTTTCAAACTTTGAGAAAAGCAAAGTTTATTATTCATTATTTGAAATATTATTTAAACAACTTGTCAAATATAGCCGTTTTGTGAGCGCCTTGTAGGGTATTTCAGAAGAAGCAAAACTAACGCCATCTACATGTCGACAAATTTCTATGGCACCTTTTTGTTCATAAGTCTGCGTATCTTGTTATTTTTCAATCAACGGTTTTATCTTATTTCAAAACTGATGGCAGTTGAACAGTAAAGAAATTATTTGAAATTTTTAATTGTATGATTTTATTATTCTCAATTTCGAGTCCTTCCAAATTTAATGTTCAAAATTGACTAAATTTTTTCATTTAAAAGCAAATTTATTAAAATTTTCACCATAATCTTTTTTGCTGATCGGAAATCTGAAATAATCAAAGGGAAACTACAAAAGCGAAAATTGTTTGAAACTTCACAAGAAGGGCTGAAAAGTCATAATTGGCATAAAAAAATATGCAAATATAATTTTTTAGGGAAAATATACTTTGATGTCGTCGACCATTGTCTTATTAAAAATATTCAAAGAAATTGTTTCTATAAAATTGAACACTGATTTTCAGGAAATTAGCAATACGCAATAAAAAGAATCGAATCTTGAATAAAATCAATTTTAATCGTCGTTTGAAAGCTACAGTGAAATATCTTGCAAAAATACGATTTTGAGTTAGGTATTGAATTAAATTGCTTAACACCCATTTTATTTAATGCCACATTGAAATATTTCAATATAATATTATAGTCCAGTGCAATTAGTCATTATAAATGAAAAATGACGGAACCCAGCTATAGTGAATGGATTTTAATGATTATTGATAATTTTATGAAAATTATCGCTGTTTTGAAAATCTGTAAATTTAAAAATCATTTAACGTAAATAATTATAAATTTTTATAAAAACGATGATCATGTAAATATTCCGAGGTTGATGGAGTTTTGACAGATTGTTTGGGGGTACTCTAGAATGTACATATATCCTAAGTTTTTGACTTCGAATACCCTGTCCTAACTTAAGGGAGGGGGCAAAAACCTTGAAATTTTTGGACTTTTTTTTAGTTTTTTACTTATGTCTCGTAAACTAAGCATATTTTGGATACCATAGTTAATTACGAAGTTGTAGAGTACTGCCTTTACTAAAATTTGGTTGGTAAAGCAAATTTTTAAACCCAATATTAACCGAGATACAATCGATCAGTGTTTCAAAATGTAAAAAAATTACCGAAAAACGAAGGTTTTTGCCCCTATAACTATTTATTCCCATCATTTTCATGTTAATTATGTTAATCACTAATTAATACCAACATCTCGAAACATCTGACTACCCACCCCTCCGCCTCTTATTCCCCCAAACGTGAAGATGCCTTATTTTAATGTAAGAAATGCTAATTAATATGAGCATCTTCATGTTTGGGGGGGGGGGATTGGTGGTCATAGATGTTCCAAGATGTTCATATTGATGAGTGATTAACATAATTAACATGGAAATGATGGTAATAAATAGTTAAGGACTGTTCATTTTACTTTTCGGACAGCTTTAATCGGCTGTAATAATTACAATTGTCAGCCGATTTTTTTCTAATAAGCGTAATTTATTTAACACGAGTGTCAGCTATTGCATACCACCTTTGGTTCCTTATTTTTATCAAAAATTAACATGATGAAGCGAATGAGCTATCAAGCTCGAAAACTTATCTCGCAAAAGTGATGTTATGAAAAATGATCTATTAGAATTAGTGCAAAAATAGTACGATTTTCGAAGTCAGAGGTGTTCCAAATCATTAAAAAAATTTGTAAGATTTATACGCTTTATGATATACTAAAATGATGACATAGATAAGGGGCTGGAGTGATGTAGCCGAAGAGAAAGTGTTAAAGCTGCTCAGTTTAGCAGAAATATCTTTGTACAAAAAATTTCAAAGAATTCTGGAGTTAGTGCTGGCACAGTGTAATCTTACCACTGTGTAATTTTACGTTTTTAAATTGCAATTTAAATCTTTTAACATGAATAACTCGTGGTGAAAAGGGTGGTTAACTCTTATACCCAGCGTCGAGAGCAAAGATCTCGAGGATTCTTTACTTCGATGCTTGTCTGGCAGCTAACTAAGGAAAATTAGGAGTGAGCGAGCGTCAGTATTGTAAATAAAACTCGGAAGAAACTAGGAGGTGGTTTTATTTAGCAAATAAAAGTAAACAGTGAGGTTGACATGTTGGAAATCCAAAAAGTGCCATCTGACTGCAGATCAACTGTTGAAATAAAATTCGTTAAATTTCATTTATTGTTCGCTGCAATTGGCCACCTGCAAATAGGAAACCATATCTTACTATATTAAGAGAAAGGCGGAGGTTAATTTTAGGAGTGATTTATAATAGCATGATTAGTAGGGTCGAAAGAAAAGGCAATTCGAGCGAGTTTTATTAAAGCTTTTATTTCTTATTTATTATCGAATTTTGAGACCAAATAATAATCCTTTGTGCGGCGATAGTATCGTTAAGCCGCCGGAGGTGCACCGTTCCTTTTTTCCAAATTAAAAAAAAATAACGGAGCCTCCTTATACCGGGTGCTGAATGAGTTAGGCGAACATAGGATATTAACATGTAAAAACTTATTTTTGCAAATTCCTGCTTCCCTAATTATTTTAGAGAAAAATTGAAAGACACAAATATAATGTATAAATATAAACTACGAATGATAAGAGCATTAGATTTTATCTAGCTTTTACGTAAATGGTCAAAAAATTCTTTTGAAATTGTTAAAACTTTTATTTATCAAACTTGCCATGTAAGTTTCCGAGGTGATTATTTTTGATAAGTAATAAAAAACAATTGCACGTTGTTGACAGTTTTGCACTTTATTAAATTTTAATTTCATAAAATGGAATATTACCTTGGAAACTTATACATGGCCAGTTTGATAAATAAAAATTTTAGCAATTTCAAAAGAATTTTTTGATCATTTACGTAAAAACTAGATAAAATCTAATGCTCTTATCATTCGTAGTTTATATTTCTACATTATATTTGTATCTTTCAATTTTTCTCTAAAATAATTAGGGAAGCAGGAATTTGCAAAAATAAGTTTTTACACGTTAATATCATATGTTCGCCTAACTCATTCAGCACCCGGTATAAGAAGAGCACCTACGCCTTTCTTTTGTAAATAAACGTAAGTTACGTTTAAAGATAGGTCGTCCAGATATTCTATGTTATGAAAACTACATTTCTGATTAAATTTTTGCACCTGTCCGGGAGATTGAAAATTGTTGTTTGAACGCTAGCTACGTCGATTCCGTAAGTCAGTGAATATCAAAGGAAGATGCTCAAATTCCAAAACAAAAAACGATGCTACTACCAAGAACCACGGTAGCAGTCAAATCAAACAATTCCGTAATTGGTGGCAATGGAAATCTTTTGTACAGCTGATAATGAAATTTAGATTGTGAAGTCTGAAGATTTAGATTTTCCGAATGATAGGTACTACATAACTAAAAAAAGCACTTCATTTGTGAAAATAACGGGACTATTAAAAATTATTTGAAGGGGTTAAAATCTATTGAAAAGTGCAAGAAAAACTTATTGCTCCTACTGGCCAGGGCCATAAATAAATAAAAATTTTATTTGAATTTTTAACAAATTTTAATAATAAAAAAATTTGGTTGGGATATTCTCACTGATTTGGAAGGAAGAGCGCACACAAAATTCAATGACACAGACATTTTTTGATATTTGATCGTTTTTATTTTGTGGGATCTGAAGTTCTGCAAATCCGTCAAAACCTGAAAAAAATTTGATAAAGTAAAAACTGAAACAGTAAAACTTTTATGTTTTGGCTCACACTCCAGGAGAAACAGGTGGTGCTAGGCACACCTGTGGCTCGATACACAGAAATAATTTCTACCATTTACAGAAATTTTTTTTTGTAAAACTAAATAAATTTTGGCGGAAGGGGGCCCGCTGTGGATCTTGCATCAAGACCCGGTCTTGATTTGCTACGTTACTGGATTCAGACTTAAAGTTAGTGACATTTTACATAGGTACTAGTACAAGAATATGATAATCGGATTGTTAACAACCCAGGAGAAGTTCATCATCCGGTACCCGGATTTTAAAAATTTTCACTATTCAGGATGATAGAAAACAGTGCAAAAAGCAATAGTAAACCAAAAAATTTTGCAGACCATATTGCAAATAGGGCTTACAATTTAAAATACAAGAACATTTCATTAGCTGTAAGATAAAGTTAGCTCCGCCCACCTCCAATTTATTTATCGATGATGGATGTTAATCGAACGTAGTTGCGTTGTCAAAATCGACTACGCTTGTCGCTGCGCTCCCTCCGGTCGCTTTCTAACATTCCGAGTTGTTTTGACTAACAACTCGACAAAGGTGCTACTAAGAAGGTGCTAGCAAGAAATCTTACTTTTTTGTCAAATTTAAGCCAAAAATACCCCTAAAAAGTGAAATTTGCTCGACATTAACTGTACGATGGTGTAGGTACAACTAAAGGTGCTCCGACGATTCCCACTCTCCGAGCGTAAGACAATATCCGAGTGCACGGACGGGTGGCAGAATAAGTCAATAGTTTGAAATTGCAAACTTTAAAATCAATGATTGGCTAAACTAATCGGTATTGGTGAGTTCCGTTGAGTTATTTTTTATAAATTTTCGTGTAATTGTATTATATTGAATTGAAATGTATCGAAGTCTGGAAGTGTATTAATATCTTCGAGTACCGGATAAGGAACTAGATCCTAATAATAATAATAAGAAAGTCTATAAATCTGTCCTGGCTGCTCGATCAATCACTCAATCGTAATTGGTTCGTTCATTTAGTGCTACCAACTTAAAAGTAGTAATTCCATCATAGCGTAGAGGTGATCTAGTTAATTATAATCTGATAACTTAAAAACTCGTCTACGGATGGGTTAGTATTTTAAAACTCGATTGAGTTTTCAGCGGAAGTGGAGCTTTATAGAACTGAATTGGGACTTGCTTTATGTGATTACCATGGACTTGAAAGGATTATGACCCGCAACTCCCTACATGAAAGCTTAAAATTTGCGAGCTCTTTGTATGTCAAGAGTCCCAATTATTTTCGTTTATTTAAGCCACCAGAGAGTAGCAGGAGGAATGCACGCAACGAATAGGTTGGTAAAAATTTGGACCGTGGAGTGATGTGACCGCTGGTTGAGTACAGAGCGGAAATTCTGGGTTGAAATCGCAAACTATAAAAAATTTTTAGCTCGGCCCATCCATGGAAGGGCAGCTCGATCCCGGGGGGAGGTGATTTTAAGTTGGTTTGACCAACGACAACGAGTAACCAGGGTGCGTTGCGTATCTTAAAAGATTTCATGCTAGAGCAGGAATAGCAACGTGCTGGTCTTTTATTTATATGTATGATTTGAATAATAGGGCAGACTTTTTATAGTTGGTAGTGCTCCTAATTTGTCACAATAATTAGAAAATAATACATTTTTTTAGTTGACCTTAGATAATACTGTTAAGGTTTTCAGTGTTGAAAATGTAAAAAATTAATTAATTATAAAAAATGCAGTCAAATTAAGAACACTGCCAAATAAGGCAAGTTTTTCCTGTAAACTTTTAACTCGTGAAATTATCAATAAATTTCTAATGACGGATGCTCATATTATAATGAATTTTATTACGTTCAATTAACACGATCGTTTTTTAATCTTTATCTTTAATTATTACTTACTAATAATTTGTCTTATTTTATTATCCGACATTCTTTATTTTTATCTGGAATGTTAATATGTTCGACAAACAGACGTCCAAAGATTTTAAGCTCTTAACAGTAAGGATATGCTTACACCGTGAAGCGAAGAAGAAGAACAGTAATGACACAGTTGTAAGCTTCTGACACTAAATCATGGCAGAAATATAGCCGTCTTCTATGCTGTGGGTAGTGGAGGGAGAACGTTCAAGAGCTGTTGTATAAACTAAGCCGACCAATATTCGTTTCTGCACATTCATCACTGCCATCATTTACTGTCAGAACTTAATCGATACAAGTTACATTGTAAATACGAAAGCATTGCTTCTGAAACTAAGCTGTCTGTCGATAGAAATCACAAACTCAAATAAGAAGCAAACGCTAGTTTGAGTAATATTTGTAATGAATGCAACTTTTCCTTTAGTCGGAAGCACAGAGGTTAAATGCATTGACCGTTAATTCTAAATAGCTCGGTTCGAATCCGGGCGAAGTAAGAACATTATTCTGCCGTCTCCTCTCGGAAGGCAATGGAAAACCACGGAGAGTAATCTGGCAAGAAAGCCATTTAATGTTAAAAAACTTTCAACGATGCTTCTGTCAAGAAGCATAGGAAGAAGAAGTTTAAACTTGGCAAGATAATTATACGAACATTACTTAAACATAATTTAAATAAAATGGGGGGAGGCAATCAACCAGAAGAGGCGCTTTAATCAGTGTAATTGTTAGAGATGAGATTTTTAGGTTTTTACCTTTTTTTTATTTTACGTCTTATTTTTATTTTATTGGTACCAAAATTCGTTTCATGAAAAACTACGTTATTTAAGCCCTATTTATTTTTACCTTTTTTGTTTTTTTTTAATTTTTACGACCTATTTTAGCATTTTGGCAACCTTTTTTTCATTTTTAAGACATATTTTAACATTTTGGAAACTTTTTTTTAATTTTCAGTTTAAATAGAAAAAAAATCTCATCCTTACGAAGCCTCTAACTTAAATTAAAATTTTTTTATTATTTTTTTTAAATTTAAATTTGTTGCTCGGTGGTGGCAGTTCACCAAATGTGCCAACCTAAGAAAAATTACAAATTTTCAATGGGTATCTAAGAATGCTTAGGTATAAAATCTTTGTTTTAGTACTTTTATAGGACCTTTTTTTTGTGTTTATAGGACCTAAAATAGCGTTTTTTAGAACCTTTTTAGGTACCTTTTTTTGATTTTATACGACCTAAAAATCTCACCTCTAGTAATTGTTTGTTTACCTTTTGAGAAAAATGCACATTTAATGAAAGAAGTTAGGTAAGCTGATGAAAGTAGAATAGTCAAAAATTTACTTATGAACTCGTGACCGTTGAGAATTCAATACGGCACTGCTGACCTAACTCATCACCTTTGTTGTTATCCTTGACGTACTCCAACATAGTGTTAGAAGATCGTAGTAAGTTGATTTCCTATTCCGTGTTTGAATGCATACAAATTCCAGTCTCAATAAGGTAACCTTATGGCCACCCAAAGCCATTTAAGGATCGCTACTTTTTGGGTACTATTTAGTTTGATCTGTGTTTAGTTTCAGAGCTGAAATTACGATTTCTAATCTTGAACTTCAAGAACTTTCTTCGGTGGATAGTGGTAGCGAGGTGGCTGTAAAAGCAAATAACAACTCGAAAACCAAAATCTTGGAAAAAAACACATCGATGGAGTTAGCTGGGGGGGGGGGGGTAAATGGAGTTATTTATAACAATAACAATTTATTATTATACCACGTTCTTTTGATGTTATTTCGTGGGGAAACTTCGAGACATAAAGTCGTTGATCGCTTTGTGGTAAAACCGCAGACTTATTGGTGGTCAGTTAAGTTTCGAACGAAATTTTTTTAACAAAAAAGGAAAGTTTCTTTTGAATTCAAACGTTCAGAAACTTAAATTTGTAATAGATATATAGTTTTGAATTAAACAAATAAAAAAGGAACAAATAAATGTAAAAAATTGGGGTTGATTTTGAACAGCAATGGTTAGAATTTCCATCTACAAATTTTTGGTTTAAAATTTATTTTACACTTAAGGCCCTTTGGGCAAGTAACTGTAACTTTGAAGAAATAGAATTTGAACTTCCCATTTGTTAAAAAATAAAATCAGGGTCTGAAACGGCACGCCTACCTTTTTAGAAACCGAAGAAGTTATCGCGAGAACAGCCAGCTTCTCGTATAGCGCGTACTTGACGGGTTTAACTTTAGTTTCAGTTTTAGTTTGTCGGCAAAAGACTAGGCGATAGTGCGCGTTTGCTCGATTAACGAGCCGCGACTTCGTGCTGCTCGCGCCGGCTTTTTATTTTCAAAAATTTATTTTTAAATTTTTACCGGTCTGTGATTTTTCTATTTATTTTTGATTAATAAAAGGTAAGTGTAATTTTTATTTTCTAAGAGATAATTTTTAAATTTTGCACGATTTCAAAAGTTTAATATTTGGGTTATAAACTAACATTGAATTTTTTAAATATCAAACATTTGCTTACAAATCACCAATATTAGCGTTAATTTATTTTAGCGACAATCGTAATTTTAATTAAAAAAATCTAATCGATTCTGCGATTTTCATATTGCTTATTAATTTAAAAGTTAATTACTTTTTTAAATTTACCGCTCTAATGGAATTTTCAAAATTTTGCGGAGTAAAAATAACGAAAGAACTAAAATTTTGACATTGACCTTATTTATCGGCTGATAAATTAATTATGAGCTTAGATAATATAAAAATTTATATTTATATCTGCATTTCTATAAAAGTAATGATTTGATTTATATGTGAGCAATTTTTTATAATGTAACTCAACAAATTAAAAGTGACTTAAAAATATACAAATATTGTTTGGCATATAAAAAATAAAATTAAGTTGGAAAAATTACAAAAGCAAAAAATAAATAAATTCGTATAAATTACATTTAAAATTTCTAGTTTTTTACACGATTAAACTTGAGGCGATCTTTTTGTATTAACTTAAAAATTATATTAACATATAATGGATGTTATTAAAAATTGAGCAACCAATTTCAATTACAGGGTCGTCTGAATTAGCGCATAATTAGCAGAGATAGAAATCAACTTTTTATCACTTAGCCTATTAACAAAATATTTTGAATTTTAATCGGTTCGTGTTATGTAACAATTATTAAAACAAAAACAAGAAATTATTTTTAACTTTCCTCATTATAATATAACGTGCATAATATAAATATGTATATTAAAAAATTGGAAGTCTGATGAAAAGTATAAATATTTGATGGCTTATTGGATAATTATACCTGTACATAAAATACCAAGTTAGATTCATAGGTATTACAAAAATGTGCGAATATAATCAGCTATTGTTTAAACTAATCAAACTAATGCAGGAATCGTATAAGAGTAAACAAAACTAATCACAATTCGTATCGCATATTATACCGAAACCAAACAGAAATAACGGTTAGCAAATTGTTCTTTATTGTTCTTTCTAAGTTCAATGAATAAAATTTCAGTTTTCTTTTTATTATTAAAATTTGTATGTTCATTATCCGATTCGGTTGATTATAATCGGTCATTGAAGCCTGAAAATTAACATTTTTATTTCTGCATCATAATCTCCTCTCTTAATTGCTTGTTTCAAATTATTAGTGACCCTTACATTTTTAATTCCAAAAATTAGAGTTTATACTATTTGGGGAAATCCTAATTTTCAGATATTCCAAATTATGCAAACTTCCGAATACATTTTTGTCGTTTTCGTGCTTCCAATAATACCCCATACATCATTTTTAGTTATGAAAAGAAATTCATAACAATTTTTGGAACTTCCAAATTATTAATAATCTAAAAATAAAGAAAATTTACTTGTAAGTCTCGGCAACATCCTGAATAATGTAAAAAGGAGTTGCAGTTAAACAAGTACCTACTAGTATATACTTAAATTTTTCCTGGGGAAGTATTATATATATCTAACATGACGGAAGAAAGAGTACCAAAAAGAAGGCTGCACTCTTTCTTCTATGTTGAAATCTGAAAACGGGACATTTTGGCGTCTCGAAGCTTTCCTCAGAGACACCGGGATGAAGTACCAAAAAAGAGAGTCCCGTTATATATACTGTAACATGTTACAACTTGGGACACTATCACAACTTGGGCCATTTTACACACTATTCAGAAAACTCAATCTAGCAAAGTTGCATCTATGTTTTTTTATTCAGCACCCTGAATATCTGTTTATTATATGTATTTCAAAACCAGCAGCATGGTGTAAATCAAACACGGATAGACTAGAGAACGAGAAACCGCGGTTCTAATCCCGGTTGCGTCGGATATGTGGTGTGATCTAAAAAATCCAAAATTGATATTGTCTGCCCGTCTGCCCAGCGTGGCGAGATATGGGCAAAACCTTCTCTTTTTCCCCCCACTAGGGGGGGGGAGGCCTAACGTTCAGGAGTGGATGAATAACGGCTGATGAAGATAAAGTTATGTATTTCAAAGGTCCTGGATTTAGTCGCGTGTGATAGTTTGATAAGAGTGCATCACTGTGTTGAAAAACTTCTGCTAGGGCGGTGTGGCTGTAACGTGTGGTAAATTCATATTTTATTATATTTATAGCAAATTTTGTTGTGAATTTAATGGTTTTTATTTATTTTTTTTTTAAATCTTCCTGCGTTTACAACTTGGGACAGTGTGTTGTATAGTATTGTTAATATTTTCCAGATTCTAAAGGATTTTTTTACGTGACTTTTAAAGGACAAACTGATTTATTGTAAAGAAGAATTATTGTAAAATTGTAAGAAGTATTTAAGATCTAAAAGATTCTTAGAGATATCTAATAAATACGGGTTCCATTAGTGACTTTCTCGATCATAGCTACTTTTTTTTATATCTTAAAATATTATGAATATTAACTTGTGAAATCATAATGAGTTACTAAAAAGCAACATTTATTTTCAATACGTGTTTTTTCCCCAATTTTTAAGCTTAGATTTGAAATATTTTATGGTTTTTTCATTTGAATTTTCATTTCTGGTAGACTCAAAGTAGGGATTTTATTCATATGTAAGGTTTTTTGAATTTTTAAAAATTTTAACTCAATTTATTTATTAATTTATTATTAATTTATTTATTTTCAGATTTAGATTTTCATAATTTTTATTTTTTTTATTATATCTATCTGATGAGCTGAAAGAACAGCGAAACAATATTGTAATAGATTAGAATATATTCACATTAATAGTTTTCTTAACTTTTTTTATATTTACTGCTATGTTGTTTTTATTTTTTTTTTTAAGAATGTACTTATCCCATATTGTGAGCGGCTCAAACAACTTGATTATTTAGTTATTTTAATAACTGTCCCAAGTTGAAATACTGGGTTACCTATGAGGTAACTTGGAACACTCAGTTCTTTTTCTTTAAAAGGCTTCAATTATCAAAATTTGCAAAATGTCAGAACGTACCGTTAAAGTACTCAAAGAGAACGGAAAAATTGCTATCTCTGATAACTAAATGAACAGTACAAAAAGAATGGCATATCTTTAAATGTCAAAAGTGTCCCAAGTTGTAGAATATACGGTAATAGGTAAATAAATAAACTTATTCTAATTTTGCCAAATTAAGGTAAAAAATTAATCAAAAGAGAAAAAAGAAAGGAATTTTTCTCCACATTTGAAATATCTTCAAACGTTTTTTAAATAAAATTTCAACGTATAGCTGAATATCAGTAGTTCTTGGTGATATTAATGTTTTTCTTGATAAAAAAATTAAATTGTTCATACGATAATACAAAGGCTATTAATTTATTTTATCTAAATAACGCAAATTGAATCATACCGACGCAGATCTGAGTTTCAGATTTCAATTTTTGTTGCATCGTAAATCGTAACAACTAAAATTAATTCCACGTAAATCGAGACTTTGGTAAATCTTTTCTCCTGAAGTTGAAATTTAAATACTTAATTTTCGATAAATATTACAAAAATCAAAAAAAAATAACACGACGCGACTTTCAGTTATTAAAAACGCTGAAAAAACTAATAAATACCTTAAATTACATATAAGCAACTTTTATTAAATAAAATTTTCTACAAAAAAGTCCATAATAACAGCATAATATATTTTTTCAAAAGTTTAGACATGAAAGATATTTTAAGTTGCAAATTTTGACTCTTTAGTCAAAACTCTACGCCTAAACTCTTCTGTAGAAAATGTAATTCTTAAAAAATTATTTTTACCTAATTTTTTCGTATTTATATGGATTTTACATTTAGATTGTAAGATTGCGATAAACTAATTTTTTTAATTAATATTGAGATATTGTAGAGCAATTTAAAAGGAAGTTAATAAATTAAAAAATGTATAACAATTAAATTCAAAAATTTAATTAGTTTTGGTAAGTTTGCCGTTTCCGAAGAGACGTTAAAAATAAAAACTTAAGAAAATTAACTTATAAATTTAATAAAAAAAGTTATATGTTATGTAAAAATCACTGACGTCTATTAATGAATTAACGAGATTCTCGCTACCAGCCGCCCATTCGCTAACTACAATTTTATTTTAAAAAGAAGAGCAAGCTCTGAGATGTTTGGAAACGTAGGAGCTTAGGTTATTTCTTATTTTGTTTCTTTTTTAGAATAATGTGGTCAGTAAGTGAGCAGGTGGTAGCGGGAATGTCGTTCATTCTTTCTCTCATAACGGATAAGATATAAATTAAATTTCCTACGACATCTTTATATTATTGTGGAAAAAATGCTAGATCGCAGGCCGAGTTATATTTGGAAATGAGCAGAAGTGGAAGGCCGGAGGCCGAGCTATGTTTTTAACAAAAATGGTTGTTTTTCAGTGCGCATTCTTACAAACACAATGGCTACAGTTTGTTTTGTTTTTATGACAATTTAAAATATTTGACTAAAGAAAACAAAGATTTACTTCAAATTTCTGAGCTCGTTAATAACAAAACTAAGCAAGAGGTCGCCATTTTTATTGTAAACATGCGCACTGAAAAAGACCATTCTTTTTATTTAGTTTCTTTATATCAAATACTTTATAATAATAATACAGGTAACTTATGCAAATTCTTTTGTTATTTTTTGGCGACATTTTTAAGAGTGCCACCTATTACCTTAAAGCGTGTACTAACAAAAGTATCGAAATTTGGGGGTAAAAATTAACAGATTTAAATTAAATTGAGGACGTTGCAGCAAGTGGAGGCAGATTCATTTTTACTGATTGTAATAAATTAAAAAAATTAGCTTTTAAAAATCTCTTTTTGCGGATGAAGAAAAACATTCTATCCAAAAATACCCTAAATAAAATAACATAACCTTCTTAAATATAATGTCAAACATCAACATAAACGTCAAGTAGCGTTAATTCACATTTTTAGCCGGTAGTGGCGCTGCGTTCACTTGTCACCACAAATTTGCGTGAGTTTCACAAACCATAGCTTGGTCTCTCGTCTCGCCTCAAACTTTTAGTTCTCTCCTAAGCTAGCTCAGCCTGAGGACTTCGCATTTTTTATACCGTGTAAATAGCTCGGTCTCCGGTCTCGCACTTCTTTCTATTTTACATAATAAATATTTAGGTTAGGTTTAAGCATTTAGGTAACTCGTTGACTTCCTTAACTATTAGTAAAAGTGCGACTACTCACTCACCTACCACAAATTTATTTTACACCGAATAACACAGATTAACAAATGAGGCGTGTAGAATCAAAACCGGACATGTCACATTAAAGCGAATGTGAGAAAAACGCAAAAAACTACCAAATAAATTCCAAATAATAAAAAAATTTTTTTTCTGTAATAACGCCTTACGAATAATTATTAAATGATAAATGATAAAAAAATTATATAAAATTTTTATTATTTTGAAACAAATGCTCATTTTCTATTCCCATTTAAATAGTAAATAGGACCTCTTGTAACCAAAATATAATTTTAAATGGTAAAGCAGATTGCCAGGAACAAAACGTATACCTTAGATAATTTTTTTTCAAAAAGTGACATGTCCGGTTTTGATTCTACACGCCTCAAATAATGTAGGATCTGATAGGAAAATCTTGTTAATTTATTCATGCGCGTCAGTTGTATTGTATGTACAAAATAACGGATAAGATCCAAAAATAGTAATATTTAACTTAGTTTCTCTCTCTCTCTCTCTCTAGTCGTATCCTCATGGCTGAGGAATTGTGATCTAAAAAGCTCACTCGCAGTTGTTTACTATGGTCTTCCATTCTTACCTGACTTCTGCATCTCTTATGACCGTTTTCACCGACAATTTCCTAACGTTAAGTATTTCCTAAAGAACTAGGTGTTTCTTAGCGACTGCATTTTGGTTACAAATTATGATTAACCTAATAATTTATAATTTTTAACCTATAATACAGTCGCTAAGAAACAATTCATACTTTAGGAAATATTTAACGTTAGGAAATTGTCGGTGAAAACGACAGAACGGTGAAGACATTATTGTTGTCTGTAGGGGACGCTTTTTACTTTAATGTTTTTTTATTGGAAGAATTTTTAAAAGTACAGTTGGTTGAGTACAGAGTGAAAATTTTGAGTTCAAATCGTGGAATATACAGAATTTCTTAGCTCAGCCTTCCAGTGAGCATCTACACGCTGTAGTGAAATCGATATTGATTTATCTGAAATAATATGTAACATGGGAACTAATTCACCCCGCCAATCGGATTTGTAATTCCCAGAAAGAGAAAGTAATATTCTACTTAGAATGTAAAAGCTTAATGTAATGTATACAAGAAAGAAATGACTGTGACTGCTTTTTCCAAAAATATTTGGAATAACCAAATCAACAATTTGAATGGGAGTGAACAGGACCGTCGTTAGGGGTATTTCTGCCCGTGTGCAAAGTTTAATTTGGCCGCTTCTACATTCAACTTTTTTGATTTTTTTAAATTTTTTTAGTAGAATTTCCTAAACTATTACTTTTTTATTGACCTTTCTTTTTACCTTCTTCTAAAATATTGTGTAATTTGGTCGCTTCTGTAGTCCATTTTTACGATTTTGTTTAAATGTTTAAATTTCTATTACTTTTTTCTATTTTATCTAAATTTTACCTCTTATCGCATTTTGTTTCACCATGATTCTGTTAGCTTAAGTTAACATAAGTTTATGTTTCATTACAGAATTCTTTACCAATCTATCTATTTAAACTGCAAATTACTTTTCTGTCCGTTGCTAAAAACGGTTTTACTTTTACGTCCGTTGATAAGGACGTATTTATCTGTCTTGAGGCAACCGAATGAAAATAATTTTCTTCCCATTTTTTGAGCCCGGTTTCTAAATGTAATGCAATTTTATTCATTAGCACTATCCAAAAATGTATTTTAGAATTTGGTTACGAATGATACCGCATGTGAGCATATTTTAAGTACACCACGTTAGAACCATCGTCTTTTTTGAACTGGAATTGAACTTGCGTGAGCTTCTCCTCTGTCCTTTTACCCCAATGAAGGTTTGGTGACCACTTAATATTGAAGGTTCTCTGGGTAGGTTACCACGGTGGTTTGCCACTACCTGTCAGAATAAAGTTTTTATTCCTTCTGGGTTCAAATTCAGTTTGTTCTTGCTGTAGGTACGATTGTCAACTCTAAAAATTCTAAATTTTTTTCTGATTTCTAATTAGGATCATGTCCTGTTCTATCATCTGTTATCGAGCGCAGGTGCTTTTATTTACAGACTCTTTGAGCTTATAATTGTTTAACGTCTGATAGGTAGTTTGCTAGGCTAGCCTGCAGACGTGCCTGTAACCCTGGGTTTTATATTAATGATGGCAATTCATTAACTCTTAGACTAGTCATAAGAAAGTTTGCCCTTCTTTGGATTTGCACCCGGTACCTCGCATTCGCAGTTTGCCTGCAAAGCAAATAACCGTTTCAAAATTCTAGATCTACTGTTTAATTTAAAATAATTGATATATCGCGCTTACATAGTAGGAAAATTAATCACGCGATCCAATCCTTTTTCTTTTCCGATGATTGTATACATGGTATTCTAAAGTATGGGTGTATATCGCGATTTTAATTAAAATAAAACGGTAATTAGCTAGCTGAAATTAAAGGTGTGTAAAATTTTTCTTTCACTGAATAGAGGGTTATCTCCTCCCCCTTTCTTTCTCGATTGGAATTTTTGAGTTTTGGCAATGTTCATTTTATCCTTGGTTTTTGAACGTTTTTTTGGAAATTTCTTTCTTGAAAGCTTTTTATTTTTAGGGTTCTTTTGAGGTTTTCTACTCGAGCTACTTTGTTTATCTTTTATCACCGACAGGTCCTGCATCTCGTACGATTGCTGTTATAGCAGCTACTCTCAACTACTTCACCTATTCTTTATTTATAATTTTTAAAATACTTTTTGAAAAAATAGGTCTCTCACCTCAATATTTTCAAGGTTCTGTGACTCGGGCTAGCTTTTTTGCCCTTATACCAAACTATGTGCACATACTACATATATTACAGGTATGTAGTAGATATAATTGAACAATTATTACAAGATAAAGGCAAATAAAATTATGTAATTTTTGCTATGTAAACTATGTATGTTGTTCCTTATTACAAAAGAACACTAATAGCATGGTTAATGTAGAAATTGAAACTTTTTTTTACAACTAAATGACAATATGTAGGAGCGATATGCCAATAATTGAGTATACTAATAAACTTAATTGTTGATAATTGCAACATGCTATACGTGGGTCAAACACATAGATAATTGAAGTTTAACATATACATAACATAACTTTAGGGATAATTGAATCAGTCTTCACTGAATAAATGTTTAATAAAATACCTGAATGTATAATCAAAATGCTCGGCGATAATATCTATAATATCAAAAAACTTAAATAAATTTACATTTTCAAGAAGAAAACAGGTGGAACGATAATACTTGGATCGCCTCGTCCACAAAATGCAGCTACTGGTTGCTTACATCTGAAGATATCGTTTAGTATGTAGATTGGCAGATACTACTAATAAGCATCTATTTTATAACTGACCTACATGTGGCAAGCCTCCGGCAAGAGTGGGTTTTGCGTTATTGAAGAGTAATACGTTATATGTCATATAAATAATACTTTTTATAGTAAATGTAGGTTTATAAGCATCTTTCATTGATATTTTGTCAGTAACTGCAAATTTTATCGATTTTAAACCTACTTTGTATTGTATTTGTGGACAAAGGAATTTTTGAACGCCGGCTGCCATAATAAATTTTTTTTTTAAATAATTTCAAATTATTTACAAGCAAGCAGTTTAAAAAACTTTAACCTCGAATCACTTTATTATGTGCAATAAAGCCCACACGAGGATGGACTCCAAATTTTATGAATGAAAATCCACACTATCGCCAAGATCTTTATTTCCTATAATACCGTATAAATTTTACGCACAAGACATAATAATTGATGGAAAATATTGGAAAATTATTTTGATGATTGTAAATAAAATTAGTTGATATTAACAAATTTTATGCAATTCTTAATTTCAGGAAATGCATGTATGAAAACATGTGATGTTTGTAATTACATTTTGCTGATTCAATTATACAGAAAAGTATATCGTGATCGTGTGTAGCTTTACCAACACGAGACTTTTCACTAGACTTTATTATCAATCATAGGAAAATAACCATGCAGAATTTTAATAATGAACTCCAAGTGCATTCCGGTAGTCCCACCTTTAAGTAGTAGGTACAATAAATTTTAAGGTTTCAAATTACCAAAAAATTTTATTGTTTGCTCAAATTACCAAAAAAATTAAATATAATATTTTTACATTGTGACTTTTCATATTAAAAGGTAGCGCGCGCGTCCGTGCGCTTTTCAAGACAAACCGAATTTAGCGTTACTAATGATCTCTAAATGTATCAATGAATCTCAGCACAAGCGCGAAAATTTCTCTGGTATATACCGTCTAAAATCAATTGGGGCTTAACAAACTATTTTTTTTTAATTTCATTTTCTTTACAATTATTTTAGTATTCTAATTGCATATTTTATTTTTTCAGGGTTCGACATCAAGTGGAATACTGCACGATGATGTTTTAATCGCTTTTTCACAATGCACCAACACGAAGAATTAATTTTATTTACAAGTTTTGCTAAAAACAACACTTCGATAGTATATTACTCAAAAATTTCTAATAGATAGTTTCTACTTCAGGTAAAAACTTACCCAATCATATCTTTGTAATAAAAATAAGAGCTTTAATTAATAAAGTTATCGAGGGCTTAAAATTTTTTTATTTTCCGAAATTTTGGTTTAGTTTTCAAGTAGGAACAAACATTTTATTAGAATTTTAAAAGTCACCTCTCCGAAAAAAATTTAGTATATCAAATTTTGCTCAACTTGCCAATTTGAAATGTTTTAAATTTCAACTTTCTTTGTTCTTTAAATTACCTTTGATTTACTATTTAATAGTTTTTTTTTTCATAATCTTATTACAGTGAACCGAATTTATATTTGGATAGCATAATTAGAGTCATCTCCACATTTTTCTTTAGTAAATTTTAAATTTTTATGGCAAGACTATCTGTCGAGCTTTGAGATGAAAGAATTGAATTCTAGTTATCCTTGCTCGAAATTATGAATCGACTTCCCCTTTTTCTGTGCAATAAATATTTACGTTTTTGATTACTCAAAATTAAAGTGATTCAATTTGTATTTAATATTAGTGATTTATACTTGTTTTATTAAATAACTAACATATGGTTTTAATATCGATAAAATAGAGCTTTGACCTTAGTTATTTTTGTTCACAATTTATTTTCTATCGTTAATCTATCATCTGCTTGATGATTTTTCAACTAACTAGCCACTTTAAATTTATTCAATTAGTTACAAAATCGTAAAATTTTCATTTCCCAACTCATTTTTTGTTTAAATTACTTTTTGTGTTGTTTAGTAAATATTTTTTGTGTTTGTAGAAATTAAAAGTTAGTGAAAAACTTTATAATAAAGTGAACAAGTGAAAATGACTACGAAAATGTATCATCGAGTGAGTACTGTAATAGCAGGTATAACCATAACCTTACTGGTATCGATTATTATTGTGGTGTGGGTGCAAGTTGGACATGGAGCGTTTAGGACGGTACAAAAAGACACCAACACATCGATACCCGAAAATTTCGTTGCCGAGGATCCACCATCGTATGTTGAATTTAGTTCGACCGAACGTAAAGGTAGGTTTTTGTTCAAACATGGAAAGCCCACTAACTAACATTCAACCCTAACCTACCTAAAAGTCTGCTTAAGATTCCACCCATAAATTAAAAATGTCTGAGAATTTTAATGTTTTCGTTTTTTAAATGGGTACAATTTATTAGGATGACATCATTTTTTTGAATTTAAAACAAAAGTCCTACCTCTTGCTGTGCCTTGTTTTATATTTAATTTTTATTTTTATAAAATAAAGTGAAAGTTTAAATTTGGAACTCAAAATTATGAACTTGTCGAGTTAGTTTATTAACCTAAAGTTCTTAAATTAGAGAATTGTACTTATCTCGAAATTTATTTCTCAAATATTTTTAACATTAAAGGATTTTTTCACGATAAGATAAAGTTTATGTTTTTTTTTAATTTCTGCGATTTGATTATAAATTCTTAGAATATGAACATGCTTGATTTGCTTATATCAAAATTCTTTAAAATATTGTTAGTAAAATTAATCATACTGATTACTTACTTTACAAATAGTCAATTTCACATTTTAGAAGTATTTTTTTAATTTTTGGCGCGAAAATTTTAAACAAAAAAAACTCCAAAATAAATTTTAATCAGAGTACAAAAAAATTGGGTAAGGAGAATTACATCCTACCTATTTGATAAGATATAGAAAATGAATGCGCCTCAGGTGATTTTTTTAAATATTTTAATTACAGAAATACAATATTTTTTTCAACGTTTACCTGTCCTTTAATTTTTGTAAAAGAACAATAAAATCCTTTAGCCATATCATTAACTTTTAGGAAACTTTATATTTACATATTTGTGCAGTAGCGCCTTAGGTGATTTTTTCAAAAATTCTGAAGAAGTTTTGTAATGGCACTACTTGACAGCTCAATCTGCCATTTGCCTTTACATATGCAGTTATTTTCGTCAGGTACTTGAGGACAATAAGGCAAATGAAACAAACTTAGCAGAAAGAGCGAATTGCGTATCCAAATGACCCAGCAACTCTCAAATCATCTTTGTAAATTTACAAATGAATTAAGTAATGCTAAATAACCTAATAGTATTACGTAACTTACGTGCTTTCTTGGCCTGATCCAATGTAAACCAGAGCTTAGTTTTTTTCTAGTGATTAGGAATGTTTTTGTTTATCTTTACCACCACCATATATTATTTTTTTGAGTTATTATACTTGTTTATTTTTTTACTTGTGCTCTTCGAAGCACGGAGCTGGTTACAAAAAAGTTAACCTCTCTCTTGACTTGATTCTAATCTGATCTCTAAGTATTAGCAATTAATTGCGTTAGAAACTAGGTAAATAACTGATATGTAAAACATAGCTATAAATCAATATTGATTATACGCTAAACCAGGTCAAATCACCTGTGGCTTTAAAATAAACAAAAAATTTACCAGTTTTTAAAGGCAAAAATTTGAATATAACATTTATGACGCAATTAAAATTGTTTCGTTCACATATCACTAAAATAAAAATAATTTTAGTGCGGCCTTACGGCCGCACATACTGGATTTCTTTAGCTAAAACTTAAATTAAGGTTTAATGGACTATGATTCACATCTTGTAGTTTAAATCCTCAAAACTTAAAATTGTAAATGCTCTTGCAAACTCTGTATTAACTGAATCATATCATTTTAACGCTTCCGATAATTCGAGAGAAACTCGAGCAAATTAAAATTAATTAAAAATGATTTAAGATCAGCTAATATTAAAAAAGAAATTATTATCCGATTTTTCTATAATTTCTATAGAATAGAAAATGGCAAAATATATTAATTATGATGATAAAATGGATGAATTTGCTAAAATGAAAGCAAGAAAAGTGCAATTAATTAAAATAATTATTTTTGTTTAGAAATTTAAATATCGGATTTAATCTAATTTATACATCTGCGTATAATAACTTCAATAATAAACAACAACTGTTGTACACTATTAATTTTCATTATCGTTTCTTCTCAAGAAAATAAGGACACCAAAAATTGAACCTTGCACAGGACATACGAAAAGTTGCCTTTAACATTTTTGTAATATCTAAATAATAATAATTTATTTAAGAAATTAATTTTTTTTGTAAATTTATTTGGTTGATTCATCCCTTTATATCTTATCAAATCTCGTTATTGGTGGTTTTATCGGTAATTTCAGAACCTTTTCTGCTTCCACAGCATAATTGGACAAAATTGTATCAAATTTCATCAATTTGTTCTGGTAATTTACAAATAGGCAATTACTGCAATGTAAAAGCTCTATGAACTGGAATAGGTAATTAACTTTAGCACCATCTGGACTAATTAGTTCGTCTAATAACAAAGTACTTAATCTCAAAGTAATACCATATATGTATGCACTTTTAACGGCTTTTTCTTTTATTTAGTTTGAAGTAATAGTACTAAATTTATTATATGCATCCTCTAAATTGACTTAAATCTTCAACATAGTTGTAATTAAAACGTTGATGCACATAATTAATAACGCACGAGACAGCCATAATTATTAATTTAACCTTTAATGTTTTGGTTAACAAGTTAAAACATTTTGGTAAAAGAATCAGTTTTAGGTACACGAAGAAAGTTCACGCTTTATCAAGACCAATTTTCAACATTTTATTTTTTATGGGAGATACTAAATAATGACAGGTCGGCTTCGACAAACACAACAATTTGTTTAATTTTAATTTTTATTCATAGCTTTAAATTGTCTTTCGTTCGCGAATTATTTCCGAACAAAATTCGCCCACCATCAAATTAACGGTAATTTTATTCTTGTAATTATAAGGGCATAAAGAATAAAATAATGCAATTCACCATTGTTATCCTACGTGCCAAATTTTACTTACAAATTGATTAAATTCACAATCCCACATAAATATTCAATGACTTGTAATTAATGAAATAATACAAATTTGCAAACATAAAACGGTTTGTGTCAAAATTCAATATTAAGGTTTGTCGTTTATGGGACTTCTTTATTTTTGAAGGTCGAGATTCCAAAAATTGTTTTCTTGATGATATGGTAGCCATCAGTGGCGGACAGAAAAAGTGAGCTGCTGCTATAGGCCACTGCCCGCTATTCAAATCGGTATTTATTGTATTGATGATAAAATTATTATCACAAATTACCAACCTTCAGTTGTTTTTAACAGATTAAATTTATTTTCTAATCACATTCAGACAGATTACAATACTGAATTAAACATCATTAAGGCAATGGTTCATAAATAATAAACATCCAATATCGGCGGCACCACTTCAAATTTTAATAAAATAATGATTAACATTTCGCACATAACTTGCTTTTTATACTGTGCGTTTCGAATGTCGAGACATACCAAGGCCATTTTGATTCAGATGAATTTTATTGTTGGAGTCACTTTTCAAAAATTTTGCTTAAAAATGTGGTGTGCGATGAGGGCTACTCAGTGCTCTCAATGCTAATTAGGTAGCGGCTTTCTGATAATCTGAAAAATAGATTAGCTGCACAGGTATGTTACTCTGGGCGTGATCGTTATCTTCGGTATTATATTATACTATATTACTGCAAGTTATTAACGTAAAAGCATTTTTACATTTTCATTCTTTATGGGACAGTCCGCGCTATGTAGCTCTTCTAATTCTTCAAGTGCTAACTTATGATCAAATACTCTGTAGAAATTCCACAATAAAGATATCAGGACGATGATATGTTAGAGCTGTTTTGATATAAATGACCGCATATTTTTTGTGGTATTTTAAAAATCTTGTTTTACAATTTACTTCATGCGTTACGAACAGATCTGGGCTTTTATCGTAGTTTATGTAAATTAACTTGGCAATCGAGTATTTACAATATTTAGCAAAGGAAATACGCTATGTGTATATTATACTGGACATTTGTTTGACAGATTGTAAAAATATAATTCATTGCCAATGAGAATAATATTTATTATAATATTAATTGGCCATAATTGTATATTTAGAATTTATTATACGGTAAACTACAGAGCATACTTTTTAATATTATAAAAACAATTGAACAGTTTAGGGGGTTAGTTATGTAGCAACTTATTTTATAGGACCACTGTTAACTACGTCATTAAAACGTTAAGACAGGCCTACAACAGTTTAACGTGGAATGCGAACCACAGTATAAACAGTATAAATATAGTTATTTTTTAATTGATCTTCCATACCATATTAAAAAAAAGCCAGCACCAATTTACAATCACCTCCCCCTGAGATCGAGTTGCACACCAATCGAGTTTTCAACTTTGGTGAGCTGCCCGTCCGTGGATGGGGTTCCAGTTATATTATAATAGACTCTATAGTTCAAAAATGTTTTTTATTTTAATATTTTACTAATTTTCCATCATCTTTCCTCTGTTTGATACGGTCATCATCTGCTAAAAATAATTTGCCAAAAATGTCTCTTAAATAGAGATTAGCACATTTACTACATAGTAAATATTAAAATAAAACTAATAAAAAAGTAAAAATTAAAATATTGAAGAATTCTAGAATTTTTAAGTATAATATCCTATTCAATTTTATTAGTAGTTCATTAAGTTCATGGTTATAGCATTATTAATGGGTAAATAAATTACATGAAATGTTGAAAAACTCAATTACGTTATTGTTTCTTTTTGATCATCAACCTTAACAAAATAACAAGTAGACTAAAAGATTATTATGATTTAAATTGTGACAACGACTGAATTAAATGCTTAGAATTTTTTCATGGTTAAAAAATGTCACCCAGAGTTTTTTTACCGTTTTGTGACAGAGAAGGACTAGAAAAATTTTTGAAAATAAAATGAGAGGGGGGCAATGAGTTATTTTTTCTTTATGCGGGCTTTACGCCTGTTTTTTTCTCAATTTTTAAATTTGGTTTTTTAAATTGGGTTAAAGCCACAGCAGTGGAGTGATGGGATCGCTGGTTGAGTATAGAGCGGAAATTCTGGGTTTAAATCGCGGATTGATCAGAATTTCTTGGCTCGGCTTTCCGGTGGGCATCCACACTCTGTGGTGATCCCTGATATTTGTGTCAACGTCATTACCGTTGATACGGCTGCATCACACACGAGAGTTTCCAAGGCAGATTAGGTAGGCAGAAAATGAAGCCAAGGGCCTTCTAGGCCTGTAGAGCTCTCATATATAAATTGTGTCAATTTTTATAAATTGCTATTCGTAATAATCTTCGATCCGGCCCTGTATTTTTATTTGTCTTTATGCAAATTTCTTGCAAAAGTTGATAACTTGGCGTGAACGCAACGTTGATTTTAGTTCCCTAATAGCCATTAGCGACGATCAGATCTATTTTTGTTTGAACAACAATTTTTTGAAATAACGATAGTTTTACGTGGGCAAATATTTTTTGGTCCCAACGTCACTATATTTCGTGCCAAGTCATGTAAGGCAAGTGGTCAAGCCGTCGTTTGATATTTTTGGCTTCTGTGGAATATCTGGTGAGTAGATATAGGGAGGCCCTTTTTATGCGTAAACTCTACGCAGTTTTGATTTGATGCAAATCTGACGATCATGACTTAACATACAAACTTTGTTCTTCATTTTGAGACGGATCTCTAGGGGGAAATTTTCCATTATCTGGATAGCTCAGTTTAATTTTAATTTGGAACAAGTTTACCGTTCATTACCTTCAGAGTCGCACGTCACATTCGATTGGAAAAGAATGTTTGTCACCATTAAGTCTGTAAACTTACCAGAGCTCGAAGTAAGTACTTCTTTTTCAATTTGTGCATATCGACGTGACATTTGGGGGACATACATTCCGTTTTTGGATAAGCATTAGAGGTTACATTGCGGGAGTACTTGCTTTTTTTATTGGTGGAAAAGGTTTTAACACCGCCTGGTTAATTATTTAATAATTCTGTGTACTATTTTGCACAGTATTGATACAATTGGAATTATTGGAATGGTGATGATACATCTCTCGATTATTTTTACTCTTCAATTAAAACAATTTTAAGATTCGAGAGATATTTACAACATTGTGGCTAAATATATAAACTGGAGAGATTATCTACTGATTGCGACAGAATTTGGATCGTTATCTTGAGCAACCTTTCTCATTAGGGGTTGCGTCACAGACGGTAGTTTATGTTTTACGATGAAGTCCAACTCAACATCCACTCGACTTTTGGGGGTGTGCTTGGTTGTTGTTTCCTCGGTGGTCGTAGATCTCCTAATACTATCAGTTGATTATCAATCCGCTTCATCATTCCTTCTTTTTTTTCTATATTTATGTTCCTAAAAAATATAAATTGGCAGTATCCAGGAATAGATAAATAGGTGTTATTTCCAAACAATTAATGTGAGAATATCCAATTAATCGTTTACGGAAACATATTATTATATTAAGGTTATATCTATGGAACTTCCGAATTATTTAAATAGGGTGGCTTGTATAATTCTACAATAATAATTGAATAAAACTGAAGCTGGTCACTCGTTAAGGTTAATTAAAATTTATTTTCTAATTGCTATCTTTCCCTTAATTTTGAGTCTGAAGACACCTAAATGTCGGTGTTTTTTTATGACGATATTATGTTTGAGATTGTAGGTGAACCCGGATTTTGACACTGACGTAGCTAAAATTGGAAGACGCCCATTCCTCTCAGGATGAAAGTATTATTTTATTTAGCATTTCAATCATAATAATTAAGAAACTTCTAGATTTGTTTGTAATGGTCAGTCCGTGACATAATTGTGAGCAGTTCATTAATACAATGCCTACAAAAATAGTTTCAGTTTCAAAATGAATAAATTACTTTAGCAATTACTTAGCCAAATTTTAGGTTGGTAATAAATAAACAAACCAATTATAATTAGGTCTAATAGACCTTTTTTTATGATGATGAAGAATAAATTGTAAAAAATTCCAAAACTATTGAATCTCTACCTTTAATAAGTGGCATTCACATAGGGGATTGTATTTGGATGGTAGAATCCAGCACTGCTGCTGCAAGTAGGTGATTTTTTGGACTCGGCAGCCAAGAGCAGGGTTTTCTTTTATTTTAATTTTATATTCAATATTCAAGCTAGTGTAAATTTTTTAAGTACTTTGTTTCTGTGCCAAAAACCACCACAGTATAGTTAAAATAATACGGCGGTTTCCTTGTTACCTTGATGAGTTTCGTTCTGTCTTCAGTTCTACCATGCAGTATTTATTGATAGATCATTAAGGGAAATCTTCCAAGTTGAAAAACACACTTTTGTAATTCAATGTTATTTTGTTTATTTACAAAATGTTTTTGCATTTTTTTTTCAAAATAAAGGCGAATTCCGAAAGCATGTTTTTGAACTTGAAGGGTTCCTCTTCAGGTCGAAAAGCCATATATGTATAAATTGGGGATAGCATGAAATCCCGGACCACGAATTTAAAAATTTCTAAAAGAAAGAATTTGAAATTTGGAGTGGTCCAAAAAGCAATAATTATAAAACATAAATTTTATGGTTCATTGAAAATAGGGCCAACTGGAATTTAACGACATTGAATTGGTTAAAGCCATATAAGGTTAGCTCCGCTCACTTTTCAATTGACAACACCAGAATGTATTGTAAAAAAATTGTTTCTTAACACTAACCTAAGCTAGACCAGTGGATCTCTCTTTTAACGGTCCCCTCATTAAAGAAAGTTGGTTCCCAACAGTAACCTAAGCCCAAAGGTTGGATGTCTTTTAACGGTCTACCAATAAAAGTAAAATCGGTTTTTAACACTATCCTAAGCTGGACCGGTGGATCTCTCTTTTAACGGAAAAACTACCCTTAGCTTTTTACCCATAGTTAATTAGTTTGATGTAAACTCTACTCCTTTTTTCGTGGTCGTTTGCTATGACATAACATCTTTCGCATTACAGGGCATGGTTGAAAGCAACCCCCCTAGAGCCCTTTCATCGCATAAGACTCGCCATCGAGTAAAGAATAATAGATTTAGCCAGTTAAGTTATTAATTAAATAAATAGCTGTAGTACCTATATGAATGATAGCGTTGCGGAAAAATTACATCCACAACACCTCACCATGAGCGATCGTCTGAAAGTGTTGATATAGGTCTACACTAAGGGATTGCGTAAACGTCTTAATAACGACCATTAGGTTGTTCGCTACGCCTAACCACAAGCCCAACTAAATCCATACGGAGGGGTAATAGAATGCGGTCATTACTGTCGCTTTTAGCGTAAACATGTAAACTTTAAAATCGATTTTTGGCCAAACTAGGCGATATTAATGACATCCCTCCATATCTAAAACGTTTTATTTTAATGTTATCTGTCGAATTCCGGTGAGTTTTCTTATAAAATTGAATTTATGTAGAATTGAAAATTTAACATTTTTGCATATTTTTTAATTTAGTACCTTACACTAATTTGCGTCATTCTCTTAATAACATGACACTGCGATATACTTTATTTAATAAATGAAATGGAATAAATTTTTATTGGTACACAGAAAAAAATGTGTACTTAAAAGTAGAACAATTTGTGCCTAGATTGTCTACAGGTACAAATTGTGTAAAAATTTAGCACAATTTGTGCTATAAAATAGTACAATTGTGCTAGAGATGACTGAATTTGACTAAAATTAAGTACAATTGTACCTAATTTTCACCCAATTTGTACTTGTAGACAATCTAGGCACAAATTGTTCTACTTTTAAGTACACCTTTTTTTTCTGTGTACGTTCCAAATTAAAAAATTTTTTTTAAATTAGTAGGTACAATATTCAAAATTTCTTTTTCATTTTCTTTAATTTGACACATCAACCACTTGATTATGTATGTATAGCTACCTTTTTTTACATACAATAAGCATCGGCCTTTTAATGAGGAATTCAAATATGGAAAACATATAGGGTGATTTATTTGTATTACAGTGGGGCCCGCTTAATGTGATCACATCGGGACTTGGGGTTTTTGTTAATAATAACCGATTGATAACAATAAACGAAACAATTTTTTATTGCTTATTTATTAGTATGTACTACATCTACAATAATTAATTAATAACAGTCACTCATTGTGAAGTTTTTTATGTACTTAAACGACGGAATTCATAATAAACATAAAAATGTAATGTGATATCACATATTATGTGACGGTGATAGAGTCACACAGTGAGTTTATTTACATCCACTCCGTCTTTGAAAAAAATGAACCATAGGCAGATTTTCTTGCCAACACCTGACTTGAAATTATGTGGGTGACTTATGCACAACATAAAAAAATGCTTGTTACTGAAATTCAACTCTTTTGGTCGTGGGAAAAAATAATCTTAAGAATAATATGATAACATTAACCGAATTATAATAACTATAAGCGATGTTTTTTGTGTGTAATAATATATGTCCGTTCCGTTCCTGGCAAAAGTGATAACAATATCCAAATGATAACATTAACAGCGATCACATTAAGCGGGCCCCACTGTATTAACTAATTTTAAGTAAGTAAAGCGGCGTTCACTACGAAGTGAGGTCTTAATCTTGCCTTGCTTCGGTAGAAAGCTGAAGCTGACAAACGCCCATCAAAATGAACAAGTTTTAAATCATAGAAAAAAACAGAATTAAATACATTAAGGTAATTGGCGCTTGTCATTTTTCTACTGAAACAAGGCAAGATTCCACTTCTTAATGCTTAAGTTTACTACCCTTTGATTGAGAGGGTTATTTATTACTTATCAGTATCACTACGTTACAATTTAACTATGTAATACACCCCAAATTAGTTATTTCACTTTTCTTGGTTGGCAAAAAATAAATGAACCCATCGGAAGTTTTACCCAGTTAAATTGTGGCGTAGTGATAATTCTGTGCATCAAGGAGCGCAGTTATTAGAATAAGGGTTCCCAAAACACTTTTCTTGGTAGAGTTTAAGTTTTAACAACATCTGAAATTGAATATAGATCAATGATTCTGATAACTAATGTTACCTGCTTGCATCTTTCGTAGTTCTTTTTTGACCTCACCGTTTTGTAAATTGACCAGATGTATTGACTTATCCCATCAGACGAAGGAGGAGCCAAGTTCAAATTTTTTTGCAAAGTTTGCGAAAGTCTGGGTTTAACCCAGAGTGTCCGCGTGGTTGCTCAATCAGCGACCTAATCATCATTGATAAAACAGATTTGCATTCTAACGAATTTACGTTAAAAATTTTGATAATGTTAATAATAATAATCAAACCGTTAACCAAACAAACATTGATTATATTTTTGCATATCGAATGAATATTTACCAGCATTTTAATTATTATTTTTTGTCTAATTTTAAAGGAAGATTATGTGGGATTTCCAAACGTATCAGTTACTTGGAGATTGTGGTTCATGTACGTATTTTTGATGATAAACTTAATGTGGTATTGGAAAAGAAACCAAATTTTGAAACACTTTTATATTTTATGTCCAAACAAGAAAATTTGATGTAATCTACCGATTTTCCAGTCATAATTTGACCTCATAACACATTTAGGATCGGGAAAAATTTGAATTTGAAAAATGATAGGTATTACTCAGCGGTTTCAGGGATCCCCATGGTGCTCGACTTGTTAAAATGTAATAATTATACTTTTAATATTTAGTTGGAGTTCGAATCGTAGACGTAGGGTCATAAGTTCCATTCAAAATTATTTGTGGAGTGATTCAAATTCTACGTAAAATTTTATTTTCTTCTTTATCACTCGGTAACCAACAACTCCAAATTTGTAATTTGGTATTGCAGGTTTATCCAAATTGAATAAGACTAATCGAGTTTACCAATCAACCGAAGAAATGCAAAACCAATGAAGCAACCACAAGACGAATTATTACAACATTTAAAGGGAAAAAAGAAAAAAGGATGTTGTGTCTAATCATTGGAAAATAAGTTGGGTTTTCCAACTGCATCAGCAAGTTTGCGATTAACCTTAATAATCAACAACTTAAGAAAGATAAGCTTAATGTGGTATTGGATAGAAAAACCGATTTTGAAAAGATTTGGAAGTTTATTTCCTTGAGATATAACACACAATAATACCAGAAAATTTGATGTAGTGCACAGATTTTCCAGACATAATTATGAAGTTTATCATTGGGTGTAAACAATTATTTCTTCCTTAATATTGTGCCAATTTCACGTTATAAAGCACATTCTAATTTAATATTTGGGCCAAGTATAACTTGGTATGCTGTGACTTGGCAAAGATTGCCCGTGCAAAAGAGATTAACACAGTTCTTATCGTTTGCAAAAGCAAGATAACTAATCTGTTCGGTTTTATTATTTAAGACAGATTAAATAAATACAACCTGAATCATTACGTTTTATTATGTATTAATGTTCTAATAGTTATTGGAATTATTGCAAGTTTTATTAGCGACCCTCAACTTAATAGTTTCAATTAAAATACCAAGATTGGAAATTTGGTCGTTGCATTCAGAATGCAATTTTTATTTTGATCTTCCATTCTATTTTCTGGCTTTCTTCCAATGCTGTTCTAATCTGTCTTCAACTCTTCAAAACTTCTTTTGAACTCTTGGCAAAAATTCCTGATAGTTTTTTTTCAAAATCCAAAATTGTACTCGACGAGCTACTGTTACTAATTTTAATACATTCAGAAATAACAAAACAAACGTTTATTAAATTAAATTAAATTACAAAATCTATTTTCGAATTCAAATTATTACAATTTGCATATTTTAAATTGCAAATGAATCCTATGCATACGCGAGGTCGTTATACGGATTGTTACAATATATTCGTGCTGCTATATCGACTAGGAAGTTAATACAATGCAAGTTATTTCCAGAAAACTTCACCCAAGTTTTAGTTGTTCTGGTTAATCTTCTCTAACTAAGGAAAGATAATATCGGTATTATTCTTATCTAACTAAGCTGTTATTTTAATGCAAAGGCATCCCTGACAAGGCCATTAACTTTACTGCTAAGTTTATGTATTAGAACACTTCGTATCTTGTAACAATTTACACCGAAGACTAAAAAGTATCACTTTTCAGAAGCTTCATTTGTTTTTTTTCACTATTAGCACTGTACCTACCACCTACTCGTTTTACAAAAGGGTTTCCTTTTTAATTTGTTTTGGGATTAATATGACGAGGGTGAGAGTTCAAATGTGTCAGTTGAAGCTGGAATATGATGATGGTATGGTGCGGTTTGGATTTTGATGTAAATTGATGATGAAAACCAAGCGGTTCATTTTCTCAGTAAAGTTATATTTCATCAACTAATGGAGGAGGACCACTGTTAAGTCAAAATATTTAACCCTTTCACCTTTTAATGGTAAACTGATTGTATGGTAAACAAATTTAATTTAAACGTTGTAAGGGGGTACCACTTTGTGGTTATTTTAATTGAATCCGTCGATCAATCAAATAATAATCAATAAAAATTATATTTAGTTTTCTCGAGACAAAATGCACATTTTTTCTCGGTGCTTCACATTAATTTTGTTTAAAGTTTACACTTCAAAATTTGTAAAAATTTGAAAAAAGATATTTTTGCATTTTTTCTATTCATATTATGTTTATTACTCAATATAATTGATGTCTGGTGTGTATATATCAAAATGCACATATATTATCACGTTAACATAAATATTGTATGGAAAAGTCTGCAAGATTTTCACAACAGATTATTTTTGTGTAGTTTAAATTATAATACACTGTGTGTTCAATATAAAAATATACAAATAGAAATAGTGCAATTTATGCAATCGTTACAATAATATAAAATCTAATGTTTTGATTTTTTATTTCCACACAGCAATTTTCCTGCTATATTTAACTAAATTGTACGAATTGACTAATCAATTCTCGTTAACGAACCTATTTAACCATTTTTAGCCATAATACTCTCTCATTTCATTTAGTTTTTCAAAAAAAAATTTTTAAAGATCACCCTGTAACTGGATATTAATTTATTTTTATATATCGTGAATCACTATTATTAAATCCAGACTCGGCAAGTTCGAAGTGTTCAAAATACAAATATCTCACTGTTTTGTGTTTCATTTTTACCGAGGTTAAGGTTAGAACAATTGTGAAAAATGATTCATTCTACATTTCGCTCATTTTAATTGAATAAAAAAATGTTTAGCAATGTGCCATTTAATTTCTCGAATTGATTTAAATCTTTCGATTATTGAACGAGATGAGAACGTTCAACCTGGAGATTGGAAGTGTCCAAAATTTATTTTTGACAAATCAATTATTGTATAATGTGATTTTGTGCAGAGAATTTTAAGTGTGTGGTTTGAATTAGCATTTCAATCGTGTTGAGTTTAGCATTGTTGTCTGGATTTTACAATCTTCCTATAGTAAGGAAAAAATTTACTCCGCAATTGTGTGTATGCATTACATACACATGCCATTAATGATTCATGGACAAAAAGAAAAGTACGCAATGTTCGCATTTTTATATTAAAATTTAAAAGGTTGATGACTTTTGGGCAAGTGTTACAAATAAAACCGATTTTGTACTTATAAATATAACCATCGTATTTTCTTAAATAGCCAATCCCTAATTTTCTTGCATTGGGCGGTATCTACTGATTTGTGGTTGTGCATGGGTGTTAAGAATTCGTTTTAATAGCAGACATAATTAATAAGGCTTCGTATAAACCAACCACTTTATGTCATTTAAAAGTAGCGTACAAAATTATGTATTTTAAATTTCATTGCATCTGAAGGTGGAATTGATTGCCAAAATGCAGTGTTATTATACTTATATTATGATTTTATGACATTTAATTTATGAAATTTTGTGTTAAAGCATCCAAAAGTACATCAATATTCTAAAATCCAACTTTGGAATTTTTTTTTTGCTTTTTTTAGATAAATTCTTTTCGCGTCGTTTAATCGAAAAATGCTAAGAGAAAAATTTTATAGAGTTTAAAATTCTTCATAAAATTGGTTTTTGATTTTTAACATAGAATTAAAAATAAGCGAGTTATGCAGCTTTCTACATAGAGTATCAACCATGCAGTTTACAAGTGGATTGAAATGTACTCTCAAGGCGCGTCAAGGGTACTTTTGCCGCCCAGGTGCAAGTTCAATTTACCGCACCTATATTTTAGATTAATTATAAGATGCTAAAGAGTATAAAAAATATAAATATAAACCATATCAAATAATATGTAAACCTAGTCAATTTTTTAAAACCGAATTTCCTACAAAAAAAAGTCCATGACAGCATATATTTATCTTCAATCGTTGGAAAAAATAACTGTAAAATAATCCTGTAAAATAGGAAATCAAAATAATTAATTAAATTAAATGCGGGACAAGAGCAATAAAATGTTTTTAATCAAAAAAAGTTTGCAAAACCAACAAATTTAACATGCAAAATTGGCGACATTTATTGAATTGAATGCAAACCACAGCTGTGTCAAATATTTTATCCTATATCAATGTTTAAATTGAATAAGAGTAAAATTAAATAAATTATACAAAAGTTTAAAATTGATAATTTAATGCCCATGTAAATAGGGAGCATTAATTAAAATACAGAATTACATAAGAAAATAAAATCACCAGAATACGATAATTATTATAAAACTTATCAGTAAACAAACAGCATTTTAACACGCGGGGTTTGCACTCCTAAAAATTCTACCATATCAATATAAATAATAATTTATATTATAGAGAATTTATTATTTTTTACCAAAATCATCGATTGAAAGGATTCACAATATAAAGTTAAAAAAATATTTTTTCATTAAATAAATTTAGTTTTTATGATATTAATAATTTCTTTTCACCCCCCCCCCTCACTGGTCCTTTAATGGTTTTTGAAAAATTTAAAGTTGGCACTTAGAAATTCGAGCAATCCAAAAAATAATGCGAATCAAAGAATTTTTAATTCTTTAAGTAAATTGGTAGTACCAATTTAAAAAAAAAATTAGTTTAAACCGTAAAAATTCTGGGGTTTTACAAGACCCCAAGTGCCAATCTGAAGGTTAAAACAAAAAAAACTAACATTACAAAAATGTGCAGTTCTAGATACCATCAGTGGTTTTCAACCTTTTTTGAACACTTCTTTTATTCTGAATTTTTTACGTTAGCTACTAACAGGCAGACAGAAAGACAGTCAGATCTGGGTTTTATTAATATAGAAAATAGATGATATTTGTCAAGTTAAGATAGAATTACATTACAACTATTCTTTGATTCCTAACTTAACGCTGTTAATTATGTAATAAAACAAGGGTTTTTAAACTTTTTCAGTGAAGGGCCACATTAAGATATTGAAAATGTTGCGCTGTAATTTTTATATTATAAATTTTAATATGAGATACCTCATTCTATATTGATTTTAATGTTTATTTTGAAAAAATGTCGTTTCATTGAAACAATAGGGTGCAAAAGTGAATGATTACAGAGACGTGCCTATGGGGGAGCTTTTCCCTTCCAATGTTGTAAAAAGTTGGCAAAAAGTTGACAAAAACACCCAAAAGTTGGTCAATTTGGCATTTTTCATGTCTAAATTTACAAAACGTTTCAAAACTTACATAAAGTTGGCAATTTTGAATTAATTCAATTGGCAAATTTGCAAATTTGAAATTCCTTCCCCCCCCCCGAAAAAAGTTGGTTGGGCACGTCCCTGAATGTATACTTTTTTGGAATATTGCGATAAAATTAACTTTAAATGCACATTTTGTTCAAAATAGGGCACAATAGAAAAGTTACCAAGACTCTTATTTTTCGATTTACAGTACAACCTTTTTTAACCGACACTTTCATTCAATCGACAAGAAAAGGGTTTTGTTTTTGTCGGATAACCGAGGGTTTACTGTACTTTTATTTCATGAAATAAAATGAATTTGAATTTGAAGTGAACCTCACATCACTTTCCTATTTAATTAAAAAAATAATTTTATTTATCTGTTTAAAAATTAGACTGCTATTTTAGAAAAATTGTTACAAAAGCAAACTCAATAATAATAATAATACCTAAATATCAAAAACTTTTTCAATTTGATTGTACATTTTGTGATGTTCATGTGCAAATTTATTCTGCAGAATGTGCTTTTCTCTTTTGCTAGCAAAAGCGTACTATATAAGGACGAGTAGGGAGTAATTTTTTTGGACATTGAGAATCTCGTTAATTCATTCATGTGCGTTCTTAATTTATTTTTTATTGCAATAACTTTCAGAGTAAATTTTTTAAGAGGACAAATCAAGACATATTTTTTGTTCGTTTTATCGTTACCATGACAACGGATATTTGTTTTTCGGTGTTGGTGCTAAAATTAAGAGAGCCTTGCAGAAGTAAAGTTCTATTCTATTATTTTACTATTAAAAGTAAAAAGTATCTTAAAAACAAGATTTACCCTTAAAATTCATATAAAAATCTTTGAAATTTGTCAAAAGAATTCTTAGGGGCTCATAGATTCAATACAATAATAAAGTAAAATTGTCGTAATTGGTTACTCTTTATAGCTTTAACTTTATTGATCTAATAAATTTTAATAAAGTGGATTACCAATTTCTATTTGTATATTAAAGCTCTACACAGGACACAACAAAAATTTAATAAAATAGGTAACGTAAAATAAAAATTTTACATACTTTTAGGGGTACTAGTATCCCCAGAAAAAAAATTAGTAAAAGGGGCAGCTGCCCCCCCCTACCCAGTTTTTGGCTGCTTACATATTTTTTTAGACATTTAATATTTCACCAGCGCAATAGTTTTCAAAATTTTCTAAAATTTTTGGTTTTAAATGATTACAATTCTTTTATAATAATTTTTTTTTGATGTTGCCCCCCCCCCTCTTCAAAATGATCTTACATATGGACGTCAGTGACTGCATAATATTGTATTTTAACTTAAAGAAATAGAATATAATATCATAAATAAAGATGAGATTTTGAAGTCGTATAAATTCAAAAAAAAGTACCTAAAAAAGTTAAAAAAAAAAGCGATTTTAGGTCCTATAAGTACAAAAAAAGTCCTAAAAAAAGTACTAAACGTGAAACATTTTGTATCTTTCGATTTTTTTGCTCATAATTTTAAAACAAACATTTTTTGAACTTCCTAACCAAATTTGTGACCCAAAACATAAAACATTTTGTATCTTTCAGTCTTATTTTTCAACAATTTTTTTGAATGGCTTTTTTTTTAAATCTCCTAGCCAAAAATTTGTGATGTGAAACATTTTGTATCTCTCGGTTTCTTTTTCTTTTTTTTTATAAGCGTCGTAAAGGCAAGATTTTTTTCTATTTGAACTGAAAATTAAAAAAAAGTTTCCAAAATGCTAAAATAAGTCGTAAAAATTAAAAAATGGAAAAAAAGGTAAAAATACATAGGGCTTATATGACGTAGTTTTTCATGAAACGAATTTTGGTACTAATAAAATAAAAATAGGAGCTACAATAAAAAAAAAAAAGGTAAAAACCTAAAAATCTCATCTCTAATCATAAATGCTTCTAAATTACGAACTCAAGTTGAGATATAGACGAATAAATGGAGAGCTTCTACTTTTTCTTTTGCGGCTTATCATAACGTAAAATACAAAGATGAATCTTGACAAACCTCTCGATCGAATAGTTTATCATTCTCTTCGTAATTTCAGAAATACCAGATGTAGAATTTAAAAAGTCAACACAAAATTTTAAATATCACAGCTTGGGATTTCGGATTTTATACGATATCTACAATAATAATAACCAACTTTGCGCTGCCTTTAAGAGCATAACCTTAAATTTCATTCAGACTTCTTGCCGTTTCTCTGACGTTAGCCTGCACTGTGTCTCGACAAAACTCGATAAAATAATTTTCTACAAATTATAATTATACTGAAATGTCCTTTCATCTGAAATTTAAAACTTGTTATTTCCAATTGTGTGGGAGTTCTTAGTGTGCTTAAATTTACGTTGCCCTGCGTTTTAAAAAACTACCTTAAAATTAAATTCACGAAAACCTAATTCTCCTTGCGTTTCTTCACTCGAACAAATTACAACATTTTGATTCTTTTTATCATTCTACACTTAAACAAATTATCCACAATCGTTCGCCAATTCTAATGTTGCATCTGCTTGACAGTAAAATTTCTGTTGTGGTTGGTCTTCCACAGTGTTTTGATTTTTATTTGTGATTATTTTCTAGTAGTTTTTGATGCAATCACATCTAAGCTAAATATTCAATTTAAATTTTTCTTATTATTTTTACTAATTGTTTTTTTTACCCTCTTGATAATTTCATAATTCATTTGACTAGATTTATATGACAGCAGTATTATACCAATAAAATGGATCTTTCTTGATGATTTGGTTATTCGTGAAAGATGTAGAAGGTCTCGTCTAGAATAAACAAAAGCATAATTAAAATCTTTTGCCAATATTGCAAGGCTACGTACTAATGTTAATTTTTTCTGTAACCAGCTGCTAACCTTAAAAGTAGAGAATAGATAAAAAGTATTATACAGGAGTTAGTAGTTGTTCAAATATCTACTATTAGTAGTGATTTCCGCCTATCAGAGTAAATCTCAGCCTTGAGGGCTGCTCTAATAGCAATCTAAAAATAAAGTGTCAAAAATAGCGAAGCGTCTGGCTTTTGCACATGTTTCACTCGTAATAGTACGCATAATATATGGTGCAACTGCAAATGCATTTTCAGAAAAAATTGTAATTTAACAACTTTCTTCCTGGATTTCCAAGTAATTAGTGTCAACACATCAAAATTACGTAAAGCGTGGTACGATAGAGTGCCGATTAAGGAATCTAATTGTCAAGGTTGATTTTTTTTGCAAAGTTCAGAAATTTAACTAACGAGAAATATTTTTTATTGTATCCTCAAGAGATAGCCTAATTTTGATAGAACAAGTGGCAAAACAACAATTTAACAACATTCCGACATAAGCGCTCCATTAACCATGTTGAATGTTGACTTTATAAATTAACTTTAAATTATTGAACAAGGTTTAATTATTTTTTATTTTTCTATAAATGTAATGGGTTTGGTTTTAAACTATTTAAAATTCTAAACTGGTACTTTCTACACATAAAATAGGAATGTGGGTGAATTTTTCCAAAATGGGCATATTTCTCGTATGAGTTGCATTTGTCTATCATAAGAAGTTGAGTGACACCCAGGGAGTGGTAATTTTATATTTTGAATTATCAAGTTAGGTTTTTAGCTGTACTGCCTTCTTATATGGCAAATTTTTTTAGTAAAATAAACAAAAATTTAATAATTTACTGAGGTAAATGATTACTTCACCGCTTATACAAATAATTTTATTGAAGTGTAAAAAATTGATGGAATACATTTTTATTTAAATGAAGATAAATTGATAATATGCTAACTTTTACCAAGAAATAAAATCTCACTTCCTGCAAAATTCAATGCCATATCGTAAGTATTATAAATGCTTTTTTATTATTATTATTTATAATTTTGTCAACTTGAAAGGTTCATTAAGTTTTGTAATATTTTATGTTGTGTTATTTTAATTTTTTGTTATAAATTAATAATTATTATCGATCATTTTTTAAAGGATTCCCACGTACCTTCCCACGTCAGGTGCTAACGTATATATTTTTTGCAATATTTTTACAGTAAAAATTTGAAAACCACTTATATTCGTGAATTTAATTCGAAAGGATGCTGACCACCGGTGGTATATGCACAATGCAAAGGTCCTTGAATGGAAAATAAAAACAAAGTGTTACGTTTTTGTTGTAAAAAATTTTAATAATTTATAATTAATACATTCATTAATCAGGGTCGTCATTTTCAAAATGATTTTGCTTATACAATACCACATTAACATAAACAAAGCGGTTTGTCAGTTGATCTACCGGAAAGCTACATCAGAATAGATTCAATTTAAAATTAAGTAATCAATTTACATGCACCGGAATTGTTGTATTTGACGCTGTCTTCCTTCTTTTAATCATCGTAATAATCATTATTCGTCCAGACGAAATTTTTCTCGGAAGTTTTTCCTCTTCAGGATTTTCTCTTTCTGTTGTCGTTTAATATATCCATATCACGCGATCTCGAGAATGGGAAATAAAGGCTAGTCACCCTTGAAGATCATCAAAAAGAACACCACTTATTTTTACAGGTATTTTTATATCTGCCATGGTTTTCCAAAATTTTATTCACAAAACTTTGCTTTTTTCTTCTCCATTATCTAGCGAATTACATATAATAGTATGAAGTGTATGAAGGATCTTCTCTTATTTTATGAATTATTTTAAATAAATTATAAGTTAATGTATTGGAGCAAATTAAAAACTCGAAATATTGGATCTTTCTATTTTTCTCTCTTTATTGCTTTTCCAATAAATTTGTTTATCAATATCTTTACTTAAAACAAAACTTTTCATCCCTTAGGGCGGAAAAATGAAACTTTTCATTAGCAACGGGCGAAAAATTAATTTACTTCTCTTTACTAAATCATCCAAATTAGACGAAAACTAGAGAATTTCCATAGGCGGAAGTTCCCGGTCAACAATTTCAGGAAACTCGAATGCGAATATTTCACTTTCTATCATTAGAACGTAAACTATTATTAGTTTTGAACTTACAAAATCCAAAAATTGTAACTACCGGTAGAAAATCAAATCCTGTCGGTCATGGGAGAGGGAGATTATCCTTGGCTGCTTTCGTAGTATTTTTCACTCACAAGTGTCCTCTACCGCATAAATTATGCCGTAGTAATATTTATATCCAAAGGTTAAATTTAAGAATTGATTAATAAATTAACCACATTAAAATCTTCAAAAAGATAAAATTTTACTTCCTTGGTTGCAGTTCCTGTTTATCAACAAATTTGAAAGAGCAAACTTGCACTAAAAAAATTTGATTTTTAATTAAAAACGAATTACAATTTTTCTCCTTTCTTTGCAGTTTTACAGTAACCGAAAGAGTTCTATTTTCATTTCAAATAATATATTTTTATATTTAACAAATTATTTAACGGTTAAAAAGTCTTGAAACGAAATACTCAATGTATGGAAGATTAATGAACGATAAGTGAGAGAGTAAAAATTAAATACAAAATGTGAACTCAATTTGCCGAAAAATGATTAACATGGTTATTTATGTAAACTAATTAATCAAGTTTTGGAAGAAGCACACTTATTTATGTGCTTGTGTTATTCCTAATGGAAATAAGCGAGTGACATTTGAAATTTATAGATAGACGTTATGGTTAATTAATTAATTTGTGGTTTGGAGCGTTATAAATCTTATGAGACATTTTTTTAAATGGATATAACTTAATTTTTGATAACAAATACTAATCAGGAAGAGAAGACCTTTTACTGTTTTTCGTTTACGGTTCTTCTTCTGTGTAATCTTTTTGAAAATTATAGTTGAGAAAAAGATCTAAATAATCTACAAGTTGACATATTTTTATAAATTTAATATAAAAAAGATCAACTACAATTAGGACAATCGTTAGGATCGACGTCCAATGAAAAACTAATAAGAAAAATTATAAAATCGGATATCCGTTAAGGGAATTTTGATTATTTTTGGTCTTTGTTATATCGAATTTGTAGAAATATTATCTACGATATCTAATTAATAAGACGGGTTTATTATACCTATTTTAAAATTATATTTTATAATATATTTTTTGTTAAACAAAGTTGTGATTAACCTAAAATATTTTTTCTAAGGGCGCCAACTCGAGCGTGTTCCTCAGGGCACCAAAGACCCTATATCCGGCACTGTAGGTAGGTACCTATTCTATAATATAACAATAACATAACAAATTGTATCAAGTTTTACTTAAAATTCAAATATTTTAATAATATATTGCTGAGTTTTTCATACTACCAAGGGCGGATCCAGCAAATTTTTGAAGGGGGGACGATTTCATAAATTGTTAAGAAAAATACCAAAATTGATAGCCCTTACTATACTTTTTTCCAGTAATTTTACTTTTTACGTTATATTTATAATGCATAATTTTTCCAAGGAGGGGCAATAGCCTCCCCCATGGATCCGCTTTTGTTTATGTAGTCATATTTCCGCGGATGGGGGGGAGGGTAAGTTGTTTTTTAAATCCAATGCGAAAGACGAAAGCTAACCTAAGAGATTAATTTATTTTTTTCATGAACGTTGAAGTAGCAACATTCAATTTAAAATAGTATACAAAAATTTGTATAAAAATAATTTTAAAAAAAATTGTCGTTCTAATATGTCAAACGTTCTTAGTCGGCTCTACAAAATGTAAACAACAGTTTTTGTTATTGAAAAATGTGATACAGTTCTTTATTGTAGAGTAGTTTGTATAAAATGTGCAGATATGGTCGTGAAACCGGGGGGTCTGGGGGGTATGGAATACCCTCCAGCGGTAACGAAGCAACAAAAAAAAGTTTGAAGCATCAAACTGGAATTGTAGTCGCTTTTGAAAAATTTCCTTGTTGCTTTCTTACTATGGGAGGTATTCCAGACCCCCCTTTCCGGTTTTATACTATTTTAACCTTAAGGAAGCAACAAAAATACATTTCAAAAAATATGAAAATTTAATTTTTAAAAAATTGTTTTATTGATTATTTGCTAGGGGGTACAAACTTCCCGGTTTTGAAACAATTGTTTTCAATTTTATACAAAGTACTCCACAATAAAAGACTACAGTTCTTAAACTTAGCACTTGAAGTTAGCTGTGAGGTGTTTTTGAGATAAAATATATTTTCATGACTTACACAGCAGTGGTACCAGGTCAACAATAAAATATAACATTTGTTAACACACGCAAATATAAAATTCTTTTTTATCTATATCATTGTTTATTTTTTGGGTTTTTGATATTTCTGATATTTTATATTTTCAATTTTTCCACGATTTAGGTTGTTTAAAAAAAGTTGTTTTCTAGTCTCCAAAATAATATCGAAATTTTTTATATTTGGGAAAATTTGGTCAGATCTGCAACCGTGTACATGTGAAATACTCCCACAGCAAGGAAGCACCAAGAAAACTTTTCAAAAACGACCACGATGCGAATTTCATTCTTGAAACGTCTTCTTGTTGCTTCAGTACAGCTGGGGGGTATTCCATACCCTCCGGTTTTACTAAAAAATATTAAAAGGTGACTCTACAATAAAACAAATAATTTTTTATGGTTAGGTAATTATTACTTGAAATTATTTTTAAGTAGCTTTCATTAAAAGTAATTTTAACCACTTCTTTCCCTATAAATAATTTATACAGTGATGGAAGAAATAATGTGATTTTCATTATTGCAAAACAAAATTTGGAATGCCTAGCAGAACCTTGACAAAATTTTGTTTTGGTTAGGGGTCAGAATGTATACTAATTAACATTGTTTTTATTTTCTGAGAAAATTAAACAAAAAGTTAACAGATCTAACCAATATAACCTTAGAACGGTCATCGTTCTTCAATTACTGAATCAGACATCCTTTCAAATAGGCAAAAAGCTGGAAACAGTTCAAACGAACTTGAAAGCTCATGAAGTACGTATTTGACTACTATAGCAAAAATAAAACTGTCAATACCCCATTAGATACTTAAAACAAAATTTCACATAGATAATATTATTTTTATTTTGATGTAATATTTTGGAACATAAATAAACAAGGCGCCCGAAGATGATAAAAACGGTTAAATCAAATAAAGATATTGATAACTGCTATTACAAAATTCTAATTTGACTATGATAATTATTTAATTATACCACAATTAAGTTATATAATTTTATGTTGGATATGTGAACGAAACCGAGTTTGGAACGAAATTTAAAAAAGCGATGTGAAAACGACGTGCAAAATTTATGAATGGGTTTGTTCGTACCGTTACACCACAGACGTCTAATTTTATTTTTAAAGGATTGCCAACGACCTCGATTATCTTGTCTGTCATCTTTTCTCTGCTAATTATGACGTTAAATGCTGCTGTAAATGAATTTACGGTAAAACAAAGAATTAATTGTCATTTGACCTTTTTTTATGTAAACGTGTAGACATGGGTGAGGGCATAACTTAATTAATGCATCTTAATTTATGCATTCGTTATGAATTTTTTCCTCAATGCTACCAGTCGAAATTAATTTAACCGCATGGTCACACGAAAAGGTGCACTTTTCGAATTTGCAAGTCATATTATTTATTAAATAATTTTATGCATACCAACGCATTTTCTATAAATATCTCACTAAATAAACACTGTCGATTTCACATCTAACGTTTTTTATTATTTAAAATAGGAGTTTTTTTTTCTGACAAGGTCATGTGGAGAAAATCTCCACTAAAAGCTTTCCCAACGCTGCCTTTTTGAAATATCCTCCAATACGACGACAAAATTAGGTGATAACGGCAACTTTTTTTTTGCTTTACCCTGTACATATGGTAGATTAAACGATCATCTTGTAACTTGATCCTAAACATCTTTATTATAATTAAATTTTTCATTTTAATGAACATTGCGTCAATTTGAAGTGATCTTATTGAAATTAATTTCTTTATGTTAATTCATCATAATTTAAGATGACAGGTGTTTATTTAGTACTTTTTTGTTTTATCATTAATATTAATTTGTGCTACATAATAACCATTGTTAGCTATTAATACCGAGCGTTCTGCTTGCTCGAGATCATCAAATCTAATTTGTCCTTACGCATTCTATTTTTAGCAGTTAAATTTCAGTTATGCTTAATCCACAAGGACCTTACGTAACTTTCGTAAGCTTCAACTAAAGTTTTTACAATTTTCCCAAACATTATAAAAATTAAGCCTATCACTTGATTGGTGATGATTTTGATGGCATTGGCATTGATCGTTGACCATTGACACCATCTCGCAACATACAACGAACTTCTGTTAACCTAAAACTGTCATGCAAAAAGACATTTATTAATAATGCGATTATTAATTAAAATAAACTACCAATTAAACATACGCAAAATTAAAACCAAACGGCTTCTTTTATATATTGCACTATATTAATACACTACAAAGCTTCCGTAAAACAATAAATTTTTAATTAGGTTCTAAAAAAAATTTTAGTGATAAATTTACATTCCAAAAGGCGCCAAAGAACTGCCATAATATTTTAAACATTATTGTGTTATTACAATTTAATTTTAAAAACAAAACAAATTACCAAGCACTTAGCGATATTTGATTATTTTAGACAGTTAAGGTTCAGTTGCGGTGGTCATGATAAAAGGTTTTAATAACAGATCGAAAATAAAGCAATAAAATAAAAAAAAAAAAATTTGTAAGGATAAATTTGTCTTCTTAGGGTGATAAGATCAAAAACACTGTCTACTCCTAAATTACCTGTGCCGTGGTTCAAAATCCACGTTTTTTTCGAATTTTTTCTTGATTCGAGAGATTCATAATATGAAATATTCCCAACCCAAGGATCACTTGTTGAAAATCAAACTTATTATTAAAATGAAGTGTCGAGGCTGGTAAGTGATTGATTGTGGAAAGCATTTAATATTTAAAACGGGAAAAACGAGTGTAGGTATGTAAATTGCTGATAAAAAAATAAATGTAGACAATAGAGAGAGTAAATGAACTTGTAGTATACTTAAGATATTATGTTCAATAATGGAAAGAAACGATTTCCTTTAGTTAAACGTCTTTATAAATTTAAATCATAGAAAATGTATGATTTATGAGCTGTAGCTTGTTATATCCTTATTTGTGTGAATAAATTTTTAGATAATATATAACCAATCTGTTTTTGCACTTGTCTCAACACTCATATTTCTGGTTTTTATGACTAATAATAATATTGAAATAAATATGAAATTAATGTATTAAACATTAAAAACCAAAATAGAAACTCGAAGAATCTATAATTAAATAATGTTGTTAGCAAAGTTATGTATTAGCTTCAGGTTATTGATAATGAAAATTATTTTAATAAATATTTATAAGTTAGAGTAGTAGTAGCAAAATTTAAATTGCTTTATTTTGGAATTACTTATCGCCAAACATGGGAGCAAAAATGTTTATCTAATCCATAAATGTATTTCGTGCTAGTTTGTCCTCATCACTTGAATATACTCAAAGTTAAAAAGAGTCACTATGTAAAAGTGGTAAAAATAGCTGATAGTTGCTCTGTTGATTACGCATCGGGCATGGTTTGGCAGGAATATCTTGTAATGAGTGAAAGGTACACCGGTATTTATAATAAAAGGTTCATGGGAGTTAATTGGAACCTGCACTGTATTTCTGTCATTGCACGTTGAAGTGCTTTCGTTAACCTATTTGTTTTTATTAGCTGGCAAATGATGCGCCAGGATACCCAGCCAATTTTAAAATAATAGAATTGTACATGTAAATTAAAATATAAACATAGATAATATTGTTATTCGAAAAACATTCTAAATATATTCAAAAAATATATAGAAAAAAACTAAGCGATAAAAGCTTAGTAGTAATAGAAGTAAGAAATTCTGATTCTGAAAGAAGTGAAATTTTTTTAAAAGAAAATGCATATATTTTCATTAGTGTCAAATGTTTTCCTTTTATATCAAATGGAATTGAATATGAATTTATGAAAATCCATTTTAGGAGAAATTTGCAAAAATTTCTCTTAAAGGATTTGCCTGGATTTTTCATTGCAGAAAAATACTTACGCCTTTCAATCGGGCCCATTGTATGGCCTCCGGATTGTATGAATTTTCACTGTTTCAAAGTTTTAAATTTGGAATATTAAAATATAGGCAAAATGTAAATATGTAATTGATCACGAACTGTAAAATATTTGTATGTGGACAAAAAGTAAGAAAATTATTTTTTTGCTTATTGCACATTAATAATAATTATGAGGTTCCTCTTTGGTCTCTTCACTCCTGGAACTTTGGAAGGGTTAAAAAAATTTAAACACAGAAAAACCAATAAATTTTTATGCTTAATTTCAGAAAGGGCTTTTGCCTGGAACAAAACCAGAGATTACTCCAAATTAAATAAAAAAGTAAATTGTAACAAAAAACACAATAATTACACTTATGTATTTTGAAAAGTTAATTTTTAATATTATGAAAGTACGGCATTTCAATTTTGTGACCAGTGCGCGCATGACCAAAATAATACAAGAATTTAAATGATCGCGCAGACAAGATAACGAAAAGTTAATTTAGAAAACTTAGAAAATAAAAATTAATTTATTATTAAAATGAAATGTAGATACTTTTGCAAGAATAAGAAAATGAAACCAAGATTAAGGGTTTAATTGGCAAAAATTGAATTATTTTAAAAGTTATCGGTGAATTAACGCAAGAAAATTAAATTTAAAATAATCGCGAGAAGTACTTAAAAAAAGTGAATTATATTTCATCTAAGAGAACGACTGAATTCAGAAAAGTTTGAGGATCACTTGAGTACTTAATTTCGGTTTTAATTTGTTTAGAAGCAAGAAATAAGATTCAAATTTACTTACCTGTTGGATTGGATTATCAAATTGGCAGCCAAATAGCGTGCAGCGGCATAAAGAGTGGCGATATCTAGTGAGAAAATTAGCTAAGTTAATTAATAGCTTACACAGAAAAAAATGTGTACTTGAAAGTAGAACAATTTGTGCCTAGATTGTCTACAGGTACAAATTGTGTAAAAATTTAGCACAATTTGTGCTATAAAATAGTACAATTGCGCTCGAGATGACTGAATTTGACTAAAATTAAGTACAATTGTACCTAATTTTCACCCAATTTGTACTTGTAGACAATCTAGGCACAAATTGTTCTACTTTTAAGTACACCTTTTTTTTCTGTGTAATAATAAGTTATAATAACAAAAAAAACAGTAGGGCATCAGAAAACTATTTTTCCGGTATTTTATTTATTTAAATTATTTAAATTTGTAAAAATTATAAGTTTTACAATATAACAGAAGTCAAAAGCGAGAATAATCAGTCTTTTTTTTAATTATTCATTATAAAGTTGCGTCTTTGCTTGATCGATTACACATTTACACAGTTACTTTTTTATAGTCAGAATTTTGTCAATGAGTAATTTGATTGGATTGTCTTCAAATTTTATTAAACTTATCAAAGCAATTAAATTTATTGTTTTACGAGACTTTTGTTAGATTTTTTTGAAAAGTTTTGCCACAGTTTTAGATAACATTTTTAACCACGATCTCTGGAAAGAATTTCCTGGGGTTTACCGTAGTTGCGAGCTAACCAGGGTAAATAAATTGATAGTATTTGGTAACTTTACCCAAATTCTTAAACTATGAGATATGATATGTACCATTTATTGAAATTCTTTGAATCTGATCCGAATTTTACTTTTCTGTACCCGTTTGGTGTCAAGTTACACATAATATTATGTATGTGAATATTTGACGCTGTTTGTAAGCTGAAAGATTTGCTTGAGGAAATATTATTTAAATCATTTTTGTAAACAATTTGATTGTCAAAAAATAGGTCTTATAATGTGTTATTATAATATCTTAGTCTTCAAAATATTTGAGAAAAAGTAGAGTTGTCTGTTTATAAATTATTAAAAACTTTTTTATCTCACTTTTACAAGCTACCCCAGACCGTGTTTGTGACTTGGAAATATCAATTGGAGGTTTTAATGATCAAAAATCTCTTGAAGTTCTACCTACAGCTCTTTAATGCAAAAATATGCCTCGGGTCTAGGACGATAACCCGGAGTCGAAGATAATTTATTTATTAAAGAAAACTAAACGGAAGTTGATAGATAACATTAAAATGTAGCGTTTTAGATAATAAAGAATGTCATATATCGATTAGTTTAGCCAATAATGGACTTTAAAGTTTCCATTTTCTGTGCAAAACTCGTCTCTATGGATGTACTTGCACTCAGCCTGGATTTTAACCGCGAAAAGTAAGGATAAACGCGGAAAATTTACTTGATTAAATTCATTGAAGGGTTGATTATTGCCTTTCACGGATCAATACTCGACTTTGTTGCTATGCTGAGGCTCTGTGTTCGCTTAATGATATAATGATATTCATATAGTCGATGTTCTAAAAAATTGAAAGAGGTAATAGAGGCTTCGTCTTCACGACACTCTGTAAATGATAAGATGCTGGTACACTAACGTACAGTTAACATCAAGCAAATTTTACTGTTTTGAGGTATTTTTGACTTAAATTTGCCGAAAAAAAAGAGAGATTTACTCCTTTCCTAGTTGCACACTTTGCCCAGTAGGACCGGCGTGAGGGATATTGTTAATTAGTATACAGAGTTAGTCAAAACGGTTTGCGACGTCCGGAGCGGAGCGGAGGACGCGTATAGCAATTTTTGACAATGAAACCACGTTTAATCTCGGATCCATCATCGTTAAATTAATTTAAACACTTTTTAAGTATTTTTGGTCATAAAGAGGGCCTTTTATCATATCCAATATATATGCAGTTCCGGTTAATTACTTTCGTCTGTTAAAAAGATTGCAATGTAACTAAGAACTAAGAAGTACCTGAAAGATGAATTTCACAGGTTTTACAAGGCAGGGACCTCTGGACTGCATGCCGAACAACTGTTGTGGTGATTCATAGTGAACAAGTTGCGCTTCTATTCATTTGAGGTGGGCAAGGTTAACTTTATTGTTACAGTCAGGGGTGAGATAATACATTTGTATTTTGAAATGAAAGTGGTAAGAAAACACACGATAACTTTGGAAATTTTGTTTTATATTCAAAATAAAGTGTACATTCTCATGCAATCAGGGGCATTATGTATCACCAACGTTAATATAAAGGTGACAGTTATGACATAAAATAAAGTTTTTTGGTAAATTCTACCAATGAAATCGATACGATTTACCGAAATATGTTATAAAACGGTCACCTTTATGATAACGTTGGTGATACATAATACCCCTGATTGTATCTCATTATGTTGAATTTAAAATAAAAAATTTTAAAATATTTTGCAGTTTGTACTTTAAATATGAAAAAAATGAAATATAAATGTATTTATATTTTTTTTTATTTACATTTTAACGTGCATCAACTACTGGGTTATTAGCACTTCTAAATGTTAATTTTTTTAATTTGTTCAGTATTTTTGTTTGTTTATGCTTTTTAGATTGGGTATTTTGGTTGGTTGGTTCACCACGGAGTGAGAATGTCCACTGGAAATCCGAGCTAAAAAATTCTGAAGCGTCCGTGATTCGAACTCAGAATTTCCACGTAACCAGTGATCATATCACTCCACTGCCGTGGCTATTTATATTTTTGTATTTACGTAAATACATTTGTATTTCAAATACATTTTATCCACCACTGATTTCAAATTTGAAGTACAGAATGCAAAATATTTCGGAATTTTTTATATATTATACAGTAATACCCCTAACTTACCCGATAGATGGGACCAAGTAATAACCGCGTAGGTAAGTTGAATTCGCGTAGTCGAGGTATAATTTTGTATATAAATATGTACATATAAATTACTTTTAGGCGAGGCGGAAACGAAAGAAAAAATTAATACAAAATCGCAAAACCGAAGTTATTTTGATGTAGAATCGACGAGATTTGAAAATCGCTTAACTTCGGATACGCGTAAGTCGGGGTAGCGTAAGTCGAGGTATTACTGTATTCTAAATATGAAATAATACTGCATGAGACTGCACTTTATTTTGAACAAAAAATTTAAAGTTATTGTATGTTCCTTTCTATCTTTAGTTAAAAATTTTGGAGATTTTGGAGACCACCCATTTTTTACGTATGCACAATTTTTAAAAGTTATTTGACTCTTTTCTACCTTGTAAAGTTACTAAAAAGAGTCTATGAAACCTACGGTAAACGTAGAGAGCTAAATTTGAGCATATCATAGAAAGAATTTCAGAATAACCACTGATACACAAAAGCAGGTTAATTAATTTTTAAAAGATGGTATTTTTGTATGAATCTAGAAAGCAAGATCATTATCGTCAAGGAAACGATAACGCGCTAAAAAAGTTTAAAATTTTTTTTTTGAATTTTTACAAACAAATAGCATAAATGGTACAGAGTAAATTAAGTTAGTTAGGTGGAAGGAAAAGGGGGTTTCAAAATTAATAATATTGCTTTACGTACAATTTACAGTTGAGTGAATTAGATTTCTACTACATATAGTGGTTATACTCGTATAACTATAGGTAGATCTTACATCATGTATATGAGGATCCTGGTGGGTGCTGGACCACGGGGCTACCGGGAGTTTTCGGGTGGAATTTTAATGACCATGAAAAATGAAAAAAACAATAGAAATTCTATGAAAAATATGGAAAAAGGATACAATTTTCGGCTCACTACAAGCTCTCCAACACGCGCCCATTAGGGTCTCGATTTGTTACATTGCTACAAATCTAAGTTATAAATCCAAAAATCTAATCTGCGTCTATATGATTCAATTTGCGTTTTTCTATAATAAAATAAGCCTGGTTTTAAACTGTATCTTTCAGTTTAGTTTAACAAAATTGATAATCTCAATTAATTGTGATATGTTTAATGTGAATTATCAATTAATTTTATGTTAGTTAGTTATTATCAGTTAATTAATTCATTATTTTAGTTTATTGATCTTTTTTGGACTATTCAATTAACTATATTAATTGATAAAGCGTACAATAAAGTTTTACAAAACGTCGACTTGAATTAAAAGTAATAATATGGTTAATTGAATTGTCCAAAAACTCAAAAAAATAAAATATTTATTTAATTTATAGAATGAAAGAAAACAATCAGGTAATATTATCAGTAAATATTATTCATATCATCAAAAATGATCGATCGTGATCAAATGATTTTTGGTGCACTGTTTTGAATTAAAAATTTTAAAAAAATTTCTTTAAGTTTAAACTAAATTAAATAAATTGAAATTTTAAAAATATATCACCCACACTTACCTTAAATATTTATTTTTGTTGTTTTTAAAGTTTCTCAAGTCAAAATTAAATTAATTTGTTAATGGATGTTTATTTATTTAAATCGCTTAGGTGTTTGGTTAGTATTATCTGTTTTTTATTTAAATTTTAATTCAATTATGCTGATTTAAATAGTTGCATTTTTATAATCGTTAATTATTTTTTATATAATAATAATTACAATATTTGAATGCAGAAAGATTATTATTTATAGTATACTGTACTAAAATTGTGAGGTTAGAATTTTGCCCTCTTTACAAATGGCTGTCAGTTTTTGGTATAGGATTGATAATTCTTTGCTTTAGTCAAGCATTTTCTATACACAACACAGGTAGGAAAAACCGGACGTGTGAAGAGAAATCGGAAATACTACTATATAATAGGACCTGCTTATAATATCTATAATACAAATCATTGAATGCGAAGTTCAAGTCCCATTTACACATACTCGAAATTGGACTTTTGTATTCATACGTCGTTTTTGTTACTCTTCTACATATTAAAATGTTTATAAATTATATTAAAAGATTTATAGCTTTATTAAATTGTCCCCCTTAAAAAAGTTACACGTACTTATTTGAGACAATGCAATTGAAACATGCTGGTATTGTCTAATAGAATCATATTTATTAATTATATTGTTAGATGGAAAGGTTTCCAAATCATTTGACATTTATTTTATTGGACATTATAATACTGTACCCAGGTATTTAACCACACCAACCAACCATTAATTTATTAATCATTAACATACAAATGAAATGTAGGTTCTTTACTTTCAAAAGAACTACCAAGAAGAATTGGTCTTACTATTTCCAGAAAAGGTAATGTTTAGAAAATTTAAAATTTTCTAAATTAATAATAATAATTAAATTATTCATGGGTACCATAAAGTATAGAAAATTAGTTATTTTAGAAATCAGTCTTTCACATGCGAGAAGGAACAGTTTCATTTGAGAAAAATCGAAATTATTGTGCTTTTATTGGTCTATTGACTTAGTTTGCGTATCAACAGGTTCTTTTCGATATGAAACTACATATAAAATTATATTAATTAATGGATCGAATTGTTGACTAAATTTTCTTCAACACTTGCAGTGTTGCTCTTGCAATAAAAATAAATCAAAATTAGAACAAAAAGTTATTAATAATTTGTAATGTGCATAGTGTCATGTTTAAATTAACAGACCTAAATGTTTAAAATAAGTTTGTTTATGTCGTACGTTACAAACAAAATAATTAAAAATTGATAAAATATCGATCACCATATCATTTATTTATCGAAAGTTATGATTTATTATTTAAAAGTCAGCACAGCTTCTTCTCATTATCAACCAACATAATACTATTCACTTTGGTAGCGTATTTGGTTCATAGGAGCTCGTTTTTTTTTGAGCTCGCTCGTGACTAAAAAAATTAAATCTTCTCAATATTCATTGGTGACAAAATACAAACTTCCTAATTACACTGTTAAGCTAATTGAAGCTATAATACTTATTTCATCGTTTACTACTAGTAAAATTGTCGTAAAAATTATTATAATTTATAGGGTAGCATTTATTATCGACAATTATAATAATTATTATGTTTGTTTTTCAGTAGTATTATCTAAGAGTTATTGTTTTTCTTCGTAGTACACAGTAGCATTTAACATTATTTAATTAATTAGCATTTATACAACAAACTGCACCAATTAAATATTTGTTCTTGTAATACTTTATATTTTCCGCATCTTTTAATAATTACGAATAGTATTTATGTGCTATTAGACAGATTAATCGTTGACAGGTATATTATACAGCTCGTTCCATTAATCACACTTGTGCAACATGAAACCACAATTTAAATTATTTATATTCAAGTAAATTTAAATTAACTCTGAATTAATTGATATTGGACAGTTTTGTTTATATCTTTGTAAATATTATGTCAATGTTAGAAATTTTGCTTTTCAACTTGCTTTCAAATTTTGTAAATTATTGAGTGACGTTTTAAAAATAACTTACTGTATATAAATAACAGCATCAAGAAAAGCGACCTTGTTGTATGTAATAAACAAATACCAAATAAAAATTGTTGCCTTTGCATCAAATTTTCTTTTTATAAGAGATTGTACGACGTGTGTTCCAAGGTTTAAAATAATTATTTCTACGTAATTGATTGCTACTTTTAAATTAAAAATATAGTAAGTGTATCTGTGTTGCAGATATAGTTTTTATCTTTTTTTTCCCTTTGGTTATATCACAGAACTGTCGCTTCTAGCGCGAGTTCCTGTGCAACTTAACAATAATATAATGATCGATGTACTTTTTTTGTTCTTTAAAACCCAAATTAATTGTTTTAGTTTAATGCATTGCCAGGGGCCCCTCGCCAATTGAAAGAAAATTTTAAAAAGGAAAAGAAATCAGTAACTAATTTTTGGTCTAGAATAAAAATTATCCCTCCTGCCAAAAAACTTCACTACGTCACTGTGCTTTATATCGTGTAATGCATCCTGCCCTATTACAATTTGTTTAATTAAATATTAGTAAGAGAATTAAGTGAAAAAAACCATTTTATGGAATCATTTCAGATTAATCGTTTTCGATAAAATTTAAGTAATTTTGGACAGAAATGAGTAATTTATGTATTTTTAATAACCGTTTAAAAATTAATCTCATCATTAGCAGACCAAATATTAATGCAATTTATTTTTCTTCCATTTTTGGTGTTCTTATCAGAGTTTTCCCAATTTTGATTGGAAATTAAAGCTGGCATGTTATCGATTTTGATTACAAAATTATTTGTATGTATTTTTTATAGAATTAATTATTGCATTAAATTGCTCTAATTTAGATGTGACTGTAATTATCTTACAGTTATTTTAATATTAGTGCCTCATGTTTGATTAAAGAAATTAATAATAATTATGCAAACTATGTGTTTAAAAAATTTGAATAATTATTGCAATTGATCAATTACAAAAATAATAATTAAAACTGGAATTTTAAATTTAAAAATCGAAGGATGATGTGATGTTTTTTCTGTGATAATTTGATAATTTCTGAAACAAATTAATTACAAATTAATTATACATGATCTTTTTATTGTATTTGTATTACTGTTATCGTTATAAATGCAATTATTGACAGTTCGGGGTTAAAATGTAGAGCAATTAGATCTCATTCATTGTTTTATTGTGCATTTATAATCTTCGTGATTGTAAATTTTTACAGCAAATCATAAATTTTTTGATTTCAGTTTAACATTCTAACTGCCTTATTTGACTACCATTGCGTGTTTTTTAAAGCTCTTTTGTTTTAAAATGTTTAGAACGGGACCACACTCTGTAAAAGATCTATTTTTATCGACTTTATACCATTCGTAATTAAACTTTAATTTAATTTTAGAAATGTCAATGTAATACTAGAATTTTGTTGTTGCAATGAATTAGTGATCTTCAAGTGCCCCACATTGGGCACCAATTTAAATGTAGTGTAGTCTCCAATCCCACATGGGGTTATCTTTTTTGCTTTTAATTTTTGTTATTTAGATTTCCTGTTCTATCGAATTTTGAATTTTGTTAAAATTTATGACTTTATTTTGTATTTTATCAACAAATCGATGCTTACATTTCTGCAATTTAGATATCAACATTTTAAAAATGAAAACTGAAAACTGATGATATCATGTCAAAATTATGTAATCGGTACATATATAGGACTGATCGAACCTTCACAGGAAGCAATTGAATGTGTAAAAATTGCAATACTATTAGATTTTTTTAACATTAATTAAGCGTTCTTTTTCTGCTTGTTCAATTAACGTCACGTTTTGTCGATTATTTGCCACATTTTTACGTGCCATATCTCGATAAAATTATTATTTCATTTCATTGGAAATCGTGGATATTTAAATTTATAGTGACCGAGTTGTTTATAACAAATTAATTTGTCCTATTTTTTCTGCATAAATATTATCGATTTCTTAGGAAATGTATCACTGAAAGTGTCATTATGCAAGTATCCTACTTCCATTTTTTTTTAAATTTAACTTCTTAATTCTTTTCAAAATACTGGTACAATGTGAAGCGATGTTTACCAATTCTAAGATTATTAAAATCCCTTGTTTAGTCTCCACTCCTAGGTGACATCCGAAACTCGTAAAAATCCAAAAGCTTGCAGTTGGAGCCACCGTATTTTCAAACCATGCAGTGTTTATTGCATTACATTTTGAAAAGATGACATTATTTTTTTAATGAGGCGGCTGAACAATAGCACTGTAGAAAAATCAGAAACAACTCATCACTTGAAGAAAAGTCCCATCATGATTAACTGCTCCAATTGGGTTAATAGTTTGTTTCAACAATTCTGGTAATTAATTTGTTTTGAAAGACGATTTATTTATATAAACATTACAAGTGTTATATCAGCGAATCTTACACTTAACATCAAAAATATTAAAAACTGTGTTTTCTAATGTGATTACGGAAATTTATAGTGGTGTTGATGGCTTTTATCAATAAAAAGTGCATTTGCTAAATTGTTGTTAATTGCTTATAACAAATTAGGGCAAAAAGTAACAAGAACAGAAAAAAAATGTTAATGATAAAAAGTTAAGTGCCTAAATGGTCCACATTTAAATTATATTATACCGCACTGTTTTATATGCGAAATGAATATTATAGTAAACTACAAATACATTAAGTTGAAGGACGTTATGCGACCTTATATTTTAACTGAGCTTTAATTGACTTGAATATTCATGAATGTTTATTGCTCATATTCAGAATTAATAATGTGCCTAAAATGTGTGACCACTTAATTTAATATACCGTAGATTTAAAATAGGCTTAACAGCTAAACCATATCGTTTCTTCAATTTAACTTACTTCCTTATTTTGTTTGTTAAAATTCTATCGCGTAATTGTACAATTTGATTCATAAAAAATTGCACAAGCATCCAGAATAATTTTGCGAGAAATGTTAGTTTTTATGCAGTTGCTTACGGTAAACTTTATTATTTATGGCTGTGACAATTATCTACCATTAACTGTAATTACGTTTGGGTGCATTGTTTTAAATTACCTGTAAAAGATTGCATAATAAAAATTTTAAGATTGTACTAAAGCACTGGAAGAAATCAGAAATCGATCAATTCTGTTATAAATGATCGCGACTACTTATTCTACAATCTACATACCTAGATTGTTAATTGATCGAACTTAATCGTTGTCCTTCCGCAGTATATCATGGACGAACCACGCACATCGATGAGCCATACGATCCATTATAAATAGTACATCATAGTAAGAAGGCACCGAGGTCTTTTAATTTCCACTGCACGTACGGCGATTTGTTGTGACCGACCATTCTGATTATCCAGAAGGATAATAATTTTACCAGCCTGAAAAACGTTAAGGTGCGGTTCCTTGGTGTAGTGCTAAATGAATTTTTTGGGTATCTGGCAAGAGAAATTATCCTGTAAATTACCGACTAGTTTTGAATTTGCAGTCGATTCTACGATTTCCATTTCTATAATTCGAGAGTGAAATACTCCCTCCGTTTTGTGTTTATTTGAACATTGGCTTCGTTCTGATAAGGCTGAAATTTTGTGATTGCATGTCATTCCAAAACAGAAACATATTGAGCTATGGTTCATTCATTTATTAATAACATTAAAAAGGTGTTTAAATGCGGCCTTCATACCGCACAGCCTGGGCAATTTAGTTAATGATAAATAAAACTTCCAGATTTCAACAAAAAGTTATAACAGATCAAAGAAATTAACGACAATTAAAATGTATGTATAACTATTTAGAGCCAGATGCAAACATTTGTCAATCAAAAAGTTATAATATCACATTAAATCGAAAACAATGCAGAAAATAAAATCTTACTATAGAATTTTAAGCTTATTTTACTTTTAATTTTTAAATTTAAAAAACAACTGACATATTGTGATGTGATGTTCTAAAACCTAAACTGAAAGTTTTCAGTGGCGCAAATGAAATGTTCATAAGCTCCATATTGAGAGGATCTCAAGATAACAGTAAATATTTAAGATAATCAGATAGATCTAAAATTTGATAAAAAAAAGGTTTTTGGAATAGGTTAAAGTTTCATATTACGTTTTTAATTATTTTGCATACTAGGTTAAATAAAGCTTAGTTTCTGAATTTTAATAACGAATAAATAATTATACAAAAAAATTAATCGTAAAATTAAGAATAAGTTCTGACACTAAACGATGGCAGTGATGACACTAATGTGCAGAAAGGAAAATTGGTCGGCTCCGTTTACACGACAGCACTCGCATGTTTTCGTTCTACTACCCACAGGTCATATATTTGCCATGATTTAGTGTTAAATTCTTTCAGATTTTTCTTAGATGCGAGTAGTCCATCGTTTCGACTCAAATGGGGATCGAGAATATTACAATTTTTTTTTATAGAGGAGAAAAATTTTCTTTTGGCTTCAAATGACTTTAATATGTTTAACATCATTTCTGCTTTACTTTTCTTGCTTTAGGCTGTTATTTTCTTCCAATGGGGTTCAATTACAGTATATTGTACCTCTGATACGATTTTTATTCTATTTGATTCCAACCGTATTGAAAAAAATCAATATCTTATGTGGTATGGGCAATCTTAAGGTTCCATGTTCTCAGTTTTTGCAATTTTTTATTTATTAATATTGAACTCTAATGGGAAATTAATAGCACCATTCACTCTTTAAAACCAGAAGAAGTTTCGCCTTTTGCGAAATATTGCCTTTTTTACATTATTTCAGTCACTTTGGAACCTTTCATTTAGAATTGATTTGGATTACACTTTTTCGAACGTGGTTAACATCAACTAGCTCATCCACTTCATCATAATTATAACTTTTCTGCTTGCTGTTGAGGATGCAAAGTCGAAACCCTTGGTATTGAAGTCCCCACCCATGAACTGATCTTTTATTGTTTTAAATCCTTCCTTCCAACTCTTCCAGTGCTCCAACAAAATCCTGTAGATTATTATAAATGGTGAAATGTAACAGGGACGAATGATTTAATCTGCTTGCGTAATGTTTTACGGTTGAGATATTTGATGATTTGGGCGCTGTTGCTGTTTGGTTTCGTTTTCATGTAGCCCCTTCAGAAAGACAAGATTTTTAATCTCTCTATTACGTATGTCCATTTTTCTTGTATTTAGACCCAGTTAACTTATATCTATTCCGTTACCATCCCGGAGTAACTTTATATCTCTGCATTTTTGGGATCAAATTAAACTAAATAGAATTTTTTTCTTTATTTTTCCGAATTTTTAGGCTGTATTTTTAGGCTGTAGCCCAGACATGGATATCATCAGCGATTAAGTTCTAGTTCAATGAATGGAGAATAGAAAAACTTATATTGCCAAAAATTTTCTTGCATGGTAAAAAATGTTATTAATATAAAATTCTCTATCACTTCATCTTAAGATATGATTGGTAGATATTAAATCGTTAATTAATTGGGCTTGTTCATAACATTGCTTATTGTCATTAATCTATCAAGTCGTAACCAATAAATCAGAATATGAATGAGCTCAAAGATCCCACCTTCTAGTAATTTGAATAGCAAATTATATTTTTGGATTGCTTTAACCTTTAAATAAAAAAATAAAACAAACGGTAAGTCTGAAAAAAAGCAGCCAACTGGGAAACACAGTAATATTAGATTTTGTCTACCAAAAAATCGGTCATATTTTTTTTTATATAAAAAATTGTATTTGGGTTCAAGATCGTTCCAATTTCCAAAATTATGTTTTAATTTATTACATAACAGCCAAACTCTTGGAAGCGACGAGGTAGACTTATTAATTAAACGAAAAGTGGCAATAAATTAAAATAATTGATAGGCGGGTAACGCAATTTTAGAGCCTTTTTAATTTAATTTAAAAAAAAGTTTTATATGCAAGACAATAAATTTCAGTTTTACAATTGCATTATTAATTTGGTTTTCTTTTGTTGTTCACTTCCTGGACTATTTGCATGTGATGGAATTTATTTAACCATAACTGTGCTACATTGATGAATCCTGAATAATAAATAAATCATGTATTCTGTAACACTCAAATTGAATAAAAACATTAAATTAAACCAGAATATTTTCTTGCAGAAAAAAAGAAAACTTATTTCGAATCGTCCCATTTGGACGACGTAGGAATTTTCGCAGATGTGGAGTTAGTGAAACCGATGAAGATAAGCCCTCCACCTCTTCACGACCACGATATTATCTACGATCAACTACATAACACGCAAGGTAAAAATAGGCTTTTTATATTGGTCAATGAACCTATGCAGTTTTTGTTCTACATTTTAATCGATCGATTTAAATTTCATTGCTTTTTATAAATAAATAAAAGTATCAATTTGTATCTCAAAATAGCTTTATAACTGTGGGTTATTAACTTTTCTTTTAGATCATCCACCTTTAAAACACCACAGTGGTCACTTCAGACATAAAACTGCGGAAGTTTGGGATCCCCATCCTCACTATGAAATTAAAGCTTTTGGCAGGACACTCGATTTGGAATTAACGTATAACACTAAATTTGTGTCCCCTAATTTTCACGTAAGGAACTGTTGCAAATTCACCAAATTTCCTTAAGCGAAACCTTTAACTTTAATAGGTAACCCAGATGTGGGAAAATTTTACCCAGAGGGTTAATCACGATGTAAGGACCCTGGGGTGCTACTACACCGGAAAAGTGAAAGGAGAAGAAAACTCGGCAGTGTCAGTTTCGTTATGTAATGGAATGGTGAGTACAGTTTTTTGCTCTAGTCTGACTCATAGGTTTAAGCTTCCACATTTTTTGATTTATTTTTCTTGGCACCGCATCCGTTTATTCATTTCCTCAAGGCTGTTTAATCGTACACCTTAGGAGCAGCATTATTTATAGTTTTGATTTTTTCGTGTGTGTCAAGGTCATTCAATTAAGAATAAAAAAAAATTAAGTCAATTTGTCTATCGGTTTATAGAAAAGCATATTAAAATTTATTTTTACTTGACTTTTACCTTGAATTTAGTAGATTAACTGGAAATTATATACAATGTACGTAGGTTATTAATACTAACAGTGGTTAATAAAAGTTTTCCTAAAAATAAAATTAACGTTTGCACTGGCTTGCACGTTTAAGAAAATATGCATGAAGCTTTTTTCGAAAAGCTCAATTTATATTATTTCAATCGAATTTATGTGTTTTCTAAGTAACCACGATACTGCAGCAGCAGCAGTTTAAAATTTAATGATCTAATAAATTACGGTTTATTATAAATAAATAATTGATTTTTCAAACAAAATAAAAATTTTTTTTTAAAATTTTACACGTTCATACGTGGAGGTACTTCAGTTCCCTTTTACCTGCAATTTCCTTTAATATAAGAATTATAAAAAAAATTTTCCATCAGGTAAGCGCAAAAGTAAATCTCCAAAATTTATATCCGAAGAAAATTTTCATTTGTTTTGGAAACTCAACTTTTTAACTATTAAGCTATTCAAGAAAGCACCGAAAGAATTTTTACGATCTTGATTACTGTTTAAATATTTTATTACTTGTCGTAATTTTAATTACTGCATTGTTAATTTTAATAATATTTTTACGAACTTAGAGGCTTTCTTTACGTTCTAAACAATTAAAATATCCGGTAATTAAAATCACACACAAACTAAGACCGTTAGATTACCCTTGAGTGATTTAATTTTTATTGTTCTTTTTAAAGGTAGTTTATCTTCATTAGTTGCATCATTACGTGATATTTTAAATGCAATCCAATTACACTGTAATTTTTTATACGAACTCTTTTAAGGAAGGTTGATCATACTTATTCAGCCATTTATTCTATTGTGCTTCCGGAAGCAGATTCTAAAGGAGAACCTTCAATTAGAACTGCTGACCCATTGTGCCCTCTTTTTAGCTCTGAATGTTGGTGATGAAGTCCCAAACTACAGTGAAGAACTTTTAATTATTTCTTTATTTGACTGATGATGCTATTGTGTTAGCGTTAGTTGATCGTGACTTCTCAGAAGCTGCATAATCGTGCTTTTTATGGCCTTTGCAGAAATTTCAGGGTAGGTAAAAGTCACTCAAGTTCTCTTTGTCTAAAAGTGCAACATCTTATTTTTAATTCAGTACTCATACTGTTAATACTCAGAAAGTCTCAATCTTTGCTGTACTAGGTAAACCACAGCAATTTAATTGCATCTTAATTCCTGATCTTGCCGTCATTTGGAGCTAAGAAAATTTAAATGGGATTGAGTTTTACTGAATATGTAGAGTAAAAAGGCTAAATTTACATTTTTAATTTAAAATAATTTTTTTTTTAAATTTTGATAACTCGATATAATTAAAGTTTTAATATTATTTAATATCAACGAGTTAATAATTTAACATTTTAAATTTACATGGGTGTCCATATAGAAAGTGGGCGTGGGGGGGGGGTTAATGAGACAGTTGGCCCCCTGACCTTTTGGCTTTAGAAAATTAAATGTTTAATATAAATATTTAACTTATAATCTTTTGAGGATTCAAACTCCATTTTAAAAATATGGATTTTTAAATTAATTTAATTGATTATTGTGTTAGTTTTTGATTAAAGTTTTCTTTTAACTAACTAAAGTAATTTGGTTTAAACCTATAGATAATAATATGTTGTCGTTTTCCAAATTTCTTAGTACAACCAAAAATTTAAAAAATTTTTTTTTAAAAATGTGCTTCAATTAGGAAGAACTTATAAAAAAAAGAAGCCAAGGTGCCGAAATTTGCACTCTGCTTTAATTTTGTTAAAAAGGTTAATTAGATGAAGTTTAATTAAGTAAAGCTGACCTAATTTAATGAAGGCACCAACGGCGACCATCTGTAAATTAAATTTTTCAGTTAATACTGCCTTTCTGGGATCTTTCCTTACATTATGTTTTCACAAAAATGTTGCATTTTTGATTTAATATTTGTAATAGTTGCTTGAGCATCGTAATTTGGGGATTTTGATTTATGGATGTAATGCTTGCGTAACAATAACGTAAAATCTAACTAAAAACTTAAAAGCAATGAAATAATTTTACCTCATGGAAAGTTTGAGGTCAAAATATAGAATTTAATTAAAATTAATGATTTTTATTGTGCAATTTTCATAATATGATTTACCTAAGAAATTTTAGAAGTGGTAGAATATTGGGAATAAAAATTAATAATGAATGTCAGCTCGTAAAAATTAATAGGTTTTTGATATTTGGTGAAAATTTTTATTCTGGTTTTTTGACCAATATTTTGGAAGTACATGATATTTTATTCAAAGTTTGTTTACTGTAAATACAAGATATTCTAATGCACATAAAATGAATTTGAGCCACAGTCGTGGAGTGACGTGACCGCTGGTTGACTTACAGAGCGGAAATTCTGGGTTCAAATCGCAGACTTTAGAGAATTTTTTAGCTCGGCCTTCCAGTAGACAGTGGACAAGAAAAATGTAGATTAAAAAAAAAGAATTTCTGTATTAAATTCACATTAAATATTTCACTTTTAACAAAAACTCAATTAATTAAATCGCAATTAAAAGTCCTACTAGCGTTCGTATGGGATGGGTATACATAAAGTAAAATTGATCATCTGCTTTATGTCATCATATATCCCTAATTTAAAAAGAAATAATTAAAATTTTCATTCAATCAATAATTTTGACCAAAATAGAAATTTACTGTATTGAAGAAACTTTCGTGGTATTAATGAAAAAGTTCATTGGATTAACTTTATTATTCATTATATTAATGAATTTGTTCATGATCTTTAGAAAATTTTATAAAATCGATGTCTTTCGAACAGAACTCCTTCAGTTTATTGTATAATGTACTTGCATTTATTTTGACTTCAAACTTTGCCTTAAAATTCCGATATTAAGATTTGCTGCAGAAGACCTTCTTTAGATTCTGTGAATATCAATAATAAATAACAATAAATCAAATACACGAAGTTGTAAAAATGTTGAACCTCAAAAGAGCTTATGGCGATTCAATTATTGTAATAGCATTTATTCTGGGTAATATTATAAAACTTTGTCGTCTGTATAAAATCATTTAATTTTTTATTAATGTTAGAAGAATCAATAAAAATAATTGTTGGGTTCTTGAGTGGTATAATTTAAACAATTATTTCCCGGCCGACGTTTCGATGATATATTTCATCATAATCATGGCTCTACAACGGAGGAGAAGAATTGAAAAATTTAATTTTGGGAAAGTTTTCAAAAATTACTTTTCTTAATATTTTTGAAATTGCAAATGTATAAGTATTTAAAAACACAATTGAATTTGCCCTTCTCCACCTACAAGGAATGCTATAGTCTATTATCATTTAGTATTATTTTGGTTTTGTGTGCTTTTTCGAAAAAATACAGGTACCTATCCAAAAAATGTATTGATTTTGATATTACCTTTTTCTAGCACTGTTCCGTCTCGTCATAAATCTGTCGACCTGGTTTAATAAGTGAACCTATCGCTTTTATTGTCTATTAGGACCCCAGGGTACTGCACCGCAAGGCAAACTTGAGAAATTGAGGTTATGTGATAAATCAATTTTCCCTTTTTCTCAGAGTTATGGAAAAAACTCTCGCTCAACTCCTGCTTTGTAAGCAACAAGGTGACACTTGAAATGCTTGGTTGTGACGACCGTGGTTTCATTGCTCTCTTCGTTTAGATTGGATCCTTGAGAGTCTATTGGCTACGTAAAAAACTTTTTGAAAATTATTGACCCAAAAAATGTATGCATAAGACTTGAGGCTTATAAATCCTACACACAAGAGCCCACTATTAATATCCGTACCATCTCAAATATTCTTTTATTTTGAATGAAGTTACCGTTCACTATAATCATAAGTCATAGATGGTCGATTAATCAAGGAAATTGCAACGTGTGGGTTTGTAAACGGATTTTTTGTAAAACGCAAAAAAATAAGTTCAACAAGTTTAGTTATCGATACCTAATAATAACCAATTTAAAAAGAACTTTGTATTCTTTTTGCAAACATGATTAAGTAAAACAATGATTGATGTAAGCTACCAAGTGAAATAGATAAGAAAAAACGTAAATATTAATTACTGCAAAATATCTTGTAATAAATTAATAACGTTGTTATAGCAACTATTTCATGTTAATTGTAAAAGGTTGGTTAGATAACTAATGGTGGAGGATGCAAGCAATGTGCTTACACCATTATAATGCATTAGTCGAAGAATGCTGAAAAATTTGATTTAATTACTCATTTAACTGCTAGAATGAAGTGGTTTTGATAAAAAAGTCTTTAAGAGAAAGTTTTACATAAAATAAAATTATTAACGAGGATTAGAATATTTATAGTTTCGACGACTTTGATGTTTTATTCTTCCTTCATCCGCACAAGGTGTTTCTTAATTGCTTCGTATAGTATTTGTAAATAAACGGTATAGAGTTGATGGGCTTTTTTTATCAAATATTTAGACTGAAAAGAAACCGACTATGTCTGGTAGCACGTGCAGTAAAAAAATAAATAAAGGCCGAAAACCACCCGCAGACTACATGCGATCGTTACCAAAAAAAATATACAAATTGTGTAAGATAGTTGAACTTGAAGCAGTTTAATTAATTTACACTTATTTACCTAAACAGCGACCCTCAAACTTTTCGTTAGTTTTGCAGTTCTCACGAAGACAACTATAAATTTAGAAGTTTGGAAAACATTTTAATAAACCGATATTTACATGCTGATTTAATATAAAACAATAGGTTAGTTCAGAAAACCTATTAAGATTTTATGAGTGAAATAATTATTTGTTGTTAACGTGTCATTGACAATTGTCGTTTATTGATTATTTAATAAGCAATAATTTGCTTTTATTATAAGTTCGATGCACTCTTAATGATATTGCATTTATAATAGTTTGTATGACGTTCTTGAAGACTTCTTCAATAAGGAAAATAAAAATTAATTTCATTTCTGTACCTACACACCTCGACCATGTATTTAATTTATTTTGTAATATTAATTATGGATTTACTATTGCAACAAATTTTGTAATCAGGATATTACCTCATCTATTCATTACCGGCAAAAGACTCGATAGAATATTCATTTGTAGGATTGTTTTACGAAAATTAACTTATAGAAAATTCATCGGAGCTACACAAAACTGAATGAATGAGAGAACATCCTGAAACAAAGTAACCAATTTAAAATGAAAAGAAAACTAAATAGAATTAGTTGGGAATTGGTTAAGAAATAAAAGTTTGGAGTGAACCACGATTTTCTTACTTAAAAATTTGGAACTAAACTTTTCGTAGTTATATAGAAAAAAAAAAACATTTAAAAGTCCAGTCTACCCCAGATCCTAATTGCTTAAAAGTACTGATGGAAAAACTATCAGGTGGGATTACGTGATCGAATTCTAAAATTAGAAATAGAACAAAAACAAATCATAAAAAAGTTAAACCAAAGTTTTGATCTCCGTTGGAGTCTTTCAACCAAAAAAAAAATGCAAACAATTATTAATCGCTTTAAAGAGATAAACCTAATTAAAATAAATCATCATAAAAACAGTTAAACTCATTGTGGATATTATTGGTAAAAATATGCATACGCAAATGTTATCATCGTGTCAGCATAATGTAAACAATAATTGTAATTTAAACTCACTTCACAAAACTGTAAGCCTTTTGATTTAATATGTGATAGTTAAAATTTGATATAACAATTTTTATTCACATTTTTTGACTATTTTGACATAGAAACCTCATTTAATCACGAAGTTATTTTATGGTAATCAAAGCAAGACTTTATTCTCTTTGCTAGGTTATTCGCATTGCCTACTACCCACTAAAAATAGCACATTGCTATATAAAATTTGACAATAAAATGACCTTTTGTATTATCAAAAAGATGAAAAAGTATTTTTTTACTAATAAGTAGCCTAAAGTACTAATTTTTAAGTTTTAATTGGTTTAAAGTAAAATTACTAATATTTTTTAGTATTATCATGGGCCAAAGTCACTTTTTGCTTTTGGAACATAAACTACCATTTTGTGTTATCAATGGATCTCCAAACTTTTTAGCCCAGGGACCACACTGGCTCCTCCTTATCGGTACGAGAAAACATTCTCTAAAATGAAACATAACTGATAAGCATCTGATAATTTCCACTAGTCAACTTAATCCACAACTGCGAACATTATCAGTGCAAAGTTACATTTGCATAAATCTCATTAATCATAATTTATTATAATGTGTTTAATTTCATTATGTGAATGAGTTATTAGTTATTGTGTTTCTTAATAATTAGTTGTTAAATATAAACATCTAATCATTATTTTGTATGATTTACTTGCATTGCAAATTTTACAATGTAATCAAAATAGCGCGGGCTGAGTTGATATTACTTACAAATGTTTGGAAGACCATGGTCTGTCTAATCCTGTCGAAATTTTCTGTCTGGTTAGATGAAGAAAAACTGAACCTAGAAGAGGCAGAAAGTTAAAAAACAGTGGAAACAATAAATTCAAACGCAGTGTGAAACAAAAACTACCCTTAGAGCCGTAACCTTTAATGAGAAGGTTGACCAAAACAGAGACCAGAGTCGGTTATAATCTGAAGAAAACCTGTAAAGTTTCCTTAGTCCCGATGTTATAAACCAGCTCTCAATAAGTGCGGAAGCAAAACCGTGATTCTGAAAAATTTGGGTATCTTGGGAGAGAACTTTAATAAAACGCAAAATATAATAAAATGCTAATTCAATAATTGCAATATAATATAATAAAGGAAAGCATAATGGTGTCACAATCAAAAGGTGCACCCATCTTAAATTAAGAAGTTCCCATTAACAAGTAATCTCTAATAACAATAAACAAAACTTGTCTAATAAACAAAACTGAACCATCTAGATAATGGGAAATTTTTTCCAAGTGAATCAAAAAACCTCAAGTTTGTAGGTTGACTTTTGGTTGTTAAAACAACAACCACGAACTGCTAAATAAGGAAGATCGACAACGATCGTTTGGTTTGTGCATCAAGACTTCGTAGAAATTAGAGCATATATAAAGTTTCCCAGATGTTACAGATCTTTCGGCAAAAATCAACAGAAGTCAGGCAATAGTTGGACCAACTGGTCACACGCGAATTTGGCACAATAACCATGATGAAGAAACCAAAAATTGATGCTTATAAAATGTTGAAATCAAACGAACTGCCTTCATACGCCCGGTTCAAGCCAGCACTATCAGCAAAATCTCAATTAAAATTTATATATTACATCGTTAAAAGCCTTGAAGGCCCATAGCTTCGTTTATTATCTTCTTCCATTCTTGTCTATTTCTTATTTTTCTCTTCCAATTGTTGTATATCTCCTCCTAAAAATGGTTTTTTTACCTCCATTGGTTTCACTTCTGTTGATGCATGTATATCAAGTATCGTGACCCTTCTGTATTTTCCTCTTAGTCTTATCATGCACTTTCTCTCTGATATAGGGGTAAATTTTATAATCGTACTTCTCATTCCCTTATTGATAAAAAAAACAATTTTGAATCTTCTATCTTTACTCCCACTCATGAATAAGGTGTAACCATTTATATCTATAATCTCACTTCCTCTCTGTTTTGTTTCTTGTAATGCCATGATGTCCATCCAATATTGTTTAATTTTCTTAATCAGTTGTTTCATCGTTCCTTCCTTGAAAGTACCTCTGACGTGCCAAATCGTTATGTATATGTTTTTTCTTAATTTCCTAATTGTTTTTCTTTTTTTTTCTGCTCATCTACCATTATAATTCTCTATCACCTCATACGTATGTTCCATTTTTCCGTTACACTTTTCTTTTCCTCTCCAGTCCGTTTTATATTTTACTTGATGGGTTTGTTTTGTTAGTTTTTTTGTACTTCTAGTAGGGTCCCTTCCTCTCTCTCCCATATTAGAAGTTTATCTTCATATTGAAGTTTTTGGTATCCTATTTTTACTCTTTTTCCTACTTTCTTCAACTCTTCTGCTTGTTTCCTTATTTTCTGCTGTATTTTTCTCTCCGTGGATGTCATGTCGTTATCTTTCCTTCAGGTAAACGTCTTAGCTTGGACTTATTTTTCATTATGTCCATTTTACTCCACTACCTCTTTACTTCAATCACGGTCTTTTTGATTTCTATCTGATACGCTGTTATTTTCGTTTCAACTCCAAGGTTGTGCTATATAAAGTTTTCCAGCTTTTCTTCAAGAGTGGTGTTCATGTTGTTATCTGTCTAATCTTTTTTTCTTTTTTGTCTCTCCTGCAGTTCTAGCTTATATCCAACCGCTTCTACCTTATTTTCAAGTTTTTTTAATTTCTTGCTCGTTTGATTCTTGATCTTGTTTCCAATTGGTCTTTGTTTGTATCAAATACTTTTTGTATCAATTCTTCTATTATTACTCTCATCTCTTCTGCCTGCATATCCATTTTTTTTTTGAATTTTTCTGGTGTTCTCTCTTATCTCTTGTTTGACCTGAGCATTCCTTATTCTGATTTGTTTTAATTCCGCACCGATGTTTTTCATAAAGTTTTTTTTATGTTTTTTATCGTTTTTGTTTCAATTTCAGGTTCAGTTTCAATTTTTTCTCGATACTTTGTTGAGGTTTTATTGATTTTTTCTACTTCTTTTAAAGATCTCGGCTGTGCTTAAAACTTCTTGTGATCTTTTTCTTTTAATGTAATCGTCTAGGTTACCTGTACTGTTTGCACTTTGACGGCACTAAATATCTAGTGTATTCTTTATCAAATTGCGCTTTTTTTATTATTTATACTGACTGTTAATTAAAATTTAATGCAACAAAATATTTGCATTGAATGCAAATCAAAATTCAAAATTGGATCGGCGAGGAATTACTGTAAAATGAATGAAAAGTCCCAATATTGGAAGACAATATTGAACCAATGTTGGCTGAATATTGGCAGCCAACATTGGTCATCAATATTGGCGCAATGTTGCACCAAAATTCAGGCAATATTAGTGCAATATTGATATAAAATATTGCCCCAATATTGGAAAACAATATTGGACCACTATTGGCTAATCTTGCAATATTGCCCCAATATTGTGTGCTACCTGGGGAGGAATTACTGTGAAATGAATGAATAGTAAAACTACGTAACAAATGCAAAAATTTGTTACAAGTGGCATTAAGGGGATTTCAAATTTTAGTAAATGTTGATACGACAAGAGCTTAGTTTCCGATAGAACTAAAAATCAAGGTCACATAAAATTAATCTGTCGAAAAGAAGGGCAAAATGAACAAATTCTGCAGGAATTCCTACAAACTGCATTTGAGATTATTTAATAAATGTGTACAAAACAAAAATATTTGTCCCTCATTCCGATACTTTCAGCAACATATAATAAAAATGAATTCATTTGTGATACCAATTGCTTGATGAAAGCTGAAGAAATAATGTTTATTATATCAAAGAGCTTGGTTTTAAAGTTTAAAATTCAAAAAGAAATTCATAAACTCAATGAACTTTTTCATTAATAATATGAATTTTTATAAATCTGGTGAATTTTAATTTGTGGTTGAAATTCATTGATCTAAGCTCTACAAAAAAAAATTTCAGTGCAAAGTTTCACAAAAATTCAAATGTCTGCTAAAAAGTGGAAGAAGTTGCACTTGTTCGGTCTTAATAATAATGAGCACGCTCCTTCTCCATTTTGATTCACATTTACTAGGTTTATTATGAAAATCTACATTCTTGCTCCGTAGTTGTTCTTATTACCCGTTTACAAGAAGTTACTTATAAAATTCTTATTTCTTACAATTTAATCCCATGATTTGATTGAGAAGACTTCTTGTTAATGATGTAGATAACTGATATTGATAAGCAGAAAAATATAAACCGACTTGGTATTTCCATCGGAGATAAAGAAATGTTGTAAGAAACTGGATTATTAAGGGGTTAGTAACAGTCATGAAGTCGAAAAAATTTTATAGAAAAGTATAACATTTCAAGAATATTTTTTGAAAGTTTCAACTGAATTGAAGAAAAACTCACGATGTTAGAGGCATTTATTAAAAACTGCACTAAAAATTCAAAATTAAGTATTTTTCAAAATCGATGCTTTCAGTCCCGAAAGAAATTCATCTAGTAATAGAATCTTTTTGGTTTTTGATTTCAAGTAACTCTGTAACGAGTTATTTTTTCATGAAAAAATTAGAAAATGTTCATCAAATGTTAACAGTTTATTTGCATAATCAATTACATACTTAAAAAAAATTGTTTTTTTTGACCTTTTCACTGTTACTAACCCCTTAAAACCTCAGATTGTATCAATTCAAATTCTTGCAAATGGAGCACAACGTAAACTTTTCAAGTGTGATCTTAAATATGATAACTGCTACCGCTTAATAAGTAATAAATAGAAATTTTCACCAGAATAGTTTAACGCTAATCGCTGAAATTCCATAAAATAATGTAAAACTTTAGTAGTAATTTCCTGGCAATAAATTATAATGCTGTTCGTACAAAACGGTGGTGGAAATACAAACTTTCAACGAGACAAAATCCGAGATCCTTGTACCTCATAAATTTATCAATGAATTTTAAATTCTGGGATCGGAGATTTTGTGAATTTTACAATTTAAATTATTTATAGCTTAGAAAGCTTGCGGAAGTCTCTGCGTTACACCGCTATGCTTGTTTTACTTTTTACGAGCAGTTTGTGCATGTTTCATTTTAATTCAAATTAAAGGTTTAACTCCAAAATTATTTAGGAATGTTGATAAAAAAATATGTTTAGATGTAATTTATACAAAACGTAAAGTTTCACCAAGTTATCTTTTTCAAGATTTATATGAGATAATTATACCTCTGGCCGGATGATCATTGCGCTATTTGGAACAAAAAATGTCTTCTTTTGGTTTGGGCAAATATGGTATTTACCACAATTCCTAATGGAATTAACTACATAGTTGTGAACACGGTAATAACTGGCCATTCTATAGTGTTGAATCCCACCGTTATAAACATCGCGATAGTAAAAGTTGTCAGATTTTATTGTTACCATACCGTAAATTGCTGGAATTTATTGCAACGGGTGCATTTATAGTTTTCAACTTGCATGTTCTTAAAGTGCCAAAGAATTTACGTTTTTAAATCCGCATTACAAATATAAAAATTGTCATCAAACACTTAAGACTGGTTTATCAATGCGTAAATAACAGCGTCGAACATAAATTGGATTATAACCTTATTTCATCTCGCTTGCTGTATCGATAAACCCACCTTTAGTACCACAAAGTTATTTTATTATTCTATCGCTAGCAATAAACTTATATGTTTTGCTGCAGAACCTCCAGTTCTTAGAAATTATTTAAAAATTTAATTTTTTTGAAATTATATGCATAAACGAGTTCTGCATAGATGACCCAAGACATTCAATGGCAACATTTTAACGAGTGTAGTTAGGAATAAAATCTTTAAATAAAATTTAATTATACGTTCTGCTTTAATTCCGAGATAGATAATTTGGTGTAGGTTTGGAAATTCTGAAAATCTATTTAAATGACAAAGCAAAATTAAATAGTTACAACAAATTACTAAAAGTAAAAGCATAGGATATACAAAATTGTGAGGTATATGACGAATCAAATCATCCAACTTTTACTTGTAAAAATGTGAGGTAAAAATAAAGGTTCAGTCTTTTAAAGATTTGTGGGTGTCTGAGTTCCTTTAAGAATTAAAAAAAAAATCTATGAGACATGACAAACTAGGAAGCACCAGAAGTTAACAAAATAAGAAGAAAAGTGAATTAGTAATTTAGATTTTTGACATTCCAATGCAGGCCAATTTCGCGCAGATGATTTTTTGCAAGACCAAAGAAAATGTATTTTGTATACGTTCGGCTTCACAGATAGGGTAGGACACGCAAATGCTTTTTAAAACTAAAATATTTTGTAATTGAAAGAAAGGACAAAATGAAAAACAAAGAATTGAGGTGAGGGGCTAAAACTAAACGCTTCGCTTTTATTGTATTAAATGTTTGTGAATTTCAGTGGTAGGTGCTACCTAGGAACCTATGTTTTTGTTACGAACAGACAGACATACATGTAATCAACCCTATGGTTTGATTAACTTCTCGCTTAGCAATTTGATAAATGAAAAGTGCAGATTTATATATTTTAAATAGTTAGACTTATCTGACCATTTAAAAAAAAATAATATAATTAGGGGCCAATTTTAAATAATTGGGTGCAAAAGTACCCCTCATTAGTGGAATTGCTTAGATAATCGTAGTAAGCCAAGAGAAAAAATGTTGCTTAGCAATACACACACTTTTATATTTAATTATTACATTATGTAATTATATGAGATATTGTTGAGAGATTATACCTAGTTTACATGTAAACTCTGAATGGACAAACACGCAAGGTAATAAATATGTCTTTTTAGATTAGTAATTACAAAAATTATAGAATAAAAATTACGTACAAATTCCATACACCCCCCCTCCAATAAGGTCACGATATTATAATGTATTGTCATATTTTTTTGTCTGAGAAACCGATGATTATTTTGAATCTAAATTAAAACATTTTCTTTTGTACTTTTTCACTTTTGAAAGAGTACCATTGATTGATTTTAATTTGATTTACTTGGTTAGAAAGATTTTATGATTTCCAAAGTTAGCGAATTTTGTGCTCATATTAGATCGAAAAGCCTAAAACTCATATCAACGAACAGTCAAGTTAGGGATCCTGTGATGTTTTATTGTTCTATAATAAATTGTTGTCCATCTTATTCTTAACGAATGTGAAATTTAATATAAAGTGTATAAATAATAAAATGGCTGCCAGAAGGTGAAAAGTTAAGTCAAATTTGAGCCAGAAAGGCGAAGGTTACAGTACGAAAACTTCAACCAGCCAACTGAATAAATGGTAATGCAGCAAGTACACCGAAAGTACACCAATTCAAGATTCAATTATTGTTGATATACAAAATTCTACAATATTAAAATTTGTACTTATTTAAAATTAATGTTTTATTTTGAACAAGTAAAAGTCAACAACAAACAATTAATGGTTTATAAATTTCTAGTGTATCTACAATGGCTTTTCACTACCCGAGCATTTTGTAAACAATAAATTTATTATTCTAAATATTTTCTATCAATGTATCAAACGAATACTGAAAAAATGTTATCATTTTATTCAAAGAAAAAATTAAAGTTGTTCTATTGGTTTTCGAGTTATTACAAAAAGTATTTCATAATATTTTCTAACCAATTGACCGATTTCAATTATCTTTGCACCAAACAATAGGGTAATTTTACAGCTTTTGTTTGATGTATTCACAGGATAACAATATTTTTCACAAATTTTTCTTTTAAAAGAGAAAAATTTCATTTTTCAAGAAAAATGTGCGAGGGGGTACATTCACCATTTAGGTACACAACACAGAGAATGGCGATTATGAATTTTAATTGTTCATGATTTTTCACGTATCAGGTTATATTCTTTTATAATATAAAAATGTTGAGAGACACGTACCCAAGCCATAGCTGAGGTTTGGTTATATTTTTGTAAAATATGGCACATTTCCACGAAGACGTTGCCGACCGTTGCTTGATAGTTTGTCATTTTAAATTTGTCACTTTAAAATTCAAATCTGAATACCGTTCCACCGCTTTTCTGAATTAATTAATTACGTAACGCCACTGTTCTGTCATCTATAATTATTAATTTATATGATTAACCTTTGTCTAATTCCGCCGCTGTCTGTTATATGTCAACGCTCGCGTTACCATAGCGTCAAGTTGTGTTAGGTCAAGAAAACAATGTTGACTTGTACCGATCACCTCGATGACGAGTGGACATACATTATGTACCCAAAAGGTTTCTTTCAGGTTTCAGTATTCTATTGAGTGTCCCATTGGATTGAAAAAATGGAAATGCAGTCGAGTTCAAATGTTCAACCGCGAACAGCACATGATCTTTGGAATATCCAAACCTTGAAAAACAAAATTTGTTCGCCACAAATACCGACAAAGATAAAATGAATTTTTAAATAATTAAATATAGTAAATTGATGTTCCATAAAATTTTTAATTTTTTAGTGCTGCGTACTAATGTGCATCGTAACTTCGTACTCTAAGCTTTTTTAAATGACGCCCACTCATTTTTAATTTAATTTTTCAATCGTAAAATCTTCAAAGAATATTTAATGCGCAAGTAGTCAAATTTTTATTTTGATATCAATATTAATGTAATATATAAATAAGCGACTGAAGTGATAGACGATTTTTTCTTCTCGAAATTTCTTTTCTTTGTGGTATCAACACTTGCTAAGAGAGATCCGAAGAACCATCATGTTCCACTTAATTAGAATAGAATTTCTTACGGTGTTCATGTCGAATCAATAGGCAATTACGCTTATTGTTACTTCACAGAAATATATCTAAAAATTTATGATATCTCTTGACTGGAAGCTCCAAGTGCAGATGAAGCTTTTGTAAATTTTAACGGTTCATTACTTTCTAAATTAGTATTTTTTTCTATTAATGCACTTTTTATGTTCCAAACAATCGTATTAGTTCTTGATGACTAGACAACATCGTGGCACGCGCCTTTCTTAAGTGGTTAAACCCTTTATCATTATGTAAAGTTATTCAAGCGAACAAAAGGAAGAGGCGTGATTCAAGTTTGAATTTTAATGAATATTTTAATGCTATAGATCGGTTAAGCTTATCGAAATGGATTATCACATGTTTGTTTTACAATTTATAATACAATAAATAAAAATCGATCATCGATCGCATCTTTATTGCTATTTTGCAACGTTACGGTTTATTAAACCTCTTCAGAATCGTCTGCGACTGACTTGTTAAAATTGAACTTGTAAAGCAAGAAAAGTCAAAGTTATACTATTGGAAATCTATAATTAGAGATAGCAAATCATTTTGAACCGTCACTGTTACAAAATAGAACTTAATGTGAGTTTATATTATATAATCCTCGTAATATGAACGCCTCGTTATCTAAACATTTTATTTTAGATTCCTTTTTTTCTGACATTTTGACTTAAGTATCCTCATTGATAATCCCCAATTAAAAGCGTTCCGATGTACTACGTATTAGCTGCAGGAAGACTAAATGATGATCTTAAGTGACTTGATAAAAAGCAAGTAAAGAAAGATTCTCACGTCTTGTATAATTGAATTCGGTTTTCTTCATGTTTTTCAAGTTAATGAAAGATTGGTATCTTGAAGGTCTCGGTCTTTGCGATAATAAATAACTTGGTCGCTTGAAAATCGTGAGCTGCTCGTTTTCATTTTTAAAATAGATTGAAATATAAACATTTAAGCTTCATCATTAATCATCAATAAATTTCTTTTTTATAAATTTCACGCATTTAATAGTTGGTTAGCATTTCGTAAGTAAGATTAATTTTCCTATAATGATGTGGATATTGAATTCATCTTATTTTAATTTAATATGCTTGCGCAATAAATTTTTTGTCCGATTTTTTGTAGACCCAATAATTACAATGTTTCCGTTTTCAAAATTTTACATTACTTTTCGAAAAATGATTTATTTGGGACAAAAGATTTGTATGAAAATTGGTTTTGTGTGGTGGTAATCGTACATGAAATATTGGGTAACGTGTTAAAGAAATATTAGGGCCCCCAGCGTTTCTAGAATTTAGCAGTTAAGTTACATTAGAATGGTAATGGTTCATCATGGGCAACTGACATAAAAAAGTTAGAAACGATTTGGAAAGCTAATGTCAGGGACGTTTCGAAAGTTACTGAAACCCCTGACCCTGTCGTAACCTGAAGGTTACCCTTAAAAACAGGACGTTCAACTTAATGAAGCAGTCAATTTAACATTTTAACACCCCCTTCCCGCATCTGAAACTTAAGCTGAACTTTAAATTACCTAAAAAAATTCCAACAAGTGAAAGCTAGAGGGTTTTATGATTATGTGGTGACAATTGGAGATCACCTCTACACAAGCATCGAGAGCAGGGATCTCGTAGATTCTTTGTTCAGAACTTTAAAAAAAATAGCACTTTTAAATATTGGTTACTGCGTTTTATATTGGAGCAGCTAAAGTGTTCTTTCAAAGTCACAAATATATACATCAATTTATTGTAAATAAACTTATTCATTTAACTGCAGCTTTTCAAAGTTATAATTTCATTACAAAAATAATGGTATTCTGGCAGATCATCATAGTACAGTAAGATTTTTTAAAAGTGTGTGGTAACCATCAACATAAACTAGACAGACAAGATAGAAAAAGGCTTAATGTGGCTAAAAATCTAATGTGAACGTGTGCTACTAGGAAGGGGGTGTATCTCTCTTTTTTTTGGAAAATTTAACCCAAAAATGCTCCTAAACAGTAACTGTAACTGACACATGGCATCTACGGACCAAAACTGACTTTTGAGAATTTTTTACAGGGATAATAATCTAATAAGGAAGCTGAAATAAAAAATAATTAAGAAAAAATAAAATAAATTGAAAAATAAGGGAGATCAGTCTGACTGAATTTTCGGATTTGGAAGCTTCAGGTGGGTTCTGAGAGGGAGCTGATTGGGTAAGATTGGAACGGGTTACCAGGACGTATAAACGTTCTTTAGTGACCAGTCTAGAAGGATATCCAGGCTGCCTGTTGAATTGTACGGGTCGAGAGGGAGCTTGCGCTCTCTAAATTTTAGAGTACGACCTGCAACTTTAATAACTAGCTGAGTGGTCTCCACCACAGTTAGTATAGATTGCCGAATTCTTGGGTCTGCTGCAATCGGCTGTCCAGTGCATGCCTGATGGACATTTAACACACCTCGGGGTGGCCTTGCAGCAGCTCTGAGCATGACCAAAGGATTGACAGCAATGACACTGTCCTATCTCAGTTTTCGCATGGAGGACCTCTACTTTGACGGAGATGTTGAGGATCCTGTTCTCGTTGAAAATATTTCCGGCGGTTTTCGACTTTGGCATGGTGACCATGATGAGAGTAGGGTTTCCTGCCTCGACTACTTTTTATCCTGCCCACCGTGCAGTCATATCCTCTGGCGATAAGATCCTCTTGAACTTTTTTAATGTTTATGTTGCTGGAAACGCTCTTAATGACTGCTTTTAGGGGCTTCTCTTCTTGCAATTGATGATAGCACCATCTCTCTTCTTTAGGGGTAAGTACTTCCTCGAAGTACTTGTAGATAGCCTTGTAGTTATTTTTGCTAGCGGGAGTTATGCTTAATCAGACGGCAAAAAGTTTTACTTTGGTGAATCGAATTCCGCGTTTGTCGAATTCTCTGTTTATACTGCTTCACTTGGCAGTATCCCTTAGAACTAGCAGAGGGATTCTGGTTTTAAGTGGAACCGTACCAGGGGAAATTGAAAGAGCCATATGACTGGGTGAAATATAGACTGGGGAAGAGTTAATGGGATGTCGGAAGTGATTGATCGCTGAGAACAAGATCGTCGATAATCATTGGCTGGTTTGTGAGCTCATCCACTAATTGGGAGCTAATGAAGTCTTCAAGTGACGGAAGGTTCACGAAACTGTTAGTAGGCGTAGTAATCTTACTTACCTGTGCTTTTGGCTTCTTTGTTGACTTCTTTTTTTTGGGGCTACGATCACGGCTTCCGGACACACTTCCTGAGGCCGGTCTTGACTTTTTGCCTAGTTTTCGCTTTTTATCGCGCTCTCGCTTCTTTTTCTTGTCATCTTTTGTCGCGCCGGATTGTGATTGGGTCGAGATAGTCGACAAATTTGTTAACGCATTCGCTTTAACCGGCTCACCATCTACAGAACATACAGGGTTGCTTAAAAGGTCCCCCTGTGTATTCGTCGCGCCGCCTTCTTTTATCAGTTTTATCGATTTTACAAGTGCGGTGGTTTCTTCCAAGAAACCCAACAGATCTTTATGAGCGCTGGATGCTCGGTCGTAGACCACCTTGATTTCTTGATAGGACCTACTATCAGGCTTACCGCTCAAGTCTTAGTACAGTGCCTTTTTGGGGCTAGATCCGTAGGCGTCTAAACCTATCTTTGTTCGGGCCGCCAAATTACTTTGCTCTTCAGTGCAAGGTAGCAGTCTTGTTATCGCGTGTCTTATAGCTCGGCTTCAGATATTTTAGAGAATGTGTGGCCACGTCATGATTTGGATTGGTACCACTGCGGGAATCGGATAATTTTCTTAACAACAATTTCTTAATCTAAAATCTTCTTCGTGTGCTCCTAAACAGTAAATTTGCTTGATCTTAACTGTACGTTGGTGCAGCTACGACAAAATCTTCCGCACGTTGGTCTTTACTCTCCGTGTTAAGAATAAGGTAGAGTGCACGTACCGTCAATAAAATTCACCATAAAGTCGCTTTTTGAACAGAAATTGGAAACTTTACAATCGATTATTAGCTAAACTCATCGATGTATGACATTCTTCCGTATTTATAACGCTTCATTTTATTGTGGACCCAAATCCCTATTGTCGTCCTAAGCTCAAAGCAATTTTAAGGAGGCATTAAAAGAACGGTAATCTAGTCATGCGCGTCTTAATTTTAAAATGGCAATAATTTCTCAAGTAATTTATTTACGAGATAAGCCACATAAAAAAACATCATTTTTGTTTGTTTCATCGTTCCTTTACGACGGATGTCCGTGTAAAAATAAATTCAACATCGGAAAATAAAAATTCTATAAAATTTTAGTTTAAAATTGTTAAAAATACAAAACTAATCCCGAGAAAAATCTTCCGAAAGCCTTCCAAATCTTGCGAAATTTTATTGTTATTTTAAACTAAAAAGTTTAGATAATAATGATATTAAAATCAAATTAATTTATAGCTTTTTATTGAGTTTAATGCTTTCTTTCGTTAGAATAATTAATAACGTTATTATTACTAACTCTAAAAATTTTAAAATAGCATCATTATTTATTTTTATAACAATTTTAAAAAGCTTATTAGTTAAACTAATAACAATTGCATAAGTTACACCTAAAAACTACATATCGTTTTCAATCTTTTTTGAACAGCAACAGAAATAAATAAAAACTCGCGATTTTCTCAGGAACTGAAATAAACTATTCCTACACCCTAAACCTTTAAAAAGCCAATAAAATGATCGTATTTACCTTTATACCTCATGGGTGAATGTAAACTGCCCCAATCCATGAAACAAGTAAAAATTTAAAGTTGTAAACTGCCCTCTGACCAAAAATATCATCACTAATCCCGAATGTAAACTGCCCCAATTTTGGTACGGTATTAGGGGAGATTACATACGAAAGACAAGGGAATTTATTTAGTGGGCATTAATGATGAGAATGACAGTCCACTGAAGATCAAACAAATCTCTTTCAATTGAGATCATTTTCACATAAAAATTTGAAGTGACAAGGAAAATGGAGAACATATTTCTCTCCCTTCCTACACACAAATAAGTAATAGCACCAGGGTGGTTGAGGCTTCAACTAGCAAAATAGAAACCCAACGAGACTTAGACGTTTGACCAATAATAATATAATTTAAAAATGCTCCCTGCCTCAAAATTTTTGTGAAAATCTCCGCAATCTCCGAAAACTCAAATATTTATACAAATTTAACTCAAAAATTCAATTTTGAGGGTGTCAGCTACATACATCTATTAGCAGTGACACGTAAATTTGAATTTCATGTAACAGGTATTAAAAAAAGTTATTGATTCCAGACGACGTTCTAAATAGCAGAAGGGTCAAAGGACTAATAAGTTTTTTTTCGTGAGAACTCTCAAGTTACATATTTACTAAATACCGAGAATACCGTCAGGTGCAAAATAAAAGTACACGTTTAAACTTTTATTTCAAATGCAATAAATGTGTAAATTATAATTTAAACGTAACTAAGCTCGCTAAAAATGTTACAAAATTGGAAAAAGTTAGTTTATAATTAATAAAACTTCTTTTCTAAATTAATTAGCGTTTGATGGTCAAAATAATTGTTCATTAATGAAAAGTTAATACTATTACTTGAGAGTAACCCACAATTTCAAGAACTAGGTAATAGTGAATTATTTTCTCAGGCAGAGGCGTAATAAGTCCAAACTGGGTTTTGGTGTAATACCACAAATTGGTCAGAAGTCCGAATTTTTTTAAATATCTTTTTGACCTTATTTTATAATTTCATGAATCACCACTTTTATCACTTGTTATTGTCTCTCTCTTCAGGTGTTTATCTGGTAATTCTCTCTCTCTCTAGTAGCATCTTCATTACTGAAAAATTGTATTCTTTATTCATTTCTGCCGGTCTTCTGCATCTCTCACTGTTGCTCATAGTGGTAGATTTTTTTTTATTATCAGTTCATCTGTTGGGTGATCTAACTCTTAGTTTCCTACCCTCTACTTTTCCCTTAACTACCAACTTTCCCATGCTTGACTCATCTCTATGTATCACGTGTTCAAAATATTGCAGGGTGCATCGTCGGCATATGGTGGACAATGAGATCTCTCGTATGCCAAGTAAGTACCCTTTCTAATTCTGATTTAATACCCTACATCGCTTGATGTCGCTTAAAGTAGCCCCCATCTGTTCGATGGGGGGACTATTTAAAACTCCGAAAAATTTTATATTTAACGAAACTATTGCATTCTCTTGAGAATAATATTGAAAATGGTTTTCCGTTGCCTTTTTTATATTTATCTGTTGGGGTTGTCTCCCCTAGCTAGAGGGGTCGTCTTCTTTCATTAGCCTTATCCAGGGCTCACCACGTATACGTATCACCACCTCTATAGAGGTGGAAAAGGACTTGCTAGCAGAGCTTGTAAGATCTTGATGAGTAGGCATTTCTCAGGGTTTCTTTAATACACCCTTATTCCTAGCAAAGTGGGTATTTTCCGAGACCTATTGCTAGCTATTGGACCCCATATTCTGGTAATTAACTGTAGAAAAATAATTAGGGGTCAAGTAGTCCAGTATCACAAAGAAGTACCTGTAAAAGTTATTTTAGTAAATTAGTACTAAAAGAAAAAGCTAAAAATTTATCATTTTAGTTAAGTGTTAAAAATAAAAATAGTTTTTGAATTAGATCACTCACAACATGTAGTAAAACTTTAAAATTGTAAATTTTAATTAGCGTAATTTAACAATATATCATAATTTTGTTAAATTGAGGAAATGACTTCAAAATATTTTGTTGCGGCTAATGACTTTAGAGGTTTTTGAATGTTAAATTTTTTGTTATTTTTCATGCTCTCTGATCCTATTAACCGCGGTATTCTTTAGGCAACTTTTTCTACAATTTTTTGTTTAACAAAAATATGTTATCACCTCGTTAGTGTTTTCATTATTGTCGATATTTACGAAATCCACCTTAATTACACAAAAAATTTTTTGACTGTAATTCGATAAGATATTAAAACGAATATTTTATTATTTTAATAAAAATTAATTACTATTTCACAAAGCATTACTTAATATTGAAAAGCAGAACCCGGATTTTAGTTCTTTAGTTCTTTTAGTTTAAATGTTATTAAAATTGTAACAAGAACCATTAAAATTTACATCGTATAAAAATAAAATATAAACTTGAAATTAAAAAAAAAAAAAAAGTACATTTTTGATAGTAGTTTAAATAGGATTAATTTATAATAAAAAGTTTGCACCGGCTGTGATGTCGGGAAAAAAAGATGCCGTTGGCATCGAAATCTGGGCCCTCTTTATATGAATTATTACACGAATTAAAATATCAATTTGAAACCAAATAAATCTGATAGTTATACTCAAAGCAACTCCCAACTTGGATATTCAAAAAAATGTACTACTCACAGTTTAATTGCAAATTTTCTAAACACTTCCGCACTTTACATGTATTTCAATATTCTCAACAATGAAATTTTCCGCACCTCATTATTTTATTAGTAATTAATTCCAGCTACTCCTAAAACTTAGCACAGGCATTTTACTACTCTTCAGTCGAATCATAAATCACTTTGCTTTGTTTGCTAAAAAAAAGTATGTTATAGAAATCTCAGCGTGCACTCTTTCTGAATGTTGTAACTACAAAAAGGCTTAAAAATCTTGAATTATTAAATGAGAGTCATATCAAAAATTTACACAAAGACAGACGTGATAATTTCAAAATGTGCGGATATGATGTGGGTTGCTTTTGCCCCATGCTGAACGCCCTCTTCATAATCAAAGTGATGTAGGTCTTAACTTAGGGATGACATATTTTAGAAAAGTGGTTCCAACATCCATTTGGGTAGATAACCGTCAAACATTTCAATTCTTTATGAAGACACACCTAAAATAAACTTCAAAACACGATAATCCTGAAAGACGTATCTAATTTTTGAAGTCAACATAATTTAGATTAAAATTAAGATAAACGTGATCGTGGATCAACCCAAACTATAATTCAGAATTTGGAAAAGATGATTTATTTTGGTTATAGTATTTGAATTTCTCTTGTAACATCAAAAACTAATAATTCTAATTCATTATCTATTTAATTATCATCACTTTAGATTTCTATGGGTTACTTTAAATCCTCCCGTTTGTGCTACTTTAAGTTATGTAAATTTTTGTTCAGCAAAAGTTTTCATCTATTGTTGAAATATTTTACAACCTTCGATACCTTAACAAATATATCACATTTCATTCTGGATTTTTGACAATAACATAACACAAAGAACAGCAACTTTGAAAAGCAATCGAAAGAACAAGGAAATTGTTCTTTAAGCAATAAATTTAACAACCATGTGATCATAATTCATTAGCAGGTATTTCATAATCAACGTAGAAGAGTCCAATTACTATGATTCGATTGGAACAATTTTTACATAATTTAGTACCTACTAACAAGTTTTGAGACCGTGAATTGCACTTCCTTGTAATATTTACTAAAAGTTAACACAATCTGCACTTTTTAGTGACCTTTAAACTGAATGTTGGTATTTCGCACCTAAAATAATAATAAGATTAACCAATATTTTTTAAAATTGTAGTGTTATTTATTCCCATGCTGTCTGCGTTAACAGTGGGTTTGACTGAGGAAGTCTTCCAGATGGAAATGAAGCTTTTTTCGACAAATAAATTTTTTTGTTTTGCTATTATTTAACTTATGATGTCACGTAAAAAACAGAATTTTTTGTTGTTATAAATACTGTTCGCGACGTCCTTGTCACAACCAAAAACTTTAACTTAGAGATCGTAAAATTAAAGCAATAAAATAACGTAATTGGGATTAGGTACGATTTTATGACATATTATGGATTTATTTTTAGTTTTTTTATTATCATAATCTGCATTTTAATATTTATTTTCTTAATTTATAAATAAGTGATGCAAGTCATAATTATTTAACATTGAGCTGTCTGGTATAAAATTGGTTTTTCGAATCAAAACATTTTTCTTCCACTAATACGATTTCCATGATCTCATAATTTATTCAATTTATTTTGGTAGCAATAAACCTGAAATAAGTTATGTATAGGTAGATACTGCATACGCAAAAAGCATCACGAAAAACCTGGTTCTTTTTCGTGTTGATGTATTATGAAAATGTTAAAATTTTAATTGTATTTATGTAGGCCATAGCATGCAAAGATTAAATTCTATAAACTAGTTTTTAAGGTAATTATTATTTAACATTTGATTATTGAACCCTTAAGGGCGTACCTGCTATGTGTTAAAATAATATACCTAATTGGGTGTAAATTACATATTTGTATATTTTATTTTATTTTTGAAAGTTTAATTACATATTTAAGTTTTTCAAGTTTTCTTTTGTTATTCTTTCCATACCATTTTGATGGTATTCTCTTTTTCGCTTGCTCCTGCCTTGAGATGCACAATTATTAAGTGCAAAGCCGCGCCTTTGCGCGCTCTGGGATTCATGTACCGTAAAACTTTTTATCAAAAATTATAATAGTATGATTGATAAAATGCAGAAACAAAAACTTCCGCTAGTTTAGAATCTATTGAATTAACAATAAATTAACGAGATATCCAGTAGATTAGTAGAACAGAAAGAATCTCGTTAATCCGTTTGTGCTCGTCCGAAAAATAATGTAAAATACATTTTTTTTAAATTGACTTTTACAAGAGACCGTCATTACCTTACCCGGGTTCAAATCCGGGCATTTAAAAAGGGTAAAACTTTGGTCTTTTGGAAGGTGGTCCTTCTGGGTTAATAAATTAAAGGCCAGCTTAGCAAGCTACCTAATGGATGTAAAATATTTATATGCTCAAAGAACTAACATTGCTAAGAAAACAACGCAGATGTTGGAAATAACAGGCCTTAAGACTTTGACGAAAATAAAGAAGAAGAAGATTTTTTTAGGTGGATTTCTACAAGTATTCCACTATATCTTGTACTAAAAAAATAGCGCAAATTAAAATAGCGATGGAATTCATACACATGAGCTAATTAAACAATTCAAAAAAACTTTTATTACGTATGTAAATTGAACTTGAGAGATTTCAAGATTACGCACATGCAAAAGAACCGCACTTATGCAATAACGCAAAAATATTAAACGTGTAAATTATAGGTAATGAAACTTTTGCAAGTTATTATTAAATCAACTACACATAAATAATTTAACGATTATCTAAAAAAGTAATTGCTCGAAGATAACAATCTTGCCACTTATTCATTACACGAAATACCTTCGAGCAATTTAGATTTGTAATTATGCACTTGCTGTGCACCTCTTGGTTTGTAATTATTTTCCCTGACATTTTAGTCAGTTACAAAAGTGATTTTACAAAATTGTTTTCATTTATCAAAAACGTGTTAGTCTCAAACGTGTTGACATACCTCTTAACGGGCGACCCATCAAGAAATGAGCTAATTTTCTTTAAGTTCTACTAAATTATACAAATTGCTTCATTTTGTTAATTCTTTTTAATTAATTTTCGCGGTTTAAACAAACCTTTTTTAATGTTGTAGTTGCAGAACCTTCAAATTAGGCTCAATTTTGTAATATCCGATCATTACAAATAATTATCCATCAATTTTCTGTAACCGTTTTTGAGCACCTTATATCTTTTATAAGTTTTTCTTGGTTATCTTTCTCGATGAAAATATAAATTAAGTTTTGATTAACTTTAAACTTAAAAAAATATTATATCGTTAATCAACTAGTGTCAGATTTTATTCGTCGATAGTTTATATTGCCACAATTACCACATTTTGGTGGGTTATGGGAAGCATAAACAAAAAGTATTTAACTTTGTTCAAGAAGAATTTTTAGAGTTTTAGCCACTCTTCCCTAATTAAACATATTGAACCGTTCATAAAATCATTTTGATAAATATCAAAGATATAGAACATCTGTCCATGTTTTTTCAGAGATGTCCATGTATTAAAAAATTAATACAACAATTGCAAATCAACTCACCCAACTTTACTATCTTTCACAGTTATCGTTTTATTTCTTTAGGTTTCTTCTGGCATATCCATGTTTCCTCATCCGAATTGCGAGTGAAGGAAAACAAAGATTAATTTACCTGCGGCACTTCCACTTCATCGCATTGGTGGGAAATAATAAGTAATATAAAAGCCTTTCAAGGAAGCACTTGTAAGGCTTTTGAGAATAATTATTACTTTAATTTTACTTCACTCGCATATCAAATATTTACAAATAAATTTCTGCGTTGAACTGAAAACAAAGGGAAATTATTTGATGTACGTCCAGTTCTTATTTTCTCTGAGACGTCTGGAACGAATAAAAAGACGAATCGCTATAGCATTATTTGCATTTTAGTACAGCTTATTTATTTACCACTTTATAAATACAACTCCCAGTTGTATTAGCTAACAGAAATAGAAAGAGCAATAAAAATAAAATTTTGTTTTTCTTCAACATTTGTTCTTTTTTCTGCAATTTCGCAATAAGGGATTGAGCAATTTGAATTATTGGAAAACAATGCAGAATGTTATTGTTTGAAATTACGAAAACAACATTGTGAATAGTTGACAGATCGTTTTGAGCTAAATTTAATTCAAAATCAAGCACCTCGAGCACGAACTTCGTGATTGAACGCATAATATATTTGCAAAGTCTGTCTGCAGTTTGAAAATAATTGTTTTACATTTCCATACATACTTCGGTTTTACTGTTTATATTCAAGCCTATGGCTTGCAGTTTAAACTACGTGTTTCATGATTAGAGAAAATTTATTGGTCGTCATGCGAAAAATGGCAAAAAATCTTGAGAATTACAACCAGTTCGCATTGCAATAATGACGACAAATTTTATTATCGCGTCTGGTAGGCGGCCGATAGGCCGCCCTGACCTTAAAACCAATCAGATGCCCGTCAATTTTTTTCAGAAGTGAGAGAGCTTTATACGAAATTCTTATGTTTATTATTGCGTAGGACAGTGGCTAGCGTAAGCGCTTGCAAACTCTATAAATTAGGGGTCTAGACTCGGAATTTTTATTAATAAAAATATTTTCACTTTGTGTGGACTTGTACAAATCAAAATATTGATATAAAAATTAATTAAACTATTAGCACTTACGTGCAAACCGCAATTTTAACCACTAATTACCGTGGTTCACTCAACTCTCGAGGATCACTTTTATTTTTTTTTAATTTTGCGGTTAAGCAACTATGCTTTTAAAAAGAGTGAATGACTTCAAAAACTATTTAAAAAAATGAACACTTAATTTTTAGTCATACTTTTTCATGGTGTAGTTTTTTAAATATTTTTTTAATAAGCCGATGGATGTTAAAAACTTTACGTGATTTTAATGACAAATTAAAAGTTAGACACGCTTATGCAAAATCAACAACCTTGAAATTACCATGAAATAAACAGCAATTTCCGAATTATTTTGAGCCGATGATGTCAAAACTCGAGTGTCAAAAATGAATTAGAAAAAATTTATTTAAATTTGAATTAAAAATTTATTGTTGTGGAACTTCAACTCGTGATTCTTGTGCGTCCTCGATGATTTTTTGATGTGCTCTCAAGTAGTGCAAAAAAGCTTGCTATTGAATTACAACTTTTTTCCGACATGATATATCTTGTGAAACTGAAACTAAAAAAATATTTTTTTTCAGACTGGTTACATTCAAACTTCCCAGGGAAATTACCACATAGAGCCGATCGAACCGTTTTCGAGCACCTCCGTTACGAGCATCCTGCACAGGATTAAATTAACGAAACACAGCACCGAAATTACTGACAACGAAGTTCAGGATGGCAATTCAGAAGCGTGCGAAACACGAGGTGGGTTTTGATTAAAATAAATTATTTATGAGGAAATAAATGTTGATGAATAAAAAAATAATATTATCTACTATTTTATTGTAATTTTTGCTATGTGGAAATACAATAAAACAAGTTTTAATCCATTAAAGTTGAATGGTCGGTGTTCTAAAAAGCTGCAAGCCGGATCAAGTGTCTCACGAATGCTTCTAGACTGCTGGGCTCCAAACACAAATAAACGAGCAAACAAGACCTGCCTTTATAGAAATAAAGAATGCATAAATACATATTAAGTAATTTGCTGCTCGAACCTGCTGCGTTGATTATAAAAAAGAAATAAATCATAGGTGTACCCAGTAAGTTTCACATCCAAAACTTCTGGAGAAGTAGTATCAATGTGTTATGTCATTTGATTTGATGGCCGATTTACTTATAAATTATTCTATGCAAATTAATTATTTTCCAACATTTTTAACGGTACATTTTTTCTCAATGCGGTGTTCGGTTTCAAAAATTGTGTAATTTTTGTGTTATTACCGTCATTATCAGATCTTAAGAAGTTATAACTTCTTAAATTTAATTTATTGGAAATAAACTGCACCTTTGAATTCTTCAGTTTTACATTCCAGTTTTCACACATCCAGGACCTGATTATCCGCAATTCTTCTTTTTTATAGTGCATTGTTTTTATTCACATCGAGAGGCTTTTATTGTAGAGCGATAAATTTAAATTTATTGTACTGTGCTAATTGCAATATACGGTGGGCGGATAAACCTTCACTTCAGAAAGCCTCAAACATTTAAACTAATTATCCAAACTCGGATTTATTTATTACCGGACAATAGCACAACTATAGCAGTAATTTTTTTTTTGAGAACTTAATTTTCTATATAAATTACATTTTTTAATTGTTTTGGCTTAATGGTACAATATCCAAGTTGAGCAAATACCATTGTGGGAGGTAGACATTCAAATTTATTATATTCTTCATTCATGATTATAATTATTTTAGTTGCCTAGGTTTTGCTATGCTGATGATTTTTTAATTTAAATGTTTTTGTGTTACTAATTGCGACTATTTAATTGGCAAACAATTTGAACAAGTTGTTTGGGTGTGAAACGAGAAAGCTTATATCAATACAAAATTCTTGACGTGTAGCTTCCATTAAACAAAATATCTAATATCACAAGACTCCAGCACTGCCTGTTTTCAAAAATTCTACAAAAAGAATATTTTTGTTTTATAATTAATAAAATATTTTTTTTTCGGCGAGAATTCTTACAGCTTCAGCTAGAGTACTAATTTCTTTATCTGCATTGGCAATTGACTCCATTATATGGAGATATCGGAGATATCAGAATGGTACCTTTGACCATGCAGTATCAAATTGGCAAAAAGTGATGGTAATAGGAGATGAACTCCTAACTCTGTAATGTGAACTCGAAGTGTTTTCACAAAAATATGAGCCCACTGTTCAACGTAGATTTAAAACAAGAAGAATCCTAATGTCTTTATTTTTGAAAAGGTTTCATATTATGACCAATTACTTTGGTGGTTTACCATTGCCTTACGAGGAGACACGGTCACAATAAAGTTCTTATTTTACATGCTTTTACATTCAAGAAAGCTGTTAACTACCCAGTTATTACGAAATTGCAAATACTTATTTTTGGATATATAAAATATTAACATTAACAAATATTTTATTTTTGTGAACATCAAACATTCGCTCTACGCTCAGTTACTATTTGTTTATTTCTTACAATTTATATCTTCAACCAGATGCTACTGCAACATTTGTTACTTCCTGGTTTAAATTAATTGTAACGAATGAATTAGCATCCAGGTAATACAGTGGTTACGGCCATTTAATTCCTTTGGTTCTCGGTGCGTAAAAAAAGCGATCTTAATTGGTTAATGATTCTCCCTTGTTTATCGTATCGCACCTTTTTGATACGATTATCATACAATTTATACTATAAAAAATTTGAAAAACACCATTTTTGATAATTTTCTAATGATAGTCTTCTTTCAGAAAATACAATAGTTACCCAAATTTGGCCATCACCCACATCGGAAGAACACGAACACGTAATAAACAAAAGAAACGTGAGGTTTGATTACGTCGAAGTGGACGAAACGTTACGAGATTATTACGATACATCGTTTGAAAAGCATAGATCCATTAGAGACGTTTCTGATGGAGATGGCGCTTTTGAATTTTTGCCATCTCGAAGAAGAAGCGGAAATCAAGAATATCATATCGAAACCTTAATCGTGGCCGATAAAACAATGTCTGAATATCATAACACGAAAGATGATTTAATTCACTACATTTTAACTTTAATGTCTCACGTAAGTATACGATTCAATATTTAATTAAAAAATAACAACGCGTCCGCGCGTTTTTAAATTGTGCAAGTAAATAAGTCGTTTATATGCCGAACGCGTCTGTTGTTTTCTCGTGTTTTATTTTTATGATCGATTATGTATTAAGATGAAACAAATGTCCATTACACAAGAATTTATATCTAAAAAAGGATCATTATCCTTATTCGTAAATCTGGTGTTAAAGTAGAGCACCCTAGTTTGGAACCGCTATAATCGTAGATGTTGCTTAATGTGGATGTATTGACATGTTTTTGTTACATTAAACATATTCGGTGTGCATTTATTTCTTTTTATTTATTAACTTATTGAGAATATTCCATGTTAAGGTTTTTTAACATGACCTTCTTCAATAAAGCTGTTTTTTTAGTGGTAGCTCAACGTGATCTTTGATTATAAAATTCGACAACCACTTCAACACCTCGAAAGATGGATCTTCCTTCAAAATTTTTTTGTAAACGTTCCAAATGTGGTTTTTTATTTTGAATTTAAATGGTTCATTACTAGGCCATCATTAACCACCAACCACCATCAGCTATACAATTAGAACGTAACCCATTTTCTAATTACAAATTAAAATTTCTATTTTACCTTCTTGAAGTTGATTTAAGTTTGTATCCGGTTTCATAAAACTTATTAACACCACGTTAAGTTTAACTAACCAATTAAAAATGTTCGGTCGTTAGTAGGTACTAACAGATCAATAGAAATCACCGTTAGCTTTAACGATTCGTTAAAAAGCTTCTTCGTTTCTTGATTTTTTCATCAATTTCACCGTTGTTACATTTAATTATGACTTTCTTCTTGGCGTGGTTTCCATTTTATAACAGGGAATTTTTTTCATGTTAAATTGGAAAATTAAATTACTGTTTGTTAGCCTCTTAAATGTTTTTCTAATGACTTCTCTGTAATAAGTACTTAAACTTACGTGGGAATTGCATTCTAAATTTCAATTTGGTGGAAAATCTGTTAAAAAATATCGCAATAAAAATTTACTATTTTTGAAATTAGACATTAGAGAAAGAAAGCCGGTAGCTTGTTTCGGATAGCAAATGCTGAAAATCTTTACATGTTAATCAGTGCAATCACACAGAAATGAAGCCGATAATCGAAAAGATAGGCGCTGGTAAACCGACGCCACGAACCCTGCATTCTTTCTGTTCACACCTTAATGTCGCGATAAGATTTAAGACCAAAATTAAGGTAGTACAAGTAGTAAGTAGAAGTAATTTATGCCAGGATACTGAAATTCAATAAATTGTAATTAATATTTAAAAATCCTGCTCAACAAGAGTTTACAACTTAAAACTTGTATTTTTCAGAAACCGAAAATTTATTAACCGATAACATAGTTTGTATAGGTAATTAAGTGGGAATATTTAAATTAATAAGTATTTGATAAATTACACATACAGTTTTATTTATGTAATGCAAGAATTTTTTATTAATATGTAAATATTTAATTTATTCAAGTACCTTACAGTAATCTTAATCAAACTTTATTACCAATTAGTAATACTGTTGAGTCTCGTCTTAACGAGATTGTTAATTTTACACGTGTTGAAGTGTCATATCAATAATTAAAGTTTGGCACGTGCATTTTAATATTTTTTATTAGCAAATCGGGATTTACCAATTTAATTAACTTGAAATTTTCAGGTATCTTTACTCTACAAAGATGTCACTGTTGGAAATCCTATATCTCTGGCCGTCGTAAAAATTATGATTTTGGAAAAAAAGGAATTTACGAGCACAACTTCCGAAGGTAAGTTGTAATTACCGCAACGCACTTACCATTTTTATCCATCTTTTTGCAGAAATGTTAAAAAAGTTTTGTAATTATCAAGCGAAATTCAATACCCATGGAGAACATGACATAGCACTTTTGCTTACAAGGTTTGAACATCGAAAATCATCTGTGTTTTTTACAATTTATGAAATTTTAGGGAGGATATTTGTAAAAACTCCACTGCCAATCAGTGCAACACCTTAGGAGTTGCTGAAGTTGGTTCCATGTGTAACCAAAATTCCAGTTGTGCGATTGTGAAAGACAAGGGACTCTCCACGTCCTACACTATATCTCACGAACTAGGCCACGCTTTAAGGTACCAGTAAAATTTTCACCCAAATTTTTTGAGTAATAATCAAGACTTTTTAGTATGCCACATGATGACGATAAACGATGTTTAAATTTCAATGGTGGTGTGCAAGCCAACAATGTCATGAGTAAAGTAGTCCTTCAGGATACAAAGCCTTGGTTATGGTCGGCTTGCTCCAAACATTTCCTCACCGAATTTTTAGAATCAAATAGGGCTTCTTGCCTTCTGGATACTCCAAGTAATGATTACATTACACCTAACTTCACGAATGCATTTCCTGGTGAATATTTTGAAGTGGATACTCAGTGTGAAATGGAATTCGGCAAAGGTTACTTGTTGTGCCCCTATCCGGAAATGGTAGTAATAAAACGTTTTTTTTTTTACTTTTTTACAAACATTTTGTTTTCAGCCTCTGTGTGAAAGCTTGTGGTGTACTAGCGAATATGCGCAAGGTTGCAAAACTCAGCATATGCCTTGGGCTGATGGAACAAGATGCGGTGAATCTAGGTAAACAACACGCCATTTTTTTATCAAGTTTATTTCTTCTAAACATTTTGTTCTTTTCAAGTTGGTGCCATCACGGTGAATGCATTACTTTAGATCGCAATCTTTTACGACCTATACCAGGTGGTTGGGGAAAGTGGCAAGAGTGAGTAGGTAAGAAAATAAGCTGGAAGTTATCTGATTTTCTTTTCTCTGTTTAGGTGGGAACCTTGCTCGAGAACTTGTGGAGGAGGAATTAAAATTTCGCGTAGAGCATGCGACTCTCCACCACCTACAAACGGAGGTGCTTATTGCATTGGGCGCAGTATTCGTTACGGTTCTTGTAACATTCAAAACTGTGAACAACATTCACCAGATTTCAGGTTAGTAAAAGTTTTTTGGTTATTACCTTATTACTTTTATACATTCAGAGAGAGATGAAGGTTAATTTTATTTGTTTGTTTAATTAAGGGAGGTTCAATGTGCAGAATTTAATGGAATGACAAAAGGGATTATTGGATTACCCAAAAACGTGAAATGGATCCCCAAATATGGTTTAAGTAAGCCAATAATTCTTGAGGACTATGTAAATAGTTTTAGTAGAAATTACATTCATTTTTAGGTCGTCCAGACGAAGTATGCAAGTTATTTTGTCGTGTTCATCAAACAAGTTCCTATTATATGTTAAACGAGAAAGTTATTGATGGAACTAAATGTGCATTGAACACTTTTGATATTTGTGTCCACGGTGTGTGTAGACCGGGAGGTTGCGATAATCAACTGGAATCAAAAGCGACCTTAGGTAGGAACATCATTTTTGATGACTTAAAAATGAATTTAATTTTTTCTAGACGAGTGCGGTATTTGTGGTGGAGATAATAGCAAATGTACCGAAATATCTGGAGCCTATAATGACAGCAGTTATGGTTACACCCGAGTGGTTCGGATACCAAAAGGAAGTTCCAACCTTTACATTCAACAAAGAGGTTACCAAAATTTGCACACTGATGATAACTATTTAGGTAAATTTTCACTTACTGCAATATAAGAGCTTTTTATTTAAACCTACAATTTAGCTCTTGTTGATGCCGAAACTGGAAGTTATATTTTGAACGGAAACTTCATAGTTTCTGGGTTTTTAAAAGATGTGGTATTTAGTGGTATGACAATCACGTACAGTGGGGCGGAACAAATCGTGGAGCACATTAAAACTCCAAAAAATAGAAGACTAAAAAAGGATTTAATTTTGGAAGTTCTTTCCGTCGGAAAATTATTTCCACCTGATATTAGTTACAGATATACCACGCCTAAAGAGACCGACTCCAAGTAAGTTTTCAGTTTTAAAAACTACAATTACTTATTTGCTGTCGTTACAGGTATGGTTGGTACATACTTAACGAAAAGTGGTCGCCATGTACGTCTCTTTGTAATGGAAAACAATATCTAAGACCATCTTGTGTTGCATTAGCTACGTTTACCAACGTATCAGACGATTTTTGTTCTAGTTCCGAGTTGCAAAACAAAATCCAAGAACGGGCGTGCAATACTCATTGTCATTTTGAATGGAATATTAATACGCGTGGACCATGTTCATCGCATTGTGGGATAGGGTAAGTTATGGTGACTTTTTGTTTCTCTCGTTTATAGTTTTTCATCTTAGAGTTCGAACACTTTACCACAATTGCTTGCAAATCGGTAAACAATCAACCATGCATAACCATAAAAGAAAAGTGAACGATAAGCACTGTTTTCTATTGCCCAAACCACCCGAAGTAGAACCTTGTGAAGGCTCGTGCGAATCGACGCGTTGGGAATATGAGGAGTGGTCACAGGTTAGTTCAATATTAGGTATCCAATTTTAATGTATTTTCACGTTAAATTTTAGTGTTCGAAAACATGTGGAGGAGGAGTTCAGATGAGAAATGCCAAATGTGTGGATAGCACTAACGAATTGATAGATGAATCGTTGTGTGGTGAAAAAGTTACGGAACAAATTTGCAATACACTAAATTGTCCAATTTGGTCCTATGCTGACTGGACTCCTGTATGTTATTTTTATCAAAAACGAAATTGGATTATTAACAAATTCTATTTTTAGTGTTCGGTTACTTGTGGGAAAGGATATAGGAAGAGGGCGTATTATTGCCACCTTGATGGTCACGCATATAATCCAGATGCTTGTGACCAAAGAGAACTTTTAGTTACAAAAGAGGATTGCAATGAACTTCCTTGCGTAAATTGGTACGCGAGTCCTTGGAGTACATGTAACGTAACTTGTGGTGATGGATTTCAAAACAGAGAAGTTGGGTGCAAGACTTCTACTGGTGGCAATATTGATGGAGAATACTGCAACCATATTTTAAAACCTAATGATACGTTACCGTGTTCTTTGAATCCGTGCTACGTAAGTGGAATGTTTGTGTATAAAATTTTTTTATTTTGAACTTAATTTTTCGTAGAATATAAGAAACATGAAGTTGAACCTAAAAAAACCAGATGGTTTGATTCACGAAGTTGGTGATTACAATAAATATGAAAGAGAGTACCATAGCAATAACTTTGAAGACAATTATATTTCTTCTCCAAATCTGCATCACAATTTCCAATGGGCGATGGGATCGTGGACTAATGTGAGTTTTGTAATCTTAAGTATGTTCGCTTCTTAGAAAGAATTCTAAATGCAATATTAAACGGTGAACAAACTATGAAATTGATGATTATCGCGCAATACTAACTTCAATAAAACCTAAATTTTTTGGTTTTAGTGCTCAAAAAAATGTGGAACAGGTACACAGTCAAGAATGGTTATATGTAGAAACGAACTCGGTGTGGAAGACAAATTCGCTTGTACAGTCAAAAAACCAGTGATAAGTATAAAGTGTAATGAACATCCTTGTCCACGATGGAAGTACGCTGATTGGGGCGAGTGCGATGTCGATTGTATGCAATACAGACAAGTCATCTGTCAAATGGATTCGGGTTAGTAAAATTTAAAGTTTGATATTTGGAATTACAGCTTTTGATATATTTCGAAAATAGGCTCAGCTGTTGAAGACGAACAGTGTGATTTGAAACCCAAACCAGAGCCTTCTAGAGCTTGTTGCGCGATGGATAAGAAGAAATATAATGGTAGGCTAAATGATGAACATAAGTATCATTACAATGTCAACAAATATAGTTACAAATGGAAGTTTGGGAAGTGGAATCGAGTAAGTTTTTTTTATATTAATTTATTATAGCTATAATAACTCGGCTTTAGAATCATTTTTGTTATAGAGGTATATACACTTATATATTATAATAATATAATATACTATTATATATCTCTTATATATTCTCTATATGTATAGCTTAATATATTGTTTGATATTTGATATATCTATATGCTATTACGTATATCCCACGTAGCACCCAATATTGGTGCAACATTGCATCAATATTGTTTTCTAATATTGAAAAATGTTTACATCTTGATATTGGCCCAATATTACACCAACATTGTGTGCTACATGGGATAATATTCGATATATCGATAAAATAGATCATTGTTGAATATCGCCCAGCTTTAATAATAACGCTTTTAGTGTTCCAAATCGTGTGGTAGAGGTGTAAAAACGAGAACCGTGAGATGCATAGAGCTGCGTAATAATGTCACTGTTGTGGATCAATTTTGTAGTAACTTTAAAAAACCCAAATCTATGAGGCCTTGTGAGAGGTTAAAATGTAGCTACGTGTGGCGCGAAGGTACATGGGGAGAGGTAAGTACCAAAATAGTTATTTTTGTTTACTCAACTTCGAGAGATTGAAAAGCAGAACATTGAAATATTTGAGAGTGCCAAGTGAATGTCCTATCTATTTTTGTCACTGACCAAAAACTAACCTTTTTATTGAAAGCATTTACAGACTTGATACATCAGTTGTTGCTTTCCAATCTATCTTACTATTACAATTGATTCTGATTCATGGTTTCAAATTAAACTAAATTTATTACGATACTTTTAGTGTTCCAAAAGTTGTGGTCACGGCATAAAGACCCGAAATGTTACATGCCACAAAGTTTTGCACGAAGGATATGTTGATCCAACGCCATTACCTTTTAAACCCTTCAACGGTTTTCCCAGAAATTATTGTGATTTAAATTCTAAACCGACCACAAATACAAGATGTATAATGAAAAATTGTCACGACGAATTTTCTTGGTATGCTAGTCCATGGAGTAAGGTATTTAGTCGAAATAATTTTAAAAAAATGAATAACGTTATATATTTTAGTGTTCGCATCCTTGTGGCAAGAAAGGTCGCCAGACTAGACACGTTATGTGCAAAAGTAAAAATGGCGTTATGGTGAAACAACATTTTTGCCCAAAAATGTATAAAGTGAAACGAAAACGGAAGTGTAACCAAAATAAATGTAAAGTTTCAAAATTTTTGGGTAAATAAAATTTGTAATAACTTCAATTTTAGGCATCTACCGTAGCTGCAAAGAAATTAAAAGAATGGAGCAGACGACCCAAAATGGAGATTATTATATCTTGATAGGAAACCAAGTTGCATCTATTTATTGCTATAAAATGGATACTGAGGAACCTGAAGAATTCATCAGTTTAGATGCGGATGTGCAAAATTATGCCGAAATTTATAATAAAGCGTAAATATTATTTATCTAATTTCTAAATATATAAATTATTAACTCGTTGATATTAAATTATATTTAAACTTCAAAATATCGAGTTATTATTAAAAATTAATTATAAGATTTATTGATATTTATTGACGGACGATATAATCGTTTGAAAGCTCAATAAATCTTTTAATTAATTTTTAATTTTTATAATAACTCGATATTTTGAAGTTTAAATATAATTTATCTAATTTCTCGTAATAATAGAGGTAAAACTATGGTTTTTTAAATAAAGTGACTTATTACTCACTAGTGAGTAAAGAAACTGGCCATAACTTACGTTTTTAATAATTAAGAGACGTAGGTATTAAAAATATATTTTTTCAGTTTCTATTAGGGGTAAAAAATTTAGCTCACATGTTTTGTGAAAAATGAAAACATATTAACACATTTTTATTGTTATTTATTAGAACCAAATAAAATGCATAATTATGTAAGTGACTAATTTTTAATTGTTGAAAATTAATATTACTGTTAAAATTAAAAGACATCGTCTTATTTGTCTCAACGTGAGGTTGTACAACCTCACAACAGAACACAACAGAAAAAAATGGCTTGTGATAAATTCGCCCAATGTTGTGCTGTTAAAATTGTGCATTTTTTAAGTCAAAATTGAGTTTTTGCTAAGTACAGTCATTGTTAGGAGCATGCAAAATTTTATACCTGGAAAATTGTATTGTATATTCTCCCAATAGTTGTGTTCTTAATCGGTTCTTAAGATTATGCGAATTGTAAACGCAAAGTTATTCTTGAATAAGTGCTAAACGGTACAATTCAAAAATTTTTCGTTTTACATTTTGTCTTATTAGAGACATTTTGTCTTATTAGATTACACCACTATTAATTTACCCCGTAAATAATACTGTTATTAATAGTTTTAACACGTGGATTATAATTTTATTTTAAAAATTTAAACTGGATAATTATTAATACTGTTTGCTGAAAGTTAAAATTTTATAAAATTAATTCAATTTTAATGTAATTTTAATTAGATTTAAATGTTCATAAAACAATCAGAATAGAAAATGGAATTTTTTAAGATATCAAAACTTCTGATAGGTGTACAAAATAATTACAATAAATCAACTTCATGGGCTAGTGAATACCACGTTTACCTCATAAGCCAGAGGTACCAAGTTCGAATCCCACGTCGGCCTATGAAAAAGAGTAAGTATTTATTTAGGTTCCTATTTCAGTCAAAATTTGTCGCAATTTAAAAAGGAGAAATTAATTAAAATGTGTGAATAATATTTTTAAATTTATAATTATTTTTATTTATAAATTAAAAATTTTTATTTCCACATAATATTGGGTGAAAAATAGGAAAAAAGGGTGTACTACAAAAAGGTATCATTTGGGTTTTATGCAGGTATAAATATGTGGACTCAACAGTTTTCATTTTTTAAACACAATATTATACCTGTAACCAATCTAGGGAGAACTTGTACCTGAAATATGCATAATTTTACAAATTTTTAGCCCAAATTTTTTTCTGTGAGTAGTTCTAGAGGATGTAGTAGTGTTCAGGGCCGTATATAAAGGGGTAGTTTTAAAGGTTCAACCCCCCATGGCATATCAAAGAAGTAAAAAAAAGGGTTTATAAACTTTTTTTTCGGTAAAACTCCTCCCATGGCATAGACAAAAATTTTTTTAGGTGAAATCTTCCCCATGACTTATGCCCTGGTGGTGTTTACAATACATGGTATGTTTGGAAAATCTAAACTAAAAACTGGATCACCCATTTTAAAAGTAGAAGTACAAGACGAAATTGAAGTCGCAGTCGAAAACGATGTTGAAGACGAAGGCGGACCTTATAGTTTTTTAGCAATATTTATTTTATTGGAAACAGAATCTTTGATGTGCCTTCTGCCATGTTTTGATGTTGTTGAAGTATTTAAGAATTTCAAGTACTTTATTACAAATTACCTAATTACCAAGTTGATAATTTAAAATTTCTAACTTCAAGATCTCATCTTCAGAATTTCAAGTTCTTAATTACAAAACAATAACTAACTTGGTAAATTCAAATTCATAACTTCTAGATTTTGTCTTCAGAATTTCAAGTTCTTAATTCCAAATTAATAACTAACTTGGTAATTTGAGAATCAGAGAATTTGAGATTCTAGATCTCATCTTCAAAATTTCAAGTTTTTAATTATAAATTAGTAAGTAAGTTGGTAATTTAAAATTCCTAACTTCAAGATCTCATCTTCAGAACTTCAAGTTCATAATTAAAAATTAATAACAAACTTTGTAATTTCAAAATCATAACTTTAAGATCTCATCTTCAGAATTTCAAGTTTTTAATTACAAAACAATAACTAACTTGGTAAATTCAAATTCATAACTTCTAGATTTCATTTTCAGAATTTCAAGTTTTTAATTCCAAATTAATAACTAAGTTGATAATTTGAAATTTTTTGCTTTTTAGGTAATTTCAGGAAAGAAGCAACTGGTTGAGGAATTTTTAAAATTAAATTGATTTATACTGGTTGAGTACACTTTTTAAAAATCTACTATGTGGGACATTTTTGGGCCTCAAAGATTCAAATCTAATATATAAAATTCTCGTCGCGGTGTTTGTTCCCAAACTCCGAAACGGAGTTTTGAACTGATTTTGATAAAATTTTGTGTGCTTATCGGATAAGTCTGAGAATCGGCCAACATCTATTTTTCATATCCGTAAATGTTAAGGGTGGTCCACTCCAAATTTTTTTTATCGACCGGGAGTTGACACGGGGGCAAAACAACGTTTGCCGGGTCAGCTGGTTTTCTATAAATATCAAGAACGTTGGTTTAGAACCTTTCCATAACAATTGTAAAACTTCTTGATATATTAGTCTTTCTTTCAGGTATAGAAACAAACAAATATCCTTCTTTATCTTCTATAAAGCCAACCGTTAAATTAGTCAATTCATCACAACGACAAGCACCTGATATTCCTATTATTACTACGACTTGGAAAATTTTAAATGAATAAATACTTTGGGGTTTAATAATATAAGGAAGTAATTAGCATACCTTCGTCATCAAATATTGACTGTCGGGTGCAGCATTTAAAAATTTCTCTATGTGGTTTCTTTCAAAGACTTTTGACTTTTTGGGTTTGTGGGCTCTCGATTCGATTTTTAGAAGTACTTTTTAGCATAGAATATTTGGTCCACATCGAAGACGGTGCTAATGATTTCTTGTAATTGCGGAAGTAGTCTAGCACAATTTCTTCACTCACCCCAATTGTTTGTCGCTGCTTTTTCCATTGTTCAAAATGATCCAATTCTTTATCGTAAAGTTGTTTCACTAGTCCTCAAGGTTGGGGGTTCTACGTCGGGCTGGCTCCTCGTCGTAGGTAAAAAATGTAAAATGCTTACAAAACCAAACGCCGCTTGGCGATATTTGGGAATCGGAAGACGTCTTAGAGCGTTACAAAAACAGAATAACACATGCATGTTTCGACTTTCTTGGTAACAAATTTCAACATGCTGCTCGAGCATCTTCTTGAATATCTTTTAGAACGTAAGTATTGTCTACTAATTCTTCCATTTCATTCCATTTCAAAAATTTATTTGATTGCGTTAATTTGTTTGTTTTTCGTTGCCATAGTGACTAAATTTTACACCTACTAGTTTATAGAATTTAAATTTGTTATTTTAAAACGTCAAATATAAAATTTAATTACATTTGAAACTATTATTACGAGATATTGGATAAAGTTTTGTATGTCACGCGTGTGATAATAACAAATAAGCCTTACGGCCTCGCAGGCTAAACTTTTCTCGCGTGACTTATTTGTCATATAACACACTTGTACCATAAATAACACTATAAATTGTTAACTTTGTTGACTTTTTTCTAAAAATAAATGTATTGCAGATTATTGGATCAAAATTCGTGTCCTTCCAATAACCGGCGACAGGATAATTGTGATTGCGAACTTCTGGATGAGAGGAACTACGGATACACCATATTTTGGAAAATACGACTGAATATTACATATTTACAAATAATTAGTAAGAAATTTTTTTGTTTCTTCTTTTCTCTAGCTTCTTGAAGTGGTCTTCTGCGGTCTTATATTTTTTGTACAGGCGACATCAGAGTTATATGCTGGACTTTCCTGGGTTTATTTAGTACACCCGACGATTTTTTAGACAGTAGTAGTAGATTTTGCAAGACAAATTATTTCTGAAAAATGTTGGCCCAAAATACAAATCGACTAATTGTCTAAAATTTATTTTATCTTTAACCTGAATGGTTAACTATCGACGTTCACTTATTAGGAAAATTTGTCCGATTTGGCAACAATACATTTTTACTGACTTCACCTCTGAAGGTCCAGTTATTCATATAAATTAAATAAGTATTAAAAAAAAATGTAACCAAATCCTGGGTCTACGTACGCCGTTCATGATACATACATTGTAGCAATCCCAAAAAAGGTCTTTTGTTTATTTAATTAATTTAAAAATATTAAAAATCAACAAATAAACAATTTAAATTGTTTATTTATAAGCTGCCACCACCAAATCTTTTGACCAGTGATTCGAAAACTGGGTTTTTGATTAATTGCCCACTAAGCAAAATAACATTTTCACAACGTTGCCGCAATATCAAAAATTCACTTGCGATCTAACTTAAATGTTGAGGCGATGTTGTGGCAACATTGCTACAACCGTTGAATGTCCGCCCATACAACGTTAACAATGCGTTCCACTTAAGTCCATGGGCGACCGCGGTGTGGTCCCGTGGTTCTTTGATTGGACTAAAGATCGAACGGGGTTATTTGATTGGATTGAAGATCGACCATAGTCTAACTAATTGTTAACGTTTTTTTTTCAAATGAAAAAGTAATATTGCCTCAACATTAAAAAGTAATATAAGTAGTAAATATTTTTGTGGTTATTATCACCATATCATAAGCGAGGGAACATTAAATAATTAAGGACTAATCTTTTTCTGATTAATAAACGTCAAGTAACAGTTACTTGACGATTACTTTACTTGAGCTTTTTGGTTAGCAAAGTTATTAGCGTGATGTACAGCTGGTATAGTTGGATTCAATTCAACAAAGAAGCCGGACGTTCTTCCAACACCATTAAAAATCTCAAGTAAAGTTATAGTCAAGTAACTATACTTGACATTTATTGAGCATAAAAAAATCGACCCTTAAATTAATATAAATTAATTCACTTCAAAAGTTACAATTAATAGATTAATTAATTTTTTATGTCCCCAAAGATAGCCTAAGCTTCAATTTTTTAAAATACAAAAAATATATCCTTTTATCGCTTTGTGTAAGTATATAAATTAATTTTTTATAATTAGATTAAATTTAAAATATGTTATAATAATATGTGAACAATGTTACAAAGTTGTTTAAAAATTTATATCTCTGTCTCATCGCATTAATATTAAACCGATGTCGCCGATGCACTGTTGATGCAACGTTGATATAATATCGCAGATGTTAAAGTAACATTCACGCAACGTTTTGCATGAGTAACGTTGTATCAACATTGAAAAGTCTAACATCGCCGATGTTAGCAATGTTAATTGTTAACTTTTTTTTAATTAAATAGTAATGTTGCTACAACTTTAAAAAGTAATGTTGCTTTAACATTAAAAAGTAATGTTGCTTCAACATTAAAAAGCACAGTGTTTTAACGATGTTTAAATTTATCCTTATCACATTGCATTAATATTAAAGCGAGGTCGCTAACGCCATGTTAGTACAATGTTGCAGATGTTAAAGCAACATTGACGCAACGTTTTCTAGTAACGTTGTATCAACGTTAAAAAATCTAACATTGCCGATGTTAATTTATCATGTCATTTGGTAAAAATTAATTTTTTATTTAAAAATAAAATTTTTAGTAATCAAATTACGGGAACGGTTAAACACTGTATAAATAAATTTTAACAATGCCTCAAAAAATGCACTTTTATCCCTTGGTGTTCATAGGTAAATGCATTTTTAATATTATTTTAACAATACTACAACATTTAATTTATGTTAAAAATAACATGTGCAGAATGTTATAACGATGTTTAAATTATATCTCTATCACAATCGCATTAATATTAAACCGATGTCGCCTACGCAATATTGATGCAATGTTGATATAATACTGCAAATGTTAAAGCAACATTGACGCAATTTTTTGTAGTAACGTTGTATCAACGTTGAAAAATTTAATCTTTTATTGTTATTACAACATCAAGGATTTGGTTACAGTTTATTTTGAACATGCTACCGATTTTACAAACGCGTTTACGTCAAAAGTCAAGACACCTTTTTTATTTGCTTAACATTGCAGCTTACTGGTAATTCTTTACTCTATTTTTAGACGACGATTTTACATTTTCGAGACAAATAAATGGCAGAAAGGTAGCCTATGGAACCTCTGGAGATTGTTATAGTAAACAAGTAGGATGTACGCAGGGAACATTTTCAATAGACTTGACGAGAACGTCTTTCAAATTAGCCAACGACGTACGATGGATTCACAGCGGTGATATGGCAACCTCAAAGGTTGACAAACAGGTAGGAACCAATAATTCTGTCAGTTTCCAAAATTTAACCTGATGCTTGATAGGATCGAGTGGTACGTGGACGATGTGGTGGATATTGCGGATTTTGCTTACCAGATCCAAACTATGGTCTTGCTGTTGAGGTGACTTAGCAAGAATTCCAATTTATCCTCTATGAGGACAAAGTATCGTATTAAAGAATACTGATTTACACAGTGAAACTGTAGCAACACAAATTTATTGTTAAAATTTGTTAGATTATTACACCACTGCCTAGTAGATTAATTTTGATAACGAAATTTTTGCAGATTTACCTGCAATTAAGTTTAGATCGAATTGTGCATGTTTTTATACCTAACAGTATTGATAAAATTTAATAGGTAATGTAATAATTATTGTACAACACTTAAGGTTTAAGTCGTATATGTAAGTTTTAAACGTAAAATCTGGTAGTAGTAAGAAAAAAATAATGAATGCAACATAAGGAAAGTTTTGTAGGAAATGTAAATTATTTCGGCTATCTGAAAAGGGAAGATCACTAATACTCAAATGAGAATAGGAAACACGGTGCTCTCTCTCCTTTAAATGTTTGTAATTATAAAAAAAAAGAAATAAGTGTTTCTTCTAGTCGTATATCTGACTAATTTAAGCTGTCTCGGAGCTCTCTAGATAGTTTTATGTTATATAAATGCTCACTGATTATTTTAGTAAATAATTTTTAATCACCAGCGACTGCCAGATTACCAAAATCTAAAGTTAGGGCCACTAATAAATAAATTTGTAAATAAAATAATTTTAGTTGCATTAATTTAACTGTTTTAACTGCCATTATTTTAAGCTAAACAATTATTATTAATTCTCTGTACAGTTTTATTTATTTCTTTTATTTTTCTTATACTCTTTAGCTTTGCTTAACTTTTGAATTTATTTTAAAATTATGGCAGCTGTGTAAATTAAGTACCATAACAAAGACTGTTTTCTATTATTGCAAAAATTTAAATAATAAAAATATTACTATCGAAAGTTTGTATAAAGCTTGAATTATTATTTATTATTTCTAACAAATACTTAAGCAAAATAATAATGTGCTTTGCAATTATCAGTTTATAAGATTTTACTACTCCGACATTTTTGTAAGATATTTGTAATATTTTGTGTATTATTTAGTGATAATTATAAACGAAGGTAAAGTTTTTATTTAAAATTTCTTTTTAGTCCCTTCAACACTATGGTCCTACCCTCTTATTCTTTAATTTAATGTATTTGTAATAACTAATAAGTTTATTGTGCTTAAAGTGACAAGTACTCAGGGACGTGCCCAACCAACTTTTTTCAGGGGGATCAATCCCAAATTTGCAATTTTACCGACTGAATTAATTCAAAATTGCCAACTTTTCGTAAGTTTTACAACTTTTTATAAATTTAAACTTAAAAAAATGTCAAATTGACTAACTTTTGACTGTTTTTGTCAACTTTCTAAAATATTGGGGGGGGGGGGAGAAGTACCCCCTCTTACCCACATGGGCTTTTCTTTGCAAGTAATGATTCTAATTTGACTGTAACTTTGCCTTTCAAAGCTCCTGCAGGAACATAAATTTGATTTTTGCTGAAAATTGATTCAGATTCTGGTTCATAAAGACTGTCGCAACTTTTCGTACCTGAGCTTGACTATGATCTCTTTTGGTACCAGCAGTAGAAACTTGAAGTTCTAAATTAGTAATGCAGTCAGGACTTGTGATAGTTCCGCAATCACGTAGTTGAAGTTGTACACGAACTCAAACTTAAAACTAAGTGTCTGAAAAACCTACCCTTAGAAAACAAAAGTAAATTTTATGTACCGGCCGCATCTTTTAAGATCCCCTTATGAATTTTGGTACACATGTTTAAAATATCATTACCAATAACCACGTCAAATTTCATCAACCGCATTAGAGGCTAAGAGTTTGAAAATTCTATCTTTAGATAAAAATCGGAAGTAAATTGCGTGTACCAGCCGCATCTTTTAAGATCCCCTCATAAATTTTGGTACACATGTTTAAAATATTATTACCAACCGTCATGTTAAATTTCATTAGCCGCATTAGAGAATAAGGGTTTGAAAATCCTACCTTTAGATAAAAATCGGAAGTAAATTTTGTGTACCAGCCGCATCTTTTAAGATCCCATCATAAATTTTGGTACACATGTTTAAAATATCATTACCAACCGTCATCTTAAATTTCATTAGCCGCATTAGAGGCTAAGGGTTTGAAAATCTTATTTTTAGATAAAAATTGGAAGTAAATTGCGTGCACCAGCCGCATCTTCTAAGATCCCCTCATAAATTTTGGAAATTTACTTCCGATTTTTATCTAAAGGTAGGATTTTAAAACTTTTAGCCTCTAATGCGGCTAATGAAATTTGACTTGGTTGTTGTTAATGATATTTTAAACCAAAATTTATGAGGGGATCTTAAAAGATGCGGCTGGTACATGAAATTTACTTCCGATTTTTATCTAAAGGTAGGATTTTCAAACCCTTAGCCTCTAATGAAGTTGATGAAATTGACGTGGTTATTGGTAATGATATTTTAAACATGTGTACCAAAACTCATGAGGTGATCTTAAAATATGCGGCTGGCACATATAATTTCCTTTTGTTATCTAAGGGTAGGTTTTTCAGACACTTAGTTTTGAGTTTGAGTTCGTGTACAACTTCAGCCACGTCCGCAATCACATCAGTAGGATTTTCCAAATCTGAAAATGTTACTACTTTTCCTGAAGGTACCTGAAGCTTTTTATCTTTTTAAATTTATAATCAATGGTTATCAAAACCATACCGGGTGTAAAATAGTTCAAGTAACCACCATCGGAAATAGTTCAGTTGTTCAATCATTCATATTTGAGGTTAAATAACACCTTAAAAACATTTGTTTATTTTGTGAATCGAACGATTTTACATAACGAAAAAAATAATACAGTTTAAAACCATGTCGTCAAACGCTGAAACAGAGTTAGAATTGCGTGTCAAAAGAACAACCGAACGCATATCTGAAAATATGCACATAGTGGCTAACGAACCATCATTAGCATTTTACAGATTACAAGAACACGTAAGGAAAGCAATTAATCCTATGGTTGATCGACGTGTTGAAGTGATCAAACTGAGAAAGGAGTTGCAAGGAGGTTGTTACGACATGGATTACGCCGTTGGAGCAATAAAAGCTGTCAATAAATCGGAAGAAAGTTTTAAAAACATACAAGACGTATTAAAAAACGCAATATTTTTGAAGCAACAGTTAAAGTACGAGGAGTCGAGGAGAAAGAAACCTGAAAGCAGCTCCGTTTACAAGAGATTATCGGCACATATCACGTTAGATTTACCAGATATGCCCGAGTTTTCGGATGTTGTACGTGAAACCGCTAATCGTGTGGAATCCATGATGTCGAAGGCTACCCATTCGTAATTAATACTTGTAACATTATTTATTATTAGTTTTAAGTTTTATTATTTGTAAATAAAGGCAATAATTAATAATTGTTGCGGATTTTTTCCCAGTGTTTATTTAAAAATAAAATCAGTTTTTCACGGTTTTACAAAAATACACTTAAAATATCTTTCTACATTTAAGTCGTTTATGACGAAATGTTTCATCTGTTGTCATAAAGAAGTAATAAAAAATAGCTGCAGCTATTGATGCAATAAATGCACAGATACCAAGAATTTTAGCATCGTTAGCACCCGATTTTAAGCCAACGGTGTCCTTCAGCATCTCACTTTGCATTGCTTTTTTAAACTTAACTATGTCCCAACCAGTGCTAGCTTTAATTTTTTGCAAATTTTTAACAGTGAAATTTTTTAATTCTGAACCTTGTGGATGGTTGTGGTTTTCATAATCAACATTGAAACAAATACAATCTGGTACATTTTCAATGCCTTTCTCGTAGTCTTTAGAATGCCACGCTCGAATTTGATAAAAAATCGATGAATTCAGATTGTCGGGTGTTATTTCAAGTTTTTGTATTGGAATATTGGGAGATAATTTAGGAGTGAATTGAAGGTCTGGATTGAAATATGTGCTCCAGAGATGATCAATAAGTTTCATTGGTGAAAAGTTAATGAATGTATCGGCATTACTAAGTTGAAATGATATTAGCTCACATTGGTCGGAAATATTTCGTCTAAAAATAATAAAAGCTCAAACTAGAGTCGGTGCGTGGTTTTAAGATAAACTTACTTGTTTGTTAATATTTCTGGAACAAACTTGTTGTAGCAAATGTATGGCGAGTTTTCGATGTTATTTATTGCAAATTCTGTGCTGTAATCCCATATGAATGAAAATGTATAAAGAAACAAGAAAATTTTGTCCATTTTAAAAATCCAAAAAAAAATTAATTATTCACTTCAAATTTGACAAATAATTATGCAAGTTATTTTTGTTTCTATAACAACATAAGGTTTGAAATTATTTTGGCGAATAGTCTGGCCCAGGGGCGGATGGGCTCACCGGGTTACCGGGAAATTTCCCGGTGAGCCGTCGGTCAATGGGACCGTGAGGCGTTAATAAAATAAAAATTTTTTCTGCGGCGCTGTTTTGGGCTGCCGGCCGCTAATTTTCCGGTAGATTTTTGATAGCCCCATCCGCCTCTGGTCTGGCCTGTAAGAACTTATTAGCATAATGTGAAAAGTTTTGCAAAATGTGAGATGGTTTCGGGAATATTGTCGACCGCAATATTAATGAATTAATTTTCTAACAAGTCATTTTTAATCTGTGATTTTATACATTTACCCAGTAATGTAATCGAGTAACCAATTTCAGAATTTCAATTCAAACGTGTTATTTTTGAACCGATGGCGATGTTTGGGTGTGTGTATGGAAATTTTCTCGGCTACGATTACCTACAAACAATAAACACGTGAACTTGAAATTCCACATACTAATTTATGCGCAACGGTCTAAAAAATATTTTGATTAGAGTCCCTGCCCTGAAACCTTTTTTATTTTCGTTTCGATGATATTTCATGACGCGCATGAATGGATAAACAGAAATTCTCAAAAAATTGTCTCAAAAAATTCCTTTATAAGAATTGACAGATTACTGTATGGTCATTCAACATATAGATAGATAAAATGTCTTGAGGCGGATTGCTCATCGAAAAATGCTTGAAAACCGTTTATCTTTTCGAATTGGGCAGATGTCTTCCTAAGTAAGAACCTCATCTGGAAGGAGGCGTTCCACAATTTTACACACACAAAAAATTCGCGTTGTTCCGCGACTGAGTTGAGCTCATCGGATTGCTTCAGTTATGATTGAACCATACCTTTGTAAATATTAATATAATTTTGTATGCTCTGTTTGGTAGCAATAAATTGAAATAGTTTAAAAAAATACTTTTTTGATGATGAATGAGCCTAATTTAGAAGCCTAAGTGCGTATGAGTTGATGTTACATTTTACAAAAAATTCGGAATCCAAAAGCTGACAGTCCATCACACACAGAAAGTGTCCAGTTTTCTTCTGTTTTATGCCTTCAATAATTTTTTGTTAAATAATGTTTTGTTGCTTCGTATAACCGAAAAAGAAATTCTGCAACTTACCTTTTACATAAAATGAAAATTATTAAATTAAAGTATCATTTAGAGCAGATATCCTGATTACCTTATCGGTGTGTCAGTCCTTCATCTGAACTTGCTTTTCAATTGCAATTTGCAGCTCAAAATTGTTAAAAATCTTGATATTTTTTCAGTAATGCTATAGACAAGATGAATTTAATCATATTTTGTATCTTTAGCGAAGTACAATATTAATAGGTTAAGCCGCCACTAAAAACATAAAAAGAAAAACTGGTAATTCCTACGCGTCAAAAATTTAATTTGTTATCACAAATAATAAAAACACTAATAATAAAAATAGCAGTAAATTGCTAAGAAAAAAAAAACAGCATTTGATATATTGCTAGTTTTTTGTCTAGACATATCCAATAATTACATACCGAATATGAAAGTTGATTTCAGACTCCTTGAAATTATTGTTACATGGGGAACTACTTAATTTAAGTTTATCTTCTAATAGATCAATAAAAGATTAATTATCAAATGTAAAATTTAGATAAACCACAGCAGTATTGTGATGTGATCGCTGCCATGGTTGGTTACAAAGCGAAAATTCTGAGTTTGAATCGTGGACTGTACAGAATTCTTAGCTCGGCCTTCCAGTAGACATCCACATTCTGTAGTGAAGTTGATGATTATAAACCAAAGATTAGATGAAAGCTCCGTTGGCTTAACTATAATTTTAGGGGATGGGTTGGTTATAGAGATATTTTTAGTAGAACTTTGGAGTTTCATAGATTTAAATAATGTAAACAACTGACCATATTGATTTTGGCCCTAAAAAGGCCGGTTTACAATACCTGAAAATTCTGACAGATAGCGTTAGTACCTATACATTAATGTGAACCATTTTTGACTAGCTTGATTATTTAAACGACGTTTGTCAAAATTTTTGCATTTGCAATTTGCAAGTTAGAGCATTTTTTAATATGGAGAAAAGTGAGTTTCGAGTTTTGATTAAACATTATTATTTACGAAAAAATCAATAACTAAAATCAAAGCCAAGCTGGATAAGTATTACGCCTTAATGACGCCCGAATGAGGTCACTACACCAAAAAAAAAATCGAAGAAATCCATGATATGACGTTAAATAATCCCAAAGCAAAATTAAAGAAGCTAGCTGAGGTTGTATGTCAATGTATGTCAATGAAACGTGTGGGCAATATCGTACATACATTTTTGGGTATGAGGAAGCTCTACTCGCGATGGGTGCCACGTTTGATCACGGTCGACCAAAAATGAATTCGTGTTACACTTCCCAGCAGAATTTGCATATTTATGCGTAATCCGAAAAATGTTGTGGCTCGATTCATAACCATGGATGAAATCTGGATCTATTATTATGCTCCAAAGTCGATGCAACAGTCCGAAATTAAAAACGTACGTAAATGGATTAACGAGATTCCTGCTGCCTATTACAAAATAATAAGGTTTTATTAAGGGCTTACGTACAGTCATGAATGCGAAAAAACTCGTTTTTTTTTTATTTTTCCATATGAAAGTACAACATCTCAGATATATTATGTGAAAGTTTCAAGTCGATCGGAGTAAAACTCGCAAAAATATAAGCTAATGAGAGTAGCAATTATTATGGAACTTATATCAAACGGAAACTTCAGACGTGTTTAACTCAAAACTACTACATTTTAAAAGTCCGTGCGCAAGATAACTCAAAAACCACTGAACCAATCATGATGAAATTTCACACACGTTTTAAATATAAATAATTCTCGAGACTGAACGATTATTTTTTTTATTTTTTATTTCTATCTCTTTTTACAAGTAATTATAAACCAATTTTTTGGGTAAAAATCGTCACTTTTATTTCAACACCATCCCAAAACTAAAAATTTTCATATTTTTTAAAATGGATTCGTTCAGCCTCGAGATAAACTAATATATTAGCCGAATCTTTTTACTTTTTTTATTTTGGATAATCCTGTGATGAGTTATCTTACGCACCGCAAATCATCTTTTTTTTAAGCGTCTTTGAAAATTTACTACCAATGGTTTAATTGTCCACCTTTTTTGTGAAAGTAAAATTTTCAAATGATCTTTAAATGTTGCTCTTTCATATAGAAAAACTTTCAAATAAATACATCTATTCATAACTTAGAAAAAAAATCTCAAAAAACTGCTATTTTTCGACCTCATGACTGTACGTAAGCCCTTTTAAACAAATGTAATTATGAAAGGATGTTGCACAGTGTCAGTGTTGCACATTCAACATAAAAAAAGTATAATTATGACCAGTGAAGTTAGCCAAATTAGACGTCCGCATAAAAATCCTGTTTTTGAAATCTGTTAAAAAATTGTGCTTGAATATTCTTTATTATATTTTGTATATCTTATAATAACAAAAAAAAAATTCTGAGTATCAATTTTTTTCCATCCCCGTATACAAATTACCCTTTTTATATGTTATAAATTTCCTTTTTACATAATTGTAATTACCTAATGATTTGAAGGTTAATTTAAATTGCGTAATAACCTGCATCACAGATTGCTAGCCGAAAAAGTTGTTCAAATATGTATTATCAATGAAAAAAATATAAAATCATTAAGGAAGAAAAAAGTATGCCTTGAAAATGTTCTAAATCTAAACTAAAAAATTTTAGAATGAAAAACCAACATAAATTAATCATTTCCAAACAAACGCATGAGGGCTTCAAAATTAAGTTTCTTTGAACCACCGATATAGGGCATATCGGAGTAATACATGTGCTAGTAAAATGCACACTGTAGGGGGTAGTGCTAGTGCAAATATTTAGAAGGGGGTCTCAAAATTGAAGTGCTAAATTCGCCAATGCGCAATCCAATTACAAATTTAAAAAAAATCAATAATGTAACTCAGCAGGTCAATAGTTGTCTAATTGATTGCATATTTTTACTGAAAAAATTACCATAATGTTATAAGAGTTACAAGCTCAGTATATTTTTATTTAAATAAATTTTTAACCTTTTAACCTTACTGCATTTCCTAAATCATAAATAATTGCTGTTGATCTTTAAATGAGTGACCTTGCTTAAAAATGTGCGAATAATTTACTAAAGTTTTGATACCTATTTTCTTGACAATGAAGAAGACAAAAATAAAATTAACACTTCTTAATGCAAGCATTACCTTGATAGACATATATTCAATTAATCACTATCACAAGTATTACGTTGTGTTTCCTAATCTTCTTCGAATTATCTATGAAGGTCATATTTACTGATGGTTGAAAATTATTTTGAGAAAAGGTACATAACTGATTTTAATCTTTTTTTATCACCAACTTCATTGCAATGTTTAGGAAAACTGGTGTTAAAAATATTTTTCCGCAGTTACTTGCGATCGCCTTCGTAATCCCTTAGCTGGCCTGTCTACCTTAACATCGTAGATCAGCGGGGCAAGTAGTACAATTATTGTAGCAAGTTGTGCTACAATTAATTATCTGTGTTAAATAGCCCTTAACAGTCTATCCGGATGTGGCTTCAGAAACCACGTACGTGCACTGAAGCAAATTAGTCTGTTGTACCTCGCCCTTGTTAAGATGTTAGATATATTGTGAGGTGGAGACCCATCAAGCAGATCTTGAATATTACTCTGGGTACTAACAGTGTAGATGTCCACTGGAAAGTCGAGCTTTAAGAAGTTCTGTTTGGTTATGATCTGGGGCTGCCCTCGGTCGGTCTTTAATATTAGAGTTAACAATTACATTAAACCATTAAAGTGAGGTTAAAACCGTTGTTACGGTTTAATAATCCATTTAATGGCTGGATATTTTTTACAGTTTATCGATATGTCCATAGTACTTTTTAAATTATCTTACAAATTAAATATTTAACAATAAATTCTAGTAAAATAAATATAATTATTATATTAAATTAAGTTCTATAAACGTTTTTAGTAATTTATTAAAGTGATATTTATATTGAATTAAAATCTCTGGATTCTGGATTGGATGTGGAGGGCAAACCATGGTTCACGCGCACTCAGGCCACATAATCGGGCCCATTATGCTACCTCCGATGTTAGCAGCCCACCAGCCTCCTATTCCTCAAGCCACCCCAAACTCAGGGCGAACTCAAGTACTTTGGAGGGCGGTGTGCCACTAATACTGGCCATGCTAGGCCAGAAGTTCCCCAACATGGATCCTCTTTTCGATGCTAACACTGGGCAGTTGCAAAGCACATGCTCCACTGTTTCATCTTCTTCTTCACATCCACGACATAATGGGCTTTCAACCAGTCCCATAGTGTGCAGATGTTTGTTTAGCTTACAGTGTCCTGTAAGACATCCTACGATAACTCGTAATCTGTCCCGAGACAACTGCAGGTAATATTTTGCATGTTTGTCAGATGGTATGTTAATTGCAGCCTTAGCCTGACGGCATCCAGCCACATTCTCCCATCTTTCAACATGCAGTCTACGGGTCTCCCCTTTTATGATGGCATCAAGGGCCTTAACAGCCAGCGAGATAAAAGGCTCCGGACCGCACGGCACGTTACCAGAACCTTGCCTCGCCAGCTCATCAGCCCTCTCATTGCCCTCATTTCCTTCATGCCCTTTAACCCAACTGAGAGTTAGAACATTATGAGTGGATATCACGTTCAGTGTCTCAATGCATTGTAGCACAAGACCGGAGATGATCTTGCAGCGGTTTAGCGCCACAAGGACCGCCCTACTGTCCGTGATTATTTGAATAGTTTTGCCCCGGACATTTCTGTCCTGGACTTCTTCTGCGCAGCGAAGCACCCCAATGAGTTCCGCCTGGAAAACAGAGGAGTACCTCCCCAACGATAGTTTTATATCTAGCTGCAGTTCCGGGGAGAATATTCCCGCACCCGAGCCAGTATTATTTTTGGATCCGTCCGTGTACAGACATATGTCAGCCCGGTCAGATCCTTTAGTGTCTAACAGAATTTTAAAATTCCTCTTAAACACGTATTTGGGGGGGATCCTGTCAGCATCAAGACCCAAAAGAGGCAGCTTTTTTGAGCAGTCCTCCAGAATCCGTGTATGCCCAACCGATCCCCACCTATAGGTCCAGAGACCCCAAGCCCGCATTCTCAGGGAGGCCCTCAGTGCCTGTTCCCTCACATAGAGATCCAGTGGAGGAAGGCATAAGAGAGCCTCCATGGCCGCAGTAGGTGTTGTTCGCATCACTCCCGTCACCGCCAAGCAGACCGATCTCTGCAGCCGCTCCAGAGAGGACACTACTGTAATCAATCTGGTTCTGGGCCACCAGACGAGTGCGCCATAGCAAAGCATAGGCCTGATTATGGCAGTGTACAGCCAGAGGGCAATCTTTGGGGAGAAACCCCATGACCTTCCCAATGCTCTGCGACACTGCCAGTAGGCCATACTTGCCTTTGTCACCTTAATTGGTGACAATTTAATTGGCTAAAAAACCCAATTAAAATATATTGGGTTTTTAACGTATGAAAATTATATCATTATGAAATAAAAAAATTAAATTAATAAATTAAATAAATAATAGCAATAACAGTAAATAGTAAAAGTTTATACATTATAATATATTCGCTTGTTAACACGTTAACAATATATATAATAATATTCAAAATAATTTATAATAGTGATATTAACAGACTAATCAAACATTTAATGCTAATTGATATCAGGACATCACTCTGCCTGATAACAAATAAGGTCATATATAACAAATAAATTGTGCAGGTATTTTCGGTTGAAGTTTCCGACAATTTTACCAAAGCAAATATACCCTGTTATAAAATTACCATAAAATTAAAAAAAAAAGAAATAAAAAGAAGAATATTTTATACACTTGCAAAGAAATATTGACATTGATTTGATTGAGAATTTATTATAATTTGTTAACATTGCATCCTCATAAATTAAAGTTTAATGTGAAGGTAAAATCTAATTTTTAAATATGACAATTGTGTTTAAACTTATCAGTTATCAGTAAAAAGCGGATAAAAAAGCATATAAAATATCAAAAAAGGCACCTATAAAGGCACAAAAAAAAGCCCAAAAAGGCATTAAAAAATGGCAATCAGATAAAAAAAGGCATAAAAAAAGTACCAAAAAATTTTGATACACCTTACTTTTACAAAACATTTAAAACAACAACTAAAACGTTTAATACAACATTTAATAATCCTTCGTTCTTGGGGAAAACTTCTTTTGATTTCAATTTTACTACTTGGTCAATTTGGCCTGGTACTTCAGCAACGACATTTTTAAAGTCGAAAGTAACGACATTTCAGCGATGAGTACGTCATCGGTAAACTAATAAGCAAAAATTAACAAAATGCTGAAGTTGCGCATCGTGATTTTCTGTTGTGATTCTAGTTAACTTTAATAAATTGATTATTTTTGTTCGTTTAGGTATTTTTAGAAATCAAATTTTTAATTTCTCCAGAGTACTACCTATGTTAAAAGGAAGTTTTTCAAGCCACGCGCTGAAAATTTGACAAAAAGGCTTTAAATAGGCTTAAAAATTTAAAATAGGCACAATAAAGCAAAAAAGGCAAAAAAGGCGTAAAAAACTTGGTGCCAAATGATCACATTTTTTATAAATCGTGCATATTTTAAGAAAATTTTGCGTTCCCTTCAATATTAAAAATAGTCATAATGCACTAAAATCCGCTCTTTAGTTATCAGTAAAGCAATGTTTGGCAAAATTAGTTTATCACCTTCTGCAAGTCCTTACAACCCCCCTGTAAGGAGGTAACTGATATGTTACGATTATTACTGAATGTGACATTTTCATAACTTAGTTGTTCCCAAAAAAATGTTTTTATTAAAATTTTGACCAAACGGTGCTATCTTATAATTTAGCCAAAAAGGATGAAAAAAGTTACAAGTTTTGAACCTTTTCGGTGATGCCAATAATATTTCTGGTGAAATTCAAAAATTAATTATAAATTAAATAAGTAGTTTTTTAATAATTTTAATCTAAAGTCTCCCAAGTTATATATTTTACTCTGCAACTGCGGTTTAGTGTATCCGCCACACTATAAAAAGACTCTTGAAACTATAAGTAAGTTTAATAAAGCAAAAGATAAAGTTTTGTGTATTATTATTTACTACTACAAAAAAATCAACCCAAAAGACAGTTAACAATCAACAATTGCCTATGGTGCACATGTAAGTGGAAATTTAATGTTTAATATCTCCATGATATTACATTTACATGAACAAAAGAGAGAAATAGGAAATAGCTAAAAAAAAATTGTAAGTTACCTTACAATCAATTAATAAATTGACAATTGATGTAGTACATAACGTTGCCACTTAAAAGTCGATGCCGCACCAATAAACTAGTCAAGCTTACCAAAATCTCCATCAAAAAGTCCAAAATTACAAAATTATGAAAAGTTTTTCTAAGCGCGCATTTTCGAAGTTAAATTTTGGAAGTTAAACGTTTTCAAAATCAATAATAAATTTAAACTAAAATATCTCTTCAATTTAAATATTATAACTAGTGGGCGGATTTATATGCGGCTGAAAACATCAATATAAATTTTTTTATGAAAAATAAAAGTACTTATTTTTTTTTTAATTGACAATTGTAGAAATTAGAACATGTTCTAATTTTTTTTGTATTGTATTAGTTCAAAAATATTTAAACTTTTTAAAGTTAAATTTTAAATTATAATATTTAATTAAAAAAAAATGTCAAGTATAGACTAAATATGTGATTATATATGGGAAAAATGGTTAAAAATGGATAACTTTATATGCAGTAAAAACCGAAAATGTTAAGTTATATGCGGATATTGCGGAAACATATAAATGCATAATATAAATTCTCTAATATTTATAATCCACTTCAAGTTTAAGCCAAAACTTTGATTGCAAAATTGAATATTCAAGAATTATGAAATAAAAAATACAGAAAATTTAATTGTTTATTTTTATTTATAGAATCATAATTATTCAAAAATGTAAGGTTTAAGCCATAACTACTTTTACGGAAGGCAAGAGGTGGCAATACTCAATGATAAGCGAGTCTGTACTTATCAAAATATTTTCAACCTTTTAGTTTTCAAGTTTCAATGGCACGAATACTTCCAAGTTTTCTTATCGCAATGCTTCTAGTTAGTGTAAGTTCTTTATTATTTTTTTTACCATTTTTGTTGTCAATAGCAGATAGAATCAACATTTTATAAAATCTGAATCAACTTTTTTTATAATTTTAATGTAACATGTAACCCATCCGACCTATAATCACTAATTGAATCGTTTATTTCAAACAGGTACTTTTAAGTAACATTTTACTGTTTCTAAAAAAAAACTGTCTATTAAATTTATTTTAATGAAATTCAAAAAAAAATTATTTTTAAATATTTTAAATATATAAATTATTAAGTCGTTGATATTAAATTAAATTAAAACTTTAAAATATCGAGTTATTGATAAATTAAAAATTAATTAAAAGATATAATAACTCGATATTTTGAAGTTTTAATTTAATTAAATATTTTAATAGTGAAGAAATGTTTGCAAATTTTACTTACAAATTAATTTTTATTTTATTTAACATTTAACGTGCATCAACAATCTATTTTTTGTAAGTATTTCATTGCATTGATGATTTTCCGGATTTAAAGCTTGGTCGAGTTGCTTTGATATTTCACTTTCACACTGGGCAAGTGTTTTTGGTTTTCTGTTTTTTATATTAGTTTCATTATCTGTACAATATAAATTCAGTTTATTTAACTCTTTGGACGCATAGATCGACTGAAACGCTGGACTTCAGACGATTTTAGTCGATTTACCTGTCCAAAGGGTTAAATGCAGTGTGAACTACCATAAATTTATTTTCTGAGATCTTAAGTTATATGACACTAGTTACTTAGAACGCGTATTAATATTTAAAATAAATTATTTATTTCATAACTAGGGGGGCTTTGCCCCCCTGGCCGCTGTCGCGGCCCAACCCCCCGGGCCGCTTCGCGGCCCTAATAGCACATAAACGAAATAACTTTGAGTTGTAAAACTTTTTTTCATACAACATTTTTTTCCGATGATTAATATATCTCAACGGATGAACGGATTAACGTTTAAACGGATTATAACGTCATACAGCTTGAAAATTTAAAATAAATGTTATCGATTACTATTAGGTATTTTTTTATTTCTTGAAAACGTTCTGCAATTTCACTATTGGTTAAAGAGAAAGAACCAATCACAATCTTCCAAAACGTTGCATAAAAACGTTGCATATTTTGTCTTATCTTTTTACAAAATTAATTTTTCCAAAATATTGCACTGCAATATCGGCGTTTTTGCGCCATATCTCCGGCATCATGAGGTATTATTATTATTTGAGAATTATTGGCAATTTGAGCTACTGTCTGATTTTCGCTTTTTATGCATTCATTCAAAGGTTCCTTTGATTTTTTTGCTGACGGATTTGATTTTGATAGTTCTTGTTGCTGCTGTTGTCTTTCCCTGAGTTCCTTGACACGTTCTGCTGATGTTTTAGAAGATAAAAGCTCGTAATTTGTTGATGGGAACGACGGCTGCGGCCGATCAACGTCTCAAGTACTAAACAGATCAAATTGCCTGAGATGTTGATCAGTTGATCAGTTTATCAGTTTATACCATGGTATAAAGGTTGAGACAGTAAAAATAATTTTATAACTTATATAGTATAAGCATTTCGGTTTCATAAAAATGTTACAAAAAAACGTTACATAAAAACGTTACATAAAAACGTTACATAAGAACGTTACATATTGAGCCCTTATCTTTTTATAATATAGGGTAGATATAAATTTCCATAATTTTCTAAACTTCTTTTTTCCGTTCTCAAGTGATGGAAAAATGAAAATGATGAAAAGCAAGCTGTTGAATTTCAATTTTTTTCTGACATGATTTTATATCTTGTGAAACTGAAACTAAAAAACTATTTAATTTCAGACTGCATACATTCAAACTTCTCGGGGAAATTACCACATAGAACCGATCGAATCGTTTTCGAACACCTCAGTTAAGGAGATCCCGCAAAAAATTAAATTAACGAAACACAGCACAGAAATTACTGACAACGAAGTTCAGGATGGCAATTCAGAAGCGTGCGAAACACGAGGTAGGTTTTGATTAAAATAAATTATTTACTCGTATACGAAAATAAATGTTGAATTCTTCGTGATTTGAATTAATTGTAACAAATGAATTTACACTCAGATAATACATTTGTTTACTGGCATTTAATTCCTTTTGTTCTCTATGCGTAAAAGTTTTCTTGATTTCGTAATGACTCTTCTTTCTCACTAATTGACACGATTATCATTTCAAAAGTACTGTATAGAAGAATCAATTAAAAATTTTAAACGCCATTTTTGATAATTTTCTAATGATAGTCTTTTTTCAGAAAATATTAAAACTTCAAAATATCGAGTTATTAATAAATTAAAAATTAATTAATAATATCAACGAGTTAATAATTTATATATTTAAATATTTTTTTCAGAAAATACAATAGTAACCCAAATCTGGCAATCACCTACATCAGAAAAACATGAACACGTAATAAACAAAAGAAACGTGAGGTTTGATTACGTCGAAATGGATGAAACGTTACGAGATTATTACAATACTTCGTTTGAAGAACACAGAACTATTAGGGACGTTTCTGATGGCAATAGTGCTTTTGAATTCTCGCCATCTCAAAGAAGAAGTGAAAATCAGGAATATCACATCGAAACCTTAATCGTGGCCGATAAAACAATGTCTGAATATCACAAGACGAAAGATGATTTAATTCACTACATTTTAACTTTAATGTCTCACGTAAGTATACGATTCAACATTTAATTAAAAAATAACAACGCGTCCGCGCGTTTTTAAATTGTGCAAGTAAATAAGTCGTTTATATGACAAACGCGTCTATAATTTTCTCGTGCTTTATTTTTATGATCGATTATGTATTAAAATGAAACAAATGTCCATTTCACAAGAATTTATATCTAAAAAAGGATCATTATCCTTATTCGAAAATCTGGTAATAAAGTAGGACATCCTAGTTTGGAACCACTGTATCCTAGATATTCCGTTCTATTTCCAATTCTTGCTAACAATTTATTCAAATTTTCCCTATTCAATTTTATTTTTAATATACACTTTCTTTGGTATTTTAAAAGGATATCTTTCAACTTCAACCAAAAGGCAGTGACGATCGAAAATACCAGTAGTTAATCTGAGCCGACAAAAATATTAAAAGAGAATAATAGTAATTTTGATTTTTATCGCAAATGCAAAGATGCATAGGCGCTGAAAAACCGGCGCCAGAAACTTCCATTCTTTCTGTTATTATTGTAGTACAAGTGGTAGTAAATAGAGGTAATTTATGCCAGGATGCTGTAATTCAATAAACTGTAATTAATATTTAAAAATCCTGCTCAACAAGAGTTTACAACTTGAAACCTGAATATTTTAGAAACCGAAAATTTTTAAGTAGGAATATTTAAATTAATAATTTTATTAATAAGCATTTGATAAATTGCTCATACAGTTTTATTTATGTAATGCAAGAATTTTTTATTAATATGTAAATATTTAATTTATTCAATTACCTTACAGTAATATTAATCAAACTTTATTACCAATTAGTAATACTGTTGAGTCTCGTCTTAACGAGATTGTTAATTTTACACGTGCTGTGAAGTGTCTCATCAGTAATTAAAGTTTGTAAGTAAGTAAAGTAACTTGAAATTTTCAGGCATCCTTGCTCTACAAAGACGTCACCGTTGGAAATCCCATATCTTTGGCCGTCGTAAAAATTATCATTTTGGACGAAATGGAATTTACGAGCACAACTTCCGAAGGTAACTTGTAACTACGTGCAACGCACTTGACATTTTAATCCATCTTTTGTAGAAATGTTAGAAAAGTTTTGTAATTATCAAGCAAAATTCAATACCCATGGAGAACATGACATAGCACTTTTGCTTACAAGGTTTGAACATCGGAAAGCATCTGCGCTTTTTACAGTTTATAAAATTTTAGGGAGGATATTTGTAAAAACTCCACTGCCAATCAGTGCAATACGTTAGGAGTTGCTGAAGTTGGTTCCATGTGTAACCAAAATTCCAGTTGTGCGATTGTGAAAGACAAGGGACTCTCTACTTCCTACACCATATCTCACGAACTGGGTCACGCTTTAAGGTACAAGTAAAATTTTCATCCATTTTAGTATAATAATAAAATTTTTTAGTATGCCACATGATGACGATAAACGATGCCTAAATTTCAATGGTGGTGTGCAAGCAAACAATATTATGAGTACAGTAGTCCATCAGGATACAAAGCCTTGGTTATGGTCATCTTGCTCTAAACATTTCCTTACTGAATTTTTAGAGTCGCATAAGGCTTCTTGCCTTTTGAATACTCCAAGTAATGATTACATTACACCTAACTTCACAAATGTATTTCCTGGTGAATATTTTGGAGTGGATACTCAGTGTGAAATGGAGTTCGGCAAAGGTCACGTGTTGTGCCCCTATCCGGATATGGTAAGAATAATTTTTTTTTTACCTTTTTACCAACGCTTTGTTTTCAGCCTCTGTGCGAAAGCTTGTGGTGTACTAGGGAATATACACAAGGTTGCAAAACTCAGCATATGCCTTGGGCTGATGGAACAAAATGCGGTAAATCTAGGTAAACAACACGATATTTTTTTAAAGTTTATTTCTACTAACCATTTTGTTCTTTTGAAGTTGGTGCCATCACGGCAAATGCATTACCTTGGATCGCAATCTCTTGCGACCAATACCAGGTAGTTGGGGAAAGTGGCAAGAGTGAGTAGGTAAGAAAATAAGCTAAAATTATCTGATTTTCTTTTCTTTGTTTAGGTGGGAACCTTGCTCGAGAACTTGTGGAGGAGGAATTAAAACTTCGCGTAGAGGATGCGACTCTCCACCACCTGCAAACGGAGGTGCTTATTGTATTGGACAAAGTATTCGTTACGGTTCTTGCAACATCCGACACTGTAAACAACATTCACCAAATTTCAGGTGAGTAAAAGTTTTTTGATTATAACTTTTACACATTCAGAGAGAGATGAAAGTTAATTTTTTTGTTTGGATTAATTAAGGGAGGTTCAATGTGCAGAATTTAATGGATTGACGAAAGGCATTGCTGGATTAACCAAAAACGTGAAATGGATACCCAAATATGGTATAAGTAAGTTAATATTTCTTGAGGACTATGTAAATAGTTTTAGTAGATAATACTTTTATTTTCAGGTCATCCAGACGAAGTATGCAAGTTATATTGTCGTGTTCACCAAACAAACTCCTATTATAAGTTAAAAGATAAAGTTACCGATGGAACTAAATGTACATTAAACGCTTTTGATATTTGTGTCCACGGTGTGTGTAGACCGGGAGGTTGCGATAATCAACTGGAATCAAAAACGACCTTAGGTAGAAAAATCATTTTTGTTGACGCAAAAATCAATTTAGAATTTTCTAGACGATTGCGGTATTTGTGGTGGGGATAATAGCAAATGTACCAAAATATTTGGAACTTATAACGACAGCAGTTTTGGATACACCCAAGTGGTTCGAATACCAAAAGGAAGTTCCAACCTTTACATTCGACAAAGAGGCTACCAAAATTTACACTTTGATGATAACTATTTAGGTAAATTTTAATTTAATGTAATTTAATAGCTTTTTATTTAAAAAACCTACAATTTAGCTCTTGTTGATGCCGAAACTGGAGGTTATATTTTGAACGGAAACTTCATAGTTTCTGGTTTTTTAAAAGATGTGATATTTAATGGCATGACGATCAAGTACAGTGGGGCGGAACAAATCGTGGAGATAATTAAAACTCCAAAAAATAAAAAACTAAAAAAGGATTTAATTTTGGAAGTACTTTTGGTCGGAAAATTACTTCCACCTGATATCAGTTACAGATATACCATTCCTAAAAAGAACGATTCCAAGTAAGTTTTTAGTTTTGATAACTATAATTACTTATTTTCCGTCGTTTCAGGTATGGTTGGTACATACTTAACGAAAAGTGGTCACCATGTACGTCTCTTTGTAATGGAAAACAATTTTTAAAACCATCTTGTGTAGCACTAGCTTCGTCTACCAACGTAGCAGACGATTTTTGCTCTAGTTCCGAGTTGCAAAACAAAATCCAAGAACGGACGTGCAATACTCATTGTCATTTTGAATGGAATGTTAATACGCGTGGACCATGTTCATCGCATTGTGGGATAGGGTAAGTTATGGTAACTTTCTGTTTCTTTTTATATATTTTTTTTATCTTAGAGTTAGAACACTTTACCACAATTGCATGCTGATTAATAATAATCAATCAAACATACATAACTTTAAAAGAAAACTAAACACTAAGCACTGTTTTCTACTGCCAAAACCATCCGATGTAGAATTTTGTGAAGGCTCGTGCGAATTGACTCGTTGGGAATATGAGAAGTGGTCACAGGTTTGCTCTATATTAGGTATCCAACTTTAACGTCTTTTCACGTTAAATTTTAGTGTTCAAAAACATGTGGAGGAGGAATTCAGATAAGAAATGCCAAGTGTGTGGATAGCACCAACGAATTGATAGATGAATCGTTGTGTGGTGAAAAAGTTACGGAACAAATTTGCAATACACTAAATTGTCCAATTTGGTCGTATGCTGACTGGACTCCCGTATGTTATTTTTATCAAAAATGAAATTGGATTAACAAATTCTATTTTTAGTGTTCGGTTACTTGTGGGAAAGGATATAGGAAGCGGGCATATTATTGTCATCTTGATGGTCGAGCATACAATCCAGATGCTTGTGACCAAAGCCAAATTTTGGTTACAAAAGAGGAGTGCAAAGAACTTCCTTGCGTGAATTGGTACGCGAGTCCTTGGAGTGTATGTAACGTAACCTGTGGTGATGGATTTCAAAACAGAGAAGTTGGATGCAAGACTTCTACTGGTGGCAATATTGATGGAGAATACTGCAACCGTAATTTAAAACCGAATAATACGTTACCTTGTTCTTTGAATCCGTGCTACATGCAACACAATTTCCAGTGGGTGATGGGATCCTGGACTAATGTGAGTTTTGTAATCTTAAGTATGTTATGAAGCGCTTCTTAGAAAGCAATCCAAACTTATCATTAAATGTTGTACAAACTATTGAACTTAGTGGTTATTATTCATCATCATCACTAACTTTGCGTGGTAGATATTAATATTTGCGTTTAAACCAAAATATAAACCTTTAATTTAAGAATAAATTAACGTTTAAAAATCTATTTAGATTATACTTCTGTAGTCTAAGAGGTATAAGTGGTGATACCTTCTCGAGTACTCCAAATGAAGAGATGAGAAAGTAAATGAAATTCAAAAACGGGTTAAACTTAAATAGGTATAAATAAAACACTAAAGTAGATAATAATTTTCAGCCAAACACATACTCTTTTAGTCACTGGTTGAGAGAGTGTGCCTAAATGTTAAAATGCTGTTGAATCGTACCATTTACTTATTAAATTTATATTATTCATCTTGAGAAGAAAAATGGTTAACCGTGAAGACATATTTCATCTTATCGCATCATTCTCATCATTAGAGATATTTCATCTTCAAAGCTGCATCATCATTTCCAAAAAGCGATAGAATTGTTGAGTAATGTGAGTATTGTAAATTTGTAATCTTATTTCTTAGGAAGAATTTTTTTTAATTTTTGATAAATTGACAAGTTGCACCGAATTCCTCATCTTTTTCTAAAAGAAAATCGCAGTCCTGGTCTTAATTCGTTAAAACAGCAATAAATAACAAATTTTCAGGTGAACTGTTAAAAAGCTGATAGCGACAACTGATTATATGTAAAATTAAAATAAAACTTACTAACAGTTAATATCTGTCGGTGCAGATTGAAAAATTTAATGTTTTCGTTTTAGTGCTCGAAAAAATGTGGAACAGGTACACAGGCAAGAATGGTTATATGTAGAAACGAACTCGGTGTAGAAGACAAATTTGCTTGTACAGTCAAAAAGCCAGTGATAAGTATAAAGTGTAATGAACATCCTTGTCCACGATGGAAGTACGCTGACTGGGGCGAATGCGATGTTGATTGTATGCAATACCGACAAGTCATCTGCCAAATGGATTCGGGTTAGTAATATTTAAATTTTTATATTTAGAATTGCAGATTTTGATATATTTCTGAAATAGGCTTAGCTGTTAAAGACCAACAGTGTGATTTAAAACCCAAACCAAAGCCTTCTAAGGCTTGTTGCACAATGGATAAAAAGAAATATAATGTTAAGGTAACTGATGAAAATAAGTATGTCAAATATACTTTCAAATGGAAGTTTGGGAAGTGGAATCGAGTAAGGTTTTTCAAAACTAATTTATTATAGCTATAATAACTCGGCTTTAGAATCATTTTTGTTATAGAGTTATATACATTTATATATTATAATAATATAATATACTATTATATATCTCTTATATGCATAGCCTTAACACATATATTGTTTAATAGTTGATATATCTGTATCAGTGCGTTCCATTTAAGCCCATGGGCGACCGCGGCGTGGTCCCGTAGTTCTTTAATTGGACCAAAAATTGAACGCGGTTATTTGATTGGACTGACGGTCAACCGTAGTCGTCATATGGGCTTCAAGTGGAACGCACTTTTAGCTATATAATATGTACGTTTGATATATCAAGATATCAGTAAATAGATAATTTTTGAATATCGTTGAAATCGTGTGGTAGAGGTGTAAAAACGAGAACTGTGAGATGTAGAGAGCTGCGTAATAATGTCACGGTTGTGGATCAATTTTGTAGTAACTTTAAAAAACCCAAATCTATGAAGCCTTGTGAGAGGTTAAAATGTAACTACGTGTGGCATGAAGGTATATGGGGAGCGGTAAGTTCCAAAATAGTTATTTTTGTTTACACACCTCAGAACAGTAAAATATTTGAGGCTGCTAAGTGAATGTCTTATTTTTGACAATGATCAAAAACTAACGTTCCTGTTGAAAGCATTTACAAGCTTTCCAATCTATCTTACTATTATAATCACTCTTAAACTAAATTTATTAAAATACTTCTAGTGTTCCAAAAGTTGTGGTCACGGCATAAAGACCCGAAATGTTACATGCCACAAAATGTTACGCGAAGGATATGTTGATCCAACTCCAGTACCTTATGAACCCTTCAAAGGTTTTTCCAAAAATTATTGTGATCTAAATTCTCAACCGAAGACAAATGCAAGATGTATAATAAAAAACTGCCATGACAAATTTTCTTGGTATGCTAGTCCATGGAGTAAGGTAATTTAGTCAAAATTTTGTTTAAAAAATAAACAACGTTAAAGATTTTAGTGTTCGCATCCCTGTGGCAAAAGTGGTAGTAAGACTAGACATGTTAAGTGCAAAAATAAAAATGGCGTTGTTGTGAAACATCGTTTTTGCCCAAAAATGCATAAAGTGAAACGAAAACGCAAATGTAACCAAAATAAATGTAATGTTTCAAAATGTTGGGATAAATAAAATTTGAAGTAACTTTAATTTTAGGTATTTACAGTAGCTGTAAAGAAATTAAAATAATGGAACAGACGACCCAAAATGGAGATTATTATATCTTGATAAAAAACAAAGTTGCATCTATATATTGCTATAAAATGGATACTGAGGAACCTGAAGAATTCATCAGTTTAGATGCGGATGTGCAAAATTATGCCGAAATTTATAATCAAGCGTAAAATATTATTGCTGGCAAAAGCTTAAAACTTTGTTAGCTTTGTTGACTTTTTTATAAAAATATTTATTGCAGATTATTGGATCAAAATTCGTGTCCTTCCAATGATAGGCGACAGGATGATTTGGAATATGAACTTCTAGATGAAAGGAACTACGGATACACTATATTTTGGAAAATCCGACTAAATATTACATATTTACAAGTAATTAGTAAGTGATTTATTGGTTTCTTTTTTTCCATCTTTCTGGTGGTTTTCTGCGCTCCTTTATTTTTTGTATAAACCGCATCAGAGTTACCGATGTGCTGAACGCTTCTAGGTTTGTTAGTACACCCGAAGATTTTTGAAGAAAGTAGTAAAAAGTAGATTTTGCAAGAAAAAAAAAGTTTTTGAATATGTTAGGATAAAATACAAATTGCAGCTTTTTAAGCTGTTTAACCATTTGTTGCAAGTTTTTTGTTGCTTCCACTGTCTACTGATGAATTTTAGCTTATCCAAAACGTTTTGTATAAATTAAAATTACATCTTTCATAGCGCGTCAGCGCTAGGTGTCCTGATACCTGGTCTGCTGACTGTACCTCGGTTTTCTATGGCCAAAATACTTTCTGTTCCCAAAGTATCAGCTTTTCCAAAACTTTTGCACTTTTTGTCGGTGGATTCCCGACTATGCATGCAATAAATTTCAATGATATCGCACTATACATAGGAATTTCATTGATTTTCATTTATTTCACAACAGTAAAAGAGAATTAAATTTAATGAAAAGAAACTATATATGTAATAGTTAGCTGAATCTAGAACTGTGAACCAGGCTTTCAGCTGGTTTTTACTCGATAATAATATTTTTTATGAACACTGTTACAAAGAAATTTAATTTTCACTCAATTCGATCCAAACAAACAAAAATGTATGCATATTAGATTAATACCAAGTAGGGACATAGATCCACATCTTTTTTATTTGCTTAATTTGTGGCTTACTGTAGTTTTTTACTTTACTTTTAGACGACGATTTCACATTTTCAAGACAAATAAATGGTAAAAAGGTAGCCTACGGAACCTCTGGAGATTGTTATAGTAAAAAAATAGGATGTACGCGAGGAACATTTTCAATAGACATGACGAGAACATCATTCAAATTAGCCAACGACGTACGATGGATTCACAACGGTGACGTGGCAACCTCAAATGTTGACAAACAGGTAGGAACCAAAAATTCTGCTTTTGGAAAAAAAAGTTTCAAAAATTTTACTTGATGCTTGATAGGATCGAGTGGTTCGTGGACGATGTGGTGGATATTGCGGAATTTGCTTACCAGATCCAAACTATGGTCTTGTCGTTGAGGTGACTTAGCAAAAATTCCAGTTTATCCTCTACGAGAACAGAGCATCTTATCAAAGAATACTAATTTTCACAGTGAAACTGTAACAACACAAAATTGTTAAAATTGTTTAAATTATTACACCATCGCCAGAGTATATAGAATACTTATTGAGCATTTATGCCGTTCTAAAGTTAACGAAAGTCTGAAATTTAGAGTAAATCTTTACAGGATTTTACAGATCTCGCAGCCCATTTCAGTTGCATTTGACACGTTTTTGGGTTTACATACGATTGTAAAGATTAATTTTTTGAAATTGTACTCGAATATACAACATAATAATTATATAACATCATGGTTGGGGAAAAGGAAATCTATTATTTTTCGTTTACTTTAATGCTTCATTTAATATAGTACAATATTGTATTTGGTACAATCATTCGATTTGAGCCAAATATGCGCTATTTTGTTCGATAATTTGTTGCCATTGTGATGGTAATTTTATGATTGCTTTTTTTTAAAATGGTTCAAAATAGTTTTATGATCGATGTTTAGCTCAAGAATAAATAAGTTAAATAAAACTGGTCACAGGCCGGTCTAACTTAATCATATATCGTCGCTGTTTTGTATTAAGGGCGAATTAACCAAATCACAAACTTTACAGGAGCAGCGTTTATGACTTCTCACATTGACATGTGTGAGTTATCTATTAGCTATTTAAAATTTGTACACTATTAATATTAAAGCCTATGGGTATTACTTACTATAAAATATAAAATTAATGCTTCAGATTATTTGTGCAAAGAGAAAAATACGTGTATATGGATAATCGCCCTTTATACATATCTTAAACTTGAACTCCTGTAATGTTCGCCCTTATATTAGGTGAATTAAATAAAAAATCATATTATTTATATTTATATAATAATGGACTAGATTATAAAATATTATAAATAAAGTGCTTGTTGCTATATAAGGGTAATTCCACGTGAAATCAACACACTTTTTTTAATGATCATCTTAGATTTTGTTAAAATTTGGTATACGGGTAGAATTTATGGAGATCAACAAAAATAAAAAAGTTTTATTTAAATATCTCAAACGGTTTTCGAAATATCGCTATGTAAAATTTTCTAAAGTAGGCTGCTGGTTTATTTTCAAATTATCATAGCTGCTCTCTTAATGAAGATAGAGAGGCGGGAGTACTGTCATTTTACTCAGTTTTTTATGCCTTTTCCAGCAATATACATCACAACATGTTTTCTTGTAAAACTACTTTTCAAAACTCAAAACCAAAATTTTGATTTTGATTTTCTGAAAAAGCACATCACCAAAATATTTCAAAAAAAATCCTGTGAATAGTCTGTACTTATGTTAAGTGATTTTCAAAATTTAAAAGTGGGACAATAAGGGCTTCATAGTTAAAAATATTTTTAAGTACAAGAGAGTTCGCAAATATTTCACTATTTTGCGTAGTATTATTGTGTGAGTTATCTATTAGCTATTTAAAATTATTCAAATTTTAATGAATTGATTATTTCAAAAATGTTCTCTAGCAAATTTCTCATCTTCTACTAATGTTTTAATGATTGATTGCTGTCGTTCTGGTTTATGCAATTGCACCACCCCAGTATTGCCCAGTCTGTTTTCTTGAATTGTCTTTTATACATCGTCTCTTGGGTTCTAAACCAGATACATTATCTGAAATATACTGTCTTTGTAGGTGTTGATTACCACTAATTTCACCCAGTTTCCAAAACTCTTGAAAAATCGCATCCTTTCCTTTCTCAGAAATTTTTTCATAACATTTTAAATTCCTTTTTTTACAAATGAAAGTTAAACGACTTCGAGATTTCACTTTTTTTCCTCTTATGGTTCTGTATTGTTTACCTGCAGCCCTTAGTTTTTTTTTTCTTTTTTATTTTTGGATTTTTGTGTCAGTATCAACTTTTTTTTGTTTGCATGTTTACTCTTAATATGAATTTTCAGAGTATTTTTATTCATATATTTTCGGCCACAATCGTGGCATCTCAATACCCTTAAGAGCTTTCCAGAGATTTCGTCCAAAATGAAATCGTCGTTGTACATTGGTTGAATAACATTGATTAACAGAAACTGAGATGCAGCTTCAGGAAAATCAAGCGGTGATCCTGGCTGAGGATCAACCAATGCTGATTGTACTTGTGCCAATCTGAAGTAAAATAACAAAAAAATTGTATTTAAGACGCTAATTTTAATCCAAGAAAGAAAATAAAAAATAAATCAAATAAAACAATTAAACTTTCCTCTCACTCATTTTTGTTATTTGTCAATAGAAACTGAATTTTTTATAACTTTTGGTTTATAACAATTACGAAACTTTGTGAAAATCAACTATACAACACTAAAAGCAAATATGAACACTTCCCGAGTAAATAAACTGCATCTTGTAATATACCTACATATTTCTAATATTTAATATGCAACGATAGTACTTTGTTGTTACCTATTAAATTCATTTATCTGTAATTAGAAAATAAACAATGAACAAAAATGTGGGATAATCGCCTTTACATCACAAAAATTTTATCAAGTCTAGTATAACAATTTGATGAAAAGGCGAATATCCTACATTCGCCTTTAATACGTAACCACTTTTGGATATTCGCCGTTACGCCATCGTCATATTGGCCTTACCTGTGAAAATAAAAATCTGATATTTTCACATAACAATATTAGTGTATTGAATATTATTTTTTCATTAAAATCTCATTTTCGTAAAAATGGCTTATTCGCCCTTAATACAAAACAGCGACGATATAACGTTTTATTGACATATTCGGTGATTCGTTTTATAATCATTTGGTATACATAAAAAGTGAAAATAAAATGACATTTTAATAATTTTAATTTGATTTTTAAATTAATTTTTTATAGCCCTCTAGGTTATACTCCAAATGAACTAAACCTAAAATTTTAATTTTTTGGAACACAAAGAACAAAGACGCCGACAGCAACTGTCCTTACTTAGTCTTCTATATTCTTCCACTGCCTAGTTCCTAGTCGGACACCGTCATTTCGGCGATTCTGATTCAGCGACAGGCAATTCGGCGACCCGATATTCGGCCCTGTTAATTTCGGCGATTCCAATTTGGCACCGGCAATTCGGCAATTCCGATTCGGCGACAGTAAATTCGACTACGTCAATTTGGCAACGGGAGATATACTTTTAGTTTATTCAATTTATTCTTCCAAATTAAGACAAATTCAAAAAACTTTTAACACAGAATACGAACGAATTACGAAGAATACGAATTCTAGCCGGACATGTACCCCCTTTAAAAAAGCCACGGTACGAAGCGGCTGATTCTCGAATTTTGGCGAAATTAAAATTTGTTTAATTGCTTAAGAGTGTTGTGCAGTTGAAAACTTCCAAATTTTGTTTTTCCATTTAATTAATCATCATGTCAAATTGTTTGAAATATTTTAATAGATGATTGAAGATAAAAGTTTTACCTGACCGCCATATTAATTATGATATTAATTAATTATCAATTAATTAACAAAATTAATATATCAATTATTATCTTTGAAGGGAAATTACTCTTGATTAAATTAACTTAGAAACATTCTAATTACAGTATTGGAAAGCTACATTCTTTGCGCAGGGGAGTAAATGGCCAAATTTTAATAAACTACCCTAATAAAATAATAATTCTACAAAATGTGATGAATTGAAAAATATGGGATCATTTAATTGCAAATAATCAAAAAATTAAAAAAAATTTTAAAAATGTGACGATTTACTCCCCTGCGCAAAGAACGTAGCTTTCCAATGCTGTAATTAGAATTTTTCTAAGTTAATTTAATCAAGAGTAATTTCCCTTCAAAAATAATAATTGATATATTAATTTTGTTAATTAATTGATAATTAATTAATATCATAATTAACATGACGGTCAGGTAAAAATTTTATCTTCAATCATCTATTAAAATATTTCAAACAATTTGACATGATGATTAATTAAATGGAAAAACAAAATTTGGAAGTTTTCAACTGCACAACACTCTTAATACCTGTGTATGTATGCAAATAAATATTTAATTTAAAAATAAAAAATAATTTTTTTTAATATTTTTAATTTAAAAATTTTTAATAAATTTTAACACTTAAATAAATTTTCCGTCGCCGAATCGGCGTAGTCGAATTTTCTGTCGCCGAATGGAAATCACCGAAATGCCGGTGCCGAATTGGAATCGCCGTAACTAACATAGCCGAACATAGGGTCGCCGAATTGACCGTCGCCGAATATACGGTGCCGAATCGCTTTCGCCGAACTGCGGTCGCCGAAACGACGTGTACCGGTTCCTAGTAGATTAATTTATTGTGATAACGAAATTTTTGCATTTTTACTTGCAATTTAGTTTAGATCAAAGTTTTAAAATGCTTTACAGACATAAAAAATGGAAAATTCGTTTGGAAATAATGTTTTAAAATTGTTACTGTTTTATATCCCACCCTGTTTGTCACAAAACAGATCAAAGTGTGTATGTTTTTATACCTAACAGTATTATTTTTTTTTCTAACAAATACTTAAACAAAATAATAATGTGATTTGCAATTATCATTTCATAAGATTGTAACTACTCCAACATTTTTGTAATATTTTGTGAATTATTTTGTGGTAATTATAAACAAAAGTAAAGTTTTTATTTAAAATACTTTTTAGTCCTTTTTAACTACCTACCATTTTAAAATCCACCTCTAATATTGAACTTATTATCTTTTTAAATTTATAATATCAATGGTTGTAGTTCAAGTAACCAGTAAAAATAGTTCAGTTGTTCAAATCTTACTTGAGTTTAAATAACACAAAAAAATTGTTATGTTTATTTCGCGAATCAAACGATTTTATAAAAAATAATACAGTTTAAAACCAAAACTAAGTGCATATCTGAAAATATGCACTTAGTGCTAACGAACCATCAGTAGCATTTTAGGGATTACAAAAACACATAAAGAAGGCATTTAACTCTATGGTTGACGTACACTTGGGCAGCAGAGCAAAAATCCTGTTATTAAATCAAAATTAAAATTATTTACAGATTCCTTTCTATGCAGTTTTAATACGCAACTAGCCCAAACACACTAAAACAGTATTTTAATTAGATTTTCAAAATTATCTCTTTAATCACGACCAAAACGATTTTTCTTCTCCAGAGCCTTCTTGAAAAGTTGAAAAAATGATAAAAGACTTTCAAGTTCAAGTGCAGGGTGGGATATAAAAAAGTAAAATTTTAAAACATTATTTCCAAACGAATTTTCCATTTTTTATGTCTGTACAGCATTTTAAAACTTTAAATGCGTTTTTCTCGCAACACGATTTTTCAAATTGGTATTCAGCATAACTCAATTTTCCTTCAAATTTTTAGAAATTAAAATTTTAATAATTTTACAAGATTATAATCTTACTTATTTTACGATAATTTTCGGCGTTAATGCCGACTTAACTAAAAAGTCGTAGTTAACCAATAGAAAACGTCCGTTAACTCTAACAAACCAATAGAAATCCTCTTTTATATTTAATGGCTTGTTAAAAGTTTTATGAAATCGACCCTTACACTTACAAGGTTATTATATAACTTATTGTTATTATTGCGTCTTATTGCTTCTTCTTCTTAAGGTGCCGTCTCTTATCGGAGGTTGGCAAGCATTTGAAATGCTACTTCTTGGCAGATTACTCTCGGTGGTTTGCCATTGCCTTCCGAGAGAAGAGGGTCATAATAAAGTTGGATAAATTTTGTAGACGGGTTGGGGATCGAACCTAGGGCTTCTGACTAGAGTCCGGTCTTTAACCCGTTCACTTAGCTCACCTCTTGTGCCGTCTTACTCATCTCACCGCCTTATTGCTGGATCAATGAAATGGTACTCAAAACATGAATCTGTGTTAAAAAAAAACCTCATAGCTTTTGTAGGCTTGATCAAGATTTGTGTGATAATCTACCGCTGACTAAGTTAGATCAATAAATTGATAATTTTTACATGAAATCTGATTAAATAAAACACAAAAAGTTAATCAAGATGAAAAAACACGAAAGTAAGAAATGTTACATAACGCGCAAAACTTACTAATTCATTGTTGGCTGTGCAGCTTCGGGTTCGATAAAAATGCAGAAATTTAAAATTTTGAATTAGTGCGCCAAATTTCTACTAATAGACGATTTGTGTTCATCGCAAATTTGAAGATGATAAGAAATGCAAAATCGAACCAAGAGTCAAAATCGAAGGTTTCGTTAATTGTTAAATTATTTTTGATAACACAATTTACACCCTGTTGGTTACAAAACGTATCTGATTACACATTTTTTTATTTACTAAAAGATAAAAACCGCTTTGGTATCTAACGACACCACTACACCAATAACTTTCTGATATTCATAAATTTGTTAATAAACACCAAATTTGATAAACTTTATTTGCACTTTGATTATAATTAAAATTATTTTTACGACTTGGTTAGTTTTTAGTGAATTTCATCACCTACACATAAATAAGCAAACAGAACCATGTACCTTCGCAAGATTTCTCACGGCTCACCGCAGATACAAGTTAGCTTGAAAAAACAAGAGTAGGTTTCACAGCAAAATCATCGTAATATATAAAAAGTAAAAACTAAAATATTTTTACAAGCGACATTATATTTAAATTACTAATACATAATAAAACCACACAATATACAGATTTACAACAATAAAAGCATCTATGTAACTGCAGCTATATCTTCAGTCTTTTTGGTAATACTTCCTATGGTAACCAAAGTTACTGTAAAGCTAACTTCAGAGTCCAAAGGTCTTTGATACATAATATTAGAAATAAATTTGTCAACCAAATTTGGCAAAGACATAAACTTTAGCACGCAAGCCCATCCTGATTCGCAAGAGTTTCCGTCAATATCCCTATCGTGGGGATCGAAAATGTAATAGCAACCCTGTTTGAAAAACAGTGCCACGTAGTCGTTCAGCACCGAAAGTATACAAAATATTTCCTGCTGAAAGTAATTCATAAGAGCCATTTCCAAATTAAACGGTGTCAAAATATTGGTCATGACTGGTTTATAAATTTTCAAAGCCACTCTCACATCTTTGATGAAAACTTTACGCAAAACATTTTTGAATCCAAGTTTCTTGTCCTTTGGTTGGTAAGTAATGTAAGAATCTTTGTATAGGGTATCACCCACATCGAGAATCATGTCGATGTGCTTGTGGTGCCACTTCATCACCGTAACCAATCGATTAACAACAAACGCAGCTAAGCAATTGGGTATATCTTGGTTTCCTCGCGATTCCGATGTGAAATATTTTGATGACTGACTTCTCATGCCTCTCAATATAGAATCTCCATTTGGTAATTCGTGGAACTTGTGCCGACCAATTTTTTCTAACTTTAGTAACTCTTTCCTCTTTCGTTCATCTTCAGCCTAAAGAAACTTTTAGTTAATATCTGATTTATCGATAGTTGCACCTAACTTACCATTTTTCTAAGACGTTTCTTCTCGCATTCCGTTGGACTGGGATTTTTCACGTCGGGTTCTGATTTTGCTTTGCAAGGATCTTTAGGAGTTTTCATTTTAGTTTTCTTATTTCCAACCACTATTTCAACAGGTGAAATGACATATTCTCCCGTTCTTTTAGAAACGTCAACTATGTTTGATATGAAGTGGTCTGATGCCAGTTTTGCAGATTCGAACGTAAGAACACATGCAGCCCCTCCTACAAGCGGCATTCCTGCTGGTCCACGTGGATTAGGATCAAACATGTAGATTAAAACTGGATCGGTATCGCCTTCTTCCCAAATAGCAACCGTCAACGTATCAGTTTCGATTACACCGTGAGTGTTTTCTTCAAAAAATCGCTCGATTCCTAATAAACAGTTAATTATTTTTACAAACTCAAACACCAAAACTTACCTTGTCGCAAATTTAAAATTTTGGGATGCTTTATGTCTATTATTCCTCTTTGATCCATCGTTCTTGTCTGACAGTTTGCTTTCAACGTTCCAACTTTATAGTCTCGATTGATCAAACTTAAAGTCATAGATTGCTCCCAAGGATTGTAATCAAAACCAAGCGAGTCTATTGAAGCGACGTACAATTCATCCCCATTTACGACAATTTCATCCACCATTGGTTTGGTCCATAAACTAGCTTTATGCAATAAAGTCATGGTTAACGCAACGACGCTAATGGCGGCGCATTGTGCGTTGACTCCTCTAGCAAACTTAGGATCATCTTGACTGATAGTTCCAGTAAGAATGGTTTTTCCTGGCATAATCTTATTATACCCAACAAACTTTGGTTCGTCTGGTTCCGGTTCTTCACTTATAAATTCTTTAGGACACGGTACGACCCTCACACTGACGGTATGAATAACAAACCTATTCTGACCTTCTTTATCTAAGTTTTTAAGGAAAACCTCTGATAGACTACTAACTTGCAAATATCTTGTTAAACATGCTTTGCCATTCATGCATTTGATACCATTAGGACCGCAAGAATGTGGATCGAACATATAGTACACTGTTGCTCCTCTCCAAACTGCAACGCTTAATTTCTTAGCAGAAAGAATTCCGAATCTGTTAGTTTCAAAATGCGTGGTTAACGCTCTTTCAACGTCCAATAAATTTTCAAGTTCAAATGCAGTTGTATCCCCAATAAGAGTATCTGGTAAAACATCTAAATGGGTTTCATCCTTTCCGATACAAAAAGTTCTGGCTATATCTTCAATACCGTATTCTTCATGATCTAAAACAGCTTCGATTTCGTCTTCCGATAATTTTAAGGTTTTGCTTGACTTAATATCCTTATAGCGAACATTTCTGGTAGCACTGTGAAGCCTATCGCCGTACTTTAGGATTTCATTAATCGTGGTTTCTTTGAATTTATTAAGCGCGAAATGATGGGCATATCCAATAGCAACGTAAGCCATTGCAATCGATTGGCGAGTACGGTTGTGATTGGGAAACAAAGTGTACGTATAATCGATGGTTCCTCTTAATATCCATCTTCCATAATCAATTTCCTTAAATTCATACCAATCTCCAGCGTAATTATCGGGACGCTCCGCACCACCAGTAGCATCAAATAAGTTTCTAACATCAGGCTTATTGCCCACATCGATTGGAAACATTTTAAATATAATTTCTTCTCGTTTTGTAGGAGGGATGTTTTCTATTATGTGAGTGACTAGGTTTTCTAGGTTAGTGAACCACATAGTTACCGCTTTTCCGGCTTCTTCTTGCATTCTCCAATATCGAGCACTGTGTTTTTTAGGAACCTCCCCTTCGGTATGTTCTGTAGCTTGAGATCCAACAGATTTTCTAAAGAAAAAATTATAAGGGTGTAATATTGAAAATTAATTATACCACTTACTTTCGTTCATTTCCTTCATCCGGAATTGAAGGTAAAGCAGAATCACCAGCGCCATCCATTTCAGTAATTCGCATTAAATATTCGTCGTAGCCGCCTCCTTCTTCCTCGGCTTCTTCCATTTTAAGACTCCATTCTTCTTTACCATATATTTGACCACCGTCGTCACGAGGTTTGGGATCGAACAAATAATAGAGACTATCGTCTACCCAAACTGTAATCGTGTAAACATCGCTGGCAATCAATAATTGCTTGTAGTCATTTTCGTCCACTGGTTTAACACTGAAATACTCCACTAGGGCTTTTTCAAAGTCTTTTTCAAAATTACCTTCGATAACTCCTCCATAATTTAAATTAAATTTATTCACGCCGATGTAAAACTCCATGATACAATTTTCTGCGTAAACTTCGTCGATGTCGTCAGTTTCACTCAAACCGACGTCTTTCTCTCGTGCTATCATAGTATCGGTGTAAAGTTTATCACCAACGTAAAGAATTTCGTCCAAAATGTCACTCGACCAAAGTGCAGCTGGATAAATTTTTGTCATCGCCGAAGCAGCCAGACACATCGGAATAGTTTGTTTTCCACGATTTAATTTAAACAGTGGAGACCTTTCACTGTATAAGGATCTTAAAATGGCGGTGTAAACGTTTATTTCTCTGTAGTTATTAAGAGGAGGTCGAATAATACCGTCTTTACCAACTTCCCATATCTTAGGAAAGACCAAACTGATATTAAAAATATTATTGGTTCCTGCACCAAAATTTGTTTCAATTGCTTTTGCTAAGTCTTCAATGTGTAGCGTTCGCAACAAGCACGCTGTACCGAAGTTTATAGCAATTCCATTTTCGTCTCTGCTGTGAGAATCAAAATAATAATAAATTCCGTCGGTTTTCCAAACTGAAATGGATATGGAACGAGACGTTACAATTCCTGTGTCGTTATCTTTAAAGAATTCGTGTAATGCTTGCTTCAAATTTAAGGCGTCGTTAACATTTTTGGCATCCAACAATCCGTTAAATAAGCAATCTTCGATGATGAATTTAATTTCTTTTCCTTCAAGCACCATACTTCTTTTTAATTCATCTACTAGGAGTTTAGGGTCTATAAATTTGTCCTTTTCTTTTAGCTCTTCCACACATAATTTGTAAAAATTGTCACCTTGGAGTAGAATCTACAAAAATAAATTTGGGTAAATGGATGAAATCATAAATCTAAGAATTTACTTCGTCCAAATCATCAATATCCCAGTTTTTGACGTGCTTGTACTTGGAATAAGCCAAAGCTACAGCTGCTACTGCTGTGCATTGAGTGTTTCTTGTTTCGCGTTCAAATCTGCGATCATTTTGGTTAAACGTGGCTCTCAAAATCCATTTTCCAGTTGTAACACCTTAAACGTCAACACTGTGATGTTTAATTTTAAAAGAAAAACAAATTTACCTTGAAAATTGTTCCACGGGTCTGGAACGCTAAAGTGATCCTTAATTTGGACTCGACTTAGGATGAAAGTATCGCGTCTATATTTTGCTTCAAGATTATTAATATAAATTTCTACCAAATCTTTTAAATCCTTATACCATGTTACACAAGCAACTCCAGGAATGAAATCTAAAACCTGCAGTTCGGAACCAATTTGAAGAGATTTTATTATTGTCAATCCATTTGAGTCTCGCTCGTTAGGGTCAAACATGTAATAAAAACCATCTTCTTCCCAAATAGCCATGATTAACGGACCAGTGATGATACAAGCGTTATTATTCAAGAAAAATTCTTGTAGTGCAGGAAGTAGGTCGAGTACATCATCTTTTTTTGATTGCATTTTACCAACAGTGGTGAACTCGTCGACATCGGGCGTAAATTCTCGTTCTTCGTAAGTAATAACCTTAGCGACAGTCGTAACCTTTAGGTGTTCATTCGTGGGAAGCTCCGCCATGGATTGTTTATAAAGTTTCTCTCCAAGTACCAAAACATCGTCCAATATCTTTTTGAACCAATATTTTGATTTGTAAAATCTTAGCATTATCAAAGCTGCCATAGCATTTGTAACGCTTTGCACACCACCTCGACGATGTGTAAATCGTTCATCAGTTTGATGAGTGGAAGCTCTCAAAATCCCAATTTTGTCTTCGGCAATAGCTAAAATACAAATTTAAAGCAGATGCAATGAAGAGTTTGGAAAAATTTACTGGCAAAGTACGAAACGCTTTCGGCTTTTGCTCGCTGAAGTGGAATCATGGATGACATGACTTCTTTCGGTTCTTCAAGAACTTCCGGAGCATATTCGTCTTCTTCTACCGGTTCTTCAAATTTTATTTCTTGTAAATCTGTCACTTCAAGTTCTTCCTCTTCTTCCTCTTCCTCCTCCTCTTCTTCCTCTTCAGCTTGTTTCATTACCATTGGAGCTCTTCTTGCTGGAACTACATTAACGCGTTACAGTTGGATGATTTTTTCAACAAAAACTTATTACTAATTTTGAACACAGACACTTCCGGCTCTTCGCAGTGTCTAATTTTTATTTCTCCAACTTCTGGAGGTACTGTATTAACTTTTATCGTTCTTAAAATTGAACATGGAGTAATGACAAATGGAGAGTTTATTCTTTGATCTATGTTTTCGTGAATAATATCCACAACAGCTTTAGTGGTAGCTAGCCGCATTATGACTGAAAATCCTTGGCCCGAAATGTCAGCCCAAGGTTTACCTTTGTAGGTGTGGTCAGTAGGATCAAACAAATAGTAAGTTTTTCCTGAAAATTAATTTAGATTAGCAAAATTTTGTTATCGCTAGAAGTGCATTCAAATTTTACCTACTGACCAAAACGCCATATACTTATTTTGCGTAAATATAATTCCCGATACATACTTATCGTTGAAAAAATCTTTGATTACGTTTTGCAAAAAGGGGGTTTTGTTGAGGTCTTTAAATAATTTCCCCGTATACTTTGTTCCTTTCATTGTCATGGTAATCTTTGAGTCTTCTATTAGGAAGGTGTCGTTAATTTCGCACAAAGTGATATTAGTTTTTCCTTTGTTTTTTGGATTCTTTACTACGGTTTCAAGATACAGCATGTTCCCATAATCTAAAATGCTATCTAGGAGAGTCGGAGTCCATTTTGACATTTCTATGATTTTAGAAAAAGTGATTCCCATTATGCAATTGCAAGGCGCTAAAAATTAATTAATAGTTAAAAAAAATTTGTTGACCGTGTCACTTCTTTTACTTTGGTATCCGTTGGTTCTGAGAGTATACTTTTTATAAGTTTCGCTGTAGTTCCCACATAAAATAACCCTGTCTTCAAGTACCCTGTACTTATGCCAAACTGTCGCCAAACTGGATATGTCCAGACGTTGGGTCATCCCGGGCGGTTTTACGTATTTTGGTTTTCTCTTTTTCTTGGGCCGTTGGTCTGGTGGAATCCATGTTCGTGTGGGAACTGGAGGATAATCAATTTTAGGTCTGGGATTAGGTTTTTTCTCTTTTCTTTGTCGCACCCTAAATTTTCGAATTAAAATTTGAATTTTACCAATTGAGAAACTTACATTTTTATTTTTTTTTATAATTATTAATTTACGAAATATTAAAACAGTTTTTACTAAAATTTTGAAGAATACCGAAATTTTGACGTTTGAATCGAATAATACAAAAGTTATTTACATTTACATGGCTTACATTTTTTTTATTACATTATTTATTTTTAATTGTTTTAATGACAATTTCTTTACATCAAAATTTCATGTTATTTCAAAATTTTCAGTTTTACTTGGGTTCTAATAAAATAAGATGGATTTAGGGTAAGCTTAAAAGAAAGCCATACAAGAATGAAATTAAAATATTTTTAGGATCGATGTCGAGTTGGCCAATAAAAAAGCTAAAAAGCGTAAAGAAGAAATCTTGGTGATCGAACAGCGACCGGTAACTCAAAGAGGTTCCAACATTAGCGGTCAATTGTCGATTCCAAATTTATTTAAAACCTTTCGAGATGATACGGATCCATATAAACTGCATCTTCATGATGAAGCAATGCAAAACAAATATGAAGAACAACTTGCGCGTGAAGAAAGCGAAAAGAAGAAACCAGAAAAACCTATAAGTCCAGATATGCAGTGCGTTATTGCTTCTTCCATCCCGAGAAGTCTTTTTTATTTTGTATTCTCGATTTTTCAGCACACGAATTGAATTGTCGAGACCACTTGATCCGGTGTTTCCCGTACCTCCATATATCTATCACAAAACAAAAAAGCAAAAAAAGGAAGCTCTGGAACGCAGAAGAAAAGCTGAGCTGGACAGAAATTTTTGCAAATTTGATATCATACAAATTACAGAACCAGTAGAGACGACAACTTTAGATGACAAAGTAAAACATAAATCCATAAATAAAACAAATCATAAATAAAAGCAAATATCAGAGAGCTCAATGGTGATTTTTTTTGAATCTTCATTTCAGATAGAAATTCCATCGCCAGGTGTGAGCAAGAGTAAGGTAAAAGTTGTTCCAAGAAGTCCTTCTTTGTCCGTAACAGAAGGAGTACCTGAAGTTCCATCAGAAAAAGACCTACAGCTACGAAAACCAAAAAGTGGAATTATTATCAATGAGACCAATCCACCACCTATAATCGACGATCTCGACAGTTTCGATTTATTGTTTCATAGAAAACCCAGGCCAATGTAAAAATTATACTGTAAAATAATGGAAACCTTAATTTTTCCTCATTTACCACTTTATTATGTCGTCGTGTCAAATTATTCTCACCACTTCAGTTCTGTTCATAGTTTCAGTTACTTTTCTTTTAGATATGGCCTTTTTGCCCTTCTCCTGCCGCTGTTCCGTTACCCTCTGGGCTTCATGTGGGGGGGTCGTCTTTTACAATTGGTCTTGCCTTGTACAGTTTTTCCAAATGATTAGTCGAGTACTTACCTTTTACAAGCCCACCATTCTTACTATTTTATTCATTCTTTACAGTACCTTTTGAATGCAATGTTTCCTTATGGAACTAATTCTCTGGTTTTTCCTGCTTTGTATTGTCCTTAAAACTTTTTTCGTGTGAGAAACTTAATAAATATTAATGTTACAGGAAAGGTTCTTACCACTCTATAAAATCAAAATCTCAAAGATCAAAAAAATCAAAGAATTGTAAAAAAAAATCTTACTTGTTAAATGAGAAATGTAATTTGATAATTTTAGTGGACAAGATTAAAGAGGAAGAGGAAATCGCCGCAAAATATCAAGCTGAACAAGACAATCTTATCAATGCGTTGTTGGAAGAAGCAAATAAAATAGATGACGGTGAGGAAGGAGGACAATCAGAGACGTATTTAACAAAAATGTTTCGCAAAAAAGTCGAACAAGTTCGTATTTAATAATTCAAAACTTAGTTTTGAGATCTTTCTGAGCTACCCTTTTTAGGTGTCTAAATCGACATCTCTAAACTCCAGGGATTTAGATGAATTTATCAGTTACGAGGAAGAAGATTTGGAAGCGCAACCCTACATGACCAAGATCATCCAAAAATTTAGAAGAGACTCCGAAGCTGAACGATATAAAATCCCCCCTCGAAAAGTTAAACATGGGACTTTAGAGAGCCACTCTTTTACCAATTTAAATCAAAAAACGCTCAAGGAATTTTATTTTGGACTTATGATGGGAACCATAAACCAGCGTAAGGAATTTAAAAAATGTAGAGAAAAAATATTTTAAACAGATTTTTAGATAGCGAATATTTCCCCGAGTCATCACGAGGAGTTCAGGGCATTTGCATGACTGTGGCCGCATATTGTTATGCTATGGTTGTAAATCCGACATTATGGGTCGAAGGTACCATTGACGAAATTGTCGAAGTAGGCGATAAATTATACCATGACAGTGTAGGAAACTTACACAATCACGAACCTGGAAAGGAGCTACGTTATTTTGAACTGAACAAGTACTGCTATATCGGTAAGGATAAAAATGTCCTTAATCAAATAGAACAGTGCAGATCCATTTCTCTTTTTTAGGTGACAAAAAAGTGAAGTTCCAAGTTTTCGAACCAGAAATAATAGGACAAATTCGATCAACCGATAAAAGAATCTTCAACCTAACAAAAGGATTGCAACTCTTCTACCAACGGCATCGTGCTGGAATTTTTAAAACCTTTGGCTTAAACATCCTTATTTGGAAAGACGAACATTTCTTCTTTTTCGACGCAACAGGAAGAACCAAAAATTTTGTACAAGATGAAGAAATCGGTAAAGCTTTACTATCAAACTTTTACGATGTTGCGTCCATCGCCACAGTGTTATTGGATAGAGCCAAATTGGAAAATTGGCCTTATACGATTTCCAAAATCAGCGTTTACACAGTTGTAGACAAAAACGCGATAGAAGAAGAGTTTTCGGAATCACTGTTTAAAGAACAAAGCGAGTATAACATTTTGAACGAAAGTAAAGCTGTCGTGCAAGGATCGTTTGATTTAGCTGATTTGTGTTTTGATTTTACGCGAAATAGACAATCCATTGCAATGGCGGCCGTTTGTCTTGTTTACTCGAGAATCACTCCCCCCAGTGCTTGGCACAAGACAACGATCGATAAAATTATGATAATAGGAAACCAACTGTATTTAGAATTGGTCGAATCAGAACAAGTGGTTGAAATGCTTTTGGATCATATTCCAGCAATATTTACAATAGGGCCATATTTGGTAGAAATAGTAATTTATTCAAAAATTGGTGCAGATGTCATGTTCAGAAGAAATATTTGTGTTTTAAAGAAACATTTGGATAAATTTTTCAAAACTAACTCCATGGCAATTGTGCTTATTGGAAAATGTGTGTTGGCTATTTGGAAACAACGTGGAATGATTTATTGTTTCGATCCATATTCCAGGAACAATGAAGGTTTAAAATGTAGAAATGGATCGGCCTGCGTAACAATGAACTCAACCCTTAACACCTTAATAGATACGATATCTTTTAATTTTGATGAGAAGGAAGATATTTTTTATATAAACGCACTAAAAGTTTTAAAAATACATCGTGACGCAGCTCAAGCTCATCTTTTTCCAAAAACTATGACTATGGATGAATACAATCCGGAAACGTTTAAGTGTTGTAAAATGAAAAAAACTAACAGAAAAGCAGTGAAAACGGTAACTGCAAATTTTGCAGAGCATGCGGTTAGAGCGCTGCTGCCGTGGAATTTTTTGGACGAATCTTTGATTGAAGTTGGCTCTACAGTAGAAAGTATAACTCGCAATCAAATGCCACCAATGATGCATAAATATGCGTCGAGAGCTGTGCTACGAGCTGGAATACCGGAAGTTTTTAAACCCATAGATTTGGATTCTCCGAGTTTATCCGATACACAGGTAAAACTTTCACGATAAATCCACCATTTTGTAAAAACCTAAAATTTTGGTAACAGATTCAGCCTGATCGATTATCACCAATTCGGGGAGAAGAAGGCATAGATTTAGACAATTGGGAGCTAACTCAAGAAGAATTGGAATTGGAAGGATTTGGCGAAGGAGAAGAAGGTGGCGAGGATAGCAACGATGAAATTTATCGTGAATCGTTCATGGTTATGAGCCAATATGCTCAAGTTCACACTGATTCTCTTGACAGTTATCACAAGAAAATGTCTGCAGAGGTTTGGTCTAACACCTGTTCTTAAAGTTAACTGTTACATAATATTGCTAAAATTTTTTCAGGTTAATACCGATATAACCTTTTGCTTTTTACCGGTTCCTAGAGAAATTCTTGCACCCACAAACATGCACAACAAGCAAAAGCTGCTAAAAGACAGACAACTAAGGCTGAAAGCAAATTTACTACTGAAGCAAGACGAATCACTGATGGACGTACCACCTATTACAAAATCTGCCGAATTAGCTAAAGAAACTAACTTTATTAATCTACCCGACGATACTCAACTCATAAGAGGTACAGCAAACATAACCGAATTTGGAAAAGAAATAGATTATATGGCACCATTTGTTTGTATGATGGCCGGAGCAGTTGCTAAAAAATATGCACTTATGTCATGGTCCCCCGATATAATCGATTACACTTTAAAGAGTGGTGCAGAATTGTACAAATTATCAAAAGTGCGATTTGATCAAGTTCCAATACTTGAAGTTCCAAAAGTATCTTTGGGTAAAACTGATTACAGTATTCTCTCTGAATACCTTTACGATACCACAATGAAGCAACGCATTCTTGAACTTACATTGGAGAAAGTTTTATTTAGAAAACACGAATGTGGCTTAATTGTCACACCTTCTTACGCTTGCACTGTATTTTTCAAAAATCATCTTTTTTATTTGTATGACAGTTACCCATGCAATGCAGTAGGGTTAGGTGTCGGACGAGATAAAAATGGCGTGGCTTGTTTTGCAAGATTCAAAACTGTTCACGATCTGGCTTCTAGAATCATGTACAACAAATTAAAACGCGATAGCGCAGAGGACTACGATTTCAGTCGTTTTGTTTTAAGTTTTGTCGAAGTTAAAATATTGCCCAAAGAAAAACCACCCAAAAAAGTGAAAGGTTTTGGTGGTGAAGATGGAGAGGATGAACCTTCAGAATCTGCAAAGAAGGTTCCAAAAATAAATAAAGTTGGGTAAGTACAATTTTGAATCTTCTAGTTCTTCCAAACTAATATTGAAAATTATGGAAATTTTAAGATATCAACTGAACGATGGTATATTTACCATACAAGGCACTACTGCATGTTCAGGTCGTACTGAACCTAGTCCAGATGCACTTAAAGAAGATCATTTTGTTAGTCTTTGTGCGTCTTTGATGCTGATATGCTATCCGATTTTAAAGTGGGATACTAAGCGGGTTGATTATGTAATCGAACAAGGAAAACACGTTTTTTCCCATGCTGATAATTTGGACATTGCCGAAAGACGTTACATTAGAAACATTTTAATTCATAAACATTTCTTTGATATTATCGTAAGCAAAGTCAAATTTGCCGATTGGAGTAAGAACAAAAACTTGGACGTTGGTAAGCTTTTCCCATTTCTGTTAGGGACCAATAATCTGACCGTTAATTTTTTAGGAATTGATTCGGTACTTAATAAAAGAGAACTTGTCATAATTCAGTTCACAAATTGTTCTTATGTGGTTTACAAGAACAATGAAATATTTCACATATTCGATCCTTACTCCTCGAAACCGGATGGAACTTCGGATGATAAGGATGATGGTTGTGCGGGTTGGACAATGTTTGACAATGCAAAATTGGCTAAAAAGAGAATCAAATCGCAAGTTATACCAGATAACGAGCAGTACACATTTTACGTGTTCGAAGTGTCGTCGGTACGCAAAGCTCCAAAGAAAGTTGTTTTAGCACAAACTAACATGGAATATGATGTAAACAAGATTTTAAGGCCCGAACTCCCAGGTAAAAAAATTTTTAGTAAGTAATTTAACCATCAGTAAATGCATCGCTTGTAAAATTTCAGGACGTGCTTTCAATGAACGAGATAGTTGGTTGAAGAGCGATGTTCAGTGGTCAATGATGAAGAAAACAACTGCATGTGGAAAACGACGCAAAGATCCCGATAACATGTGGCATAACTGGGACACAGAGTATCCCAATGATTTGTATTCCCTTGTCGGTACAATTCATCAAACTTCTGATCAATTTGAACTTCCTTTACGTGGAAAACAGACACTTGCTAATTTGGTTAGTTGCATCGCAATGCTAAAAGTTTACAATTTTACCGAATGGAATTCGTCGGTATTGGATTCGATCCTGATTAATGGTAACCAATACTTTGAGGAGAGCGTCAAAAAGTTAGGAGATGAAGATTACGAATTGGGTTTAGATGATTTGAATAAAACAATGACTGTGTTTCCTTACACTGCAAAAGTAAATTTTACTCCAATTCTCGATGGAACCATTTTTCTCATGAGAGCCAGTCAGTACAATCTTTTCAAAGGGTTACGACAATTTTGCGATCAATATAAGAGACATTATGGTGTTATATACGTAACTAGAGGAGACGGACTGGAGAAAAGAATGGTTGCGTTTGGAAAGACGCAAGAACATGAATATTTTATGTTTGATTGTCAAGCTTTTGGTCCTCCCATGTTTTTGGATAAAGAAGGATCTTCTTACATACTGCGGTGCAGAACGCTTAAGCGCTTGGTTCACATACTAACTATGACGCTTAGAGGTGGTGATTTCTTTATCTTCGAAGTCAACGCCGGTGCTTTGCAACCTGTACCTACATAAAATAATATTTGATTGAATAAGAATACAATTTTTATTATACGAAAGTAAGATTTATGTATTTTATGTAATAATGCCTCTCTCTCTCTCTCTCTTTGATCCGTACTATTAAAAAGTGTCGTGACATCTTTTGAAGACGCGGTCGGAGAGTAATAGTCAAGCGAGTTGACTACGAACGCTCAGTACCCGGTTTGAATCCGGGTGAAGGTACAACTTTATTCTGACCGTCTCGCTGGTCCTCCGGGTTGGGGGTTCTACGTCGGACTGGCTTCTCGTTGTAGGTAAAAAATGTAAAATGCTTACAAAACCAAACCCCGCCTGGCGATGTTTAAGAATCGGAAAACGTCGTAAAACGTTAATAAAATTGAATAATACATCGTACATTTTTTGAACACATTACATCAATTTAGCTGTTAACTATTAGTCGCCATTGTTCTCGGTTCTGGGCATGTTGCGTTTCATCCGACAAGTACTCATCTATTAGCGGCTTTGCCCGGTCTACTCATCGTGTCGGAGACCTTTCTCTTAATTGTCATCCATTCTACTTCCCCTATACAACAAGGTTCTCCATTTTGCCTGTTCTTTGGTCAACACGACCGAAATATATGAGATATTGCTGTCGTATTCTGGTGAGTAGTCGCTTGGCTATATTTAGTTCATATAATATGCAGACATTGGTTCTGTGTGCCACCCAAGATATTTTCAACATCTTCCTATAGCACCACATCTCAAAGGCATTTATTTTGTTGTTATCTGCTTTCTTGAAAGTCAACTTCCCTGTCCCGCAGATAGCAATAGAAAACACTAGCTCATTAACAAGTCTGAGCTTTGTGTGTTGGTTGATTGCTTTGTCTTTTCATATTTGGTCTTTCCATTTTATGTTGTCAAAAGCTTGAAGAGAGACGAATCCAGCCTGTTCTTCTGATATCTCTAAAAGTAGGAAGTGCTTCATTCTTTCGTTCACTATATTTAACATAATTTTACTAGGATGGGAAGTGATGGCAATTGTTCTGTAGTTTTGACATTGCTGTGGGGACCTTTTTTTAAAAATTAGAATAAATTTTGAGTGGCACCATTCATCTCAATCAATGGTCATTCTCTAGACTGCCATATTTTCTTCCATAATTTGTACATTACGTCAGTGCCTTTGTCACTCATCGCTTTCATAACCTCAGCCTCAATGTTATCAGTGCCCATTGCTTTGTTATTTTTTAGTTTTCTCCCCCTCTACTTCTGATCTCAATATGATTGGCTCCTATTCTGTTATCTCTTGATCGCTGTCATGTAGTCATGTAGATCAGCTAATCCCCCGTCATGGTGATACAAAGCACAGCAGTATTTACTCCATACCTCAGCAATTTCTGTCGGGTTTCAAGTTACATTTCTTTGTTTGTCTCTAATTAGTTGAGTGTTAGGCGTAAATTCTACTCATGCTAAATATTTAACAGTTCTAAACATCTCTCAATTTTCGGTTCTGAAAGCATAACTCTCAAGTTTAGGATTATTAGGATTAGATTAAGATAGGATTATTTTCCTGGTTTTATTGAATTGTATTGTATCATGAAACTTGATGTTGAGCACCGCTATTAGTAATCGTGGTCCAATCCGCAGCAAGCGCCTGATTTGATTTTCAAATTTAGGATGGTCGTTTGGATGGGCAATCAGCCCTCAACACATACACTTTGTAGCTTTCGGTACCAAAATTACCAGTGACCTTTCATTAAGTCTACGATATACCTCCAATTAGCACCCTTTGTTTGGCCAGCTTTCTCTCCAGGATGTGCAGTTTTTAGTAAACTTCTAAGGTTCTATTTTAATGTTCTTCCTTCTCAATTTCATTTTCTTATGAGTCAACAAGTCAAGCTACTCAAGCCAGTAACCAATTCACCATGCATAATGGCCTGACCTTCCACTATTGCATTTCCATTCGCCAATTTCATCCCATAGAGAAATAATGTAGTTATAAGTTTAAATTGGTTTACCTTTCCGCTAGTCTCGGAGATATTTAATCCATTGGACACCCCAAAACCTTAAGTTCAAATGTTTGTCCAGGTGAAATATTTATTTGATTTAACTCAAAATGAGACAAAGTCACCGGTGGTGTGCTCCTTTAACAATTGGAGGAATAATAGCAAACAAAATGGCGAAAAGTAAAGGTGAGCTACCGGAAAATAATCAACAGTAAATTATTTAAATGGTAAAGGAAGATAAATAAAAAAACCTGAAGTTCATTGCTACAAAATTGATCAGCCAGGGTTAGAGTGTGCATATTCGTGAAGATAAGTATTATGCAAAGAATTTGCACAAATTATTTACTGCTTTCATTCCTGACCTTTCAATGTCGGTGCTTTTCCGCTCTTTAACTGTTGAAGGTAAGTGTAGCAAACATAAATTGTTAGGTACCATCCGCCATGGTTTCAGGTTAAGGAAAACTAGGCTGATAAGTTCTGCATAAAAGCATAGGTAGAGGCTAGGACTTCTGCTTCTACCACTCCCTAAAATATTTTTTATTTAAGCTTTAATTTTCTGAAAATTGAAATTTTACTTCTGACGAAAAATGTAATCACTTGAAAAGTGATATAAAAAATAATTTTATTTTTTGTTAAATTATTAACTCGTAATAATAAACAAAAATGCTTTTTAAAATGTATCGAGTTATAAATAATGACCGCGTTTGAATATTACATTACTCCGATTACTAGGAGTAATAAGAGTGATTTAGACTGCCATCTAACGGATTTTTGCTTATATTGAATAATTGTGGCTTTCAGGAATGGTTACATTCCACATTAGTCAGACAAAAATTGACCAATCACATCAATGATTATCTGAGATCCATTACATCCATTTTGTAATAAAAATTATATTTAAATTTTAACTTTATTGACAATGCTCAATTGCCAAAACGTAACTATATTGATCAACCGGGAGGTTTGAGGGTATGGAAACGCCCAAATTGCCAACGAAAGTTGGCCAATATTGACTCAGTGCTTAGTGTATAATAAGATACAATTTTTTTATATAAATTTATTAGAACAATTATAATTATTGTTTTTTGAAAATTTAATTGGTTTTCTTAAAAAGTTTTGCCGTTGTAGTAAATAACATTTTGAACCACGACCCCTGCAAAGATTTTTTTAAGGTTTACCGTAGCAGCGAGCTAACCAGGATAAATTTTAGCGGAATTTTACATATAAATCATCGCAATATGTTGTGAGGTAAGTTAATGTGTTGTTACATTTCTTTTATACTCCAAATATTTATCACATTTTAGCTGATAAATTCATTAAAATGACTTTAAAACCTGTTTTATCATTTAATGTTGATATTGATAAACTGGTATAATTGGAAGCCTATATTTCAATTGTTATTATTGTGTTGTTAGAAATCGTAACAATCATGTGATGATCATATGACCGAATGCTCAATTTTTATAAAAAAATTTTGCTTTTATAATTCTTAATGATCATTTTGATATTGAATTTTGAAATTTAATAATTTCAACTGGTGAGGTTAAGATTTGAGTATTTTAATTACAGAAAACTGAAAGAAAGTTATAATTATTGGAAAAGTGTTAATACATCAATTAAAATCTAATTAAATTTTATAATACAAGCATGTAAACACTTTAATTATAAATTGTGGTTATGTATTAGATAGAAATTGTAATATTCATAAGTTATTAGAATAATATTTATTTGTCGGCACATTTTATACGATATCATTCTTTTTTTTTGTTTATTTCGTAAACTTCCAAATCTTTACATGTTTAATGTCACACATACGTAAAATTTTGAATATGTAATTATTTCTTGAACTATGGAACAACTTCTTCTGCAATACACTAATTGGGAGTACATGAGGAGCAGACATTCTACATGCAGTTTGTCCAATGTAGAAAATACAAAGTGCAGTTTGTTCAATACATTTTTTAGCTGTTTTGCAAAACCGCCAATCGAATATTTGCTTCATTTATGGATACTTCATAGTGTAGTTTACACTGTGTTATTGCAAAAATTACTTTTTTAATAACTCATCATTTAAACCTGTGGTAGTTTTACTGCTCTCGTGAAAATTTCAGAAAATGGACATACTGCATATAGAATGTCTGCTCCTCACATAATATATACCTACATAATGAAAAATTCATATTAATTATTACAGAAGTGATTCCGTTTTTATTAAAATTCAAGAGTGGATCTAATTTGGGCTGCATATGAGATGGAAAAAATCAAAACGCGTTCTGTTTAAAACTTGACCATCAGGCTCTCTGGCTTTAAGACCTTCACGTTTCAACTTTCTTAGGTTGGTGCCTAATAAAATGAACCAATCAGAGGTGAATTTATTTCTGTGTTCTCTTTTAAAAACTAGCGCCAAAGTAATCTTTTCGAAGTTAGCTGCCGATCAATTGGTTGACCAATGAAAATCCAGGTGATCCCGAATAAAAATTTTAACATAATCGTTAGAATATTTTTCCCATTAAGTGCTGCCTTTTGACATAAGCAATAAAAAACCGATTTAGTTATTCTATGACTGCTATACTATTTTTCTCTACATAAATTAATTATAATAGCAAATAATTAAATCATTGTATTTCTTTCAAGTTAATAAGTTATAAAAACAAAAACATAAAAAAATACTCAAAGTTCAAGTAAATTCAATTAGCAAGGCAGCATATTTTTTGCTCTAATTAGATAATATAAATCATTAATGAACTTGTAATTTTAAACATATATTATATTTAATAACAAAATAATGTTTAATTTTTTACGAAGACTACAATAAGTTTATCTTTGAGCTATCTAAAAGGAAATAATTTTTTTCGAAGAAGAGTCATAAGTTCATAATTTTAAAACTGATATCAATACAATTTTTTCTTAAATTTATTTCACAATGTATAATATCAGGCAATAACCTATTACTGAAAGCTGATAACTTTAATTTTATTATTGTGATTATTTAGACAGAATATAGAAACTTATTGGGAATGATTATATCACACGTAGATAATGTTTGATTTAGTAGCAGGGAGTAAAAGTTATACTTTTAGTCCCTGTAAATGACTAAAAAAAATTTTTTTTAATTAAATTATACTTTCTGTTACAATTAAAATGTTATCCAAAATTTTACCTTAACGTATTATTACAATTTTAACGTCATGACCATTAAAAAATTAATATTTAATGCAATAAAATGCAAGATAGAATGTTATTAATGTCCCGAAGTTAATTTACATATTTTAACAATAAGACGACAATAAAAATTACTTTTCGGTTTAGTGATTATTTTTAGGGGTCATTGATAAATAAATTTGATTCAGTATAATTCGGTATTATCTCTGAACGATAAAATTATTTTTTTTTAATTAATTTATAAATAAAATGCTCTATATTTTGTTCTTAAATATTGTGTCAAACTTAGTAGTGTTCTAGATCAGTTTACATTATGCATCTAACTTCATTTCAAAGTAAGTAACATTTTCATGGTAAATATCTACAAGTTCAATATTATAAATTTTTAATTTAATAATAAAATTTTATTATTATAATCTGAAAATTTGGTTATCTACTGCGGTTTTTTATCCTTGAATAATATTTTTATTAAAAATAAATTTAGAAAGAAATTTTTTTAAAATACAAATTCTGGAAAAATAAAAAAAATTGTATTTAAATAATACTCAGAAGTATTATGGTAGCCCCCCACTGACACATTTTAATATGTACCTACATACATAGGTACTATTTATTATAAGTATTACTGATGACATGGGTAATGCACTTCAACAGTATCAATACGCAAAACATTAGCATATCACTAATATAATAATTACGTATTATTTGCATAAAAAAAACGTAAGGTAATTTTTGCTGATAATGAACGCAAATCTGCGAATCTACTGATTAGTATGACATCAATCACTTTTTTCAGAAAATTAGTAAGTAAAAAGCAAATATATCATAAATGCAGTGTAAAAGAAGGTAATTAAATTTTCCACATGCCTACATTATAAAAAAAAACTGTAGTAATTGCTAATTTTATTACCACCAGTTTTTAATACCTACCAATTGCATAACAATTTTATGTACTGGTACAGGGTCCGACGTAAGGATGAAATACTTTTCAGAACAATAATGTAAGAGGAACAACATTTAAAAAAATTTTTTTAACTATGGCATATGTTTTGCTCTTATTTAAGCTCTTCGGATAGCTATGTTAACAATGTTATTTTGCACACTCTTTTTTTAAATAATAAGTAAATTGCATTTGTTTGGTTATGTAACTTTATAAAATTTTATTTCTCAAATTATTTCAAAGGTAGCGTCCTGGAAAGTGTTACATTCTCATTCCAGACCCTGTACAATGAAAAATAAAAAATTTTAATATTCATCTTGTCGTAGAGTTGTACATAATTGTTTTATGGAAATAAAAGCTTGTTAAATATTATAAAAAAAGTAATTCAACAAATCGGTAACATCGGTAATTTATTTATTATTATCTTCCCATTCTCTGAAAACATAAAATTTAAAAGTCATTAAAAAAAATAGCAATTGACATTTTCAAAATATTAGAAATCGAAATAAAATTAAAAAGCTAGGTATAAATTTTTACAAAAAGTTGAAAACTTGCCGAAAAACTAATAAATATGCAAAACAAAAATGCTATAAAATATCCGATTAAACTATTGCAAAAAATAAGAGAGTTGTACCAACGCTACATTTTTACATGCAACTATAATAAATTAATAAAAATTACATTGCAGTTTTTTCATACAAATGGATAATACACAGTAGCCTTCTGTGAATATTTTATCAAAATATATTATAAATGCAGTTTAGAACAAGTTAATTACATTTTCCACATGCCTACATTATAAAAAAAGCTGTGGTAATTGCTAATTTTATTATCACCACTTTTTATTTTCTATCAATTACACAACAATTTTACTTAGTGACATGAGAATGTAATACTTTTCAGTAGGGGTAATAAAAGGAAAACATTTAAAAAAAATTAATTAGGTACTAATACCCCATAAAATAATTAAGTCTAGTAAATTTAAAAATACAAAATAAATACGGCACTTTTTTAAAAACCGAATTATATTTTTGATGACCATATTTTTTTTGGAAAAAAAAGTAAAAGTAAATGTACTGACGCGCATGAGTAGATCGACGAGATTCTCCTTATTTTGCAAGATCTTTACGTATAGCGTGGTGACAAAATTTTTGAAAAATGTACAAGTATTAAAGTACTGATGCGCATGAATGAATTAATGAGATTCAATCTAAATATCGAAAAAATCATGTCAAAATTTTCTATTTAATTTATTGAATGCTTCTAGCTTTAAAAACTCGATAAAGGTCTAGATTTTTGAGTAAAAATATATGTAAATATGAAGGAGGATAAGTTAACGGTTTCTAGAATTATCTATTTCACTGGATAATAAATTATTTTATTTATTAAAATTATGTAGGTACACATTAGGGGTCATCCATAAATTACGTCACACGTTAAAGGGGGGGGAGGGGGTATCACCAGAATGTGACATTGTGTGACAAGGGGCAGGGGGGTCAAAAGCTTTGTGACGTTACATGTTGCAATTTAAACTACTAAAACGCGAAATTTGTATGTGTATATGTGAAATTTGTATCGATCTATATTTTTAATACTTTAGCACTCTCGCTATATCTCTCACGCAATAAAAATAAGAAAAAAATGAAAATAACTGTTTTCTTTTGATTACTTTTAAATACATGCATAAAATTGAAAAATGTGTGACGTCACATTAGGGGGAAGGAATTCTAAAAATGTGACAACCTGTGACAAGGGCGGGGGAGGGGTTAAAAAGTCCTAAAATTTGTGTGACGTAATTTATGGATGGCCCCTTATATAAATATTTTTTATCAACAAAACTATATAATATTATATAGCATCAGATATGTCTTTGTTGATCCGGTAATTAATCAAATAGGCAAAAATCTATAGAAATTTAGCAGCACCCAGGATAAAAATAGAGCCGAACCGAGTTGTTACGCCATTAACCTGAACTACTTCTAAGAAATAATTCCTGTTTCTTTTGTTACGGTTAAGATTGAAAATTTACAATCACGTTTTTCAATAATTGGTGGCAAAATTCTTTTTTCGACAATTGCAACTTCGAAGTATCAATTCACAATAAAAATTTTAGTGCACGTCTTCAGGACGCCTTCGTAATTTTGTTTGGGCCATCTTCTACTCCACCATTACTATTATTAATATATAATTATTACTTAATTATATGCTAAAGTAGCAAAATTTATTGTGATGAACTTCCAAGGCTAACTTCCAAGTAATCAACAAACTAATATTTTAATTACCGTTAAGCTTTGAGGATGTACCTACCTACAAAAATTGATATTTGGACAAATCATATATTTGAACAAATCAATCCATATTGATTTGCTCTATAGTTTTTACCTACCTATATAATAATTTCTTTTAATTATTTTGAAAACAAATGCGATTTAATAGGTATATGGTAATATTTTGGAGCTAAAAAGCAATGTTGCTGTTTCTCGCATAATGGAATAGTTACAGATGGAAGGTACCTATGTGGTATAAATAGTGACCATTCAGGAAATGCTGGTTTTTTGGCACGTTCATTGGTTGATACATATGTGATGTCAACTATACTTAATTTTTCATATGTAAACATGTAGTTTGGGATAAGACCAGAGACGTAACCAGCACCTCGTGCTAGAGAAAGAGGCTGAATTATTATTTAGAATTAATTAGTCTAATTATTTTAAGCAAAAATTAATTACACACTCACAACCTTATAAGATTAGACTTATGATCCATATGGAAATCATATAGTAGGTTGTTGTGAAGCCATCCATCACCTGTTTATGTTTACAATTTATCTGTTGTTTACAGAACCAGCCAAATAAATTTCGTTTACGTACTTGGTTCTTTACTTTTCATTTTTTTATAATTTATACCTAAATTTTAAATTTTTTACATAAAAGCTTGGGGGCATTCAAGTTTGACATTCATGAACCATCAAATTGTAAACAATAATACAATACTGGTAAATAATAGCAGGAAGAACTAGTAAACAAGATACGCCAAAATGGATCTTGTGATAAGTATAATACGCAACTTTTCTGTAATATAAAATATATACTATACGGTTCATTTAATTACTGTTTTTGCTAACTGTATTATTCTTAAAAATTTCCTAAAATAAATCTATTTTAGTTATACTAACCAAAATAAAATACACGTTACTTTAATCATATATAATTTGTAATTTGCTATGTAGTACATATTTCATATTTATAAAAATATCTTCTTTATAAGCTTTGAAATAATTATTAAAGAACACAATGTTAAGTGCCGGAGTATCTTCAGACGTGGAAATTTTTTTTAAATAGTATGTAGGTATTTTGTATAGTTTACACAATAAATTTTCGTTCTTCCTTCACCACCCATTGCGCACAAGATGACTACAGCGCTGCCAAGATTTTTTGTCTAAACTATTCCATTCTCATTCTTATCACTTACAAAATTATAAAAATATAGGGTAGAAAGATAACCCTACAATATTATATCTAAAGATTGAAAAGTGGAATATTACCACAGTGATATGAGGAAGTAACGACATTTCCCTATTAAACCACCTTGACTTCGACCTAGTGTTGGACGTCAATGTCAGGGAATCTTGACAAGGCATTTGAAAAAAAATAAATCAAGACTAAATCCATAATGACATTGTGCATTGCGATCATACAAATAATAAGTAATGGTTTACTAAAGGAATGCATCAAGGAACACTGGAAAATTTTTATCCAACACTAGGTACGCAAAGGATTTGTTTACGACATCCTGTTCCGCATGCAAATAATAATTAACCGTTAATAATAAATCGTAATCTTTCATTTATTTTGAAATGCAAGGTAATCATGTTCTAATTATAGTGTGATTATTCTTATATCTACCGATACCAGTAGATACTGTAGTACAAATTCATCTGATAAATTTTTACCTGCAATAAATGATAGGTACACGTGGTTCTCATAAACTTTTGGATTTACATTTTAGGTCAGTTAAAATGAGACTTATCTGGAAAAGAATACAGGAGTTTTGCAAATAATTGATGTTACCGACATCTACTACCTAGATGTGCTACCGCTCACTCCGCCATTTTAAAAAAATGGCACCTAAAATCAGCTTTTTAATAGTAGTAATCGCAATTTTTAGTACCTATCATCCAGATAACAAATAGCTAATATAAAAGTTGTAAATTGTACGAATTTTTATTTCGCACCTTCAGTTGTTTTTACTTCGTTTTAATTTGAGAATATTGTTTTGTTATACGGTACTTTGATTCTTTATAATTTATTTTATCGTACCAGTACTTTTCCTTTACCATATTAAGTTGGTTTAACTTTAACACACCCCCTTATCATTGCTTCAATATACGTTTCCTTGTTTAGTAGGTCCCTGTTCTGGCCGTGTTCTTCGCAAAAAAAATTGCATTTAAATTTTGTTTTGGCAGATTTCAATGTTTTACAATTGATAGGAAATTTAGTTAATTTATAGCGTACGCGTAAAACGAATAATTGCATTTTTAACATTAGAATTTTTCCGCTTTCCGCTCAACAGATAGATAAATAGAAAGAAGTAATAAGATAAATAAATTAAGATCTCTGGAAATTTTCTTATCCGGAAATGAATTAATAATTTGCAAGGTGGTTTAAACAAGGTGGACTATAGTTCATACTACAATATCATTAATGAACGATCGGAAAGTTTTTGTGTTTATTTGAATCATGGTATATTTAACATTACTTAGCATTTAATGGAGAAGTTATCTGTTAATTCGGTCAATTTCTTGCTAATAAGATTTTTAATTTTTTAATTTAAATGTACTTTTGACGTCGGTAACGACAAATCTTTTTTCTGAATTTTACAACTTCATTTATGCATTTAATTATAATTATGTATAATGCAATAGAATCTGATCTTGTTTTTTCACATAATATTATTTAATTTAACCAGAAATCAAATTATAAAAATTTTTACAATAGTTTGTTTGTTGTGTAGTTGGTATGTAAATAATAATTAAATATAATTATTATTACTGCAAATTCACAATTTTTCATTTTCTTAGAAAACGTTTAACCTATATGCATGCAACTTCAGAAAAAATAATTAAGTGGTAGACTTTGTTATCAAATTTAATATTTAAATTATTATACAATATACAACACCATCATGATAGTAATTGAAATTTGCAATTATGTGATTATTTTGATATAATATTATGTAATATGTTACAGATTGATTTTCAGCAAATTGCGAGTAGGTATATATGAAAATTATCATAACAGGACTTGAAATAAAATTTATAATTTATTTAATTAAAATAAATCTGATAATGTTTTATTTATTTGAAGTTCTCAGCTATTAATGAGAGAAAAGATCTACTAGCAGGGCGCATTTTAAAGAGAAGGGTTATTTTAAAAGTATAGAATTTTAGGTTATTTATTAACTTGCAAAAATTATAAATAAAAATTTTAAAAAAACCAAGCCAAGATTTGAACTTAGCATTTTAAAAGTGGCAAAATTTAATTCGTACTGAAACAATATCCGTATGTCCACCAAAGCACACTAAAGAAAATATACATATTAATTTAAATTATTAGTAATACTTTAAATATCAAGTTTACTACTAAGATAAAGAGCAAAAATTGTAATAGTAAAATTTTTAATAATCTAATTTTATTCATCGTTTATAGTCTGGACCATTAGAATTTTAATAATAAATATGATCCTCATTGCACAAAACAGCTGAGTTTCTATTCTTTTATTTGTCACTCAGTCAGCACTTTTTCATTTATATGTGTGGATAATAATAACATTAATAGATCATAAAAATGTACCTACTATCAATTTAATGCGTACTTAGTAAGTAAGCAAACCCAAACTTGTATATGCTGATGCTTGAAGGTTTATACAATTTTTTAATATGCACATTAAACTTTTTCAATTAATAGAGAAAGAGAGCTAAAAGCAAATTAGATGTACGTGTTTATTTTGTAGATCGTAAATTTATTATAGGTTGGTATACTCACAATTACTTCTATAACTGACATGGAGCAGGAGGAGCTTTTTAGCAAATTATTATATTTGATGCCCTGTATAGTACTTTAAATCAATCTTGATGTTTTTATGGGTTAGTGAGTAAATACTCTCTGCTTCATATGCAGTGACTGACCTCATTAGAGTTTTGTCAAAGATGTGGCCATCTTGTGGGTAGTGGAAGGAAAACGTGCAAACTAATTTTTGTTGTTGTCGTCGTTTGCTTCACGGTATAGGCTTAGCCCTGTTTCAATTCTCAGTCAGCCCATTGCTTTCTCGGACGTCCTATATCTCTCTTTCCTCTCGAACAGTATTCCATGGCGCGATTTGGCACCCGCTGATCTTCCATCCTTTCCACATGTTCCCTCCATTGACGTTTGTAGTCTATCACTTTATCTCTTCTATAGAGAAAATCTGCAAGTCTTCTCTGATGTCTGTATTTGCCTTCATGTCCAATAATGTACAGACATTCACTGCTCGCAGGAACTTCATTTCTGATGCTGTTTGTATTTTAGCTTTCTGTTGGGTTGTTGTTATCCAGGTCTCACTGCCGTAAAGTAAGGTGGGAACCGCCATTACCTTGTAGAATTTTATTTGTGTTTCTCGTTTACACTGTTTTCCTAGCGTTCGTCTAATTGTTCTACACATTCTTTGGAAGGAAGTTACTTTATTTGCGATATTGTTGTCATACTCGTGGGATACGTCGCATCCTAAGTATACTTGAAATGCAAGACCTGTTCCAGACAGGTGTTATTTATACATATTTTTGACGTATATGGGATCTTTTCTTTTAAAATTCATTATCTTTGACTTTGTTATAGATATTTCGCAGTTATAAGAGGTGCATTGTTCTGTAGCTGCTATCAGTACTTGGTCATCTGCAATAATTATTGTGTTGACAAAAGAAAACTAATTTTTGTGTTTGCAAAAGAATCGAATGTCCCATTTCCCCTATATTCTGTCCTGCTGGAAAGACACTAGCCATAAAAATTTATCTATCAGCATCTTTATCAATAAGGAAAATTCTATAATCGAGGTGGAAATGCATTGATATTTTTTTTCAAAGTTGCCCTTCGTTCCATGAATTAGATTTTTAAATTCAAAAGTTTTATAAACTAATTAGTAAAAAATGCAATAAAACTTATCTACATATTGTTATCGAACAAATCGAAACTAGTAAATTTCAAAATGTAACAAAAAAATTTTAAATATTTCTAATTCGTCGAATATTTATTTTTTGATAAGCATACCACGGCATAGGTCAATCGAAAACTTATCGCAACCTTGCTCTCTTATATCCAAAAAGATTTTATACAAATTCTAATTATGTTGAAAATTTTAAATTTTCTTCCTTTTCAATAAAAAATACTGCTAAAAAATGAAAAACACACTTAGCTTTACGCTATTTTGCTTTTATTCTCAACAAAAAAATCAATATTGATAAAATTTTTCAAAAACCAAAAATAATACAACTCTGCGACTTGACGAAATGCACGCCAGTTCTCTCTCAAAAATTCTCTCCCTCCCTCTTGGTTGTCACACCAGAGGCCCCAAATTCAAATTTACAAATAAAATAAAAAATAAAAAATCTGTCATTAAGGAATAAATTTCTTTATCCAAAAATTATACGACAATATATTACCTTACATACATATTATTTATTTACCCTTCGTTGCATAATTTAGATTTTTAAATTAAAAAGTTTTATAAACTAATTAGTAAAAAAAAAGCAATAAACCTTATCTATAGTACATTATATTGCTATCGAACAAATCCAAACCAATAAATTTTAAAATTATATAATATTAATGTATGTACAAATATACAAAATATACAATATAAAATGCATAAAAAATGCGTAATATGTTGTATTTCTAACCAAAAAAATTGCTATTAAATGCGATGAATTGTTATTATTGTAGAAATCATTTAATTTGCGTAATTTCTTAACAATTAATAATGTTTTTTTTAATACTTATAACAACTTGAAATTATTCATCATTTTTTATTTTAAATTTTATTTTAATTAATCGAAACGTAGTTTTCACTGTATTGTGTATATCTTTATTATTTTTAATAATTACTGGGTTAAAAAATTAATTAAAAAAAAATTCAAATTACTTGTGTTGTAAAGTTACAAATCGTTAAGTATTTAGTAATTTTGTTAATACGTTATTAAACATTTGAAAAAATTTTGGTAAATTTGAGTAAAAGGATAGGGACTTACGTTAAGTCACTATATAACTGAAGGATGCTCTCATATGCCATCCAATTGCTGACTAAGGTACTCTCAGAGTGAACGCTGGTTGCCGATTACAGATTACAGATATGATACATCTCCAATGTCGACTAATGGAACCAAACACAAACAAAACAGGCAACAGATATTTCAAGGCACATAGCCTACATTTAGTGTAGGAACACAGTGAAAGCAGATTTTAGGCGCCGGCTAACCATCGTCATCTCTCCTTGAAGCCATTTAATTAATGTAACCGAACATAAATAAATCGTGAATCTCGAAGCAGGTCAACTGGATTATAAAACCTGCTTCCACCGTGTATGTACACTTCTCTACAGAAATAAAGATCAGGGAGTTTTAGTTTCAAATAACATGACCGAGCTACAGGGGGGTGGGAAAATCCGTTGGAATCGTATCATACCATTCCAAAAAATGAAACAAATTAAGCTGTTAAATGCAAACCCACAGAATTTTTTCATTTTTGTTTACTTATGAGGAAAACTTGTGTCAAATTAAATCTTTGTTCGTCAACAAAAGTGCATCACAGCTGGTGACAAACTGTGACGTTAGAAATATGAAGATTGTCAAAACTGGAAATACTATCATCTATCAACAGCAAAACTGTTTGTGAACTCAAATAAAAGGTTAACAAACACATAAATTGATTTATCATAGCCCATATTGGAACCGTTTGATATTAGCATGCTAATTTGTTGAATTAAACTGCAGTTTAATTATGCAAACAGAGTACAATATAAATTTTAAACAAAATTTGAATTTAATTAGTTTCGTGAATTGGTGAAGTAAAAAACTGAAAGAAGTATTTTAAATGTCATAATATTTCGGAGCTTAGCATATAAGGGGTACCAGGAAAGAAAACGATTAGTTACAATTTTTTAAAATGATCAGCATAGCCTTCTAAAATAAATTTTAGCTTGAGCTATCACAAAAGTTTATAAAAACGTATCTCTTGTTGACAAATATTATATAACTGTCTGAACATTTGGACTAAAAACTCAAAATTTGTGATATTATAAGAGCTGAGTGAGGCTGAAGACCGAACAACTACATAAATCACGCGAAAGTTTACTATTGTCGCATTCTTGAGAGAGGAGATTTCCCTTCTTTTGTTTTTCTAAATAATTGCTGTTTTTGCAATTTTATCTTATCTTACACAAAACTTGCATTTCATGTTTTCTTTTATCATACATTAATTTAAATAACATAAAAAAAATACAATTAAAAATATAAAGAAATTTTGTGTTACAGGTTGTTTAGATCTCTTCATATTTTAATTCCCGATTGAAATCTGCACACGGGCAGCCAGTATAAGCATGGTGCTCTGCTTCCACATCGGTTGTTTTGCAAAGCAAAAGTAAATTAGTTTATCTTAATTTAAAAAGAGCAAAAATCATGAGCGTATAATTTAAGTTTTATAATTTAGTTTTTTATCGTTTATGTGCGTCACTATACTACCAAAAATAAACCAACTCGTTTCGGTCGCTGGATAGTCCAATAATTATTAAATTAATTTCATAATATTATGTTTTTTGCTACCTGTCTCGCATCCTGTAAGAAATTTAGGAGTTTCCGTAGCTAAAATTAAATTTTAAAAATTGTGATGTTGTTTATCTTCAGTTGTAGCTAGGATGTAGAGAATATTTATGATTGAAAGTGCCTGAAATAAGTTCATGTTGGTATTTTTCAAATTTTTCCGGTTCTTTATTTTATTTACTTTCATCCTCTTCAAAGCTTTGCAAGTCCGGAACACATCGTTATTAGAAAAAGATATCAGGCAAAAATTGCATTCTACCTACTCCCTAAAATTAAAAATTAAAGTATAGTCACTTATTCAGTAGCAAAGTTTTTTTTATATTAAAGTTAATAATTTCATTGTGGCCAATTGATACAACTACAATCCTAGGGAAATACACTACACAGAAAAAAAGGTATACCTAAAAGTAGAACAATTTGTGCCTAGATTGTCTACAAGTACAAATTGGGTGAAAATTAGGTACAATTGTATTTAATTTTAGTCAATTTTAGTCATCTCTAGCGCAATTGTACTATTTTATATCACAAATTGTGCTAAATTTTTACACAATTTGTACCTGTAGACAATCTAGGCACAAATTGTTCTAATTTTAAGTATACCTTCTTTTCTGTGTACAAATTCTTGTAAAAAAAAACGTTAAAAATGTAAAAAAAAATGTATAATCTGCTAGGTACCTTATTATTTTTGCATAAATTTATCGTTTATTTAACCCATTCCTAAATTAAGCTTACCATAAAATTTATCTGCTGAAATCAGCTTTATGTTTAAACAAAGTTTTGGTTAGTTATTTTTAAACAAGTTTCATAACCTCATAACATGGTTATTATGATTATTAAAAATTTTTGTTATATATTAACATTTCAAGTTTTATAGTGAAGAAAAAACTAAAAAAAAAATTATAGTTTACAATTTTTGTATTTATTATATTCGTTACTCCTCTTACTATCTTAGAATTATAATCTATTATAATATACAACGGTTTTCTTTCACTTGTAGGCCCCATTTTAAAATGCAGTCGGACAAATTTTTTATTTGTATAAGGGTCATTCCATCAGAAATCATCCAGAAATAAATAATTTAGACGCTCGGCCATTTTAAAAAAATTTTAATTTTAATATTTTGTTGCTGTTATATAATATAAATAAAAAAAAATGTGGACCTTGCATTTGTTCTTGACAGCCATTTTGATGTTTTAGTTTGCACTAGAATCCTGAAAAATAAGTATCTACATATCTACAAAAAACCTTATAACTTTAAAGATGTAAATCAAAAACCATATTGTAGATACTGAATGGAGCTTTTTATATAAAATATGCTTAAATTAAATCATAAAGTTTACATAAGTACAAAAATTATTCAAAAACTTCATTTTTACAATTTATTTTCCAATGTGTAGGAGTGATTTGTAAGAGCTGAAATTTACACCAGTTGTTACCCTATTCCAATGAGTTATACTGCAAAATTTATCTCCCAAAGATTTACCTTTCTCATCTCACCTAAACATGAATGTAGTAAATTTTTTTAAATAGTCACTGCCTCCTATACTTACAAGCCGTGATATGCAAATTTAGTAACGCCGCCATTTGTGGTTTACGAATATTAAATTTGTGAGACGACACTTTATTAGTAATAATTAACAACTAAAACTAACGACGATCAAAGATAACTAACTGTACAAGTATTGTATTAAAAAAACTTGTTCCTAAAAATAGATTGAATTCGTTAAGATGAAAGGTTAAAGGATAGAAAATTTAACAAAAACGACAAAATTATATACACTTTCATAATCCTACAAATTGTTTTTATTAGCTATATTTGTGTTTATATCGTAAAATAAATATATTTTTATAACATTTAATTAAATTTTTTTGATAATAAAATTTATCATTCATTAAAATTATATTTTATAATTTTTAAATACACCTATAAATAATAGTAACACTCTTTACGATTATTATGCAATGTTTAAAGTTAAAAATAAAAATCAAGTCCCTTATTCTGCTTTTTGATCTATCGTAGGTTGTGTGAGTCATTATAAGCATTTTTGCGGTTGTTCAAGTAAATATAAATTGGGCATAACAACGTAAATATTCATGGTAAATATTAATTTTAATTCTTAATTTGGCATACAGACGTTATTAAATAATTTAATGTATAAGCTTTGAATTCTTAGCTTTTACCTCCTAATTACCCGTCCTCTTTGAATGGATTTGTTCGACACCGCTCTGTTACAAACCTTAGCACAAGATGCAAGGCTGTAGATCAAACTTATAAAAAGTCGTCAAAAAATATCTACGATTACCGCAGCCCAGAAGGTGCTACTAACCCCAGAGACTCGACTTCGAACTTCACAGGTAAAAGTTTAGTTGATCTAGTAATTATTTATTAACTTTAAATAAGCAACAATTTGACTTTAAGACGCTTTTCAAGTAAGACCACCAAGTGATGTCAAATGTAAAAGATGCCGGTAAAATGGCCGAAGTTCGAAGCTCTGTATCTCTAGTCTAGAGGGTCATCTCCAAAAAATATGAAACTTTCAGAAAACAAAGTTTATTTAATAAACTTTTAAATATATTAATTTGAATAACTATACTTTTATGGCTATTTCTATAACGCGAGTATTTTTTTTCCTATTTAGTAGTAAATACAATATTGCTATATTCTAAGTAGTATTGTTATATACTAAAGTGATATCGGCGAGATACCTCCAAAAAAAGTGCACCAGCAGCTCGTAATAAATGGGAACACTCGTAATTCTCCCTAAGGGTACGTGGTTTCAAGACAAAATGAAATATGGTCGAAAGGTCAAAAAAATTACGTTGCGCGCCAAAAAGTTGAAACGATCAAGTCGAAATTAATAAAAAAATTATAAATTATTTAAATTAAAATTAAATTTAATTTATTTAAAGTTATTTAAATATTTTTGATTTATTTATTTAAAATTATTTAAAATTTATTTGATTTATTTAAAATTAATTAAAAATTCATCAAAAAGACTCTTTGCACTCACAGATTTGAGTTTTGAAAGTGTATGGTGTAATATGTTGTAGGTGTACAATTGCGCTATTATAAATGAATATCAAAACCATTGAAAATAGCAAATAACGCATTTGTACCCACTACGGTGTATTCATGTAACATAACATCTTATAATAAAAATAAAAACTAATCTTGCACTACGTATCGATACATATCGAAAATTCTTGTGAAACGCTAATCCAATTCTCATTAAATTTCGGTCTATTAACAAGGGGACACAACAGTGAGTATGTCGCCAATCAAAATCCCAATTTTTTTGGTGATTCTAGGAGCTAAAATAATTATCACTTTCTCGATTTTTAGTCCAATGGGATTTAGTTACTGAGTTATGAATTTTTGAAAATCTACGTTTTACCATAAGATTACATTGTTAATTTAAATTTTATTTAAAATTTTAAATTAGATTTATTTTAAATAGATTTTTATTTTCTTTTTAAATAGAACTAATAGATTTAAATAGAATTTAAAATGTTAAATTAGATTGTTAAAGCAATCGAAACCATGTAATCTTATGGTAAAGCGTAGATTTTCAAAAATTTATAACTCAGTAACTAAAGCCCATTGGACTAAAAATCAAGAAAGTGATAATTATTTTAGCTCCTAGAATCACCAAAAAAATTGGGATTTTGATTGGCGACATACTCACTGTTGTGTCCCCTTGTAAGACCAAGACGATCTCACTGAATAATCAATCACTTTTAACGCCTTTTTAGGCGGCCCAAAATCGACTAAAAAATGACTAAATGTCGACTCTCTCACGACCCTTAGTCGACTGACTTTTCTGCTCTTTTTAAAATTTGCGTTACCCCTCGTTGTGCATTTTGATATCGCACCGAACTTGCGTTTTACGAATAAATTTATCGCCCGCTCACTTTTTAAATTTTTAATAGTTTGTAATACAAAATAAATTTTGATTTCAAAAACTTTAAATAAAAATAAAGTTTGTTGGTGTGTTTAAAGTTACAATAAATTTCGACTTAATTTCGTTCAATTGAAAATGATTTTTAAAGTCGTTTTACGACAATACATACATATAGCATTACACTAGCACATTTTAAAAATTCATAGCACATACACATTAAAAGTCTTAAAACAAAACACAATAAAAGATTACTTTTCAATTTTATAAAGTCGCTTAGAACGTTTTCATCCAAATTAGGGGATTGGTACGTATTAGTACAGTCTTCTGTTTTAAAATCTTCCCTTGAAATGTAATTACAATTTTATTTTAATTAATTTATCGTATTAAACCTCCCAGTTATTGAGTCCGGGTTAGGTAATGGTTACCACAGTATCTTCAACGTTGCTTGCTCAATCCTCCCATGTTTCTCCTAATGGTGTTTTATGGGCCACATAGTTTATTTTACTACATCCGGTATTATAAAATCCCAATAAACAATAATGATTACCTGTTATTTTCTTTGAGATCATTGTTTACATAAACATAGGAAAATTTTTTGATAGACTAAAAACAAAAACAAAAATGCTTCTCGATACTGATGACGTAATCAAAAATAACCAAATTTTTATTATTTGAGAATTAAAGTGCTCAAATATGCAAATCTTGTCATAGTACCTAATTATAAGAAACTTGGTGTGTTAATAAAATTACGTTTATTGTTTGCTAAGTAATTAGTAAAAAGTACATATGCTAGGCTAAGCGGGAAACACCAACCATACAATATAAAATACTTATAAGTAAATAATTTAAATAATAAATTATAATCTACAGTAGCGTTCAAAAGTAAATTGCTAGACAGTTTTTTTGTAAAAACATTTCTTCTTTATGTTTTCAGTTCTTTAAGTACCTTGGGAGTTAAAAACGTAACTACTTTGTTTTTAATGATTACATACATCAGTAGAAATTTAAAAAAATAAAACAAATAATTTAAAAACACTAAACTGAAAAAATACGTTCTGAAAACATATTATTCTTCAAAATATCATTTAACATTGCACCTTGACAGTACAGAGTCAATTATCTTCACTAAACGTTGTAATGGTATTTTTGTCAATTCTTTCTTTAAAGCTTGTAATAACCGAGTTCTATGTATGTCGGTATGTTTCACTTCTTAGATGAACGTTGATTAAACTTTTCCCATTAAAATTTCAGCATTTTTCATATTATATTCTTTTATATGACTGTGTTTCGGGTCGTTTTCTTACTAGAATGTCATGTACAGATCCATAATACCATCATTTAAGTGTATGGGTCTAACGCCAACACTGGAAAGCATCTCTCCACACAATAACATTTCTGCCATCGTGCTTTATTTGTAAATGTAATATTTTAATTTATATCTTTGTTTATTGGGCGTCGAATATACTTCATACCATCAGAAGAAAACAAAATAACTTTTGCTCTCGTTAAAATAGCAAAATAACTTTTGCTTCTTTCAATTCTTCTAAGTATTGTTCAAACTTGTTGGTTTAAGAAGCTGTAGTATCAATTAAATTAATGTTGTTAAATTAAAGTGGCTATGGGCGCTGTAATAAATCTGCCAATTTACTTTTGGATAATAATCAGTTGAATTGTGGTTGATGTAGTGTAACTTGATGCTAGTAATCATATCATATTTTTTTTGGATTAACTAAAACTGCGTTAAAAAGCTTTCAAAACTAAAAATATACAGTTGTCACAATGTAAAAATGTATTGAAAGTATAATTTATTTATAAATGTTTTCGTTATACAATAACGACGTCCTTGTTTCAGTCACCTGGTTAGTAGTTTCTGTCATAAAAAAATGTAACACGTAATCTACTTTAATTCATATTCATATCTTCATTTTTTGACAATCACCTAAAAAAATCAATTTATGCCAAACTTATTGGTTCCATAAGTAAAAGTTAGAATTTATAACTTTTTCTAGCAAAAGTAGACTTTCAAAAAAGTGTGTTGACCAGTCATCTGCAAATTTATAGCGTCTATTGACTGATGTAGAGGATGATTCAAAAAAGTAATATCTTTACAAATTTACATATGTAGTGGCGTCCAAGACAGTGTAATTCAAAAAAATTACAACGGAGAATTTACATGTAAGTAAGTACATGTAGGATTTGATTGTTGTTTTTTATGCCACATTTTGAAGCAAATATTCCACTTTACGTCTTTCAAAAACATCGCCCAAAGTTGCCAAAAATTTCCCAACGCATTATCGTTTTCAACGTTATAAAATTTTTTTAGAATTAGGTACATCAGAATAATGAAAAACCTCAGAAATAAAATTAACGTTTAATTCTTAAAAAAAAAAAATTTAGTGCCCTCTTTTACTTTTTCTTCTTTATTCCAAAATGCACCTGAAAAGTGGCACTTTGTTCTTGTGTCGTACAATAACATCTCTATAAGGTTATGACTTTCACACACTAATAATTGTGTCTACCAAATATGGCTGCCATCTTTGGCAAGAGTATAGTTGGAACAACTAACCCCAGTTTCTCCTATTTTCTAGATTATTAACGACCTGCTCCTGAACTATAAATTTCTAGAATTTTAAAATATTTGAATTTAATTATTAAAAAATTTATATTCATTAGTAATTAAAACTATTTTTTAATTAATTTATTTTAGCAATCACTCATTATCGCATAGGTATATTATGAAATATTTTTATATATTTACAACGTTAAAGAACATAAAATCTAAATTAATAAAAAATTTATAATAATATTGTTAACCTTTCTAAGTATGCAGTTGCAACAGAATAAAGTGCACGGTCGTAATATTTTAGGTAATATGACAATTTAGGTCACGAACTGTTTAAATATATAAATTATATCACAGTAAATCTTCTGATACCCAAATTATATAGAATTGAAGAATCCTCGCATGAAAACTATTGCTGTTTTGCGTCAACTATTTTACTATTAAACGTCAGAATCACAAATAATTCAAAAAAATTCTTACGGCTACAAAAAAACAAATTACACATTTTGTATTTTATTAATATTTTGTGTCGCCCATTCTAGCCCTTACTACGTTTTGTGTAATTCATACAATATTTGTAGGCTTTTATAAGATCAGGAATGTTTATAAAAGATATTGCAACCACATATCTTTTCATAACAACCCATAAATATTCCACAGGGTTGAAACTGGGGCTGTTATTTGTAACAAAAATATAGTTATCATGATATTGGTAAAATAAAGATAATAATCAAAAAATTTATATACGAAAATATCACGTACAGTTCTAGCCTTATGGCACGGTGTATTATCTTGTAGGAAACACCATTCCTGAGGTCTAGGACGACAAACAGTACTTTAAGATATTATATTTGTTAAAGAAAACTCAACAGAATTTGATAGAAAACATTAAACTAAAGCGTTTTAGATATAGAATATTGTTGTATATTGATTAGTTTAGCTAATAATTGATTTTAAAGTTTGCTATTTTCGTTCAATATTTGCCTCTGTCACCCTTCCATGTAGATTTAAATTTATTTACGGTTCAGACTGGGAGTGGGAAACAAACACCGGAGAAGCAGTAGCATTTGCATCATGGTAGCGTTAACATCGAATTAAAATCACTGTTTTAGGGCTTATTGTCTTAAATTTGCCAAAAAAAGAGAGATTTACCTTCTCCTTTTTTTTAGTAGCATCTTTGTCGAGTTAGAAGGCCCCCAAAGATATTATTAATTCGAACAGCGTTAGTTAAAACGTCTTAGAACCTTCTGGAGCGGATTTTGACAACTCAACTACGTCTGATTAGGAATCATCATCAATAAATCAATTTAAAACCTTAAATTCACATGTTTGACCGAGTACGGGCTAGTGACACAAAGCAAAGCTCCTGCAGTGGTACTTCATAATATTACTCGTTCCCGCTCTTACTCCTTTGGGATGAGCGGGGCTGACTAACTAGAGGCAACCAAAAATATATTGTTGCATGCAATTAACACCTCCAAAACAGCTTCTTCATGTAACATTTATTATTTTTGAAAATATAAACTCTATTTGCAATTGTTTATAAATTTTTTGTTTTATTATTGCTTTTTGGACCATTTTCTATCATTTACTCCTTCAGAACTTTTAAAAATTGGAGTGCTTATTGATGACCTACTCCCCTTTGTAAAAAGTTATACCATTACAAAGAAGATATTAAGTGATTATTAGTGGTTTGGATTATACGTTAAACCGTGGATCGTAAAAAACAAAGAAAAAAGCGCCACTTTTACGACCTACAAATCTTAAGATTAGACACTTAAGTCAAAAAAATTAAAACGATGTTATTTGTTGATTGTAAAGTTTTAGTTTTTTACGTAAGTTACTTCATGGTTGTTGACGGTACGTGCACTTGACGTAAAGACTAAAAACAAGGCTTACAATAGAAAGGCCAGCATTGTTTATCACTGATTTACATTTTTATTATTATAGTACGTAATCTTTACAAATAGAACTTCATCCAGTGAAAATCTAAAATCCCCCTAATTCAGCCAATTTGGAGAAAATAGATTTTAAAGAACGAATTCGTATAATTACTGTATAAATTCCATTTGGTATAGATTTGATTGGCTTTAATTCTGAGGACTTCTTTGATATAGTATAATACGTCGGCCAATCTCTCTAGGAGGAGGTTGCAGTATAAATCTTAAGTGCATAGTGCAACAACTGGATCCAAAAGATTCATCATTTGCTACGTTTATATAATTAAATTTCTCATTTTTTGTTGGAAGCTTCATTTCATCCAGTTTGCGTTCTCTACAGTGAAAGTGTAACACAGTTTGCTCAATCTTTGGACCACTATCTCGAATAACTCACCTTCCAGTTTCAATATGACGTAGATGATTATTTTTATTAAAAATTAAAAACAAAGATTGATTCGTCAAAACACGCCAAATGCTGCTAACACATGGTAAAATGACATCACAGTTGCTACTGTGATCCAAAGACTGAAAGCTGGAATTACATGACAAAACGGTTTGAATGCGGTTATAACCCACAGATTCTAAATGAAGTAGACTATTGCAGCAAAATTATTAATTTAAATAGACCTTAACGAGTGAGCGGTTTAGGTATGATGAAATTTACTTGTTATAGAAATTACGTTGTTCTAGTGTACTGATATAAGAAATTTTAATTCAACTCATACAATATCTTGCGATCGAGTTTATAAATTTCAGCTACCCTACTCAGCCTTTATATTGGATAAAGTGTAAATTGATATATATCAATTTAGATTATATATCAATTGATTGATATATCAATTGATATATATCAATTCAGCGGTAATGGAAAAGTTCCTCAAATCATTAAATTTTAAAAATTTTTAAAAAAGTTGATTTCCAATTTCAGTTTTTAAACGTACAGTTGAGGTGAAATTCAAACCACGATCATGCTTGGAGCACAAAGAAATGTAGCATCTTCTGGACCACAATTTCGAATAAAACATTTTTAATTTTGGTTCGTTACTCTTATCGGTTATTGCTCTGAAATAATTATTGTTATTGTAAATTTATATCTGATGAAACTGAAAGTAACGACAGAGTGCTAAAAACTTCAAATCGCTAGAAAATTTGGGCAAAGAAGAGAACGAAAGTGATAATAAAGTCATAGGATGTTTAATTTAATTGTTATTACAGTTTACAAATGCGTGAACAAGCAATGTTAATTTCATTGAAATTAATAACAATAAAAATACCGGTATTTATAAGTAAATAAAAAGAGGTGGGAGTTTCATCTGTTTAAATGTTTTACTGTGATTGGCTAAGTGAAAGTGAGTTTTATTTTAAATCAAGTGTATAATAAACAACAATCACATTGCACTTTAAGAATTTAAACATTGTTGGCTAAATTTAAGATAACACAAAAAGTTAACGAAGTTTTCTCATTTAGTTTTTTGTGAGATATAATAATAAACAAAATAATAAACAGTGAATGAACTTTTTTGCAATAGTGTAGTATTATTTTATTTCAAAAATATTTTTGTTTATTTTAACCAAAGATGAGAGACATTTGGAATAAAATTGTAAATAGGACCTATTCGGTTGTAAATAATGAGGAGAAAAAATATCCTTACGAGTGTTCGTCAAAAACGTCCGATACCACTAAAAACGGATTTTGCGATCAAAAAAGTTTTAAATGTAAGTTTTTTTATTTTACCCAAAAGATTTTATTTTTTAACATTTTTACCGGTATAAAAATTTTTCTTTAATTGAATTGTTATTAATAGGCTACAATAGTCAATGTTCAGTGAATAATTTTTATTTTATAATTTATTAGATTTAAATTGGAAAAAATGTAGGTCTGTTGTATAATTATTATAAAATTATTTTTATTATATTGAGAAAGTCCTGTAAGCCTTAAATGGCTCATTAATTAAGCTTCAAAACTCCAAATTTTTGTTTGTTTATTTTTGGTTTGTTATATTTTCCTAATAAAATAAAAAAAAAAGATAGCATCATTGCCGAATTTTTTTTTTTGATTTTGTTTCTGAAATAGATTTTGTAAATATCATTAAAATTTATTTTAATTAATAAATTACTATCTCTAAATATAATTAATGCAATAATCTCACAGTTCCACATTACCTGTAATTTTTGTTCAATATAAGTTATCATTAATTTCTAAAAACTAACCAAAAATAGTTCAGGGTTTTGCTTTTCAAAAATCATGTTAAATTTGAATAAACAGTTTAATTTGTCATTGGCGATATTTGATGTTGAATAGAAAAACGTGTCTGCAGGATCCACATAATATTATGCAAAGTTGGTAAAAATTATGATTACCTTGAAATTGTTTTATATATCTAATTTGAAATAAAATCACATTTCGATTCAGACACCCCAATATAATTGGGTTTGCTATTAAAATTGTGTAAGGTACAGTTTATTAAACAATTATACATTTCGAAACTAATTTTAGAAATTGTAACAAAAACCGTAAATCTGGACCAATGTGATTACGCGATAGTTCATGGCTATCTAAACAATAATAATTTTTGATAAAGTTATCGATGAAGATAACGAAAAATAGCTGAAAAGAATTTGTCTTAGTTCGTAATTAAAATATTTTAAGGTTTTATCTTGTGAAAATTATTGAAACGCAAGTAATTTATTTCAAATTTTTTTTTAATTATCTAAACCAGAAGCGCAAGATGCATTTACCTCTCGGTTAGATCATTACATGATGATACCTTTGGCTCTATATAACGCGGGGGGAGAGAGAATTTAAACATCCCCATGACATAATTAATTGTAAAATATTATTATTAATATTAAAAAAATACTTATATTATTATTATTATCATAATTATAATTGTGTTTCTACATAATTTTCTCTCATTCACCCCCATGGCCGATGTCTAGCTACGGCTTGGTGATACTCATACCCATAAAATACATAATCTTATATTTCTATATTGCACCTACACAATATTGTTTTTTATTAACAATGTAGTTGAATAATTTATTATATTGCAACAATATAACATATTTCTGAAATTATGCATATTTACCGACCTGGAGAGACAAATTAAAAATGTATTTAACAGATAAGCAATGCGTAATAAATAACAACTAATTTATCATTTGTATGTTTTTATAGAAAATTCATTATTCTAATTAATCATAATTAGTTATAAGTGTATATTAAATATATTTAAAATATTGAAATATGAATAATTATTATTAGTACAGTACATTAATTACATGAAAAATACGTAAAATATGCTAAGTTACGTCAATCGACAGCTTAAAATTTTTTTCAATATAATACCTATGTACATACATAGTACATTGTTATTTTGGAATCATTACACAGTTTGTTTGTCATTTTCAAAATTGTTAATTAATTCATAAAATGAGTGCTGATAAATTTAGGGATAAAAAGATGGATCTATTTTAAAAGCAAAATCTCTCCTTTTTATGCTAAAAAAGATTACGGCAGTTGTGCGGCCTAAAGGCCGCACTGACAAATTTAGATTGGGAATAAATGAGCTACATCCATTACCACAACCGTGGAGTGATGTAATCTCTGGTTAAGTTACAGAGCGGAAATTCTGAGTTCAAATTGCGGACTTCGCAGAATTTATGGCTGTGTCTTCCAATGGGTATCTACACGCTGGCGCTGTGGTGAAATCAAATATTTGTGTTGACGTCATTACCGTAAATACGGCTGCGTTACACATAGAAGTTTCCAAGACAGCCTTGACAGCCAAGACAGCATTTAATTTTATGAATAAGCGCAGATAACCTGAAAAATTATTTTACCATCTCAGAAAATTTTTATTTATTTAGTACATAACAAGGTGGATACATAACATACTTTTCTGACAGTTTAAGAAAAAACAAGTTGAAAATTTTTGGGATTTTGCCTGACTTTTTTTAGAACACTTATAATAAGTGTTTAGCATTTTTCCACACCCAAATTTTATTGCCAGGTCTTGCTTAGGATGATCATAACAAATTCCACTTTTTCAATATTTTCTTATACCATTACGAGGTTTTTGCATTATTGTTCCACTTATCAATTTCAATTATAATTGTCGCTAACGGCAAACCATTAATAGATAAAAAATATTTAATGATTCATTTGAGAATCGTAAAGTTAACTTATCTTAATTTGTATTGTTAAAGCATTTGCACGTTATAAATTGAAATTTCAGGCTTTAAAGAAAAGAAGAAATTTATTATTGTTCGAATTTTCTTCATTTCCTTTTTTTAAACGGAAGGTCAACTATAACACGTTTTTATGAAATTCAAATTTCATTTTAAACTACTTTTATTCCTTTTTTTAATTTACAGTAAATAATTTGACACTGCTTCTTATTTATAAGCATAAAAAACGACTTCCGGATGAGTTGCATTTAATTTTCCAAATTTTTGGAATCTAAATTCTTAATTTAACTGGAGCCTCTTTTTCTCCAAAAAGTATCAGAATGGAGAAACAGAACGACCAAGAGTGTGTAAAATAAAATCATAAGAGCAAACTTACCAAGATCACGCCTGATTATGGGATGAATCTAATCTCTGGAGAGGAAATGTTGCTAATCTTAAAAGAAAGAAAATTTGTCTCCAACCATACAAAAAGTAGGAATTTTCAGTTTCGTATTTACTTAAGAAAGTAATATTTTACAGGGGCAATCCAGAAAGTCAATTCTATCTAAATCACCCTCAATCGAATTTTCACAAGTTATTCTTTTTTATTGAAGATGACACACTTCCTTGCTTCATAAAACTTGATTTTATCCGTTCGACTACTTTTTTTGCATCTTGCGGTAGCGTAAGACTTCATTGACTAAACCCTCCCCCACACACCTTAATCGCAAAGCAATCGCCGTCAAGCATTATTTTTGCGGCTATGGTTGTTGTCATAAAATTCCGGAGTAATCATTGACATTGAAGCTCTGAAGACCTCTCTGTTCTTAGTTTTAAACTCATATTGGCTTTTTCCTTAGCTTCTTCCGTGAAATCTGTTACCATAGCTTTTTCCCAAAAAATTTTGCTTAGTTTTTGATGCTGGATCGCATTTATGGGACTTGCATGGTGACACACTTTGCAACAATCCCATATTACACTTCCATAACTCGTGGCCCACAACGGTTACATGTGACAATTTAAAGCTTTGAGGTGCTCAACAGAGTCCCTTCTCTCCTCAAGTCTAATTCGATTGCTGCCACCTGTGTATCCTCTTGCGTAGTTCTCAAAAAACTGAAAGTCCTCTTTCCTCAATTACATTTAAAATGCTATTCTTAATGCTTGATTGATTCACACTAGGATCAAAGTCTTTGATCTGTACTCGAATCTTTTCATGAGATCTTTCAATTGTAAGTTTTTAGTGACATCGCCTAACCTATTTTTAAACCGTTTAGGGTTCCGTCCCTCATGTTCAGTCTTGAAAGGCACATCTCGTAACCAAGTTTTCTTAATTCTGCTGACAGCCCCCTTTCACACCTCCAAGTAGGAAAAACTCCGGTTTGTTTTCAACCGGAGTTTTTGTTCATCTTTGCTACGTTTCCCTTTTTACTGCCCCCCTTCAAGAGTTAAACTTTGGATCGCCTGCACATCGCCTTTGGAATCTCTCTTTTTAGCAATTGTAAAGAGCACTTCTACTTTTTCCTGATTTAACTGTAAGGCTACTTCCAGAGTTCAAATATTTCAATGCAAAGATCGGAGAGGGTTAACCGGATCGGAGAGGAAACGCAGACTAAGTTAGAAGTTTGAGTCGCCAGCTTTCCACCTTTTTGTTGTAGTTTGCTAATTAGAGAAGACTGAAGCATAAAAACTTCTTTTTTTAATGGGGAGTTATCAATTTCTAAAACTTTAATCTTTTGCCTCTAGGGCCTTGCTCCTTGCATTAGATTTACATACATAGGCCTAGTGCTAAAGATTCTTGTCTTGTCCTTTCTCCATATCTTTCACGGTTTTACAATCTAACCTAACCTATGTACTAGCAGTGCTAGATAACTACCTTTATTGAGATATCCAGCTAAGACAGACGCCGTCTAGCGGTGAACTTCAGCTAGAGGCACATCTTTTAATTTTAATATTCAACTTTATAATTACAAAATATTAAAATTTAGTTTTGTAACTCGTTTTATATAATATATATATATATCAATTCTATTTAAAATTTGAAAATCCTTTAATGTCTCCAGGTGTAGTTGAATTTCCGCCACGGTGGCGCTGCAATCTTAACATTAGTTAGTTAGTATTAGTTAGATTACCTGCACTTTGAGGTTAATCTATAGTTAAATTTTTAATGTGATTTCCTAATATTCAATTTGTGATTAACTTACAATAAATTATCAAAAAACAATTTTTTTAATTATTAAAAAATATTAATATTAAAAAATCCATTTTGATGGATTAAATAATAGTTAATTAGTCTCTAAGAGTTAACTAACAATATTGAAAAACCCGACGTTAGTCTGGTAAATGTAATATCGTAAAGCAATCGTTTGTTCGATCATTGGCGATTATTTCAAAATTTAACAAATTTAAATAACCGTTACTCCTACAATTTTGTAGTCGACGACGACTTGCAAGGTTTTCTGGATTAACACTAGATACATAATATTATTATTATTTATTCCTTAAACTACATTAACCAGTTGTAAATAATAGGTACCTATATTTAATAATTAAATTAAATCGTTAACTTCTTAATTTATTTTAGCCTACAGGCATATAATTAATAATTAATATGTAGTATTTTACATAAAACTTACCTAAGTATCTCTAAAGGTTTTTAACCCACGGTTGAATGGACCCATTATTTAATTAAAAAAACTTTTTAAGTAAAACATTTAATACCTTCTTCAATATTTTTTCTAAAAATTTGAAATCTGATTCTATAAAGCACAACAGAGAGCGGTACAAAGTGATACATAGAAATAATTATTACCAAATTAATTTATACTCAACTTAACAGTATTATCTAACAACAATAACTACAAACAATTAAGAAACACTTTTTAAATTTCCTTATTTTTTTTAACTGTTATTGCTCTCAAAAATCAGTTCCTGTATGACTATTACTGTAAGGTTGTAATTTTTTTTTATTTTACTTTGTATTTTTTTTCCTTATTTTTCAGTGACCAAGTAAAGGCAACTTAGATTTATTACAGCGGTTTAAATGTTATTATATTGTGATTTACATATTAATTAGTTGCTTATAGACATTTTTATTAATTCTAATTACATTTCTTCTCTTAATACGCATTAGCTGCATAATATTTCTTTGTTTTATAACAAAGTAACTTAAAATGATAGTGTGTAAGAATTAATTACATGATTATTAAACATCAATTTAAAGACGACACTTAAATTTTAATTTAGAAGATTCCTCAGATCTTCAAGTTGTTTTGTTTTTTTAATTTTGTTCAAAGCAAAATTGTAACTATTTGTTTTTAATGTCAATTTATTTAAAGTAATTTCATAACTGCACACGCAAGATTGGGAAAATTATGAATTTTTATCTAATGAAACCGAATCATATCGCTTTGTATTTAGATGGCAATTCCTTAAACGAATTTAGATCCTTTGTTATTGGTTGTAATGCGTTATAATGATATTGGCTTAATAATTATAGAATATCACAATTATTCCAATTGTTACATAACAAGCATTGTTTTACTAATGATTTTTAAAAAATTTTAAAAATGGTTGAGTTGATTTATATATGAGGTTAAAAATCAATTGACTTCAATTTTATGTTGATATTGCGAAAATAATTTTATACAATTTTATAATGTTGTCCCAATATAGATAATCGACGTTGAACCAATATTGAGATTCCATAGAATTTCAATATAAGGCTCTATTGTTGAAACTACATCATACCAGTGCTGAATATTTTAATATTGTTCCAATATAGAAAATCAATATTGCACCAATATTGAGATTACATTTCTAACATTTCAAACATAAAATGATGTTTAACATCATTTTCAGCCAATATTGTACAAATGTATAATATTAATCCAATATGGCACGAATATTATGTGCTGCATATTCAGGTTTAATTCGTACATTTATTGCTAACCTAAAAATAGTTCCGAATATAAAAAAATTTTAAAAAATTATTGAAAACACAATGTTATAATTATCACTTTATTTTATTGACCTACCAAACCCTCGACTATAATAATTTTAAGTTTGTTGTGATAGCGAATAAGATATACTTTTATATAACTTTTATACAACAATTATAATAACTTAAGACTCAATATTGAATTTGCGTGTACCAGAAAAATTGTTGAATCATCTCATAATTTAACTGCGCCATTCTTTATTTACATATCAAAAAAAAATTTAATTGAGATTACAGTACTGTACTGCGCATCTATAGATTTTTTTTAAATTTGGGAAACTTTATCTTGCTATATTATTTTTTTTATTTATAAATTAATGTATTTTGAAATATGTATGTATATTACTGAAAGCAAGTCGTAGTTTCACTTTACAAACATAGCACTAATTGCCCGATAATGGAGTAACCTTTAAATGGTTAATCCTCAGAAAAATATTTATAAAAATTACAAAGACAAATACATCAGTCACTACCAGGGATTTCCTTCTGTAATTCACAGATGAGATGTATGTAGGTACATCAGAATTCTTGGATGTGGTCTTTTCAATTTTAAAAAATGATTAACCCTGAAACTTGTTTATTACAAAATAATAAAATTTAAAGTATTTGTAATTTTCCTACTCATACAAGTACTACTCATACATTATTGAGTATTGACACTGAAAAGTTTGAATCCTTGGAAGTGCAAAAACTAAATGACCCGTGTATAACGCTTTTTGTGGTTTTCAAGGTTTCATTTTGATTTAAACGGTTTTTCGTTTAAATGATCACAATAAATTATAATTCTTTAATTTTATTTTTATATTTTTTCCAGGTGTCATCACAATTTCAATTTTGGGTTTGATCATCTTCGGAAGCGGAATCCTTGTTTTATTTTTCCAACCCTACGACATGATGTTTCGATGGGTAAGAAAAATATACTTACTTAGTAGATAATATAATTTAATGTTTTTTTTTTTTATATATTAAATACGATTTAACCTTAACCTTAGTCCATAAAATGTAAGATTATGCAATTAATATAACACTTAAAGTAATTATTATCACAATCATAGTATCGAGTAGATGTTATTATGCAAATAATTTAATAAAAACTTTAATTTAATTTACCCGTGCAGATAAAAAATATTGTCGTCTATTTCTAAAACTCGTGCATTCCTCATGGGCGTCTGGTTTTTTTCCATGGAACGAGGACTCGAAGTTTAAAAAATTACAAAACAAGGCATTAAAGTGCCACTTTTCATCACGATGAGAAAGTTTATTTACACAGGGGTGTAAACAACTGGGGGTAAAAATTACCCGACTGATGAAAAGTTACTTAAGTTTCTCTCCTAGTAGCTTACTTAAAAATTACATTTCTCATTTTCAATTGTAAATTTTGTTGTTCACTTTCGTTTTTTTATTTACGTTTAGCCAGAAGGTCGGAAACGTGGGTTGCTGGAAAAGTTTCCGGAATCTAGTATTTCTAATGGTGTCAATTTTTTTTAACTCTCATATTCGTAAAATTTTACATTTTTTTTTTTTTATATTTAATTCAGTTGAAAGTTTTGTTTATACAACATTTTAAAAAAGTGATTATGCCAAAAATGGAACTATTATTTGAGCTATTATTATTTATTATTTTAAATTTGAGCCAAACCTGAAAGTTTCTTGGCCAAAAACTTCAAATTGCCAACTATATACAGAGAGAATCAAAATATTTGAGACTTTTGGTGCCAACAGCAATAAAGTGTAAAAGCCGTTGTGGGCGTTCTGCCAAAAAATTGGAAAATTTTTGTTTTTTTAAGTGTCAACAGTTTTAATTAGTATTTTGTAACAATATTTTAGGTAGCTGTCGTTGTATAACTGACGAAAGTGAGTAAATTTGCTTGAATGTAATGTACTTTGGGTCTGCACCTTTATAGTCCACGTTCTTTTGGACGCGTCCATTTGTCCGAAACCGTGGAGAAAGTAATCATCTTAACATTAGAGTTCCGTGCATGATCCTCTTTCGAGGATGGATTCTAGCAGGGTCTACTAGTTTAATCCTGGTTGGTGTTTATATTCTGGGTTAAATATTCTGGGTAGAGATCTTTGATTTAAACTTTTATAAATTACACGCAGGAAGAGCTTTCTAGTAAATTATTATATTAGATAGATTAAATAAATAGTAAAAAATGAATTATATAAAGAAATATAAAGAATTGATATCTACATTTTTTCTAAAATTCTATAAAAATGGTATTATAAAAGTCAATAGGCACTTCACTTAAAAAAATTATAAATTGTGTTTTTTAACATAATGTAAAAATTTTGCAAATGGATCATTTCACCATAGAAAAATGCAAAATAATCCCCAATGTAGGGTAAAATGATCTTGAGTAACTTTATAAGCAGAGATACGGAGGAGGTAGAACAAAAAATTTTAACAATTTTTGATCCAAATTTAAAATAAAGAGACTAGCAAAATTAATAATAAATTAATAATTGAATATAACATAATCATTAATTAAATACATAAATCAAACTGAATCGCAAGTTGTTATAACAAAATTTTTTTTTTCAGAAATGTGTCTTTGCAGACGGAGGTGAAGTTTATGAACTTTGGAAAAAACCTCCAGTAGAACTTTACTTAAAAGTGTATTTGTTTAATGTTACTAACAGCGATGCATTTTTAAGTGGTAAAGAAAAACTGAAAGTGGAAGAAGTTGGCCCTTACGTTTATCGGTAAGTAAATAATATTCACGGTTATTTATTAATCACACAAAACAAAATAAACAATAATTAAGTACTTTTTTATTTTGAATTTCATCCTTTTAACGCACTAAGCAATAAATTCTAAATAAAACTCATACAAATTATAGCAATAATAATATGATGAAACATAAATTATTATACCAACGATGCAAATGCCATTATTTGTAACTAATTAATTATAGTGCCCATAATGTAGATCAACCTTTCCCAAACTTTTGCAAGCGCGGACCGGTGCTTGCACATTTTTTCGCGGCCTACTATTTTATAATTATGTGTACTCAAACGTTTAGGAAATAATAACGCACGGCCTTTTTTAATAAGCAGACCGGTAATTTGTTTTTGCAAACCAACAGTGTGAATTACACTTTGGGAAAGGCTGAGATAATTGCAGTAATTAATTAAAAGTATTTCTATTACTACTTTATTTAGTAACAAAATTGAAGGCCTCTCCTAGAATAAAAATCAAATTTGTGTAATACTGTCAATATTATCGCGATATTTATACCTCAGGGTTCCCGATAATAGAAGAAGTACCTACTCATATTAGTAATTTAGAGACGTCTTTTAGGATATAATGTCAATGTTAAGTCACTCTTCATTTAGTGAAAAAATTTGGTATACAGTGTGTTCACGAAAAGTGGTAACAGTGAATAATTCTTAAATATTACTAGATACAAACAAAAGTTTAAATAGTTTTTTATTCAACTCCAAATTTTCTATTGGAAACTGTCAAAGTATATTTTTTTATACTTCAAATTCAACCGGAAGTAAACATACAATTTTTTTTTCAAATGGCAACATGTCTTTTTTTAATCTCTTTTTTTCGGTGTCGTGTTGTTTTGTTTTTCATGGCACTCTACATACCTATGTGTAAATAATCAGTAAATTATTATTGTTTGTTTAAATGTTGTGTTTTCTCAAATTTTTTCTTATGTAACCTTATAAAAATTTTATATGTATTTATAGAGAAAAAATTGCAGATTACAAAAATGTAAAAAAAGAAGATATGTTGCCATTTGAAAAAAAAATTGTATGTTTACTTCCGGTTGAATTTGAAGTATAAAAAAAATATACTTTGACAGTTTCCAATAGAAAATTTGGAGTTGAATAAAAAACTATTTAAACTTTTTTTTGTATCTAGTAATATTTAAGAATTATTCACTGTTACCATTTTTCGTGAACACACTGTATGTATATTAATGTTTCAAATTTACTATATGGAATAAATATTAGAAAATATTGTCATCTTGCATTTTGATCACGTTTGCATCTCCTAGAATTTGGAATAATTTTATAATTAAAAAATTTTATAAGCAAAAGAAAAATTTACTTCCATGTCGCTTCATTTTCAAGTTTGGTTCAACTTTAGCTAAAATATAAAACCCATTGTGTCTTTAAAAAAATTATTTTTTGCCAACATCCTGTTCGGGAAGAGAAAATATTCATTTTATTTTTATCGCATCGACCTGTGACAGTGGCAAATTTACGTAGATACATCAAATTGTCAATTTATTTAGTGGCGTTTCTATGCGAAGTTATAAATTATGATTTTTGAAAAAAAATATTTAGTTTTTGCTATCTTTTTTTCATGTGAGTGTCGGGAGATATTCAACATTAAATTTCCACTTATATGTGCACCAGAGGCACTAGTTGGTTGAAAACTACATTTCTTGATTCAATCGTTACAGTAGCTAAATGTTGATTTTTTTTGAAGAAATAATTCACGTAAATTTATTCTTTTGCTTTATTAAGGTTACGTACAGTTTTAATAAAAGTTTTTTTTTTATATTGTAGAGGATCCATACTCATTGTATATGCTATAGTTTGTTTGTTTAGATAATCAAAATAACACAAATAAAAACATTAATTATCTATTTCGGTTCATCGAACAGAAAAGTTTAATTTTGTTTTCAGTTCCCACATGCAATATTATTTAACACCTAATCATATGTTATTTAACATTTTAATGAATTCAAATATAATTTGTTTAAAATAAAAAGTACCTGAATTACTAAATGGAACTTTTTAAATAAAAAATTGAAATTTTTAATTAAAATAATTTTAAATTTATTATGTCATAATATCTGTAGGTATAAATAACTCGGAATTTTTATAGAAAAATTATTATTATTTATTACCTCAGTTGTTTACCTATTTATACAATATTTTGGAATTGGTCGTTTCCGTATCTTTTTTTATCATTTTTTGCCTATTATAAGATAAGGTCAAATTTTTAATAAAAACATTTCTAGGGAATATTTAAGTCATGAAAATGTGACGTTCAATGATAATGGTACCTTATCAGCAACGCCTTTTCACCCACTTGTATGGGTGCCCGAATTATCGGAAGGACATGAAGAAGGCGATCAACTAATTCTGCCCAATATTGCCTTACTGGTAAGTTTTAAAAATATAATTGTGATATTTAAAAATTAGGTTTTACCTTCACATTAAACTTTATTTTATGAGGATGCAAGGCTAACAGATATAAAAATTTCTCAATCAAACACAATCAATGTCAATTTCTTCATAAAGTGTATAAAATGTGTTCCTTTTTTTTCTTCTTTTTTTATATGTCAGGTTATTTGCTTGAGTAAAATTTTCCGAAACTTCAACTGACGTTGCAAGGAAAGGTTGTAACTGAAAATACTTGTATGATCACTTATATATCGTAATAATATAATAATATAATTTGTTATATATTACCAACTTTGTTATCAGTCAGGGTGATATCAATTAGAATTGAATGTTTGATTAGTCTATAAATATCATTATTATAAAAAAATTTAAATATATTAAAAGTTAATGTTAACTTAATGTTAACGTGCTAATATTTAAATGTTAATATTATAATGCATGTAACTTGTTATTTATTATTAGGTACTACTATTATTTATTTAATTAATTAATTTAATTTCTTTTATTTTATAAAAATATAATTTTCACAAGTTAAAAAATCTAAAGAACTAAATATGTTATATTTATACTAGCTGGAAACCCCGTCCACGGACGGGTAGCTAACCGGTGGATTTTTTTAGCGGTATTAATTTAAAAAATATCGTTTTTTAACAATAACCTAGTCTTGACTGGTGGATCTCTCTTTTGCTGATGATAATTTAATACATTTATTGAAAATGTAAAAGTCAAATATTAGTTTTGTTGGATGAATGAGCATTAGATCAAAGATGTTTTGCTAAATTTTTACATTTTGAGATAAAATAGGCTATAAGTCATTTTATGTTTTTTCCTTATTTTTACCCTCCAAGCTTCAACCCCTTCTCTGATTTTAAAGTCACAAATCGAATAATACAAAATTAAAATAGATTAATCTCCAAGATTTTTGATTTTCTGTTAATGTGAATCTTGTAAACGACTTTAGATATTAAAAAAATTTTTGATATTCAAAATTTTACCGAATATGTAAGTCTAGAATCCAGGTTGGAAATTTTTAGACCTTAACGACCTAAAGGTTTCAATTTTTGTTAGATTTTTTAAAAAATGTGTGCTCTAGCATACTGACAAATTTCAGTTTGAATTAAAAAAATTCAAAATTACCAAAAATGGAATGGTACGAAAAAGATGTTAAAAATTCTAATCATTTCGCATAGCAAAAGATATTCTAATATTCTTTTTACACGACGACTTAATTCTTTTCTCAATGTTGTTACAGTAACGGTCTGATCTTATGCAATTTAAAGAGAGTAAAGACTGCAATATTATAATTTCATCGTAAAAAACCAAGTGGTCAATGCATTTAACGTTAATTTCTATGATTGGTTAAGTTGTAATAATTTAAATTCTGAAACGCAAATTTAAAAAAATTTGCGAACCCAATTTAATACCTACGAGTACTGATGATGGTAATTAAGCAAATATTTCTATCAAGGTAATGGTTTTGTTACTGTAGTACCTACGCAAATCTTCATAATTGATGCTATTTTGTATTTTATGAAGTGTTAATACATTTTTGTCTTCTTTATATTGTCAAGAAAATATCAAAATGTTAGCAATTTATTTGCAAATTTTAAGCAAGGTCACTTATTTAAAGATCAGCAGTAATTATTTATAATTTAAGAAATGTGGTAAGGTAATCACATAAAAATTATTTAAATAAAATTTTACCATGCTTGTAACTCCTATAAAATTATGGTAATTTTTCAGTAAAAATGTTCAATCTATTGCAAAACTATTGACCTGCTGCGCTACATTATTGATTTTTTGATTTATAATTGGGTTACGATATGATTTATTTATGTCGTTCTTTCATTCAAAATCTTTTAACTATGATTTATATTTTTTAGTCCAGATTTGGAGCAACTGCAAGACATAGATTTTTCTTCTTTGAATGCTTTTAATTTTTTTCGCTGGTAATATTCCAACACCTTCGGCTTGCAATCCGGGATTCCGGTTATTGAGTAATTTAAATTAACCTTAACATACAAAATTATTTGGTAAATTATGCAGAAAGAAAATTTACAACATATAAATCGGTAACTTGTATACGGGGATGGAAAATTTTAATTAAATTTTATATTTATGCACTTCTAGTATGAATTTTAAAGTCAACGAAGCGAATGCGTACAGTTAATTAGTTAAAATTTAATATATGTAGGAATAAAATATATATCAAATATGAATATATGGGAGAGCATTTAAAAAATAATCCTATATTAAATTAAATACTTTTATGAGGTAATACCGATAAACGGACCCGTCTCTGTACCCTCCGGACCCCCAGGTGTCATACCTATCTTTTCATTCTAGTTGTCCTACAATAGGGTACTTCAGCCTTACGTATGTTACTATGGGATCTTATGAAAAAATGCGATTCGATTTGCGTTGTTTGCAAAACTTGAAATTACTTCACTTCGTTTTTGATACAAAATGTGACGTGAACAGCCACAATACATTTTTAAGGATCAAATATTGACTATATCGGACGAAAAAGTTCACTACAAAATTGATGTAAATTTCCACCTAACCTAACCTCCGCTCATTAGACCATGGTTGAATTTAAAACCAAAATTGATAATCACATAGTCAAAAAAATGCAGTAATTTAAGAGCTATTAAATTAGTTAATTTTATAATTAGTTTTTGATGTAAACAAAAATAATTACTCAACCGTAAACAATAACTTTAAATAATCAAAATTGTTAATGGATTTTAATATACTCATAATTCATAAATTAACAATATAAATAACAGTCATGGCTTTAAAGTTAAAATTGAAAACAAAGGCGGTGGCGCCTCTGACGGCTCTCATATACCAAATTAATGCAACTAATATAATGTATTGTTCCGTTTTACCTTTTAAATTAAACTTGGTCAAATTTCTTGATACTAATAATTGAATTAAATTAAATTATTTTATCTATCAGAATTAAGTTATTATTTGGGTTAATGAATTGCCGTCATTAACATAAAAACCAGGGTTACAGGCGCGTCTGGAGGTCAGTCTAGCAAACTACCTATCGGACGTTAAACAATTTATATGCTCACAGATTCAGCACTGCCAAGGAAACGACGCAGATGCTGGAAATAACAAGCCGTAGGCTTAAATTAAGAGGAAAAAGAAGAAATTTTTATTTGTCTACGTAACAATTAGCCACCTTCTTCAATAGTATCAATTGCCCAAACCTAAACTCACATTTTAGGTAGCTGAAGTATAAAATAAAGCACGAACATAATCGGAATAGTCTTAAAAATGTTGTGTTTCCTCGAAGAATTTTCAATGTAAATTTCAAAAAATTGAAGGCATCCCTCAGTTTAGAATTTATAAGTACTTGTTTTTATTACTGCTAAACCAATTTTTAAGCAAATCTGCAAATTGTATCTTGATTTGGATGTTCTGACGCAAATATAGACAAATACAGACATAATCGAAAAAGTAGCAAAAATTATATCTTTTGGTGTGAGGACGCTAAACTAACCCTAAATGTTTCATTTTAATATTATCTATCAGTTTTCGTTTAGTTTTTATAAATAACCATAATATAATAATATCTTCTGGGCTAATTTAACTTGATCAAATCTACTAATATATCAGAATAAAAAAAACAAAACAAAAATTCAACATCGAATCCTGAAGACGATTCTAATTGTGGCCATTTTTATTACCATTTTTTGCAAGAACTAAAAATTGATATCTACCTGAACCTATTCTTAACTATAAATCTTTGCTATTTTAACTAGAAGGTCAACTAAATCGCTTTAAAAATTTTGTATTTTTAAATTCAAATTTTTAAACATATTTTTATCGAATAAAAAATATGGTTAGAATCTGTCAGGAGGATATGACAGAAAATTCTTATAATTTGATTTAAAAAATATTTAATAACTTTTTCAGAATTTTAAAATCCCCCCTACCCAGGAACAAAATTTCCTAAATTCATATAACATCATATGTACTATTTCTGGTAGGTACCTACACTGATGCATTGTTTACTTTTCATTGTATAAGTCCATTAAATTTGAAACTTTGTTAGACTTTTCAACGATTAGTAAACACGTTTTATTAATTGATGGCGCATCTTCTAGCCAGGGGCGTTCTCGTCGTTAATTTTTACTAGGAAAAATGTAAAAAAAATACATTGTTGTTTACTTATGAGACTAGAGCCATACACACATTTTAAACTTTTAGCTAAATTTTATACTTGACGATTAATCTTTTATTGATCTATTAGAAGATAAATTAAGTAATTCCTCATGTAACAAAAATTTCAAGGACTCTGAAATCAACTTTCATTTTCTGTATGTAATTATCGGATATGTTCAGACAAAAAAACTTGCAAAAATTATCGATGAACTAAAAGTAAACATTCGTCTTAAATTTTCATTCATAAATATTATAAGATTACATAACTTACAATTTACTATAGCAAAACTTGTTTTTCTTATCAAGTTCACTGCTGTTTTTAATATTAGTGTTTTCTAACTCATTTTCAAATTTTAATAAATTAACATGGCTTTTTGTGATTGCAGTGGTTGCTTATCCTATTATTATAACGTTGTACTTCCCCGAAGATACAAAATATGATTAAATTCTTCAAGCTACCTTTTAGATAAAATGCAAAATAATTAAATTAAAGTATCATTTAGAGCAGACATCCTGATTACCTTTTCGGTGTGTCAACCCTTCATCTGAACTTGCTTTCCAATTGCAATTTGTAGCACACGATCGTTAAAAATCTCAATGCTTCTTCAGTAACGCTACTTGAATTTCATTACCTTAAATGAGATCAAATTGGTTGCATTAAGTGCATTTTCCTTGTTAATATTAGAGAGCTGGGCAAACAAAGTCATTGTGCATTTTCAATTAAGAGCACATTTTTCCATTGTACCTTGCTCTGACTGTCAAGTGAATGAGATCACAGATGCAAAACCACGAAATTATGATTGCAATATAATTGATGATATAATTAAAAGTAATTAAAGAAATCAAAAATGGGTTAATAGTAGAATTGAAAATTGTTTTCCTTCAGTAATTTTATGTTCCCCATTAAAAAGTAAAAAACTGAAACATTACCTACTCGAATTACAAATTGTGCAAGAAATTTTGTTAATAAAACTTAATTGCAATTGAAAATCTCACGTTTATTGATGAAATCAACTTAATCAAATATATTTCAAAAATGATTTATTTCAACGAATCGTTGCACATATAGGTAATCGATTATCTTGACATTTACCACATTTACTTGACTATTATCATTTAAAAAATTATTTTATTTCGAAATTTCAATATACAAGACAATTACCTTTATTAGAAATCTCAAAATAATGGGATAAAAACTAAAATTAATAGCATTGACAAGCAATGGCTTCTAAATTACTTAATTTCCAACAGAAATTCAATAACAAAAAATCGTTCAAACACAAATATTTTTGGTTATCAAATCATATACATTGAAGGAGTAAGACAGAAGAAAATCGACGCTTTTTTTGTGTCTCATGGACTGCCAGCTTCGGGATTCTAGATTTGCTGATGAGGGTAAAATAAACTCACACGCACTTATTTCCGGTTTTCAGTTCCTGACACTCCTCAAACCATCTCACCTATAGAATGAACTTGCTGGATCTTGGCAGACAGAGCGTCACTGATTCTGGCCATATCAAGCCAGAAGTTCCCCAAAACGAATCCTCTTATTGAAGTTAACACCGTAGAGTAATCTCTGTAATTGTCTGCAAATTAGTTCTGGATAGCTTCGGTTAGTATCTCGCATATTTTCTCAAAAGAAATTTTGAGTGCTATTTCTTGTACCCACCCCCAAGTATACAGTTTAAGTACCAGACAAGCTACTGATTACAAAGAATGAAGAAGAGAAGAAGGAGAAATTGAAGACATGACCTGTTCTTTAATAATATGAAGAAAACATGTCAACCTTCTTATGTTGACTGACACCGGACAAGCCACTAAACCCAGGGGTCGGCAACCTTTTGTACCATAACTGTAAGATCTATCAGGCAAAGGGAAGTAGTAATCAAAAATGCAAATGATGGAAAAATTTAATAAAAAGTTACTGGTGCTGATACCAGACAAGCTACTAATCACGAAGAATGAAGAAAAGAAGAAAGAGAAATTGAAAACGTGACCTTTTCTTTAACGATAGGAGGCAAAATCCGTCAGCCTTCTTATGTTGACTGACACCGGACAAGCCACTAAACCCAGAGGTCAACAACCTTTTGTAACCATCACTGTATGATCTATCAGACAAAAAAAAGTACCTAATCAAAAATGCAAATAAAGGCAAAATTTAATAAAAAGTTACTGGTGCTTATACCAGACGGGCTACTGATCACGAAGAATGAAGAAGAGATGAAGGAGAAATTGAAGACATGACCTGTTATTTAACAATATGAAGTAAAACCTGTCGGCCTTCTTATGTTGACTGACACCGGACAAGCCACTAAACCAGGGGTCGGCAACCTTTTGTTATAAGAGGGCGGCCCAATATTAGTGCGGGCGGCACTTCTTGGAAAATTTACTCAAAAGAGCTATGTTTTTAAACATTTGCGCAAATCTAATAAAAACAGCTTATTTAAAAAAAGAAAAGCGTCTTGTGGACCGATCACGAAGAGTGAAGAAGAAGAGAACAAGAGAAGAAGGTGAAATTAAAGTCATGATCTGTTCCAATCCATATAACCTGCTTTACTTTATTTTTACTACCAACTTGAAAAAAAGTGGTAAATCCCTTAAAAAATAATAAAAGCTACCATGCGTGAAAATTACAAAACTTAATATTATGTAATTAATAAATTTTATTTTTAGACCATATTTAACATTTATAATTAGATAATGTAATAGCGAAACGATTCAAGTATTATAATTTTTATTAAATAATTGATGTCCATTTCAACTAATTTTAAAGTTGTAAATGTAGCTGAAAGACTATCAACATCCTATAATTAAAATATAAATTACTTAAAAAAAACTATAAATTACAAATTAAGATTTTCTGACCTCGATGTTGTGAATGTAATTTTGCCGTTTTCAATAATAATGTAATTTTGCTTATTCAACTAAAGTGCCAAAATGTAACAGCGAAAAACTAAAATTTGTTTCAATTTCATCAAGTCAAAGATATTTCAGATTTATTAGCCATCATCAGTACCATATACACATGAATGGTAAACGTTCCAATAGTGCAAATCGTTTTACAAATTTCTGTCAGTGAATAAAAGAGGAATCGTATAATGATTATTAATTTAATTAGTTTATTACAATATAATTCAAGTAAACTTAAACGTAAAACACTGAAAATAACAAATAAAACTAAAAAATTATAATAATAGAAAGCCAGTACGTAGCATTTTTGAGGACAAGTGGCACACTCTAATTAGTCATTGTCTTTGGTCGCACCAACTTAAACTAACCTTCCCTAAGATCGAGTTGCACAACAATTGAGTTTCCAATTTTGGCAAGCTGCCCGTCCGTAGACAGGCCTTCCGGCTAGTTATTTATTAACTGTTTGCAGAAAATTCTATGTGTCTCTCTGACTTTTTGTCTGTTCCTAACGCTATTTAGAACTTTTGATTGGTTCATTTATTACTATTACCAGCTTATAGTTTAGTTGTCAGCTATCTACTAAAGCAAACCAAGACTCAATATACCCCATAGGAAGAAAAACAACTGCCTCTTCGGAAATTTCAAATATGTACATTGTTACCAAAATGTTTATTTCAACAAACCAAAAAAAATTTCCTTAAAACTCAAAATTGTTACAGAGTATTGGGCAAGTCGCAGCAAGAGGTTCTTCTTTTACCCAGTTTGGATTAAACCTTCTGATACGTCAGCTCGACTCACGACCCTTAGTCCAAATGTCAGCAAGAGAATTTATGTTTGGATACGAAAGCAGCCTCATGTCACTCGGTTATCAATTTTTACCAAACTGGATTTCCTTCGATAAGTTAGGCTTAATTGATAGAGTAAGAACTTATTTAATAATACGGTTGTTGATGGCTCACCTCCTGTGCCTTTTAGATGTACGACTTTGATGGAGATTTTGAAACCATATTCAGCGGAGAAACGGATATTCGAAAAACGGGTTTGTTCGACACTTACCGTGGATCTACAAATCTTTCTCAATGGGAAGGAGAGTGTGCAAATATAAATACAGCGTCGGATGGTACAAAATTCAGCTCTTTCATTCAAAATAACGACACTTTGTTGTTCTTCCGGAAAAGCACGTGTCGACCTTACAGACTGGTAAGTTTTGATATTGCTCCCTAATTCTTTTAAAGTTATAATATTTTTAGGTTCAAGTAAATAAAACTACCAAGTCTGGACTTGAAAGCAACGTCTACAATTTTGAAAAAAATTCGAACGATAATGGAAAGTATGAGAAAAAAAATTTATGTTATTGTAAAGAAGGTAACTGCTTGCCCGAAGGGCTTGTTGACGTCACGGGATGCTACTACGGTTTTCCAATCGCGCTAAGTTTCCCACATTTCCTCGAGACTGATCCTGCTGTACGAAATCATACCGAGGGTAGTAATCCGGATCCGGAAAAGCATAAATCTTTCTTTATTATTGAACCAGTAAGTAATCACTTCAAATTTTACTATAATACAATCTCTTAATGTTATTTTGACGTAGGAATCGGGATTGCCACTAGAAGTAGCCGCACGTTTTCAAATCAATATGATTTTTGAAGATTTGAGCTCTATAGCAAATATTGAGAGGTTTTCAAATATGGTTTTACCGATGTTATGGATAGAAATAGTAATAGTACAAAATTTTAATATCAACTAAATTAAATTAACTAAATTCTTTTCAGTCCATGCAATCACTTCCGGACTCACTTGCAAATCGATTCCAACTTTATTTAAATATACTCCCAGTTTTGGAAGACGTAATTATGTATCTTCAGTTCGGATTGGGAATAGCATTTTTGACTATTGCAATATACAAATATTTACAGAAGATGAAAACATTAACAACTTTTAACGATACGAATTGGATGAATCACCACACAGAAGATCGAAAATTATCCTCATATTACCTCCCTGAGAAACGTTCCAGCTTAACAGCAAAGGAAATGGATCTTTATTTTGACAGTTTGATGGCGCCTCTGAATCAAGAACTGACGATCAACGAACACGAAATATTGAAATCAGAAGAAGTGTGATCTATAAACTTAGGCAACTTAAATCGTTGAGTGATAAATTTTCGTTACAAAGATGGTGGAAAATTGCTCCTCGTGCTTATTTCAAATTGTGATAATTTATTGTGTTTGTTGATACTTCTGCAGCATTCCAATATACCTACATACCTAATAAATTATATTTAAGTTATTAATATTTTTGCTCAATTTTTTTTTATAAAAATATAAAACGATGTACATAATTTGTAAATGTTAGTATTTAAGGATAATTTTGAGCAAATTGAATGTATGTTTGTCTGAAAATGATAGTATCAAAATGATTTTAAAATTGTAGTATTACTCAATTTTTGAATGTAAGATGTAAGCCTTTTTTAAATATTATGAACTATCATGACGTTTAGTTTTAATGAAAATAAAAGCAACAAAAATTTTTTTTTCTTCTTATCTCGTCCGTATTCAGAGAAGTAAATTATTGTAACAAAATTTTATTAGTTTCTTTAGTTCTTCTTTATTAATTTTACTTATTTCTGCTCTTATTTCACCTTCCTTGCATTTATTCTAAAATTCTTGCTATGACCATGAAAATGTTGACTTCGAAGTCAGCTGCATTGCGTATAATGTGTGAGCGGACGAGGCAGCATACCAAGAGCTAATAAGCGGACGTATTTCTCGTGACAGATTGTGTGTAATTGGTTTATTTTGGTGTCAATTTTTACAGTGATTCATTTATTTCATGTCTGCTGTTGTTAGAGATCGTGTAATCAAACCAAGATTCATTCTACGCACAGTGATACATTATTACTGTAACACATCTACTCCACTCTTTGTTACCATCTGGAAACGTTCTGTGGGCGCATGCTCTATCATGCAACCAAGTTCCTTTGCTTGTACTTTTGAAAGTTAAACTTTGAATTTTGTTTGTACTCTTTGGAAAGTTTCCTATCCATTTTCAATTTGGTCCGTTTAGTCTGGCTGTTATTTCATCAAACTCATTTGAAATTAAGAACAACGTCGACTACTGTTCTCATCCAGGTTCTAGCATCAAAAATCTCAGTGCAGTGTTTATTTGTGAGATGCGATCAACGGGTCAAGTTCTTCTAGTTTTTTTAAAGAAGCTCAATCATTGCCATTGATCATTATTTGAAGTCGCACGTCAACCACTGATTTGGGGAAAGTTCTTGAAGTGAGGCTTTTTTTAATTGAGTAATTTAACGTGGTTTCCAGACTTTTTTTTAAGCTTGTCTCGATTGTGGCATTTTATTAATTCCTTTTTGAAACAAGTTGGAATAACCTGCTCGCTAAGGCTCTGGCCACACGTGCAGTATAATGACGCTGGCAGCATAAGCAGTAACACTGCAGGAACGCCCATTCTCAAGGTAAATGAAAGGTAATGTCGCAGCTTTAGCAATGTACTTGTATCAGCATTACCTTGAAAATCCGCCTACTTGGCTTTTACTGCTGCTGCCAGCAGCATTTTACTGCACGTGTGGCCAGAGCCTAAGAGTTGTGAGCTGAGAGTCGATTTACGTTTCAATATGTTGGAGGATTTATTACTATATTTAAATAGTGTGGTAGCTAGAAAAATAATAAATAAATAAATAATAGATATGTAGTATGTGTGCCATTAAGATCGGGCAGACGCATGAAAAGCGATATGAAGTTTCATTTTCTCTCATCTTTGCAGTAGTATCTATCATCCCTAATATTGATAATGGGGTAATTTCTGGAAAACCAATATAATATTGTTAAAAATTCTACTGGTTTTTTAGTAGTTTTGTTATCAATTATTATAGAACTTCTTTTTATTTCTGTTTTCCTCTATCCTAAATCTATCGTTTATCCTAAATTTCCGGAGTTATCAGCGACGCTATATAACGTCTTTCCCTCTATTCTGCCAGCTTTCGTGTGTATTCCTAAAAGATTAAAGCGACATTTCCGTTCACCTCCCAAGACGTCAGATCATCATCATCATCATCAGCTATAACATCCATCGTCGGACGCAAAGCCTCCCCTTTTTAAACTCCCCCAAGTGGGGGGAGAGGGGGTGGTACCCATAACTCGCCACGCTGGGCAGGCGGGTTGGCGAGTAGTCCGCAGATCAAGTTTGGACTTTTTAGATCACAGCACAAATCTGACGCAACCAGGATTAGAACCGCGGTTTCCCGCTCTCTAGTCTATCCGTGTTTGATTTACGCCAGACTGCTGGTTGACGTCAGATATCCTGTTTTATTTCTCGATGTCCTTTACTTAAACCTTCATATTGTTGGTGAATACTCTCACTTGAAAACCGTTTTGATTTCCCCTCAATTTCTTACTTAATCTATGTGGGCCTTTCCTCTTTCGTTCCACCTCAATCAAGATATCCCCCATTTGAGTTTTCATCATTCTCTTTACTGCTTTGATGACGCCTTGATTATCTCTATTGGCTTTGACTGTTTATATTGTAACAATCCGCCCCTGTTATTTTTAATTAGAAATATTTTTTCAAACTCTTAATACAAAATAATCAAAATTGTTAACAAAATATAACACTCCTAGGCGCCCAAAAGCAGCAAGGTAGAAACAAGGTTTAAAAAAAAATTTAAAAATATTTAAGGAAAAGAAAGACCGAGAGATACAAAATGTGTAAAACATGGAATAGTTTTCGTGTTTTGGGTCATAAATTTGGGTAGGGGATTAAAAAAAAAGTAATACGCAAAAATTGAGAAAGGGGAGACTCGATGAATATAAGGTTGAAAAACACTGGTTTAACCGTTTTAAGAAGAACTTCCCTTTCCGCCTGATTCTTCTCCACTTGCACTGCTCCCGTTTCAGGAATCTTTTTTTTTAACTAGTATTATTAGCCTCTAGTATCTCTAGTAGCAAATTACACTTCAGTGGTTTGCCGTTGCCTTCCGAGTGGAGACGGTCAGAATAATATTCTTACTTCACCCGGAATCGAACCAAGTTTTCTGTATTAGCAGTCGCAGTTTGTGCGTTTATTCGCTATGCTAACGACCGTCTCCTAATTTCTAATATTACCAGTAGTACGTTAAAGAAAAGTTACTAATATATACCCAGGAATTTTAAACTATAACCTAAATGGCTAACTACCAATATTTCCTATTGTAAATTGATGAAGTCATTTTTTCTCCTCTCGGGGAGATTACGATTATACGTGTAAACCCACATGGGCGTCCATTGGGAAATGAGAGAGCTGCCCCCCTGGCTTTTGCTGCTTAATTTTTTTTAGACATTTAATATTTCACTAGAGTAAGTTTTTAAAATTTTCTAAAACTTCCAAATTTAAATGATTACAATTCTTTTATAATTTCTTTTTATTTTGTCCCCCCCCCTCTTTGAAAATGATTCTATTGACACCCATGAAACGACAGTTGTTCGGCATTCGGCCTCACTCAGAACACTTTGTGACAAATCAGATGCATACATTTATTTTGCAAGTAGTAAACTTTTTTGGTTAATACAAAATAAAAGAACCAATCAGAAGCGCGTCTATAAATGATAAATGACACAAGAGAGTTTGAATTTTATGATTTACTTTTTAAACGCTTAAATTTGGTGAAGTTCTCCGGATATTTTCAACTTTTTAACGATTAAATTGATTTAGTCCATGGCTTATGAAAACCATGGATGCACAAATTTGCATGTTCCAGATCCGATTTTATGTTTTGTATCGAGCGTTCAAAGAATTAATAATTGAGTAGCTGATCGGAAAATCATCGTTAAATAGTTAACGATTACTATAAAGATCTTGTGACCCTTATAAATAATACTATGTTAAGAGAGTTTGTGACAACCCATTGATTAGTTAAACAACCAACATCGGTATACTAACATTGGTTTGTTTTACCAACCAATGAGTTGTTATCAAATTTGTTAACAAATGTTTATAAGTGATTTTCCGACCAGTTACTCAATTATTAATTCTTTGAACTCTCGATACAAAACATAAAATCGGATCTGAAACATGCAAATTTTTGCATCCATGATTTTTATACGCCATGGACTAAATCGATTTAGTCGTCAAAAAGTAGAAAATATCCGGGGGACTTCACCAAATTTAAGCGTTCAAAAAGTTAATCATAAAATTCAAATTCTTTTCAGTTGACGGCGGTGAGTTGGTCAGCGGCGAGTTGGGCTGACGGCGAGTTGGCCCGCGGCAAGTTGGCCGCGACGAGTTGTCCCAGCCCCGAGTTATATAGTATCAAAATAGTCATATATTAGCTACAAATTGATTGGTATAAAATCACCAACCCACATTTTATACCAATCAATTTTCAATTGTTTGAATTTTTAAACTATTTTATATAAAAACAATTTTTACACTAACTTACTCGAAGTAGTTCGGAGTAACATACCAAACAGACCTAATATTTCATTATTGCTTTTGGATCATAACAACGCTATCTAGTGATCGTCTCTTAAAGTAGATCAGTGTTTCCAAAATCAACAATGGATTTGCCAGTTTGATATTACTATAATTATTAACCAATCAAAGATCTTCAACATATTTCAACAAAACTTACATTTTAGGAAACTTTTGATACCCAGAATCTCGCAGACCAATTTATTGTTGTATATTGTCATCTTGTGATTTTGATCTTGAATAAAAGCACTATAAGTGATTTTTTTTAATTTTATAATTTTTTAAAAATGATAAATTTACACAATTTTGTGAATTTTTTTTTTTATAATTTGGCTTCTGTTGTAGAGTAGAGGGAGGTAAAAGTCCGCACTTAGTACGTTGTATTTTTTTACGCTTATATGTTTTACTCAATCAGCTCAATATTTGGATGAGAAGTTTGTACAGTACTTAGGCTTTGTTATAAATAACATTAATGCCCTGATTTGAAAACGGTGTGTATAAAAAAACCATAATACACAAGTTGCGGAAAATGGGACTTTTACCCCATAGGTGGGGCAAAAGTCCGCCATTGGACTCTGCGCTATTTTAAGTCAAATTAAAATCAACAATTTTTTCCAAATGAAAAGTAATAAGCAAAAACAACAAAAGTATAAGATATAAAAAAGATAAAATGTAGAAAAATTTCAACAATGGTCACAAATAAATTGACCAATTTCGTGCACTCTTCATGACACCATTGTTTGCAGCTATCGCATTGAATCCACTCTCTCATTGATAAATTCTCATATTATTCTTTGCAGCCTAAACAAAGCACTTTGCCATCGGTTAATTCTTGCCTTTTTTAATTCTTCAAACTTTTGCTTGACATGGGTTCAGCAACATAGGACTCTTGCCCCAAGTAGCCAAAAACATTTCCGAGTCATGACCTTTCCAGACCATCAAACCTAACATCGATTATATCCTATAAGTTTATAGCAAGAAACATGTATTTTCAATAAAATACATACTAGTTATGGTTACTACTCATTTTCAACATTTCAACGCAATTTCTGCAAGAGCTAATGATACATCAGGCATACGCAAAATCGTAATTACCTCATGGTTCTTCAGTAATCCAACTTTGCGTGATAAAATTTGGTATAGACACTGTAATTGATGACTACTAACTGCACCTTGCGCACAATGATAAAAATTTTTGAAATATAGTGAGATATTTGAATTTGGGACTTTTGCCACCATGCGGACTTTTACCTCCCTTTACTCTAAAGAGTCACATCAGCAGCAGCAGCACCTCCGTTATTTAACAATGCACTTGTGCCTGTAACAATATTTAAATAACCAACAGCTCTGATAGACAAGAGAAATTTTTATTCTATTATTTTGTAATGTTAGAAAATTTAAAATTTGTGTTGGCGCCTGCAAGTTTTAAAATGGAAAAATAATTTTTGAAGTTGGTGGTAAATTGAATTTTTCACCCAATGTTGAAAGAATTTAGAAAATTTTGATTACCCAAAGATGGTATATGAGGTTAAAATATGGTAAAGAGAGGTTAAAATTGATAAGGAAGATTTGCAAAATCCTAAGAAGAAAGATAAGAAATAAAGGTACCCAACGCTTTCTTTTGTGATTTTTGATTTTCCTGTTTGTACTTTTAAAGGGCGAGTAACTTTAAAAATTTAAATATACTCTTACAAACACACTGAAGGACACTGTTGGTTATAAACTGCGTTTTATAAGTTTAAATATATAAATTATTAACTCGTTGATATTAGATAATATTAAAACTTCAAAATATCGAGTTATTAATAAATTAAAAATTAATTAAAAGATTTATTGAGCTTTCAAACGATTATTTCGTTCGTCATCAGAATAATATACAGATATTATGTATCATATGTATTATGTATGTTCAAACGATTATTTCGTTCGTCATCAGAATAATATACAGATATTATGTACATACATAATACATATGATACATAATATCTGTATATTATTCTGATGACCAGAATAATATACAGATATTATGTACATACATAATACATATGATACATAATATCTGTATATTATTCTGATGACGAACGAAATAATCGTTTGAAAGCTCAATAAATCTTTTAATTAATTTTTAATTTATTAATAACTCGATATTTTGAAGTTTTAATATTATTTTATAAGTTTAAGGTCGGGTTGCACCAACGTCTATTAAAATTGGCATATTAAACGCTATTATCATAATAGCTATTACTCTGTTAAAATTATTTTAATAACGTTATTAGGCTATTAGTTTAATATTTTTATAATTGCTAAAGCAACGCTATTGTCATTGTCAAAACTTTGCAGTTAGAACTGCCCTTATAATGGTGTATTTTCACGTTAATTTTTATTTCTAATAAAAAATGCATTCTAAGTTGTCTTTTTTCAATCACATTTTATATACACAGGGAGTAAATTTATTATTTTCAATATACCGTAGCAATTTGTTAGATTTTTGAACATCTCACGACGTGAGTTTCTTGCTGAAATCATTGCATATTGGAATTGTATAACGGCCACAGAAGATGTAAAAAAATAAAAAAATTTTTACATCGCCCGGTCCTATAAAAACATTTTCATAAGCGACAAAGTTTAAAATTTATGCCCACAAAATTGTGAAGCTTGAGAAAATTACCTCGTTTTTGATAAGGCTTGTCCAAAATATTAATATTTCTATCTTTCGCTTGCTTCATTGAAAAAGTTTTGTTGTTTAAAAAAAATTATTTCAAAATTCAACGATTACTTGTCAACTTCGATGTAGTTCATAACCTAAAAATCTATTATTTATGTCAAAATATATGTAAAAGTTATTACCCTGTTAAACTATTACCCTGTTAAATTTTTTTGCGTTGCACCAACATTTTTCTCAATTAAAAATCTCATATTAGTTATTATGAAATTCAACAATGGTCGCCATACTAATTTGACATTTCTCGCTTGTTTAAATATTAATTTTAGGTTAATACAGTAGCGTATCTATATAATATTTATAAAAGGGAAAATCAAGTACTATCCAAGAAGATGCAAATGTTGAAAAATTAATAAAAAAATTTTAAATATTAACTTAACTCTCAATCCTAAACTCCAGAACTATTCCTATATCTGCCACTAGGTAAATGTGTACGTGATTATTAAAAATATATCATGAAAATTAACGAAAAAAATGTAAAGGAAAGTTCTTGAGCAAAATATATAAGCAGAAATTGCAACAATCCAAGTCATAATTTTTATAAAAGAGACAATATCCTATAATTTTTGCATCACGCTTTGATTTTCTTGGCCCAATAGTAGTTTTCAATATCCAGTGGCAAAAAGTGAAGTAACTCTTCGTTTGCTTTAGCACTCAATCAGAAAACAGTTTTCTAACTGCAATAATTTGAAAACTTTAATATTTGAGAAATATTATTAAATACGAATTCTTTTCAGTATGGTAATAAATAACTTTTTCTTTTCTGTATTAACGACAACATAATATTACTGTCATAATATTCACATATTGTGAGTAAATCCATAGAGGAATATTAACTACTCAAAATGTGAGGCTTTAGTAACAAATTAACAAATTTATATCTTCATCTGTACTCGAAAAAGAAATTGTAGCTGACATTTTCTACTCATAATAATATAATTTTGAATTCAGCGATTAATTTTTCAAGTTCTATGTACTACATAACTTAAAAATCTTCTTTTTTCATCAAATTTTTTCTAATAAAATTTCAACTTAAAATTTTAATTGACCAATTTTGGCCAATTTGCTTATTATTAAATTTATTACCCTGTTAAACTAAGTCGCAATGGTGCAACGTATTTTTTTGGTAACTAAGGAATTTTTATTAAATATTTAATAATTTTGCTAATAATTTCCTTAATAAACGTTGTTGCGAGAGAAACTGACATATGTCATTCATTTTAGTGGAGATTTTAATCTAGTAATAAGTTAAGTCTCGTTGGTGCAACGCATCTTATGTCAAAATGTCAATTTTTAATCTAGTAATAGCTTATTACTTTATTAAATCCTTATTATGCGTTGGTGCAACCGGACCTAAATCCCATAATTTATTGAAGTGTTGATTTCTTTTTCAATTATTTATACACAGAATTTTTTGTTTTGAATTAACTAAGGGTGTTCTTCAGTTTTCAGGAAAAGTTTAAAATTTTAATAAAATTGATAAATATTGTCTTTGTTAATTGATAAAGTTTTTCCCCTTATTTTTTTTAATACAGATTTACTATAAGAAAATAAATGATATGCTTATAAGAACTTTTAGTCTTAAAATAAATCAAGTAAGCTTGATTTTAGGGAATTTACCAAAGTATTTTAGTAATTAATAATTTAAAAAATTTCTTTTAATTAAAAAGACTATCCATAAAATACATCATGCAAATTTCTGGCATTTTTTTACCCCTCTCTCTTCCTGCATCACATTTCTTTCAACCCCCTACTTAATAATACATCAGAAAACTTTGACCTCCCAGTCAAATGAATAATTCTTTTATGATTATTATCATCAGCAACATATGTACATAAAAAATTGATATAGGTCACGTTTATTTAAACCCCCTCCCCATTTTCGTCACATCTCATCAAGCTAGGCAATTCCCCCCCCCTCCCCACTTTTTAGGTACGTATTTTATGGACAGCTCGTTAATTTTTGTGAGTTTTTTTGAAAAATATAAACAAAAATAAATTAATTATTTATTAAATGTACCTATACACAATTGAATTAATTTACATTTCCTTATATAGTACCAAATTGTCTATAGTGAAAGCTTGAGGTGAACACTTGAAGTTCATTATTAAAATTAATAATTAAACTGTACATTTAAAAAAATGTGTTTTTGTATAAACCACACTAAATAAAATACTTTTACAAATTCTTTGGCAAAACATTTATTGACAACTTTTATCAACCAATGAACAAAATAATAAAAACAAATAAAATAAATATACACATTAAAATGTACATATAAATTTAATAATAAATAAATCTAAAATAATAAATACAAATACGTTACAAGATCTCTAAATGTTAATTTTAGCAAAAATGTGATTATTTATTATTTACAAAAAATAAAACTTCTATTTTATTTACACCGCAATCGAAATAAAAAGTAAAATCTTATTTATAAAATTGCGTTAATATTTTATTGCAGCATAAATATTAAAAAGTAAGTGATAAAATGATAACTCTATTAAATAGATTATTTTGTCAAGGATTATCAAATTCAGGAAGACCAATATGGTAATTAAAAGTTATGCCAGCCAAAATGTGGCAAAATATCATGCAATAATCAAAAACTGTACAGTTTGGAGGCACGAGGAAGAAGAAGAAGAATTAAAAAAAGTTATTTAAAAATATAAAGTCGAACCTTTTGATTATTGTTGAGTTGAGGACCAAAAAGTGCACAAAACCTCTGTTCTTAAAATATAAAAACAACTCTAATAATACGTGGTGAAAAAACAAAAAATTGTATTTTGTGCAATTCAACCTTGGACCATCTAAAAACTAACATCAATATTTTTGTATAAGTATAAACCTATTAATATAATTGCAAAACATCATTATTAAAAAAATCAATAATCCATGTATAATATAGAAACAGCAGATATTTATATATTTATATTCAATGTAAATATATTTATTATTATTATTATTATAATAATATATAATTTTCTACCTAAAACTAATTTTCGCTACGTATTTTTATTAAATAGAAAAATGACTTCAAACTTTCATTTCGACTAACATACACATTTTTACACGATCAACCACACATTCAAGTTTTCGAAATTTATTATTTACAGTTCTATCGATACAATTTACAAAACAAACAAACTTTCACGTAATAAATTAATTTAAATATCCTAAATATTATTCCTATACAATGATGCTATACATTGTTGTACATAAGCTTGCTGATATCTGAAAAAAAATAAATTTATTATATTTACGTTACTCTTTTATGCAATTTTTGAAATAAAATTTCCTAAAGTTGAAAAATAGCGTAGCTTTAAATTCGATAATCTTGGTAAAAAATGCAAATTTTTTGTTTTACGTTAAAATTGTGCTCTACCCACTGTTACATTTTCAAAAATTTTCTGTAAAAAAATCGCTAAAATAATTTTTAACTATTAGCGATCAGATTTATTTTATAAGGTTTCATGCACAAGCTACAGGAAATGCGGTTAAAAAATTAGATGTGGTTTGTGGTCAAAACATATTAAGCGTGTTAGAAAAGTAAAGACTTGTGTGATTAAAAAAACTTGCTCGCAATTCGCCGGTATGCGAGGCAGGAATCGAAGGTTAAAAATCAAACTTACACACATATTGACAGAACGATTGATTGGTAGTAAACTGCTCTACCTGTTTCTAGACTGTCAGAAAAAAGGTTACACAATATAAATAAATAGTTAGAGAAGCATTATAAAATTTTCCGCTCGGAAGTTCTGCACTTACAGTTCAACCGCGAGTACCCCCACGCCTAGGTAATTTCTTCCATCCGCCAGAAAAGCTATATAATAATTATTTTGAACACTAACCAAGTTTTCCTTTTTAAATGTTCATCACCTCAAATAAAAGCTGCTGTTTAAAGTTAAGAGCGCATTATCTAGTGCTATACCGACAAGGAGAGCCTACAGCTGATCATCCCCCAATTTGGAAAAATTTTGTTAATGATAGTTTGATCGAATGCGCTTAATTTTCGGAAGTAATTTATTTTAAATTTAATTTAGTGCTATTTAAAAAACTTTAAATAGTGTGTTTTTTTTCAAAAATAGAGCGATTGTTTCAAAACATGAGTTAGTCAGCGTAACACACTGGACAAGGCTCTTAACATTTTTAATGTAAATTGCATAGTAAAACTCTTAAAGCGCTTTGATTGCTGTTAATAATAAACAATGCCTTCTGTTTAGATTAATAATATGAAATACCATCGTGCAATATAGTAAATGGGTGTACGAGACACTAGCTCGAAACTTTTAAAATGGCATTCTATGGTCATATTATGGTTTCTATGAGAAATAGAACAAACAGGGTCAAAATGAATTTTAACGGTTAAATTTTGAAAAGTACCTAATATAAATCTTATTTTACCATGATTAAAATTAAAATAGAAATTCAAAATTGCAGCCCACCAAGCTCACGTCATCCCCACCATGCAAAACTAGCAAATCTCCACTAGGGTTATAGATTTTACGTCTTGAACTATGGAATTGATTTTATGGAAATACAAAACTCCTGAGAATTTTGAACCTTATAGATTTATCCGCTTTTGAAAACGATTTAACCATAGTTAAAAACAAGCCCGTAGCCAGGGAGGGCGTAGCCCCCCCCCCCCCCCAATTGTTCAAAAAAAAAATTTGATAGCAAAAAATTTGGGGAACAATTCGTTAACCAGGACTCCGATTTTATACATTTCTAAAGGAACAAATGATAGAAAATGGACCAAAAATCAATATAAAATAAAAACTTATTGCATAGAATTAAACAAAACTTAACCAAACGTTAAAAATATTAGAATTTTTAACCGTAAGAAAAGAAACAACATACGAGAAATTTTATAAAGAAAACTTTAAAAAAACAATTGAAAACTTTGTGGTTTGTGGCAAGGTAGAACTAGATAAAATATTAGAAAAAATGACAAAAATTTGGAAAATGGGGAGGGGAAAGAAGAAAAACGTGGTATTTAAAAAATTGAAAAATATACTAAAATGATTGAGTAATAAAATAATATTCTGAGTAATACTCTGAATTTTACAATAAATTTAGTTAATTTTTCAATTTTTTAAATGCCACGTTTTTCTTCTCTTCACCCCCTCCCGTTTTTAAAATTTTAGTCTTTTTTTTTCATTTAATACTCTGAGTAATAAAATAATACTCTGAATTTTACAATAAATTTAGTATATTTTTCAATTTTTTAAATACCACGTTTTTCTTCTCTTCACCCTTTTTTTCACCAGTTTTTCAAATTTTAGTCATTCTTTAGTAGAAAATACTCTGAGTTTTACAATCATTTTAGTATATTTTTCAATTTTTTAAATACCACGTTTTGCTTCTCTTCACTCTGCCAAAGTAACAAAAATGAAATTACTGCCTTGAAAGAAAGTATAAAGACAAAACTCAAATTTACCTTCAGACATGATGATAAATGTGGTCTTGAACAGGAAAAAGCAACCATAAAAGTAAAAAAATGGATTTTACACAGAGAGTCAAAGTTTGTTTTAGCTCTCCTGAACAATTAATTACAAAATTGCAGATTAGCTTTCTTTTGCATCGAGGGGACGACATTGTATTCCCCCAAACCAATCATGACAACACAAAATCCAGGTGATTTATTGCTTGCTCCAAATTATTTACATTCCTCACTAACATATTTTGATTATTATGAAATTACTTGGAAATTAAAATCGATTTCTGTGTCAAAATATATTTCTTATATCGAATATATTATTTGCATTAACCCTTCATTTAAGAAATCTTCAGTTAACTTTGTACGTTTGCAAATATCTTTAAATGTTCGCTTGTGTCATCTTATTTTTATAAATAAAATACAGCGCCTCTATTGCAGAGTAGCCTAACTTAGAAACTGTAGAGGTAGTTAAAATCTTAGACCATTTAAACTTATAGACACGCCTTGATTTTCAAGCAGTGAAGCAAACATAAGTGACGTCACTGGTGGGGTAAATGCTAAGATATACCTGTAAATACCAACTATAAATGAAGAAAATAGTATATTTTAGTATACCGTTAATATAAATGTCGATCCAACCCCACCAGTGACGTCACACATGTTTGCTTCAGTTTCTATTCAAGGAGAGATAAGAAAGGACGTGTCTATAAGTTTAAATGGTCTAAGGTGAAAATCATTGCATTACTGAATTATGCGCCATCTTATGGTGGCGAAACAATACCGGGACCATGGAGCGTATCCTTAAATTCAAAATAATGTACAATGTATGAGAGACTCTGTATTTTGAATTTCAAATAAATAATTTAAATTTATAATGGATAATCTACTTCCTATCTAAAATACAAATGTATTTTAATAATCAAAATTATTTTTTGCCCACCCCTGCGCTTAGCCTGAGCAATTTTGTTTTATTTATTGAGATAAGCGTGGATTCAACGACGGTTACCAACCCCTCCTCGAACTGCCAGTGTAGCTTAAACAGTTGACCTTAAAAAATTTAAAAATTTTGCCTTCGACGCAATTATTCATCTCTAAGTCACTGCACAACGATAAAATAAGGTCTGGATCCGCACTTGTGTTGAAATTAACTACTTCAAAAGTTACGAAAAAAAATTAATATGTGTTTGTCCATCTTTACCGCGACCTTACTTTCCGTACAAAGCAATAAAAAATAATCACTTTTTATCATATGATATTATAATTTTCATGAAATAGATGGACTTTCAATTATTTTAGATTTCTATATACGTGATAGAATTCATAAAAATAAAAATGCCCCCCCCCCCCCCACTGATCACTATCAGACCAGAATATATCAGACCGATAAGCATAATTCGAAAATGTATCCAAAAAGATTCTGAAGTCGTAAAGACCGTTATAATTATTTAGTGGTTTTAATTCACATCATAATGTTCCCTATTTTTTAGAAGTATCGCAATTAGCGTGAAAAATGATATATCCACATTGCGTACTCGAACTACAGAAAATTTGTGATTGAAATGTTGCTACGATAATATGTTCACCAAAAATTACTACTGAAAATACATAAAATAAATAAATGTATGTAGGTAAAAATATAATGATTCTCTTTCTCGCAAAAATAAATTATAGCAACAGTCATGATCCCTTTTATATGAATATTATTTTGATTACCATGCTGCACGAAATGAAATATGTATCAACTAGGATCAGTAGTTCTCAAAGTGGGCGAATTCTAGTTCTGGAGAGAAGCATGAAAAAATTTGAGTAAAGCTCAGTTGTGGTTTGGAGGCAAAAAAAAACGAATGACCTTCTTTTAGCCGTTTTCAGTAATGTGGGCCCAAGTTTTGTTTAAAAAAAATTAGGAACGACCTTTTTTACCCCTTGAGTTATAAAAATGTATGTTCGAAAAGTGGGAGGTGGTCCAAAAAAGTTTGAGAACCTATCATCTAGGTAACACAATCAACAAGTTTCTTACAATCAAATATTTAATTGCGATATGACCATAATTATAATTTGTTGCAAGTATTGTACCATCTACCGTAACTACTTAAAATAAAATGTTATTGTCTTCGTAATATCATATTTTATTTCTTTTGCACTATTTTATTTATAATTAAAATCAGCCTACATAATAATTAAATTGCTTTTATAATGCTACGCTTTTCACGTACTTCTGAACTAAACCTTGTATAATAATGCTCAGCTCCCTTATAGTTTTAATTCTCATCAGAAATGTTTATAGTGCAAAAAGTTGAGAAAACAAATTCAGAAAGTTCCACAATTTTATATAAAATATACTATTTTAGGTATCATCGATGTCGATACAAAAATTGTGGGCGGTGAAAATGCAACTATAACCAAGTATCCATATATGATATCTTTAGAAATCGCAGGTCACCATGCTTGTGGAGGTTCACTCATTAAGCCTAATATGGTACTAACTGCAGCACATTGCATGTTGTAAGTGAGATTTCTAATTTACTAATAACAATTTATTCAAAAAACAAATTCCTATTTTTGCTTTAGTTTACGAACCACCCTTTTGTATAAAGTGCGAGTTGGGACGACCGTGAATATGGAGGGAGGGCAAGTTTCAAGGATAGAAAAATTTTGGAATCATCCTCAATATACTGATAAGTTCGACTACGACGTTTCAGTTTTAAAATTGAGGAAATCCTTTACATTAAATCGAAATATACAAACTATTGCTTTGCAACCACGTGGAAAAGAAATTCCTGTAGGAACTATAGGTATTGTTACAGGTTGGGGACATTTAAAGAGTGGAGGACCAGCTCCAAAAAATTTACAAGAAGTTGGCATACCTAGAGCTAGTGACGAGCTTTGTAAAATGAACGAAATACTTTATAACGTCACCGATCGAATGATATGTTTTGGTTTCTTATTTGGTGGAAAAGATGCATGTCAGGTATTTTGTTCAGTAAGTAAAATTAATTACTTTATATTAAAAAATATTATTTTTAGATGGATTCTGGTGGTCCATTAGTTGTGGCAGGCAAACAAGTTGGAATTGTATCTTGGGGAGTAAGTTGTGCGGTTCCGCTTTATCCTGGTGTTTTCACAAAAATTTCAAACTTTGCAATTAGAAAACATATCGACAGATATATGTTAAAGTAATAATATGTTTTGGAAATATTATTCATTTGTGCTAATAAAGTCCCATATTTTCCTGTCTATTTTTTTATTATTTATCCAAACTTGTCTGTTAGTAACGCAAAATCACGTACGACCAAAATTGAATTCAAAAAAATTGCATAAAAATTAAATTATCAAAATATAAAATGAATTATACTTGAACATGGGTAGTGAACTTAATTTGTATCAAGTAGGAAATGAAATCCATGAATAAAGATATATCATATATAAAAACTATGACAATTTTGTTTCGCTTTCTTATAAGCTCCTCAGATAGTTATAACATAAAAACAGAAATATCAATCCATAAAATTAATTGAAATCTAAATTATGAAAAATACTTTATTAAAATTAAAAATATTCTCTTATTGAAATCTAACGGTAAATATTTAAGAATTCGTCAATAAACCATGAGAAATATAATAAACAGTGTGTTCACGAAAAGTGGTAACAGTGAATAATTCTTAAATATTACTAGATACAAAAAAGTTTAAATAGTTTTTTATTCAACTCCAAATTTTCTATTGAAAACTGTCAAAGTATATTTTTTTATTCTTTAAATTCAACCGGAAGTAAACATAAATTTTTTTTTTCAAATAGCAACATGTCTTTTTTTTAACATTTTTGCAATCTGCAATTTTTTCTCTATAAATAACTATAAAATTTTCATAAGGTTACATAAGAAAATATTTGAGAAAATGTAAGATTTAAACAAGCAATAATAATTTACTAACTATTTACACATAGGTATGTAGAGTGCCATGAAAAACAAAACATCACGACACCGAAAACATAACATTTCATTTATCTAATAAATTTTTCAAAATTGCCACTGTTTTGTTCAAGATATGATTCTAATATTGGCAGAAGTTTTGGTGATTTGGTGATAAATTGATAGCATGCTAAATTAAATTTGGTTTTTAAATTTTCTAAATTTAAAGATATAATTGCGTAAACTACCGTTTTTAAATGACTATATAGAAAAATTCAAATGGTGTTATATCATAATAATGGTGTTTTGTTCTTCATGGCACTCTACATACCTGTGGGTAAATAATTAATAAATTATTAATATTTGTTTAAATCTTGTGTTTTCTCGAATATTTTTTTATGTGACCTTATGAAAATTTTATATGTATTTATAGAGAAAAAATTGCAGATTGCGAAAATGTTAAAAAAAAGACATGTTGCTATTTGAAAAAAACAATTTTATATTTACTTCCGGTTGAATTTGAAGAATAAAAAAATATACTTTGACAGTTTCCAATAGAAAATTTGGAGTTGAATAAAAAACTATTTAAACTTTTTTTTGTATCTAGTAATATTTAAGAATTATTCACTGTTACCACTTTTCGTGAACACACTGTATATAAACTAAAGAAATGGGAAAATGTTATTAACAGATTTCATTTTCCTATAATTTTATGTGCATATAAAAACCAGTCGTATATTTAAACGTTTATTTTATGTTTTAAAAAAAACACTGAAGACGTCTAACCGCAAAATGAAGAACTTTATGAAAAATGAACAACAAACTTTGAAGAAAATTTTGTGAAGATGGATCTTGTGATTTTGATTATGACAACTAAATAAATAAATTGCGAGCATAGAAATTTTTAGGTTATGATTACCAGAATATGACTAACCCCCCTATGCTGTAACTTTTCGTTATCGATCGTTATCGTTATGAACCGTAAAGTTTGGTTTCCACATACCATTACATTACTATTTAGGGTGACTGTAAACTGCCCTATTCCGTTGATACGTTAATCCGTTGATCAGGTAAAAAATATGTAATAAACATAAAATTTGTTTTCTCCCAATCCCCTATTGTAATCTCCCCTAATACTGTACCAATATTTGGGCAGTTTACATTCCGGGTTAGTGGAATTATTCCCATATTTTTTACCTAATCAACGGATTAACGTATCAACAGATTAGAGCAGTTTACAGTCACCCACTATTTAAAGAAATTCTAAGTGTAAACGAAACTTTACGGATGTTAACGAATTCACAACGATAACGAACGATAACGAAAAGTTACAGAATAGGGGGGTAGATAACAAAGTTCAAGCAATTTATATGCTCAAGGATGCCAAAGAAACAACGCAGTGGCTGTTTAAGGCAAACAGGGTTGACCCTAGCCAAAAGTAGAAGAAGAAGAAGAAGAACAAAGATTAATTTGATTAAAAATTCAGAAAGTGTTGCAGAAAAAATAGAAAATTTTTGATAGGTTGCAATGGTTCATATAAACATAATACGCCCAATTTTTAATGCCTACGGAGATAGAACATGAATTTAATCGTCAAGTTAGGAAAACCAATCACAAAGAGTTCTCATTCTATCTGCATAGTTTTACAATCTCCACTTAATTAATTATGAATCTTATCACTCCAATGCAGGTCGCTAAATATAAACTTTTGATGTTAGCATCTATGATGTTTAACATACATGTTAAATTTTCAAAAATTTTGTTTCAGCTTTATTAACCCTAAGCACTCAAAGAAAACCAAAACTTACTTTTCAAATTTGATATACCCAACAAAAGCTGTGACGTCATAAAATATAAATTTTTCCCACCACTTTCCATTGCACTGTTTTATAGTAAGAGATTTTATCAGGACGAATAAGACTTTATTTACAATATCCGGTCCTTGTCACACATTTTGGTGATCAGTTAACCTCTGTGATTAGTTAAGATGATGAAATACCAAAGTTTTTGATTTATACCACTTCAAAAATGTCAAGTTACTGAAACGCTGCACGTGTCTAACATTTGAAATGTTTAAAACTTACAAAGGAAGCATTATCTATAATAGCTGGCAGTAAAAAGAGCTTAAGTCAAAAATTGGAAAAAAAATTCTAGTCATTGGAATTAAATTTATTTTGTATGCTACACTCCCTAAATACAAAATCAAAAATGGCAGACGATTTTCTGGTCGGATAAAAGAGTAATTAGCGTTTTAATATCATAAGAATTTGAAGAGCAGCGCGGGGGCCAAGAAATAGATGTTAAAAATATTTAGTTAAAGCAAATACTATAGATTTGCTTTATGATTATACAGTGTGTTCACGAAAAGTGGTAACAGTGAATAATTCTTAAATATGACTAGATACAAATAAAAGTTTAAATAGTTTTTTATTCAACTCCAAATTTTTTATTGGAAACTGCTAAAGTATATTTTTTTATTCTTCAAATTCAACCGGAAGTAAGCATAAATTATTTTTTTTTCGAATAGCAACATGTCTTTTTTTTACGTTTTGGCAATCTGCAATTTTTTCTCTATAAAATTTATACCTATAAAATTTTCATAAGGTTACATAAGAAAATATTTTTATTTTCACATTATTATTTTTTATATTATTTACACATAGGTATGTAGAGTGCCATGAAAAACAAAACATCACGACACCGAAAACACAACATTTCATTTATCTGATAAATTTTTCAAAATTGCCACCGTTTTGTTTAAGATATGATTGTAATTTTCGCAGAAGTTCTGGCGATTTGGTGATAAATTGATAAGATACTAAATTAATTTTGGTTTTTAAATTTTTTAAATTTAAAGATAGATTTGCCTAAACTACCATCTTAAATGACTCCATAGAAAAAGTCTAATGGTGTCATATCATAATAATGGTGTTTTGTTTTCCATAGCACTCTACATACGTAATTAATAAATTATTATTGTTTGTTTAAATCTTGTGTTTTCTCGAATTTTTTCTTATGTAACCTTATGAAAATTTTAGATGTATTTATAGAGAAAAAATCGAAGATTACAAAAATGTTATTAAAAAAAGACATGTTGCCATTTGAAAAAAAAAAATTTATGTTTACTTCCGGTTGAATTTGAAGTATAAAAAAATATACTTTAACAGTTTCCAATAGAAAATTTGAAGTTGAATAAAAAACTATTTAAACTTTTTTTTGTATCTAGTAATATTTAAGAATTATTCACTGTTACCACTTTTCGTGAACACACTGTATATACCCCTTAAAGATGATACAGCACAAGTACATGCCATAGTCTGGCAAAAACGGCAATTTTGCATGCGCAAGGTGCGTTAACCGGATTGAAAAAAAAATCCAGAGATTACGAGAAGTATTTTCACCTGGAAAAACGGGATTTCGTTTGAGAAGCTCTACTTTCGACGTCAATACGACAATATGCGAATAAAAATGTATCATTCCGTCCCGCGCGGGACGAATAATTTCGTGCCGTCCTGTATTCATTCTTCTCTAATAGATACCCCTTGCTAGTCCCCAATTGTGGTATTCGCGTTTTACATTATCAAAGCGCCACCACACAGAATAATTGAAACTGCTGAAAGACGTAATGTTGTTATTGACGGTGGCGCCACCAACGGTAATATAAAACGCGAATAGCTTTAAACGGTAAAATATATTTTAACTTTCAAAATTACCAAAAATGATTACCTATTTGATTTTAAATTTATCGAATAGTTGCGATATTTCTTCTCTAAAAGAAAATGTATATTTTAGAATTAATTTCATTTATAGCGTCCGTATTTTAAAAAATATATTATTGTTTTTTAGTTTGTGGGTATATTGGACAATTCAAATTAGTTAATCAATTTACGTTTCAAAGTGTTGATTTATTTCCTCTTCTTCAGAATTACTTACAATAAACATAAATATGTTATAAATATTTTTAAAAAAAACATATTATTTTTACGTTATTTTAAAAATATTGTAATTACAGTTAAAAAACACTTCAAAACGTAAATTGATTAACTAATTTGAATTGTCCAATATACCCACAAACCAAAAAATAATAGTATATTTTAGACACACTCTGTAACAGCTCCTAAAATTTTAGAAGAGTACAATAGCTTCATACAAATAAAACTTTTTAAAGAAATTTACCCACTTTTTAAGCAACATTTACATAATTTGGATATTATAAATTTTCATTTTAAAAAATTGTGTTCAAAAAACAAATATTAATAGGTAAGTAAGTATCTACCTAATAATTAGATTCTTAAACAATAATGATATTAATACATTTTTTATCTATAAAAATTCTTTGAATAAATTAGAATTTTTATTACATTATTATTTTATTTATTTATCTTTTTTGTATAAAAATTTTACTGCTCTTTAAGAAAAAGAGTGTATCTAACTAAATGCTTTATATGATAAACATAAAATCAAAAATATTTTTAGAAGTCTTTTGAAATTACATCTCATATGAAACTCCATTGCATAAGCTGTAAAACGAACCCACACTTAAGCCCATACCCCAATTAAAAGCTGAGTTATGATAATTTCCAATACATATAAGCAAATTGTCTTTTGTCAAAGTGGTATAAATCAAAAACGGGTCATTAAAAAATCTGATAAAATTAATTTTGGATGCTCTCTACAAGGACCTATCAATGCTGAAAGTTTCATTAAAATCGGTAAAAATCAGGTTGAAAAATGCATTTAATTAGGGCATTGATTTAACATTAAATAACCCAAAATATTAAAAAAAATTTAAATTTTATGAATTTAAATTTATAGAATTTCTTTTTCAAATTGCACATTATTTGAAGTGGAATTAGCTATAGTATTTTAAGTGTTAAAAATTTCATGTGCAATTGCCCCCCCCCGCTCACGATCGAGGCACTTTATTTTGATCAAATTATGTTTTTTTGTGGAAAATTTTATTTTATTCAATTTTCTGAAAGATAGGTAAAATTGTCTCCACCCCCCCCCCCCAAACAAAATTCTGTATCGGCGCCTGGAAAATTTAACAGTTGCGCTACCATCTGGCCCCACCCATAGACAGTTTAGCCTTGTAAAAATATTTAAGGGGTTATTCTGATTTTAGGTTTCAAAAAATTGATTTTTATGTTTGCTTTTTTATACTTCACGTGTAGAATACGCTCCTAAAATAGTTTGACTGAATTCTTCTTTAAATGTTATACATATTATTATAGCCACGTTAAGCAAAAACCTCTAACGAGATAATTCATGTTTCCTGGTTGTCCCAGGAGTTGATGTTCGTTAGGTAAATTTTAAATTTTAGTTTTAGCATTAGATTCATTTACTTGTCCCTGTGTGACCTACTCAATAGTTTAAAATAAAAAGTAAATAATTCACTTTAAACCCAAACAATTATAAACGCGTTTTTCTCAAAATGTTTTTTCAAAACGGTTCCAGCAATTAAAAAAAAGGTTAACTTAAATCTTTTAGCAATTTTTCGAAAGTGTATCCCCCATTTTTGACCGAAAAAATGACATTTTTACAATTGGAATTTTGATAAATGTCGACATTTGTTTAACTTTTGTGTTTCAGACCAATGAGGGCGAATCTACCGCTGGAACCGTTTTTCATGTTCTTTTTGAGATGTCAACTTCAGCGGGTGCTGTACATTTATTTATGACGGCAAAAAACAACATACAAATTTTCTGTGAACTTGAAGGATTGCCTAATACTTTGTAAAAAGTTCTGTACATAAAAATAGTCAAGATTCTCTTGAAAATAATTCCAAATATCGTCAATTTTTTGCCTCAAAAATCAAAAAAAACCCTTAATATAAAAGATCTATTTTTAAATCTAGAGAACTCACAGCCCCTTATTGTAGGGCGCCATGTTAAACTGTGAAGAAACCAGGGTGAATATAATACCTACTTAATTTTATCAAACCTTATAAATGTTTTATAATTTTCTAAGATGGGAAAAGTCCTGACAAAATCTGAAACCACAGTGCAAGAACACTTTCGTCGCGTATATGACTTTCCAATTGGTGGAAATTTTCAATAATCAATTTCATCTGGTTCAAGACTTTCTAGTTTAATTCAGCACAATTTAAAATTAATTTGTTATTTCCGTAATCTTTCAAGTCTTAACTTTTCAAACATGCATTTTAGTCAAATTATACTTTCAATGAATAAATTTTGATGTAGCAAGGCTTGGATCAAACTTCTACTTCAAGTGTACCATTAAATTTTTAGTATTAGATATCACACCACTTTAGCAAGCATTAAATTGCTACCATGACAAAAAAATTAGTTTCAATCGGTTTGATTCAAGCTAATTTTGTACTTTGAAATATAAAAATTCCGAAATGTAATTAGAAAGGTGTAAAAATTATGTCAAGATTGAATGAAACCAAAACATTGAAACCACTTTCAGAAAATAAAGGAACTAACCTTTAAGGCCTAGATCCTCTAGCGGCTTCTTCCAACGCCCTGACTTTAAGTTCTCTTTCTCTTTGTTGTCTGGAAAGGTAAAAAGTCTTAAAACCAAGTATGCCTTAATATTAGAAAAACTTATTTTTACGAGTTAGAATCGTCATACAACTCTACTTTTTATGATTTGGAGGTAGAGTCGATCGTAAAAGGTACCTATGGAAAATACAATAAGAAATAAATTAATTAAAATACATTTTAAACTTGCTGTATTGCGCAGGCGTGGGATATGCTTGTTAGTGCATTTCAGAATAATAATTGGCATCTTGTAACTCAGAGCACATCAATATAACACACAATAAAATTTAAGCAATTTAGACAATAAATTAGTAAATCATAAAGCACGTAAAAAGTAGAAAATAAAAATAAATGTTAAGTAAAATGTGTACAGTTACCTAATGTATTCTTCGTGTTGGGCGACTAACGAAGGATGAGGCGGAAATCGATCTCTTTCCAGCAACATTTGCCTTTGTAACTGTTCATGTGCAGCAGCCTGAAAACAAATAAAAGAGAAATTTAAAAAGTTACAACATTTTAATGAAAGTTATCTTACTTGATGAGCCAATTGGTCAGCGTATGGTCGACCCAAGAGATCAGGATGGTGTAACCCTAAAGGACCGTCCCTTCCAGGTATTAAACTGGGTCTTGGATAACCAGGAGTTCCTGAAGCTATTAAATGAGTTAAAATTCACAACAAAGTCAATAATTTTTATTTACCTGGTAATGGAAATCCGGCTGCAGCTGCTGCTGCTTCCTGTTGGGCTTGTTGCTGTTGGGAATGTAGGTGTAGGTGTGTGTGAGCATGCGTATGCGCATGAGTGTGCGCGTGATATTCGGGAGATATGCCGGCCATTTGCAATCTCACCTTCAACAAAAGAAAACGAACGAAAGTTTCAATCGAAAATTGAAAATAATAATATCTACCATTGGGTCAGTGGCGAGCGCGAGTCTCTCAGCGGCTTCTAATTGGGCAGCATGTGCAGGATGATGAGGATGTCCACCAGGAGGACCTCCAGGTGGTCCCTGGGGGCCTGGTGGTGGTATACCCAATCGATCTAAACGATCACGTTCTAATGGTGTTAATTGGGCACCACCACCCCCACCAGGATATAGAGCAAAATGATGTAGTGGCAGACCACCAGGTCCTGTTAAGTAATCAAACACTAACAAATTAAAAAATAAACCGTGTTAGAAATTTTTATTATTCAATACAAATATGAACTATGGAGGTGATGAAATCATAGGCGTTCTTAGAAGAATAATAAAAAATAATAAAAATAAAATGTTTCTTTACTTTTCCCTTTATAGTTTATTTTGATTGATTCCTATCCAAAAAATTTAATTCCCCTTACATTTATTTTTATTATTGTGAGTTTGTCCCCACCCCTTGAAAAATATCGTCCAGACGCCTATGATAAAAATGATAACTTAAATAAAAAACTTTTTAACAAAAAATTAAACCGACCTCAAAAAGGAAACTAAAAAGCATAAAATAATAAATATATTACATTTTGAGTCTTAATAAGTAATGTAAGTAACTAAGTTTGAGTCGGTGCAGTGTGGGTGACTTTTGTTTTAATAATTTTTTTAAAGTAATTTAGTAATCGTTGATTTTTGCACCGACTCAAAATTAGTTACTTACATTACTTATTAAGACTCAAAATGTAATATATTTATTATTTTATGCTTTTTAGTTTCCTTTTTGAGGTCGGTTTAATTTTTTGTTAAAAAGTTTTTTATTTTTTAATTTTTAGTGATTAAAATCTACTAATTACTACCTTAATTAATTAATTAATTAATTTTCTCGATATAAAGTTTTTCTCCATGCCAAGTTTCAACAGAATAAGTTGACAAGTGAAATATCAATAAATGAAAAACAATCATTCCCGATTTTCTACCCTTACGGGTGCAATTTTCCCTTATTTTTTACCCTTACGAATGGAATTTTTTTGTGAAATTTAAATGGGACCACCATGGAGGTATACTCTAGCGAATAAAAAAAAATTCATCAAAATCGGATCACTCTGTAAAAAGTTATGCCCGAACATACATAAGAAAAAAAAAAAAAAAAAAAAAAAAAAAACATACAAACAGACGAATTGAGAAACTCCTCCTTTTTTTGAAGTCGGTTTAAAAAAATAATTCTAAAATGAGTTTAAGTATACAGGGCAACACCTGGTATACTTAAAAAGAATGATATTGCAAAACCCCAAACAATTTTAGATCATACCTGCAGGTCCTGCCAATCCAGCTGCAGCATAACGCCGCTGGATTTCCAACCAATGTGGGTCCATAGGGTTAGGCGGCGCACGCATTCCGCCACTTTTCATAATCTCCTCTTTTAACCGATCATTCAACTCTCTCTCCCGGAGTTCTCTAATCTCTCGCTCTCTTTTCTCTCTCTCCAAGTGTTCTAATTCCATCCTTTCTCTTGCGCCCGGACCATACATGCTGTTTAACTGATACTGCAGCATAGGGTCCATACAATGAGCTGGGGGCATCAATGATCGTGGCATATGACCTGGACTAAATCCAGCATGAGGCCTTGCATACTCAGAAAGCTGCCTTAAAGCTGGAGTGTCAGTAAAACCAGCCCTGGGGAAACGATCGTAAGGCGATGAGACGGATTCCAAAGGACCTCTCGAAGGAGGTTTAATATCAGGTTTGTCAGGAGTTGTAATTTTACGAGTTTGTGCTTGTTGAGCTCTATCACGCTCCTCTCTTTCTCTCTCAGCTTGTTTACGAATTCTTTCTTCCCTTTTACGAGCTAACTTGGAGTCAGCTACTGGTTTAAAAGTGAGATCAGTTCGTGAACAGGAATTATAATCGCCGCGGTTCCAGTGCCTCAAGAATCTGTAAGAAAAATGGTTAATAAAAGTTAAAAAGGTAAAAATCAAAATTACATTGCTGACTGGCTGCGATGACATTCGGAATCTTCGATGCGTGGTTCTGGTGATGGAACCCTTGTTGGTGCAAGAGGACTTGTTTGGTTATCCTCTTCTGGTGGAGGTGCAGGCGGCTCAGGTTCTGGTTCAACCTTAATAACTTCATCAGAAATAATGCGAGGTGGATGGCTGGGAGGTACTTGCATTGGAGAAGAGGGGGGAGGATGCATTGGAGTACCTTGGAGGTTAGCCACCGCTTGAGCTGCATGAGCTCTTAATGCATCTAAATAAATTAAAAATTAATATTGCTGCTGTAACCTGAAAAATACTTTTACCTAAATGCCCGTGATGACCCATACTTGGTGGTTGAATCATCAGGTGATGTGGATTTGTAGGGGTTGGTTTGGAATGTGAACTGTGCCTCATTCCCATTAATTGATTTGTGGCAGGAGAAAGTTGTTCATGATGGTGGGTATGATGATGAGTATGCTGATTGTTGGAACCAGAGTGATTCACAGAACTGGAAGTCTGTGCAACTGGAACGTGTGGTGAATTGGCACGAATTTGCTTTTGGTTGACCTTCATTTGCAAAGATTGGCTTGAACTTGAACTGGTCGAATGCGAAATACTGATGGTGTGATTGGTACCTCCACCATAACTTTGTTTGTCCGTGGTTGTGTGAATTGCACTATGATGGGCGAGGGATTGGTGATGCGTTAGGGTTGTTTCATGGGTTTGACTTCGTTCTCCTTGACCATCATCTGGTTCTCTAATTTCTCTTCTGGTTGTTACAGAACTTGTGGTGCTGTGCTGACTACTGGATAATGTTTGAGAATCGACTTTTAATGTGCTCTCCCCTCTAAGAGCACCTTGGGGAGGTGGAATAGCTTGTGGCTGATGTGGTATTGGTCCATAAGGATAAGGGTATGAAAATGGATAACTGGAGTAAGGGTGGGAATGAAATAAGAAGGAATGAGGCATAAGCGGATGAGGTGGTGGCATGTGACCACCAAAATGTTGGTTGGGATGCATTATAGGTTGAGGAGCTGATGTGTGAGGAGACGAATTTGATGTTGGACTAATAAGATTCATTGCAGAATGACCCATCATTACAGGTGGAGTTCCAGAATTGGATTGCCTCAAAGGAGGTGTTCGAGACACCAGAGCTCCTAAATAAAACAATAAATGTTAATAATAAGTTTTCTCTTTCACTTCATACACCTTTCAGTATACGATACTAGCAGATATGCAAACCTTATGGGAGTTTTGAGAAGATACTAAATTAGAAAACGTAAAAAAAAAATAAAATAAATATTAATCTTTAAAACTACACTGGGTGTTTTCAAAACTTCTATAAGGTTTGCGTATCTGATATTAATCAAAGCCGCCATAGATCATATTTTACTTTCTTTCTTATAACTCTCTCAATCAATAAATGTAATTAAAAGCATTCCTATTTACTTTCTTGCATTTTACCCTCACACATGCCAACCATTTTTCATTTTTTCTCTTGTACATTTCACCATGCATTTTACTCTCTTTCACAACTGTTTTTACCTGATACTCCTGAACTTGACGAATGTTTGGGCGCCGGACTCTTTTCTGTTGGGGGCTGCAGTGGGCTACTGCTAGTGCGCTGAGAAGGTTGACTAGTTGGTGGAAAGTCGGGTTCCTTTTTAATGTTTTCAACAGTAGGACAGGATGGCGGTCTTTCGTTTGCATTCTGCGAGCTTACTACTGAAGGTAATGAAAATCCAGGTACTTTTACATCTTTCAGACTCTGTAAAGGATCTGGTCCTGGTGGTGGTATATGACTTGTAGGAATACCTACACCGTAACTGTTACTTAGAGAAGGTGCAGCAGAACTGTGAGATCCAGATTGTTGTAAATGTGAATGAGATCCTGTGGCAGTTTGTGATGGTGGTTGCGAAAACGACGGCATACCAACCATGTGGGTGGAATGCGCGCTAGATGACTGAATATTGGCAGAGTTGTCGGTAACTTCTTGTTTAATTTTCAAATTTTGTGGTTCATTTTGAGAGCTGTTGTAAATTGGTTGTGAAGTTGGAGGTAACGATTGACTATGAGAGGACGTTTGGGAATTTGGTGGCAGTGGTTGATTTAAATGAGTGAATTGATTTTTCTCCAGGTTTCTAAGAGGTTGAGTGGAGTAGGGATTGTTCGACATAAAACCATAATGGTTTATTGATGGTTGACCACCAATTGTAACTAAATTACTTGATTGCATAAGATTGGGAAGAGGTGGATGACCACCAATTGAGGAACTTAAATTTACTAGATCCGATTTTTCCAACCGTTCATTTTTGTCTATTCTATCTGGTCTCTCTACTCTTTCAGGCCTTTCTGGTGGTCTTTCATTCTCTATCCTTTCAGTTTTCTCTACCCTCTCTTTCTTTTCTTCCTCAAACATATTCTCAGTTGCTCGATTCATTGGTATAATTGTGGGTATATTTAGAGGTTGACCAAAACTTTCACTTCGAGATGGATTTGTGAGTTCTATGGGTTCATCGTGTGGTTCCATTTTGATTACTGTGTTAAGTGGATGCGTAATCAACTCTTTGTTTTGCATGTCAGGTCTGAACTGATCCTTCAAGTACGACAAAACAGGTTGATCTTTGCTATCCTTTTGTGAATCTTTTAAATTTAATGGATGATTTGACTGATGTAATGTATTTAAGTTGTAACCTCCCATAGGATCTTTCAAATTCAAATTATGAGGCATAAAAATATTGTCCTTGTATAAACTCAAATCTTCCTTTGAATTCATATTAATAGCTTCATTACTACTCTCAGTTTCTTCCTTAATCACCACTTTATCCATCGTGACAACTTTTGGTATAATCAGCTCCGTTTTTGGCTTTTCTGGTTCACGATTTTCCTCTTTAAACTCTTTAGTTTCCAGTTTAACTGGACTCTCTTCCGCTTTCTCTTTTTTAACCTCGACGTTAAATTTACTAGGTTCAGGATTAAATTTAATTTCTTTGTGATCAGAAACGTGATCAATGTTTCTTTTTATTAAATTTTTACGCTCGTTTATATCGTCTGGTAGACGAATTGAAACGTTTAAAGGTTTTGGTTCAATTGTTGAAACCAATTTATTTTTAGTTATCACAGGAACTGTTGGAATAACAGCAGGAGAAGAAGTCGTTGTTTTATCGACTATTATAGAAATACAAACATTGTTAAAAAGTAATTCATTTCAAATCAAATCAACCAAGGATCTAAACTTCCATTATTAATATTATTATAACTATTTATATACAATTAGTACCTACGGGGTGCTCCAGTAATACAGCTCAATACGAAGTAATTATCCGCTTACTAGATACTTTTAGTGCTGACCAATAAAAATTAAAAGTTATTTTCGAAAAACTTTGAGAAGCACTGTTCTAGAAATAGTGTGAAACAAAAGATGTAAAAGAAAATTAGGTGTATAAAGTTTAAGACCTTGAGGCTATTCGAGCGCCAAGTTCTGATACTCTTAAAAGCTTCAAGGGAGAACTCGTTATTTGAGACTAATATAGCACCATTAAGATGAACCAAAAACTAAAAGTTAGATGAAATTTGTCTACATGATTATTGATTGTCATGTAACAGCTTTTTTATTTAAATTTCGGATTCCTTTCAAACAAAATATCTCAAATATTGCGAAATTAGTTTTTTTACGATTACTATAAAACTTCATTAAAATGTATGCAATATTCTAAACATCAAAATGAGTAAATTTGTGGAATTTACACTCTTGGCATGATGTGCAGTGTGATTGTTGTACATGCAATATTTATAAAACTTATGAAAGTTTTTCTAACAACTTTAGACGATAATCAAAACTTGGCGCTTGAAGAGTCCTAAAATTTAATTTAAGCTTTCATAAAGAGGTAGCACTTCACGGAATATTTTAACCCATATAACCCTAAAACAATTTTTTTTTTTAAATTTTAAATTTTTGGTTTTAATTGGTCAGTTTATTAAGCTGAATCGGCAAAAGGGATTTTTAAAAATTTGAAAATGTTGTAAAAAATTACCGAAACACGGTGTCATTTTAGAATAAAATTATTTTTTTTCACATAGTTTCATAATTTATTGGTCAAATTACAGGGTGGTCCAGATTAATTACGGGAATGTTCTGCAGCATATTTGGGTATTCTATTAACCAAATTACTTATAAAAGTACTAGTAACCGTACGTGACTTTATGCGTTACTAACAGACAGAGAAAAATGGGATTTTATTACTACGAAGGATTTTCAGGTTTAAAAATGTCCATATAAACTTATGTCTACAAGTATAAGTACAAAATGAATATAAACCCATTATAAGAGCTATTCAAGAACAAGAATGGATTTATTGTTTGTTTTTATTAATTAATTGAGTGATATAATACACACATAATTTTCACTTCACAGAAATTATTTAAAAATCTAATCATAAATCTTGTTATTCTAATTGTAGGTGTTCCTTCAAAGTTCAAATGTTTGAACAATTCCAATGAACTGTAGTACATTATTTGTATTGTGTATAATTCAAATAATCAATAAATACAAACAATAAGTCATTTATCGTTCTTTAATACGTCCTATAATGGCTTTGTACACTTCATAATTATATGAACCTCTTTCCTCTGAATAATCAATACCATAATCATAGTATATTTACTATATCAAGAAGCGAAACTTAACAGAAGTTTTCAGTGCCTAGAAACCCCAACAAAATGGCCATCATCTGTTTTGTTAATTTTTAAAATTGTCCCAGCTGTGCGGCCTAAGGCCGCACTGAAGCTATTGTTAGGGTAGTAATAAATAAACAAACTAATCCTGATTGAACGTTACGGACAAATCCAGGTAATTCTTAATTTCCAAGAGACAATGTCGCGAATGGCGGCTGCATATCCACGCCCGCCCCGTTCGGCTTTATTACGTTAAAAAGAGATAAAAGTTTGATGTGCGTGAAGTTAGCCCCCCTTTTTTTGAAATTGTGATTTTTTTTATTTGTGCTCAATTGTGCTCAAGTTGTGCTCAATGTGCTTAAAAGATTTTTTTGATTTTGAACAAAAATAACAAAAAAAATCGAAAAAAACACTTTTTGACGCCAGCCCCCCTTTTTTTGAAATTGCAACTTTTTTTGGTCGTTCTCAATTGTGCTCAAGTTGTGCTCAATGTGCTTAAAAGAATTTTTTAATTTTGATCAAAAATAACCGCGTAAAGCGCGAAATAAGATTTCTACCTAGCCCCCCTTTTTTTGAAATTGCAACTTTTTTTGATTGTACTCAATTGTGCTCAAGTTGTGCTCAATGTGCTTAAAAGAATTTTTTAATTTTGATCAAAAATAACCGTGTAAAGCGCGAAATAAGATTTCGACCTGGCCCCCCTTTTTTTGAAATTGCAATTTTTTTTTATTGTTTTCGATTGTGCCCAAGTTGTGCTCAATGTGCTTAAAAGAATTTTTTAATTTTGAGCAAAAATAACCGCGTAAGGCGCGAAATAAGAGAAAAAAGGTGTGCATTGAACAATTTTATCATACAGGGTGAAAAGTAAAATAGATTTCTAAATTTCATTTTTAAGGACCGCATTCAGGGTAAAGTTTTTCGTCGTCATGATTTATACAGGGTAAAGTATCAAACATCTAAAAGACATAAATGGAGAATTCTGATAGTACTATATTAGTTTAAATACAGAAGCTGTATTTGTAAAGATATGACTAAAAAATTTAAAAATTAAAAAAAAAATTAAAAATTTTCATGGAAACCTTTTATTTAAAATTACAAAGTGCAATGAATAGTAAAAAATAATGTTAATAAGAGCTAACAAAGCTTCTTAAAAACATCAATCTAAAAGCGTAAGGCTGTTTATTATATAAGTGGCTAAGCAGGCTCAGGTGCATGTCGCTGCCCCCCCCCTAAATTAAATTTTAGGATAAAATTAGTGTCAATCGTTAGAGCTTTGTTTGAGCCTGAATGATCTTCAGTGAGCGAGATTTTGAGTTAATTTTTTTACAAAGTTAGAAATATTTGAAATTTTCGAGTAAACTGCAAGCCTTAAAAAATCTTACTATTAAACGCGTGTTGCTCGGAGTTTATTCAAAAATTTCTACTATCTATAACTTTTTAAAATATTAACTTAAAATCTTGCTCACTAGAGCTCATTCAGGCTCTAACGAAGCTCAATCGATTGACATCAATTACACACATAGATTCAAAATGAGAAGAAAAATTTGAAAAAAGGGGGGCTATGTCGAAATCTTATTTCGCGCTTTACGCGGTTATTTTTGATCAAAATTAAAAAATTCTTTTAAGCACATTGAGCACAACTTAAGCACAATTGAGTACAATCAAAAAAAGTTGCAATTTCAAAAAAAGGGGGGCCAGGCCGAAATCTTATTTTGCGCTTTACTCGGTTATTTTTGATCAAAATTAAAAAATTCTTTTAAGCACATTGAGCACAACTTGAGCACAATCGAGTACAATCAAAAAAAGTTTCAATTTAAATAAAAGGGGGGCCAGGTCAAAATCTTATTTCGCGCTTTACGCGGTTATTTTTGATCAAAATTAAAAAATTCTTTTAAGCACATTGAGCACAACTTGAGCACAATTGAGAACAACCAAAAAAAGTTGCAATTTCAAAAAAAGGGGGGCTGGCGTCAAAAAGTGTTTTTTTCGATTTTTTTTGTTATTTTTGTTTAAAATTAAAAAATTTTTTTAAGCACATTGAGCACAACTTGAGCACAATTGAGCACAAATAAAAAAAATTACTATTTCAAAAAAAAGGGGGCTAACTTCACGCACATAAAAGTTTGATTCTTTATGGACCACCCTGTGTAATCGCCAAGGTTTTACTTGGTAATTAAACCAAAATTGTCGAGAACATTCGCTTTAATATAACTAGGAAAAGAGGGGGAGGAGTATAAATATATAAATTTCCTGCTTCATTAAAGTTTTATGGGTTCATTTGAATAATCCATCAAGTTGTCTAGGTTTTATGAGTTCTAATTAAACTTAAAATAATCGCCTTACGGTGCTTTTCTTTAAGCTGTCGTTTACCCAAATATGAAAAACAAAATCAAATTTAGGTACTCAATGAGAAAAACGAGTAAAAATGTTGTAAGGATTTTAGAAATACCCAAAAATAAAATATTTTATTAAATATCTTTTTACGCGATATTCCAATGAGTAAACCAGAATTTATTTTCATATTGTGAAAATGCGCGAAGTTGAGCGGTACAACGCGATCATTTTAATTTTTTTTTTCTGAAAGTAATACATAAAACCAAAGATGAGCTGTAAAGATTGAAAATGCGTTAACTACTTAAATTCTATCTCTCCTTGAATACAAACTGAAGCAAAATATGTGACGTCACAGGTAGGATTTTATCGAGATTTATGTTATTACTTATTAGTGAACTAAAATAAACTATTTTCTTCACTTATAGTTGAATATTCTGGTGTATCTTAGCATTTAACCCACCTGTGACGTCATTTATGTTTGGTTCATTGCTTGAAAATCAAGGCGTGTCTATAAGTTTAAATGGTCTAAAGAAAATGCGATACAAATTTATATGTATGCTCTTTTCTCTTTCATTTGCAGATGGCGCTACAGATTTGAAGTTACTATTTTTTAACTATCGCGAGTTAATTTTAAGAAATTTATCACTTTTTAATTATCATAGTTTTAAATGCTTTTTACCATTTTTTAGAGTGGGCTAAAAATTTAATCATCATGACTGAAAGAAGATAAGATGTAATTAAATAAATTGAAAACCTTACTGATAATAAAAATGCAATATGGATGTACTTCACGGTTATCGTCATAATTAATTAATAATAAATCAATGTAATAAGTAAATCATCAACAATTTTAAACAAAATTATATCCCCCCCCCCTCACACAAATTTACCTTTATAGATTTTCTTAAGGAAATAATTTACCTGCAGCTCCGCCACAAAGAGTAAATAAAAGGCGAACGTGTAAATTTTAAACAAAAAATTAATATCTTTAAAATAAAAGGTAAAAAAAGTCCTAATGAAACTGCTTGGTCAAAAAAATTTAAAATTTGGATTATTCATCTGCTCTATCAGTCGAACTGTTGTACCACTACCAGAAGATTCAAAATTAAGTAAAACCTGGTTGATTTGACATGAAAAGCGCAAAAATAATAACCATTATAAAAAAACTTACCTGCTTCATTATCAACTTTAGGTTTGGCAGTATCTTGTGGGACTACGTTCGTAATGGTTGCACATGTGGAAGTTAATACTGTTGTACTAACAGTGGGAATTGAAAGACTAGTGGTTATTTCCATTGGTTCAGATTCGGGTTCGTTATTGTCTCCCTCATCATTTAGAGATCCGGAATCGGTCGTAACACTCGAAGGACTCTAAAAACGAAAAAAAAAAAGTAATTTTTTTCCAAATTGTAACTAATAGGTAACAAACCTCTGCTCTTTCTCGTTTCTTCTTAAAAATGGCAGTTTCTTTTTCTTCTGTTTCCGATTCTTCAATCTTTTCTTGCCCTCTCTTACGGTTCTTTTGGGTAGGTTCGGCCTTTTCCGCCTTCGCCTTTTTACCATTTTTCACTGGGGTGGTTGAAGTATTTGAAGATCCTTTTTCACTGGAATTGTTGTTGTAATTATTTTTGGATGGTGTTTTAGGTTCGGGCGTGCCGGATTCGCCACGTTTTGGTCGAACGCGACTGGTTGTTTGTTCTTTGGCAGCTTTATTTCTCGTTCGCATACGTTGAGGACTTGCATCAGGACTTTCCGCAACCGGCCTAAATAGGTACGATTCTTTACCATCTTTATCGTTACTTTTGCTGTCTTTATTTCCGTTTCCTGAATCTTTATTGTTCGTTTCTTTGTTCTCTTTGGAAGCTTGTTCCTTTATGCTGATGTTTGGAATATTTCCACCAGCTGCAGGTGCCGTGAGGGGTGGTAATTCGTTTGTTTTCTTCAAATGCATTCTACAGTCCCAACAGAGGAGCAGTCGATCTTTACCTCCGGTTTGCCAATCGCGTGAATCTAGAAGAGGTTGGTTACGTATTTTGGGTGATTTCGGTTTTATGGAAGACTTACTGGTGGTAAAGCAGTGTTGACAACGAGACTGCGATTCTCTTGAATCGCTATCGTCCTCGGAATTATCATCTTCCGTTACCGAACTCGTTTCGCCTGGTTCTTTTCCTGGTTGCGGCGATGGCCGGCTAGTTTCAGTTTCCGTTGTTGTTCCTCCACGACCTACATGTGAAAAATTTTACCTTTTGCTGTTACCTTACTTTTTTTTAGTTATTTACCTGAATTTGGAGGTGTACTTGCAACTCCTCTACTGTTTCGTGTATTACGTATTCGGCGAAGTGAACCTTGCCTTCTGCGTCTATGTGGTCTGTTATTATTAGCACCTGGTGTTTTTTTCCAAAGGTAATAAAATTCGACAAGTTCCGGCTTAAAAAAAATTAATTATACCAGTTGTCTGATTTGTTATTGAAAAAGCTTACTGTATCTTTATGTGGTAATAAATCTTTTCGAATTCTATAAAAGTTTTTACCAAATTGCCTCAAGCCCTTAACAAAACGTTTCGTTTCTTCTTCAGACCACTTTTTATCGATTCCTTTGGGTACCGGGTATTTTACCAAAGCTTGGAGAGCACGACCAGGATCGTAACCCGAATCGTGTAACTAACAATTTAACATTAGAATGTGATTTTCACACGGAGGTGTTATACATACCACATCGAGAGCGTTAATTGTAGTGTCGTCCCTTGACGCCGCCGATGCACCATCTTCAGGACAACCACCATCACACATACCGGCAAACGCAGCCATAGAACGTGCAGCCCGTAAATACATCAACAAATCAGAATCTAAAGTCATTGCTGGTACCCATCTTAATTCTTCACGCGTACGCGTGTGCTCCGGATCTGGTGGTAACAATTCAGGTGCAATACCAGGTCGATAATCGGGCAATCGTGCCTAAACAATGTTACTCATCTTAAATACATTGTAAATCTTACATCTCAAGAAATCGTTTTACGAGACATAGAATCTAACTACCACGCTGAAGTCAATTACAAACCAAATAAAATAATAAGACTACTTTAATTGAACGTAGATAACACGAAAAGAATAAGTTGGTCTAATTAATTTTACGTCAGTAGTATTTTTTAAAGAAAATAAGTCTACCGTGCATGTCGTGCAGTTTTCCCAAAGTCATGCCACAATTATCAAAATATCGATATTTTGATCATAAAAAAGTATAAACAAAAAATTTTGACTTGTTACCGTCCCCTTAACGTACATAAACATCCTTTACCTGGCTGGCAGGCCCAACCCTGATCTCACCCTGAGTTGCTGCGGCCATTTCTTTCTTCTAGATTAATTTAACTAATAGATACAAAATTAGCTGTAACAAAAAAGCGTAAATAATAAAAAAACTCACAAAGTTGATTAAGATATTATAAAAAAACTTCTAAGTTTCCACAATTTGATTCTAATAAATTTTATGGTTCAAGAGATACGAAAAAGTTATACATACAGTTCTGATTATGAATATAATTTTAATTGTTTACATAAAATATATAAACACAAATTATTTTAAAATGTATAAATAGATACGTTCAGACAAGTCATTCCCAAGACACAGTCGATTATTATTATAAATTACTTCAACAAAATTATATAATTTAACTCAAAAATTACCTAACAAATATTACGTTCCCCATCCATTCGTGGTACCTACTAATTTTTAAGTGTCAAGTACATCGATCTTACAATAATAGATCGTTGGTCAAGTACCAACAGTTGGTATTACGTTTACTTCTAATAATAAAAAGTTTGTAAGTACCCCGAGATTAAAATTATTGATAACCAACCTATCAGGTACTTGAAAATTTGAGACGATTTCAATTACCGGAAATTATATTTAAATTATAGAATCGGAGATTAAAGAATATTACAACCTAAATCGCTGCAAAATGGCGAGATATAATATTCATTTGTACAGTAAAAACGTAGTAAGTCAGAACATCAGATGTTCAGACTATGTACGGTGCGAGAGACCGTTACAGACAGAGAGACAGACAAACAGAGTTTTCTAGCTATAGATAATATCGTGGGTTTAGAGCTAAAAGTCATCAAGTCTACTTAGTGAGTTTTACCTTTAAGCCGACAATATTAATCCCCAGATACCATTCATCTATGAATAGTGAAAGAAATCATCCCTCATTTATTTGAAAAATGGTATGGGTACATAATACGCCCAAATAAATAATAAAAAATTATTTGAAACAACGCTTAGGTTAGTGACACGCCATGTAAGTTTACTTTCAAGCCATCAACGGTTAATGCTATTATAATGAACACTTATTAAAGAATTTTGATAATAATAAAGGGCATTTTGAGTGCAGCAAATTACATAGAAGAATTAATGATACATTAGTAGCTCAAATTTACATACATTAGCACATCAGAATAGTAAATAACAATAATTTTACGATGCAATTAAAATCTCGGAACATTTAAAGCCATTTAGATAATTAAATGTAGAAAATTAAAAGATGTTGCAAGGTTTTTACGGTAAAAACAATTGTGTTATGTAACACGTAAACCGTATAAATGGGTCCCCCATTTCATTCCAATAAAATGAACGGTTCGAGTTTTAGAACCACTGATTTACGTGTTAACTCACCAGAAACACATAATAAAGCAAATACGGTAAACGAATAATTACATATGATTTATCCAATTACATTTACCATTCCAAATGAAAAAATTCACAAATATTCGAAAATCGATATAATTAACTTGACCGGTGTGACTGACTACAACAAAAACAAAGTAATAAAATTGTTTCGACTTGAACTTTTAGAAAATTGTTAATTAATGAACAATCAACCCGACCACATTAAAAAATGCATAAATTTGGTATAGCTACGTAAACCCGATGCACACGTTGTGACCCTACATGGATAATTTAGGTGTTCGTCAGCGAAGTTAGAAATTAACTGAAAATAATTTATTTTAAGTTAATGTGTTGCCCGATAACCTTCAATGACAAGCTCGTTAGGCTTTAGTCGTAGCCATAGTAAATTATTATTATAAACAATTTGAAATATTTTTGATTAACGATACCAGCATTATTTATATTAACCCAACTTGATAAACGCAATGAGTCGATTTAATTAAATGCCTCAATATTTAATCCTAATTAGTTTTTAATAAATATCCATTTTGTACTTGGCTGCTCGTACTTGGGAGGAAAATTTGTGAAAATGCAAAGTTTACACGTTCACTTTTATGTTAATAAAAAAATTGAAAGATTTCAATCACACCTTAAATATTATATCTGCCTGGTTTTCACCGACCACAGTAAAACCGCAGCTAGAGTCAAGATTATAACTCACCAAGCCCCACGAACAACGGGAAAACAAAACATAAATCAAAAATATTTTATAATAAACATCCTCTGATTGAGTAAATAATTTCAATATTGTGTGCATAATTCTTCTGATATCAATCATGCCTGGTTAGTCACTCTTCTATTACGGTCTTTCTTAAAAATTAAATTGGTGGAAATTTTTCTGCAAAATATTAAATTATACCGTTCTGAAAACATATCGCAAAAAACATATCTTTGAATAATTCAGAATGACTCAAAAATCTAAGGGGTCAATGCCCTGTTGAACCCCCTTTGAAAAAATTATTCTCCACCTGCACGAAATATCTGTAAAGTCTATACTTCTACAGCAAGATAGACCTATTTAGGCTTTAGTTGAAAAAATACGAAAATACGAAAGAGTTTTGATAAAAACTATTTGTCGGTTACGCCCAAGTGGAGAAGATAAGACAGCTATCGGTAAAATACCAAGGCTAAAAGCGTACGCAGTATTTTGTACTTCCGATTTCGAAAAATACCCAGTATACGAAGGTACAAAATTTACAAACCGAAAAAAGAATTTCTTAATTTTATGACCGAAGAAAATAAATTTAGAATCTTTGATCGAATTACAAGGAAATGCAGTTTTGGAGTTTTACCAAAAATAATAATTTCTCACATTTGCGCCGACATGTTGGTTGTATATCATCGGTGCATACTTGTAGTAAGTAAATCGCACGCTTGTGAACAATTTTCGCGGATGAAGTTACTCAAGATGAAATGGAGTTGGAAATAATTTAGCAAATTAGTATTATTACCGCTTTAAAAATGCATTAAAATTTCCATTGTTGCATAATAAAAGTTTGAATATTCCTGAAACTATACATAACTGAACAACAATTTCGAAAATTCTAACAGAATCAGTGGCGTAACAACTTTGTTAGAGGGCTTTGTTTATACTCGGCGCAGGTGCCTCTATTCTTATTTTGCCTCTGAAAAAGTTTTAGGTGCCAAGAGGAAAGATGGTAGGTAATTGGATAAGATATTTTAACAGTTCTTCTCCAGATTCATTTTGTGTTTTCTTGATGTTTTCATACTATGTCTACATAGTACATAGGGGACCTACTGTTTAACGTCAACTCTGAACCGCGCCATGCCATAGTCAAAGTCAGAGATGGTCAAAATAAACTTCGGCAATCGGCATTAACGTTCAACGTACTTCTTAGGCGCTAACCTATAACCAAATATTACATATATACAGATAGCTAAAACCATTGTTAAAATTGACAACACATTTTGAAAACAAAAAACATGTAGTACATGAAACCACGACACTGAACTATGATGGTTACTAGGTATGCTTTATAGATGCCGCTTCTAAAACATTTCATAAAATCGGCACTATCGTGTTCTCCCTCCACCTGTACTGCGCAAAAATAGACTCCGCTCGAACATTTAACTTTGAATACGCTCTAATGCACAGATAAATAAGTAGTAATAGATGGTCGACTCCCCACCTATTTTTGTGACAAAGTAATAGTTCAATCCGAATTCGCAAAAGGCGCTGCTATCGTGCGATAAAATCGGCGGGAATTTAAATGTTTGACTTTTTACTTGTATTTATTTATCTGTGCTCTAATGGTTTAAAATCTGTGGTTGCATCCTTACGGTCATCAGAGCTCACGGTGTCACGGTACATATTAACCATTTTATTATTTCTTTCATTATGTTTTGTTATTTTGGGTGTCCTAAATATTTAAAAGTGCGCCATTTCATAAATATTGTTGAATTTTAATGGCTATATTGCTAGCTGCGCAGCCGTACTATAGCTACCAAACACAGCGGTCAGCTAGCTATTAGCTATTATATTATATTATTACACCTGACAGAACTGAATGTCAAATTGACAAGATTAACAATGGGCACGTTCAGCCGGTCCCAATTGTTTAACTGTTAGGCCAGCCAACAAACGTTGCCATTGTTTAATTTACTGCTTAGGAGCGAGCGCTGGCCCAGCACCCAACAGTTGGGATCGATTACACGTGCCCAATGTATTTTAAATTTTTTATATTTAACGATTATGACGTAATATGATTGTTAAGTTTTTGGCCTAACTCAGGGGGAATGTAACACGTTACACGTAGGCATACTAGTTGATTGGCCTACGGACTTGATCGTGAGATTGGAGGGGATGGTAACAAATCAGATGTATATGTACATCTATTTCGTAAGTGTTATAAATTTTTTCTTGAACTGGTAATTAATGAGCGAACCAATGAGGGGTGCGCTTATAAAAGACATAGAGGACGAGTTTTCTAGCAAATCATTATATTGGATTATATTATATAACCAGATGATTCAAGAAGATTCCTCGTAAAAAATGATGAACCATGTAGAATATGAACATTGAAGTACTCCTGCTATACAAACAACAATATACAATAAAAGAATAATATAATTATTATTTATAAATTATAATACTATAAATTATAGGAACTACTCGAAGAGATACTTTATAATAACTTACATCATTGTTATCGTAAAAATAATATGCGCCGGACCTTTGTTTGCAAATGTTGAAGAGTCAAGCTGTAATGCTACATACACATAATTGTGAATAAACTCGTCGAACGATCCGTCATTCGTCCCGATTGTTGACCGAACGAGACGACGTACCGTCCACACAGCGCCGCTTGTCTCGAATATCAAACGTACGACACGCGACCTTGATCAGCGAATAATCGGGCATGTGTGGATGAAACGCTTCAAATCGGAAACGGGATTCGTTTACATAACCGCCTACGCTCACGTTAGACGATCGTATCGCGTCCACACATCGCCGACTCGCTCGTCCAAAATATCGAACATAAGAGACGAGCATACCCGTCGTCCATCGGTTCCAAATACCGAACGTTGCACGTACCGTCCACACATCGCCGCTCGCGCTCCAATTCGAATACCAAACATTCGCTGCGCGAAACGAGTATATTACCGAGCGACATCTAGCGGAGAATGTTCGGCGATGTGTGGAAGCAGCAATATACGTACGATACGGTTAGTTTAAACAAGAAGCGGTCATAGCCTTGCAGCTATAATCAACTGTTACATCAACGATAAGTTGATCGATCAACTGCGAATGCGAGGTTTCGAGTTCAAACCTGGGAAGAGTCAAACTGTTAAAAACAGGGCTACAGGCACATCTGAAGGTTAGTTTAGCAAGCTACCTACTAGTCCAAAGTCGATATGCGGTCAAAAACTCCCTGTTAAGGGGAGGTCTATGTCCAACACTGAATTAATAAAGGCACTAAAGAAAGAAAAAGTTTAAACAAATCATCACATAATATTGCACTTTCAAAGATTTCCAACCTTACATAACGTACTGATTAATCAAAATCGATTTTCTATTAAGTATAACGTAACAAAAATCAAAGTCAAAGTGAAATACTGAAGATGACCTACTTAAACAAAAACGCATTGTTGCACTTTCCGTGTAAAGTACACTCGAAAAACTCTTTGATGTTTATTAGTTGGCTAGCATCCACTGACATCGTGAACTACAGTAGATTGCACGGTTATTGATTTTTTATTATCCAAAACTTGAAGTGAATAAAACTTTGAAGGAACGAATTTAAAACAAAAGTTGCCATAATTTTTTAATCGTTTCAGTAAATATACAACTCCCACCGTTTCTATACACTCGAGTTATCAAGTTTACACAAAATGTGCATTCGTATCGATCACATCAATTAAAAAGAAAGCATATAAGTACCTAGCGTTTGAAATTGAGAAGCATAGGCGTAGTTATACTGTTAAATTTGAGGGGGTGCTAATGTAGCTATAAAAAACGGATCCCTCTTCTCGAGTAGAGAGGGGGATACTCACATGGAGTTAACAATAATAATTATGCTTTTTTTATTTACAATACTTAAGATCAAAACCGAACGTTTTTATCTTCTATCGATTTGAATCTCTGAGAATTTATATAAGACTACTAAGACTTAGAGAAAACCAAGTGCGACTTGGACTTATAGAAAACTTTATTTTGGTTGAAGACAGTAATTTAATCATTTAATGGCCGTATGTATCAAATTTTCATACTAAAGTTCTGATAGACTAATTTGAAGCAGAAAACTGGGAATGAAATAATAAACTATAAATTTCGGAAAGATGCATAAACAACCTTATAGTGTTGAATGACAGTTTACAAGATTTAAATTATATTGTTAGTAGAAATCTTTTCAAGTGTTCGGTAAGCCATGTATGAATAATCTTTAAATAAGGAATATATTTTAGACAACACAACAAAACCATTCGTTAAGTATGTGTTGACACATTAAAATGGTATATTATATTGGGTTCCACTCTTTATATAATGCATATTATCTAGTTGTGTATTCATATATCCATTCTACCCATGTTCATATTATATACCGTATCATTCTAATCCAATCAATCCCCCTTTCAATTGGAAAAACTTTTAAGCATACCGTGCATCTAACTCTGTGCACGTATATATGTGCCGTTACCTTCTAAAAATCTTATCCTTTATGTTTCCACCACTAACGCGCATGTATGGATTAACAAGATTTCCGCTACCGACTGCTCACTCACTGATCACAAGTTTATTTAAAGAAAAAAAGAAAAAACAACAAATAACCTATAAGTTCAGAGTTTACGTTATTTGTTACACTGTGCTCTTCTTTTTAAAATAAATTTGTGGTCAGTGAGAAGTTGGCAGCGGGAATGTCGTTAATCCGTTCATACGCGTCTGTGATTATAACGGATAAGATCAGTATAGACGTGCAGTAACGGCGCATGCGCGCACATAGCGAGATGCTGTTAAACTTATATTTGAGAATACAACTCATGTCACAAGTATTTAATAAGGTGTAAAATAATAATTTTCATTCAATGAATTGTCAGGTCGGTTTCACTCGCAGATATTTCCGATGATAAATGATATCACTTGTGATAATATTATAGCTAGCAATATTATTATTTAAATACACTGTATAATAAAACACAGTGATTGCTGAAACATTAAATTTTTTATTTGGTAAATAAAATAAGCCCTTTGATGGATAAAAAAGTCGCGTATCTTTGCCTCACAAAGTTTTATTCATATTATTATCAACCAAGTTTTTCATGTATGATGTCGGCTTAATTAGTGAATAATGACTTGCGGGGGCCACACTATTTGACCTGCGGTTTATTACTGCTGTGAAACCGCTCTCAAGATTACTATCGATTTTCTTCAACATTTGAAATTTCATGTTCGAGTGCTTCTTATATTTGCTGTATTTCCGCCAAATTTCTACTTTCTAGATCGTAAAACCGTTACCAGAACCATTTGATTTGTGTAAATTAAAATTTCATGCCAATTGGTTACGTTTGTGAGAGCAAGGAGTAAATGTTTGTAAACAACACGTGGCCAGTTAATTGAACACCAACACCAAATTATTTTAATGATACCAAATAAAACTTCTATTAATTATTTAAAACTGAATTATGGTTAATTGTGTTTACATCGGGACTCACGACATTATACAATATTTTTAGGGTGAAACATACACCGGGAAGTTAAAAAGGGTCTTTAAAATCCAAGTATTGCAAAAATTCTGTAGAGGCGCCACCATCGTAAAATTTAGTAAAATTTTTATTTTAAATCCGTTTAGCAGACGATTATAGTAGTAGATTTATTTCCGGCAATTTTAACTATTTACAACTAGATGTCGTACTGGTGTTTCCTTTTTTACCGACGAAAAGGGAAGATTTTTATTTTGGATACCTGCTCCTATTAGAGTAGTAGGAGAAAACCCAATTTATTCTAGCTTCCCATGCGGTTACAAAGAAATTTATGACTATGGTTATTAGTACCCTTTTCGATAAGCTATTTTTACGTTTTTACAGAATTTTTTTTTTTCAGAATAAATTTTACCTAAAAGTTAGTGTTACTTTATTTTTGAAATATATTATTACCAAGAAATTTAAAAATTATAATAAAATTTAAATTTACAAACTTTAAATTTACAAACTTTAAATTTGAAAATTTTTAGTCATTTTTAGTTTTTACGTTTTATAATAAATTGAGGAGCAGACTTTCTATAATATGCAGTATGTCCATTTTTTTTAATTTTCAGGAGAGCAGAAAAACTACTACAGGTTTATATGATAAGTTATCAAAAAAGTAATTTTTGTAAAAATACAGAAAAAAAATACACTATGAAGTATCATGAATACGGAAAATATTCGATTGACGGTTTGGCAAAAAAATTCAAAAATGTATTGGACATACTGCACTTTGTTTGTCTACATTGGACAAACTGCAGTTTTTTTGTCTTACAACCCGAAAGTCGACTTGCCCATTTCAAGACAAAGAAAGAGTATAAAGCATTGGTATTACAAAAAAATTTTGTTAGTAGAAAAGATTTTACATTCCTTCTTACGATCTTTTCTTGCAATATTTCATGTGCGTGAAGTTAGCCCCCCTTTTTTTGAAATTGTGATTTTTTTTATTTGTGCTCAATTGTGCTCAACTTGTGCTCAATGTGCTTAAAAGAATTTTTTGATTTTGAACAAAAATAACAAAAAAAATCGAAAAAAACACTTTTTGACGCCAGCCCCCCTTTTTTTGAAATTGCAACTTTTTTTGGTCGTTCTCAATTGTGCTCAAGTTGTGCTCAATGTGCTTAAAAGAATTTTTTAATTTTGATCAAAAATAACCGCGTAAAGCGCGAAATAAGATTTCTAGCTAGCCCCCCTTTTTTTGAAATTCCAACTTTTTTTGATTGTACTCGATTGTGCTCAAGTTGTGCTCATTGTGCTTAAAAGAATTTTTTAATTTTGATCAAAAATAACCGTGTAAAACGCGAAATAAGATTTCGACCTGGCCCCCCTTTTTTTGAAATTGCAATTTTTTTTTATTGTTTTCGATTGTGCTCAAGTTGTGCTCAATGTGCTTAAAAGAATTTTTTAATTTTGAGCAAAAATAACCGCGTAAGGCGCGAAATAAGAGAAAAAAGGTGTGCATTGAACAATTTTATCATACAGGGTGAAAAGTAAAATAGATTTCCAAATTTCATTTTTAAGGACCGCATTCAGGGTAAAGTTTTTCGTCGTAATGATTTATACAGGGTAAAGTATCAAACATCTAAAAGACATAAATGGAGAATTCTGATAGTACTATATTAGTTTAAATACAGAAGCTGTATTTGTAAAGATATGACTAAAAAATTTAAAAATTAAAAAAAAAAATTAAAAATTTTCATGGAAACCTTTTATTTAAAATTACAAAGTGCAATAAATAGTAAAAAATAATGTTAATAAGAGCTAACAAAGCTTCTTAAAAACATCAATCTAAAAGCGTAAGGCTGTTTATTTATAGGTGGCTAAGCAGGCTCAGGTGCATGTCGCTGTCCCCCCCTAAATTAAATTTTAGGATAAAATTAGTGTCAATCGTTAGAGCTTTGTTTGAGCCTGAATGATCTTCAGTGAGCGAGATTTTGAGTTAATTTTTTTACAAAGTTAGGAATATTTGAAATTTGTGAGTAAACTGCAAGCCTTAAAAAATCTTACTATTAAACGCGTGTTGCTCGGAGTTTACTCAAAAATTTCAACTATCTATAACTTTTTAAAATATTAACTTAAAATCTTGCTCACTAGAGCTCATTCAGGCTCTAACGAAGCTCAATCGATTGACATCAATTACACACATAGATTCAAAATGAGAAGAAAAATTTCAAAAAAGGGGGGCTAGGTCGAAATCTTATTTCGCGCATTTCGCGGTTATTTTTGATCAAAATTAAAAAATTCTATTAAGCACATTGAGCACAACTTAAGCACAATTTAGTACAATCAAAAAAAGTTGCAATTTCAAAAAAAGGGGGGCCAGGTCGAAATCTTATTTCGCGCTTTACGCGGTTATTTTTGATCAAAATTAAAAAATTCTTTTAAGCACATTGAGCACAACTTGAGCACAATCGAGTACAATCAAAAAAAGTTGCAATTTCAAAAAAAGGGGGGCCAGGTCGAAATCTTATTTCGCGATTTACGCGGTTATTTTTGATCAAAATTAAAAAATTCTTTTAAGCACATTGAGCACAACTTGAGCACAATTGAGAACAACCAAAAAAAGTTGCAATTTCAAAAAAAGGGGGGCTGGCGTCAAAAAGTGTTTTTTTCGATTTTTTTTGTTATTTTTGTTTAAAATTAAAAAATTCTTTTAAGCACATTGAGCACAACTTGAGCACAATTGAGCACAAATAAAAAAAATCACTATTTCAAAAAAAGGGGGGCTAACTTCACGCACATCAATATTTCGGGTTGTTTTCTGCTTTTTTGATTAACATCGGCCACATGTTCACCTTCCGTAATATTTATTATTTATTAATGCCATTAGATCTAAGGATAACAATAAACCTATTGATAAAGACTTAATATTAGACCGGAGAGCGCAAACACGTGAAAAACAGCGGCTAAATCTACATACGTATGAAGGACATACTGCTATACGTTAGTACAACAGCGCTGGACAAATTGCATTTAGATTGTCTTTGTAATTTTCAACAATTTTTTTACCCTGGATAGATGTTTTTTAGAACGCCCTTTTGTAATTAAAATATGTTGTATTTTAGGTATAGATTACAATGCCATGTATAAATAAAATAACTAAAAATTTAAATAAATGGACGAACTGCATACAGAAAGTTTGCTCGGCGGCGTAAGGCGTACGGCCTCGTGATTTTGGGCCTCGCAAAAGTACATAAAATAAAAAGTTTACAAATTCAAAATTCTAAAATACGTTTTAAATTTTTAAAATAGATAGAAGCAAAATTGATATTATTAAATATACCTACTTATTTAAAAAGAAACACTTGGTACGTTTCAAAAAATTTGTTTCGCCCAGTAAAACTGGGCTTCTTCCCTTCTTCATCGAAGTTATCGATACTTAGTAGGGCAAAAAATTGGAAAGAGGTAGTCATAAATTATCTGGACACAGCTGTTAACTGTTAACTAACTAAAATAACAAAATAATGAGTAGGTATTACAAAGAAGACGGAGCATTTGAAACTAAATTAAACCAAATTAGATATAGACAAATTTAAAGCAAAACGGAAGTTAATAAGGGGTTCTCGCCTAAACATTTTGTTACCTATTTGTTCTGAAATACACTTTTTTGATTTCAAGATTTTCTAAAATATTCATAACTAGCCCTTTCAATAAACAATAACGTAACATTTTAAAATTTTCGAGTTTAAAATTATTTTTATTATGAATGCAATGTTTTATTTAAACTTTTGTAATTTTACTTTTGTAATTTTTTAATTTTACTTTTGCAATGTAACCTTTTATTATTTATGGTTTTCAAGTGTTCTGTCATTCTAATTTTAAAATTAACGTTAGTTAGGTCGAAGTGGCAGAAAATTTCTACCATTTTTTCATACAATTTTCTTTTCACCACTTTAGAACGGTACTTGGACTGTTGAGCATGCGCGTTAATAAATGTCCTTTCCAACCACAAAAATTACTAGTTCCAAGTTCTGAAATTACAACTGAAACGTTTTCCAACTACATTCGGGACTGTAATAGAACAGTCATAGAACAGTTCTAACAGTCCTTGGTTCTAAGCAGTTACAAGTAGTCAGACGCAGACGCATTGTCGCTGTGTTTCTAAATTTAAATTTGATAGTTAGCAATTGTAACGACAATTCCGATTAAGCTCCAAATATATTACATTTTTTTCCGGATATTTAAAAAAATCACAAATTATTAATTATTATAAGTTCGAGAAAAGAATGCATAATGAAATAAAGTTAACAAAATTTGAATTTAAAAATTCAAAATCGTTTTCCGGATATTTAAAAAAATCACAAATTATTAATTATTATAAGTTCGAGAAAAGAATGCATAATGAAATAAAGTTAACAAAATTTGAATTTAAAAATTCAAAATCGTTTAAAGCTGTTTTTATTATTTTATTACTGTTTTACGATCTAGTAGCTCGTACATCGATGAAGATGAAGGGTGGCATAAACCCTAGAATAGTTTCGAATACAATGGTTCTAAAAAATATGTAGGTATATAAAAGGCCTACAGGGGAAACCATGTAAAAAAACGCGCCTTTGATTCTACCTCGTATTAGGTGGTGAGGAAACGAATGCAATAATATGAGTTATGTATTAAATTTTTTTATGCATTATTTGTTTTATTGATACAAAAATATTTTTATTTCCTTTCCATTTCCTACAAAACTGCATTACGCTTGTTGTTCGATATTTTAAACAGCGTTATCCCGCGGATAGGGTTAAAAGAAAGATCCTTCGCCTTACGTCATGGGTAAAGTAATTAAAAATTTCAGAAATTGTATTAAAAACCTCGAAAAAGTGGAGTACAAGAGCGGCCAAATTGAACTCAATATTTTAGGATAGGGTTGAAAAGAAAGTCATTAGGATTACTCAAAGAGAAAGTAATTAGAAATTTAGGAAATTTTATTTGAAAAATCGGAAAAGTGGACTATAGGAGCGGCCAAATTATATCTTAGATACAAATAATTTTTTTTTGAATTTTTTGTAATACACCTTTGTCTTTTGCTTTTAATTTAAAAAATAAAATAATTAAACAAAATTAGGTACAAAACAGTACCTTCAAACTATTTCCAAAATTTAACGCAAAAACCATTTAATTTTTTTATTAATTTATTAAATGGCTTTTGCGTTAACCATTTAAAAATTAAAACAAAAGGCGTTACCTCACACTTATCTTGCTTTATTGCTTTTTTAATTGAAAATGAAAGCTATTTCAATATTTTGGCTTTTGCAACAAAATCAAATTTACATTTTATGTGCATATAGGTACAAAAAATTTTATATTGATGGGAACGTTAATTATTGCATAAAAATTGTAGATTTTACAGACAATATTTAATAATAGAGAAAAAATTCAGAAGAAATGTAGCTCGTTCCTCCTAACGATCTATTATTAGTTTATTACAGTGTAATATAATATAAGATGTCCTTCTGGACCCTTATCCCTTGTTGATCAGGTAGATAAATTTTGTCAGTGGTTTTTAAATTCATTTTACTGTTATTTTACTACAGTTACTTTAGGTAACTGTAAATTTTGACTTGTAGTTCGTCCCTCTGTTAGACAATGGATCAACTTTTATAAGCTATTCTTTCTCGAGTTCTTTATTTTATGGTAAAACTGGATTGTTTTTAACATATTCCGCCGTTATTATAAATAATTTATTAACTTTTTATTTAGTATATTTATTTCTTTTGTAATAATCTTGGAATTGTATATTTTAAAAAACACTAATATTGAAAAAAATTATTCAACTTTAATTCCGAATATTCACTTTATATATTAATATTATTAACCCAAAATACATTTAATACCAAGAATTTTCTTCATACATTAGGATTATCGCAACAAATTTGCTATATTTTAAATACAAAAGCCTCTAAGTGTAATAGAAAATAGTTTAGTCAGCGCCATCGTATGATTGTGGTGAACTAAAGGCTGCTTTTAAGGAGCGGAGAACCGTGGTTCTATCCCTGGCCATCGTCACTAGATCCACAGTTGTGAGTAATTTAAAAACATCTAGTAAGGTTAATACCCTAATGTATTATTCAAGTACGTATAAAACCAATAGTGCTAAGTTCAAATGCACTTGGCACGGTGAAAGTCCTAATTTAAGAAAAAAACTCGCGTGAATTAATTGGACGTCTATAAAGGCTATTATTTTGTTCTGATTCTCAATAGTAAATTGTAAGCAAGGATAGAATCTATTTAAATGTCCAATAATAATCTTCATTGTATTTCGGAATAGCAGAGCATAAATTATATCATCAGCATAATCGTTTGTTGAAAGATCTACAGTAATTATATCTTTAATTCAGAAAGCATCAATTGTAAATTAGATCTACTGGTTAACTCTGAAAAGCCGTTCGACGTTATTTAACCTTTCTGGACGCTTCTCGGTATTCAGCCTCGCACAGCTAGTGATGTAACAAGGTCTTCTTGCGAATTTGCGACGACCCAATTAGATTTATTTTTATTATTTATTTTCCAAAATAAAAATTTGACTTTTGAAAATGCAATTCTAAGTTCTTAATATCACTTAATTTATCCTTAGCACCTTTAACAGCATTGATTCCTAGGTCAATTGGTACGTATTAAACCATGGAGATTAGCATATTATAATCATTTGGAATATTAAACTTGTTAATATCTTTCATGATTGTCGATAAATCTTTGAGGAAATTACTAAAGACCATTAAGTATATAGAATATCAAAGAAAATATAAGTTTTTGCGTCCAAACGTCCCATAAACACAAATCTCATTTGCGTTTGAAGTGTTGGTAATCTATGCTAATTCTTACAAAAATTTTATTTTATAAAAATTTTTGGAACAGGTACATCTTTCAGAAGTTCTTTCTAGATCATCCAATGTACGAGTACCTACTTTATAACTGAATTTATTTTAGCTATTAATATAAAAAATTTATCACCTTTATTTCAATTGACATTCAATTTGTTTATTAACCATTTTACATTCGTAATATATAAAGCAAATTATGTACAAGTCAGTAGTTATTACCACAAATCAACTAGGTAAATATCCATATGGTACATCTTAACGTGGAATCCTGACCATGTCCAATAACTTAAAGATAAATCTTTTTTAATTACTTGTTGCGTTTTAAAATTATATAATATTACGTATCAATATGACGATAACAAAATTGTCATCTCTAACCTTTCAGTTTTTTAAAAGATTATATCTAATTTAAAAAATTGAAAATGTAAAAATGTAATTAAATTGATAAAAATTTTATGTGGGTCATTCATCTTTTAGGCTTACTACGTAATAGTATATCATTTCATTAATGGTATTGTCTATTTTAATCTACACACAGAAGTCAAAATTGGTTATGCACCATAGGGATTTTAATAGCAAATTCTTTATACTATTTAATTATTTGTTTCCTTAATAATTATTTTAACAATAAACTGTAAAGAAGCTTTTTGTAGGAAAAAATACCTCGTGCATAATATATCTGTTTATTTTGTAATTTTCTTTTCTATATAAAGTAAAAAAAAAAACAAGGACTGAAACTGCTATTTTAACAAAATTCAGTGTTGCATAGGAATTTTAAATATATTTGTTAAAATTTCAGTTTTAATTTCCTTGAGTTTTACCTTACGCAAAAAATAAATTTACAAACAATAGCATGCCCATATACTTCTGTTTCTCTTAAAAAAACAATTGATTATTAAATTATTATTTACTATTAAAAGTAAATAATTAAACATAAACAACCTTATGTCATTTATTTTTTTATTGGCTTGTTAAGAGTTAACGGATATTTTCTATTGGTTAGTTAAATTTAACGCTTAACCGGGCATTAATTGGCTACAACTTTTAACGCCATCTGTTTAAAACTGTAAGTTGCTGAATAATCAACTACCATTGGTGAATATTGTGTACTTTTTAATGTGATACATGGTGTTCGTGGACTTAAAATTATTGAAAATTACAAAGATATAAAATATATTTCATTACTTCAAGTTTTAATTTCCCTAACTTTAATTTGGTTTGAGTACTAAAAAGGGTCACCAAAGTTAACGTAGTTATTAAAAAAAAAAAAACTGAATGGGATTTGATAAATAACATTAAAATAAAGGGTTTAAGGTTTCGAATATAAATAAAAAAAGTTCCGTGGACCTAGAGAGTTTTTTAATGAATGGGCTGACTCGTAGATCCACATTTTCAAAGATTTTGGTTGAGGACTTGGGCAGACATAAATGCAGTTTATGCATATTTCACTTTTTTGATAATTGTAGATCCATTTTTCAGCAATCCTCAATTTTTTTATTTATACTTACTTCAAATATTCCTAGCCTTTTATCTATTAGAGAAAAATTTTTAAATCCGGTGTCCCTTTTTCGTACTCACCCCGGAAATTTAATATTTTAAAAAATTAAAAATTTGGAAATTTAACCGAATTCTGATTACTAAAAGCTCAGATTACTATTATGGGTTTAGATTATCAAGATTGCTCTATATTTTGAAAACACAAGATTTTTTAATTTTGCCCCACCCCCCTTTAACGAAAATATTTGATGGTTCCTAATGATATTATGCAGTAGGTACTTGTCTTTATAGATAATTACAATTTTACCCTATTATTCCATTCATTAATTTAATTCAACCGGAACTTCGTCACGGTGCACTCTTGAATATAAATATTCAAGTATTATATTATACAAACGAATTAAGGAAGTATTATATAATATTGCACATTTCTTGCAAGTTTTTTTAGTTGTAATCTTATAAACTGAGATTTGTGACGTGCATCTCATTTTACTGGAGGTAAATGATTGTCTATATTCAAGAGCAGAAGTAACATAGCGTACGTAACAAAAAAATCTTTCGTTGTTTCAAGTTCGAGGTTAGAACCAAGCGTATATTTGATATGACCCTTAAACTATGTAACACCATGTACATACTATATAGAGAGGTAGTATGTACAAAGTCGTTCATATGATCAGTTTCAAGGGAGGGAAGCAAAAAAAATTATTATGAAGTAATCGTAATCCGAAAATTTAAAAACTTAACGCTGGTTAAATATTAAATATCTAAAAAAAAATTTTAATTAGCCAAAATCCAGGGGGCAGCTGCCCCCTTTGCATCCCCCCAATGGACACCCATAGGTATGTAAGTACCTACATATACGTACAAGTAGTTGGTGTAATTATTATAGAGAGTTAGTTACATTTTTAGTTACCCCCCTCAAAAATCACCCCTTTGCAATTACAATTTTTTCACTATTTTTGGGATATTCGCAAATTTAACATTAATAAATTTACAGTTTCAAAAATGTAAAACAAAATGTTACAATTTAAATATTTGTTGTTCACCTCCCCCCAACTCAAAAATCACCCCTTGCAATTAGAATTTTTTTCACCATTCTTAGAGTATTCACAGATTTAACATTAATAAATTTACAGTTTCAGAAATTTTAAACAAAATATTTGATGGTTTATCTTCGGCCAATGTACACCTCTTATGGTAAAAAAAATTTCTAACTAAAATCTCTAACTAAAATTTTTGCGTAAATTCAAACCCTGATGGAACGATAGCATTTTTTAAAGTAAGCTTTTATATTTTCCACCTTCAAATGGCCATAGCAAAAAAGAAAGTCTAGGGTAGACTTTTACTTCTTCCTACCCTAAATCAATCACGAAGATCGTTTTGGTTAGATAACCAAAACAAGTGCTTATGTACGATAATGTAACACACAAACTCGAATATTTATACTACATTTTCCTAAATACCTAAGTCCTGTTTCTGAGAATTAGTATTTTGAATTTGCCCCTCACCTGATAAATTTTGTGGACGCCTATGCTACATTTAACCATTTCTTTATTCGGTAGAACTTCTGTCCAGTTAGTAACCTACAAAATTTAGGTTTTTACAAATAAAAATTTTGATTTATTGTGTTCTGTTTATTGTTGTCTATAGACGGCGTCTGTATCATTGAAAATGAAACTAGCAAATAATTATATGACCAATTTAAATTTGCGGTAACAGGTGGTATGAATACTCGATCTCGTTATAAGAGTCATACTTGTTTCTTATTCGTCGAGTGCTTATTTCGGCATTGCCTATTCAGATTATCGCTTCGTCAATTTCTGTTGTTTTTATTAAACAAATTAATGATACTTGAAATTGTATATTCAGGTGTAAAACTTAACGACTTCTACTTTGAACTATGGGTAAAGGAAGGAACCGTTTTATCTAAGAGTTGATTACAATTTTACGAAAATGGGATTAGAAATATAGAAATAGGGTGTAGTTGGAGGTAACAAAACTTTTACGAGGATTGCTGAATTATAATACGAATTACAGACTTAGCTTAAGTATTAACCTTCAGAAGATTAAAGAGCGGTGGTTGCAAAGTCATAAAACCCTAAATTATTTAAACATCAGGTAAATTTATTAGGTAGGTACTAACATCCGGGTGGTGGTAATTCCGAAGCGGTTCGTATGAACAAGAATCGACTGTAGATGAAATAAAATAGTAAGTACATAATAAAAAGTTATTACGCTCAGAATTTATTTGAAATATGAATAATAAAAACAAATTTAAAAGAATAATAAAAAAGCACATACGTAATAATATGGTATGGTCTTGGTAATCGCGATGTTAATTAAATATATAAATAACGATTATAATTAAATCCGACTTATATGGTAATATACTCATTTACGACCATACCAATATATAGCAAGAATGTAAAATTTATACGACAGAACAAAAAAGTACTTAATACCGAAAAAGTTGTGTAAAGTTCACATCCGCCCTTAGATAAAGTAATAGCAGGCGCTTATTAAACAAATGCATGAAAAAAATAAAACAATCGCGATTAAAAAAAAAAGAAACAAACGCAAATGGCGACTCGGGTTTATTTCCCTAATGTAGGTAAATTAAACATTAATAAAAAAAACACACTTCACTTGTTCATTAAGTGAGTGGAAACGAACGACCTATACCTGATCACCAATAAATTGAATAAATTAGCAAATGCCCCCACCTAACTGGGAGTTGTATACATAACAATTAACTTGTCAATCATGGCAATTAGTAAGGCAAATAATTAACTTCCGAGGCGTAGAAATGTTTCAAACGAAAGATAACAAAATAACGTAATTCACCAATTAAAGATACACAAAAATAACAAAAGACCATCGTACGAAAACATACACGTACTCACCAATAATAAAACAATCGCAACATAATAAATTCTATTCACAGTTATTTAAATACACACAAAACAAAATAAATAATTCGACTAACATCACCAACACGCACACCGACACAAACGCATCCAAAATTTTCGTTTTCCAGTTATTTTTTTGGCCGAAATCATATAAACTGAAGGAAAATACGGCTTCGGAATTATCGATCTTTGACGGCCATCTTACTATCTTTCAATTTTCCACTACTTCTCTCTTCGTTCATTCAACAAATCCCACCAAACTGCCATCTGTTGTCAAACGGTTTGAAATTTTAAGTAATTATAATTATTCAAAGTTATCAACTTTTTCTTCGGAATGGAAATTTGGTATTTTTATTTTTAGAACAATTCCAGTCAATAATTATTTCGTAGTATACTAAGCAATTTTCAATAAAAAAAATTTTTTTCAAGGTTATGAACGTCAACTAGGCGGCAGGGCCGGCTTAACACGAAATCAACGGATGAAGAACATCAAACACTCCTTATAATTAACCACTTGAGGCTCATCTCAATCATTGTGGGTAGTCATTAAAGGGCTCGTGTGAGTGTGGACGTGTCAGATGCAACAATGAACATTAAGGGGTTAAGGTTAGATGCTTCCATATAATCTAATTTCTAATTTTGTTTTCTCAAAAATAAAAAATTTTAACTAAAAAAATTTTAAATTTTATTTTGAGGTATTATCTACAAACTCCATTTCATTTTACAGTAAATTCCTAACGTTTGAACAAAAAAGAATTATTAGAAAACCATCATTAGGGGGCGTCTATAAATTACGTGAAGCGTTTTCGGCGTTTTTCCGATCCCTCTCCTTCCCTGGCAAGATTTCGTGAGATTCGGTTCGAACCCTTTCTCCCGAGCCCCTAATCTTACGAGAGATTTTTCAAAATGTGAAAAATTGAGATAACGCATAGCTCGATCTTAGCACTTCTATATTGCGTACTACATTGTCTCGGCCTTCGGCCTCGCGCTTCTTCACAAAATACCTAATAAACTGAAAAATTTAATTTTAAATTTAAATCGAAAAAATTATGTTTGTTAATATACTAATAAAATTTTAAAAAAATAATAAAAAAATCATTTGAATCAGTACAACAATCTTTTGTGCTCCGGTTCCAGCAACAGACAAAAAACAATAGACAGCAAAAAATTCTTACTGACTATCCATTTACGAAAATTCGGTATTGCTTCAATTGCAAAAATATTAGAGGATTAAAATTAAAAAATATTGGATGTGGTTGTACGGCCTTCGGCCGCACTGTATGAGAGATATGCCCAACACATAATTTTACCATACATTAATCTTATGCTATTATTAAATCACATAATATTATGTCTTGCACATTAATTCAATTTACAAAAAATATAGTTAACGGTTTTGGCAGTTCCTATGATTTGACGCCCATGTGTGGCGTTCACAGTGTATCCATGACACCTGAATTACAAGAAATAAAATGGTTTTAAAAAACAGTTTCTGTTTGTGGCGGCCCCATTGTACATTGTACCCATGATTCTTATTCATTAAAAAAATAAAACAATTAAAAAAAAAGTTAGCATCTCATCAATTCACTCATGCGCGTCACCCAAACTTAAGTTTTCGTGGATCTATTTTAAACAAAATCTAATCAGCAAATTAATTAAATCAGGCCCCTAGACAAGGAGAGGCAGATAGGGGCACGTACCCCCCTCCCTCCTAAATGTTCAAAAGAAAAATTTTTTTTGGAAATAACAAATTTGAATTTTGAAAATAAAATAAAATAAGCATTTTTACGAAAGGCTTTTTACAAGTGCCCTCCTTGAAGTGAAATTCTGGCTACGGACCTAAATTAAATAAATAATAATTAAAATTAATATATAAATTAATTCAAATCAATTAATATATTAACAATAAATATTAAAAATTTTAAGTATAATATTTTATTAAATATTAATTTTTAAATATATAATAATAATATACTAATAATCATTATATAATTAATTAAATGAATTATTCTGACGAAGAGACGCATTTGCGCTGGAAAGCTCAAAAAATATATCATTTAATTTGATTATTATTTATAACTCGATACAATTTTAAAAAAATTATATTTATTTAATTTCACGTGTTATAATTTAACAATAATAATGCGATCAGAAAGTTTCGAGCAGCTGAAGCTTTAAAAATTAAAAAAAAATGGATTTTGAAAATATCTTGCAATAATTTTATTTTTCTTTTAAATAAATAGATATTAAAAAAATTTAATCTTTTACTGTTATTTTGTTTCTCTTTTTTTCGTTTGTTTTTGAAAAATGAAATATCATCGACTTCTGTTTCAAGGGCAGCCCTTCTTTTGCATGAATTTTTATAACTCATATTTTTCAGAAAATATGAAAATGTCAAAACGTATGACCTTGAAAAGAAAAAAAAGTTTATTTTTGTTGTTATTTTTTAATTAATTTTTTTTTTATTTGGTTTTTTAATATTGTATTCATTACTGAAGTCTTTAATTTAACTAAACGTTGTCTATTTTCCAAATTATAAAAAATTTTAGCGCCTCTTTGATATATTTTAGATAACCAGCAGTGTGGTGTTTTAAGCATATACTGGCAGGCTAGGAAGCGGAAAACCGCAGTTCTATTCCTAGTCGCGCCACATACACTGCTGGGAAATCGGAGGTAGTACAATGGGCCCGGTTTTAGAGGCCTAAGTGCGTGCGAGCTTGTCTTGCCCTCCACAATAAAATCCAAATCCAAATCCAAAAATATATTTTAGATCTCTTCTAATAATAATTGCAGTAAAATTAAAGTTAAAAATTAGGTAAATGTACAATCTACCAGGCCCGTAGCTAGGATTTCATTTCTGGGGTAGGGGGCACTTGTAAAAAGTAAAATTTTTGGTGGTTTCCCTTCCGAGAATTTTTATTATTATAAACAAATTTTCTTTTACTTTAAAAACAATTTTTTTTGAAATATTGAGAGAGGGGCACGTGCTCCCAAGTGGCCTTAACTCATGATTTAACGTAGAAAGGGGGGGGGGTCAATTGCACTCATTGCCCCCCTTGTTGACTTACGACCAAAGAACTTTATTTAGATCAAATTATGTTTTTTGTGGAAAATTTTATTAATTTGAAGATAGGTAAAATCACACAAAAATTCCCGCCAAACAAGATAAACGTAGGATTGCCCCCCCCCCCATTACATAAATGTAATAAAATTGCATTATTGCATCCTTAACAGTGATAAATTCAGATTTTTTAGAGCTTGAAGCTAAATAATTTGGTTTCTTTTTGCACACCGCCACTGGGCTCTCAGATACAAGGGCCGGTCCTGGCAGTGGTCAAGTTCACCAAGTTTTAACTGTCAAATAAATAAATAAACATCTCGCTGACACCGTGATTTGAAGGAAAATGCTGTAGTACTAATAATTAATAAATTATAAAAATGGACGAAATTAAATACAAAATTTTGGGGCTGCTGCACAAGCAGGTAAATATTTCAAGTCACTATTTTTTAGGTTATGCTCATTCAAAAACTTTTAGAACACTAAAATTCCTTCTATGGGATTTTCCGACGCGAATTACCAGTTAACTCAGCCCGATAACTTGTCCATAAACAGTAAAACTGTGACGGAAAGTGATAGGCCCGCAGATCAAGACATCCTAGAGAGTATCGAGGCGGCCTATTTTTCTTTAGATGAAACTTTTGATATCTGCAAATTTGAATTGAGCGTAAGTTTTCGCTGAAATCATTTAATGCATTTTGTTATGTTGAATTTTTTTGTTAGAAATTGCCTGAATATTTGGACTGTGATAATATTCAACGGGATTTTAAGACGCTTAAACAACAACACCAGGTGGTTTCGAAGAAGGTTTTACAATTAATACTTGAGCATCAGACGAGATGTAGTGAGGAGTTTCAATCTGTGGTGGAAATACGGGACAAATTACAAGAAATACTCGAATTGTGTCGGAGTAGTCGACAGAATTTGAATGTGGCACAAACGCAGTTTAGCACAAGTTTGAGTATACTTGCTAATTACCGTAAGAGGAAACTGGTACAGAATTTATTGAATAATTTAAATACTATAAAAACTTTGGTGAGTATAAAAATTGTTTCTTTTACCGAGCGCAAATTTACTAGAAACTTTAGCACCGTACAGAATTTAGGCTACAAGAATTGCTAAATGAGGAAAATTATGCTGGAGCAATTGAATTGTTGCAAGAATGTCAAGCAGTTGCAAATACATATCGACACTTTACCTGTGTTGCTGCCCTAACAAATAAATTACAAGAGACTCTGGAAAATACCGAAGAAAAATTGGATAAAGTTTTAGCTCAGGTACTTACTTGGTGGCCTATTTATGACAAATTCTTTCATAGACAGTGGGGCCTCATAAATCAAAGAGGCCTAAAAATTCAGCTCTCAAAATATAATAATAATAATCAAGACAATAGGGGTATTCACACTCGTCTAGTGTTACTCATCAGCAACCTTTTAAATTCAGCCAGACAGCAGTAAATTTATATTGCTTAATTTTCCATGTTATTTCCCTGTCTCATTTCATATGTAAAACTTGACACATACAGTCAAATATATTTTTATAGTAAGCTTTTGAAATTTGTGTTGGGGGGGCATGTCAAATCAAATTTGAGCAGTGAACTTGCCCTCTTCACATGCATTTATATCTTTTCTTTTCTCCTTTCGAGCTGCTTTTTTGTCAAAAAAATTAATTAAAACGAAAGAATTAGTCATAAGTAGAAAACCCTGTAATGCATTCGCTTCCAACTAACACTTTTAAATTTAGATGTGCTTCTACTTCGATAATGTGCGCTACAGTAAACTGCAAGCTGCCTACAAGTTGCTTGGTAAAACACAAATTGCAATGGACCATCTTCATATGCACTTCACCAGTGCAATTTATAATACGGCATTGAATATAGTGCGAATTTATGCCACCTCGAACGACCTAACAGAAGCAAACGATAGTGATAAGAAACCCTATGACAAATTATGTGTGGTAATTGATCAGGAATCTTTTATTGCTTGCCTGGTTGATCTCTGTAAGGCTCTCTTTAAAATTGTTTTAAGCTATCAACAACTGAATAAATGGCATATTAGATTAGGAAACGAGAATGAGGTTACCAATGATTTAGAGGATAACATGAATAAACAGTACATCAGACAAAAGTTGGAAAGTGGCCTGTTGAAGATATGGCACGATGTGCAAAGCAAGGTTTCCACTCTTCTACTCAACGCTAATTTGGCTTCCTACAAGTTTGATCAATTTGTTCAAATTTTGAGTGTCGTTCACAGGTAAACAAAATTTTGATTTTGTTCATAAGGAATAATAATTTTTTGTGTTTTACCCAAGATTAATAGAGGTGGGTGAAGAATTTTGTAATAGCAAATCGGAGGAGTTGCAGGAATCGATTCGCAAACAAAGTGTAAATTATTTTAAAAGCTATCACATACAAAGGTTGGAAGAATTAAAAATCTTTTTAGAAAATGAAAGTTGGGAAATATGTCCCGTGAAGCCGACTTTTGATATTTTACAGTTGCAGGTGATTTTTACACTTTTCCCTAAAATTTTAACAAAATTGTTTTACTATTTTATATCGTAACAGGAATTCAAATCATTGCGTTATACTTTAAGTAATTATAAGTCGAAACCGCACATCATAACTTCCTATTCTAATTCTCCTGATAACAGTTCTTCAAGTCATTCCCAAGATGGTAGCAGTATCACAGGTACGTTTCTGATTTTCAACAGTGCTTATTTTCTAATTTCCTCTGAATGTAGGAAATTATTTTTTGCGTTATGCCGATCATGGTAGTCCTTTTGATAAAAGTTTAGATGAAACTTTAGTAGAGGAGGATATTTTGGTGGCAGTTGGAGACGAAACTTCTTGTTATTTTTCCGACGAAAGTGACGACGAATCGGACGAGTTAAAACAAGACTTTGTTGACGAATTTTCAGACGGCGTTCATAAGTAATTTTGTTGGATTGGCTATTAGGTAAATTTGTAACCAAGAACTTTTTCCAGGTCCAATCGTGAAAATAAGGAGAAGCATGGACCTAAAGCACTCATATTGACAAACACAGCTTTAACAGTTTTAAGGCAAATTGGAAAGTATTTGCAGATGTCACGATTGTTACGTCCCATTTCCTTCAACATCATCATGTGCATGATGCAACTTTTTGATTTTTATCTCTATGCTGTTCATAGTTTTTTTGCTTCAGATTTGGTAAGTAATTCTTTAAGTTTAGTCTTAAGCCTAGTCTATAAAATTTTTTTTCTTGTAAATTAACTAAATTATGCAAAAAGAAGCCTTAATATCTTTAAAATATGCATTTATTGAAATAAACACCCAAATATTTAAAAATTAGCGCTACAATTTTTTAAATTTTAAACTCAATCATCTTGAAACAACGTGTCCCTCTGAACGCAACCCCTAATGAAAGGGTTGCCGAAACAAAGATTCAAAATGGAGTGACTCACCAGAGCCATTCTCCTTCCTTTTCCTTGTTGTATGAGGTAGTAGGGTGGTTGTAAACTTTTGATTGGGTTCTTGTAGAGATCCAACTTTATCTCTGTTGTCTCTCATCAATGCTCTTTGGAGTCTTGCACATTTGGGCGTTTTTCAAAGCTCCTCGCACTACTTCCTCCAGAGTTTTCTTTTGCATTTCTAATGGTACACATGGCTGTCCTTGCCCCAGATGGTTTGGTTGCTTTTTTACTGCTTGGTTCTCACTATTCCCACTAGTAAAGGGAAAATAAAATCGCTGCCGCACGTGTAATAATTTTTTATTAGCATATTCCACAGTTTTACTAATGTGAAATGATGTTTCATTTGAAAAAATGAGAATTGAAAAAATGTTTCGAAAAAGTTTAAACGGCTAAGAGCCGGGAGGGCAGGGAAGGATGCAGCTGCCCCCCTGCCATCCTCCAGGTCAGAAAAAGATTTTGTAAGGAAAATAAACTACGCAATACTTAATTTTATCTCATATTTCAATGAGATATATTTGATATAATTTTCGTTTATTTTCTATAGTGTGTGGACCCTCTTCCTTAAAATGTAAAGAAACGGGAGTCAAATCCGGAGGGTATTCTATACCCCCCAGCACAAGGAAGAAACAAGAAGGCTTTTTAAAATTGATAATGACACAAATTTAATTCCAAAGAAAACACATTTTTCTTTATTATACCCGACCTCCCAGACACCCCGGTTTTTCGATTGTTTACTTTTATAAAAATATCTTTATGTCAGGGAAAGATATTTTCAGGAATATCAACTACATAATACTAAATTTTATCTAATTTTTAACTATTTTTTTTTTCTAAGGTGACCGTACCAATTAGATATTCCAAAATGTAAAGAAATGGGCGTAAAACCGGGGGTTTTGGGGGGTATGGAATACCCTCCAGCATACGGAACTTTAAAAATTGATAAAGCCGCAAATTTAATTTTAGAGAAAACATCTTTTCTTCTTAAGCACTGGATATTGCTCTTAATGGCTGGAGGGTATTCCATACCCCCCAGACCCCTCGGTTTTTCGATTGTTTACTTTTAAAAATATCCTCCAGATCAGGACAAGATTTTTTATGACCATAAACTACATAATATACTATAGCTCTACAGGCCTAGAAGTCCCCTGGCTTCATTCCCTGCCTACCTAATATATGTCTTGTAAACTCTCATACATAAACAAACTACATAATACTTACTTTTATCTAATTTTAAAGTGCAACTTTGCAATTTTTAGAGCAGCTAAGCCTTTAGCTAATTTTGCTCTTCAAATTTGTGCACTCTTGCCCTACGCCACCTTTTCCACGCTTTAGTTACTCTGCTGATATTAACATACAGTTTTTTCGGTTTAATATGGAAAGTCCTGATTGTTATATTCATCTTGAACTCTCCCTTCCCCCGCGCGGAAAGAAAACCTTGTAAAACTAGCCGGGATAATTATAATGAATGCTTTGTAGTACTTATTGAGAAAATTTGTTTAATTTTGTATACTACATTAATTTGATGTAATAATACCGTTGATTGAAAAATAACAAGATACGCAGCCTTATGAACAAAAACGTGCCATAGAAATGTGTCGACATGTAGATGGCGTTAGTTTTGCTTCTTTTGAAATACCCTACAAGGCGCCCACAAAACGGCTATATTTGACAAGTTATTTAAATAATATTTCAAATAATGAATAATAAACTTTGCTTTTCTTCCAAGTTTGAAAATGCGATTTAAACGTCAAATAAATATAGGTTAGAATTTACAAACAACTTGTCAAATATAGCCGTTTTGTGGGCGCCCTGTAGGGTATTTCAGAAGAAGCAAAACTAACGCCATCTACATGTCGACACATTTCTATGGCACGTTTTTGTTCATAAGGCTGCGTATCTTGTTATTTTTCAATCAACGATAATACTGAATAAATTTCGTTAATTGGCGTTTTACATTAGAGAAACGCCACGTAGTGTCCTAAATGGTAACTAACTTAAGTAATATTTAGCGTGTACTTATCGTTAAATATGAACAAATTAGAGGTTATATAATTAACTAATACGAACTAAATTGATTTAAAAACACGATTTCCAATGTAAACAAAGTAAAATGCAATGTTTAACACAGGTTTAATTTAGCAGATGTACTATTTATGTCGTCCATGTTGTTGAATTACAACGCCATCTGTACGTAATGTTTAAATATATTATTGGTTTTCTTTTTTTGTGGGTATATTGGACTTTTTTTTTTTAAATTTTTTTAAATAATTTACATTTATTTTCTGTAACATTGTTATCTTTATGTTTCACAATCAATTTGTATTTTAGATTCTGAGGAAGAGGAAATAAACCTCGAAACGTAAATTATTTAAAAAAAGTCCAATATACCCACAAAAAAAGAAAAACCAATAATATACTGAATAAAATTTGAAATAATTTGATTGTAGTACAAATTACTATAAATTGTGGAAATTCTCAATTTGTAGCATTTGTAGAAATTATAGTAATTAATTGTACAATTTCTATTCATTATTTACTACAAAGTTTGCCTACAAAACTTTAATGGAAGATCACTACAAAATGCTGATTCAAGTACAAATTGTAGTATTTTGTATTACAATTGTAGTACAAAAGACCCCGCAACGGTCTTATGGGTATTGGTCAATTTTCAATTTTTTTAAATTTATTTTCGTCAAATTTAACGATAATATACGATATTGTAGTTTATAACATGCTGATAAAAAGTGTCCCTGGGCACCAAGCCAAAAAATGGACAATTTCCGAGATATAAGGCATTACAAAGTTAGTCCAGTCATTCTACGAAAGACACATTGTTTGGCTTGGTGCCCATGGACACTTTTTATCAGCACGTTATAAACTACAATATCCTACATTATTGTTAAATTTGACTGGGACCCAAAACCCATAAGACTGTTGCGGGGTCCTTTGCGGTAACATAAGAATCGACTGTTGCTATATTCTGAAAAATTTTACTTTGTTTTTGTTATTGCAAGTGGGTATGGCTTACTACTTTCATATAAACTAAATTTCTACCCGTGTTTCTATATACAGGTTATTTCACCTGCGTCAAGCCAGCACCCCCACTTTTTCCAAATGAAAAATAAAATAGTTACGAATTTTGTGTAAATTATGTGTAAATTTTGTGTACAAAAAGAAAATTTTGTGCTTTCATAGTTTCAAAGTTATATCCATTTTAATGGTGGGAGTGCTGGCTTGACGTCAAGCTAGCACCCCCACTTTGCAACCAGTAATGCTACACAAAAAATAAACATACCAGAATTTTGTGTAATTTATGTGTAAATTTTGTGCACAAAAAGAAAATTTTGTGCTGTCATTATTTCAAAGTTATATCCATTTTAATGGTGGCACTTCCGTTTTAGCGTCAAGCTAGCATGCCCACTTTGCAACCAGTAACGCTACACAAAAAATAAACATACCAGAATTTTGTGTAATTTATGTGTAAATTTTGTGTACAAAAAGAAAATTTTGTGCTGTCATTGTTTCAAAGTTATATCCATTTTAATGGCGGGGGTGCTGGGTTAACGTCAAGCTAGCACCCCTACTTTGCAACCAGTAACGTAACACAAAAAATAAACATACCTTAATTAGGTGGAAATTATGTGTAAATTTTATGTTACAAAAAGAAAATTTTGTGCTGTCATTGTTTTAAAACTATAACTACTTTAAATCGTGGAACGTCAGGCTAGAGAAAGGTAAATGTTGCTGCCCCCCCCCCCAAATCGAATTTTTGAGTAAAATTTGCGTCAAACGTTTGAGCATCAATGAGCTTCCAATATTTTCGTTTGAGCCTCAACCGTCGCAGAGTTATTCGCAAAAACTTTGGGGGAGGGGCTGTAAACATACTATCTCCTTAAGAGGGGCATTTTTTCAGGGCCCTTTTAATTTAATCAACAGATGGCGCCTACTTAAATATTTTTATAAAATAAGAGGAATTTGCTATATTTAAAATATAGCAAATTAGTTGAGTTAATACTATTCTATAAACAATATTCTTGATCTTAAGCTATTTTGAGTTCGTATTGAGTATGTTAAAACACACTCACTTACAAAAAAAGATAATTAAACTTTAATTATGAATTGTGTTTTTATAAATAAATATTACAAACCCAAAATAGCTTAAGACCAAGAATATTCTTTATAGAATAGTATTATCTCAACGAATTTGTTATATTTTAAATATAGCAAATTCCTCTTATTTTATAAAAAATTTAAGTAGGCGCCATCTGTTGATTAAATTAAAATGGCTCTGAAAAAAATGCCCCTCTTAATAAGGCTGCAGACATGTTAGCCCCCCCCCCCAAGTAAAATTTTGAGGTAAAAATGGTGTTAAAAGTTTGAGCATCAATGAGCTTTCAAATTTTTCGTTTGAGCCTCAACCGTCGCGGAGTTATTTGCGAAATTCTTGGGAGGGGGGGGCGCTGTAGACATGTTTTTCTATTTTCGTTCTTATTTTGAATGTTTTTGTGAATTGATGTCTATCGATAGAGATTCGTCTGAGCTTGAATGAGCTTCCATTCCTATCATTTTAATTTCATTTTCTGCAAAGTTACGAGCTTTTCAAATTTCGAATACTCCGGGCAAGTACCGTACAAACATTTTCTATTTTAATTCTATTTTATCGGATTAAAATTTTTGATCCGATTAAAAAAACTTAATCCTGCTTTATTTACACATAATTTACACAAACTGCTGGTATGTTTAGTTTTTGTGTAGCGCTACTGGTTGCAAAGTGGGGTGCTAGCTTGACGCTAAAACAGAAGCGCCATCATTAAAATGGATATAACTTTGAAACAATGACAGCACAAAATTTTCTTTTTGTACACAAAATTCTGGTATGTTTATTTTTTGTGTAGCGTTACTGGTTGCAAAGTGGGGGGTGCCAGCTTGACGTCAAGCCAGCACCCCACCATTAAAATGGATATAACTTTGAAACTATAAAAGCACAAAATTTTCATTTTCATTTTGTACACAAAATTTACACAAAATTCGTAACTATTTTATTTTTCATTTGGAAAAAGTGGGGGTGCTGGCTTGACGCAGGTGGTTAATTCCTGTTTATTGTAACACGGCAAGATATGGTATGAAAATGGCGACTGCGAAGACTGTAGAATTTTCACAGACCGAAGCACCTACGGTGCTTCCATTTTTTATAAAACACCTGCGGTACTTCGCTCCATTGTATCTTGTAGAAAAGCCCTTACGAAGCTTCCTTTGCTTCTCTCCCCATCTGACATTCTTTTCCCTTCCCTTTCAACTGTCCATTCGACAGTGGTTTTGAAATGAACGCCCGTGGAATGAAGTCAAATCTTCCTCTTCTACTCTTGATTTTATAATAAATTGTTATTAAAACATCATATAAATTACAAAACAATAGAAAAAAAGAAGTAAAGAATATTATAAGGTTGTCTCATGTCTAGGTTCTCTTCAGGGTTGCCAATGAAACAATATTGAAATCGGAGAACATTGTGCGCAAGCAGAGTATATTTATAATGTTTGAGGAAAATTCAAATTTAAGCAATTAATTCAAATTATTTGTCAGTGTTCTTATACACAGCCACAGGACTTAGCTTCGCGCTAATTTTCAGAGGTACGCCTCAATAAAAATCATCCGACGTAACGTTGCGGGCAAGCCCGCAACCTTACTCTTCAAGTCTGCGAAGATATGGGGCAACAGCCCTGGTGCTTTGCACCAGACCAGAATAAATGATGAAATGTACTACTTACATAGCGTCACCAAAGTAAAAAAGTGCTGAATTTTTCGAGGTAGCACTAACTTTTATTTGAGGGTAAAAAGTACATTATGTACTGACGGTGGCAACACTGCGAGGTTCGCCTGGTGCCCCGAGGTTTGGTGATCAATAACCAAGCTTCCCCTTAGCCTTGGATCTCATTACCGTCACCTACCCTAAGAATTGGTAGGTTTTTATGAGCTCTGTTCTTTCAGCAGTTTGAAACCGTATCTGGTTTCAATTTGAAACCATGCGTCGGTATGGCTGAAGAACAAAGCTGTGGTGGTCTGGTGGTTCCTCATCCACTTACGTAAGCTCTGTTTTTTCAGGAAGTTTGAAACTGTCAGACGCAAGCGCAGATATAAAACTATAACGTAAATTCGAAACTGCGCAAGCGTCTAATAGTTGCAAACGATTTCAAACTGCTAAAAAAAACAGAGCTGTAGTTTTTGACGGAAAAATTGTAATGCAATTTTATGAAAAGTTGTTCATTATTTTGTGTCATCTGATATATTTTTTGTTTCAGCCCATGGCAGGAGCGTCCCTGTATTCCTTAAAATTAAATGGAACTTTAAAAAGAATCTCTGATAATTTAATAATAGCAAATAACTTCGAGAGTAGCGACTCAACAGAAAATCAAATGAAAATAACAAAACCTGTGTTATCACCAATCGTGGATTTAAGAATATCAGAAAAACTAAACGGTTTAGCCGAAAGAGTCGCAGGAGTTGAAAGTTTAGTATTTTTATCTAAACAGTATGAAATTTTACACGATTATCTAGAACATCTTTTACCTACCAGCAACAAAATAATTTTACAACAATTTTTTAGTCAGGTATGCCAAATAAACTTTATTCTTAAAAATCCATCTATCATTATACATAAAATTTTATAACTTAATTTACAACTTTAAAACCTCTTAAAATATATCCACCCGAATTCATGCTTATTTCAGGATGGGTCCTTTCGGGTAAAATTTGATAATTCCTTACAAAATTATTCGACAAATTTATTCCAATGAAATCGGTACGTTTTTTCAAATAGAAGTACAAATCTTGTAAGGGCTCCTTGATCAGGCTAAAAACTACCAGCGGCTGACCGGCTTTTAAAAACTGTACCAATTCTTCAACAATACTAATTGGATGTTCTTTTGATACGATTACAATCCCGTCCACTTTGTCTTGTAGAATTTTACAAGCCTTTTCGTTCTCCACCTGCCAGCATTGTTTTTTAGCCGGTTTTGTTTCAACATCGTCGACTTCATCAATTTTGCGTTTTTTTGTGATTGCAGTTTCGTTGGAATCACATTTTTCAATACTATCTTCTTTCTTTATTTCAACACCGTCTTCTTTTTTTATTTCATTATCAATAAAACTTTCTTTATTTTGATAAAAACAACGCAGCACCGAATATAAGTTAACGTTTACGCAACGTTCCTCCTGTTCTTTTGGATACTGCATCGCTACGAATGCGTTTTTTTGGCACTCGTTTCCAGGATGTGCGTGGATGAGGCGCCCTTTTGTGTTAGCGCCTATAGCGTTAATAATAGCAGCCGTAAGGAGCCCCGACGTGCCACTATCATATAACAAGTAGTTTCCGTCGGCTTGAATGTTAGAGTACATTAAAATTTGTGACAAATCATCGATACGTATTCCCAAGGTTTTGGAGGGATCTAATCGATAAAATGTTTGTGCTAGTAATCGTATCGACGGCTTCCGAATTTGAATAAATTCGAAATACTTTTTCTCCTTCTTTTTGACATATTTTTCTTGACTAAACTCAGTTTTAGCGCTGAAAGTCTTGGAATTTTCGATAAGTTTCTCGACGATCGACGACGAACTTAACGCTTGATCTCTGAACTCTTCAATTTGCTCTTTAGTGAGAGTTTGAGATGAACCGTCGTCTATAATGTCACGATTATCGACCCCCGATTGTTCTACAATTACTTGATTTTTTACCATAATTTGTTGTGCCACTTCTAATTCATATATTCTCTTATTCATAGGTTTTAGAACCATTTTAAAGGTTTCGTAGTATCGTTGATTTTGGACGTTATCCAACTCGATTTCATCTTTTCCCAGCTTGATGGTACCGTGCTTTTTAAGTTTCACCAGTTTCGTGTAATCTTGACGTTGCACTATCACGTAATCTCCACATTTAATCACATGTTGATCCATTTTAATTTTTATTCTTGAATCGTGTGAAAGAAATTCAGAAATTGTTGATCACACGTTTAACAAAACAAAGTTTGAGGTTATGTTGGTAAATTTTAAAAAATATTTAACAACCGGCTTTTTTAACGAAAAGCTTGCTTTTGATTGGAAAATGGAAATTCTATTAAAATTAGAATGAATTTTTGAAGGGGTATTTAACTGGAGGTTAGCTATCGTACAATTATTATTTTCATTTTGTTATATACAGAGCGATTCAAAAGTTACTATTGCAATTCCATACAGTCAGTCATTTTTGAATGATACAATGATTGTGTTTATTATTTTAGACCATCTCCTGTGTAATTGATTTAAGGAAACCGATTTATATGTGTGTAGCAGCACAGACATTTGATTTACGACAAATTTTAATATCAATGTCGAAAGTTAATTGGGAAGTTAAGGATGTAATGTCTCAACACAATTCTTACATCGATGTATTGTTAAGGGTTGGTTTACTTTAGTTAGAAATAAAACGAATTTCTTACTTTAATTAATTTTCACAGGAAATACAAATTTTTACCATGCGTTTGGAAACCGAAAGTTCTCGCGTATTTATATCGTCTGAAGTTCTTAATGTGCTTTGGGAAAGTATTGCTCATATAGTCACGCATACTTTGGTACAAGGGTATGTTTGTTAAAATTTGATTTATGTTCCAAGTCTGATTAAATTTTTTAGTTTTTCCGAAGCTAAAAAATGTTCTAATGGTGGACGCGCTCTTATGCAATTGGATTTTACCCAATTTTTATCGAAATTTGAAAAAATTTCTGGCTTAAGGCCCGTACCTCATAGAGAATATGTTGAAAATTACGTAAAAGCTTTCTATTTACCAGATACGGAACTTGAAAAGTGGATAAGAGAGCATTCGGTAAGTTTTCTTGTTTTATTTCTAACAATTTTTACTTCTATTTTTCTTTCTTCAGGAGTACAGTTCAAAACATCTTTTTGGACTTATTAGTTGTTCTTGTCAAAATAATAAGAAAGCAAGACAAAAATTGGTACAAGTGATAGAGGAATTAGAAAGATCTGGTCAAAGGTAACAGCAGTAGTTTTTATACTACTAGATAATTAAAGTTTGTTATACTCTTGATAAGTACTTGTCAAAAAAAGACATTAATTAAAAAAAATTTATTTTGTAAGTCATATAGTTTTAATTTATGTGATATTTTACCTTTTCCATTAATCAAAAAAATTCAAAACAAAAAACCGATATAATATTATTAAAACATTTTTATTAATCTAATAATTTTTACGATACATAAATTATTGTTATTATCTATATATGAAAATTTTTAAATCTTACCAAAAATAAACACTGTACTTACTATATTTTAATATTATACACATTTAAAGTAAATAGAAATAATGATGTATATGTAAATTTTATGTTTGTTAATTTTAAAAAATAAATATTTATTAAATTTTTAATTATTTTATTCTTAAATTATTATAGAGCTTAATAAATTAAAGAACAAAATATCAAGTGCTGGCTATCTTTAGACGCGGAAAATAAAACTCTTTTGTACCGTTTTCTATGTTATTTGTTATAATTCGAATACAGGAATTAATAAATAATTTTTTTTTGTTATTCTTCTAAGATCAGATCGGAGGTCGGTTACCTGAATAACGAACATTAGCTTTTAACATAATCAAAAATAGTCATCTCATTATGGTAGCTTTTCGTACAGAAATTGGAAACTTTAAAATCTATTATTAGCTGAATTAATCGATACAGTACAATCCTCCGTATCTAAAACGCTTTATTTTAATGTTATCTATCAAATTCCGTTAAGTTTTTTTAAATAAATATAATATTTTTGAGTCCCAGTTATCGAATTAGAACACAATAATTGAATATATTCAACTCGCCAATCAGTACAACTGTTTAATTGTATACCACCCTTATTTGTTAGTCTGTATAGGTACGGCCATGGAATCCATCTAATTAAAATTGTGTCGTAATTCATAAATCACAAGATTTTTGTATACCTTAAATGAAAATGAACTCCCACAACACAATAAAAGCTTAAAGCAGGGGTCGGCAAACTGCGGGCCGCGAGACGTCTTGGTGCGGCCCTTTTTGCGGTTCTTTTTGGTGAATTTGCATAAAAAAAGCTTATTTTTAGTGGATTTTCCAAGAAGTGCGGCCCGCACTAATCATCACGTAAAATATTTGGCTCTCTTATAACAAAAGGTTGCCGACCGCTGACTTAAAGAATTTGAAATACCTAAAAGCTTAATGCCCGCTGAACACTCTCGGCGAGGCAGGGCGAGACATGGCGAGTGTAGATGGGTGGATTTGCCATGTCTCGCACTGAGAAAAATAAATTTGTAATGATTATGAAATAACAAAAGTTGTTATCAATACTAAAATATTTTGTAATTACATATAAAATTTTTAGTAAATGTTATAAGATTGCACCTTGCGACATAATTAATTTGCTAGTGTAAGTAAAACAATCTACTAAAAATTTAGTTCATTTTAATAAAAAATTTAGTAAACAGTAATAAAAAATTATTCATTTTAAAAAACATTTATTGTACACAAAAATTGTCAACAATACTAAAATATTTTGTAATTACATGTAACACTTTTGGTAAGTGTTATTAAGATTTTACCTTGCGACAGTAAATAATTTGCTAGTCTAAGTAAAAAAATGTACTAAAAATTTAGTTCATTTTAATAAAAAATTTAGTAAACAGTACTAAAAAATTATTCATTTTAAAAAAACATATTTTTTTGCATGTACCTACTAGATGTTTGATGACGAGGGTTATCAATACACCTACAATTCCGTTGCGAGATAAAAAAGCTGCAAAGTTGCATTTTTAGCATACAATTGCGCCATAATAAAATAGAAGTCGTTGGATTTAGACGTTCTAACCTACTATAATATTATAAGAAGTTTTAAAAGTGTATCGTTGTGTTATTAATATTTGTGAATTGGTAAAAATTAATGATTTTATAATGATGGAATTATCCGTTGAAAAGTTGTTAACCGAATGGGGTTTCCAAAATTTAATTGCTTTGTTCGAAGGTAAGTCGCACGTATTGTATACATATTAATTTTTATATACTAAATAAGACCATAATTCATAACATAATTATTGAAAACCCATCCAAACTTTCTTAAATAATTTATTTCAATTTATTAAATAATAAATATGCCGTAAAGCAAAATCTGGTATGTAAAATTAACTGCTTACAAAGAAGAATCTTGAAAATGTGAACACACAATTCAAGATAACTTTATAAATTATAATACTTATTATTCGTTTGAATTATATACTTCAACTTATTTCAGAACATGAAATTAATATGGAGGCGTTCGATAGCTTAACGGAAAAGGAAATAACAGAACTTATTCCTAAAGTAGGCCCTCGAATTTTATTTTTAAAGAAGTACAATATTTACAAAGCGCCTTGTATTTTGTCCGACACTGACACTGAGACCAACTTCAGCGAAAATTCTTCATTAAGCCTGGCATCTTTCGACGATAATAATAAAGGTTTTAAAACGATTATTAATTAAGAAATTATTATTACCATTTTTTCTTGCAGTTTGTGAGAGAGCTGAATTCCATACTGCTATTGTGGGTGTCAGTCAAAATGAACTGATAAATTCACCATTTTTAATTGAATTGAAAGAAAAGCATAATAGATGTGCTGAAAAATTAAAATTGAAGGAAATTTTTAATTCGTCAATTAAGGGTAAAGCTGTTTTGAATTATTACAAAACTAACAACGAATTAAAAGAATCCATGCGAGACACTATTGTGGAAATTTTAATTTTAGCGGAACTCCAAGATGATTTTGATAAAAGGTAAAATAATTTCATAATCTGTTTACAGAAATAATTTTGTTTTACAATAATTGTAGAATACATACTTCGAGATTCGAAGAATTTGCAAATGGGATAGTAGGGGTATTTCCTAATGAAATAAAAGTAAATATCACCACTTGTTTACATAAAAATTATGTTTTTTACAAGTTGAATGTGATTTATTATTATATTTCTTTTAGGAAATTTATTTCGCCACTATTAATAAACGTACTAGTGAAGGCAAAATTAGAACACTAGGTTCTGGTAAATTATTTAGGAAGTTCTATAATATGAGAAGAACTTTGAAGCAAGGAAACCTTCTAGTAAAACGAAAATTATCAGGTACATTTTTATAAAATACAAAGATTGAAAGAACTTGTATTATAAAAGTTATGGAAATATTTCAACACAAATATGCATAGTTTATAACAATTTAACGTTATAATATTAATAGAGTGAAACCTGTATAAACCAGAATCGTTTGGGGTTTCTGCATTATATCGTCTCCTCTGTGACAGGTTCGTACCAAAATTTATTGCAAAAGCCAAAATACGGACTTGCGTAATTACTTTTACTTGCTGTTTGCGCATTTACATAATTTTGGGCACCGAAAAATTCACTTACAAAACAAAATTCTGCATTAAACAGGTCTCACTGTAGTAATATCAAAAATGTTCCACAAATTGACGTTTGTGCTTCCAAAAGTGATAATTTTGAACTAATATAAAAAAAAAATTTTAAAGCTTTAATTTTTGTAGATTCTTCTAATGAAAATATAGACACAATACAAGATGAAGATGTAATATGGCTAAAACATAATTTAGAGCCGTGGACCGATGTCGTTGCAAGATGGAAAACCAGTTTTTCTAAAAGAAAACATTTGTGTAATGAGACTACCATCTTGAGGTACTACACAATGTTTCCAGCTTTGAAATTAAAGCTGGGATATACTTTGGTAAATAAGTTTTGAAATTTATTATGCCTATACTTATTTAATAAACATTTCAGTTGGAAATCGATTTTCACAATATATATCCTTCGATAGAAGAAGATACATTCACTAATGAATTTAGCAGTTTTGCTAAAAAAATCGTACAGTACGCAAAGAAGTCAAAAAATGCTGAAATTCGAGATTACTTACTTAATTTAAGTAGTGATGAAGATTTGCCTATAGGTTATTAATTAAAATCATAAGCTTATAATAGATTTCTATTATTTCTTGGCATAGAATTAAAATAATTACATACTATTTCCTATAATATTTCATATAAATTAATATTACATTATTTCACAGATTTGTATTATTTACGTTTATTAAATATGTTACCATTACTGGTGAAACCTGTAACAGTGACAAGAAATAAAAAGGGAATCAGTTGGAGACCCACAAAAAAAGAAATGACGGATGGGTTTATTATGCATGTAAAAGTAAATTATTTGAATCTCTTTATTTTAATAAATCTTATATAAATTTATTATTACAGGATATCACTGACCTAAAATCTTCGATAGAGATTAAGAAAAACAAATTGAAGTCCTTTGGTCTGACATTTCAACCAACTCCAGTTGTTGTGGGAGAAAATTTAACAGCTATAAATTCATGCTACATAGCATTTGATGATATTCTATACGAAATCCCAACAATTGGCAAAACAATTGACATTTGTTTTAAAATAACACATGCACTTAAGGCAAATTATCCTTACGAAGCTGGTCAATTGTGGCTCATCGTTCAGAAAGGGATATATGGACTGCAAACTGAGTGGGATGGTAACTTCGTTGGGGTAGAAACAATACTCCGTTCATTTTAAGTAATAATTTTACTTATTTATTTTATATTTAAATTTTAATTTAATTTGTTTTTATTGTGTTTAATTTATAATTACTAGTAGGTTCATACGTTAGTTATTTTAATTTTATTTCTTTACTTATTTTTATTTTATTTATTTAGTATTTAAGATGCCAGTTTGTTTCATATGCAACAATAATTTTCCGTCGCCATCTAGCTTATATTTGCATTTCAAAATTCAACATAAATTACAAAAAAATTCAACATATCGATGCAGAGAGTTTAATTGCTTTCGAGATTTTATTAATTTCAGATCTTATCAAAACCATTTACGGATAAAACATTTTCATACTGACAGTACTACTAACAGTGGTATTACTATTGGTGGTGACAGTACTACCACTAGTAGTGGTAGTGATGCTACTACTAGTGGTAGTGATGGTACTCCTAGTGTTAGTAATGCTACTACTACTAGTGGTAGTGATGCTACTACTAGTAATAGTGATGCTACCAGCAACAGTAGTACTAGTCAAAATGAAAATTTAAATAGTATTGAAAATTTAAAAGAAATGCTTCAGCAACACCTTTTATTATTTATGGCTAAACTATATGATTCACCAATATTGCCAAGAAATTGTGTTCAAGAAGTAGTAGATAACATTAAAGATTTATTTTTGGGAGGTTTTATTGCTATTTTAAAAAATTCTATTTTATCACAATTAAATCAAAATTTCAAAGATCTTCACGATAATATTGTTGACATGTTTGATCAGTTTATAAATTTATTTGCCAATCTGGAGACAGAATATTTACGATTAAAGAAGTTTGAATCGTTAGGATTTTTAATTCGCCCTACTGAATTTATTGTGGGAAATCGGTTAGAAACTCGAATAGAAAACAACATTACCTTGTTAAAACCAATTAATGTTACTGCACAATTCATTCCTTTACGTGTGGTTTTTCAGAAAATTTTTGAAATTCCAGGTTTTCTGGAAAAATTAATTTTGTATATTAATTTATTAAAAACGGATACAAATGGAATTTCTAATATTTATCAATCAAACCATTTTCAAAAAATTTTAAAAGACAGCAATAAATTTGTTTTGCCGTTATTAATATATTACGATGATTTTGAGTCTGGCAATCCACTTTCTTCGCATGCAGGTATACATAAATTAGGAGGTGTATACATTAGTATTGCAACATTTCCTCCCGAATATAGGTCTTTAATGGAAAATATATTTTTGGCAATATTATTTCATAGCAATGATAGGAAAGACTATGGCAATAAATCAGTTTTTAACATATTAATCAACGAATTACAATTTTTATTTGAAGAAGGTATCGATGTTCAGGGCGCTGATGGTACAAATATTAAAATTTATTTTATTACGACACTATTATTAGGTGACAATTTAGGTTTACACTCTTTATTAGGATTTTCAGAATCTTTTAATGCTCGTTACAATTGCAGATTTTGTAAAATAGATAAATTTTCGGCACAAACACAATGTAAAGAAGATCCTACATTACTAAGAACACTAAATAATTATGAAAACGATATTGAAATTAATGATTTATCTAGAACTGGAATAAAAGAAAATTGTATTTTTAATAAATTAAGTTATTTTCATGTTACAACAAATTACAGCGTGGACATAATGCACGACATTTACGAAGGTGTGTGCCATTATGATATGATTGAAATTTTAAAATATTTTATTCTACATTGTAATTTTTTCTCAATTGATACATTAAATTCCAGAATTGAAGCATTCAATTATGCTTTTGAAGTTTCAAATAAACCGCCATCTTTGAATAAAGAATTTCATGCAAAACATAAAATTTCAATGACAGCTACAGAAATGTTATGTTTTGTTAGATATTTTGGTGTAATAATAGGTGATCTAGTACCTGAAAATGATAAAGTGTGGAAATTTTACATAATTTTGCGAAAAATAATTTCGATTGTGACTGATACAGTAGTAACAGAGGATTCCATTCGTATACTTGAATTTTTAATATGCGAACATAATAAAGCATATCAAGAACTGTTTAATCAAACACTGAAACCAAAATTTCATCACCTAGTTCACTATTCGACTGTTATAAGAAATGTAGGACCACTACAGAATATTTCATCTTTACGTTTTGAAGCAAAACATCGTTTGTTTAAAAAAACTTCAAATGTAGTGTCTTCTCGTATTAATATTACTAAAACACTTGCGTTGAAAAATCAATTAAAGCTATGTCATAGATTAATAAACAATAACGGCTTTAATAGTAGAATTGTGATAGGACCTATACAATTTAATTCGTTTTCAGAGCTGCTGAAAGATTATACCTTACTTATAAAAGAGAATATTCCTATAACTTTTCACAATAGCTTTGTAGCAAAATGGGTATCAGCATTTAATAAAAAGTTTGAAAAAAATTGTGTTATTGTAATTCTCAAAAACGATTTATTGCTTTCTTTTGGTATTATTGATTATGTTATCATAAATGCTGAAAATCATATTGGTTTGATTTATTCAGAATTAAATGTTTTATGTTTTAATGAACATGTATACGCCTTTGAAGTGAATAGAACAAATAAAGTAAAATTTATAAAATACGACGACTTATGTGAATTTCCCTTTGCAATGCTATGTGTGATGGCGAGTGGAAAATTATTTGTTGCTATGCGAAATCCGCCATAAACGGATATGGATAAACATACATACTATATTGTAACTCGATAATTGAGTTATTTATTTTTTCTATAGGTACTTATTTGTAATATTTTAATTTTAATAAATTTAATTATAAATTTTGCTAATAATAAAATTTTTCTTTGTAATAAATGTTTTTGTTTAATTTAAGTAACAGTGATGGTAAAGAATAACAAAGGTAGGTTATCAAAAAGTACAAAAAGGTATTATTTGCTACAACAAATTATGTTATTTCATTTAGCAAAATGTTATTACCGCAATTTACTAACAAATAATATCACTTCTTACAAATTATTTTAGTAAATGTAATGAGTAAAGTTTAGTTTATTTCACAAAAAGGTATTATTGCAATTAACTAATAAATATTATTTCTTCTTAATAAGCATTTTAGTTACTATAAAAATCCATGTTTATTTCTCTCTACTAATTTTATTTGTCAAACTAACTAATAAAATGTGTTACTATTGATAAATAAGTAACTAAAATATTTTAGTATCAACGACTATTGTCGTATGTGCTGGTGCCATTTTCAATAAAATAGTTACTTATCGTTACTAAAATTTATTTACAACTACAAATCTTTTTTCTCAGTGCGTCTGTCCGGTGTGCCTGGTAGTGTGTAATTTAGATGGTCGCACGATTACGTGACCTCTCGGCGAAACATTCGCCCGAGAGTGTACAGCGGGCACAAGAATACTCTTGACCGCCTTAACTTAAATTCATCATCAGTGGAACTTACATGTGAGCTAAGAGTGACCCAACATAGACTGGTGAAACTTACATGTCAAATTAAAAAAAATGTATACCATTAGTGGAACTTACAATCGCCCGTTTAATGTCATAATGCATTTTTTGCGCATCATCTGTGAGATAATTGCGAAATAATCTTAATTTAATGGGGGGACAGGAGTTAGCACCAGTGGAACTTACATCCCACTAGACAAAATAACATTTTCACAACGTTGACGCGATATCAAAAATTCACTTGCGATGTTACTTAAATTGTTGAGGCGATGTTGTACCAACATTGCTACAACCTGTAACACCTTGTTTGTAACAACCATGGTTACTTTGGTAACTTTGGGGATTTTGCAAACAAAGGTTGGCAACAACGAGATTGGCAATCGAACAAGGAATGAGAGTGGTCGAATTTTCTGGAAGTGACTTCTTTTTTTGTGATTTTCCTGGATCAATCCTTGATCCAGTTGTGCGATTTGCATTTTTAGTGATAGCTTGTGGTGTGAAGTTTCTTCTCGAATAATTACGTAAGTAATTTTACACATTTTCCATTAACATCTTTTGGCTGCAAATTAAAAATCTATTTTGTTGGTGATAAGTTCTTTATCATCAACTGGCGCCCAAATTCCATCATTGCAGATTGTGTCATCTGTGGGCATTAAGAGCTTCTTGTGGTGAATACTCTAGATCATTTTTTCAAGAACCACGAAACGCGCTGTGCGCGACCCGTTTGTTCTCCGGCTGCGGTTAAGAACCAAAGCTTAGCTACCTTTTTTTTTATCATAAAAGGATCAAGTGGCATTGTGACCATCTTTACTGCCAAAGATTGGTGCAAACCATTGAATGTCCGCCCATACAACGTTAATTGTTAACGTTTTTTTTAAATGAAAAAGTAATGTTGCCTTAAAATAATGTTGCTTCAACATTAAAAAGCACAATGTTTCATCTAGAGGCACGAATTTTGAGCGTTTTTTCGGGCTCTGTAAAAATTTTAACATTCTTCATTAAAAAAAATAAATCCCTAATACTGACAATTTTAATTGTTCACGTTCAAACGTTTTTAAGTTCAAAAATAATGATTATATAGCTGATTCAATCGCGGACGGGCGTTTCACCAACTTTGGAAATTTGTTTGGTGTGGAACTCGATCCCAGGGGAGTTGATTTTAAGTTACTAAAAGCCAACGACGACGACAACCAATCAGAGTGCGTTGTGTGTCTTAAAAAATGACACGCTGAAGGAGGAGGAGGTAGTTGAATGCGCGCACACCTGAGGGTAGTTCGAAGACTATACGAGAGTATGACAGCAAAAACTACAATTCCTTTGCATGTGACGCAGGGTTGTAATGTTTAAAACATTTTGTTTTAAACAAGGTGTTTTAAACATGTTTAAAACAAAATTCATTTAAAACATCAATTTGTTTTAAACATGTTTTAAATGCGTTTAAAACAGGTGTTTAATTTTGTGTAAGTTTAAAACATGTTTTTTTTAGATTTTTAATTTTTTTTTTAAAGATTATTAATAATAATTTATTCAAAATTTATGAAAAATAAAAAAATTTAGCTACAGAGGTTCGAACCACCGTCCCTTTAAGTCCTACACGCTTTACCATTCTAAGTAGTCACTGATACAACTACATAGGGTGGTCCATAAACTATGTGAAGCGTGTTTGGCGGTTTCTCCCCCCCCCCCGCAGTAAGATTTTGTGAGATTTGGCTGGACCCCCTCCCACGTCCCCCTAATCTTATTTGAGATTTTTTTAAATGGAAATTTTTAGTGTAAATTCATTGAATTTATTAAAAAAAAACATAATTTGCTTAAAAACCATTATTTGACTAGTTAAGACAATCGCAATTAATTTAACACAAGTTACTCGCAATTTTACAGTTTTTTGCGAGAAAAAATCTATCGCCCCACGTGAGATTGGATGAGATTCGGCTCGACCCCTCCCCTAAACGCTTCACGTAATTTATAGATACCCTCATACTAATACATTTTATTTTTATGATTATGTTCCACCGAACAGATAATGTTCAAAATTTTACCATGTACAGAAGAATAAACGGAAAGTTTTCTGTAAAAAATTCGTGATTAACATATTTAAGGAACATACTATATGTATTTAAATAAAGCGACCAAAACTTTTTTATTTTTTTAAAATAAAAGAAAAACGTAAAAAAGAAACTTTTCTTTACCAAAAAGTTTCATTAAAAAATATTCTTTAAAACAATTACAATAAAATAAAAACAAAAAAAAACACTTTTTTTCTTATTATTAAATCTTTGAGTAGGAAAGCTGAAATTTTCAGAAAAATGTTTTTTTTCGATTAAAAATCAAACGGATTTTTAAAAATCTTCAGGGGCAGTTTTTGCATGCTTACTCGGTAGGTGTATAAAGCTAAAGATAGATAAGAGAACAAATTTTTTTTTAGTTTTAAACATTGTTTTAAACATGTTTTTCTGTTTAAAACATGTTTTTTTTCTAAGGTAATAAAAAACCGTTTTAAACATAAAAAACTGTTTTAAACATAAAAAAAACGTTTGTTTTGTTTTATTTAAAAAAAACATGTTTTTTTACAACCCTGCATGTGAGGAGTTATTATATGGTCCAGGTATAGCTGATTAGGGGTTAGTAAGATATTATTATTTTTTATTAATGAGTAATCCCCAACCAAAACTTTAGAAGCGAATATCTCAAAACTACAAATTTTTACCTGGTTGACAGCAAAACAACAAAACTATACATCCGATTTATATGATTTAAAAAACATTTTGTTCACAATATTCGTCGCTTCAGTTCGACGGGAGCTTTTTTTAATTTATCACTTCGTTTAGTTTCTAGGTACAAAAAAGACTCGTAAAAAGTGCTTTATTTGAAATTTTTTTTCAAAGTTTTGAAATCTTGTTATTTTTTTAGATATCAAAATTTCCTCTCGTCGAACTGAAGCCATGAGTATGTACTTTAAAATAATTTTTGAAATTTTGATTTCAAAGTAACCATATGGCCGATTTGCTGTCAACCAGCCACCTACGTTTTTTTTAAAGAGCAGACTTTTACGTCCTGTACACTCGGTATATGGATTACAAACAAGCCGAAAAAAATTTTAATTATATATAATATAATGAATTATATGTATGTAAAATTTGAAAATGATTCGTTTTGTACTTTTTCTGTAAAAAAATTCCTAAAATACCTCTGTTTTTCGAGCTGTTACTGTGTTGTCCCCCCTTAAAGCGATGTTGCTGACGCAATGTTGGTACAATGTCCTTACGTTTCTTGTAACTTAAATAACTATTAATCATAATTCGGAAAATGTACCCCTTTATTGTTTCGTGTACATAAATTTATTTTTATATTAATTCAACGTTACTTTTTTTTTATTATCTCTTTCGATACAAGCAATCTATCCTAGGATAATAAGCTTTTTTACTGACAAAATTACAATAAAAACATGTAGAGAATTGTTCCAGTGAGCAATGTCTTTATTCAAATTTAATGTCTGATGTTCACTAGATCAACTGGCTGATATCTTTTTAACCTACGCACATCACTTTCACTGTTAACCAATAGCTGAGTATCGGAAGCATTTGGGTGGTTTAAAAGTCTTTCGCGATATTTGTCACTGTAACCTCTAATCTCTTTCATGACGGAAGGTAATGGAACATCTCGTAGTATGACCGAATTGGGAACGTAATGCGGTGCATCGACTATAATACGAAGAACCTTGTTTTGAAATCTCTGAATTATGTCTATGTTTGAGTTGGCAGCTGAGCCCCAGAGCTGGATTCCATACGTCCAGATCGGCTTCAATATGGTTTTGTACAATAGTAGCTTGTTTTCGATGGATAACTGGGAATTTTGCCCGATAAGCCAGTACATGTGTCTCAATTTGTGTCCAAGTTGCAGTCTCTTTGTGATTATGTGATTTCTCCACGTCAACCGTCTGTCTAGATGCATGCCGAGGTATTTGGTGTTCTCAGTTTGTGGTAGTTGGCAATTGTTGAGTTTCACAGGTGGGCAGGTGTTTCTCTTCTTGGTGAAGGTCACATGTGCAGACTTGGTTTTGTTTGCCTTTATTCGCCACTTTTTCATCCAATCTTGGACTCTGTTAAGGTAATCTTGCAGACGTCTAGATGCTATAGTTGCATCTATATGCGAGGCGAGTATCGATGTGTCATCAGCAAAAGTGGCGACTGTAACAAAACTTGCTGATGGTATGTCATATGTGTATATAAGGTACAGGAGAAGACCAAGGACGCTTCCCTGGGGAACTCCAGCGTTGATTGGGCGAAGGTCAGTATAGTCGTTTTCTTGTTTAACCAGGAAATGTCTATTACTAAGATAGGATTTAAGGATCTGGTAAATTTGATAAGGTAGGTTAAGTTTTATTTTGTATAGTAGTCCTACGTGCCAGACCTTATCGAGTGCTTGGCTTATGTCCAAGAACGCTGCCGAGCAGTAACGCTTGCTATTTAGGTCTCTGTTATTAATTTTGACTATGCGATGGACTTGTACAATAGTACCGTGTTTATGGCGGAAACCGAATTGATGGTAAGGTATGATGCCTCGATCTTCCACTGTTGGTCTCAGTTTGTCTATAAGCACCTTCTCAAACACTTTCAACATCAGAGGAAGCAGGCTGATAGGTCTATATGATTTGACGTCATTTGGATTTTTTTCAGGCTTCGGGATCATTATTACCTGTGCTACCTTCCATTGCCTTGGAAAATGGTTAGTGTTAATAACAGCATTTAATATTTGAGTTATTGCTTTAAACCCCTTTTCAGACAGTTCTTGTAAGACTTTCCCGGTGATAAGATCGAATCCGGGCGCTTTTTTTGGGTTGATCTTTTTTACCTTTTTTTTGACCTTTTTAATATCTTTGATTTTAAATTTTGAGATTGGTAGATCCATTTGATCAACGTTACTACAACATTTAATTTATGTTATAAATAACATGTGCAGAATGTTGTAACGATGTTTAAATTATATCCCTATCACATCGCATTAATATTAAACCAATGTCGTCTATTATGCAATATTAATGCAACATTGACGCAATGTTTTGTAATAACGTTGTATCAACGTTGAAAAATTTAACATCGCCGATGTTAATATAATATTACATGTTTACAGGGACGTGCCCAACCAACTTTTGGGGGGAGGGAGAAATTTTAAATTTGCAAATTTGCCAACTGAATGAATTCAAAATTGCCAACTTTTTGTAAGTTTCGCAGGTTTTAGTAAATTTAGACATAAAAATGCCAAATTGACCAACTTTTGGGTGTTTTTGTCAACTTTTTGCCAACTTTCTGCAACATTGGGGTGGGAAGCTCCCCCCCCCCCCACATCCTTCCCCATGGGCACGTCCCTGCATGTTTAGTGGGATGTTTTGTCTGGTTACTTTTTCTGGCAACACTCGGCAGTGGAACTTGGGAACCAGTGGAAATTGGGCGACTTTTTGAGATAATTTGCGCTTAAATTTATTCAAAAACTGCAAACCTCAATTTAGGCGATTTCTGAAAATGAAGTTGCGGTTTATTGCGATAAATAATTGACATTGAGATCTAATTTTAGTGAATTGCCATTGGATTCAAAATAAATATTTTCTAAATTCAATTTTTTAAAAAAATTTTGGAAGCAAAAATAGAACACGTGACATCGCCTACTCATCAAGTTCATATTATGATTGGAGATAGCTCGACACGTGATCATGGTGTTATGTCACGATTGGCTCAACAGAACGCAATGCCCAATCAGGTGAGCTTGCTTACTATGAACTCTATGTTTTAGTACATTTTTTAGGAATAAAGCATGGCATTTTGTTATTTACTATCTATTTACTTTAGACGTGACTATATCGTGATTCATAAAGGTTAACTACCACTAAAACGTGATAATTTTTAAAGCTTGAACGTGAACTGAGAAGATGACGTGTGTGCTACTACTATTTCTTACTATTTATGGATTGATTCTGATAATAGCTTCTCAATATGTTATGTTTCCATTTTCAAAATTTTTTTTTGCTTTCAAAATTGCAAATGTTATTAAAATAAAAATTGTCGCGAATATTTCTCTATCAGTTTTATTTTAGCGCTTTTTGCATTACACTTTAAAAATTCGAATGCTCGACTATTGCTTATTGGAATAATAAGAAAATTTGATTGATTTATTGTCTTTTCGTTAAAATAAAAACATAGTGGGTGTTCATTCCAATATGAATCACTCAAGAAGAGCTTCTTATAAATAACAAACACATGTTAAAATTTTCTGTAAATGTAATCAGTGAATTTTTATGTTTATACAAGAAGCCAGCTTATAATGCATAAATGTGGAAAGATTTATTAAATTTGTTATTTTTAACATATGGAGTTAATAACCACTCCATAATAATTAATTTTACATTTTAATTATCCATAATAATCACATCATCGTCAGATTAATATGCTTCTTGTTTCTCTGGTTATTAAATGCTATTTTAATTACCTCGGATCACACTTAAAACGATATGGGCAAAATTAGTCGTCCGTATCTTTCCGGCCGGCCTTTGGGATGTTGATTTATGAGTGATATATGGGCGCTCCGGGTCAGATCTTTTAGAAAAATTAGCACATGGTTAAATTTGTTACAGTTTGAGAATCATCGATTTTAAACAAAAATATTGCAATTACATTTTCATCAAAAATATCATTAATCCCAAAAAAACCGTGAAAATTTGAAAATTGTAATTACGAAGGCGCAAATTGGTTAGGATGTTATTATGAACCACCGACCTATTCGAAAGAAACTTCACATGTGGTAAAAATATCTTCAAATTAGTTCACTTTAAACACTTGTTGTTAACAGTTGGCTTTTCGGATCCGACAAAGTTCAAACCATTAACTATAGTGATTTTGTTCTAATTTGGTTTTATTTGCACCACACAAATTAAAATATACGTGTCAGTGTTTTGATCAGAGTATCTTCAGGTATGAAAAAACAATTTTCAGTATTTTTTGAATAGATTGCTAAAAAGTACAGACAGTTTTTGCTGTTATATTTTTCAAATACCCATTAAAAATATTCTCATGCCTTAATGATGTTTTAACAAACCTAAAAATAGGATCGTATTGAAGTTTTGGATTTTAATTGTTATATTTAATAGCGTTTTGCTTATAAGTAATTAAAAAGTTCGTTAAAACTTTATTATGTCAATTTTCTTTGCAAAAACTTTATTTGTAACATATTTATGGTTAAAAAACAGTAAGTAATTTTTTACTTTAAATTTTCAAAATCGGTTTCCAAAGTTCTGATTTTCCCCTTTTCTTACATTTCTCGAAAATCGCGTTCTAGTGCGGTTAAAGATGAGCAAAAGATTGAATTGAATTTTTATGTTTCATCAACCAAATTCAAATCGGAAATGGTTTGTTTTATTGAATTCAAATTTTTAAAATTAACAATAAGTTTTTATTGTTTATTTAGAAATAAACATTGAATTTTATGAGATAAATGTCAATCAAATGAAAATTTGTGAATCTGCACAAACACAAATTAAAAAAGACAAGGAAAACAATATTTCATTGTTTTTCACATTTTAATTTAATATTAATCTTCACAAGTTAATAATTTATATTAATTAAACCCAACAATTTTTTTCATAAAACTAAACAAATAAAATAACTATAGATTTTATTTGCAGTTTGATTTGAAGAAGCTCATATTTTACATCTGCATCGCCGTTTGAACCAAAATTATTATTTTGTTTATAATTTTTATAAATATTATAATTATGTATTAATTATTGTGTTATAAAATATAATACATTTTATTTTTCGAAATATATTTTTTTTATATCAAATATAATTTCTTTTTTAAAATACTTATAATTTAATTGAATGTATGTAATTTTTTTTTAAACAATTATTATCTTTCAAATATTACATCTTTGACCGGGAGGAATAAGATTATAAGTCAAAAAACTGAATATTAATTTAAAATCTATAGTTTTTTTAAATTTGCATATATAACTTGAAATTGTAAACTAAGTATAGGTATTAGAGCGAAAAAACCCCAATTTCATCCAATTTATTTCTATTATTTATTATTTAATAATTAAAATTAAAATTTTCCACCCCTTTACATTTCAAAATTCTAAATTTTTTGTTTTAAAAATAAAAATATTGTTATTTTTAATAATTCTTAAAACTACAAAATTTTTAGTATTTTTGCTTGTTGCAAAATATTCTAAAATAAAATTTTCTATGTGTGCAATTTTTCAACGAAACCTGCTAAATAAGTAAAATTAAATTAAATTTACAAAAATTTAATCATAGTATAACAACAGAAAATTTTAAATGATTAAATTAAATTTAAGAATAATGTGCTTTGATTTTGCACTTACAAATTTGTTTTATGAAACCACAATATTTACAATTACTTTTTCTCCCACATCTCACATCAGTTAAAAACAAAAGAATGAAACTTATATATTATTTTTAAAATTTCAAAAAAATGGGTTTTCCTTTCTGATTGCCGTAATTAAGATCATCCATTAAGTTACTTAATGATCAATTTTTCCTCATCCATCCACTTCTTTTTCATTTTGTCCCAGGTCATCATTTAATGTTCAATAAGCTCTATTAATTTATAAATCCACCACAGTATAAAGGTAGGGCAAACTCAGAATATTATGGCAGTGATGACGCAATATTCAGAAACAAAATTTGCACCCTTCTTTTAACGACAGCATTAGCACCTTCTTCATCCACATCACCAACTATGCAATTGTTGTTCGTCATCACTGCTGTAATATTCTGATTTTGCTCTATTCATGGACCAAACAATATTTTTCTCTGAAATATTTGTAGCCACAAAGCAGGCTTTACTCTTTTTCAAATTATTCCAAAGTCCTCCGTTCGTTGGAATTCTTCAACCCTTAAGGCAGTATTCTAGTCTAGAAATTTAAAAAAATCAAATTTTTTCATATTTTTGAAGTTTAGATATTAAAGAATTTGCCCTTAAAAGGATTTTTCAAAATTCCGATTATTTAACGAGTTATAGCCATTTTAGTGACGCGGCATCTAATGTAATCTAATCTTGACTCAAAACTTTAAACGCGTTTTTTTCGAAACTACCTTTTTCAAGTTGGCGTGCACGATATTACAAGTTCTACTGAACCGATTTATTTCAAATTTGGTGTGAACATTCTTTATACATCCCTCTATGGCATGAACCTCACTAAAGTTAAAAAATGTAAATTTTACTATTTTTAAAAGATTAGGAATCGTTATAAAAAACTTGAAAATACAATTTTTTTTTCAAACGGTTGCCATTTTTTGTAAAAATTTTTTTTGACTTGTCCGAGGTATATACCATAGCGACAACTTTACTAATTAAGAATCCGTTAGAATTTTTTGATTTAGATGATCAGAAGGATTGAAACCATGCACGCCATAACACTATCTTTTTTTTTGAACCTCCCACTTTGCCAGCTCGTAACTTCTTGACTTTAAAATTTTTTATTATTGTTTATATTTTTATGTATTTTTAAAGTATCAATAAATATATGATAAAAAACTGGATAATAAAATTATTCTTCGTTTTATTTTTACAAAGCCCGAAAAAACGCACGAAATTCGTGCCTCTAGACTAGAATACCCCCTTAAAAAGTTAATAAATTAACACCTATAGAATTTTTTTTCGTAAAATATATTTTTATAAACTTTATTATTTGTATCGTAGTTCTATCTTATCTACTTATCGTGGTTTATTTCATCTGTATTTTTTTCATCTCTTTTTCCGTTTATCTACAAGGACAGACTGATAAGTCTTGTAAAATTCTAATGAAAGGCATCACAATTGAAAATCCCGTATAAAATTTATCAAGTACCATCTTTTACTAGGCCACATATCAGGCGCAACTAGAATCAAAAATTTGGGGCACTAAAAAATTTTTTTTTTCAAAAAAAACTTTGTAACCTTTAAATTGTCATATTTTTTTAAATGTATTCTTGTTGTTTCCTAACAACAGGGCCAGTTGTATAAAGGAGGGTTAACTCGGGGATCAGCTGATCCTGGATCAAGAGTTGACCCAGGATCAACGTCTATGCGGTTTATTTTGTTATTCTTACTTTAATACACAAAAAAACAATGTTGCCAGGTGTTATTTTAACAAATGACTAATGGATTTAGACAAACAGTATAAATCACAATAAATTTAAAAGTAAATAAAGTTGATCCTGGGTTAATCCACCGATTTCTCTGATCAGAAAATCGGTGAGTTAACCCAGGATCAACGTTTATACAACAGACATTTGCTTTGATCCTTGGTTTAACTCTGATCCGAGGACGATCCTCTTTTATACAACTGGCCCTTACAACTGGTCTGTTGTATGAGCGAGAGTCAAGCGTTGATCCTGGGTTAACTCATCGATTTCCTGATCCGAGAAATCGGTGGATTAACCCAGGATCAACTTTATTTACTTTTAAATTTATTGTGATTTATACTGTTTGTCTCAATCCATTTGTCATTTATTAAAATAACACCTGGCAACATTGTTTTTTTGTGTATTAAAGTAATAATAACAAAATAAAAAGAATAGACGTTGATCCTGGGTCAACTTTTGATCCAGGATCAGCTGATCTCCGAGTTAACCCTCCTTTATACAACTGGCCCGTGGCCAGTTACTCTTTAGAGCAGGGGTCGGCAACCTGCGGCCCGCGAGGCGTCTTGGTGCGGCCCGCAAGACTCCCCAGAAATGACGTTTTTTTTAAAAAAAAAAGCATTTTTTGGTAAATTTGCATGAAAAAAGCTCTTTTTTAGTTTAAGCCCCTGACCCTCAAGGGTCAGATTATAAGAGATTATATTACCGATGAGGAATTTACAAACGCCGATTTTTAGATAGATTTGTCATTTACATTACCGAATGAGGCACCCCAGAAGAAATGATTGACAAAATCTATGATCTCGCAATATGATGCGCAATATCTTACACAAAGTGCCGCGTTTACTCACAGTTGGTCAACAATGCATGTAATAACTTCAGAGGTAGATTTGGCAATGTTTAAACGAGCTAAAAACGAGTTTTTGCGTGGGTTCATAACTGTAGATGAAACATGGATCCACCACTATACACTCCAGACCAAGGAACAGTCTGAACAGTAGATTTCTTCTAGCAAACCTGCACCAAAGGAGATCAAGGCAGTCTTATCGGTCAAAAAAGTCATAGCCACTGTTTTTTGGGATTCACGCGGAATAATCTACATTGATTACTTTGAAAGAGAAAAAACAATCAACAAGCAAAACAATTTAGCAAAACAATAAGTTTTGAAAAAAAACGAGAGTATTTGACAAAAAAGAAAGTTCTCTTCCATCAAGACAATGCACGGAAGCACACGTTTGCCTTTCCATGACTAAAATCCGTGATTTACGATTCGAATTGCTTCCACACTCACTATATTCTTCAGACTTAGCCCCCTGCGACTATTTCTTGTTTCCAAACTTGAAAAAATGGATCGGCAGAGAAAGGTTTGGAAAAAAACCCTTATTTTGAAAGCTTACAGAAATCATATTTTTGGAAAGAATTGAAAAAAGTGTACAGATCTAAAAGATAACCATGTTGAAAAATAAAATGTTTTTTTAGTTATTTTTTCTTTTTCAAAATTTTTTAATTTCATTATTTTTTATTTCGTTTTTATCGCAACCTTCATTTTATTCTTTTCTGATTTATTTTTTTCAAATAAACCATATCGATTCTTCTGTATCTGATTTTCTCTTGTAGTTCCCTTCATTAATTTCTAATTTTCCATCATCTTTATCGACTTCTTTCCAAACCATCCTGTATGCTTTGGACATTTTCAGAACATTATTCCTTTAATTTGACTACGATAGGATCATCAAAATTCCTTTTCTTTTTTCATTGAATACTTTTTTCAATAACCACCTTTTGTTCTTATCGATGGTTTCCTGGACTACTTGGGTTATTACGGTATGGTATAGCTTTGGAAGACTCAAGTAAAATGGAAAATATAGTTAACAATCTGAGAACTTAATCGAGAAAAAAAGAGAGTGCCAAACTCACAAATTTTTCAGAAAAAGCTTTGATAGTGGGTCTAAAACGTCAGCAATTCGCGTTTTACATTACCGTTAGTCGCGCTACGGTCAATAACAATATTACGTCTTTCAGCAGTTCCAATTATTCTGTGTGGTGGCGTTTTGTTAATGTAAAACGCGAATACAAAATTGTTAAATATAGACCTACCCCTCAATAAAATTGTTTCTATAATAAAATTCAGCTTATTTCCTTCAAAAGTTTTCTTATCTGGAGGGTACTCTGTATCCCCTCCCCAGACTCTTCAATCCTCCAGGTTTCACCTCATGGAATGGAGCCCATGGGATGGGTTTTTGCGGTTTTTATTTACATTTAACACAAAGTCACGACGACCACAAAAAACATTTTGCATATTATGTTCTTATAAAATATTTTAGAAATATGTGATTAGATTCAATTGCGTTGATTACTTCTATAAAATATAATTTTATTGAATTAAAATAGTAATTATATAAATATTTTACAATTATTAACTTCTAACTTGTGAAAATACAATATCAAATAAAATGTATGTTTTATATTACATCTCTAATCCGCAGAGCTCAAATAGGAGCAAAACATATGTCATAGTTTATAATATATTGCAATATTTATTTCGTTTTCGTTGACTTGTAATTCAATTAAAATATTTATAGAATATAATTTATTAATAATAAAATTAACATCTTGATCAGATGAAAGTGGGTAGTACCTGAAACTTTTTCATAATCTCGAATTGCATTGGTAAGAAATTATTTGCTTCCATAACATAACGTAAGATATTTTTGGCCAAAATCCTGAAATTTGTAATTCTGGTTCGATAAAAAATTTTATTGATAAATTGGGATGGTTTCGGGGGTTTGAAATCGAAAAAACTGCAGGAACTTCTGAAATTTGTAAGGAATTTAACTAACAATTTAACAAAAAAATATAATAATAAAAAATTTTTATTTTTGATAAATAATTGGAGTTTGGAGTTGTTTCGGGTGTAAAATTGAAAATATTAGGGTTATTTTCAGAGTATTGAAACTGAATAACTGCATTGTATTGCAAATTGTTAAGGAAATAAGGAAACGACTAAAAATATGGTCGACAACTTGAAATGCAATATCGGTAACTTATATAAAATTTTTAAACTCTTTTCGAGTTAAGAATTTTTTAACCACTTGAGGTACGGTGTCGCATCTAGCACGTTCACCCCCGCATCTCTCGCGTACTTGTTTATTGTACTCTAGGTATAATTAATGTGTATGTCGCATCCTCTTTTAACGTTGACTATTCCCCAATTAACGTGGGCTTAAAAGGGTTAAATGTTCATGAATAAAAGAGAAATAATAACAATCAAAGTGTATTTCAAAATAATAATAAAATAAATCAACGATAAATAATCCTTGTGGGTCATAAACCCGTGACCTCCGGGTTACGGGTTCACCATCGCTGGTGGCCTCGAGATTAATTCTTTTTTTCACCCTAGGGGGTTTTAATTTATTTTTTGATCATTAATAAATATATCTTAACTTAAATTTTACAAATAATACTTAAATTTTATCTAATTACTTATAGTATATAACAACTATATAATTTCATTTAAAGCGTTTGTTGCAAATTAAAAATTAAAATTAATTATTCAAGCAATTGGTCCAGTTGAATCATAAAGAGGATAAATAAAAAAGCTTACAGACAAAAAGAAAGTGATTATTTTTTAATTAATAAAACTATTATATCAATAAGATACATTTAGAAAATTTCTTAGAAATACAAATTATATAATAACGTCTTGAACAATATAGTTTATTTATAAGAACAACCTTGGATTAAAATTAAAAGCAATTACTGATATTGTCAGCAATTTATTTAAAAAAATATTTCAATTTGTGATTTTAATTAATTCCTTAATTTATTTGTTAGATCAAGTTTAACTGCAAATAAGTTTAGCGGTTTTTAATGAATTATGGATTATATTCGGTACGAAACCAGCGAACAACAAAATTTTGGAATCAGAAGTAGTAAAAGAAGAAAAGGGGGCAGTTTAAGCGATAGCGGTTCACTCGAAATTCTCAATCCAGTTAGGCAAAGGTATCAAGCAAATGCTAGGGAGCGAGATCGAACTCACAGGTAAGCTAAAAAAAGAAAAAAAGGAAAATCAGGCTCGTGAATGTAATACTTGTTCTCGATTTAGTGTCAACACTGCTTTCACAATTTTAAGAACCTTAATTCCAACAGAACCAAAAGACCGTAAATTAAGCAAAATAGAAACGTTGCGATTAGCTTCCAGTTATATTTCGCATCTTGGTACTCAGCTTCTTGCCGGTAAATCACACAGTATTTTTTTCACAATGTGATATTTTTAACTTTTTTAACTTAACTTTTAGGTCCAGTAGAACAACCTTGCCTTAGAATAGCAAAACAAATAGTAAGCGATTTATCCATTTCGAATAGACATCAAGTTTGTACGTTTTGTATTGCACATAGAAAAACTCCCGTGGTGTTCCGCAAGGAACGTGGACGATTTGAAAGGGACTCATTTACATACGGTTCAACTGGGTCTTTTGATGATGCATTTTGTGGAAATAATGAAGATAACCAAGTTTTCTACAATGGAGTGCTACAAGAGTCGAATGCTGATCTATCTACGGTGTATTTATAAAAAATGTTTTGTTGGCCAAGTTTTTAACTAGATGAGAAAAAATATATGGGGCATTCCATCGGCAAATCTCTGGATCCCACCATTTTAAATTTCTTTAATTTTTATAAAATTAGCAAAATTGAAAATGGTCGCGTCTAGAGATTTATCGATTTAGGATGGAATGCCTCATATAAACTAGCATAAGATTGTACTTAATATGTTTAAGATGTGAATAAATTTAATTTTTGAGAAATAGCAAATTTATTTGAGTCAGTACTTTTTTTTATTCAATAGCTACTATATCCACCAGACATTGAAATTCAGTCAAAACGATTAACTTTGATGGCATGCCAGGACTAGGCCTTATATCTCCTTCATATGATGGGGAAGCAGATGTTGTATTTGTTGAGATAATGTGCTCAAAAGATAGCGCATTCTTACTAAGCATTGTACATTGTATTGAACAATACCCCAAACGTATCCGTATAGATTGTAAATTGACCACAAATTTATACTAAAGAAATAAATAAAATAACCTAAGCTCTTACTTTCTAAACCTATCAGATGTTAAAATGTTGTTGTTAAGCTAAGCTCTTCTTTTCAAATTTTATATATGGTCATAGTTGATGAGCGTTTGGTTTTAGAAAGTTATTAAAAAATCGTCTGTCATACTTTTTTAGAAGTTTTATTACTTTTATTATTTCAAATTGTTAGTGAGCATTTTGCCTTTTCATTGATCATTAGTGGGTAATATTGAAATTATTAATTGATAAACTTCCATTTTTTCACAATCACCTTGTATACGCATTATTAAATATTCCAGGATGAATGCACTCGAAGAAAGCTATCATTAGCCGAGCAAAAGAAAAGTGAATCACTACATTTTTTATGATGTCACAGTTTCTTAGCACCGTTGACTCATTAGTCAACCACTTTCCTCTATTCTTGACCTACACACACCTAAAATTTACATTTCCAGTTCTCCACCCAAATACCGTTCGCCATTATTTCCCGTCATTATCGCAATTGTTTTTTTTTCTCAAGGGTTAATCTGATCGGAAAAGTTGACGGTCGGTGTAATAAGTGCGAGAAGTGGCGAATGCCTTAAGTGCACCACTGCACTGTCAGATAAAGTGGCCGAGTTTTCTGAGTCATATGCATTTGCAGACTGTGTCATACTTTTACACATAAAAACTTGGTTGTGGTAGACGTTTACGTTAAAATTAATTAGGACTAAACTAAATTTAAACGTAAGTATTAATTGTGATAATTAAGAAATTAAATTTTTTAACTAACCATAACGCCATAACCCTACTTTTTGATTCACTTTTATATTGGTAAATTCCAATTTTTGCTAAATAACTGAATTAATTCTAAGAAAGTAATAATAATTCTTGAACCTTGAACTTTTATTGCATTTATTTTTTATTTATTTATGAGATATTACATTGTTTTGATAGCATTGGTGTTTTGTTTTTTATTTTTATTAACTTAAATTGATGACACACTAAATGGTCAATTCGACTTTTACTGATGCCAGTCATACGCTTTCGTTTTGTAGATAATGATGGACGACTTGGATAAACAATTGGCGGAATTGCAGTTGATGAACAAAACTGAACTACCTCCAAATCCCAATGTTAATCAAGGTGGCAGTGGAACCCTTGGACGAAAAGTTGCACCAGCTGTTCCACCAAAACCTAAGAAACCGCAACCCCAGGTAAAATAATTCGAATTTTTACCTCCTTAAATTATGCTTACATGTTTGGTTTCACAGGTTCCATATTCACACAAAATTAATAAAACCGTTGAGCCACTATACTCGTCGAGCTTATCCAGTGCTACTGGCAATTCAGTTTACTATAATTTAACACCAGCAACCCATCCACAGACATACTCCAACTTACCCACTATGCCGATGCACAATCAGATTCACTATGTACAGAACCCCAGTAATACTTATGCTAATCTTCCTCTAGATAATCCAAATTCCCAATATTCAAATTTACCTGGATCTCACCACAATCGGTTGAGCTTTGCAAATTCCGATGTGGATAATGCGTCCCATATTCGAGCATCCAATTTGTCATTGGCTTCTAATTCTAATTTATCACAGTCTAGTCTTCCTTTAAGTTCCAACATGATTCCAAAAGCTTATGCCAAACCTGAACAGCAGCATGCTGTGTATACTAATCTTCAGTCTGGAACCGGAAGAAGCGATGGTTTGATCTACAGTAATTTGGTTCATCCTCAACGTGGAAATAATATGTACGGGAATGTGATGCAACATGGACATATGGGATACGGTAATGGTAAGTTACATTTTAGATCTAATCAAAGAGGTGAAACCTCTTTATAGTAGTATGCACTATCAAAGCAGTAAAATTTTTGAAATGCTAAAACTCAGTTTTTAAATGGTCATGTATAAGTTACATTTTCAGTCTAATCAAAGCGGATATAGTATTAGTCATAACCACAAGAGTTTGTGTAAGACTTGTCCCAGCTTTCCTCTAATAACTCAAAAATGGTGTAAGATAATTAAAAATACTAAAGACAAAAAATGTTTATCATTCAGGTAGAATACTTTTGGTCTTTCGACATTTTTGAAACCCCTTATTTTGGGTCTAGTGTTAAAAATATTTAAGGCAATTTTTTGATACTAGTATTAGTGTGTTCAAGAAGTTTCAAAATATTCAAACAAAGTTTAATTTTAATTAAAAAATTGCACTGAAATTAAATTACTTAAATATTTAAGGCAATTTAGGACTTAGATTTTTTTAAATTATTTTTTCTTTGTATGTTTAAGAAGTTGCAGAATATTTGAACAAAATTTAATTTTTATCAAAAAATGTATAAAAAGTTGCATTGAACTCAAATTACTTAAATATTTTAGACAATTTAGGGCTTTCCTAACTAAAAACGCTTATTTTTCCAAGGCGGGAATAGAAATGATCTTTTTGTTACCACTGTTCCCTTCAAATTTTTCAAAAAATTCAATTGCAATGTTAACTGTGTTATGTTATATTTTAGATTGTAATTGTGCGTTTTTCATATAAAATTGCGAATTAAATTAATCAAAATGTGAATCTGTTATCAAAACAGATTAAAAATACCATTAGGTTTTCAAAAAATTTTCCTTTTTCCGTTAAAAAAAAGGCCAAGGCCAAAAGGTATGCCTCCAGTAAGGCATAGGTAACGTTATCTTTCATGGTCAGTGGTGGCTAAAACACCACACCTATTTAACTTTCAACTTGGCCGACAGAGCGGCGTCACATGAGCAGAACAAACCATTGATCTTTTATTACACAGTGTAATAACGTAGAGGTGAGATTTTTAGGTCAAATAAATTCAAAAAAAGGTAACTAAAAAGGTTCTAAAAAAAGCGATTTTAGGTTCTATAAATACAAAAAAGGTCCTAAAAAGGTACTAAACATGAAACATTTTGTATCTTTTGGTCTTTTTTTCCACAATTTTTTTGAATGACTTTTCCTTTTTTTTCAACCCCCTAGCCAAATTTAGTGAATTTTAACATAAAGTGAAAACAGTGAACTTTTTTATGAAAAGTGAAGAAAAGTGTTAAATTAATAACAATTTAATTACAACAAATTTAATTTAAAAAAAATTTTAATTTAAGACTGTCGGAAAGGTGAGATTGTTTTTCTATTTGAACTGAAAATTAAAAAAAGTTTCTAAAATGCTAGAATAGGTCGTAGAAATTAAAAAAAGGTAAAAATAAGGGCTTATATGACGTAGTTTTTTATGAAACGAATTTTGGTACTAATAAAATAAAAATAGGAGCTAAAAAAAAGGTAAAAATCTCATCTCTAGTAATAACTGATCTAAGGAACGAATATTGAACTAGCCTATTGAGATATTCAGCTAAGGAAGACGCCGTCCAGCAGTGAATTTAGAACTTGAGCTGTAGACAACTTTCAATTTTAACTTTGTATTCTAGTCTCATTTATAGTGATATGTTATATAATATTTTTCGTTATTTCAGGTTATAAATGACCCCGTTACGTATCTGTTTTGAGCCCTATAAAAGGGGTCTTTTCTCAAAAGGTCACCTCAAGGGGGACCAACACGGCCATAAAACTAAGTTTTATAAGGTCCTAGGACCTATAAAACTTTACTTTATAAGGTCCTAGGACCTATAAACACAGTCCTTGTTGAGATACCTGCCCGAACGATTCATCCGTTCTCAATTATTCTGGTCTGGTGCGAAGCACCAGGGCTGTTGCCCCATATCTTCGCAGACTTGAAGAGTAAGGTTGCGGGTTCATCCGTTCGGGTGAACTCCTGTTTTTCGCTTATGTTGTCAATAACTTGACTAACAACTTGCGATCTTCACGCCATCTATCGATAGTTATTTCAGAGCAATTCACCCGTCGATAAACACACGTTTATCGATATGTTGTTAATAACTTGACAAGCAACTTGCGATCTTCACGCCATCTACCGATAGTTATATCAGAGCAAACAAATCGTGAATTTTGTGGGATATTATCCCCAAAATAACGAAATTACGACACCTTTAGTTAAAAAATTGGCAATTAAATTAAGTGTTACTTTATATTTATTTACAAAATCATAGATTTAGATAAAATCCGACAAAATTCGAGATTTTATTGCAATAATTGCATAACGTGACCCATCCGTCCGTTATTTCAACATGCTGTCCGTCAGACCAAATTGTCCGTCGTTCGGAAATTTCAAAAGAAAATCAACCTTTTTCGCTCCAAAGAGACAAACATTGATCAACGACTTGCAAGCTTCACGCCATCTATCGATTGTTATTTTAGAGCTATTATATAAAATCGCGAATTTTGTAGGATATTTTTCCTGAAATAACGAAAAATTGTTCATATCACTCGGGCGATAAGGGTTTTCATCCTTCGGTCGATTATTCACTCGCCGCTGCGCGGCTCGTTTCATAAACTTTCGCCCGGCGGATGAAAATACCCCTTTTATCGCCCTTGTGATATAAACTACTATTAAGGTTGCGGTTTTGCACGTGGGCGATTCATCAAGTCATAAATATGACCATCAAGTGGTGACCTGCAGTGTCTAATAGTTCAACTACGAAATGCGTTCAACTCGTACATGGTTTTTGCAATTTTTATCATAATAAAATTAATGAATGGATGAATGAACGATTGTTGAAACCTATGAATTATAATATGTTTATAGCGCAAAATTATAATGGTTTTCAGGTTGATACCTAGGAAGTAGTAATTTAATAAACTATGCAATAAAAAATAAAGAATCAAGTTGTAATTTTAAACTAATACATAAAATAAGATTAAACAAACTCATAAAATTTTGTTTCAAAAAAATTGTTCAATGTTTGCTGTCTTGCATTTTATTTATCTTCAACATGATAAGAAACATCGCAGGTGAACGGATAAGGAGAAACTTTATCATCTATTCGAATATTATACGCATTGCATTATTTTTCGTTATACCGACCCTTAAAGTAGGTGTTTAAGTCCTGATTTCAGGTGCTTAAAATGCCTTTTTACGTCCTAGGCCGTTAAAAAGGGGGGCCGTAATTTTAACGTCCTAGGACGTTAAAAAGGGGGGGGTTATAAAATAAAACACAATATATTTACGCCAAAAATTATTTATTTGAGTGAAAGTGTTTAATTTTTACGACGGAATTGGAAAACAACGGACCTCTAAATTCGTCTGTGTTCTCCCCTGTGCTGTTTGAAGAATGCGCCTGCGGCGCATTAACAATCTTCTTGAGGGAAGATGTGGATGCAGATCCCAAAATTTGATCTGAAATCTTGCCTTTGCTGTAGACGGAGTCTACACATTGTGTTCATTTAAAAATTTTAAGAACTTATCGTATTCCTTTTTATATATCGTCTTCGACTTCGTAGGCAGCAACTCTTCCTTTGCTTCTCTGGCGGCTTCTTGATACTTTTACTTTCCATCTTACTAACACAACCTTTCACCACAACGTTACAAATATAAATGACTTAAGCTGCATTCACATAGGGGTATGTATATGGTTTTAAAAATGTAAGATTACCAACCTTGATTAATTACCAAACCAATCAGAAGAGCCAGATTTAAATTTTCAATACATAGCCTCTCACCACGATGTTGCGAATAAAAATGAGGTAGTTCCGGTAAAACGAAAAGCAGTTTATGCCACTCGGACGTAAACTGATTTTACACTCCTCGGAACGGTTCGTGCGTCTCGGCTCCGCTTCGCTTCGCCTCGCCTTCGAAACCCCGCTCCTCGGGTGTAAAATCTCGTTTTACGTCCTTGTGACGAAAACTACTATTTTGTATTCCCTGGTGGTTGTTTATGCTATATCTTGTAATTGTTTGTCATTGTTATTGCTATACTTTTATTGTTTGGTACATATTTTCATGTAAACAACATTCTTTTAAAACTTTAGTTGTATCCAATTTATTAGAAAAGTATTATAAAATGAGAGTTAATAATATTATGTCTCTAAAAATACATTTTCTTCATTCACACTTGAGTTTTTTTCCTGAAAACCAAGAAATATGAGCGATGAACATGGTGAACGATTTCATCAAGAATGGGAGAGTTTCACTAATCTTTGAAATTTCAAATTTCAAATTCTTTGAAATAATATATATAAACATGAAACTTTGATAAAAATGCTATTTATATGTATGTTAGCGTGAGCCAAAATATTTGCAATAAATGAAGCTAAAATAATATTCTTCTCGATTTTCTATATTTAGGTTCTTCTACTGTCTTCACACACCTATGATAAACTGTGTTTTGATATAGTAATACTGTTATAGTTGATTACCAACCTAATAATACCAAATTAGGTTGGTATTACTTACTCAACGCATTTATTTAAAATTATTAGTCAGGGCAGAGTATTTCATTAACGTCATATACAGGTCCGGGTTCAGGTTTAGTAATCCTCACTTATTCTAACACGGCCTTCCTGCAATTGTCGCGTCCCCGTGACATTTTTTTTTTTTTTTTGAATTTTGAATAACGCCATAAATAACTCGGCCGCAACGCCTTAAATAATTCGGCCGCAACGCCTTAAATAACTCGGCCGCAACGCCTTAAATAATTCGGCCGCAACGCCTTAAATAACTCGGCCGCAACGCCTTAAATAACTCGGCCGCAACGCCTTAAATAACTCGGCCGCAACGCCTTAAATAACTCGGCCGCAACGCCTTAAATAATTCGGCCGCAACGCCTTAAATAACTCGGCCGCAACGCCTTAAATAATTCGGCCGCAACGCCTTAAATAATTCGGCCGCAACGCCTTAAATAACTCGGCCGCAACGCCTTAAATAATTCGGCCGCAACGCCTTAAATAACTCGGCCGCAACGCCTTAAATAACTCGGCCGCAACGCCTTAAATAATTCGGCCGCAACGCCTTAAATAACTCGGCCGCAACGCCTTAAATAATTCGGCCGCAACGCCTTAAATAATTCGGCCGCAACGCCTTAAATAACTCGGCCGCAACGCCTTAAATAACTCGGCCGCAACGCCTTAAATAACTTGGTTCTACCGTCCGTAATAGTTATTTATGCACCAAGTCCTGAAAGTGCATCTTCTTGGCATGAGCGCGGAAAATTATAGACTGAGGCGCAGACGAAGTCTATAACCACGCAAATGCCAAAAAGGCACCTTAAGGATAAAGCGCATAAACTATTTTATGTGTAATTGGAATGAAATGCACATTTTCTGCAAAAATGTACGATAATAATTTAACGAAATACGTATGTTGCTAAGCAATAAAATATTTAAAATTCACAAAATACGTCAAAAATATATGTCAAAGTGTACATTTTAGTAGGATTGCACATAAAACAATTGAGGTTTTGACATTTCTGTACTATAAAGTAAAATTTTACGTTTCTGTACTGTAAACAGCTACTTTCAGTATTGTTTTGTATATGTGAAAATGTACATTATAGTATAAATGTACTTACCAAAGAAAAGCAATGAATCAAATTGCTTCACTAGTCATATTTTCCTCAAAATTGTCTGTTAAACCAGCCTCTCAACTGTTCATAAGTAGCCTCTTTCACTAGTTTCTCCAACCTCCAAATACGCAACGTTCGTTAGCCAGCATTTCTATAATTTTGCTTAGTCCCAAAAACTTCCCGCTTAGCTTTCCAAATCTTACTGTTGCCAAATCCTATTTCCACTTGCGCGATTCTTCCCTCAGAACATAAATGCATCCGACGTATATCAAGTTGCCAAACTTTTACCTTCATTAAGTACTGCTTCAATTCCGGTCAATATTGCAAACCATTCAATCTCCTTTCTGTTGTTCAACGCACTTTTCACTAGATCAGACAAGACTTTTATCACTGATTTTACCTGTCCGCCACCTCTGGGCACTCCCACATTTTTAAGGTGCAATTCAACATCTTCTCGTTTAAAACAATTAACGAATTCCGATGAAGTGAAAATTTCCGCTTTATCAGTCATGACTGCCCCTGGATGCCAGCTCGTTTAAACAAAAAACCCAAAGTAACCATAGACTGTTTAGAAGTTTTGTTCTCTACGAGAGCAAATATACGGATACTTCAAAAATGCGCCAATCACAACCAAGATTACGGTGCATTCACCAATATACAAAAATCATCCAACGCTCGGGACTCCACCTTTCCACTCTTCGTCCATTCCTGACAACACACTTATATCACTATCCAGTACATATCAAATTCGGGGTCTCATCATTGAGAACTACGCCAAGTTCAATCCATAATTTCCCATGACAACGCACAATCCGGGACGCCGAATCGTCTTCCAACCAATCAATCTACGTCAGGGGTTCCCAACCTTTTTGCACCTGCGTACCACCTGGGAAAAATTTTTTAAAAACTGGAGCTAGAATAGCGAGTTTTTAACGATATTTTAAAGATTAAAATTTAAAATATCAACATTAGGAGTAATGGAACTTATCTTCACTCTTGCACACATCACTTACGCGTACCACCTGAAACGTTCCCGCGTACCACCAGGGGTACGCGTACCACCGGTTGGGAGCCCATGATTTACGCCATCTACGCCAGGAATACAACTACTGTCTATCGACTTCTCTTCCAGGAGCTTGCAAGGCGGTAGACTCAAAGCCAATTTTGCAATCCTCAGCTACAAGTTGAATTTCTTTACTATTATAACACTTCTTTTGCTTCTTAATTTAGATTTCTTTCATTGCATGCTTCGGGTTTTCTGAATATTTACAGTCTTTCTTTGAATGACCTATTTTTTTTTTACAGTTGAAACATTTTTTTGATAATTTCCGTTTTTCTCATACGATTGCATAGTATCTAGCTTGAGTTGTTTTGGTACTCTTCGATGATCATCTTTGATTTCGCTATCATATTGTCGAAGTAAAGCTTTAAGATCTTGTTGATTCTTTGGTACATTTATTCGTATTCTTTGTCGAATAATATCGTTATTCATTCCACCAATGGAACGTATTACTTTCTGCCATTCCAGTTGAGGTTGGTACTACGTATTTTCTCTATTCCGTATTCACATAAACTAACAAGGTTTAAACTTTCTATATTAGCTGCCTTGTTTAGCTTCGTGTGCCATGTTTCTTGTTTGGGGAACGTTATTCAAAAGTCATACACAAATTATTCCAACTCCTATCAAATGGTTTCCATCCATCGAAAAACTTTATTTTTCATTTTCTCGTAGAGCGTCTCACTCTTTCAATATCATAATAAAATCGGATATTTTAGTTCGTTTCTTTAAATCGTTTATTTGTTCAATCCATTATTCATCAATCAAAAATTTGCTATTAACGGCATCGTGCGTTTGTCCATCGGATATCCGTCCGGATTTTGAATTGCATTTTGGGAATCTTCTGTATTTTGATTCATTTTAAACCAAACGAGAGAAAAAATAAAACACAAAACCAACAAAAACAAAAAAAAACACGACAAAAAAAAACTTATCCGTTTGCAGTTAAACGTTGGTTCGAATTCCACTTCTGATGTTAGCGTGAGCCAAAATATTTGCAATAAATGAAGCTAAAATAATATTCTTCTCGATTTTCTATATTTAGGTTCTTCTACTGTCTTCACACACCTATGATAAACTGTGTTTTGATATAGTAATACTGTTATAGTTGATTACCAACCTAATAATACCAAATTAGGTTGGTATTACTTACTCAACGCATTTATTTAAAATTATTAGTCAGGGCAGAGTATTTCATTAACGTCATATACAGGTCCGGGTTCAGGTTTAGTAATCCTCACTTATTCTAACATGTATAATTGGTTGGTCCCAAAATTTACCCTTGGATTTTAAAAAAATTATTAAAATTTGAAAGAATATTTAAACTGATCGCCATGTTTAACCAATGCCAATTAAGCAAGACTATACGCTGTCGCCAAATCATTCAGTTGGTAAATGATAATCTGATTATCTTACATTATTTATTTACTATTATAAAGATTTGACAGTTTTTTCAAATTCAAAATATATTTTACTGAAATTTTGAAGAATACCAGTATTAAACCACAAAAATCAAATTCAAAATTGATATTTAATTTAAATGGAGACGGTCATTTGCCTTGTAGGTAACGCGATCAACAGCGACTGCGAGGCACCGGGTTCAAATCCGGAGAAGGGCAACTTTCTTATGGCTCGTCTCCGTGCTTCGGAAGGCACGTTAAGCCGGTGGTCCTCCTGGGTTAATGAATTGCCATCATTAACATAAAAACCAGGATTACAGGCTCGTCTGGAGGCCAGTCTAGCAAACTACCTATCGGACGGTAAACAATTTATATGGTCACAGATCTAGCACTGCGAAGGAAACGACGCAGATGTTGGAAATAAACAGATCTAAAGTAAAGTTAAAGAAGAAGAATTTAAATTTCTGTCGATGTAACAACAGGGCAATGCTGATTGGTTCACTTTCGTGTGACGTCAGTAACCGTAGTCATAAAACTGCCGTCGATTTTATAATTTTTAATAATTTTTTTCTCATGTTAGGAGTACTCAAAAAAATGTTAAAAAAATTCTGTAGCTTCAGTTTGACCTCTACTTTCAAATAAACAAATTAAAAATATTTGTGAAACTCGTCCATTGAAGAAGTTTGAAGATCGATACCAAAGATTTTGGGAGCAAAATAGTCTCATTTTTAACTATTTTTTTAAATTGTTGTAAAAAATTTAAAAATCTGAATTTTTATTATACATAAATACCTACTCGAAAAACTTTCTAGAGTAATTTGTAAAAAGCAGTTGATACGGCGCGTATTCTGCGAAACCGTGACTCACTACCGTGATTAAGTCAACGCGGCGGATTGCATTTTATATTATTTAGTCGGTAAAACTACCCAATACAGTACAGAATGACGGAGAATAGTCAAACTATTTTTATAATAACAAGAGCTACTATAACTTTCTCGCCAACAGATTTCTGTAAAATTATACTGGATATTTTTAAACGGAAGAAAAATTTCATATTAATTTGAATTTGCTTAGATTTCTAAAATAATGAATATAATTCCTCCAAAATTTTTTACAAGCAGTGTAAAACATGGCACCTGGGTGTGAATTGGTTTTTAGAGTAAAAATCGATATATCTTAAGCAATAAAAATTATGCAATACAGACTTTTCAATCACTAATATTGACAAATTTCAACAGCATATTTTGGTTAGTTATAGTATTCTGATTATAATAAAAAGTAATTCACACCCTAGAACAAAGCTCCTACTTTCTAATGGCGTTAAAATAATTACCTAAAAGTTTGTAGTTTTCAAACGTAAGCAAATGCAATGTGACCAGATATTAGCACAATTGCGTTAATTCACCCACGCGAAAAACTGCAACCTTAATGTACAATTAATGTCAAGAAATGGTTAAAATTAAGTTTTTCTATCATTGATAAAAAACGAGTTACTACAGAATGTAGTTAAACTTGCTCATAGCATTTTTGGTTAAACTGAACTACTGCCCGGTTTCTGGACGATAGGCGCAGGCGAGTTGAGGGTCATAATCCTTCTAAGTCCATGGTAATCACATAAAGCAAGTCCTAATTCAGTTCTATTACCGGCCACTCCGAACGCTTCGATCGATTTTCGTATCCCCTCTACACCTACGCACACAGCGAATACAAAAGTGCGCACCAGTTGTCATGGCAACCGTCTACGTATGTACATACATATGTATTGCTTCAACAAGGTATATCAGCCTTTAGCAGTACACAGGCGGACTGCATCTCTATGTTTAGAATCTAGAGCATAAGTGCTGGGTGCAGTGCAAGAAACTGTATGGCGTCCGCCGCTCCCTACCGCTACCTAAAATAAAAAGGACAATTTGCATTATAATATTGTAAATCAATTAAAAGTAGTAATAATTACTTCCAGAAATTAGAAATTTTAGGTACAGCCCGGCTGTAAGTGAATAACCGCCACATGTGACAAATTTAGACAAACAAATTTAATATATTGAAAACACGTGTTACATTTTACAGGAGAATATGATGAATCATAGCAACAAACCACAACAAGTTGATAATTATTATCTGTGTGCATCACACCTAAGTCAATGTTTAATATTTATTGGAGCAAACTACGATGTATTACTATGAGTAACTGTAATTTCTTATTAAATAATAAGATATTTTTTAATCATAATGTAGCATCATCATTATCAGCACGTCATAGACTTGTAGTCCGTTACGCCACTCTACTATTTTGATCGTCCAACGTTTCTTTTTCCTCTTGACTTATATTTAAAAATTTGTTTAGGTATACGGGTGTCGTCCATTCTTTCTATGTGTTGTAGCCAAAAGCTTCTATATTCCTCAACGCGTTCACACAAATTGAATATTGCGAGATTATTTCTTATGTTCGTATTGCGCTTCTTATCTATTCTTATATATCTGAGAAACTTCATTTCCGCAGTTTGTAGACGCCTTTTATTTTCTTTTGTTATCGTCCACTTTTCACTTCCATAAGTGATCGTTAGAATAGATATTGTAGCAATATGAGCAATTACGGGCTAGGCCCGTTTATTCTCGAATATCTGACTTTTAGAGCAATGGCTATGGGAATTTTAGGAATTTCAAACCCGAGCGGCGTTGAGCCAGGACCTGACTATATAGACATTAATGGGGGGTACTAGCGGCTCCCCCCGGTTACTCTACGTAGGAGCATTAGCGAACCCATCAAAGACCCATTTATTACAAAAAACAAAATTTTACAGCTATCATGGCGCAATAAAGAAAGAAAACTACAAACGATTACAGAATACTCGTTATGATTATACGGATCTTGGTGCAATCTGTGTGTGGTCCTATCTTCCCTGGATGTGGTAGGTACTTCATTAGGCGAATACTTCAAAGTCATCAACTTCGTCTTCCTCTTGGTGGTCCAATGCAGGTAGTTGTCCGGTGGTATATTTTGGTTTTGTCGTAATAATGTCCTTGGGTCTGGGGGTGAATGGAAAGTCCTGTGTTTCGTAATTTCCTAGATTCTTAATCAAGGGGTTGGTGGAATGAGTGCAGCCTTCATACAACTTAACGGCCTGTTCCTTGAAGGTTTGGACCAGAGTCTTGGTGGCCGCGCGAATTTGTCGGTTTGATACGCAAAAAGGAGCGGCTAGAGCCTGGCGGAGACACAACGCATGGGTAGTCTCCAGGTTTCGCATCTGGGAGTATTAAATGAAGCCCCATGCAGGGGCCGCATAAGTGAGTACTGGCCTTATAACGGATTTTACTATTCTGATCTTGGCCTTGGGCGGGAGTTTACGTTTCGCACCAATGAGGTGAAGGAGCGCTGCCTTCAGAGCTCTTGCTTGGGTGTTTATCCTGGTGACGTGCTTAACCCAGGATAACCTGGAGTCCAAAGTAACTCCCAGGTATTTGACCGAATCCCTGCAGGGGATCCGGGTGCCAAACATTTCAACAATCTCGAACGGTTGTCGGGCGAAACGTCCAAACATAATTGCTTCGCTTTTGGAGGGGTTTACGTCCAGCCTTCAGAAGCGGTACCATGGTTCGAGGAACTTCAAGGCATCACGAATAATCTTGATGACATGGGGTCGACTGGCCGACTTTACAACGATCGCAACATCATCCGCGTAGAGGGTCAAAAGGGTCTTGGGGAGAGTGGGCATGTCACGCTGGAAAAGACTGAAAAGAGTTGGGGAAAGTAGGGAGCCCTGAGGCAGACCCGCTAGCATGGGTCTAGGAGTGGAACGGATATCATTGATTTTGACGCAGAAGTAGCGTTCGTCAAGGTAGGATCCTAATAACTGAACCAGGCCGGGTTTCACTCCAGACACGAAAAGCTTGTAGAGGAGACCTGGGATCCAAACTTTGTCGAAAGTCTTGGCAATGTCCAGAAGCACCGCCATGGCCTTTAATTTTCTGTTGGATGCGTTGGTGATTTCCTCGACCACCCTGAGGATTTGGTGGGTGGTGGAGTGTTTTGCGCGGAAACCGAACTGTTCCTTGAGGGATCATAATTTTAAGGGAGCGGATTTATAGGCACTCAAAAACGTGTAAAACTTCTATAGCGATAATAAACGTTTTCTATTGGTAATAAACCGTTACAATTGGTGAGTTATGGTAGGGATAAAGGGGTTTTCTCCTAATTCGGATCTGTTGTGCCTATCAATCCGCTCCCTAATGATTAATAATCAAAGATATCACTCATGAAACGGAAGTAACCTGTTCAATTCGTCCTTTGAACCCATTACAAAATTTTGAAAAATTATATACTACCCCCCCCTTTTATTTCATAAAGTATAAAATAATACACACATTTTTAAATAAAATATAGAATAACATACTCACTTAACAAAAAAAATTTGCGTCTTTCCTTTGCACAAATCCTTGCGCCAACCTTTGCACCCAGTTTGGAAGTCAGTGATATAAATAATATTATAAAAGAAATTTTAGAACCGATTTTTTCGAAATTTGCTGAATTTTGCACTAAGCGTTTATCATGTGCACATGTATACATCCTACCTAAATTGTTTAAATATGATTATTTTTTACAGGAGATGATTTACCTCCACCACCTCCTCCACCTGAATTAACGGGAACATTGGCGGACTACGCTCCTTGTATGGTAAATACAAACCTGCCACCACCTCCTGATGATTTACCTCCACCACCTTCTCCTGTCAGTTCCAGTTACAGCGAACTCAGACGTGCAACTCACCCCGAGCCAGATTATCCATCTTATGGAGCAGGTTCACAGGTAAATTTCAATTTTAACTATCCCATTAAAAAATATTTGCTTGGTATTTTCAAAAATTAATTTTATATTTCTTTATGCTAAGGCTGACAGTTTGTATGGATATGGACCATCGTCTCAGGTAAAATTACATGGATTATTTTTGTGTTTGACAACTAAAGTTGGGTTTTTGTGTATTTAGTTGTAAAATGTTTAAAACTTAGTTGTAATTTTGCATGATGTATGTTAATGTAATTCAAAAGTTAAATTACCTGTTTTTTTGGTGTCAAGTGCGTAATGGGGTTTTATTGAGGGTGCTGTGTTTTTAGACTTCATCAACTTACGAATCCATTTACGAGCCTATTAATCCAAGACCACCTAGTCAAATGTCTTCACGCTCAAATTATTCTTTGTATGCACCTTATGTGGGTAGTGGAAGCACCATGTCTGGTCCTAGCCAGTCGGCTAGTTGTGTTGGCGCTCCAAAGGAGAGGGAGGTTGATGCTTTGACAAATTTACTTGTACAAGGTATGGTCAACGATATGGATTCTGATTTTTATGGAATTTGTGTCCAATGTGGATACAAGGTAGGTTTTTGTAATGTAGTTTGTGCAAGTAAGTACTAATTTTGGCATTTTTAAGGTTGTTGGGGAAAATAGTGGTTGTACAGCTATGGATAAAATTTATCATGTGAATTGTTTCACTTGTCAGCATTGTGCTATAAATTTACAAGGAAAACCGTTTTATGCATTGGATGGGAAACCTTACTGTGAAGAAGATTATTTAGTAAGTTTGAATATTGTTTTCCTGTAGTTGTAACTAACTAATGAGAACTTTTTTAGAATACACTTGAGAAATGTAGTGTGTGCACCAAACCAATTTTAGATCGCATATTGCGTGCAACTGGTAAACCATATCATCCTAAATGCTTTTGCTGTGTTATTTGTGGTAAAAGTTTGGATGGCATTCCATTTACTGTAGATTCCACCAACCAAATTCATTGCATCGAAGATTTTCATAAGTAAGTTGGTTTTGATATCATTAAATGAGTATTACAAGTTTTTTTATAACAGGAAATTCGCTCCACGTTGCTGTGTTTGCAAACAACCGATTATGCCTGAACCAGGACAAGAGGAAACAGTTCGAGTGGTAGCTTTGGATCGCAGCTTTCATATACAGTGTTACAAATGCGAGGTAAATTACAATTTTTCTTATCATAAGTTTTCACTTATTGTGGAGGATTGTAAAGGATGACAAGGAGTTGATAAAATTAGGGGCGCCACGCAATTCAATAAAACCAAATGATTAAATCATCTAAATATTTACTTATTACTAATTTTTTATTTTATTTTTAGGATTGCGGGCTTGTATTATCTTCTGAAGCAGAAGGGCGTGGTTGTTACCCCTTAGATGATCATGTACTTTGCAAAAGTTGCAATGCAAAACGTGTGCAAGCTTTAACTCGACATATGACTACAGAACTCTAGACATTTTATACTACAATAAGATTTGCTCAATGTTGAAATAAAAAAAATTTTTAGCGTTATATTATGGAGGTTGCATTTTATTGCATGTTGTAGTTGTGTAAGCAAGGTGTGAGTCGTCTTAAAAATTGTCAAGCTTGAATATTACTTCTCTTGCAGACATCAGACATTTAACTTTGCTTTTTTCTTGTAAGACTTTTATTTATTGAGAGGTGTGTCAACTGTCACGACATTCCAATTTTATCTTTTCTTGTTATTTTAAAATATTACAAAATTATTATAGGTACATTCCTTTATTTATAATTATGTTTTAACGTTTAAATAGTTACAAGGTTTTTAAAAGAAATGTTAAAATAATTTGGATATTATAGACGTAGCCAATTTATATTTTATTGTTTATTATACATCGATTAAGTAGAATTTATTCTAATGTGCCAATATGAAATTGTGATTTTTTGAGGACTTATTAGTTATTAGTTTGTAATTGGGCTATAATAAACATTATTGTGATAAGCAAACCGTTTTTTATTTAAAATAAAATATTTTATTTATAAACGTTTATTGGTTAAACTAATCGATATTTGGCGTTTATACTCACCTTAAATTCTTCATTTTAATGTTACCTATCAGATCCTGTTGAGTTTTTTTTTAATAACTATAAAATTAATATTGCACCAACATTACTTTTTAATGTTGAAACAACATTATTTTTTCGTTCAAAATTAACGTTGTATGGGCGGACATTCAACAGTTGTAGCAATGTTGCTACAAGTGAATTTTTGATATCGCGTCAACGTTGTGAAAATGTTATTTTACCTAGTGGGAATAGAGAAACAACATTGGAAGAAAACGACAAATGTGAAGAAAATAAATCAGGAAAAAGAGAAAGTATGGAAACTAGAAGAAGTTATAAAACAGAACAAAGCAATAACGGAAAGTAAAGAAGCAACAAAAAGATCTGGATCAAGCAATGACTGCTCAAAAGTAACCAAAATGCAAGCAACAAGAAAACCAAGATTTCCAAGAAAATTTTTACCAAGCATCAATTTAATCACACTACTAAAATTACAAAAAAAACGTCAAAACTTCCCCTCCCTCATGTATAGTTTTGCAGCTTCACAAAAATTTTCTCAGAGATTCAACTGGAATTTGGTAACATCTACTACCTATGCAACTATGTACATACAAAAATTTATTCTCACGATTATTGACGATAATTCAATAAAATCATCGGCATCGCTGAAGAAATCAAAAGCTGTAGCGCCGCTCGTGGCAACCGCTAAAACTACGGAGCTTGTAGGTCCGTTAAAAAAAACGCTACAAGAATTAAAACTCGAAAATCTAACGTCTTTTAATATTATGTAATCTGTATTGAATTATGCAAGACATATTGATATAAAATTTTCCTCTCCAATCAGTGGCGGCGCCAGCTTTTTTTTCGGTTGGGCGACACCCGGCAGAAAAAATTAGCAATATTTCTAGAAATATATTATTTTTATAGATAATCAAAATATTTTGGATTTGTGAAATATAAAATAATATTATTTTGGATTTGTGGCAAATTAAAAAATAGAATTAGAAAACCTTTTATTGTTTCAAAGTTTATTTTACCCGAATTTTAATTATCTAAATTAAAATTGGCCTCCCATGGTAGAAAGCTTTTCTAGCTCTGTTTTAAGTATTAACAAATTAAGGATATTTTCCAGAATACACGGAAAATATTTAGTATATTATTATATTATCAGGTATCCATTCCATTTAGAATATGCCTACTTCCTTTGAAGTCTACGATTTATTTACCGAGGTGAATCACTCCGCATTTTCTCTTCACATCACTCCACGGCTGTGGCTAAATATTTAGTACCTACATTTAGAAGAAAAAGAAATGTTAGCGCTTTTCCGGAAAACTGTTGTGGTACAAAATTTTTTATCGACGGTACAATTGAGTACAAATCAGGTACAAAACAATAGTAGGGGAGGGTGGGCCACAGTGAGACATAGGCCACAGTGAAACAAATAATTTTTCTCTTTTAAATAAAATCGAGAGACGGTCGGAGAGTAATGGTCAAACGAGTTGACTACGAACTTTCAATACCCGGTTCTAATCTGGGTGAAGTAACAACTTTATTCTGGCCGTCTTTCTGGTCCTCCAGGTTGAGGGTTCTACGTTGGGCTGGCTCCTCGTCGTAGGTAAAAAATGTAAAATATTCTCAAAACCAAACGCCGTTAGGCGTTTGAGAACCGGAAAGTTGCATATTGCAGTATGAACTGGATGTATAAAAAATTAAAAAAAAAAGAATCGTCCAGATTTTATCTTATTCTATATTTTATTTTTATTATTATCTTCATTTTATTTTATCCGGAATCTGCCGGAGAGACGGCCGAAGTATAGTTGTCATCAAGCCCGTAGCTAAGGGGGGCATCTGGGAGCACGTGCCCCTCTGAAATGTTAAAAAAAATTTTTTTTGAAGTAAAAGAAAATTTGTTTAAAATTTTTTTTTTATTGACTCCATGGTTTGTTACAATCTGTCCGGGACAATAAGCAACATTGTTTGATGAATTACAAAGTAATATAAAATGTAAATGACATATTGGAGAGCTTACCCATTGGCATGCCTCCCTTAAAAGAGATAAAGGATCGAACTCACACACTCAACACTTATTGCGTGGACATATTCATCGAATCACGTCGTTTAAGTCTTCTCAATTAATCTCCAATTAAGTTGCAAACCAATCTTTCAATCTATGAAAAAATTTTATGATTGAAGTTACCATCAGCTAAGTTCCTTTATCTTTAAACATCTCGCTTCAAATTTTATCAAAAATAACAACTCGTTTGTCGTGACATTGCAAATTTTATCAATTTGATATGTTAATTCAATGATATAAATTTTCATAGAATCTCCATTCAATTATTTTCTAATTAATTTTATTACTTGGAAATGAAATACTTTAGACTAGTACAATAAATATTATGACTGTATCCGCTCTAATTTTGTACTTTATACTTCTCATGAAAACAAAAATCTTATAAAATTTTCGCTAATCATCCCAAAATCAATTTATCGCCTTGCAGATCGCTTGCTAGCCTCTTATCAAAAAAATCCTTCCTCTCTTTCTTGCCTTTCCAGCCAGGGACGTAACATCAAAATTTTACAATTTACACAACAAAATTTTATAAAATAACTCAACATCGAAAAATACTACGAAAACAATACGAGTATGTAGGTGATGTTATAATACCATAAGATTAAAATTACGAAATTTGGATCACTGCGAAATAAGGTAAGTCTGCCCCATTCGTTCATATTAGTTCAATATGATGGAAATGAAAAACTTACATTTAAATATATTTTCTTTAGAAGTGAAATTTTAAAATGCGCATATAAAAATATCTAAAGAGTTTTAGCAAATTCAAAATAAAAATCAAGCCTGGATAAGATTATCGTTATCATGTATAAATAGTGATATCAATAATCACCTAGAGATGATAACCATTTACGTTTATTTTTTAGTAATAAAAGTAGTAGTGAAACGCCATACCAAATTACCTTTTATTCGTTATAATTCAAGCATAAAGAATTGTAAGTAGTTTTTACCAGTTATTTATTTTTTCAAATTTATGATAATTATTAAATTCTAAGAAAGTTGGAAGGAGTAAAAATGAAGGAATATTTAAATGCTTGCAAAGACAACGATTCACAAGCTTTAGGAAAAATTTTGGCAAAACTTGATAACGATGAACTGATAAAATCTTACATATTGAAGTCAACTACCGAATTAAAAGAAACTGGAATTCATTTGACGTCGGATATCAACATAGCAAAAGCTTTAATTCAACCTTACAATATAAATTTGCGGGACCATCATGGAATGACTCCGCTATGTTGTTCTATCAAGAATAAACGAAATGAGATTGCAAAAATGCTAATCGAGAATGGAGCTTCTTATGATGGAGACGATTTTGGTGTAACACCCTTAATTCATGCTGCAATAAATAATCTTCCGGAAATAGTAAAGATGATTTTAGAACCTTCAGCAGAGAAAACTGTAGATGTTAATGCACGTAACCATTTTGGAATTACCGCTTTGATGATGGCGGCCAGACATGGAAACAAAGAAATTGTAACTTATCTCATTGACAAAAATGCAGATATTCGTTTACGCGATAGCCAAGGTGTCACTGCGTTTCATTTTGCTGTTATAGGAAGACATGTCGGTATAGTTGAGATTTTAAAGAAGGAAAAAAGTTTTGAAAGTTCCGATATAAATACGCAAGATAGACATGGCACAACACCTTTATTATGTAGCGTAAAACACAAGAATTTTCCGATGATATCTAAGTTACTATCTTATGGCGCTGATGTCAACATAGGAAATAACCGTGGGGAATATCCACTGAAAAATTTAATAAAAGAAAAGTTAAAAAATCCACGGAATAAAGAAGTCGATAAGTACATAAAAATGCTTGTAAGTGGTGAATTTACAACTCCTGCCGACACCACTATGCTTTCGGAAGAGGAAATTAAGTGCATGCAGGAAGTTTTAAATAAAACATAAATATACAAACCCAGCTTCTTGTTAAGAAATAAACCTACAAATTTTTTCCTTCTCATTTCTTTCCTCTTTGGGTACGTCCCTATCTGTATTTTCTACAATAACTAACTAAGAAGAATTTTTATACCAATTTTATACAATCTTATTATAGTTATTCATTAGTATTCTCCAAATGATTCATTCTTTTTGTAAAAACATTTGTAAATATTTTCTTGTAAAAAATCAGCATATTTTTGGTATATTTTGTCGTAATCATTAATCAGATTCTTTATTTATTAAATTATATTTTTTGTTTTTATTATTTTTATTTTTGTAGTTATTAAATTCTTTAAATTTAATTGAAAATTACTTTAGTATTTCATTAGTAATCTCGCTAGTCCAATCATGCGAGTCACAGTAAAAGGTATTTTAATAATGTAACTTATACTAATCATGGACAACAAAAGAGCTACAAATTAGTAAAGATTCCATCAAAATCGGAAAAATTTAAAGAAAAAATTATAGATAAAAAATATGTTTGTTTTTTTGTTTGTTTGTATGTTTAAATTATGGCATAATCTGTAGGTATATATTAGAGATTTGATTTTGAAACGTAATTTTTATGAATTAATATTTCGAATAAAATAAAAAAATTTTAAAATAAATTATTTTTTCCAAAAAAAAAACGTTATAAATGTTCATGTCTTTATGTTATCTATTTAACCATTGATGCAGGAAGCTCAAATGAAAGCAAATCACGTATATTAGTCTAATGCAATTTAGATTATACCTCGGAACCTAGCTATAATGAATGGATTTGGATTTTTCCAATTTTACTAAAAAGAAAAAAGTTTACCTTTTGAAACCTTCTGCTAATGTTTTTTAAGGGTTTTAGTCCAGTCGATATCCATTTTTTTACCTGGAAAATACTACAAAATTAATGGAATTTTGACAGGTTATTTGAAGGTACTTTAGGATGTCCATCCTAAGTTTTTGACTCTGTGCTAACTTAGGAAGGGGAGAGGAGGCATAAACTTCAACATTTTCGGACTTTTTTCAGTTTTTTGCTTATATCTTAAATTTTCAAAAATTAATGGTTAATAGTTATTCTTTTAATTTCAGTTTGCGTAATATAATAATGTGAAACATTGGGTAATGTAATATTGCGTAATGTATTGTTACACAATATTGCGTAATATAACATAATTTTGTTTTTGCAATATAATATTGCAAACGACACGTTTTTCCTAGTGACTGATACACACTTAACTCTATCTCAAAAACTACTAAACCAATTTTGATAAAACTTGCACTGTTCCCTAAGTTAGAATACACCTAGTCCAACTAAAAAAAAATTTTGCAATTCAACTTATTGTTTTTGAGATATGGGCGGACAAACATTTATACTTATGAAGTTTGGCACACATGTTTAGAAGCTGGGATAGACTAACATATACAAAAACTGTGCAATTCTGACAATATTACATATGTATATACGGGTCGAATTGAGAACTTCCTTTTTTTGAAGTCGGTTAAAAAATAGACAAAACGGAAGGTTTTGCTCTTAGATCATATTATATCGTCGGCGATGTGACAAAACCTCCTATCTCGACTTTTTCCTAAAATGATATTTTTGTCTTACTTTAAAGTCCTCAGTAATTTATATGTCCTAGTAAGAGCTTATAAGTAGCAAAAATTTATTTACTTTGAAATTCGGCAAAAAACAATTAGCTTTTATATTAAGAAGGGCATTTTTTTCAGGGCTCTTTTAATTTAATCAACAGATGGCGCCTACTTAAATATTTTTATAAAATAAGAGGAATTTGCTATATTTAAAATATAGCAAATTTGTTGAGATAATACTATTCTATAAACAATATTCTTGATCTTAAGCTATTTTGAGTTCGTAATATTTATTTATAAAAACACAATTCATGATTAAAGTTTAATTATCTTTTTTTGTAAGTGAGTGTGTTTTGACATACTCAATACGAACTCAAAATAGCTTAAGATCAAGAATATTGTTTATAGAATAGTATTATCTCAACGAATTTGCTCTATTTTAAATATAGCAAATTCCTCTTATTTTATAAAAATATTTAAGTAGACGCCATCTGTTGATTAAATTAAAAGAGCCCTGAAAAAAATGCCCCTCTTAAAGCTTGCAGGAATTGCTGATAGTTTTTTGCCCTTCCTGCATAATTTACTTTTATGTAGATAGGAGGTTTTGTCACATCGCCGACGATATATTACTATAGGGTAAGAGGTTTGGTTGTGGGCATGGTTTGGTTGTGGGCACCCATGCGTATCTTTTGACAGAAAGCAGATTATGTGTTTCTGACAATTGTCACTTGTGTATTAGGCATCACGTTATTTATGTGCCAAATATCAAAGCAAACAGACGCGTTTACTTTGTGCTATGAACAAATTTATTTTTTTGTCCTTGAAAAAATTACTAAACATTTTTTTACACTTTTTCAATAGTGTTTAAATCGAAGTGAATTAATCGAAAAATTAAGTACAATGCATAGTTATTCAGTAAATTTATTATACTTTGTGATTCAATATCGATTGCAACCTTAGATCATATATATTACATAGATACCAAGTACCTACTAAGTTAGTGAATCCAGATCGTTACGAAATAATAATTTGTAGCTGTCTTTGTTAAATACTACAGTTTGCCATCTTGTATCTCTCTCAGAGTCCAAAATTCAACGGCGCATGTGCAATTTTATTGTAATATAATAATAGCAATATTTGAGAAACTGTCAAATGTAAAAATTTGCACATGCGCCGTTCGGGTTTGAACTCTGAGAGAGATACAAGATTGCCTCTATTGACTATAAGTATAACAAAGATAGCCATACTTATTATGTCGTAACTATCTAATTTCACTAGCTTTAATGCATTGGGATAGGGCACTTGGTATCTATGTAATATATATGATCTAAGATTGCAACCAATATGTTAACCCCAAAAATTTTTTTCACCACTTTTCAAGATGGCTGCCAAATTCGATTTTGGGCACCCGTTGATTTTAGAGCCATCAACTCCAGAGCTATCTGTTTCAGTTTCTTACGTCACGCCAGTGTGCAGTTTCTCTATTTTAGATGAAGTTGGTCCAGTGCGCGGTGTCACGGCAAAGTAGCCATTGAATCGCTGCCGCAAACCAATGGAGAGCTCAGTGTTGACTTCTTCAAATGTTCTTTCTGGTTTTAAGAAGAAAGTAGCTGAGCGAGATGCTAAGATAGCGGCCAAGGTAGCCAAGAAAGCGACACCAGCTAAGCGTGCCAATCCAACTCCAGCCAAGCGTGTCAAGACAAAAGAGTATCCGCCATCTGACGATGATGCTGACTTCTGACTGATTTGTTTAGAGCTTTTATCACCCAAATTAACCGCCGCCAACTCCATCAATTGCAACAAATGCAATCGGGCCGTCTTCTAAAGTGTACTGGCATACCTAAAGTAGGTGCGCGTCAGCTACTCGACATGCAAACATTGTGCTTCAGACGATGAATAATGCCAATGAAAGCTTCCAAAATAAAAAAAACTATTAATTTTTTTATATTTGTCGTTGTTTTTCTTCATATTTTCCCATTTCTAACAGATTTTCCAAGAGTGCCCACAACCGAACCAAAAAAAAGCGTTGACCAAAAATGACCACTTCACAAAATTCTTTAAAAAATTGTTCTATTTGACGGAATTGCTTTAGGTCCTTTTTAGTAGTTAGCTAAGGTCTCTAGCTTTCCATAGATACCTATATAACTATTTAAAGTATTATGAATATTAACTTGTACAATAAAATCATAACTATTTATTACCATCATTTCTATGTTAATCAGTTATCAACATCTTGGAACATCTATGATTACTTTTCCCCCACCGATCCCTCTCCACCAAACATGAAGATACCTAATTTCAATTAGTATTTCTTACATTAAAATAAGGCATCTTTACGTTTGATGGAATGAGAAAGAGAGAGGTGGGGGAGGGGAAAATCATAGATGTTTCAAGATGTTGATATTGATAAGTGATTAACATGGAAATAAATAGTGATAGGGGTTAATAATAACCTTCGTTTTCGGCCATTCTTTACATTTTGAAAAACTTCGTTTAACTTTGATTGACTGTATCTCAGCTAATATTAGGTGTAAAAATTTGCTTTACTAACCAAATTCTAGCAAATTTAATGCTATACAACTTTGTAATGAACTATGGTGCCTAAATTATGATTAATTTACGAGATATAAGCAAAATACTTAAAAAAGTTCAAAAATTTTAATGTTTTTAGACCTTCTTCTAAGACATCCTAGAGTACCTACCCCTAAACAACCTGTCAAAATTCTATTAACTTCGGAATATTTACATGATCATCGTTTTTATAAAAATTTATAATTAGGTACCTATTTATTTTTTTTATAAAAATTATTTTAATTTTTTTTTAATTTACGGATTTTTAAAACAGGTAATTTTTAATGGATAAACTTTTATGTTTATGGTATTAGAAAAAAATCATTCAAATCTTTTCATTATGACTGGGTTCGAACATTTTTCATTTATAATGGCTTTTTGAACAGGACTATATTTATATATATAGTTTATAAACATTTATCTACTTAAAAATCTTATCTACTTTTTTTTTAAACTAAAAAAAAGGCAACTAAATTTTTGGTCAGTATTTTTATCATTAAATGGTCAGTATATTTTAAAATTAATGGTCAGATTTAATAATATTTTGGTCAGTATAAATATTTAAGTAAATTTTTGAATTCCAAGAATTTCCAATTCAAAAGACTAAAAATTGAATTTTGGCCAGTATAAATATTTAAGTGTCAGTATTAAATTCAATTTTGGTCAGTATAATTTATTATTTTGGTCAATATTATTTATTAATTTGGTCAGTATATTTTTGTTATTTTGGTCAGTACACTCTACTGTAAGTTGCAGTAAGATTTTGTTTGATTATTAGGTATATTTTTATTTTATTACTTACATTAGCTAATTTTTGTTGTCAGTAATCATTTTTAATAATATAAGAAATTTAAATAGGTAATTACTGTAAAAATTTTATTTCATTAATTTATAAATTGAAATACGGAATTACTTTTTTTTATTTTTATAATTTATTATAATATAGAAATTATACATAAAATATTAAGATTGCAATTAAAAAATATATCCAAATAAATTATAATAGTAAAGGAAATGTTATATAATTAATCCACTAGAAGAGCTCGAGTAGCTAATTTTGGCCTTCCCCTTGAACGCTTTTCACTTATAGGTATTTGTTTAGCTGCTGGGGGAGGTTTGACATATTTTAAACGTATAGCCAAGCCTATTATATGCTTGCATATGTATTTCTTAAAGAAACCTAGACAAGTGCAGCGGCCATGGATCCAGTTTTTTGTTTGTTTTGGAAGATTCACAAACCATACTAACCATATTTTAAATGCTCTTCGTTTGAACTGATCAAAAGTGTTCCAGCGCATTTCTGATACGGCTGAAATTTCCTCCTCCGTAACAGTAAGTTCTTCATTGGATGGACAAAAATATTGAATTGAATCTTCGCATGTCATTGATGAAACTCGGATCTAGAAGGGGGGTAGAGACTGCAAGGGTGTCTGTCCCGAGTGGTAGCTAAAAGAGCTCCAAATTCATATATTTGAACTTTTAAACTTATTTGATCTTTAAACTCAAATGATGTAGAAAGGAAAAGCCAATAAAAGGGAAAAAATATTTATAAAATGAGAAATAATATTTCGCAAGTAGTCGCCATTTTGTGTTCCGCACATTCATGCTCATTTCATACATTTTCCATAACTTTTGCTTTTTATGTGTTTTTAATTTAAATGTTGTTTTTTCAGCTCGGACATGCTCGCTGGCTTATTGACGTACAACTGCTTCTTTCAAATAAAAGCATCCATACCATAACAATCATTTTGCGTCACCCTGTATATACTGATATGTTTAAAATAATGACCATTTATTTAAAATACTGACCATTTATTTAAAATACTGACCATTTATTTAAAATACTGACCATTTAATTTAAAATACTGACTATTTAATTTAAAATACTGACCATTTATTAAAAATACTGACCAAAAGTATTATAAAATACTGACCAAGTAAATACAAGCCAAAAAATAAATATTTGGGTTGATTAGCCTTGTTCAATTTTGAAGACCAAAACGAAAATAAATCTCTTCGAGTAATTAAAAAAAAACTGTTCTATAAACCATTTGAATTATAAAAATTAAAAACTACATTCAGTCTTACAAAAATTAGTCAATGTTATAAGTATAACATAATATTACTCCGTATACATGCAGTCGTTAAGTCGACCTAACTCGGCTCGAGCTAGTTAGTTCTTTTATTGTATACACTCCTTTTATTGTTGCTTTTTATTCTTTTATTGTAAGCCGATCTAAAGGTTATAGATGACTCGAGTTAAACCGAGATCGAAACGTGGATTAAAAGGTTAGGTCTATCTTAAAACTGAGTGTAAACGCCTTAGATCAAATTAAGCGCAGTTTAACCTTGGTTAAAACTTTTTGGGAACACTGCTTTCAGTTCCAACTAACTAAATTTATTATCTTAGATTGATTTAACGTTAGATCGATATAACAACTACATGTATATGTGATACTAACACAAAGCATTTGAGTTATTTTACAAATTACTTTTCAAACACATTAACAGTTTTTTAATTTTCATACAATCTAAAATGAGTCTTATTATCATGACAGAATTTAAAAAATGTTATTGTCAGTTTTCCATCATCTTCGTCAAAGTTTGAACATATTGCAGAATAGCGGTGTTTTCTTTTTTTAAAGCTTGACCAAAACGTAATCTTGTTAAAATTGTAGTTTGTGTCTCAGATCTTCGGAAGCAGATTGAGCAATCGTCTCCGGGCTCGGTAGTTTTGGGGGTCCTAAAGCTGCCCCCAATAATTATGTTCAATCACATTTACGTATACGTTCATCATAATTATGAATGCAATCATTAGTAAGTTAAGGCGGAATGCCCAGCATTCGGACTTTTATCTTTAAATAATCTAAATTAAAAAAATTAATAGGTAATAGGATAGTTATAATTTAGAGTCAAAGTTTATAGATTACAGTTTGTAATTGGGCTATACTATATAATAATATAATAAACGTTTTTGTGATAAGTAAACCTTTTTTTATTTAAAATAAAATATATATCATAATTCAAATGACTATAGCACCGAAACTGCAAATTTTTTTATGTAAATGGTCCATATCTCTAGATTGTGAAGTTAACTACAAGTTAGATTTCTACTGTTTTTGTTAAATAGCAAAAAAAAGCTTTCCAGTTATTAATTAAAATAATTAAAAAGATGTTAAAATATTTAAAATTTTACTTTTTTTTAGGTTATTTTGAACACCGGCGTGTATTTTTTACACAAAGCGTTTTTTTTACATAAAAATTGGCGCCTCTTTCTGAATAGCAAGTTTAGCGGGCCGGTACTTTAGTCCAATAAACATTTTTGAAAAACCTTTTGTGGGAAATTTAAAATAATTTTTTTATATGGTTACAATTTATCTCTTATTAAATCAAAATTTTTTTTATCTTATATTATGTAAAATTGTCCAAATAATTGTAAAAATAAGCATATTGATGCCATAAATCAACTAATGATAAGATTATCGTTATCATGTTGTAATAATGATAATATCAACAATCACCTAGAGGAAATAATTGGCATTTATTTTTTAGTAATACACAAGTAGTAGTGTAACGGCATATCAAATTTCTTTTTATATGTCTTAATTCAGGAGCGAAGAAGTGTAAGTATTCTTTACCAGTTATGTATTTTTTCAAATTTATGTTAATTTATTTATTACTGACTCAGAAAGTTGAAAATGTAGTCTCATAAATTAGGGACATATGTACATGTCCCTACAATTTACAGTAGAATCAAACCAACAGTACAAATAAATTTAAGTTCAAACGAAATTTAAACGTCGAAGATCGAACGTTGATCCATAGTCTACAATTCTACCACCCTATCTATCTAACTATTGCTCAGTTCTACAGCCTCGAAGTGGGTCTTTACCTGACTATTATAATATTAAATTTTGATATTATTACTTAAATGGTTTTCATGGCATTGCATTTTTATATACAAGGGGAAACCAGTCCGACAAAAAATCCCCAATCTGGAGGACCAAAATAAAATTCGGACTTTACCTGAGTCAAGCCAGATATTTAGAGTTAATTTGCAACTCGCTTGACTACTATGCTCCGACCGTTTCGCCTATCCTACCACCTACCACAAGAAACTATTTGAACTATTATAATTATGTACTTAGAACTTCTTAAAACTTTAAAATTAAAGAAAGGGTGGCTATAATTTCCTACGGTAGAGTGCAGTACCCAAAATGTAAAAAAATTGGGAGGTATGGATCCATACCTTTCAATTTTTTGTGGTATTCGAATACCGTCAACCTAGCCACAAGTAAGCAACAAAACGACTTTTCAAAATTGATAACCACATAAATTTGAATCCTGAAAATTCATATGGTTACATATATTTAAAGCGGGGAGAGGAAAGGATTTGACAAAAAAAATTCAGTTTTTAAATATTTTTCTGTTTTATACTGAAGAGTAGGTACCTATAATTATTTTCTATTTTGCAGCTTTACAAAATGGCAATGGATGAACCAGTTTTTAGTAACATCATTCCATCTTTAACCAAAGAAAATTTTGGGCAACAGTTAAATTATGACAGGTACAAAGAAGAAAATGCATTTTTGGAAGCATTTCCCAGTGATTACATATTGGCCGAACTAGCAAATCTCGCATACGACGACAACGATCCCATGCCTATACCACCAGGTTTAGAAGATTGGGAGGTTTTGACTAAGGCAAGTAACAATAAGATGACAAATAGATACCGAGGAGTAGCATTTTTCAATCCAAAAATGTGTCACGTGGTAGTAGCTCATCGTGGAACCGATTTAAAAAAGTTCCATAACAGTGTAGTAGCAGATGCTCAGATCTTTGCAACATGGTTTGATCACAATCAAGCACAATCGGCAGCATCATTTGCCTATCTCGTAGCTCAAGAAATAAAGAGAGTTAATACGGAAAACAACTACAAAAAACCTCCAATTCGTTTAACAATTACAGGACATTCGTTAGGCGCATGGTTGGCTCAGTACACGACGTTTACTGTTAAGTATTTAACTTTAAATGAAGACAAAACTAAATTTATTCGAGATGATAATTATCAATTAAATATACATCCCCACACCGTTGTTTTTGAAAGTCCAGGTTGTAAAGAAATGTTTGAAAAGTTGCTCAGCAGACTTGTTGGCCGCTATAGTAATAGAAAATATGGAAATTATTATACTTTGGATATGACGGTCTATCTTAATAAACCGAATTATATCAATTGCATAAAAGGACAAGCGGGAACGATTTACATGTTACCAATTGATAGCCATTCCATACTAGAAGTTATCCATTACCTTGCAAGTGGTAAAATAAGCAAGGAAATTGTTTTAGATCTTAAATATGGAATACAATCCAGCTTACAACAAGTTTTTAAATGCAGTTTAAATACTATTGCCGAATCCAAAGTATTTATTGGTGTGGATTTTGTTTCCAAATTTTCTAATTTTTTTAACATGGTAATTGACAGTAAGGTAGAAGGAGAGCTGATAAAAGTTCCAGCAGAAGATGATACATGCAGTTTGAATGTTTTCAGTGAAACGGAAAGAGAATTTATTATTGACTGGTATCGTGTGAATCAAGTTAAAAATTTGTGTAATTCCTCGAAAGTTACAAAATTTCAAGATACATACCAAATACCAAAATTTGAAGTATGTCGCGAATATAATTTGTTAAAAGGAAAGGAAGAGGAAATTAAAAAAATAATCCGAATTGTGAAAAACCTCCCACCGAGTGAACAAATAGTTTTTGAGATGCTAAATGACGAAGAAGTTCGTACCTATTTCGTGGAATGGTACGAAGCAAAGTTAGATTTTAAGGGTTATTACTTTAACGATAAATATGATTTGTTAAATTTTCTTAACTCCGATAAAAAAATACTCCATGTGCGGGTCGACTTCGATCCGTCCATCGAATACGATTTCGAAATCAACTACATCGGTAATATAATTACTTATTATCAAAAAGAAAAATTGGTGTCAACGTTTGACCTCTCCAAAGAAAAAGTAGCTTTCATCGATTGGAATAAATTGCGTACATTTATAAAAAATTCTTGGAATTTTCCAAATAATTATAGTTTACTAATTGTCGAATACTGTGTTGAAGATCAAAATCAAAATAAAGAAGTTTTGGAATTCTTACTAAAAAATAGTATCGAAAAAGTGATTATCATGTCAACAACTATCATTAGTTTCGAAAGTAAGCGGGATTTGAACCAGGTTTAAGGAGCTTTTAACTAAATAATTTTTTGCAGATCCAGAACATATAAAAGAAGTGAGTGGATTTGGAAGTGTGCTCACGTTTGGTGATTTGAACGTTAAATCGCAAGAAAAATTTTTAAACAAACAAATTTTTCAACTCGGCAATCATCCAATAAGTTTAAATAATCTCGTTAAAGGTATTACAAATGGAGACGATAATTTGATGAACAGCTTTCGAAACGTTTCTGTTTTGGGATTAATTTTATCTGAACGAATAGTTTTGAATTGTCACTACAGCAATCTATTAAAATCTGTTTTATTTTATGACTTATATCATGAAATACAACAAAATCAGTTATTACACAATCTGAGCGAAAGTATGGTTTTTATTTTGCGCGAAGATGATACCAAAGTTGACTTCAGCAAAGTTTTTTTAAATTCTAATAATCTGGTGTATATTGGAAGTACCGAAGAATATGAACAGAAGTGTTTAAGCGATACCGATGAAGCCAAATACTTAATCACCACAAAGAATGGTAAAATTTTTCTGACCAGCATTTTTAATAACAATTTTTATATACATAGAAGGATAATTCATAAAAGGAGTTTGAATCCTGACATTTTTAAAAAATTTGACCCTGATCTACTTCTAGAACAATTCATTTTTTATGGTGATAAAAACATATACGATAAAAGATACGCAAGTTCAGATGTTAAACAAGGAAATCGTTTCATATTCACAGATTCAGTAGATAAAGCCATAGAAACTGCAAAATTATCTAATATTCATATATTTGAAGTAAACAAAGACGGATCTATTGATTGGCAAAATTCTCATGGAAAGATAAATCATCTCCAGAAATACATGCAAAATGAAGAAGTATCAATTAAAGAATATGATATAATGAATAATGATCAGATAATTATAATATCAGGAGAGCCCGGAATTGGAAAATCCTCCATAATCGAATATTTATACTTAACTTTACAAAGCAAATATTGGATGTTTCCAATTAAATTAAAAAATTGTAGTTTTGATGAAATATCCGAAGACTTAACTTATGACAAAGTAGCTAAATTTATCATCAAGAATTGTTCTTTTGAAGTAAAATGGGTTCAAGACATTCTGTCATTCTGTTTACAATACGAAAGCAAACTGCCCATATTTTTAATGCTGGATTCTTTTGACGCAATTTGCTATAAAGAAGAAGAAAAAATAAAGATAAAAAGAAAAATAGTTATCAACATAATAAATTTTCTAAAACGTCATTCTACTGTGAAAATCTTGATAACCACACGTCCTCATTTGGCCGAAGAATTGGAAAATGGAATTTCTGTATTTTCTTCATCTTTTAAACAGTTAGATGGTCAAACCGAAGTAATTACATTTTTATATGACTTCTGGAAAAGTCACTTAAGTCTATTCGAAAAAGACATTGACGAAGATCATCTTAAAAGTGTTGCAGAAAATATGTTGACAAGTGCTAAAAATACAATTGGAAAAACCATCAGTTCTTTTATAGGTAACAAAATTGCAACAGTCAGAAATACTATAATAATATATTTATTTATTTTTACAGAAAATCCGATGAATATGAGATTGTTAGCCGAGACGGTGACTCCAGATACTTACAAAACATCACAATTTAGCGATGTTCTCATGTTATACAACAAATATATCAAACAACGTTGCGATATTTACTTCAAAAGATTTTCTTTGGACCCTCACCCAACAGTAAAAAAGTGGCTCATAGAATCGATTTTGGGAAAAATCAGTGCATTATCAATAAAACAATTGCTAAATGTAGATATACAACAGAATAATGAGGAGGAAATGCAAGAATTCTACAAGGTTGGTTTGGTCTATTCAGACAGTAATAATTTAAATTATAAATTTTTGCACGATTCCGTTTGCGATTATTTTATATCCGATTCAATTAAGCAATGGTTAACTTCGCAAATGTACATCCTATTTGTTGAATACGATGTCGGAAATTTTTTAATTTCCGAATTGTTTTTGAATGAAGAACTGAAGAAAGTGAGATTATTTCTTAACTTCCATTTGAAAACAATTTCAATTACGCCTAACCGTATAGAATTATGCAAAAATAAATTTGTGAAAATGTACGAAGACAACCACAATTTATTATTCAACCACGAAATGGAATCCATTTTTCACATATGCGTTAAAGAAAATTTAATGTATATGCTACAATATTTTTTGTTAGAACTTCTTGATTCGACTTGCGCCAAAAGGATTTTAATGGAATCCAATAAAAAATTAGAAACGTCGCTTTACTACGCCATTACTAAAGCTAGCGAACATGATAATCCAAAGTATGCTATAAATTGTTTGTCAATCTTTCTTGATTTTTTAAACGATTTACAACCATCAGTTGATATGAAGGACATATTTACAGCAACGTTATTTCATAGTTTTGTAAGTAAGGAAGATCTTGCTAAACTAAACAGTTATATAGAAAACTTCAAAATGTTAAAAACGATAATGGATGATCTTAATCTAAAAATTCCATTGATGACGGAGTATTTGAATGCTTGCAAAGAAAACGATTCACAAGCTTTAGAACAAATTTGGGCAAAACTTAATAAGGATGAACTAATAAAAACTTACATATTGCGGTCAACTACCGAATTAAAAAAGACTGGAATTCATTTGACGTCAGATATCAACATAGCAAGGACTTTAATTCATCCTGACAATATAAATTTGCGGGACCATCATGGAATGACTCCGCTATGTTGTTCCATCAAGAATAAACGAAATGAGATTGCAAAAATGCTAATCGAGAATGGAGCTTCTTATGATGGAGACGATTTTGGTGTAACACCCTTAATTCATGCTGCAATAAATAATCTTCCGGAAATAGTAAAGATGATTTTAGAACCTTCAGCGGAGAAAACCGTAGATGTTAATGCACGTAACCATTTTGGAATTACCGCTTTGATGATGGCGGCCAGACATGGAAACAAAGAAATTGTAACTTATCTCATTGACAAAAAAGCAGATATTCGTTTACGCGATAACCAAGATGTAACTACGTTTCATTTTGCTGTTTTAGGAGGAAATGTCGATATAGTTGTGATTTTAAAGAAGGAAACAAGTTTTGAAAGTTCCGATATAAATACGCAAGATAGACATGGCACAACACCTCTATTATGTAGCGTAAAAAAGAAGAATTTTTCGATGATATCTAAGTTACTATCTTATGGTGCTGATGTCAATATAAGAAATAACCATGGGGAATATCCACTGAAATATTTAATAAAAGAAAAATTGAAAAATCCACGGAATAAAGAAGTCGATAAGTATATAAAAATGCTTGTAAGTAACGAATTTACAATTCCTGCCGACACTACTATGCTTTCAGAAGAGGAAGTTAAATGCATGAAGGAAGTTTTAAATAAAACATAAATGTACCTTCAGACCTAGCTTCTTTTTAAAAAATAAACCTAAAGTTTTTTCACTTTCACCAGCTAGAAATCCTGATTATATGGAAAACCGTAAAAGTTACAACGCATAGTTGCATTAATGAGACACTTTTTTTTCAATTTTCAGTACCTACTTCTGATTTTACTAACTAAGTATTTGTATACAAAATTTAGAACTATGCATGGTTATTATATTATAGGGCCCATTAGTATTATTAAAAATATCTATTCGCTTTAGCTTTATTAAAACATTTGTAAATATTTTCCCGAAAAAAATTGGCATTTTTATTTGTGGTATTTTTTCGTAGTCACATTCTTAATTTATTAAATTATTATACTTTAATTTAGTATTTTTATTATTGGCAGTTATTTCTTTGAATTTAATTGCAAAAATTTGTGAAAATCGCTTTAGTATTTCACTATAGGGACCGAGCAAATACCGTAAAGTGGCGCCTAAGGCGGACACATTTGAACATTTTTTGAACATTGAGAAACTCATCACTTGACTACAAAAATTTCTTGAAGCTTCTTCTGCCCAATCAATGTTCACTTGTTCTTTGGATCAACAAAGTCCTACTAATTTTAATTTATTTTCTTTTCGCTCGATAGCTCGTTCAAATCTGACACATTTCTGTTTAGCAGCTTTTTCTAGAAAATCGGTGTTTTGGTGTTTTTTATGTATAGGTAGGTACATAATATACAGTTTTACATTTACTTTTATTTTAATCAAAAATTAATGTTAAAAAACTGATCTCGAGAAATATACTTGGAAAATATGATGGGCTGTGTGGGTGATTGGATTTTTCATTTCCGATGAAGTGCTGACTGCAAATTCTAGTATATTTTGTCGGTTGCCATAAACTTTCATCACTAAAATAAACAATTAGGGTGTCTTTAATTGTACCAGTAAATGTGGAAAATATGGAATATACTTACTCATTTTTTCTGCAAATACTTTTTATCCATTTATCACTTCGCTTTTTTTCGTGTGGTTTAGAAAACTATAAAATTTTTCAGATCTTTCGGTGTTTAATAATAAGTCATATGTCAAATAATTTACTTAATGTTTCTTTGAGACAGATTGTAAATATTCATTTTGGTCGCACTAATATTTGGCCTAAAAAAGCACCTAGTAACTTTTTTAACCTGGATAAAAATTTTTTTTATTTTCTTTAAGCTGAATTAAAGTTGTTGAATTAAAGTTGTTAACAACTTTAACAGCAAGCCTCATGGAACGCCACTCCAACTACGTTGACCTTGGACAAACTTGGCTATTGTCCCTTAGATATAAAAAAGAAAATAGCGCAAAAGAGAAAATTAAGAAAACGTTGGCATCAAACTCACTCACAAATTGACAAAACAAACTTAAATGAGGCCACAAAACAACTAAAAAAATTATTAAATGATCACAAAAATGAGGACATCACAAATTTTCTTGAAAACCTTACAGCAACTGAAGCAACCGACTATTCCTTATAGAAGGTTACGCGTGCCACAAAGAAAACTCAGAAAACTAATCAACCAATTAGAAAAACCAACGGGGAATGGGCTAGAAATGACAAAGAAAAAACCAAAATTTTTGCGGAACATTTAGTCAAGGTTTTCCAACCACCACCAAGAGAAATTTCCCTTGAAGAAGAATATCCCATACAACAACAACTTGCAGCGCCATATCAAATGAGCCCCCAAATAAAAAAATTCAAAATGAATGAAATAAAAAACGTAATTTTCAAGCAAATAAAATCAAAGAAAGCCCCAGGATATGATCTGATAACGGCAAAGATTCTACAAAACCTTCCAGAGAATGGTTTCAAACTAATTAGAATCATATTCAACGCAATCATTAGATATGGTCATTTTCCTTCACAATGGAAAGTAGCGCAGGTGATCATGATCCAGAAACCAGGGAAAGACTCGGCTGAAACGTCTTCCTACAGACCTATAAGTCTGCTACCCATCTTATCCAAAATCTTTGAAAAACTGTTTCTAAAACGATTGAAACCCATATTAGAAGACAGGAACTTAATCCCCAACCATCAATTCGGATTTAGACAGGGACACGGAACGGTGGAGCAAGTGCATAGAGTCATTAAAAAAATCAGAACTGACCTGGAAAGTAAGAGGTATTGTTCAGCTGCCTTCTTGGACATTTCGCAGGCGTTTGACAGAGTCTGGCATGACGGCTTGAAGTACAAAATTAAAATGTACCTACCTTATCCGTACAGCAGTCTACTAATATCGTATCTAACAAACAGGTACTTTTTTGTCAAGGTTGGCGAAGCTTATTCAGCCTTGGAACCAATTCTTTCCGGAGTACCTCAGGGTAGCGTTCTTGGACCGATTTTGTATCTCCTGTATACTGCAGATTTGCCGGAAACTGACAACACCGAAACAGCCACATTTGCGGACGATACAGCCATATTAGCATCAGATGAAGACCCAATTCGTGCATCCCAGATCCTACAGGATCATACAAACAAGATAGGAAATTGGCTGAAGAAATGGCGTATAAAGGCCAACACCACAAAGTCGGTGCACACTACGTTTACCCTCAGAAGGGAAACCTGCCCTAGCGTAGTACTATTTGATGAAACCCTCCCAGTACAAGAAACTGTTAAATATCTAGGTTTCCATCTAGATCGGCGACTAACCTGGGCCAAACACATCTGGTCAAAGCGACTACAGCTGGGTCTCAACTATCGCAAAATGTACTGGCTTATGGGTCGCAGGTCACCCTTATCCATTGACAACAAATTATTGCTTTACAAGACAATCCTGAAGCCCATATGGACATATGGCATTCAGTTGTGGGGTTCAGCAAGTGAGTCCAACATTGACAAGATCCAGCAATTTCAATCCAAAGTGCTGCGTGATATTTGTAATGCACCTTGGTACATCCCCAACACCGTTATTAGTGCAGACTTGCGGATCAGAAGTGTCCGAGAAGAAATAAACCATGCGAGCAAGAAATATCGGGTTCGTCTCGAGGATCATCCCAATGCACTAGTGAGTGATCTACTTGCGGGGCTAGAAGTGAGAAGACTAAAACGGCGTGATCCGATGGATATATCCACGCGATAAGTGTTGAGTGCGTGAGTGCGATACCTTATCTCTTTTAAGGGAGGCATGCCATGGGCAAGCTCTCCAATATGTCATGTATTTTATTTTTTATTACCTTGTAATATATCAAACAATGTTGCTTATTGTCCCTGACAGATTGTAACAAAACCATGGAGTCAATATAAAAAAAAAAAAAATTTTCTTTAAACAAACAAACCACCAGATTCAGTTACTTTACTCTTCCAGAGTCCCAGAGTAAAAAAGTGTCACTTTACACCAGCAAATCGGGGTGTAAAGTGAGTACTTCATCGCCGGAATTGTAAAGTGTCGATTTTCACAAAATTCATAAAAGTGCCAGTATCTCGAAAACTAACCATTTGTTATTAAAGTTAAATTTTGATATTCTACTCAGTTATGAGCTGGCTTATCAGCTCTCCAAAGGACGATGTTTAGTCACACAAGCATCCAAAGCAGTCACAATCTCAGGTTGTCTACAAAGCATTATATGGCTCAACAAGCACATATCAACTACGCAGCAGAGGCTGTAGGCCCCAACATCAAAATCAAAACAGACAACGAGATCCACAAAAATGATAACACTGAGAACGATAGTAGGATGAGTAATTCTGTGGAATAAAGTGGGAATCCAGCTAACCCGCGAAAGATGCGAAGTGCTTGACGTTGTTAGATGAGCCAGAGCAAGAAGAATGTTTTAGTGAAACCATGTAGAGAGGATGGATGATGCGAGAATCGCAAAAGTTTTGCAATCAAAAACCCCCAAAAAACCTCCAAAAAGAAGGACAGCTAGATGTCTTTAAGGAGAGAAATACTGTGATTCATTAACAGGGCCGAGCCCTAACAACAGAAGAAAAAGAAAAAAAAGTATATATCGAAGGCACCAAGCAACCGTGTCTTTAGCTTGGTGTACGCATGCCCCCCATATACATTCTACGCCTATATGGATTTTATACCACTACTGACGCGTATGAATAATTAACCATTAGCAAACAATAAAATGAAAAAATGAACACCGTTAAATCAAAAATGTGCAAAATAATCTTGGCCCGGCTATTTAATCAATATCATTGATAATTCCACGCGTGTATTAAACTGTTCATAAGAGCCGTCGAATTATCAAAGTTTGCTAGCGGATAAATTACGATAGGCGGCGCATTTGCGGATAAACCGCGAATTAAGGAAAGCATCAAAATGCAACTTACTATTTTTTGCGGATATTTTTTTGTTTACTTTTTTCAATTCGGTTGTAGGTTTGTATATTTGAGACGCTAAAATGCAAATTTTACGATTGAAACCTCGATGAATTCTGAATAAGCATATATTAAATAAGAAGAATTAACTATGAAAGAAGGCCTTAAATCTACCAGTTTTTTCAAAAATCGATTTAAAAAACTTCGATTTTTACAGTAAATTTTACGCCATGTCGCTCGTGATTGGTGAATTCAGGCATTCTGTCGTTGGTCCGTGTGGATTGAACTAGTCTCAGCTTTGCGCAGAGAGGGGATAAAGGGTCACAGCCGAGGCGTTTACTCAATGTCTCGGCACCGACCTAGATTAATGCTTAAGTGATCTGGACGCGGGCATGTATGGTAGAAAACCTTTTTCAACTGTTCAATTCCAATGCGTCTACTGTTGTATCTGCCGTCTAACTCGCGATTTACCCGTAATTATTCATTCATCAAAGGTTGATTATCGCCTTCGCGCGGGTCAACACTCCACTTTGAGGTGCGACAAGGCTCCAAGCTTATAGTATTATACATACACACCAAACCATCCTTGCGATGTTCTTAGATGTTGAAAGAGGTGATGGAGGCTGCGCCTCCACAAAACTCTGTTCACGAAGTGATGCTATGCTATGCTATGCTATAGAGGCGATAACCGGAGCGACACTTGCATTGGGATGCTTCAACAGTGCACTTCAAGCGAAAATCATGGTTTTAAATAGTAAATGTTCCGGAAAAATGGCTAAAAGCGCTCGAGCGAAGCGAGGAGTGCTTTCAGTCAATTTTTCCTTGCACAACCACCGTTTTTGTAGAATCCACGAAAACGAGTTTCACCCCTCAAAGATCTACTTTTTTCCTTAACCCATGGGCTTAGAGGTATTTTTAAAACTAGTGTAGTTTTAAAAATTGATCCTGCGCTAGCCTACGCTTCGCTACGCTCCGGCCGCTCCGAGCCATTTTTGTAAAAGCCACTATGGCACGAGGAGAATCCACGCAAAAAAGTAACTATTATGCATTACTGCACACGTACCGACAACAGAATGCCTTGATTTTCCAATCACGAGCGATTTACCTTCAAATTTGCAGTGAAAATCGAGCTTTTTTAAATTCGATTTTTGAAAAAAACAGATGCATTTAAAGCATTCTGTCATAGTTAATTCTCTTATTTAAAATATACTTTTTCAGAATTCATCGAGGTTTCAATCGTAAAATTTGTATTTTAGCGTCTCAAATACAAACCTTTTCCCACTTATTCTTGTTGACAGTTCAATAAAATAAAAAAATAAATTTTATTTTAAGAATTTATTTTAAGAGGTCCGTGGTCGGGTGTCAAGAATACAAGAAAAAGGCTATCTAAAAGCAAAATTTGTACAGAAATCAAACTCTTTTTTGTGAAGTTATGCCGTTTATTATTCCTATTTGAAAAATAAATTGTTACATAACAGTTTTTACAAATAGTAAACATTTTGGTTTAAAATTGAAATAAATTCACTTTGCAAAGAAAATTCATGTGATCCACCTACAGATGCAACGTAGCAATAAAAAAACCATAAAATCATAACAATTTTTGAGCAAAAATTTTTCTCAAAATCGTCATTAAGAAATATTCACATGGTATATCAAAAATTTTTTACAATGAAAAGTAACGTGAGCCAGAAATTTACAGCGGCAATTGGGGCGAGGGGTCGTATAAAATTTCAATCACACTTTAAGTTTAAAATTACTTTTCGTTATCTTTCAACAATTAAATTATAAGTAAAATGCGGTTACATTTTCAAACCTTTTTGACAAAAAATATTAAAAATCCTTAACTTGTTTTAAAAAAAAATGTTGTAGTCTTCTTTAATATTGCACAACAAAATACATTTCGTTACTTTTCATTTTGTCGATAACCCCAAAGAGCGGCTCACAAATTTGAAAACTAAACTTGCAATACTTTAAACATACTGTTCAATAAAAAAATTCCTTTTTAATTGGCTACACTTTTTTGTTTTTTTTTTTGAATAGTTTTGTTCCCCAAAATGGCACATATTTTGAGGTATCCAATTGCGGATTAAACACTTTAGTATACTTTGAGCTGATGTTTATCATCAAATCCAGCTGAATGACCAGCGTTTCTTACAATAAAACTTGCTCCATCGTAGTGCATCCTGCGTTCACCACGACGCACGAAAAGATGTCTGGTCTGACCCATAGAACCAGTACAATGTAAAAATGGTGAACTGACGGAAGCAGAACCGTTGGATGGAGAGGTACGCAAAGAAAATTTGTTACTATTACGTCCAATTCTGAAAATAAGTAAGTAATTAAAGTACTAGTTTTCTTTTCTACTTTTTTTTAACTTACCTAACTAAACCGTCGCTTGTTTGAGAAATTCGAATGTTGTTAATGATCCAATTATCGGTACCATCTTCGGTAATCCAAAAATTGGAGCCTTGTAAAATTGCAATAGCTTCGTTAATATTTTGAGGACCGTAATTTCCAGCTTCGAAATGAGGACTGTCGCTGAAATTTAAATTACGTCAAGAATGCAAAGCCCAATGAAAATCCTTACCTATAAAAAACGTTCATGGAAAAGTCCTGAGTCAAATCGGAAAAACTATCAGTGGTGGTTCTAGTTCCTGCTGAATCGACCAAATAAACCAAGGCGCATTGATCACTAGTAAAGCTTACGCCTTTGTACCACATTTTCGCATACCTAAAAAAGTCACTTTTCAATTTTTGTTCAATTTGATAAGTTTGTTTGTTTTACTTGTTATTGTTGCCACTCGAATCGTGAGCAAGAATTTCGACTCTCGAACCATATTGGTAAACTCGCCCGTTGGGATGCAACAAGGCAGCAGAACTTCCTGTTGTGCTGAGAGCCAAAACAATTCCACTCTTGTAATTGATTACACGTACGGCTTTATCTAAAGAAACGTCGACGCGGACACGGTCGTGAAGGCGTAGGGAAATGATTCCTTGTGGAGAAATAGAACATCCCCCACCAGACCCGGACTCTTCATGCCAAACGTCCTGAATAAAAATGAAATGAAAATTAGGAGAAAAAATTGGGTTAAGCAAAATTAATTTTATCTCGTGGAAATTGGAATCGCTATAAGTTTAGTTGAAAAACAGTTTTGTTACGGATAGTTAACTTTCTAGAAACTTACTGTGTAATCATCAATGTAATACGTTTTTGCAGGCGCTAATCTTGGTAACCATTGTCCACCTTCATAAGGTTTCAAGTCACGAATGTTAACTTCTTCACCAATGTAAGAATTGGTTGTATATAGACTCCGGTTTCTTGGTCTTTGTCCATCCTTTCTTTGGGAATCGGCCGATTTTGGTTTCTGAGTGTCGGTAAAAGATACTAAAAAATGTTTGAAGTAATTTGTAGCAATGCATCTCAAATTTAATAAAATACAATACCTTTACGGCGAAACACTTTTCCTGTACCCTTTTCCATTAATTTTCTTTTGAAATAAAAACACTAAAACTGTTGAAAGTTACAAATTAAATAACTGTTGTTTATGTCCAATTGTTTTAAACAAAACAAACTAGATTTTATGTTGTTACATAATATTTAGAAATGAGAAAACAAATGGTTTGACAGATCTCACCATAATAACCAAAATATTTTGAAGTTTAAACTTTTTTTTGCAGAATTTTTGTAACCTGTAATGCAGTTTTTGGGGTCGTGTTTGAATATCATCGCTTTAGTAAATATTAAATAAATATTTTCAGCTGTCACACACCAAGGATATTATCGGTCTCTAGATCGGAAGTAAAGGGTAAATAAGGAGCACTTAGGCCGCAGGAATTGGCTTATTTAACATCTGAGTTTTGATATCAGCCCTCCATTTTTTCTACTTCTCGAGCCGCTCCGAGCTTAGGACAAACTTGATGATCTTGGTGGGCATTGTAGGTTACTAATTTTGTCCACGTAAGGCCAGAGTTCTCCAATATGAGTAATATATTTGGCATTATGAAGCACACACTGAACAGTTTTGCCTGATTCTTCATAACTTTGACAAGTAGGACTATATCTATAACTTTAGTCTTATTGTATAATATAATTATGTAGGTATTTATTTCGGAGTGTCCCATCAGAATCTCTTCAATTTTGCTCAGATAATCTTGAGACAGCTACAAATAATATTTTGTGCATCTGAAAATTTGTTCTTTTACGAGATTAAAGGAGTGACAACTTTTTTTCACGGTGAAGTACTCTCCCCACTGCTGTGGACAGCCTTTTCAAACTCCTGAATGATAAGGGCTATTACACCTTAAGTTTACCTTAAAATTACCCTTTGGCTCTATACGGCGGTTGTTGGATGCATGCTGTGCTACGGTGCCCTTATATGGTGGTCCAGAACTACATAAGTAACAACAGCGCCCGTTTTGCACCATATCCAAAGATCAGTCTGTCTGGTTGTAACAAGAATAATGCAAACCTTAGACCATTTAAACTTATAGACACGCCTTAATTTTCAAGCAGTGAAGCAAACATAAGTGATACCACTGGTGGGGTAAATGCTAAGATATACCTGTAAATACCAACTATAAATGAAGAAAATAGTTTATTTTAATATACCGTTTATATAAATCTCGATACAACCCCACCAGTGACGTCACACATGTTTGCTTCAGTTTCTATTCAAGGAGAGATTGGAAAAGGCGTGTATAAGTTTATATGGTCTAAGATGCAAACAGCACCATCCGCACAGTGTTGTTACCGTCAGTACATATGGTGCATTCCACACCAAATCGACCACTTTTGAACCCGACCCCATTTGATTTTCCTGAAATTTTTACATATTATACTATCCCACCAAAAACAGTTTTGTGAATTTTTTCAAAATTTTTTACTCAACCCAAAAAAAGTTACGAATTTTTAGAAAAACTGATGTGTTTTTCTTCAAACGATCATATATCTATTTCAAAAATTGACTAATCGGAACTTCTTTTTTGGTTTTTGTCTTTAAACGTACTTTTCAAGAAAAAATACAAAAAAAATATTCAAACTTGTATTCTACAAAATTTTTCATATTTTCGGAAATAATCATTGATTTTTCAAATTTCGCCACTTTTGATTTTTGATTTTTTATTTAAAAAAAACTGATTTATTCCGCGTATAACAACGCAAACCCCATAATGGGCCGACATTTCTTTCTATTTATTTTGTTTAATTGAAAAATATTTTTGCGTAAAAATGAAACAAAATATTTTTTAATTAAACAAAAAGAATAGAAAGAAATGTCGGCCCATTATGGTGTTTGCTTTGTTATACGCGGAATAAATCAGAGTTTTTTTTTAAATAAAAAAATCAAAATTGGAAAAATTTGAGGTAAATGTCGCTGCCCCCCTCCCCCCAAATCGAATTTTTAGGTAAAATTTGCGTCAAACGTTTGAGCATAGTTTGAGCATCAATGAGCTTCCAATATTTTCGTTTGAGCCTCAACGGTCGCGGAGTTATTCGTGAAAACTTTTGAGGGGGGCTGTAGACATGCTCCCTCCCCCAAGTGAAATTTTGGGGTAAAAATGGTGTCAAACGTTTGAGCATCAATGAGCTACCAAATTTTTCGTTTGAGCCTCAACGGTCGCAAAGTTATTTTTTGTGAAATTGATGTCTATCGATAGAGATTCGTTTGAGCTTGAATGAGCTTTCATTCCCATTATTTTAATTTTATTTTCTGCAAAGTTACGAGCATTTCAAATTTCGAATACTCCGGGTAAGTACCGTACAAACATTTTCTATTTTAATTCTATTTTACCGGATTAAAATTTTTGATCCTATTAAAAAACTTAATCCGGCTTAATTACCGCATCATCATCTTGATGGAATAATACGAAAGGTGTAATTTTAGAAAAGAATATGTTGAATAGAAGTGATACGTTTTAATTTTATCGAGATTTAAAATATATATTAAAAAGGATATAAACCATATATAAACTAAAAAGGTCAAACTGACATTTTACTCTAAAAAATCTTTTAAGGCCCGCAATCAAGCGCAACTTTTAATATTCTGAAAGTTTATGAATGTACTAGACAAATCGAATTTTCTAGAAAAATTTTTGTTAAACGTTTGAACATCAATGAGTTTCCAATATTTTTGTTTGAGCCTCAACCTTCAGGGAGTCAGTTGCAAAAACTTTAGAGCGGGGGGGGGGGGGGGAGATTGTGAACAAGTTTATCTTTATCCCATCTTAAAGTAGAATTAATTTTGTGAAATTGGTGTCAAACGTTTGAATATAGTTGGTGGGAGACCCAAGTGTTCCAAATTTTTTAGTTTGAGTATTAACGGACTTATTTCCAAAATATTTGAAGGGGGGGCATACTAACGCCTTCAAGTGGAATTTTGTGGTGAATTTGGTGTTAAACGGTCAAGTATCGTTTGTGTCTCAACGAATTTACAAATTTTATGATGTTCATACTTTTGACACCAATTTTATTGCAAGATTTAAAATTATATATTAAAAGGAACATAAACTAAAAAGATCGAAATCTAGCGCAACTTTCCATTTTCTAAAAGTTATTGAATGAATATGTAAAAATCAAATTTTTTAGAATAATTTGAGTCATACGTTTGAGAATCAATAAGTTTCTAATATCTTCGCTTAAGCTTTAACCGTCACGGAGAAATTCACAAAAACTTTGATGATGGGGGGGGGGGGCTATTTCCCGTACTCAAATAAAATTTTTTATTTATATATAACAAAACGTTTGGTATAGTTTAAGCCTCAATGGGTTTTCAAATTTTTTGTTTGAGCTTCAAGCGTCGCTTTGACACCAATTTCACAAAATTAATTCTACATTAAGATGGGATAAAGATAAACTTGTTAAAAACCTCTTCGCCCCCCCCCCCCCCCCCGATCCAAAGTTTTTGCAAATTACTCCCTGAAGGTTGAAGCTCAAACAAAAATATTGCAAACTCATTGATGTTCAAATGTTTAACAAACATTTTTCTAAAGAATTCGATTTGTACATTCGTAAACTTTCAGAATATTGAAAGTTGCGCTTGATTCCAGATCTTAAAAGTTTTTTAGAGTAAAATGTCAGCTGGACCTTTTTAAAATTTTTGTAAAATCTTTCAATAAAATTAAAATGTATCAATTTATGTTGTTGAATTGAAATTGGGAAAAATTTTGAATTTGGGAAACTCGGTATAGTTGGTGGACATACACTTAACAGTATTCGATTTTATTAGTTCACGACTATTCTATTCTATATAACATATCTTTTACTAAAATTACACCTTCCATATTATTCCATCAAAATGATGATGGTAATTAAGCAGGATTAAGTTTTTTTAATCGGATCAAAAATTTTAATCTGGTAAAACAGAATTAAAATAGAAAATGTTTGTACGGTACTTACCCGGAGTATTCGAAATTTGAAATGCTCGTAACTTTGCAGAAAATGAAATTAAAATGATGGGAATTGAAGCTCATTCAAGCTCAAACGAATCTCTATCGATAGACATCAATTTCACAAAAAAATTCAAAATAAGAACGAAAATAGAAAAAGCATGTCTGCAGCCCCCCCCCCAAGAATTTCGCGAATAACTTTGCGACTGTTGAGGCTCAAAATAAAATTTAGAAGCTCATTGATGCTCAAACGTTTGACACCATTTTTACCCCAAAATTCCACTTGGGGGAAGGGGGGGCAAAAAGTTTTCGCGAATAATTCCGCGACGGTTGAGGCTCAAACGAAAATATTAGAAGCTCATTGATGCTCAAACGTTTGTCGTAAATTTTACCCAAAAATTCGATTTGGGGGGGGGGCAGCGACATTTACCTAAAAATTTGAAAAATCAATGATTATTTCCGAAAAAATGAAAAATTTTATAGAATACAAGTTTGAATATTTTTTTTTCCTGAAAAATACATTTAAAAATTAAAAAAAAAAGTTTTGATTAGTCAATTTTTGAAATAGTTATGATCGTTTGAAGAAAAAAAAACCATCAATTTTTCTAAAAAACTCATAACTATTTCAAAAATTGACTAATCAGAACGTTTTTTTTGTTCTTTTTATCTTTTCATTTTTTCGGAAATAATCATTGATTTTTCAAATTTTTCCACTTTTGATTTTTAATTTTTATATTTAAAAAAACCCTGATTTATTCCGCGTATAACAACGCAAACCCCATAGTGGGCCGACATTTCTTTCTATTCTTTTTGTTTAATTAAAAAATATTTTGTTTCATTTTTACGCAAAAATATTTTTCAATTAAATAAAATGTCAAAAAAGAAATGTCAGCCCACTATGGGGTTTGCGTTGTTATACGCGGAATAAATCAGAGTTTTTTTTTAAATAAAAAAATCAAAAATCAAGTGGCGAAATTTGAAAAATCAATTATTTCCAAAAATATGAAAAATTTTGTAGAATACAAGTTTGAATATTTTTTCCTGAAAAGTACGTTCAAAGACAACAAAAAACAAAAAAAAGAGTTCCGATTAGTCAATTTTTGAAATAGTTATGATCGCTTGAAGAAAAAAATATCAGTTTTTCTAAAAATTCGGTACTTTTTTTGGGTCGAGTAAAAAATTTTGAAAAAATTCACAAAACTGTTTTTGGTGGGATAGTGTAATATGTAAAAATTTCAGGAAAATCAAAAGGGGTCGAGTTCAAAAGTGGTCGATTTGGTGTGGAATGCCCCATATGTACTTTCTCAGTTCTGGATTCTGGATTGGATGTGGAGGGCAAACCATGGTTCACCCGCACTCAGGCCACATAATCGGGCCCATTATGCTACCTCCGATGTTAGCAGCCCACCAGCCTCCTATTCCTCAAGCCACCCCAAACTCAGGGCGAACTCAAGTACTTTGGAGGGCGGTGTGCCACTAATACTGGCCATGCTAGGCCAGAAGTTCCCCAACATGGATCCTCTTTTCGATGCTAACACTGGGCAGTTGCAAAGCACATGCTCCACTGTTTCATCTTCTTCTTCACATCCACGACATAATGGGCTTTCAACCAGTCCCATAGTGTGCAGATGTTTGTTTAGCTTACAGTGTCCTGTAAGACATCCTACGATAACTCGTAATCTGTCCCGAGACAACTGCAGGTAATATTTTGCATGTTTGTCAGATGGTATGTTAATTGCAGCCTTAGCCTGACGGCATCCAGCCACATTCTCCCATCTTTCAACATGCAGTCTACGGGTCTCCCCTTTTATGATGGCATCAAGGGTCTTAACAGCCAGCGAGATAAAAGGCTCCGGACCGCACGGCACGTTACCAGAACCTTGCCTCGCCAGCTCATCAGCCCTCTCATTGCCCTCATTTCCTTCATGCCCTTTAACCCAACTGAGAGTTAGAACATTATGAGTGGATATCACGTTCAGTGTCTCAATGCATTGTAGCACAAGACCGGAGATGATCTTGCAGCGGTTTAGCGCCACAAGGACCGCCCTACTGTCCGTGATTATTTGAATAGTTTTGCCCCGGACATTTCTGTCCTGGACTTCTTCTGCGCAGCGAAGCACCCCAATGAGTTCCGCCTGGAAAACAGAGGAGTACCTCCCCAACGATAGTTTTATATCTAGCTGCAGTTCCGGGGAGAATATTCCCGCACCCGAGCCAGTATTATTTTTGGATCCGTCCGTGTACAGACATATGTCAGCCCGGTCAGATCCTTTAGTGTCTAACAGAATTTTAAAATTCCTCTTAAACACGTATTTTCTCAGTTCTTTTTAGTTTCAAATAAAAGTTAGTGCTACCTGGAAAAATTCAGTACTCTTTTACTTTTACCTCAGTCAATTAAGCAGAAAAAAGAGGTACCTAAACCTGAGAATGAAAGCAAATAAGCTGAAAATTTGCAATTTAAATTATTCTTATCAGAAACATATAAATAAAATTTTATTTTTTATTAATTAATTATTACAATTTATATTCCAAAATGTTTTGCAAGTATATGGTATAAATTTAACATCGGATAAAAAATACTTACAAAAACGCAAGCATAATAAAGTCGGATAAAATAACTTTCTATAGAATACAATATTAAAGAAATACACAATATAAATAAAATAGACGACCATCTACATACACTAAAAACTATAAAATATTTTTCAACATTTCTTGTAAATCGAACCTTTCGTGTTCCTTTTCTATTTGCTCTTGCAGCAAGCGATCCAAAATATCCTGAAACCGTTGACGCAGGGCCAAGTTTTCCAAATTTTCAATTTCTAATTCTTGCTGTTGACGTCGATTTCTCAAATCCATTAGTTCTATATGCAATTCTTCTAAACGCGATTCAATCATGGCTTCTAAAAAGATGTTAATTATAACTTTTTCAACACAACGTAGCTATTAAAAAAACCAAACTTACTCTTAGAAATATTTGGAGACGAATAAGAAGCACTTGGTTGTGATTGTTCGTAAAAATCCACTACTGGTTGAAGCGATTCCTTATCTTCAGAAAACATTTCACTCGAAAATTCGGTCAACATTTTACTGCTCATTGTTGAATTCTAATAAAAAAACGTGAAATAACGGTAAAACTGTTTTAATATTTGCTTACCATAACAGAATTGGAATCTGTAAGGTGACTGTCTTCGGCAGAATTTTGACTGTTTTCGTCCATATCGAGCACATTCAAATGTGCATCTTCATCATCAGAATCACTAACGGCCCCTCCAAAAATATCATGCTCTGCAATATTTTGACTAATCGATTCGGGTTCTATGGGTTCCTTTTTGATTGTAACTGTTCCTTTATTGACTTTATTTTCATCTTCTTCATTGATTACCTCCCACTTTACGCTGACCTAGGAGACTAAACTATAATTCATTCTTAAGAAGGGCATTTTTTTCAGGACTCCTTTAATTTAATCAACAGATGGCGCCTACTTAAATATTTTTATAAAGTAAGAGGAATTTGCTATATTTAAAATATAGCAAATTCGTTGAGATAATACTATTCTATAAACAATATTCTTGATCTTAAGCTATTTTGAGTTTGTATTGAGTATGTCTAAACACACTCACTTACAAAAAAAGATAATTAAACTTTAATCATGAATTGTGTTTTTATAAATAAATATTACGAACTCAAAATAGCTTAAGATCAAGAATATTGTTTATAGAATAGTATTATCTCAACGAATTTGCTATATTTTAAATATAGCAAATTCCTCTTATTTTACAAAAATATTTAAGTAGGCGCCATCTGTTGATTAAATTAAAAGGGCCCTGAAAAAAATGCCCCTCTTAATTAAAAATAAAAATGAAGAAAATAATAAATTTGCTATTAGGCCATTACGATCGCGAACCCATTTTTATAGCTAACTGCACTGGCCTATATATGAATTTCAAATATTCCAAATATTCCAAGATCGATTTTTGTAATAAAATCAAGCTTAGACAATTTGTAAAATACTCAAAATGTTGCAGCTATAAAATTTTTTTTTATAATAATCATAAAACGAATTACTCACGGCATCTGTATCACAACGTAAAAGCCTCTTAACTTCCTTCTCAATTTCGGGAGCTTCTGCATACTTTTTTCGTAACGTCTTCCTAAACCTACGTTTTCTGCTATTTTTTACAGGAGGGGTTATGCCATGAGGCCATAGAAACTTTTTATCCACTTTATTTGGATCTTTCTTCTTTGATTTTTGCGGAGAATCTTCTTCAGTTGATAGATCATCTTCAGCCTTGCACACCAACATTTGACAAATATCTGCCGTTTTATAGAAACTTTTCAAATCGATAGTTTTCAAAGACTCAATAATAGTTGGTAAATCGACAACTTTTGCCTTTAATAAGTGGTGGTCTACACGAACCTCTGCGCTTCGCATATCGTTGTCGATTCTAATCACAAAACGATCCTTCAACGAAGCATTGTTGCTAAGCAATGACCTTAATATTTTGGCCGGTTCCTGAAGAAAATGGTTAATAATTTTAATGATTCGTTGTAATAAATTTAATTAGTTACCTCAGGTAAACGAAGAATAAATTGCGATTCGAGTTCTGCTGGTGTATCAGCATCATGACCGCCACGATACATTGTGTTAAAATTTAAATAATAAAATAGAGATTATTATTAATTGTTAATTATGTCTACAATCTACAAAATTATTTTACATCGGTTAATATAATTATAATGTAAATAAAAGCTTTTAAAAAACACGTAAAGGAGATTTATACAATAAGGTTATGTTTATGTTTTATCAGATCTTGACAGTTCTTTTAAAAATGCCACTCCAGAGGCGTCAGTTCAGTTTTTACCGAGTGGGGCAAGTTTGCGACTTAAAGAGTGCGAAGGTAATAGCAGTAGTGCTGGGCGATGTTCATCGATGTTTTCTAAACATCGATGTTGGCCCGACCGATGTTCAATATTTTGACATCGCGTCAGACGTTTTGAAACATCGAAACCATCGATGTTTGCTTTTCGATGTTAGCCTTTCGATGTTACAGGTAGATATGCAGGGACGTCTCCAGCCAACTTTTTTCGGGGGGGAGAAATTTCAAACTTGCTAACTGAATTAATTCAAAATTGCCAACTTTTTGTAAGTTTTGCAGTATTTAGTAAATTTAGACATAAAAAATGGCAAATTACCAACTTTTGGGTGTTTTTGTCAACTTTTTGCCAACTTTATGCAGCATTGGGGGGACTCCCCCCCATCCCCCCATGAGCACGTTCCTGTAGATATGTAGCGTAGCCACTAAATAATTGCTTATTTTATTTGCTAATTTTGTAATTTGTTGCATTTATTAATATTCATAAATAAATTTTTTGTTATAATAGTGTTTTTCCTGATTTATTTAAACTAATATGCAATAACATCGATGTCACGAAAACATCGATGTTTTGCAACCGATGTTATGCTCACATCGATGTCCAGGTTCGATGTCGACATCGATGTTCAACATCGATGTTTTGTATCGATGTCCCAGCACTAAATAGCAGTATCATACGTACGAGAGCAAGTCAATGTTGTCAGATTTTAGAAATTTGTGGCGCCAACTTTTAACTGAAAAAACGCCCAAAACCGCAAAACGTGGCGCCAAAATTTAAATTCAATGTTAAAAATCCAAAATAAAATTGAAATTTATTAATAACTTGATTTTCAAAATTTCAAAGCTCAAAATTTTTACAACATAGATTGTTGATATGAAAATAAACTATTATTTCCTTCAAAAAGATTCGTAACTAAACATTGCTTATACCGGGGGGGGGGGGGCTATGGTAAAACCAATAATAATGATAATATTTATTTTTTAATAATTATAATTCTTTGGAATTACTTATTCAATGGGGGGAGTTCAATGGATTCAAACTAATGTTTTAAAATATATAAGCTGTATTTCAAAAGATATGAATATGACTAAAATTAAATAAAAAATTAAAAATTTAAAAAAAGAACCTTTTATTTAAAATCACAAAAGTGAACTAAAAAGTAAAAAATAATTTTAATAAGAGCAAACAAAGCTTCTTGAAAACATCAATATAAAAGCGTGGGGCTATAAATTTTGTACACCAATAGTTAGCCTGCTTATCCACCTATAAACAGCCCCACGCTTTTATATTGATGTTTTCAGTACGGCAACGGTTGATTTTAACCACTTAAGGGAACTCTCGTCATCGCAGTTGATCCTTAAGATCTCCCCCGAATACCGAAAGCCCCCAAAAGTGGGTATTATGTTTGCCCCCTCACTGGCCGACTGAATCGTCCTGTCGAGGGCTGAGTTGAGATGTTCCTCAACTAATTCCTTCCAGGCCTCCGTGAGTTTGCTCAGTTGGCTAGAGCGGTCAATCACTGCTACCCGAAGGTGCCTAGTGGCAGCCTCCTTGTAGGTGATCACCCCCTCCGGATTTTTTGAGTCAGGCACAGACAACTTAGCCTTCTTCCTCGGATTGCTCTGAGGCGATGGCCGAGAGTCCGTGGACCTCACTCTCTTTTTTGCATCCGTTTTCTGAAAGGGTTTGAAATTCCCCTTCTTGGCTGGTGCTTTCTTTCCCGTTTCTGATCCTGAAGGAGTGCTGTCCCCACCCTTAGGTTTGGACACCCCAGCCCTCTCGTGCTCAGTCACGGTATTTGATAGGCCGGCAGCCTCAACAGCTGCCTGCCTTAGTTTGGCCTTCTTACGGCGTTTTCGCTCCGCATCGTAGATCTTACGCTTTTTAGGGCGAGACCCCTTGGTGTTGCCTTCAGAAAGGGCATCCTTTTGGGACGACCTCTCCCTGGCTACGGAGTTTTGTGGTAGAAGGACATCTGTAGTAGACGTACCTTCTTTGTTTGACAATGCATCCTCAGGGGACACAATTGTCGGGTTGTTTGTGATTTTGTTATCCATGTAGATGAGATAAAGGTTTCGTTTCTCAAGCTCCCCACCCGCCATGGAGCCCGCAAAAGGGGACGTCGACAAGTCGACATCAGGGCTACCCAGGGAATATAGCCCCCAGAAGCAAGGCAGAGTGCTTACACACCCCGACCTCGTCCAAGGACTCGTCCTGCCAACCCTCAGATGGAGGGCCGCACAGCCGATTGATCAGGGTGGACTAGCCCAGACCGCCCGTTTTAGGTAGAAATCATGGCCAAAGTGGAGTGTTGTCAGACCCAGGAGAACCGCCCCCGAACCGACTCAGCCACCAGGATCCGTTCATCCTACCCTACGGGTATCCACGCACGGCAAAAACACGCGGGTACCTGTATTGGTCCGTTTCTCCACGAAAGCCGTCATCCTGGTTCCCTGACAGACAAGACCAAGCACAAAGATTTTTATGCCCCGGCAAAGCCCTGCCCGCCAGCTCAGACCGAACACACGAGAGTTTTAAGTCCCCGGTCCGTAATCCTAGCAGGTGCACGCCCGTCGCTTCATCAAAAACAAGCCCCCTCACCACGACAAGGTTCAGGTACATTCGAGGGGGGTTCTTTCTCTTTAACCAATAGTAAAATTGCAAAACGTTTTCAAGAAATAAAAAAATACCTAATAGTAATCGATAACATTTATTTTAAATTTTCAAGCTGTATGACGTTATAATCCGTTTAAACGTTAATCCGTCCATCCGTTGAGATATATTAATCATCGGAAAAAAATTTTGTATGAAAAGAAGTTTTACAACTTAAAGTTATTTAGTTTATGTGCTATTAGGGCCGCAAAGCGGTCCGAGGGGTTGGGCCGCGATAGCGGGCAGGGGGGCGAAGCCCCCCTAGTATTATTATAAAATAAGAAGAATTTGCTATATTTAAAATATAGCAAATTCGTTGAGATAGTACTATTCTATAACAATATTCTTGGTCTTAAGTTATTTTGGGTTCGTAATCTATATATATAAAAATGCAGAGACCGTATGTTTGTGTCGTCAAAACTCAAAAAGTACTCGATGGATTTACTTCAAATTTTCACACAACGTTGCATTTGAATAGAAGAGTGTTTTTATATACTTTTTATTCCTAAAAATGTACAAAAAAAAACATTTATGAAGAAAATTCATTTCTTGCTCTGTGTTTCGTACTGTGTTCGGTAGAGGGCGATACCTACATATGTTGTAAGTTATGTTATGTGCAACTGTCGACATAAGTCCATTCACCAACAAGAAAAAATCATTTAAAAACAGATTCCCTAGATTCCCTGCCAAGACTCAAACTGTCATCGAAGAATATGTCAAGCTCCAAGAAGTTATCCGATTTAACCAAAGTGGAACTCCAGCGCATGCTAGCCCATTTGGAAGCTTCCCTATTGGAGCAGACCAATCTGGCAGCCAACACGAAGAAAGAATTAGACGCGTACGGATCGAGCCCGACGAAGGCGTTTTATCAAATTTTGGGCGAAAGACCGGATAGCCGCTCTTACCAAAGGGTAAAGGCGGTTTACGATGACGCCATCAGCACTCATAAGAAGCTGATGGGTTACACGAACCTGATCACCTCGAGCCTGGAAAAGTTCGAGGCCAAAAGGCAGAGCGCGATTAAAGGAAAAAAGGTTGTTTTGAGCAACCCTGTAACCGTGCAAAGTGAAGAAGCCACGATGTCCACTGAAAAGCCGGATAAGGAGGAGCCCATTATACCGGCCAATCAATTTGAAAAGACCGAATCCAACCAAACAAAACTGCAAGATATGCCTAAGGAAGATGAGAGAAAACGCGATCGTGAAACCAGGCGTAAGCAGCGCAAAAAATCAAAATCAAGACCTGCCTCAAGTAGTGTGTCACGCAGCCGCGACAGATCCTCCAAAAAGATGAAGAAGCCGATTGGTGACGGACAGGTAAGTACCAATGTAACGGATAATTTTGTTAACCTCCCCCCACTAGAGGATTTAATTGGCTCCCAATTGGCGGGTGAGCTCGTCAACCTACCAATGGAGGTAGACGGGCAGATCATCCAATTGACAGACCATGAACTACCCGATCAAACACTCCCCTCTGCAAACACCGACAACCCCTATGACACTCTCCCAGTTCATTCACCCCCCAGTCAGACGCCCCGTCAGGAATCTCCTTTGGCCGTTCCACTCAAAACTAGGATCCCTCCGTTAGTGCTGAGGGATACTGCTAAGTGGAAAAGCATAAAGGCTGAATTCGCGAGGCGCGGGATTCACTTCACAAAAGCCAAATTGCTCGCTGGCGGACTGAGCATCACTCCCGCCAGTGAAAACGACTATAGGGCGATTTACAAGTACTTCGAGGAAGTACTTACTCCCGAAGAAGGAGGATGGTATTTCCACCAGTTGAGAGAGGAGAAGCCCCTAAAAGCAGTCATTAGGGGCATCCCCATCAACATAGACGTTAAAGAGGTCCAAGAGGACCTTATTGCTAAAGGTTACGACTGCACGGTGGGCAGGATGAGGAGCAGTCGGGGTAGGAGACCCCTTCCCCTCATCATGGTCACCATGCCTAAAACAACGACTTCCGCAAACATCTTCAACGAGGATGTCGTTCACGACATACGCGTTAAGATTGAGGTTCCTCTCGCAAAAACCAAGATTGGGCAGTGTCATCGCTGCCAATCTTTTGGCCACGCCCAAAGCTGCTGCAAGGCTACCCCCAGGTGCGTCAAGTGCCCAGGCCTGCACTGGACGGCCGAGTGCAGCAGACCCAAAGGTATGGCAACCTGCACTAACTGTGGTGGCGACCACCCAGCTAGTTACCAGGGCTGCAAATTGTACCCCAAAATGTGGAGAGTGCAAACTCCCCCTCGACAAACTCCCTTCAACAGCCAACCCCGGTCAAACCTTACCCAACCAGCTGCCTCCCAAAACGTCCAGGAGGCCCGATCAAGGCCCACCCAATCAGTCCCCTCTCAGAAACCATCCGAGGTTCCCAAAAAAGACAAGCCCTCCAACATCCCTCCTACAGACGATAGCGGTAAATTCACCGCGTCCAAACGCGAAATAGTTAGGGTCACCCTAGAACTCATCAGATTCGGAATGTCTTCCGAGGTGATCCAGGAAACCCTCAAACAGTTTGTCAGAGTCGTTTAACTTTTTTTTCTGTCCTTCAGCCCACGCCATCGCTCATAAGATTTCATGACGACTACAATTCCCGCAGCCCTAAAAACCGTTTATTGGAACGCCAATGGACTGACCAATGAGAAACGGTCCCTTCTGCAGATTTTTGCTGCCGACCATGACCTCGACCTTCTACTGGTAACAGAGACGTTTTTCAAAAAGGCTACCCGAGCTAATATCCCCAACTACGATCTTTACCGCGACGATCGTACCTATGCCAGAAAAGGCGGTACAGCTATTTATGTCAAAAAGACAATACCCCACCATCGTATCCCGACCATTGCTGCAGATATGGAATCAACTACGATTGGCGTTCCTCTAGCCAATCACGGTCTGATACACATTTCAGCAGCATACAACAGGCCCGACGTTGATTGCACCAAAGACGTTTCCGAGCTTCTTCAAAGCAGCGGAGACACCCCGCACGTCATTGCCGGTGACCTAAACTGCAAACACTCCGCCTGGAATTCGAGAGCCACTAATGCAATAGGACGCAAACTCAAACTTCTTGCAAAACAATTCCCTTTCACGATAGACGCCCCAACCGACCCTACCCATTATTCTAGTATTCACCATTCCTCAGATGTGCTCGACATAGTCATCTTTAAAAACTTCCTCCTCCAGCACCAACTGGAAGTAGGTGAACACCTACTTTCGGATCATTACCCCGTTCTTCTCACCCTGGGTGTCCCCACCCACGGTGCTCCGCTCCCCGACAAGACCCATAGCAAGACGGACTGGCCCGCTTTCCAGGACCACCTCCGCTTGAACCTGGGCAAAATCCCCATCATCAATACTGTTGCGGAACTGGAGAACTACGTTGTTAGCTTTGAGCAAGCCATCAATGATTCTATCAGTTTCGTAACAAAGACAACCTCCACTCCCTATTCCCGCCCTGCAGTCCCTAAATATTTACTGGACCTTATCCACGCTAAGCGGCGTGCCCACAAGGTGGCGAAACGCACTTGGCATCCCGACGACATCAGGCGTGCTTCCGAGCTTCGGACGCAACTCACATCCGAACTCGCGAAGTACAAAAGCGACAAATGGGCGGACAAGATCGAAAACTTGTCCTTCCAAAACCGATCAGCTTGGAGCATGGTGAAATCCCTTAAAGGCGTTCGCTCCTCTATTCCCCCCCTCAAAAAATCAGATAACTCCCTCGCTTACTTTCCCCTGGACAAAGCCGAACTGTTCGCCGATATTCTTCAGGAACAGTTTTCCCCGAACAAGGTAAATACGTCCGACCGTGATCTTCTAAAACATATCGATAAGATTAACAAGACGGTGCGAGACAGATTAATGCAAGCCGACCCCGATCCCATCCCCCCCGCCTCTTATTTTGAAATAAAGAGTGCCATAAAATTTACTTCCCCCAGGAAAGCCCCCGGTCCTGATCAAATTCCCAACTTAGCGCTGAAAAACCTTCCTAAAAAGGCCATATCAGCGCTAACTGCAATTATCAATGCCATACTTAGACTGAAGCATTTTCCCGGCAGGTGGAAGTTGGCAGATGTCATCCTCATACCTAAGCCGGGAAAATGCTCGTCCAATCCCCTCAACTACAGACCGATATCTCTCCTCTCCTCCATCGCCAAGATAGCGGAGAAAATCATACTCTCCCGCCTTCTTGACGAGGTGGAAAGGCTCGGCATCTTCCCCGACGAACAGTTCGGGTTTTGCCAGGGTCACTCGACCACCCATCAAATTCTTAGAATAACAGAAAAGATTACGGAAGGTTTTTCCAGAGGCCATAGAGGTTTCGCTGTCCTGCTGGACATAGCCAAAGCCTTTGACAAAGTTTGGCACACAGGTTTACTGTATAAGCTTTACATGGCTAGAGTTAATCCAAGCCTAGTGAGGCTTATCGCATCCTACCTGTGTGCCAGAACCTTCCGTGTCAAAATCAATGCCCAATTCTCCACGATTAGACCTATACACGCGGGGGTGCCCCAAGGATCTATCTTATCCCCCGCGCTCTTCAACATATATACCCACGACATCCCCATTCCCCAAAACGTAACGATGGGTATTTTCGCTGACGACACTGCGATCGTTACAACTCACCCGAGACGAAAGAGGAACGTTACTATCGTTCGTGATACGCTGAAGCTTCTTCAACCCTGGTTCTACAAGTGGAGACTTGTAGTAAACCCGGGGAAGAGCGAAGCTATCATGTTCGATAGAAAACGACACCCTCCCGACAAAATCGAGATGTTTGGCGAGGTAATTCCTTGGAAAGACTCCGTCAAATATCTCGGGGTCACCCTCGACCCAAGACTAAGCTGGTCCAAACACATTGCGAACTGTGTATCCCAAGCTAAAGCCCTTAAGGGCTCCCTTGCTCCACTGATCGGTAGAAATAGCTGCTTGCGCCACAAAGATCGGATCAGGATCTACAAGGCGGTCATCCGCCCGGTCCTTACGTACGCGGTCCCGGCATGGGGGTTCGCATCTTCTAATCAAATGAAAAGATTGGAAACCATGCAAAACGTCTGCATAAGACAAGCCATGGACGCCCCATGGTTTGTCACTAATAGACAACTCCAGGCAGCTTCCGGAGTGAAGCCCCTGGATTCTTTCATAAAAGACCTAACATCTAAACTGTACTTGAAAAGCTCCGACTGCCACAATCCACTCATCCAAGCCCTGGGTCGTTACGACACTAACGACTACCCAAGGACGCCTAGGCCCAAGGATATAATTATCCCTAAAACAGTTGTATTGCCTCCCCACCCTAGATCACCCCAACAAAGCAACCCAATACCAGACATCACGTATTCAGACTCTGACTCCGAGGACGGCGTGTTCCAGTGAGGAGTGTTCACGCTGCCCCGGGGAGGTTACAAATATTCGTCATTGTCCTGTCCAATTAATCTTCTTCCTTTTCAGCTTGTGTTTTTAAATTTTTTTTCAGCGCCTATTAGATTATTGTTGTGTTTGTAAATTGTAAAAAATTATTTTTTTATATTAATAAAAACGCTGTAGCAACGGCGCGACCGAGGCTCTGTTATTGTAGAAAGGGCTCAAGGTAAGCACATCGCGCCGCCGCGGGCGCGGGGATTGTCTCACCCGTGCATGCACGCGCGGACAATTCGACGTTAGCCTCCGGCCCCGCAGTGCTTACCTTATAGCGTAATAACAAACAAGACACCGGCTCGACGCCGCTCCTCGGGTTTGAAATCCCTGTAAAAAATTCTCAACGTCAGGTTTCTAATCAGACGAAGGAGATAAGCGGGCTATCGCCCGCATCTGCTCCGCAGATGCCAAGTGTCAGCTACAGCTACAGAAAAAATCATCGAATGAAACCTTCGATCAGTTTTTGAATTGTCGGCATCGAGAATGTGTCCCCGGAATGTGTTTAGCAGAGGCAACACATGGGTCGCTTCGGCGAGAGCATACTTCGGCAAAATTTTTTTGGCGCAAGTACAGTTTCGACGCAGAAAACTTTAGCCTACATATTACTATGGTACTCTTTGGAACTCGATTCAATAAGTCTCCTCCCCCAAAAAAGTCTTAATAAAGTAATAAAGAACACTTTAGCGTAGATATTATGGTAGTCTTTGGAACTCAGTTCAATAAAACTTTGCACCCCCCCCCTCCACCCGAAAAGTCTTAATAAAGTTATAATTATTAAAAACCCATTCATTGGATTTTACACAACATTTTCATGTAGTACATGGTAATTAACCAATGAAAAACCATTTATACATGTACTACCTGACCCGCATGTTGCTCGGAGCAAATAACGCTCGCGCATGTTGCTCGGAGCAAATTTATGTGTACTGTGCGCAAAAATATATATGCACACATACGTAGCTTTCGTCACAAGGACGTAAAACGAGATTTTACAACCGAGGGCGAAGTTTTGGAAGACGAGGCGAGCGTAGCGAAGCCGAGGCGCACAAACCGCACCGAGTGGTGTAAAATTATTTTTTTTCATACCACAGCAACTCAAAAGAGAGTATTAATTTAAATGTTTTTTATCTCTTGGTAAATCTATGTTTGCTACAATACGTTTATTTATTTCCCTAATAATAATTAATATCAGACTGAGCCACAGCAACGCGTGGCCGGGTTCAGCTAGTATTTATTTATAAAAACACAATTCATAATTAAAGTTTAATTATCTTTTTTTGTAAGTGAGTGTGTTTTGACATACTCAATACGAACTCAAAATAGCTTAAGATCAAGAATATTGTTTATAGAATAATGGGGTAATGTAAACTGGGCCAAAAAACTACCTGAAAGTGGTAAACTGGGCCAAAAGTAATTTTTACTAAAATTTTGAAAATGGTAAACTGGGCTAATAGCAATTTTTACTAAAATTTTGAAAATTGTAAACTGGGCCAAAAGCAAATTTTATTAAAATTTTGAAAATGGTAAACTGGGCCAAAATCAGAATTTTTTAAGTAACCGCTGAATTGAAATTAAAAATAAAATTTTTTCAATTTTTATAAAAACCACCATAGCACGAGGAGGATTCACGCGAAAACGAGTTTTACCTCTCAATGATCCACCTTTTCTTTAACCCACGGACCTAGGAGTATGTTTATAATAAGGGTAGTTACCCGTGGTAGTGACTACGGCACGAGGAGGATCCACGCGAAAAAGTATTAAGGTGGCAGAACAATAAGCGTTGAGCTTGTGTCAAGTTCAATTCAAAATCGAATAATTGTAGAAAGTTGAAATTTTCAGAATATACGTAAATTATGATTTTACTTTGCATAAGCTATTTTTCATTTTAAAATAATTAATATAAAATTTTTTTTTTTATTTTTTTTTTGTTAATTTTCCATAAAATACACTTTTGTTGTAAATATAAAATAGCTTATGTTATGTAAAATTATCTTTTATGTATTGTCGTATAACAGAACTCAAAATCAAAAACAAACGATATGAGTAATGATTTTTTTATTTTATTTGTAGAATTTGGGTTTTGAAAAGGAAAACTTTTTTTTGTTGGCGCAGTTTTTTTTTTATTTTTCATACTTCTGTTGTGAAGAAGTAAAAGAAAATAATACTTCCATTTATTTTATAAGGCGCTTGTGCCTGTTTTTAGAATTTGAATAGTCAACGGGTTCAATTGAAGGAAAATTTTTAATTTAAATACTATTGTAAATGTTTGTAAATGTTGGCAACAGGAGTTGAAGAATAAATAAAATGGAAAGTTGAAAATTTTGATTCGGCAAGTTTGACGAAAAGCCGGAGATATCTTGATCTTTCTTGGGGAGGACGTCAAGTTAGACGGACGTCCATCTTGCGTTTTCTCGAGTGTTTAAAAAAGTGTTTAAATTGAGACTTAATTTGAATGATGTATTTTCTGAACATGATTTTTCAAGATTTGGATTGGTTAATATCCTGAAAACAAGCGTTTTTTTTTATATTTTCTGAAACGAAAACGTGGATTAGTTTGTTACAACGGAGGAATTAATTTAATTTTGGAGTCCCAAGTTTAAAATATTGGAGAGATCTATTGTTTGGACCAATTTGTCAATTATTTCATTTTTGGTAAAGAATTTTTGTTGAGCATACCACGGGATTTAAGTGGATGAAATTTAATTTTTGGAGACAACGTGTGAGCAATAAATTTTTGGACATTAAAGAAAAATTGGGTTGGTGTCATAGTTTACGAATGGAAGATTAAAAAAGGTACCCAACGTTGTTTTTTTTTATCTATTTTGTAAAATTTATTTCCGCAACGTGTTTGTAACCAGTAGGTTATTTAAAATTTAAAAGTATCTGCTTACAGACACGTTAAGTGAATCTTTGGCTTTGAATTACTATTCATTGGTTCAAATCTGATAATTGAAGTATTATAAAAAGATTTTTTTTAATTTATCTGCGAAAAATTTTTTCCTTTTGTTAAAAATTAAAGAGAGTTGTACATGCATATCGTTTATTTTTTTGATTTTTATAAATTTTATTTTTAAAAGGCTGGCTGGAGCAATAAAGTTGTGCTTTTCTATTGCGGGTAAAGTTTTCCCCAATAATTTTTGAGTTTTTTTTTTATATAATTTTCCAAAACAGCAGTAAAAAGAGTACAGTATATTTGAAAATTTCAACTCTCTACGATTACTCGTTTTTGAGATGAACTTGACACTAGAATTGAAGCAATGTACATGAAATTTCAAATTTTAACCAATCAGAAGTAAAGGATCAATCAATATCAATAAAATACAATAATAAAATATCACTAAGCAACTAGTGACATCTGTTGAATTTTATTATCTATTCCAATTGATCTAGGATCTTAACCGTACGTTAACGTTGCGTACGACGGGTCCCCCGTACGACTAAGTGAGAAACATAGATTTTTAAATCTCATTTTTAAGGACCGCATTCAGGGTGAAATTTTTCGTCGTAATGATTTATATAGGGTGAAGTATCAAACATCTAAAACACATAGATAGAGAATTCTGATAGGAGGTTTTACAGTACTCCTCGGTTACTTTGAATATAATTTGTTCCTTGTTGTATAAATATGTATAAACTGTATTAATAAATATTAAAAATAAAATAAGTCATTTATAAATTTCATGTTTTCTTGAAATGTATTCCGTAAAAGTCGGAAGTCAACCCAAAGATATTAATTTTACTATCCGTAAATTTTTTTCTTAAGGCTGTTCTCTCGCAACCACTTTTTGATTTACAATTTTCTGACTTTATTTTTGAAAATAACGAGTTAAAATTTTTACAGTATGTTTGAAATGTTATTTACAATATTATGTCGGAGCGCTTTTATCGCGAATAAATAAATCGCAAAAAAAAAATTTTTTAACAAAATTTTAAAAAAATTTTGGCTCCGACATAATATTAAAAATAACGTTTTAGACATACTGTAAAAATTTGAACGCGTTATTTTCAAAAATAAAGTCAGAAAATTGTAAATAAAATTAACGCTAAAATGCGCCTATCTCTTGCATTCGCGATTTTTTTACACATTACTTTATTTTTTATTGTACGTTTTTAGTCAGCTACTGTTATTGTACACCAAATAGTCCATTTTCTATTTAAAATCGAATTTTCATTCTAAGTGAGAACACAGCCTTAAATTGTAAACTATAAACATAAATCTTCCACTATTTCTATAAGAAATTAAACTAAATAAGCTGAAAACAAACAAATCTGCGCGAAAAAGCAAATCGGGCGCGAGGATGTAGATCTGTCGGTAGGTTACAGTTAGTTTCTGATATTTTTTTTAAATAATAACAAAAAAATTCACACCGACACACCACTAAACTATAAACATAAATCTTCCACTATTTCTATAGGAAATTAAACTTTGGCCCAGTTTACCATTTTCAAAATTTTAGTGAAATTTGCTTTTGGCCCAGTTTACTATTTTCAAAATTTTAATAAAATTTTACCATTTAAAAGTTTACCATTTTCAAAATTTGGCCCACTTTACCATTGGCCCAGTTTACATTCACCCATAAATTGTGTAATGAATAAATTGGCGAGTTTGTTTTAATTTAAAGTTTATTTTCTTTTTTTAGAGCATTTAAATAAAAGATTGTTTTTAAAAATAATTTTTTACTACTAATTTATTTTTTAGTTATTGTTAGACATGTTTCTAAGTCGGTGTATTTCATTTTATATCCGTATCATGAGATGCACAAAAAAACATAGTCCGTTATCTTGGGCGGACATTGAATATTGAATTGAGAGTGCCGTCATTTTGTTTATTGTATTTTTCTCTGAAAACCTTTTTATTTGATATCCATATCATGGGAGTGGATAAAAAATAACTAGTCTGTTATCTTGGGGGGACCGCCATATTGGATTTAGAAAGACTTCACTTAGCTTACCATGCATTGTCATCTAAACTAAACGTGTATGCAAAATTGCAGCTTAATCGGTAGAGGAGAACTGGTTTAAAATTCAGTTGCAAGATTTGATCTTAACAAATAAACATTGCAAGCTTAATAAAAGCTTGTAATGTAATAATAAAAAAGAGATGGATTTCAAAGTTTGTATTACAACCATAAGAAGAAGTGGCATATATCCAGAAATTGTTTGTCCAGTAATTGTTTGTCTTGTTATCCAGAATTGCAAATAATTGTATCAAAATATAAAATTTTATTAACTTACGAGGAGAGAAAATCTTACTGGCCCGGTTACCAATGGGGGACGTCACCCAGCAGACATTGGCCTCACAACCTTTCCTGCAAAAATGACCACGGGGATACCTTGCTCTTTACTGCGCAAAGTATCTCTGTGCCTTTTCTGGTAAACAGAGGGGATGAAATTTTCAACCCATACAGCGGTAGCACAGTATGGCGCTGTAATCTCATTTCCCGAGGGTGTAACGAAAGGTTTTACATTTGTTTTCGTTGTGATTCCGCACATCCCTGGTTACTTTAGTTTGGTTCTATGCGCAGCGCGTATTTTTGACATCACATCCGGTGATTAGATTCGGTCATGGAAGTTTGGTGTGCAAATTTTTAGCTCAGCATGATTTTTTAGACCTTTTGCATGGATCGATGCAAATAGTTTTCGTGAGATGTTTTTATTCGTGACTATGGGAGCTCACGTTATTCTGGAAAATCGCTTTTGCGGAATTTTATGTTTTCCAAATTTTGAGTTGTCATGGTTTGATTGAGGATATTTTCGTGAGACGTTTTGTTCGATACTTAAAAAGCTTTTATTTTTGGAAGTCGCTTTTGCGGAATTATTTTCTATGTAAGTTACCACCTGTTGAAATGCTTTTTCTGATTACCGTTTTCGATCTTTTAGATTTCATACTGTCATGGTTGAATTATACAGCGGCTTTATATGGCTTTACAGTTTACAACTTTTTACGGCTTACAACTTTATGGCGTTATAACCTTTTTGGATTCTCAACTTTATAACTTTATGGCTTTTTAACTTTAATGGATTTACGGTTTACGTCTTAATAGCTTTATGGTTCATAGTTTTACCTTTTGGTTTTTTGATATTATTCCAACTTTCAATGGTCCTGCAGCAGTTTGTATTTTTTTGGTTCTTCCTTGGAGAGGAAGTTTGGTTGGCTGCAACCTTGAGTGTAAAGATAATGTTTTATCTAGACGACCATTTAATATCCTTTGTACCACCAGTGATAGCACCACTATATCTGTAGATGCGTTTTTTGGGTTCCTGTTCTGTCCATGGTCAACACATTTGTTTGGAAGTTTGTAATCAACAACTTGAAAAGAGAAGAGCAGCTATAATGAGTATTTTATGTAATATTATATTTTGTGATCACGTTAAAGATCTTTTAGGTGAGTGATTTTGCTTATTGTAGTTGTTTTTGATTTAGCTTTTGACACCACAATACTTGGTGTGTGTTGTTCTAGACACTTGTGGTGCCAGCAGACAGAAATTTTGGATAATTCACTTTTATCGTTGATTGAAAAATATTGAAAAATATTTCTTCAATCAACGCTTTTATTAACCCAAGTGATTTCTTGTGCTTACTGTTTTGTCATATTAAAGTTTTTTATGTTTATTTTGTTTTAATACTTCGAGAAGCAATTAATATTTAAAACCCATCACCTAGCCTACGAATCATTATTGATCTAGTATTTAACATCGGGGTCTTTGCACGTCGAATTTTACTAGTTCTACTGGGTGTGCGGAGAATTCTCTTTTCGAAGGAAATTTTTCTTACAAGGGGAATAAAACGGATATCTAAGGAGTGTTGAAACCTTAACCTGCTACTCGGAGACCTGAGCAGCGTAGAAAGACGACGGCTTCGGTAGACTCCGAAGCTTCGGCTTAAACTTTGAGATGGCAAGTAAATCTCTAAGGGCCCAGTTGTATAAAAGGGGGTCTGCGGGAAGACGGAAGCCCGGGGCTAATTCTCGCGCAAGCTTGCTTAGCCCCCCGTCTTTGAAAATTTGCAGTGGCTGGTGGTTCTTGGGAAAAGTAGCAACAATCAGCACTCGGCCTGTCTGTCGGAGAACCTTGCCACTTACAGGTCCTTACTCGGGTCTTGCAACCTTTGAGATAAGTGAATAGGTATGCTGGCTACCCCAGCGACTCTCGGACGTAGTACCCCACATCCCCGATAGCTCTCTAGGGGGAGGTTGCAGTATAAAAGTTAAGTCTACATAATAGTAACTGAATCTAAAAATTCTATCAATCTGACAGTTCAACTATAATAAATTTTTCTTGTTTTAACAATTTATTTCAAGGCAAAATACTGTTATTTGTTTATAATTTTTCTTTTTATTATCATAATTATTATTACTTTTATTGCAAGGTAACAATTCATATTAAATTTTTACCATTGATAAAGATCAGCATTTTTACTGTTTGTCCATCTCAAACATTTTACCCGGAAACCGGGAATATTTCATGATTTGTGACAAGTTTTGGGTATTAAAAAGTAAAAATGTTAAGAAATTTTATCTTGTGTTCTATTAACATTTTAAAGTTACGGAAGTGAGAGAAAAGAAGTTTAAAAAATTTAAAAATTACATAATATTATTGGAATTTTTTCCATTTATTTTTTTTTAAGAATTAAATTAGTTGACGTATTTTTCTTTATTAATATTTTTGTTTGTTTGTAGGAAATACATACATAGAGTAAAAGCTCTTAAAATAAAAATCAGAAGGTTGAAGATCAATTTTAAGGAAACAGGGAGGAGCGTATAGTTAGTTGCTCCGGCCCTCACAATTTTGAAAATTAAATTTTAGTCGGGGTTTGGATTTTGCTTTGTTTACTCGACCAGCTTCCTTCTACGGTAAACACTGAAAAATTCTTGTCGAAGATTCGTGGTTCCAATTTGCTTTTTAAATAAACGGCGAAACTTATTAAAAAAAAAAAACTAATAAAGTTTAAGAATATGAACTTGTAATTAACTGAATATGAGATGGTAATCAACCCAAAATAATTACTCATTTACAAAATTTTTCAGTATTCAAAAGTTTTTAGTGTAATGGTGTTTTGTTAGTCAAAAGCGTTACTTTTAAAAAAACTGAAAAAATTAAGTCTCACTTCTGATACCAGTGTGTAAATGTGTAAAATTGAGCAAATTTTAAAAATAAAAATCATTAATAAAAAACCTAAAAATTCTATCAATGGTGCGCTACTGAACGGCCGTATATAAATTTAAATAAATCTATCAATAGATATTTTTTTATCTTATGGCTACTGGTAGGGATGTGTCGTTGTGCTCATAGCGTGCTGAAATTTTATTGATTTAAGAAATTTTTAGAAACGCACTACTTATTCACGATTTTTTATATTATTAAGTTTTTATATTATTAAGTTTTTGCAAAAACTGCGTGCAGAAAACATAGAAAATAATTCAACATAAGAAAATTTAATTTTTCAAAAATTTTGTTAAAAAAATAGCTCACTTGAACTCTACTATGGTTCATTCAATGGTCAGTGGTCAAAAAACGAAATTTTCTTATTTGCTGTTTTGAAATTTTTATTCTTTATGATTTTCTGCGTGATGAACAAAGTTTAGCTATTTGTAAGTCATGCGGGCACTCACTACAAAAATTTCAAAAGTATTGCACTATTTTTCAAATCGAAAACGCAATTTTATAGGAATAATGTGTAATTTTTGTGTTATGTAACATTTCAACTTTTTTACTTTATTTAGGTTAACCTATTTTTTTGTTTTAAGCAAATGCCTTTTCTGAAATCAAGCAGCAAATTTTTTATTGACTCGGGGAATTTCAGCAGTTTTTTGTCTCATGCTCGTTTATCGAGCAGTAGATCCACAAAATATTATCAATTTATAGAATTTGGTAGAGTGCCCAAATTTTTAACATTTATAACATCGTTATTATTTATTGATGTAGTTAAAAATATGGCACGCTTTCTATCTGCAGTATGCGCTAATTTTTCTTATGAATGCTGCCGTGATTTTTGGATGCACAACTTCAATCCAATTGTTGGTTTACTTCTTTCCTTCCTAAAGAGTTAATTCTCATGCTATAATTTTCTGTTAAGATTTTGATACAAAATTTAATTAATTCGTATGTGAGTGAATTGACAATTCACCCCTCCCCTGCTCTTCAACATTCTTTGAAACCCTGATTACTGTGATTGTGGGCCACAAATCTTGTTGAATTCTAGCCGTCCGTCAGGTCTTCTCTTTTGATTATGTCGTTGTTAATTTTATTATTTTTAATTTTAACTGTGCGATCGGTTTTAACTAATAGATCTCTTGATTTTGTTGCCTATAATGTCTTCTTTGTTTTGTTGAAAATTATCACCTTATTTTCCTCTTCGGCTTAGATTTGATGAATGTAGCAAAGTTCTTGGAAGAGTATTGAATATTTTCTAATATTATCATTGTCAGTGTTTATCTTAACACCCACAGTGATTTATCGAAGAGGAAAATAATAAGTAATTTTTTTTAAAGTTTAAGAAAATTTAAAATACTGACTCCGTGACTGCATTTAAAGTGGTGCGACAATGGTGAGAATTATCAACAATACGTGTAAAAACAATTATGTATTATAATTAAATTACTACCTACAAAAAAGTTCAATATTGCATAATATATTTAACTTTAATAATTTAGGCGTGAAAGTTGTCTAAATTTGCTGGTCACAAAAATCTTTTTTAATTACTTAGTCTAGTGGAGTTCTAGTTCTAAAATTTGTTATTGGCAAAAATACAAAAATCTTCCTATAATTTTAATTTAATGTGCATAATATTATTTTATAGCAATTTATAAATTAAAAGAATAACAAAGTAAATAATAATAAAGTTAAATCATTGCTTTAGGTCTCCAATTAAAAAAATATTAAATGTTTATAATATAAATTGTTAACATCCTATATTTTATTATAAACAATAAAACAACGAGGTCGACTCATTAATTTATAGATGTAAATAATTCGATAACCGCGAAATTTCGAACCAAATAGGTATTAAGAAGGAAAATTTATAGGAATAAAAATTTTTCACAAAATAATTTTTAATTTGTTTTGTAAATAATCTTCAAGCGACTTTGTGAAGTAACACAAAATTCTTTTTGACAATATCAAATTAATACCATTTTTTGAGCACTTTCTTTTTTTTTGTAATGAATTTTTTGTAGTTTTTGTATAATATGCGACTTTGGACGACTCCCATGCCTAATGATGATGGAAATTGAATTACATATCTACAATTGTTCTTATAAAAATTGTTGATATTTCTTACCGTTGTTACAGCATTTTGAAAACAAGGTTTCAAGTGCTAAGAGAGGCGTAATTTTTCTATTTTCACTTTTTTGTTTGAGTTTATTACGAAGCAGTGTCATTAGGTGAACCAAGAAACAATTGAAAAAATTGATTAAAAACAGGAATACAAAAGAAAATCAGCATCAAATTGTAGTTTTATTGCAATAGGTGTTGCATTGATCCGGAATTATAAGGTTCCGAAGTTTCGGAATAAAAACTATTAAGAAATATAATGTACCTTATATTTTCTATGTGACATAAAATTACAGCTTTGTTTATTTCAATGTGTAATAAAAAATAAATAATTATGCAATATTAACCTTGCAGTACAACGAATTACTACTAATTTATATTATTTTCTTTAAAATTTGCATACATTATTTATATCTTCATCGTCAGAGCATTTTGTAACAATAAATTGTTAGGCAAGTAGTAATATCATAGATTATTTTTTGATATCACAATAGAAACCGCTTTTTGAATTGTAGCACCCTTCAGCAAAGTTCAACGAGCATTTAGTCATATTTTTCACTTTTTATAAAGAAAAACAATCGTGACGAACGCCACTGCTTAGTTTATAGTGGGAACCTTATTACGACCCGGTAATCACCAATATCTTTCAGTCCGTCCTAGTGATTGAATGAGTAAATTTATTAAATTGTCGGCAAAGGTGTCACTTAATCGTTTAATCTAATAAAGCAAATTTAAAGTTGTTTGTTCTTCGAAAGTGTTTTAATTTTGCTCAAAAATGTTCAGGAACATATTTTTCTTTGGTTTGCTGATAGGTAAATAAATATTGCTTTATAATATTAAATTTTTTGAAATTTCTAACTTTTTTTTGTCAATTTTGACCTTTGAATATTATCTGATAGACTTTAACCAGCAAGTTAACTTAAGATTGCTATTATTAATATTATTCATACGTTTATTAATCATTAGTTTTGCACATTAGAAAAACGGAACCTCCATAAAGTTTTGTCCAAAATTATGATGACCCTGATGTTTCTTAAAATTTTGACTTAAAATTTCGGATTATTTCAAGAAATATTTTGATCCAACCAAGTTTTTCTTCTAAATTTCTAAAAAATGTATTAAACAACTAAAAAAGAATGTAAAACGTTCGTCAGTGGGGTTAAAGGTGCAGGTCAAAAATTTGAACCCATTCCTGCGCCACTGCTTTTAATTTATTATTTGTATAGGTAGAGCTAGTTTATCGAAAAAGATTAGATAAAATATTATCAATACTTACCTTTGTTAATTTTGCGTTTAAAAAGATAACAGAAACCTATCGACTAAAATAATAAATTAATGTTTAAAACTACTAATAAAAATTTACAGGCGCAGTGTTCTGCCAAAACGAGATTCCTGAAGACGTACAGAAAACCATTGAAAGTAAACTATCGGAAATACCCGAATTTGCCAATTTCAATCAAAGTGCCCTTCCTGATTTAGCCGAAATTGAAAATGCCCTCAAGCAAAAATGTAACAGTAACGGCGGAGCCGAAGCGTATGAAAAACTTGGAGTAAGTCAAAATTTTATCAGAAATGATTCACAAACTGTTATTTCAGTTTACTACAAACATTGTAAATGTTTATCGTAAACATACATATACACGGAATGCGTTCATGATTAGCAAATTCCTAGAAAACTTTGTTATATTGGCTTTTGTGCGTAATTAGTGCAATCGCATTTTTTGATTGATTGAGTATTCGAAAATATCTATCCCATCTTTGAGTTAATTTTAATGTAAATATAAACAATAATCTTGGTATGAAATGGGATGAAGTGTTATGAAATGATTTCCATCTTTGTGTATTTAAAATTTACTTGAAAAGTAAGGTTCAAAAATCACCTACGGCGTTAGGTATCAATTTTGATTCTAAAGACTGATGAAAATTTTATTTTACATCAGAGTAATCTTTATTTATGTAACATGAAAAGAAAATTAAACGTGTTCTATCGAATTTGTCTTGTTGTGGTCTATTAATTTAAATTACATGTTATGTTTATTATGATAGTGACTATCCTAATACTCGTATGTATGTAGAATGTGTACGATAACATGGGTATATTACCACTGCACTCAATACCAAGGTTCAACTCTGAATCACTGTTTTTTAACATAATGAATGTTGTTACTCACAAATTGTCATGATTATTATTATCGATATCTAATGACAACCGGAGGGTCCTGAAGTACAAAATATACCCTTGGTAAAACATTGTCAAAAAATTAATAATTGTAAATTACATGTACATATAATAAAAAATTTAAATATAAGGTGGTCCTTGAATTTGAAACAAATATACATGAATTATAAACTCTATAAATTTTTTTAAAATAGGGAACATTTAGTTCCCTAGTTAGGTCGAGTCGAATAAGAACAAAAGGTCAAAACTGGCCGCAGTTTTGGAAAGCTCTTGCAGCTAATCAACCCCTAAGTACAATAGGGGCAGTAAAACATGATAAATAGGGTAAATGTTGCAAAAATTTAGTTGTTTTATTGCCAAAAAAATTTTCTGTGTGAAACAAGAAGATGATTTTTTCCTTTGCAATCTGAGTCTCTTTTCAAGAATTTTGTCATCCAGTTGGTTAGCGTAATATTCTCCAGTTATGGTTTTACTTATTTTAAGCTAATCAATAAATTAAAATAATAAATTTCTTTTGCATTCTAAAAAATCACTACCCATGACTTTTCAGCAGATGAAATTAATTCTTTCTTCAGACTTTTTTCACCTATTGCTTGGCTGCTGTTTTATTTCAGGTATAGCTGAAATAAAATTTCGTAAAAATCAAGGGCGGATTCAATAACTTTTTGAAGGCAGACAATTTTATAATTTGCAAAATGAAATGCAAAAATTGATAATCCTCTCTGTACACTTTTTTCCAGTAATTTTAGTTTTTATGAGGCAAGAGGAATGTGGGCTAACCCAGAAAAAGATGGGACGACCAAGAGTGACGTAACGGACAATAAGTCCAAAACGTGCAGATGATGATGATGTTTTATATAATATGATGCTTAATTTTTCTAAGAAGGGGGCGATTGAACCTACCCAGGGATCCGCCTGTGGTAAAAATGAATTTAAGTTTGCAAAAACATTAAAGTGCATTACTAGGTTGAGTTTTCTGTCTCGTTTCTAGTGAAATTTCGAGAAAAATTTATTAACACCAATTTTGTAAAGAATAAAATTTTATAAGAGACATGTACGTTCTATGTTTCTTTATCTACATATTATAAGGTTTGTTCCAATTAGCCGACAAACTGTATAATGTATTTTTTTCGCTAATTGGACTGGTCCTTTGTTGCTACATTTCGTCTGTAGGTACAATAGCGTAGTGGGGAGCTTTTAGGGGCTGGAAAGTTCGACCTTTTCTTTCTGTATTTTTCATAAAATTTTTATAGTTTTTTCCATTTTCTCTAAGGTTTATACCATAGGTTCTGAAACTCTTTTGAACCACCCCCAAAAATCGGTTATTTGTTTATAAAATTGGTTCTATTTTTACAGTCCTCCGGCCACAGTTGAACGCTCACCAAATTTTTTCATGCCCGCTGTAATTTCCTAGAGCTAAACATTGCTCACAGGAAAGCAATATCGCCTCCTTTGAGAACTACTAATGAGAGCTGAGGCTAATGACCTCTTATTTTGGTCTTTTAACCCAAGGCTTACTTTATTACTTTATGGGAGAGCCTACCGAGAAACTCCCGATAGCCTGGTGGGCCAGCACACACATGCGTCTGTATTTCCTTTTTTTATTTTCTTGACACCCTATTGAATTTTTACAATTTTATGGTTTTATTATAAATTTTAAATCTATTTAAATTATGCAGTAGCGTAGAGTAAATCATACACCGACAGACTATGGAGCGTAGAGAGACGTGCCCAATACTGGGATAGTTTTTGAATATAGTTTTTGAGGTTTACAAGAAAGAATTTAAAATCAGTGACATTCATGATTAGATAAACAAGATTCTCTTGAACACTAGGTATTATCAAAGATGCTATGAGATTTAAAGATGGATAACGCTATACAAATTTATATGTATGCTTTTTCTATACCTATTTTCAGATGCCGCTACTGATGTGAGGTTACTATTTTTTTTAAATATTGTGAGTTTGTTTATAATATGTTAATTTTAAAAAATAGTAACTTAAATTAGTAGCGCCATTAGAAAATGGGTATAGAAAAAGCATACACATAAATTTGTATAGTGTTATACATCTTTAAAGCTCACCTACATACGCTTAATTTACGGTTTTTACATTAGTGCAACTCAAATAAATAAGAATGCATTTCAGTTTTTAATAATGTTTATTCAGGAGCTCCAGAGCCACTTTGAACCGCTGGTTGTTCAATTAAAAATGTACGTCACATACACTTCCATATGGTATTCTGAAATAAAATAAAACGAATTGACGTCAAATAATAATGAATCAAAAAATGTAATGTAGCCCCCAAAACAAAATAACAATGAAACAACAACAGATAAAAGCCAGTATGAGCTCATAAATATTATATTACTAAAATAAAGTAAATAGATAAAGAAGATAATGTAAGTATACATAATAATATGTATTTCATAAATTTATTTTAAATATTATGTACCCGAATGTAATGTATAATATGGAATATGGCAATAACAATAAAAAACGTGGCATTTGAGAATATTAAATTTTTTGAAAAACCAAAATGTGAGAAAAGGATACATGGGAACTTTTGCAAAATTAAATGTTTTTATTTATTTACAGATTATTTTGTATATTGAGAAGCGCAATATTAATAATAGCTTATTGCATTACTAATCATGACCTCATGATAACTAAAATTAAAAATATCTAAAATAACTAAAAATTATAATTTGTTGTACCATATCATGACTGACTGACGTAAATGGCATCTGCAGAGCAGATGCGAGCATAGCTCGCTTATCTCTTTTATCTGAATTCGGCACATGATTTTGGGAAATTTACATGGAAATTTCAGACTCGTTATGGAATCGAACCTGACTTTGAGAGACAAATAAAAAGTGGAGAAGGAAGGGTGAAAGGTATGGGTCGGAAGATGGAGGAGAGAGTTCATGATAAATGATAATAATTGATCAACTCCTAATAATCAGGCGACATCTACGAGGATGCTTACAGAACCAACAAAAAAGCTTCACTTCTTTCCGCATCAAGTAATATCGTGATAAAATAAATAAATTTTGTATTGCTTGTACCTACACAATTCTCTGTTTATCTAGTAACCTAATAATGGCGACTATTAGCAGACTTACAGCAGCGTCATCAACGTTAAACTTTATGTAAAAAAAGTTTTTTTAAAGAAACGAACGATTGATGTGGGGAAAGGCACGTGCCCCCTTTTTGGCTATGGATTTGGTACACGATTACTACGATTAGTCAACATTTCCTTGAAAATGACGATTGGGTGCAGTCTATGCAAAATTTATATCAGCTCAAAATTAAATATTATACCTACTTACTTTTTATTTTATTTCGATTTTGTGCCTTCTATCCGATAATAACCTATCAATATTATTCAACAACAGCGGAGTTAATATTTATACTATTCCGAGTTTAATGACAAGTTAAGACAATGATGAATTGTTAACTTTACCTACAAGAGAAACTTTATTTTTTTAAATTGTATTTCATTTTGTAATTCAAAAAAAGAATTATTTCTACATAATCATAAGCCAACAATTTATTATGAAACGAGCATAATAAGTAGAAATTAAAAAACCAATTCACTTGCTTATTTTGTTTTCACAAACTCTAATAACGATTTTTGACTTTTTTGAGGGGGACTTGATGAAAATAAATTCCATAACTTCTTAATTACGTTAAATAATTTTTAAACTATTTTCAGCCAGCCAAAGACGCAATGATGGAATGCATTCAAACTAATTTCAATTTTACCGAAATTGAAATAGAAATAGATGAGGCTAGAAAAGTTGGCGCAATGGAAGAGGTTTTTGCCAAATATTGTGGTAAAAAGCAAATCATCCTGGACTGTTTAAACAATTTAACTGGCAGCATAGAACCGTGCCTAGTAGAAAAAGAAAAAGCGTCTCTACAAGTTTTCAAAAACGTAACTAATAAAATGGCCGAATTTTTCTGTTATAAGGATGGTGATCGCGTTGCCAGTAAGTTTTTTAATCTTTAAAACTAATTTACATCAACAATTTAAATAAGGAATATTTATTTTAATTTATAGCAATGGTAATTTTGAATTTATTTACATTTGAATTAACATTTTGAATAATTTTTGAATAAATTTCCTCCAGACAGTCTTTCAAATGGAACGATTTTAAATGAACTTATAATTAAAAATTGTTTTAGTGTTTATTGCCGAAGGTGGATTTGAATGTATCGAAAGTGAAAAAGAAGGTTTGCAAAAATGTGCAAACGATACATTGGGACATCGCATTCCTTCGGAAATATCTGTAACAAATTTACCTCTATTTGTGATTGATGAAGGTGGCTGCCAGTAAGTATATTATGTAGTTTAGAGGTTCTAAAACTTTTTACGAGGTGACAAAATATTTATATTGGCTTCAAAACCTACCTATTTGCTTTGGAAAGTATCACTTCCCTGCAGCCATGTCAGGGCCGTAGCTAGACATGTTTTACCTAAGGGGAGGGTTTTACCTAAAAAATTTCTTTTTTCTATATTATGGGAGGGGTTTTACCGAAAAAAAAGTTTTTAGATCCTTTTTCTTACTCCTTTGCTATGCAATGGGGGGTCTGAACCCCCAAAACCACCCCCTTATTTACGGCCCTGAGCCATGTTATGTAAATAGAAAAGTGTATTTTTCAAATTATTACATTACGCAAGCACTGTACTCGATAAAATAATATAATAAACTTTAATTTTATGGTACAAGTGTACGAATTGATTAAAAAATAAAAATCAGATAATAAAATTATATGTTATTAAAAATAATAGTTAAGTAGTCAAATTAACCACTTGAAAATAAATCTAAAATTCTCTAACACTGATAAGTAATAATAACCATCGGATATGAATGAGATAAGCTAAATTTTATATTGATAGTGGGTGTCAAAAATATTTAAATTGAATAATAGCCTGATGTTCTCTATTACAATAGTTTTAAAACCAATTTATTCAAAATTTTTGCAAAATAAAAGGAAACCATGCTTACCCTTTCCCTTTTGAAAGGCACTGAAACTAATAGTAATTTATTACAGGGACTACTTAAATTTGCAAAAATGTGTCGTCCAGGTGTTAGAACGTTGCAAGGATAGCACACCAGCAAACATCATAGATGCACTCTTCAAATTTGTAAGACAAATTACTCCATGCAAAAATATAAAAAGTACCTCAAAATCATCAAGGACCCAAAGAAAACAGCAAACTACAGACAGTTCTAATACTAACGTAGTAAGCTTTTTGTTGTTATCTTTAATTAGTTTCACCCATTTTTTGTAAATTAATTAAAACGATATAAATTTGTTTACGTATGATCACATAAAGTATAGGTATGCCTTTATCAGTGAGCGATCTGTGTGTATTTTTGTAGAACAAGTACAATTTTTATTTAAGGATTTCTATGTCGATATAGTGTAATTATGTATCTGTAGTTTTTGTGATATTTGTTTATAATTTAAAAATAAAAAGTTGATTCGTAAACTATTCATTTTCTCGTTTGTTGGAAATTCTACATTAATGAATTCGAAACCAGATGTCACTTGATTATCTTTGTACTTTGATTTTTAGCTGTTAAAAATATTTTTATCCAATTTAATAAAATAATTAAAAAATAACAATAATCCCTATATAAATAATCAATTTTATCTCAATATAGATCATCAATTTTATATCAGTACTGAAGTTTTATTGTTACTGTACCTTGAGTTGATTAATAAATACAAAAATAAATAAATGCTAAGTACCAAGAAATAAAAAAGATTTTAATAATTTTTTGACTTTTATTTTATGTCAGTATTCATTCATTCATTAAGCTTTTTACGTCCTAAGTAGAACATTGCTTTTCCCTTTTTTGGGAATTACAAATCCGATTAGCGGGGTGGATTAGTCCCCATATTACCTATTGCCGATAAATCAATATCTATTTCACCACACCGTGTGGATGTCCACTGAAAGGTCGAGCAAAGAAATTCTGTATAGTCCGCGATTTGAACCAGGAATTTCCGCTCTGTAGTACTCAATCAGCGGCCACATCACTCCACGGCTGTGGCTTGTAATATTGAGATAGTAATTTTAAACAATTTTATAATATCGTTCCAATATAGACAAAATTCAAGAACCAGGAATACTGTCCCTTTGCTCCCCTTAATAAATGAAAATATTTAAAACTCTTATATTAAATTATTACAAAATATTGTTTAAAATAAAAAATAATAATAATATTAAAAATATTCATATATTGTTAACAATAAAAAGTTAAAAATTTAATGCATTGCTTCTTTGTCTTCTTGCAAATAGTCTTTTTAAGTAGATTCTGGAGTTTGTATCTTTCCAGAGATACTTCCCTTTCTAAGGGAAGTTACGATAGAATCTTTAAAATTAACGTCTTGTTTGAATTGCAATCTAAATAAAAATTATATAATTATCTAATTTAAACTTAGTAACTTTTGCTTACCGTGTGAAATATTATATTCTTTCAAAGATTAAATGGATTTATTATATTTTTAAATAAAAATATTCATGTCAATTGGTGTCATTAAGTTAGGTTATGTAAAAATGTAGAAAAAAGCTGTCAACTATTCTTTTAGGTAGGGAGTTAAGAATTTCGATACATTTGAACTACCAATCTTTTTGATTTTAATTAATTTTTAAAAATTGAATTTTTCAAATTGGCTCACTTTAGGGATGCCAAATTTTCACATAATGAAGTTGAAACTAGGATAGAAAGGTATAATGGTAGTGGTGCAGATCTGTGACGATCTTTTTGGCAGCAATTTTTGGCAGTTGGCGTTCCCCTTGTAAGTGGATATGTCGTTGATTAGGGACCTCTTAAATAGGCAGCCCAAAATGCGGGTGTGCTCGGCGTTGTACGTGCGAGTTCACCTGCAACAAAATGTAATTATTAAATTAAACAAATGTTTGTTCTATTCTATTCTATTCGGCCTTGTGTTTTGTAATCCCAAGTTCAAACCTTGGCAAAGTTGTTTTTTTTACTCATGTTAAGGGGTTGCGCTTGTTTAGAGGTAGAAAAAAGTACCTGATTTAAAAAAAAATTTTTTGTAAGGTTTACAAGACTTTTTTTTAAATATATTGGTATTATATAAAGATGTAAGCTTTTACTCACAAAATATAATTTTTTTAATAAAAAATATTCAGTAACAAAATAGATATGGCCATTCTCCCAAAAGTTGTTTTGAAAAAAAGAGTTGCGGTGACCACTCTTTCTCGAAGCTGAATAATCCAAAATTAAAAATTTAAAAAAATTTCTTTAGTATATTAAATTATTTAGTTCGTGAACGAACAGTTTTTCAAATAATCAATTTAGAACAAAATGGCAGCCGTTTAAAGTAGGGTAGAATGTTGCATTTTTGATGAATATTTTGTTCTATTTCGTCAATAAAACAAAAAGTATGCATGTGAATCAAAATTGCTTTGTTCACGAACTAGTTTTTTATATCTAAAATAAATCTTCAAAATTTGAAACAATTCGATTCAGTAGTTTTCGAAATATCGTGGTTACCGATTTGAAAGTGTCGATTCGAGATAAAAGCTCTCAAAGTTTCAAGACCACCTTATTAAAAGTAATTGTTCTAGCGCACATCGATATTATAAAAAAACAGAAGCCAAAAGTTAAAACGCACACAACATCATTACATCATTGTTGACCATATAAAATTATACTAAAACAAAGTTAGAACCATTTTAAGTAAACCAATAGGGTAATAAAATTTTGAATAACTACCCCATTGAAATTGTCATGCACGGTCGATAATTTATTGCCTATTCCCGGTTCGCACGGTGCATTAGAAATGTGATAGCTATGTGAATTTTATTTGTATCGTCTTGAAAATTTAGGAAATATTTTTCAAATGTTGTACTTTTAAAAAATGTAATAAAAAAAATCGATTTTTTAAAATTTCTAAACAAGCGTAACCCCTTATATATATAAAATAAGCAACGTTTTAGATCTTTATAATAATAATAATTATTATTGGAGGTGTAAATTTTAAGCACATAATTATTATATGATGTGTTTATCATTAAATTTATCATTAAATCATTAAATTTTTAATTTAATGTAGACATCCACATCAACATTGACATCGACATCCACATCGCGACATCCTTGATATGTGCACCCGTTATCGACATGGACATTCACATCTTTGTTACATTGTTTGTACCTTAAGAAACGTCTACTATCGGAATAATAAGTTCTGACCCCCCTAGTTTGAAGTCAAATAAAATCAAAAGTTATTATAAGAGTCAAAAAATTTGAAAAAATTATATGATTTAGTTGATTAGTACTAAATATCATATTCAAATTTTATACTTCTAACTGACGCCGTTTTAAAATTATTTTAAAAAAAGTTTCAAAAAGTGTAGTTTTTATTAGTGTCTAGGTTTCGTTGAAACAACTGTGACGTCACTAGCGACGCCATGACACTAACAAGCGTTTTGGTGCGAATTTTAAATTTAAAAACTAAAATGTCATTTTTTCTAACTAAATCTTTATTATCTACAAAAACATGTTATTTATTGTAAATAATATACGTTTCCGAATATTATAAAACAGTTTTTCAAAATCTGTCATCATGCCTATTAATTTGTTATTCTTATTAATTATACCTGAAAAGCTAGTGTTTGCATTGTGGCCAATAATAGCCTTAGTGGCCATTTAGCTTTGTACGAACGATGGGACTATAATCTGTGAGAACCAGCAGTAACTCCTGTTGTTCCAGCGTGAAATAGAATATATGCTAAAATTGAAAGCTAAAATTCGTCGTTACCCAAATAATTCTGTATTATTATTAATAAAATGAAATAAAATTAACCTAAAGTAGCTGTCCATATTCTAGCAGATGTAAAAATTAAATAAATTCCATACAAAGCTATCAAATGTAAATATGAAAATAGTATTATATTCCGAAAAACCAAAGTCAGCTAATATTTTTTTGTCTGCCGAAGAGAAGTTAGATTATCTTCACGTTGTATCATAATTGAGATTATGTTTAAAAAAATGTTATAAACCAGCTCACAATGGTTGCGTAGGCCAGGTCGTGAATCCTGAAAAATAAGAGTAGTTTGGGGTAAACTCCAATAAAACCCAGAAGGTAATAAAAGGATTTTAATAACAACATTGACAGCAACAAACGCAACTGACTATTCGCTTTGGAAGGCAACCAAAAGAATTGGGGGACCCCAGCAAACAATTCCACCTATCAAAACCCCCAACCACGAATGAGCAAGAAGCAATAAAGAAAAAGCAATCACTTTTGCTAACCATCTAGCCAATGTGTTTAAACCATTTCCAACTAAAGACCTTGATGAAGATTCTAAAATTGCTGAATTTCTCGAAGCCCCATTTCAAATGGATTTACCAATAAAAAAGATCAAGAAAAGTGAAGTTTCTACACTCATCAAGTACGAACTAAAAGCTAAAATCCCCAGGTTTTGATTTGATAACAGCAAAAATCTTTAAAGAATTACCAGAAAAAGCAATCAGAACTATTACTATGGTATACAACTCTATCATGAAATTGGGATATTTTCCTGCACAGTGGAAGTTTGCACAAGTAATTCTAATCCCTAAACCTGGAAAACCACCAACGGAAGTTACCTCATATAGGCCTATCAGTCTATTACCTATATATTGACGTGGATTGTAATGGGTTAAAAATTCTGAAATTATCCACAATTAAATTTTCATTTTTGTCAAAGTTTTGGTTTATAAAATTTTCTTTAATTTAATTAGATGAATAGTAGTAACCTGTTATTTTTCAATTACGTGCTTATGGGTACGTGCAGAGACGAGATTTTTAGGTTTGGAAATTTGTCCATATAGCATAAAAATTAAACATTTCAAAAATGGAAAAAACGTTGAAATTCTAATTAATTTATTTTTTATTTGTTTTTGAAATTGTAACTTACGTTTGAATGAGTTGGTACAAAGGTAGCTACGATCGTTGATGTGTTTAAACTAAAAGTGTAGTTCGCAATTAAAATTTAGTGACATCAAAATGTTAAATTTATCATCTGAAAATTCGAATTTCGCTGGAAAACCAACCAACCAGAGTGCGACACGATTTTCCGAAGGAAACTTTTACAGGAAACGAGATAAATGGTTAGTTGCTCTAGAGTAATGAAAGAGTGGAGTCTACAACTTAACGGCTTCAAAGTGTAATCTTCGAATGTGTGAAAATTACCCATTGGTAATTAATTTAACGATGATTATGGGCAACTGGAGATTTGTTTGATTGTGTGTGCTAGAAGAGTATTATGAAATTCATGGTGATTTTTGAAGATTTGAAAAGTTTACGTACCAGACTTGAAACGAGGTCGCCATTTTGTCAAATCGTGGATGCAAGGAAATTGAGAGTCAATCACCAATTATTCAAGCCATCATCTTGGTAAATACCATTTAAATTAATTATTCACACTTATTCAGCGATTATCTTCGATATTTGTTATGATGCTGCAGAATTTTTTGAGGTTAATCACATTTGACGTTGTTAAATTCGTACTTCAAGTCGCATTTATTATTGGATTTTCACATTTAATTAATTAAACACATCAGTGGAACAATTTTAATAATTAAGTCGTGTTATTTAACAGCAAAATTTAAATTTATGTGATAAACTTTTTTTTGTACGGTAACTATGCATTTGGTAGTGACTACCATACCAACTCGTCAAAGATTAAAAAGCGCCAATATTTGAAAATTAAACAATTTTTCTTATTTTTGTAAATTATTTTATTACAGATGTTTTGTTTGTATCACATAAATAACGTTAATTATTTTACAAATTGGAGATACGGTTTTTGAATTTTAAATGTGTAAATTTGTAAAATAATTTTCCAATAATTTTTGAAATTTTACGAAAATGTCAAGAAGTTTAATAACAAAAATTTCGTCTTGTTTGAGTTATAATTCTTATATTAAGTACTACTTTAGTCATATTAAATTATCAATCAACCCTGAGAATTTTGTTTCATTTATTGTGGATAGTTTGAGAATCAATATTTTGGAACCTACTCCTGAGATAGTCTCGAAAGTGTAAACTCCGACTAACGAGCTACGCACCTCTTTAGTGCTTGTTCATCAGAACACGACAATATATTATCAAAAATATTTGAAAAATTATTTCTAAGAAGACTACTGCCATTAATTGAAGAAAGAAATATAATTCCTAAATACCAGTTTGGATTTCGCCAACAGCACTCGACGATAGAGCAAGTTCACAGAATAGCTACTAAAATTAGGCATGATCTCGAGACCAAGAGATATTGCTCAGCAGCATTTCTCGACATAACCCAGGCCTTTGATAAGGTGTGGCATCCTGGTCTTCTGTACAAGATTAAAACATACCTGCCATACACCTTCTACCAGGTACTCAGGTCCTACCTTACCAATAGATACTTCTTAGTAAAATTCCAGGATAGAATTTCACCACTGTTACCCGTTGACTCTGGGGTCCCTCAAGGAAGTGTCCTTGGTCCAATACTGTACTTGATCTACACAACTGACCTACCAACCATTAGAAATACAGTCATTGCAACTTTTGCTGATGATACCGCAATCCTGGCTTCCCATCCAAATCCAATTGTCGCGACCGCATACTTACAAATCCACCTCAACAAACTAGAAAAATGGTTAAAAAAATGACGCATTAAAGCAAATGCCTAAAAGTCTATCCACGTAACATTTACAAACAGAAGAGATACCTGCCCTCCTGTTAATCTCAACGGAAACCCCCTACCACAAAAAGAGGAAGTTAGATACCTTGGTATGCACTTGGACCGAAGATTGACATGGAGTGAACACATCTGGAATAAGAGACTACAACTGGGCCATGCTTTTAGAAAACATTCCTGGATGCTACATCGTCATTCACAACTGTCACTTGAAAACAAGCTTCTAGTATATAAAACCATCATAAAGCCTATATGGACGTATGGCATACAGCTCTGAGGCGCTGCAAGCAACTTTAGCATCGCCAAAATTGAGCGTTTCCAGTCAAAAACCTTGAAAACCATCGCCGACGCTCCATGGTTTGTGCCTAACGACGTCATACGTCGTGACCTGCAGACTCCCACCGTGGAGGAGTGTATCAAATCATTCAGCTCTAGATATCAACACCGTATTGAAGATCATCCAAACCCATTTGCGGTGGACCTACTGACTGCCCATCGGACAAAAAGGTTAAAACGTCATGATCCATTAGATTTGCCCCGTCGTTATTAAAGGAAGAACTTGAAAGGTCAAGAAAACACTGAATGCTTTAAATAAAAGAGCGAGCATTTTTATGTTTTTTACTCTTTCTAAACTTTTATTCATTGTTATTTTGACAGATTGTAAAATACTAAGAAGTTAAATAAAAAAAAAAAAAATAATAATAACAACAAAGTTGAGGGTGTGTTCACAATTCCAATAATTGCAATGTATATTGCTGTGTAAAACAATACACACAATACACACTGTCACAAGGTGTTCCAAAAATTACCGTGAATAAGTCTCACACCTCAATGGTAACCGCTAATGGTTACACCACAATGAAAAATAAAGCTCACCATACACGTCAGTAAAGACGAATAAGAAAGATAAAATTTACTGACGTAAGCGCTTGGTAAGTTTACAAACTGCAAGGTGACATTAGCTTCTTTCAAATCGCTTCCTAACGCGTGGCTCTGAAGATGATAATTGGAGATCTTGCTTCCAATAAATAAGTTTCACCTGACGCTAATATAGTGAACACTAACAACACTGCTTGTAGGTATCAAACGCTGCTAGATCAGTGAGAGACGACGATCTTACAGGTTACAGATGATGAAAAGATTTCCAAAGTGATCTATCTTCCAACGAAGAACAAATTGATAAATGTTTTAATTGCCAAAACACAACAGCAAAATGTAGCTCTCCGTGAGAGATCAGAAAAGATCGCCAGTATGCGCTTCGAATACAGAACTGCGTAGTAATTTGCGCAACCAGAAAAAACAGTCCCCAGATGTTTTGAACATGTGTCGTTAAAACACACAGTAGCCGAGCGACAGATGGACAAGTAGTCACACACGAACTTGGCACGATAACTATGACTTCTGAATACTTTATTTTCGTCCAATGCAATAATATCGACACTCAAAATTGTTGACCACCATTTAACAAGCTGCTTGCTTCAGAGTCGCTCTCGGGCATGAACTTAGAAAGATAGGACTAGCAACTAAGATTAAAATGGCGAGCTCTTAACCGTATGGGTTCATCACTTCTACCGCTAGGATCGCTGAATTCCTGTTCCAAAATATTCATTTGAATATTTTATTTTCAAATTATTTTCATTACAAAACTTACTTTTTCATACATATAAAGTTTTTTTAAATAATAAAATATGTACTATTTAATAAGAAATTATATAATATCGATTATTTAAAAAAAATTTCTTTTAATTTTTATCACTATTCCAAACATGCGCGTTGTTGACAGCTGTCAAATTTTTTTACCGAACTTAATCCTTTGTAGTTTGAATAAAAGTGCACGTACATGTATGAAAAATGCATTACTGTTTTTAATATATAATATATTTTCAATATTTAATGTTTTATTTTCATATATTGGTTTAATTAATAATTTTCAATTTGAATTTAAATCGTATTTCTGGAACAGGAATTCAGCGATCCTAGCGGTAGAAGTGATGAACCCATACGGTTAAGGGCTCGCAAATTTTAAGCTTTCAGGTAGGGAGTTGCGGGTCCTATCTTTCTAAGTCCATGCTCTCGGGGAACTGAAAAGTTCAACTCACCAACCTTTACAATAAAAATCCCTGCATTCCATTTATAACGCAAGCATTATAAATAAAAATGCAGGATCGGATCGAGGAATATTGTGAAATGAAATAAAAAGTAGAACCACGTAACAAATGCAAAAATTTGTTACAAATTTTTGCCGCAAATAAATGAAATTCTTGATTTTGAATAGGTAAATATCGTCTGCTTAGAGGTAAAACTCACTAAGTACACTTTTGTTGAAAAATGAGATAAGTATACCTAAGCGAATATTTTTTGACGTTCTATCTTATGAAAAATTGAACAAGTGCATTTAATGCTTTTATAGCATTTTAGGCAGAGGTAAAATTCACTAAATGCAATTATAAACTTTCCTGTTAGAGGTAAAACTCACTAAGTACAAGTTTTTCACTTCTTGCACAGTTTATCAGTATCATTTACTAGATGAATATTTTACACAACAATGCATGTTATCAAGTGACTTGTGATAAGCAAATTCCTGGAGGCAACGACACAATTTATAAATAAAAAATTTTAAATAAAGTTCAGTTATTTAATTGATAAGTATGTGTTGAACCTCCTTAATAGCTGATGTAGAAGTAAAATTCATTAAGTACAAAGAAGCTTTTTTTAATGCCATATTAACATTTTTCTATTATTTTTGAGCAAAAATTTTTGATAAAGAGCATTACTTCTACTTACAGCAAAATTCAAACCAAATAAAAACATTTTCTTCTTTTCAGAGATACAGAAATATGTTACTTAGTGAGTTTTACCTCTAAACGAACGTGGAAAAGCTGTAGAAGTAAAATTCATTAAGTACAAAAAAGCTTTTTTTTAATGCTATATTGACATTTTTTTATTATTTTTGAGCAAAAATTATTGATAAAGAGCATTACTTCTACTTACAGCAAAATTCAAATCAATTACAACCATTTTCTATTTTTCAGAGATAATTTTAAGTAAATCGCTATTTTTTCTTAAACAGAAATATGTTACTTAGTGAATTTTACCTCTAAGCAGACGATATATTCTTGTACGTATACAAACAAGCGTTGCTTAAGTTAAACAAATACAAATATTCTTGATTTAAGAAAATATTTGTTTTTAGAACAAAAAAAGCGATTGCTTTAAGTTAAATAAGCGATTTGTTTAAGTTAAACAAACGATTTGTTTAAGTTAAAGAAAAATTTTTTTAAGTTAAAGAAATGATTTGTTTTAGTTAAAGAAATGATTTGTTTAAGTTAAATAAATACAAATATTCTTGATTGAAGAGAATATTTTCTTGCACGTACCTATATAAACAAGCGATTTGTTTGAATTAAACGTTATTTGTTTGTTTTGAGAAAATATTTTTATCAGTGTGAATCAAATACATCGAAGAGCAATTATTGTCAACTAAATAGTTAATTACTCTGAAAACTGAATTTATTTAGACTTTGTTATGATATTTTAAGAGATTAAATTAATCATAAAAATGTTTTATAAATTGTATATTCTTAAACAAACATAAATAACCTTCCGGCTGGCACGTGGGGTTTTTTGGGATCCCCGGCTTTTATTTTTGCTCATAACTTTTCACTTTAAAGATATTTCTCGGTGAAATTTTAGAACATCTCTTTTGAATGTTTATCTAATATAAACAATCTAATAACGTTGATCTAACATCATTATAGACGCAAAAAAAATTTCCAAAGTTAAAACACCTTCGGATTGGCACTTGGGGTCTTTTAAGATCCCAGGTATAATTTATTCTTAGCGGTCTGTAAAATGGCTTATTAGTGGCCTAATTAATTTATTTTGTTTTAAAAAGTATTTATTACATAATACGAACTAAAAAAAAACTTTAGTAGATTAGCAAATATATGTAACAACAAACCTAAATTATGAATAATTAGCATCGCATTATCGTATTTGGAAACTAACTGACAAATATTATGGAATATAACAATCAGAGTTGTGAAAGATTTGGTAAACAAATGGACCAAAAAAGGATGTAACGTGGCTGCAGTCATTTCTTTTCTAATATTCTGCTAGTTTAACATTTTTTTTTTTTTACATTTTAACGTGCATCAACTACTGGGTTATTAGCACTTCTAAATGTTAATTTTTAATTTGTTCGGTATTCTTGTTTATTTGTTTTTTTGGATTGGGTATTTTGGTTGGTTTTTTGGTTCACCACGACGTGAGAATGTCCACTGGAAGACCGAGCTAAGAAATTCTGAAGCGTCCGTAATTCGAACTCAGAATTCCCGCTCCGTAGTGCAGCCAGTGATCACATCACTTCACTGCCGTGGCTGTTCAAGATTTGTTAGCGGTCAAAACAACATTTTGTTTTGTACCAATGTAGGTACATTGAAAAAAACAAGATAAAAATTCCAAAAAAAATACCACATCTTGCTAGAGCAAAATTGTCATTTATCTTTGGTTTGGTTGGTACTCTAGGGTATAGCGTCTAATCTCAACTAAATCTTACCCAAAAATTAGGTAATAAATGAAAAAAATGTCAACTGTACCCAAGAACTTCTGATAGAAAAGTTAAAACGACATGTGATAATTGATCACAGCTCATTGCTACAACTTGCTTCACTTATGAAGAAAATTTTAAGTTTAAAAATTTGCAAAAATTTGATTTTCCTAAAAAAATGTTGTATATACATTGGTAGTTAACAAATTCTTTAATTAAATGCATGTTTAATATATTAAAATTCTATAATACAACATTTATGTAGTATTTGCATTATAATGTTATAATTGATGATAAATACGACTGCGTCACACACGCAAAGTGTGTTTTGCACACCAGCTCGACGCCGCTCCTCGGGTTTGAAATCCCTGTAAAAAATTCTCAACGTCAAGTTTCTAATCAGACGAAGGAGATAAGCGGGCTATCGCCCGCATCTGATCCGCAGATGCGAAGTGTCAGCTACAGCTACACGTAAAGTTTGCAAGATAGGTTAGGTAAGCAGGAAAAAGCCATGGGCTTTCTAGGCCTGTAGAGCTGTAATATATTATATTATTTAGGAAATTTTTTTATTGTTAATAGAGAACCTCAATTAATTATAAATAAATATACATGTTAAGCTATTAATATGACATTAAATTTTTATTTTAAAAGGGCTACAATATTTTTAATGTTATTAATTTATTTTAAGTACAAAGACTACAAATTTAAGACAAATTGCAGAATTATTGTTCTTCAAGAGCAAAAAATTCAAAATTTTTATTTTAGTCACTAAAAGCAACTATTTACGATGAACTATTTTTAATTATTACGTTTCTGATATCTTCACTACTTTGATCTTTATCACCCCATCCTCACATTAAGTGACTTCCGTCTCCAGTTCTTTCTACTCGTTGTTGTAAATATTCGGAAGGAACGCTCTTTAATTCGTAAGCCCAACCGATTTTAGCCATCAAATCTATAAACGCGGTGGTCATATTTGTGCTGTATTTTCCCAATTCTGAAGTTTTATAATCCCATGGAAATGTGTGATGATAATTATGCCAACCTTCACCATTAACAACAAGAGATACCATCAAGTTTTCTGATGGATTGATAAATCTAAATAACAAATACATTTGAAATAGGTACAATTTTATTTCGCGAGTTTGTAAAATTTAATTTACTTATCGTATGGTTTTTGTCCGTAAAGATGAGCAACTGAATTTACAAGCCAAGTTGCGTGTAAGCTAAAGACATACCGAAATATGTTAACGTTAAATGCATTTACGAAAGTTTCGTTCCAAGCGGACATAGGAATAACTGTAGGGACTACAAAACACATAATCGGCATAAATATCAAATAATATTTCTTTTGATATCGTAAAATTGGATCTTCATATAAATCGGATATATCAATATCTTTTCCCTTTTGTTTGAACGCCTCAGTCTTACGACACATTAACCAACCCATGTGAGAAAAAAAGAATCCACGTTTTGCATTGTGTGGGTCAGCTTCCGTTTCACTGTATTTATGATGAACACGATGGTCTTTTGCCCAGTCTACTACAGGATCCTGAAAGTGGCAAAAACTTACCAATTTATTGTTACAAAATTAGCTTAACTATATTTACTTGAAAAGCTAACGTTTGTAAAATCGTAAGAAGTAATCGTAATTGCCATTTTGCTTTATACGAACGATGAGACCATAATCTGTGTACTCCAGCAGTAATCGCAATTTCTCCCAGTTCGTACATCAAAATTGCTATAAAAATGACTTTTAATATTGAAAAAGATATTGGCTACTTGTTTAACTTACCCCACAATGCAGTCCATATCCTAGCTGATGTAAATATTAGATAAATCCCATAGAAAGCTCCAATATGAATGACAATAAAATAAAATACAATACGCCAAACAATTTGTAATTTTTCATTCGGTGAATATTTAACTTGAGAAAATGAAATATCATCAAAAGGTTTTTGTGGAATTTCCTTACGGTATAGCGCCATATAAAAAACGAGTATAATTTTTTTTTATAAATAATATTGTTACATTTAAAAAGATATCAACCGAATACTGTTAATTATGTGTTAATAAACCGAGATTTACCGCTTCAAAATTGTGTAGCACATTAGTTGATTATTTAAATACATAATATATTGATAAGAGAATTTAGGAAAAATTGTGTTAATTACTAATCACTTCAAGTTTAATAATAAAAAACAGGAACTATTGAATATTTTTAAATACTTGAATTTTATCTTTATTGTCAATTAAAATTTAAATTGATAAATTTATTGATAATAATATTATGCTGATTAATAATAATTTCTTTTCTTAAATTTCAATTTAATAATTTATCTTCTTTTTCGAAGACCCAAATATAATTTCAATTGATTTATTTGTTAAGTCGACAAAAATATTTATTGAATTTCACGAGTTAAAAACTTAATAATTAAATATTTTTATTTAAACTTTTCATAAAAAATATATAACAGATAATTGCATAAAAATATAAATAATTAATTTAATTTTTTATTACTTTGAGAATTTCGATTTTCTATTACTTCACTTGGAGATATTTCAACATGTCTCCATATTTTGTACGATCATCTCCATGCTTTTCTATTACTGATTTTATTAAATACGTTGAAGGTGTTTTTAAGTCATAAGCCCAGCCAATTTTAGAAAACAGATCTATGTAAAATGTTGTTAAATTAACGTTATATCTTCCAAGTTCAGCAGTTTTATAATCCCATGGGAAGGAGTGATGATAATTATGTCATCCTTCGCCCATTGCTAATAAAGAGACTCCCAAATTTTCCGACGGTCCGATACGCCTGAAAATATTATTTTTAATATAATTTTTAACAATTAAATTAATTTACATAATTGTCATTAACGTACTTATCATAGGAACGATTTCCCCAAATATGCGCTGCACTATTGACAGACCACGTAGCATTAAGTGATATTACTTTGCGACCAACACAAACCAATAAAATTGACCAATACCAATCTTCGTTCCATAGCAGCGGTAGAATAATTGTTGGTATTATAAAGCCAAACAACAGTTTAAACAGTCCAAAGTGTCTAAATAAATCTTGACTTTACAAATCAAATATATTTTTTCAAGATAATTGATTACTTACTTTTGATGAAATTGAACTACCGGATCTGCCAAAACATCACTCATATCAACTTCTGCTCCTCTTTTAATAACCTGTGGATGCTTTTTCATCATTAGCCATCCAACGTGAGCAAAAAAGAATTCTTTATTGGAATTATGAAGATCCGCATCCGTCTCTGTATATTTATGATGCACTCTGTGATCCCTGACCCAATCAAATAAGGTATTCTGTTGATTAAATCAAGATGTAATAATTGCATGAAAGTTAGGTATTTTAATTAATATTTACTTGAGCCGCCATGGAGTAACACAAGGCTGGCCAATCCCAAGCCCGCGGACCACAAAGTGGCCCTTCAGGACATTTAAATTTGCCCGCCCGAACTTCGGTTGACGAGCTAGCCGGCGCGCGATGGCACTGATTTGAGCTGGGAGTGTGTATTTGTATAGTAAACTTTATGTGTACCCAAGGTATGATCTATAATCTATATGTAAACAAAAATTCGTCTTGTACTGCGCATAGTCACGTAACGTCTTCCATATTGAATTATTAAGATTTCAGATTATTAGACTAGATGGCGCATAATCATATATTTTAATCTAAATATTTTGAATGGCCCAGATAACTATTAAATGTTAAAGTAGTTGTCTCTGCTGTCTATTTCAGTCACGAGCCATCCGCCATATTGAATATTTTGACGTTTAAATATGCACAGTATCATACTTTGTAAATCTATCTACCTTGATGTGAACCTATATATAACCTTCGTATGAATATGGTATTTGGCCCGACGCCTCCGTAGTCTATGAAATTTTGCCCACCCGGAAAATCTATTGGCCAGCCTTGGAGTAGCACAACATCAGAATTATTCTTAGAGGTAATTTGGCTTTATAAGAACGATGGCACCATAACCTGTGAGCACCACCCATGAACATAGAAGTACAGGGACTGGTAACTCCTTTGTTAAAATACCAAAAACCGCGTGCGCTCATCTGTATACCCCCCAAGCTGAACCACTAGGCGGCGCTGTGATACTACAGTGCTATTCTGTTTAAATTGGCTATGAGTATGTTATAATAAAATAATAAATAGACAAATTTAGAAAGAAATTAAATCGGTAATATAACTGTTTTATAAAAGAGAGAAGTTTAATTGACTTTGTATTCGAAAATTGACATAAAATAAGTAATTTAGAGGTGAGCTAAGTTAACGGGCTAAGGACCGGATTCTAGGCCAAAAGCCCTTGGTTCGATCCCTAACCCGGACAATGTTTATCAAACTTAATTATGACCCTCTCTTTTCGGAAGGCAATGGCAAACCACTGAGAGTAATCTGCCAAGAAAGCCATTTAATAACGTATTAAATTGGTCACGACGCTTCTGTCAAGAAGCATACGAAGAAGAAGAAGAAGTAATTTATAACATTTTAGGAGCTTAAATACGAGCTAAGTAATTTATATGTTGCAGCTTTAAAAAAGTGTTTTAATTAATTTTTCTTGCTATTAGATTAAAAATGAGTTACGTATGTATTGACATGAACCGTGGTAATTACCAATTTTTAAAGTTTCCACAATTTAAGATTGATTTGCTATTTATTTGAATTTTGAATGATTTTGAATTTTACTCGGACGAATAAAATGGTTTTGCCTTCATTCGTTATACTTTTTGTTTGGTATCATGAAAACAGGATTTTAAAGGTGGATATTTTTGTTCCAAAAACCTAAAATAAGTTAAATTAATCAAATATGACTGCGTTTTGGTGTAATTAATTTCTTTTGTATTGTTAATTTGTTTACTTTTTAATAAATAAGTGAATGCGTACGAAGAAACCTGTAACGTCGTGTTTAGTGAAAATAAAACTAGATGGTGTGGGAAGTGATCCAAATTTAATTTGAAATTGGTGATATTGTCTTTTTTTGGAAGATTTTCAAATTTGGCTGGAAAAGTTGACGAATCAGCGTGGGCCACGATTTTCCAAAAACCTAGAAAAGGAAGGAAGTGAAAATTTTGAAAATGATAAGGATTACTGACATAGAGGCGAACGAGTTAAGTTGTGTTTTTCGGGAGAATGAAAATTTCTCGATAAGTTGTGAAATGTAGAAATTTTAGAATAAGTTAAAAATTATAATTACAATTATAATTAGTAAAGCGTCAGTATGATGAGCATGGTAATTTCTGGAAGATTGAGTTCTTGAATATGAAATTATGGATATTTTTTACCTAAATAAACTGGAATGATGGCCGTACATTTTGTGGAATTTCATCACGTTTTATTTTCTCACAACAGCAATTTATGGAGTCATCGATTGGTAATTAGAATTTGAATTCTTTTATTTTACGCTATTTCGACATTATTTATCTGGAAAATGAAATTTGTAAATTTTAAAGTTCGAGGTTATACATTGCACGTTTTATTTTTCAAACCTGGAAACTTCGCTTATAACAAGTTGATTTCACTATTACACCAATTTTAAAACACCGATGCAACAATTTCAATTATTGGATTAATTAGTTTACCGTCGAAATTAATTTTTTTTATGATAATTTGGATCAGCATGTGTATTACGTGGTACGTCGAACTTTATTTGCGTCTAGCGGTAGAATTTAACAGTTTTTCATGCGTTTGGTTACAGGTCGGCGCGAAATTTTAAATAAGACAATTAATTTATGCGTATTATTATTTTTTTTATTTCAGCTTGTACAATATTCACAACGTTTGATTTGTTTACAAGTTAGAGTAATTATTTTTGATATAGTAAATGTGAGAACTTGTAGATAAGTCACGTCAATATCTGATTTATTCATTTGTTGAATTTGATTTAACAACAAAATTCTGTTTTCTGCTTTTGATCAAGATTTTGATAATTACCAATTTTTGTCTGAGTAAAATTCTATTGATACCCGGTATAACTTTGTTTAATTTTTTTATTGTGGTTAATTTTAAGAATACCCTAGAACTCACTACCTGGGAGAGTCGTTTATTGTAAACTCCGATCAAAACAGCAAGGGACTAAGGGTGCGTTCCACTTAAAGCCCACGACGACCACGGTCGTTCGTCAGTCCAATCAAATAGCCGCTTTCGATCTTTAGTCCAATCAAAGAACCATGGGACCACGCTGCGGTCGTCGTGGGCTTTAAGTGGAACGCACCCTTAAAGAGTTGTTCGTCAGAACACGATAGTATATTACCTAATTTTAAAACTTGTTTTACAAAAGAAAACCATAAGCAAAATAAGAGTGCAATTTGCCATTCTGGTATGATTTATTAATATTTTAATTTACTGATTACATTACAATTAATTTAGTTATGATTTTGGATTCAGCAAATCCGTAGCAGCAGGCTTACAATTTTATAAAAATCTCAAAGCAAATGGTTTTGAAGATTGTGTTAAATTTTATCTAAGAATCAATAATTCCTTTAATTATATTAATCGAAAATTTGATATGGAAGAAATTTGGAAAGATAGTGAAGATTGTTAGCTTTGCAATTAAAAAGCAGATATATTTAATATACTGTCGTGTTCTGAAGAACAAGTGCTAAAGAGGTCCGTAGCTCGATAGTCGGAGTTTACAATGAAAGACTCTCCCAGGAAGCGAGTTCAATTAAAACTTTGAAAATTTTCCCAACTAAAATAAATAAAACACAAATGCAGGGAATGAACAAATCTTTACTTAGACGAATGTTGTATTCAAATCTAAAGGAATAACACAAATGAAACGTAATCTTATTGTTAATATCATTTAACTCAGTTGGAATATCAAATATTTCACATAATTGTCCTACAAATTTACACATTTAAATACCAAACAATTTCTACAACTTGTAAGACAATTATAGCGTTTAATAAAATTTTATAAATCTGGAATAAATTTGTACAAAAAAAATTATAAATTGTTCTCATTTAAATTTAAGTCTGTCGCCGAATCAAATAGTTTAAATTTATAGTAGTTTTGGAACCACTGATACGAAATTGGTAGCAACTACTTAACGCGCATGTGACACATCGAAAAGTTAAACACATTAATTAATCTTCTTTATAACCGAACAAAATGGAGTAGTGATTATAAAAGTTTCAGTGAATTTAATTAGTAAAGTGAGATAAATTAATTATTAGCTGCACACGAATATTCAAATTTTCCACAGCGTGCATCTTGTTTAACCTCAAATTCTTAAATTGCATTGTAATGAAATTGTTGAAAACAATTGTTGAAAACGTTCATAATAAAGAATTGAAATATTATTTACCAACAAGATATTCCAAAGAAGCCAAAATTGAGCCATATAAAATTCACATCCATGACTTAACAAAATGGTCCAGCATATTCTACAGCATGACAGGTAAGTCGCCTTTTCAATGTTTCTTCAATCATCCTATCACATGAAATTATCCTTGCACTCACAATTCTCTTTTATAGTTGGTCAACATTATTATAAAACTATACTTGCAAATTATTTAATTTATCCAACATCAGAAAATCTACGACGATGTGGTTGAGCTTACGACTACATCATCGCTCATCGTCTTTCAACCTCCTATTCATCTTGCTAATTTTTCACTTTCTGTCCTCTTCAGATTTGGAAATTCGTGTCGAATGCCCATTGGTCAATCTCACACGCTAAATTTGAAGAATCCATTGCCAAGTTAAACATTTCAAAGTTACCTCACAATAAAATATTACACTATCTTCTAGTTCTCAGGCGTACCAACTATTGCAGTCTGCTACCACCGCACAATACTTTAATTTAAAATTAGATAAGACAACAAAACAAAAAAAAATTACATTTCCAAAATTAAACGCTTTTTCATCTTTGATTAATCCAACTCTTTCAGGTTCCGGAACAAAGAATCCACCTATAAAATTACGTTTCTGCGCACCATAACTATTAGTGCAACAAATGACTGCAAATAATTTCATTCGTCCGAGCAAAAGTTAACAACATTCAAATTTAAGAAATCATTAAATTAAATTTTCAATTGTGGAAATTTTCAAATTTTGTATCTATCACGGCTCATGTCAATACAATTAATAAATTTTATCTTTTGGTATCATCGGAATTCTTTAGAATAGTTGAACAATGTAACACCTTGAAAAATTAAATAACAATATTTAGTAATCATTAACCAATACAACGTCAGAGGGTTTAGTCTAAGATCCGAACTAGAAGCGACCTTCACCCATCTGTTTAATGGATGAAATAGTAGTTTTTATGCTTAAACTGCTTTTTGTTGTAACGGGACTACCTCATTTTTAAAAGCTTTTATTTAACTTGGGAAGACCGTCGTCCGTCGTCCGTCGTCCGTCGTCCGTCGTCCGTGTGGGTCGACCGTGTGGGTCGACCGCTTTGAGGCCATTTTTAAGCAACTTCCCGACGTCCTAGAGATCTGAAATTTGGTACACAGCTTTCACCTGCAGAGCATTTTCATATTTTAATTTTGTTTTTCTAAAATTCTAAAAAATAAGCGAAAAATCGGGAAAAAACTGAAAACCATTAAGCGCATGCGTCGATGCGCATTAGACAATTTTATCATACAGAGTGGAAAGTAACTTAGAATTCTAAATCTCATTTTTAAGGACCGCATTCAGGGTAAAGTTTTTCGTCGTAATGATTTATACAGGGTGAAGTATCAAACATCTAAAACACAGAAATAAAAAAATCTGATAGGATGAACCTATATTAGTTAAAATACATAAGCTGTATTTGAAAAGATATGACTAAAAAATTAGAAAATAAAAAATTAAATAAAAAATTAAAAATTTTTAAAAAAAACCTTTTATTTAAAATTACAAAAGTGCACTAAAAAGTAGAAAATAATTTTAATAAAAGCAAACAAAGCTTCGTGAAAACATCAATATAAAAGCGTGGGGTTATGAATTTTGTACACCAATAGTTAGCCTGCTTATCCACCTATAAACAGCCCCACGCTTTTATATTGATGTTTTCACGAAGCTTTGTTTGCTTTTATTAAAATTATTTTCTACTTTTTAGTGCACTTTTGTAATTTTAAATAAAAGGTTTTTTTTAAAAATTTTTAATTTTTTATTTAATTTTTTATTTTCTATTATTCGAGATTTTATATATAATAGCTCTGAGATAACTATCGATAGATGGCGCGAAGGTTGCAAGTCATTTGTCAAGTTTGTCTCTTTGGTGGAGAAATGAATGAAATTCTGAATTCTAAATTATATTTTTTTCGATAGATGGCGCGAAAGTTGCGAATCATTTGTCAAGTTTGTCTTTTTGGTATCGAAATGTCTGAAATAAAAAATTTTTAATTTTAAGAATTTCGGACGTGTGTTGCGAAGTGTTACAATGTCAAAATCAATCGAAGAAGAAAAGTAAGTAAAAAATTGTGTTTTTAATATTTGGAACTTTCATTCTAATGTTGTTTATTTCATGACCCCCCTCAACCCCCATTTCCACTCCCTAGAGAGTGAAAAGTACTTTTTTCAAGAAAAGTAGGGGGGGGGGTCATAAAATAGGACGTAAAATGGCACTTTACAATTCGCAAAACAGGCCGTAAGGTTTTAGTTTTAGTCGTTTTATTGAAAACTTTGTTTGTTTTGGGAGATAGTTATTAAATGATGAAATGTTATTTTGTTTATATAGTAAACAAACATTTCATCACGGTACCAACAGAAAGAATATACAGAGTTGTCAAAAAGTTGATCGTGGATATGTATCACTACAAGGTAGTCATTTTACGGCCGGAACAACGAAAAGTATTTTATATCAAATTTATTATATTAAAAAAAATATTTCGAGTGGGTTGTCTAAAAAATTCCTGGCCAGGGTATGATTAATTAAAAATTGAAAAATGACTTTTTATTAAATATTAGGTCTGTTTGGTACTACAGTCCTAGTGCTACACTAACTACACTACTACAAATTGATTGGTGTAAAAAGTGGGTTGGTAATTGTACCACCAATCAATTTATAGTAGTGTAGTTAGTGTAGCACTAAGACTGTGGTACCAAACAGACCTAATTTCACCTATGTGTTTAACACATGGGTGTTATTTATCAAATAAATTTAATACCAACCGAAAGTATGAAGCCTATAGAATATACAAATTCAATTGAATTTGGTTGGGTTGCCTATTTTTTTCTTGGCCTTACTACTGGGTTGCCAGGTATAAAGAGTTGGGTTGGTAGGTATATAGAGATATTTTCACTTATTTGTTTAATAAATGAATCTTATATGAAAATGAGCGTCATTTAATTGCGAATACGATGATATAAGGTTGTCTGTAAAAAATCTGGCCTGAATGACGGTTGTCGCATTTTGGAAGTTGAAAATTTTATGCGTGTGAAAACTTGCGACAAAGAGAGCGCACATGCTATTTATTCATGCGACAGAGAAGGATAGTGATATTCAGTCATTTTTCAATTTTTAATTAATCATACCCTGGCCAGGAATTTTTTAGGCAACCCACTCGAGACATATTTTCTAATATGTTAAATTTGATATAAAATACTTTTCATCTATGACTTCACCCATCTTTTCACAGATGGGTGAAGGTCGCTTCTAGTTAGGATTTCCTACTATTTAAGGGTGCCTTTAATATTCATTATTGAATTAAGCCAATATTCCTCAAATGATCGCAATCACAAATACACAATTGTATTAAGATTCTCATACAAACAAGGTCGTAAATTAAAGGGGGGTACAACATATTTTACAGGGTTTGGTACATAGAATAATAGATTTAAATAGTTTGCTACTAAATGGTAATTAGCCAATAGAAAACTGTTGGATACTAACATCCGTTTTCTATTAAACTGCTTAGCTACCATTTGGCACCAAACCCTGTACAAAATGATGTATTAACCTCCCCCTTATCTACTACGTGGATCAAAAATCAAAATATAGAAATATATTGACATGACCCGTGGTAATTGCTCATTTGAGAATTTCCACATTTAAAAGTTTAATTTGATATTTTCTTGAATTTGAGTGATTTTAATTTTTACTTGGACGAATTGCGGTTGTATTGTATTCAGTTGTTGTACCTCTTGTTTGGTATGATGAAAACGAGATTTTTACAGGTGGAGTATTGTTCCGAAACCTGAAAGAATTTAAATTAATCAGATATGACTGCGTTTTATTTAATTAATTTTTTGTATTGTTAATTTGTTTACCTTTTTAAAACAAAAGTGAGTGGGTACGAAAAGACCTGTAATTTCGTGTTTGGTGCTAATAGTACTAGATGGTGTTGGAAACGATTCAAATTTGAATTAAATTGGTAACATTTAATTTTTTTGGAAAATTTTTAAATTTGGCTGGCTGAAATGACCAATCGGCATGAGAGACGATTTCCAAAAACCTGGAAAGGACAGGAAGTGAAAAATTTGTGTGCGAGAAAGGATTGCTGACGGAGAAGCGGAAGAGAAAGTTTGTGAAATCGAGAAAAATAAGAAAATTTCTCGATAAGTTATGAAAATGTAACAATTTTTGAAAATAAATTGTGAATTACAATTACAAGTAAGATTAGTGAAGTGTCAGCGTAATGAGAATTACAATTTCTGGAAGATTGGGTTACGGAACATGAAATTTGGATAATTTACCTGATAAACTGGAATGAGAGCCGTTCATTGTATGAAATCTCATCATGAATTATTCGCTCATAATGGTATTTTCCAAAGTCATCATAGGGTAATTAGAATTTGAATTCTTTTATTTTGCTTTATTTCGACATTATTTTTATCTGGAATTTGAAAATTATGAGTTTGAAGAATTCGAGGTTATACACGAGACACACTTTTTCAAACCTGGAAACTTCGTTTATAACAAATTAATTTAATTTTTGCACCAATTTTAAAGCACTGTTACAACTACTTAATTATTGGATTAATTTGTTCGTGGTTGTTAATAACTTTATTTCGATGAATTTAATCAACTCGTGTAGTGTACGTCCATTACAAACCACTGTTGCTACCAATAGCTGCGTTCAACTGTGAATTACGCGTTCAATCACAGGTCGGCCCGAACATTTAAATCAAACAATTTTAATTTATTATGTGCACAATTATTTTATTTTCAGCTTGTACAATAATTACAACGTACGATTTATTTACAAGTTGTAGTAATAAATTTGACATAGTAAATGTGTGAACTTGTGAATAGATCACGTCAATATCTGGTTTATTCTATTGTTGAATTTGATTTCATGACAAAAATTTTGTTTTCGTTTGTAATCAAGACTTTAATTATTACCAACATTCGTCTAAGTAAATTTTTTGTTAATACCCTGCATAAATTAGTTTTATTTAATTGTGGAAATTTTAAAATCTATATTGAACGCGCTCCCTGGGAGAGCCTCCTATTGCAAACTCCGACAAATTGGGCACGGACTTTAAAGAGTTGTTCGTCAGAACACGACAATATAATTCGATAAATTGACGAAATTCTAATAAAACACATTATAATAAGCCAATGTATGTATATGATCATACTATAGTTATAGTAGAAGATTTAATAGAAAATATACAATTTTTTCCTTGTAAATACATACGAGGGTCAAGCTGAATTTATTGAGAATAAAAAACACCGCTTAATATTTTCTAGGATTTTATTTTAAATATGCTCAAAGTAATTCTCTACAACAATGATACACTTAACATTTCTTACTTTCCACTGCTTAAAAGCTCCCAACCAATCTTCTTTCGGAACACCTTCAAAATAAGTGTGAACTGCGGTATCAATCTCTTCTTCTTCTTCAAAAGCCGCACATTGCTAAATCGGGTGAGTACGGCGGATGTTCTATAATTTTTATATTTTTTTGAGCCAAAAACTGGCGAGTTAAAGCTGCCAAATGGGATAACGCATTATCATGATGGAGCATAATTCCCTTGGCTGGAACTCTACTGAACACATCAAGTAAATATTTTTCAGTGTATCATTTAGCTGTAACTGTCCTTTGTCCATCTAGCTTAATGGCATTTACTAGACCCGTACTTCTCAAGAATACCGCATACATAACTTTTCTCATAGCTCGCTGTTTTTCGATCATTGTTGGAGTTTCCTCATCTTTGTGAATCCATACGCGACTCTCTTAACGAGTAGGTACGTCGAAAACGGAAATATAAGTTTCGTCACCTGTCACGATTTAGGAATAAATTTGGTGTCCGCCATTATTTAACCAATTTTGAGTTTCATGGCAAATTCTTACACGCTCTGCTTTTTGGAAATCAGAAAGGTGATGCGGCACAAAACGACTGACCACTTTTTTTAAATGCAGGTGATCGTGTTTGATTGTTTTAACAGCTGAGGATCCAATCTTGAGTTGATGCTCTATTACCTCATAAGTGGATTTATTGTCCTCTTTAATTATTTTTTTAACAGCAGCAATGTTTTTGTTGGTAACAGCGGTAGAAGGACGTCCTGCTTCTTTTTGATGTTGAACGGAATTCCTTTCGCGTTCAAATTCTTTATACCATCGGTAAATTGTAGCCAAGGAAGGTGTTTGTTCACTAAAAGTTGAATCTAAACTCTCTTTGCACTCGTAAGGGCTTAAATCTTTTTTTAAATCATAATAAATTATGATTCAAAACAGCTCTCTTGTTAATTCAATTTTTTCACTTGGAATGTCACTTTAAAACATTAATAACTTGAGTTATAACAAACGTATTTTCAACTTCTAAACTTCAAATGACAGATAAAGAGTTTCCAAAGGGCACTTTTTTCAGGGCCCTTTTAATTTAATCAACAGATGGCGCCTACTTAAATATTTTTATAAAATAAAAGGAATTTGCTATATTTAAAATATAGCAAATTCGTTGAGATAATATTATTCTATAAACAATATTCTTGATCTTAAGCTATTTTGAGTTCGTATTGAGTATGTTAAAACACACTCACTTACAAAAAAAGATAATTAAACTTTAATTACGAATTGTGTTTTTATAAATAAATATTACAAACCCAAAATAGCTTAAGACCAAGAATATTGTTTATAGAATAGTATTATCTCAACGAATTTGCTATATTTTAAATACAAAAGCCGCCTAGTATTGTACCACAAATTGCTCCTATTTGTGTCGCTTGCCCCGCTGATCTGCGATGGAATGGCAGACAGGCCAGCTAAGGGATTACACCCCGTCCAGTACCAGAGTTGTGACTCAGACGATCTTTGGCAACTAACTGAGGAAAAAAAATATAATCGGGAGCCAGTCTTCTAAATAAAACATGAAAGTAGAAGGGTTGGTTTTATTTATAAAACAAAAGTCGAGATAAAAGATGGGGTTGACAATGCTTGATTCCAAAACTCTATCTAGGAGACACAAACACATAACAATTCAAGTTAAATCCAGGATACCCTGAAGGGATACCCTGGGACAATAAACGCAAAATAAAAGAACTAAAAAATACAAATGAGTTGCCATCTGAAGACAACCCATCAAGAATAATATCGCGCATCTAGGAAACTGCCCAACGCAGACATAACACGTCGGTAACATTGACTACAAATACTCATTCGCAAGAGATATCATCAAGTAGAATTAAATACAGTAATTGCCTTTTCTACTTACCCTTCCACTACAATCATTCCGATTCAACATCGCTAAGTATCAAACTAACAAAAAAATTGTTCTCAAAATAAAACGGGAGAACGTTAGCTCGAACCTAATTAAAACAAACTCTAAGATTAGTCAATAAAACTGTTGACCAACCAGTCTACTACAAAAAATAGGATGCCAGCAAAGTAGCAACCTGTGGACTACAAAAAAATTGAGATCCACCGCAAAAATCAGCTTAACTGAACGCCAAAACAGTGACGACCAGTAGCCTCGCAACAAAAAAATTAATCATGTCCCATACATGGACATCAACAAAGTGGTAACCAATTGGCCCACAATAATCAAGCCCCACACCTTGGTCGTCAAGAAAGTGCACTAACTAACTGAGGTAAATAAATATATTCGGGCGCCAGTTTTCTAAATAAAACACGAAAGTAGAAGAAAGGGTGGTTTTATTTATAAAACAAAAGTCAAGATAAAAGGTGGGGTTGACAATGCTTGATTCCAAAACTCCATATAGGAGAAACACAAACACACAACAATTCAAGTTAAATCCAGGATACCCTGAAGGGATATCCTGGGACAATAAATCAATATAAAAGAAATAAAAAATACAAATGAGTTGCCATATGAAGACAACCCACCAAAAATAATATCGCGCATCTAGGAAACTCCCCAACGCAGACATAACACGTCGGTAACATTGACTACAAATACTCATTCGCAAGAGATATCATCAAGTAGAATTAAATACAGTAATTGCCTTTTCAACTTACCCTTCCACTACAATCATTCCGATTCAACATCGCTATTCTTTTGGAACCTCTGGAATATTAATGGTTCATCGTGCAAACTGAGTTTCAGATGTAAAGCTAAAAATAACAAAACTGCAATAATTAAACAAGAATCAATTCACCTGCGAACGGTAACATCTCAATGTCGATGTAAAGTATTAAAGAAAGCTAATTTCCTAAATGCGCTTTCAACAAAATAAAAATCCATGGAAATAAAAAGTAAAACGCCCTCATGGAAATGGTTCCATCACGCTGATTGAACAACAGAAATATATCAGCTCCACACAGCTCAGTTTGTTTCCAGAAAACCATAAACAAAAGTTGAAAACCAAAATGGACGAACACAGAAATGGACAGGTGGTAATAAAAAGCTAAAATTTATCAAAGTCAACCTCCGCTCAAAATGGAAAATATCAATGTAATGCTTACCCACAAACATAAAACTGAAGGTTATTAAAAAGATCACTTCATTAAAATAAAGTTTGTGGCTTTTAAAACTCAAACATTACACAGAACGAAAATGAAACTTCCATTTTAGATGGTGACAAACGGAAGAATGCCAATTTGACAAATTTTCGAAATGTTAACGCTTGCGCGTGATGGACATTCACAGGATGATGCGTAGATTTCAAACCAATTTAAATAATAGCATTTGGAATGCTACAGTATTTTATAAAAATATTTAAGTAGGTGCCATCTGTTGATTAAATTAAAAGGGCCCTGAAAAAAGTGCCCCTCTTATAATACCGTATGTTTTACGGTTAAGCGCACGCAAATTCAAGGACAGTTACCAGTCCTGTACTTCTATGTTCATGGCACCACCGGTTACTCCAAATTCGTTACAACCACCAATGAAAAATCCTAAAAGTATTTTAAAAATTTTTTTTTGATTATTACGAACAATAGGTCTGTTTGGTACCACAGTCCTAGTGCTACACTAACTACACTACTACAAATTGATTGGTGGTACAATTACCAACCCACTTTTTACACCAATCAATTTGTAGTAGTGTAGTTAGTGTAGCACTAGGACTGTGGTACCAAACAGACCTAATGTATTAATAGAGCGTTTTGAATAAAATTAATGACCATTTATTGTTGTATTATTCCTCCGGGTATAAAGAGTTCCGAAATAATATGCAAAATTGAAAGTGACTAAATGAGAGATAATAAAGTAAGTAAAACAATAAAAATTTAACTGATAATAAATTCATATATTCTAACGTATACAAAAAAATGCAATCGTTAATTTGCATATTATTGTGGCGTACATCTCACACCCCTTACAAGCAGCCCTGTGTAAATTTTAAAAATATTTTATTTTAATTTTTGTAAGCTGGACAGTTGGCTGTCCTGAATAGACCCCTCTAACCGCCACGTTATTTTTGTAAGAATAATTAATTAAGAAATTGGTGTATATTCTCATAAATAACGCTATTATTATTTAAGAAGGGCTTTTTTTTCAGGGCTCTTTTAATTTAATCAACAGATGGCGCCTACTTAAATATTTTTATAAAATAAGAGGAATTTGCTATATTTAAAATATAGCAAATTCGTTGAGATAATACTATTCTATAAACAATATTCTTGATCTTAAGCTATTTTGAGTTCGTATTGAGTATGTTAAAATACACTCACTTACAAAAAAGATAATTAGACTTTAATTATGAATTGTGTTTTTATAAATAAATATTACGAACTCAAAATAGCTTAAGATCAAGAATATTGTTTATAGAATAGTATTATCTCAACGAATTTGCTATATTTTAAATATAGCAAATTCCTCTTATTTTATAAAAATATTTAAGTAGGCGCCATCTGTTGATTTAATTAAAAGGGCTCTGAAAAAAATGCCCCTCTTAAGTGCTTTGTTTATTACTAGCAACAAAACTAACTTGTCTTTTTACATAAAGCTAAGTTATAATACATATGTACATATTTACAGTTACGCCCTCTAGCCGCGCGCTTATATAGTTACATTTAAATTCGAATATATTACAATATCTCCCCTCATAAATTCAAACGATCCGGGGCCCTAATGTGTCTTCTTGGTCTCCCCACAATAGGAACTGCATTCTCTGATTGCAAATGACTGCTTGTTGGTCCTTCTTCGCTGTCTCTGTGCGTTGTTGTCCCCACCGGTAGATCTTCTGTATTTGTCTCCTTCGTCGTGACTTCTAAATCTGGTAAGATTTGCGCCGTCTCCCTTTCCGGTCTCGGCGAACTCGCCACTTCCCCCACTGGAACTCTTTTCTCTTCCATTCTTGGTTCCGGCACCACTACACTTAGATTCCTATCTTGCACACTCTGTGGATCCATCTCTTCTCTAGGCTGTGCTAGAATAATTTGGTTTAGATGCCTTTTCCAAATCAAATTCTCACGAACCAGTCTACAAAAATAAATTCTGTCTCCCAAAATTTCGTCTATGACACTTTCTGCCCATCCCTTTTTATTTGGGTTTCTGTAATCTCTGCAATATACACGTTTCCCTACCTCAAATTTTATTTCTCGACTACCTCTCATATAGGCCTCTCGATTCCTGTCGCCTTCTAGCAATAAATCAAAGCGATTTCTAATTTTTTCCTTAAAAACCAAACTTGCGGGTGTAACTCCTGTACTCATGTGAATGGAATTTCTGTAATGAAAAAGGTACCTATTCATTAATGTTATAAAACTATTATCTTTGTTTTTGTCATCTTTCAACGCTTTCTTCAAACCCTGTTTAAAACTTTTGACACTATTTTCGGCAAAACCATTTGTAGCTGGATGCCCCGGAGGAGACGTCAGGTGTTTTATGCCATTATCGTTTATAAATCTTGCAAATTCTTCGGAACTAAATTGCGGACCGTTATCCGTAACCAACGTTTTTGGTAGACCAAACCTTGCAAAACATTCTCTAAATTTCTCCACAGTGTTTTTCGTGTCCGCGGTACTCACAATAAAGGCTTCTACCCACTTAGAGAAACTATCCGAAATTATTAGGATCATTTTATTTTCAAAAGAGCCCAAATAATCCGCATGAACCCGTTCATAAAAATATGTTGCCTTCACTGTGGGCATTAATTTGGCCTTAACTGGTTCTGGTCTTAACGATAAGCATACTTTACACGAATTAACCCACTTTTCGATATCCGTATCTAACGATGGCCACCAGAAATACGATCTTGCATTGGCCTTCATCTTGGAGACTCCTTCATGCGTGTTGTGGAGCTCGTTCAATAGCTGCACCCTCAAGCATTTTGGAACCAACACTCTATATCCCCACATAATCACGTTCTTTTCAATGGACAATTCCGCTTTTCTCAAAAAATAGCCCTTCAATAGCTCGTTATCACTTTTGTTTGGAAATCCAGTTCTGATGTAGTTGAAGATTGCTCCCAATTCCGCATCTTTCCTTGTCGCTGACCTTATTCGGTTCAAATCGATCGGCACAATGTTTTCCATGAAATCTAAATAGTCGTACTCATTTTCCACTTCTTTCTTTCGCAAGTTCGGCAATGGCAGTCTCGACAAACAATCCGCCTGCACGTTTTCCTTTCCTTTAATAAACTTAAACGAATAATCAAAGTTGGCCAAGAACAGGGACCACCTCTGCAGCCGTCCCGCTGCCATCTGCGGTAAACTTCTATTCTCCCCAAATAGCGCTTCTAACGGTTTATGGTCGTTCATTATTTCAAATTTCCTACCCGCCAGGTACTGGAAGAATTTCTTCACCGCCCAGACTATGCTTAATGCTTCCTTTTGAATCATCGCATAATTTTGCTCTGCTCTTGATAACACCCGTGACACAAAGCATATCGGTCTCTCTGTCCTATCAAGCATTATGTGCGACAACACCGCCCTAATCCCTTTTGCACTGCTATCACACGTTAACCGTAGTGGTAATGTCGGATCATAATGCACCAGCACCCGATCTGATGCAATTTCCTCCTTGGCCCACTTGAACGCTTCGTCGCAATCTGTTGTCCATTTAAACTGAGCATTCTTCTCACACAGGCTGTATAATGGTTTTAATTTTATCGATAGATTTGCTATAAATCGTGAATAATAATTGACCATTCCAATAAACGCCCGAACTTCTTTTATATTTCCTGGTGTCGGCTTGTCCACAATTGCTTTGATCATCCCGCTATCCTTTTCTAATCCTACTGCGGATATTTTGTGCCCTAAATACTTGATCGTGTCGCAGAAAAAATTGCACTTACTCTTATTCAGTCTAAAACCTGCACTCTCTAACTTGTTCAGTACCTCCGCTAGATTCTTTAGATGTTCTTCCCTGGTCTCTCCTGTTACTACTATATCATCCAAAAAAGCTACGGTTCGTTTTGATCCCTGCAACACTTTTTCGATAATATTTTGAAAAATTGCACAAGCCGGTTTTGTGCCATACGGTAGTCTCTTCACCTTATATATCCCATATGGTGTGCTCCAGGCTAACAACTCGCTAGTTTCTTTGTCTACCACCAACTGATTGTACGCACTTAATAAGTCTAGTTTCGTAAATTGTTGCCCCCCATGTAGTGCTGCAAATATTTCTTCAATCCGAGGCAACGGGTGATTACCATCTTGTACTGTAGAAATCGGTTTTAAACGTCTTGCGACGTTGTCCGAAACCAAACTACCAACCTTGCGAATTGGCGTTTGATTTGTTAGCATTTTACATTTTTTACCTACGATTACCATCTTTCAAATACTTATTAATAGTAATCTTGTAATTCGCACAAAGTCGAATGTCCTTGCCATTTGCCTTCATTACTGGGACCAATGGGGTGCCAAACTTCGAATTTGCCACTTTCTCTATTACTCCTATTTTCTCCAAACGGTTCAACTCTTTAAACACTTTCTCTCGAAATGCAAATGGTATTTGTCGTGGTTTGTGGAAAATCGGTGTCACTTGTTCATGTGTTTCCAACTTGACCTTATGTCCATTGAACTCCCCCAGCTCTTCTTTAAATAAGTTGCTGTGTTTTTCCAACAATTTCTCTATCGTACTTTGACCCAAGTTATTAACTTCCACTACTCCCGCACCATTAACTGTGACGTTAAAGTCCTTCAATAAGTCTCTTCCGACTAACATTCTCGTAGCTTCTTTCACTACCAATAGTTTTCCCTGCTTATTTTTTCCATTAATCTCAATCATTGGTCTAATCTCACCTACTGGAATTATCAACTGCCCTGAGTATGTTCTTAGCTTGACTATACTAGTTTCTAACTTCACGCTTGCCAGATGTCTCTTGTAAATACTGAAAGGGATACAGCTTACCCCTGAACCTGTGTCTACTTGCATTGATAGCCTTATCTTATTTACTTTCACGTTTACCATAATCGGTTCCACCAGATTGCAGTCGGATGTGATCCATAAGATTTCGTTCTTTGCAGATTCTTCTCCGCTTTCCGGGTCCTGTTCTAGGTAATGACTTTTGCTGGTTTTTCCGGGACATGCCGCCGCTATGTGTCCTTTTCGTTTACAAATTGTACATATATAATTTCTAAACTTGCAATGTCGGAAAGTGTGGTTTCCTTTTGCACAAGCGAAGCATAATCGATTTGTAGGTCTTGTAAGATTATGTGGCTCTTCTGTTCTCCCTCTCTGTACTTGATCAATTTTGTCCACACATTCTTCTTTCCTTTCCCTCAAAACCGCCTCTTTTCTCAATGCAATTTCCAATAGCTCATTCAATGGTTTGTTTAGGCTTTCTTCTGCTACTCTGTCATAAATCGGACCCAATTTCATGGCAAAAATGAATTTGTCTTTTACCCGCTCATTTAAGATGTTCCCAAATTCGCACTCCGATGCTACCATTTTGACCTTAACATGCCAATCACTAATATTCTCGTCTGTTTGTCTTAAACTATCGAATTCCCTTCTTCTTCTGTGAACTGGAACTCTCGGTTGGAATTGTGCATTCAGCAGTTCTACTAATTCTTCAAATTTCTTATCCTTCTGTTTAATCGGGTTACAGAGATTTCTAATTATTTTATAAACCTCCCTATCAACACACGTTAACAAAATTGGTACTTTTTTCCCGTCTGCCACTTCTTGTACCTCGAACTGTTGTTCTAATCTTTCGTAAAATATTTCCCAATCATCTCCTATCCTAAACTCTTCTACCGGATTAAACCTTTTGTTCCTTATTGTTACCACTGTCTGCTCCTTCATTTCCAAAACTTTCCAACAACCAGTAGATACTACCACCAAAATAACCTAATCTTCCACGTGTTTTCAATCACACCAGAACGTCTTCCGAAAAAAAAAAATAAATACCGGTGATTGAATCTTGAACCAACAAAGCTAAATTCTTGCACGTGTTTCCACAACCCAAATATCAGAACTTTTTCCGAAAAACAACAAAGCGTATCCTCAATAATAATCGTCCTGGTCGAGAGTATATAAACCCAACTCTACCAAAAAAAAACAAATCAATCTACGAAACGATTATTTAATACTTGCTTGGTTCCTTCCCACTAGACATGTAACATTAAATTAACATCGGCGATGTTAATTTTTCAATGTTAATACAACGTTACAATAAAACGTTGCGTCAATGTTGCATTAACATCTGTAACATTGTACCAACATTGCTTCGATGTTGCATTTTCACATCGCTTTAATATTAATGCGATGTGATAGTAACATTGTACCAACATTGCTTCGATGTTGCATTTTCACATCGCTTTAATATTAATGCGATGTGATAGTAACATTGTACCAACATTGCTTCGATATTGCATTTTTACATTGCTTCAATATTAATTATTATAACGTAAATTAAATTTTGAATTTAATCTAATTATTAAAATTTAATTTATATACACAAAACGATAAAATGATACATTTTTTGCATTTTAAAAAATTGACGCTCAGGTTATCTTTGGGGACATAAAAAATTAATTCATTTATTAATTGTAACTTTTGAAGTGAATTAATTTATATTAATTTAAGGGTCGATCGTTACTTGACGTTTATTAATTATAAAAAGATCGGTCCTTAATTATTTAATGTACTCTCGCTTATAATATGGTGATAATAATCACATAAAAATATTAACAATTTTAATTTGTTTAATTTCACGTACCTATAAGCTTTTCAATGCAGAGTAATAATTTAATGTTTGCGATAATTCATCTTTTTTTGTTTTATAATATTATACCTCAAGGTAGATAGATTTAACAGTTCACACTACATGATTTCTCATATGCCTTAGTCATAAGAAAAGTCATGGGTAAAATCATACCATCACAACAGCCAATCATAAAAGCAATAACTTCTATAATATCAAAAATCATATAGTGTAAACGTAAAACAAGTTCTCATATGAGAAGTCATGTGACGAGTCACATGATAAATCATGTAGTGTGAACGGGATTTTACAATCCATATACCTTGATTATATTCACAATTATTTAATTACTACCCTAAAAACCATAAGTTATTAATATTTTCAACGCCAAAAAGAAACATGTGAATATTGAATCAATGCGATAAAGGGTTACATTTTCAATATTAATTTAAATTATTTAATGCTTCCTCAAAGAAATAAAAATAGCACGTCGTGTTTAGCATAAAAGCTTTGGAATGCAGAATAAAATTTTAATCCGGATTTTTGCTTTCTATAATTTTGTCACGTCATAAAAATTCCGACCCTTCGTTTTGTTAGGTACAATTTTCCCAAAAAAATACCGTAACTATAAAATTTGGTAGTAGATAAATACTATTTATTCTTAGCATAAATCTCAAATAAATATGTATTTTTTTTATATCAATACAATAAATATATGTTTTTTAAATTTATATAATTATTATTAGTGATTTTAGTGACATAAAATGGTAATTTTAACCGCCTTTTTAAAAAATTATAGCCGCAAATAAAACTTATTTAGACTCATTTTAACCAAAAATACTTTAAATAATTTTAATACAAAAAAATTTATATTAATGTTTTTTTATCATCTATAAATCAGCTCTCTGCACAAAATTATTAACTTTACAACCAAATTATATAAATATTGAAGTGAAATAATCATAATTTTTACAACCAAACTCGATAGCTGAGTGGTCATGGTACCGGCATAACGAAAGATAGGTCGCAAGTTCGAATCCCATAAGGTATGACATTTTTAAAATTTATATTTTCAGGCTCAATGATATAAGGCACTCCAAGGGAATAATATTAGAATATTACGATTACAAAAAATATTATGTAATATTACTAAATTACAATAATAATTACTGTAATTAAACAATAATCATAGATCGAAAAGTTGCTTACTTTATCATAAAAATTTTTAATTTTTTTTAGTTAATGTTAAACAAACGTTACTTTTTCACGTTGAGACAACATTAATTTTTCACGTTGAGACAAACAATACTTTTTCACGTTGAGACAACATTACTTTTTCACGTTGAGACAACATTATTTAGAAACGTTAACAATTAACGTTGTATGGGCGGACATTCAGCGGTTGTAGCAACGTTGCTACAACATCGCCTCAACAAATTAAGTAACATCGCAAGTGAATTTTTGATATCGTGTCAACGTTGTGATAATGTTATTTTGCCTAGTGGGTTGGTTGTAAACACGTGCGGCCACCACTTCTTTTTCTTTAATTCATCCTCGTCGCCATTTATTTGGTGTATATTCTCATAAATAACGCTATTATTATTTAAGTGTTTTGTTTATTACTAGCAACAAAACTAACTTGTCTTTTTACATAAAGCTAAGTTATAATACATATGTACATATTTACAGTTACGCCCTCTAGCCGCGCGCTTATATAGTTACATTTAAATTCGAATATATTACAGAAATAAATAGAAAATAATCGACGAATTTGTAGTTTCTTAAATTTTTTTTTTCATTCTAGCATTTTCTATCATTCAAAATTATTTTTACATCATTATCTACTTTATTAATGTGTTTGTATTTTACAATACATGAAAAGCAAATATTATTTTGCATATTTTATTATATAAAATAGTTATTGGTTATTCTGGCAAGGATGTACAAATTTATTATTAGTTAGTTAGATTTGCAGGGTGAGAGGATTCACGCATCATATAGAATTTAATAGAAAATTCTTAACAGTTAATATTTCCTTCTAGATAAATATCTACTCTATACTATAAAAAGATAAGCCCAATATGTAACGTTTTTATGTAACGTTTTTTTGTAACATTTTTATGAAACCGAAATGCTTATACTATAGGTCTGTTTGGTACCACAGTTCTAGTGCTACACTAACTACACTACTACAAATTGATTGGTGTAAAAAGTGGGTTGGTAATTGTACCACCAATCAATTTGTAGTAGTGTAGTTAGTGTAGCACTAGGACTGTGGTACCAAACAGACCTTTTATAAGATATAAAATTATTTTTACTGTCTCAACCTTTATACCATGGTATAAACTGATCAACTGATCAACATCTCAGGCAATTTGATCTGTTTAGTACTTGAGACGTTGATCGGCCGCAGCCGTCGTTCGCATCAACAAATTACGAGTTTTTATCTTCTAAAACATCAGCAGAACGTGTCAAGGAACTCAGGGAAAGACAACAGCAGCAACAAGAACTATCAAAATCAAATCCGCCAGCAAAAAAATCAAAGGAACCTTTGAATGACTGCTTAAAAAGCGAAAATCAGACAGTAGCTCAAATTGCCAATAATTCCCAAATAATAATAATACCTCATGATGCCGGAGATATGACGGAAAAACGCCGATATTGCAGTGCAATATTTTGGAAAAATTAATTTTGTAAAAAGATAAGACAAAATATGCAACGTTTTGGAAGTTTGTGATTGGTTCTTTCCCTTTAACCAATAGTAAAATTACAGAACGTTTTCAAGAAATAAAAAAATACCTAATAGTAATCGATAACATTTATTTTAAATTTTCAAGCTGTATGACGTTATAATCCGTTTAAACGTTAATCCGTTCATCCGTTGAGATATATTAATCATCGGAAAAAAATGTTGTATGAAAAGAAGTTTTACAACTCAAAGTTATTTCGTTTATGTGCTATTAGGGCCGCGAAGCGGCCCGGGGGGTTGGTCCGCGACAGCGGCCAGGGGGGCGAAGCCCCCCTAGTATTATATAAAATAAAAAATGTTGTTATATGTATCCATAGATACAATATCTATATAATAATAATTTACAGAATTATACAGAACGTAACAGTTTAAAGCAACTAAAACTTCTCTTTAACAAAATGGCAGTTTTGCCTTGGAATTGTTGAAGTAGAAAACAAAATCTTAAAAGTAATTACGGAAACAAATAATTTATCATCGGAACAACAAATAAAACTTTTTTGATTGCAATATTTTTCTAGATTGTTGTTGTAGAAGAATACGAAATATTTGAAACATTTTTTATTGGTTTGGAATTTTGAAAATGTTTTAAATTAATAGATAGGTATTCGTAGCATATTTCTAAAAATATGTAAAATGCAATGAAGTTAACTTGCCCAACTTTACAATAAATCACAATTTTTGAATCATAAAGACGAATAATTTTTGGAATACTATTATGTAAATATAGGTAACAATAAGTTAATATTCGTTTTTCGAAATTAACTTTCGAGTGTAAATTAACTAAAAGTAAATTAAATTAACTATGAGAGTGATCTCATAATAAAATTTAAAAATTGTTTAATTACACAAGTCTAAGTAGGTGGATGGTACCTATGCTTATTTAAAGTTAGTTCATTATTTAAAAAAGAATCAAAGGAGTTTTTCTAATGTTAAACTAATTATTAAAAAGAAAATTAGTTTTTTAAAAATAATTTTTTATTATTTTACATAGTAGTTACTTAATTAGTAGATATTTAAAAAAATATCGAATAGAGTACTCACCGGCTAATTAATTAAAAAAAAATAACATAACCACAACCAATCGCAACTGTACAATTAATAAATTTCTAATAGGTTAGGTACCTTTAATAAGTTATATGTATAGATTCTCATTTTTTCAGCGCAGGCCCCGTATGACTATAATACGTTCGCATTTCAATATCATTGCTAGCCTTTTGAAACATTAATTTAAATAAACAATCAAAAATACGCATTAAAGAAATACACTTTCAAATAATTTTGAAAAGTAATTTGACGGATTTAGATTCCTAGAGGTTCCACAAGTTGAAAGTTGAGAGTATTAAATTTCAAATTTAGTAGGTACTTTTATATTGAAATTTCTTAGTCGAATGACGCACATTAATGGATTACCAAGATTTTACTAGTTTTTTTTTTATTCCTTTACTTTTTTAAATTCAAGTACCATTGGTGCACTGTATGTGCACCGAATAATAAATGTGGCAAAAACGGAAAACAAATACACAAAATAAGAACTATAAAACTCAAAAATATAACGTAAATATATAAACGCGGCTGATATTGTATAAAACGAAATATGATCAGCTTTTGGTGATAATTTTCACACTTGACAATATATAATTTGCATGCAGAAATGATTTATTATACTAAATTTGCACATTACAAGGATGAACAGTAAACCCGTGTTTTAAACTTATTAGCTATAAGCAGTGCATAGGGTACTGATAATTATAGTTATCATCAGCAGTGCATAGTGCATATAAACAGTGCATAGGGTGCTGATAATTAGTTATCATCACCTATTATGCGCTGCTAAACTAATAAGTTTGAAACAACACATGTTCACAGCTAATCTTTAAATTGTGCAATTTTTGTTTTTATTTTATGCTTTACTATAATCACGCGAATTTGATTGTGGTTTTATATACTTGTGTCGCAGATAATGTAAATATTTGCAACGAAATTACTACCTAATGTTAAAAATCGCCAGGATTTACTAGTAGGTAGTAGGTTATATTGTAATAAACCGTCTTACATAATTCAATTCTTAAACCAAATCATAAAATAAAAATCTGGAATAACGAAGGCTAAGACTTTCTTTTGGACGAAAATGTAAGCATATAGTACATACCTATGTATGTTTTGTACAAAATTTGTAAATATCATTAAAATATGCAGGTAAGTATACATGATATGTATACGTTATGTAAACATGATTAATAAAATAAAATCAATATTTACTTCGCTGTTTACTTTTAATAAGATTTAATTTAGGTGTTCACTTTTTTATTTCTTCGGTAAAATTTTTATGCAATATTTAAAATATTACTTTGTTTATAATAATTATAATATCTAAAAGGCAACTAAATTTTTGGTCAGTATTTTTATCATTAAATGGTCAGTATACCGGGTGCTGAATGAGTTAGGCAAACATAGGATATTAACGTGTAAAAATTTATTTATGCAAATTCCTGCTTCCCTAATTATTTTAGAGAAAAATTGAAAGACACGAATATAATGTAGAAATATAAACTGCAAATGATAAGAGCATTAAATTTTATCTAGCTTTTACTTGAAAGTTAAAAAAATTCTTTTAAAATTGTTAAAATTTTGATTTATCAGACTGGCTATGTAAGTTTCCAAGGTAATTATTTTTGATAAGTAATAAAAATCAATTGCACGTTGTATACAGTTTTGCACTTTATTAAATTTTAATTTTATAAATTGGAATGGCCAGTCTGATAAATAAAAATTTTAACAATTTCAAAAGCATTTTTTGACCTTTTAGGTAAAACCTAGATAAAATCTAATGCTCTTATCACTCGTAGTTTATCTACGTAATATTTGTGTCTTTCAATTTTTCTCTAAAATAATTAGGAAAGCAGGAATTTGTAAAAATAAGTTTTTACACGTTAATATCCTACGTTTGCCTAACTCATTCAGCACCCGGTATTTTAAAATAATGGTCATTATTTAATAATATTTTGGTCAGTATAAATATTTAAGTATCAGTATTAAATTGAATTTTGGTCAGTATAATTTGTTATTTTGGTCAGTATTATTTATTCATTTGGTCAGTATATTTTTGTTATTTGGTCAGTTCACTCTACTGTAAATTGCAGTAAGATTTTGTTTGATTATTAGGTATATTTTTATTTTATTACTTAGCTAATTTTTGTTGTCAGTAACCATTTTTAATATAATATATAACATTTAAATAATTACTATAAAAATTTTATTTCGTTAATTTATAAATTGAAATACAGAATTACTTTTTTTATTTTTATAATTATAATATAGAAGTTATACATAAAATATTTAGAATATTGCAATTAAAAAATATGAACTAAACTTGTAGAGAGCCCCGGATCTAGGGGGGAGACTGCAAAGGTGTCTGTCCCGGGCGGCAGCTGAAAGAGCTCCAAAATTATATATTTAAACTCTTAAACTTATTTGACCTTCAAATTTGAATGCTGGAGAAAGGAGGAGCCAATGTCAAGAAAAAGGGAAAAAATATTAAAAATCAATTTATAAATTAATGAAATAAAATTTTTACAATAATTATTTAAATTTCTTATATTATTAAAAATGATTACTGACAACAAAAATTAGCTAAGTAATAAAATAAAAATATACCTAATAATCAAACAAAATCTTACTGCAACTTACAGTAGAGTGTACTGACCAAAATAACAAAAATATACTGACCAAATTAATAAATAATACTGACCAAAATAATAAATTATACTGACCAAAATTGAATTTAATACTGACACTTAAATATTTATACTGACCAAAATTCAATTAAATACTGACACTTAAATATTTATACTGACCAAAATATTATTAAATACTGACCATTTATTTTAAAATATACTGACCATTTAATGATAAAAATACTGACCAAAAATTTAGTTGCTTTAAAATATTTTCGTTTTTAACTATTAATTTTATTGTGTCTTTATGAATATTTTTGAGATAATTTTTCCATGTTCTGAAAAATTTATTTATTAGATAATTTCTATAATGACATGTTACAATAATAAATATGTCAATAATAATAGAAAACATCTAATAAATAAATTTTTCGAAACATGTAAGAAATAAATTCAAATGAAATTATTTTACTGCTAATATTCAAATCCGTTCAAAGTGGCGCCAAATTTTAGTTTGGCGTCTTATACTCAGAGGGCTTTTGTTTCTACGGTTTAACCCAGAGGTTGCGCTTCTCAACCTACTATTTCTATGGTGGGAACCATGTGGGAACCTTATTTCGACCCGGTAATCACCGATATCTTTCAGTCCGTCCTAGTGATTGAATGAGTAAAATTAAAGTGTTTTAATGTGCCCAAAAATGTTCAGGAACATATTTTTTTTTGGTTTGCTGATAGGTAAATATTGCTTTATGACATTAAGTTTTTAGAAATTTTTAACTGTTTTTTTGTCAATTTTGACCTTTGAATATTATCTGATAGACTTGAACCAGTAAGTTAACTTGAGATTGCTATTATTAATATTATTCATACGTTTATTAATCATTAGTTTTACACATTAGAAAAATGAAACCTCTATAAAGTTTTGTTCAAAATTATTCTGACCCCGATATTTGTTAAAATTTTAACTTAAAATTTCGAATTACGTAAAAAAATTTTTCAATCCAATCAAGTTTTTCTTCAAAAATTTGAACCCAATCCTGCGCAACTGCTTTTAATTTCTTATTGGCATAGGTAGAGCTAGTTTATCGAAAAAGTCCTTAAATGGAAGATTAGATAAAATATTATTAATACTTACCTTTTAGCCCAGTCAATAGGTACTTTTACCTTGCAAAAGGTATAAGAAAGTTTATATTTGGTATGATTGTTTAGTTAGGTAAATTATATAAAATTTCAAGTTTTCGGCCTTAGGGGATGCCGCTCGCGCCGCCATCTTGGTTTGAAGAAATGGAAAATCGCTTTTTTGCTACTATATCGTTACCGCTACTAGATATACGTTGATTAAGGTTATTATAAAATTGTAGATCATGCGATTCTGCATATTTTTTGTTTTATATATTTTTTTCTAAAATTAATAGTTTGAGTTATAACGCTTTGAAAATGAGCGTTTTCGTTTAAAACCTCGACCTCATTCTTTAAATGAGATCATTTTAAAAATACATATATTTTTTTGATTTATTAAGTTTTGATAGTGTTTTTTTAGTTTTAAAGAAATACTTGTCACTTTAATTTAACAATAGGGCGATTCCATTATCGCGGGTGCAACATTTAGACTCATTCAAGGCTTCCTAATAATAAAATAAAAACCATTTTTAAAAAAATTATTGTTTGAAGAGTTACATTTTAACCTGTTTTCTTTAGATTCGTATATAAGAATTCAAATAAAATGTATAAATAGCTGCAAGAGAGGTTTGAAGTGCTATCGCGGGTGCAACTAAATCGGCCCACCTTTCAAGGTCATAGAAGAAGAATGAAAAAAGTCTATTAATTGTGAAACATTTATTAAATTAAGCTTTCGTATTTTGAAAGAGTACAAACTTAGCTACTTATTAAATTAAATATAATTATAAAAAAATATATACTATGAATTCTTATACTTCTTAAACACTTCTTACACAGTCGCGGGTGCAACGTCAATTTATCGCGGGTGCAACGCGTCTAACTTAAGTAAACATAAACATCATTATAAATACATAAATGAAAGAAATAAGAGATCAAAAAATGTATAATGACTAATTAGTACACTTCTTTGTTACTTAAATTAATAATTTGTTTTCAATATTAGCTGAAAATGTTATAAATATATTATTATTTATATAACAACGATTTAGTAAAACTATTACCGGGGACCGATGCTCGATGTACAGTTTGCACCAAACCTGTGGGCACTACCGATTCTGAGCGCGCCTAAAATTTAAATATGGATTTCTTAGGTTCATAAAAGTAGTTTTATTATTTTTAGATGTTTTTCTTTGTATTGGCATAAAAAAAAGTATCAAATACTCTAATTTAAAAATTCATGTCGAAAATCGTCTCGCGCGGAATCGCCCAATAGTCTTTTCATTTAAATTTCTGATTATTGTAATAATTTCACAATGAGCTCATTTTATAGTAAATCTATTTTCTAAAATGAAACATAGCAAATGGTTATAAAATTTCGAAAACTGCACTAAACGAGAAATTTTTTAAAATAACTTACTAGGTTAGTGTGATGCATTTTTTTTACAAAATGAAGAGTCGAAGTTAGCAAATATAAAAATAATTTCTGAGTATTAGGGCAAAAACATTTTTTTTTTCAAAAACTATGGCATCATTAGTTTTATTTTTATCTGTGATCAATAGCAGGGCTATTCAGGGTTACGTAACCAAAATTAGAACCTTATAATAAAAATTTCGTACTTGTGGCACACGATAACTTATTTAATGTGTCGCTTTTCAACGAATATCTCGAAAACTAACGATTTTTTACTAAGGGCATATTTTGATTTTCTGGTCAGGAATAAGCTGGCCTATTAGCCTTCCAAAGGATAACGTTGAGTTTTGCGACACACTGTATAAGGGTTGATAAGATTTCTAATAGATATCGTGATCCAAATTTTTTATACCGGGTGCTGAATGAGTTAGGCGAACATAGGATATTAACATGCAAAAACTTATTTTTGCAAATTCCTGCTTCCCTAATTATTTTAGAGAAAAATTGAAAGACACAAATATAATGTAGAAATATAAACTACGAATGATAAGAGCATTAGATTTTATCTAGCTTTTACGTAAATGGTCAAAAAATTCTTTTGAAATTGTTAAAACTTTCATTTATCAGACTTGCCATGGAAGTTTCCGAGGTAATTATTTTTGATAAGTAATAAAAAACAATTGCACGTTGTTGACAGTTTTGCACTTTATTAAATTTTAATTTCATAAAATGGAATATTACCTTGGAAACTTATACATGGCCAATTTGATAAATAAAAATTTTAACAATTTCAAAAGGATTTTTTGATCATTTACGTAAAAGCTAGATAAAATCTAATGCTCTTATCATTCGTAGTTTATATTTCTACATTATATTTGTATCTTTCAATTTTTCTCTAAAATAATTAGGGAAGCAGGAATTTGCAAAAATAAGTTTTTACATGTTAATATCCTATGTTCGCCTAACTCATTCAGCACCCGGTATAGAAAAACTACAACACTTTTAGTTGCAAAGGAGAGATGAACGACCGAGGTCTTACAACTAATATGAGTAAATGAGATGAAGCGGTACATTTAATTAACCATTTTTTTAATGAACTCTGCTTGTTTTTCAATATGACCATCAATACTTTGAAATTGACAAAAATGCTCATTTTTCTACGCGTTATAACTCTGTAACTATTAATTTTAGAAAAAAATCTATAGGAAGAAAAATATGCAGAATTGCACGCTCTACAATTTTTATACTAACCTTAGTTGACGTATCTAAGTAACGAGATAGTAGCAAAAAATCAATTTTCCATCCCTTCTAACCAAGATGGCGGCGGGAACGGCACCTCCTCAAGGTCGAAAACTTGAAATTTTATAATATAACTTACCTAACTAAACAATCATGCCAAATATAAACTTTCCTATACCTTTTGCAAGGTGGAGCTATTTTTTTTTGCGTTTAAAAAGATAACAAAAACGTACCGACTAAAATAATAAATTAATGTTAAAACTACTAATGAAAATTTACAGGCTCAGTGTTCTGCCAAAACGAGGTTCCTGAAGATATACAGAAAACCATACTCGAATTTGATAATTTCAATCAAAGTCTCTTTCCTGATTTAGCCAAAATTGAATATGCCCTCAAGCAGAAATGTAACAGTAACGGCAGAGCCGAAGCGTATGAGAAACTTGGAGTAAGTCAAAATTTTATCAGAAATGATTCACAAACTGTTATTTCAGTTTACTACATACATTGTAAATGTTTATCGTAAACATACAAATACATGGAATGCGTTCATGGTAGCAAATTCCTAGAAAAGTGTTATATTGGCTTTTGTGCGTAATTAGTGCAATCGCATTTTTTGATTGATTGAGTACTTGTCAACGTGGTCACTTGTCATGTGTTTGGCTGTCGTGCGTTCACTTGTCGTGGGTTTGCTTGTCATGTGGTCACCTGTCATAGAGTCCTAATGACAACCGGGGGTCCTGAAGAACAAAATATACCCTTGGTAAAACATTGTCGAAAAATGAATAGTTGTAAATTACATGTACATATAATAAAAAGTTCTTGAATTAGAAACAAATATACATGAATTATAAATTCCATATTTTTTTTTAAATTAGGGAACATGTAGAAGTTAGGGGGAGTCGAATAAAAACGAAAAGTCAAAACTGATCGCAGTTCTGGAAGGCTAGTTCTAAGTACAATAGGGGGAGTAAAATCTGATGAATAGAGTAAATATGGCAAAAATTTATAAATCAACTCTCTTAGTTGTTTCATTGCCAAAGCAAATTTTCTGTGTGAAACAAAAAAATGATTTTTTCGTTTGCAATCTGGGTGTCTTGTCAAGAACTTTGTCATCCAGTTGGTTAGCGTAATATTCTCCAGTTATGGTTTTACTTATTTTTAAGCTAATCAATTAAAATTTTCAGCAGATGAAATTAATTCTTCCTTTATTGATGCAGAACTACCGGCTTCCAACCATTGCTTGGCTGCTGTATTTTTTGCTATATAGTGATGAACCCACGTCATCTATTTTAAACCGGTCCAATATTGTGTCAAAATTTGTTTTGATCAACGTTCAAACAAATGCTGCACCTATCTTGCACAAAACTTTCTCATGTTTAATTCTTGGTGTAAGATGAACCGCCGAATCCTTTCTTCTGATATGTTCACAGTTTCAGCTATTTTATGGGTTTTGAAATTTTAGCCGTCCTTCACGTGGAACATATTCAAGAGATATACGACCAAATTCAAAATCAACTGCTCATTTTTTCAAAAGAGAAAATGAAGGAGTAGATTTCTTATAAACCTTCACCAACTTTAGATGTATTTCTCTTGGAGATAAACCGTCAAAAAAAAAGAATTTTATGAGATCACAATATTCCAGTTTATAAATGTCAAAAAAACCCGTACAAACTTCAACTGTAAGAAGTTGTAGTAGAAACTAGTATATGCTAAATTATAAAAAATTTCATTGTAGCAATGCCATTTCTGTGCTAAACCGTGACTTTTTTACCTCACCCTTTATGTAGGTGCGTTTTGTAAGACACATTTCCTCTGTACATTTACTAACTAAACCCATCACTTCAATCACCTGCCGCAGAAATGCACCATTAAACTCATACACGATTAACTTATTAAACATTAAATCTTCAATAGATTTGAACTAGCGATAGCAGCAGCTATAATAATTTCGGCAAGATTAACGTCACTTTCACTATCTGATGAATTTTCCATATTTAAATCGTTTATTGCGTAATTGTTATTCGAGAGAACAATGAACTGAACAACAGTTCAGTTTTGAATTGTTATTTTGTTAATATAGTATTCAATAATCCATCATTGTACCAAGCAAAAAATGTACAGGGTTGTCAAAAAATTGATCATTTTGAAAGAGACGTGTTTTTTTCATTACACGTCTCCATGAGTGTCAGGGCCGTATATAAGGGGCATAATATTTAATTTTTTTTGTAGAGAATCCTTTTTATTTCTGGAATTGTGAGTAATTGTTGTTTTTCGACAAAATAGTATACTGGCTTCGACTTGAAAATGATTTGTTACTGAGGTTACAGCTTTGAAAACGCTCGCTAAAGTTCGCTTTTCAATATAGCTGTGCGTCCAGTAACGGTTCATTTTCAAGGCTAGGTCAGTAATCTACTATTTTACGATCTAAAAACACGTACGAAAAGTCCTTATTTACTCCCAAAAACTCCCATAGTTTTATACATCTTTAAAGCTCACCTACCTACGCTTAATTCACGGATTTTATATTAGTGCCAGAGCCACTTTGAACCGTAGATCAATTAAAAATATATACGTTACATACACTTCCATATGGTATTTTGAAAATAAAATAAAACGAACTGACGTCAAATAGTAATGAACCAAAAACAAAAAATGTAATGTAGCCCCCAAAACAAAATAACAATGAAAAAACAACAGATAAAAGCCAGTATAACCTGATAAATATTGTATTACTAAAATAAAGTAAATAGATAATGATGGTGACATAATAATTTGTATTTCATAAATTTATTTTAAATATTATGTACCCGAACTTAATGCATAATATGGAATACGTCAATAACAATGGAAAACGTGCCATTTGAGAATATTAAATTTTTTGAAAAACAAAAATGTAAGAAAAGCATAGCACATAAAAACTTTTGCAAAATTAAATTTTTTTTTTTATTTACATTTTAACGTGCATCAACTACTGGGTTATTAGCACTTCTAAATGTTAATTTTAATTTGTTCAGTATTTTTTTGTTTGTTTATGTTTTTTTTTGGATTGGGTATTTTGGTTGATTGGTTTTTTGGTTAGTTGGATTTTGGTTCACCACGGAGTGAGAATGTCCACTGGAAAGCCGAGCTAAGAAATTCTGATGCGTTCGAGATTTGAACTCAGAATTCCCGCTCGTAACGCAACCAGCGATCACATCACTTCACTGCCTTGGCTTTAAATATTTTTATTTATTCACAGATTATTTTTTATATTGAGAAGCGCAATATTAATGATAGCTTATTGCATTACTAATAATGACCTCATGATAACTAAAATTAAAGATATCTAAATTAACTAAAAACTATAATTTTTTGTACCATATCATGACTGACTGACGTAAATGACATCTGCGAAGCAGATGCAAATACAACTCGCTTATCTCCTTTATCTGAATTTGGCACATGATTTTCGGAAATTTACATGGAAATTTTTGACTCGTTATGGCATTGAGCCTGACTTGCATAGACGAATAAAAACTGGAGAGGGAAGGGGGAAAAGCAAACTCATGATAATTGATAATAATTGATCAACTCTTAATAATCAGGCGACATCTACGCGGATGCTTATAGAACCAACAAAAATGCTTTACAAAAAAATAAATTTTGTATTGCTTGTACCTACACAATTTTCTGTTTGTCTAGTAACCTAATAATGGTGACTATTAGCAAACTTACAGCAGCGTCATCAACGTTAAATTTATATGTAAAAAAAGTTTTTTTAAAGATACAAACGATTGATTTGGGGAAAGGCACGTGCCCTCTTTTTGGCTATGGATTGGTACATGATCACTATGATTAGTCAACATTTTCTTAAAAATGTCGATAATAACCTATCAATATTATTCAACAACAGCGGAGTTAATATTTATACTATTCCGAGTTTAATGACAAGTTAAGACAATGATGAATTGTTAACTTTACCTACAAGAAAAACTTTATTTTTTTAAATTGTATTTCATTTAGTAATTCAAAAAAGTATTATTTCTACATAATCATAAGCCAACAATTTATTATGAAACGAGCATAATAAGTAGAAATTAAAAAACCAAATCACTTGCTCATTTTGTTTTCAAAAACTCTAACAATAACTTTTGAATTTTTTGGGAGGGAACCTGATGAAAATGAATTCCGCAACTTCCTAATTACATTAAATAATTTTTAAATTATTTTTAGCCGGCCAAAGACGCAATGATGGAATGCATTCAAACTCATTTAAATTTTACCGAAATTGAAATAGAAATTGATTACGCTAGAAAATATGGCATAATGGATGAGGTTTTTGCCAAATATTGTGGTAAAAGGCAAATCATCTTGGATTGTTTAAACAATTTAACTAGGAGCATAGAACCGTGCCTAGTAGAAAAAGAAAAATCGTCTCTACAAGTTTTCAAAAACGTAACAAATAAAATGACCGAATTTTTCTGTTATAAGGATGGTGATCGCGTTGCCAGTAAGTTTTTTTATCTTTGAAACTAATCTACATCAACAATTCAAATAAGAAATATTTATTTCAATTTATAGCAATGGTAATTTTGAATTTATTTACATTTGAATTAACATTTTGAATAATTTTTGAATAAATTTCCTCCAGACAATCTTTCAAATGGAACGATTTTGAATGAACTTATAATTAAAAATTGTTTTAGTGTTTATTGCCGAAGGTGGATTTGAATGTATCGAAAATGAAATGGAGGGTTTGCAAAAATGTGCAAACGATACATTGGGACATCGCATTCCTTCGGAAATATCTGTAACAAATTTACCTCTATTTGTGATTGATGAAAAAGTCTGCCAGTAAGTACATTATGTAGTTTAGAGGTTCTAATAGTAGTTTATATCACTAGGACGTAAAAGATCGTTTTTCATCACGACGGGCGTAGTTTACGAGACAAGCCGCGTAGCGGCGAGGAGAATAATAGCCCGAAGGATGAAAAAACCCTTACGTCCGAGTTATATGAACAACTTTTCGTTTTTTTTCGCATATATAATAACTAAATAACTATCGATAGATGGCGTGAAGATTGCAAGTCATTTGTCAAGTTTGTCTCTTTGATGAGGATAATCCTTTGAATATCGCTGATGGACAGCGAGTTGAAATGACGGACGGTCCGTCGTATAGTTATGTAAATAACTTAATAAAATAGAAAAGTGTATTTTTCAAATTTTTTACATTACGTAAGCACTGTACTCGATAGAATAATATGATGAACTTTAATTTTATGGTACAAGTGGTATGAATTGAAAAATAAAATACAGATAATAAAATTATATGTTATTAATAATAGTTAAGTAGTCAAATTAACTACTTGAAAGTAAATCTAAAATTCTCCAACACTGATAAGTAATAACCTAAATAAGTAAAGATATGAATGAGATAATCTAAATTTTATATATTGATAGTGGGTGTCAAAAATATTTAAATTGAATAATTGCCTGAAGTTCTCTATTACAATACTTTTAAAACAAAATCATTCGAAGTTTTGCCAAAATAAAAGAAAACCATGCTTACCCCTTCTCTTTTGAAAAGCACTGAAACTAATAGTAATTTGTTACAGGGACTACTTAAATTTGCAAAAATGTGTCGTCCAGGTGTTAGAACGTTGCAAGGAAAGCACACCAGCAAACATCATAGATGCACTCTTCAAATTTGTAAGACAAATTACTCCATGCAAAAATATGAACAGTCCATCAAAATCACCAAGGATCCAAAGAAAACAGCAAACTACAGACAGTTCAAATACCAACGTAGTAAGCTTTTTGTTGTTATCTTAAATTAGTTTCATCCATTTTTTGTAAATTAATTAAAATAGGTAATATAAATTTGTTTACGTATTATCACATAAAGTATAGGTATGCATTTATCAGTGAGCGATCTGTGTGTATTTTTGTAGTGATATATGTTTATAATTTAAAAATTTTCTCGTTTGTTGGAAATTCTGCATTAATGAATTCGAAACCAGATGTCACTTGATTATCTTTTTACTTTGGTTTTTAGTTAATATTGTGAAAATATTTTCATCCAATTTCATAAAATAATTAAAAAATAACAATTATACCTATACGTTTATTTTGTGTCAATATTGAGATAGTAATTTTAAACAACTTTATAATATCGTTCAAATATATGGGGCATTCCACACCAATTCGACCACTTTTGAACCCGGCCCCTTTTGATTTTCCTAAAATTTTTAAATATTATACTATCCCACCAAAAACAGTTTTGTGAATTTTTTCAAAATTTTTACTCAACTTAAAAAAAGTTACAAATTTTTAGAAAAACTGATGTTTTTTTCTTCAAACGATTATAACTATTTTAAAAATTGACCAATGGGAACGTTTTTTTAGTTTTTTGTCTTTAAACGTACTTTTCAGAAAAAAATATAAAAAAAATATTCAAACTTGTATTCTACAAAATTTTTCATTTTGTCGGAAATAATCATTGATTTTTCAAATTTTTCCACTTTTGATTTTTTGATTTTAAAAAAAACTTGGATTTATTCCGCGTATAACAACGCAAACCCCATAATGGGCCGACATTTCTTTCTATTTATTTTGTTTAATTGAAAAATATTTTTGCATAAAAATAAAACAAAATATTTTTTAATTAAACAAAAAGATTAGAAAGAAATGTCGGCCCATTAAGGGGTTTGCGTTGTTATACGCGGAATAAATCAAGGTTTTTTTTTAAATAAAAAAATCAAAAATCAAAAGTGGAAAAATTTGAAAAATCAATGATTTTTTTCGAAAAAATGAAAATTTTATAGAATACAAGTTTAAATATTTTTTTTTGATTTTTCCTGAAAATTACGTTTAAAGATAAAAAAAAACAAAAAAAAACATTCTGATTAGTAAATTTTTGAAATAGTTATGATCGGTTAAAGAAAAAAACATCAGTTTTTCTAAAAATTCCTAACTTTTTTTTGGGTTGAGTACAAAATTTTGAAAAAATTCACAAAACTGTTTTTGGTGGGATAGCATAATATGTAAAAATTTCAGGAAAATCAAAAAGGGTCGGGTTCAAAAGTGGATGATTTGGTGTGGAATGCCCCATATATAGATAAAATCTAGAAACCAAAATACTGTCCCTGGTTCCCCTTAATAAATAAAAATATTTAAAAATAGATATTTTGTAGACTTCGTTAAACGCTGGCATTAATGAAAATAAATCGACTAAGGTTTTACTTTTATGTACTATGTTCTATTTAATACTAAAATAAATATTTTTAGATTACAAAATTGACTAGTAAGAGAGAGATGTCAGCATACGAAGAGCAGATGATAAGGCTGAACGAAAAGAAATTTGAGCAATCGATGAGACAATCGGATGAGGCCCATTTTCTAAAAATGGAAATAGAAAGAGACGTGCATACATTTCGAAAAAAAAACGAAGAAGACCTGCATACGTTAAAAAAAAGAAATGAAGAGGAATTTCATGAATTAAAAATGAAATATGAAAAATTATTATACGAGAAAAAGTTAGCGCAATAAAATATTTTATAAGCATTAAACAGGAACTTTTATTATAATATTCTTAATACAATTGTAAAATTATCTATTAAAATGTCTCCTTATATAAGCTTGTCGAAATACATTGCCTCTCATATGCAATGGCTCTTCATTTGCTAGTGTCGCTTCATCTTCATCATCAGAATAATCGGACATATCCTCGTTGTTATCCAATTTATCTTGCCGTTTTATCTCCTTTACCTGTAGGTGTCGAGATTACACTTTTAACTCCTCTCATTCATCTATGTATCGTTTCCATTCTTTTCTGTCTCTAGCAATATTCTTTGCCTCCTGTAGTGAGCTTCCCCTACTTCTCAGTATCTTCTCTATCGTTCCATCCCAGGTTTCAGGTGGTCTTCCTCTTCTTCTCTTGTGACCTTCTCTTGCTTCCCATATTCTTCTTGCCGGTCTCTCTTCGTTCATTCTCTGTAGATGTCCCCACCATCCAAGCTGTCATTTTTCGATATATTTCTGCACTGTATCTATTTCGAGTTCTCTTCTCACATTCTCATTTCTTTCTCTGTCCATTCTCGTTACTCCTTTAACAGCTCTCAAGTACTTCATTTTTCTTGCTTGTACCTTACTCTTCATTGTCGTACTTTGTACCCATGTTTCGCTTCCGTATGTTAGTATAGGTCTATATATAGTCTTGAATACCGAGCGTTTCGTCTTCTTTGAAATATCTATTGACTTTAGAAACCTCTTGTTAATCATATGGTATACCTTAGTAGCTTTTTCGCATCTTGCTTCCATATTCTTCTCTTGTTTTCCGTTACTCTGTATTATCACTCCCAGATATTTAAACTCATTAACCTGTTCTATGGTTTCTCCTTCTATTTTAATATTTATTGTTTCTACTTCTCTCGATATCACCATTACTTTAGTTTTGTCTTTATTTATCTTCATCTTCCTCCGCTTCTTCCATTTCCTCCTGCAGTTTATTTTTCTCCATTTCTGTCGTGTTTAGCTCTGTACAGTTTAGTAACTTCATGAAGTATTCTCTCCATCTTTCCATTATTTGTCTTTCTTCCTTCAATATGTTTTCTTTATTATGTATATATATATTGTCGTATAACAAAACAATTAGACGATATGAATAATAATTTTTATTTTGTTTAATTTGAAAAATTTTAAGTTTTGAAAAGGAAATTATTTTATTTTGTTAGCGCAATTTTTTTTATTATTTCGACTTCTGTTGTTAAGAAGTCAACATAACACTTTTGTTTTTTTTTTATGAGGCGCTTGTGCCTGTTTTTGGGATTTGAACAGCTAACGTTTCCAATTAAAGGAAATTTGAATATTAATTTGTTAGATTTGTAAAGTTAGGGATTTGAAAAGTGTAAGTTGGCATCGGCGGTTACCTGATGGAAATAAAATAAAAAGTGGAAATTTTTGATTTTGAAAGTTTGGCGGAAGACCGGAAATAAATGAAGGAAGATTATCTGGTGTGGGACGTCAAGTATGATGGACGTCGATTTTTGAGAGTTTTTCCAGAGCGTTTTTGAAATGTCTAGTTTGGACCAATTTTCACATATTATTATTTGGTATAATCTTACACAGTGGTATTGATCAAGTGTGTGAGGAGTTTTGTAATTTCTGGAAGGCTGGAGAATTGTTTTTTTTTTGCGTTTCCCGTATAACGTGTTGGAGATTAAGAGAAAATTTTCACTATCTTACATCGTGACATTTATTTGGATATTTTTATTTGGATATTAAGAATTTAAAGGCAGTATTACTTCACAAGATTGGATGAAGACATCTAAGAAAAAAAAGGTACCCAACGTTTTTTTTTATAGTTGTAAAATTTATTTCCACAACATGTTTGTAATCAGTAGGTTATTTTAAATTTAAAAGTATCTGCTTACAGACACGTTAAGTGAATCGTTTGCTTTGAATTGCATTTCTTTGGTTCAAACCAAATAACCAAAGTGTTATATGATTTATTTTTTTTATCTGCGAAAAATTTTTTCTTTTTCTAATTATAATATTAAACTTTGTGTTAGAATATTCATATCGTTTTTTTTTACTTTAAGAATTTTTTTTGACGAATAAAAGGCTGGCCGGAGCAACAAAGTTTGTGCTCTTCTATTTGCATGTAGATTTTTCCCCCCTAATTTTTGATTTGTTTTTTTTTTCTAATAATTTTTAAAAAAACAGCAGTAGGAGAGAACAATATATATATATATTTATATATTATAAATATATAATTTCAAGAAATGCAAAAATAACATTTTTTTCAAATTTTTAGAGTGGCTTTTTCCCTTTAATTCGTCTTTGGGTAAAAATTAAACAAGTACTAAATAAAAGTACAAAAATGACACTTTGGATGTCACATCCAGTATCAAAAAAATTAAAAATATTGCTTTCTATTTAAGAATAAACGTAACTCTAAGAGCTGAATAAAGAAAAATCGAATTTTTTTACAGAATTTGCAGCAAATGATGTTTAAAAAATGCAGTAATCCGTAAAGTAGCTTGATGTCTTGGTATTAATTACGTATACAAGGCTATGCAACATGACAATAAATATTTAAAATTAATTATATTACCTTAGATAGCAAACTATCGCAGAAACCATCTTTAAGGAAGAATTGCAATAATATAAGCACTACATTGAAGTACTTCATTTTTTGAAAAGTTAAACCTTTTTCTTGAAAATATATTTAAATTATTTGATGAAACATCCTTATATTATAATATGTAGGTACGTGTTCGCTTTTACTAAATCATTAATCCAAATGATATTTTATACGGTAGCGCTCACCATTAGTAGCTTTAGTATAATATTATACAGTGTGTTCACCAAGAGTGGTAATGAATAATAATACGAATAAAAGGTCAGAAAATGCTTTTGAATTGTAAAATTTTTTAAAAATTATAAAAGCATTTTTTTGATCTTTTAAGTAAAAGCTAGATAAAATCTAATATTTTTATCAATCGTAGTTTATATTTTTACATTATATTTGTGTCTTTCAATTTTTCTCTAAAATAATTAGGGAAGTAGGAATTCGCCAAAATAAGTTTTTCCACATTAATATCATTATTATGTTCGCCTAACTCATGCAGCATCCGGTATAGTTTTTTATTCAACTCGAAATTTACTATCGGAAACTGCCAAGTTATAATTTTTGATACTTCAAACTTAACCGGAAGTGAACATTAAATTTTTTTTTTAATAGGAACATGTCTTTTTTTAATATTTTCAAAGACAAAAACAAGACATGTTGCTATTTAAAAAAAATTTAATGTTTACTTCCGGTTGAGTTTGAAATATAAAAATATATACCTCAACAGTTTACAATAGTAAATTTTGAGCTGAATAAAAAACCATTTAAACTTTCTTTAGTATCTAGTAAGATTTAAGAATTATTCACTGTTACCACTATCGGTGAACACACTGTATATAAGCAATACAAAATTACATAGTTTGGCTTTTACATGATACCTATTTAATTCCAAATAATATTTCATAATACATCATGTAAAACCCGGAAATATACCATTATAGATATAATATAATAGATAAATTTTAAAATGAAATTATTGAAGCGTAAATAAAATTAAATAAATTCTTTGAATGCTTCATTAAAAACATAAAATAGTGTTCTATAAAATTACTTTCATTTTGTTATTCTAACTTTAAGAAGTGCTAAGTGTCATTTTGCTAAGTGGTCAAATAGGGGATGAGGTTTTCCTAACAGTTACTTATCAGTAATAAATAACTCAACTATCAATTTCTGTTTATGTTACTTATCAGCTTATCCCTTAATCCTCAAAATCATCTGCTAATCGTTTAAAGTATCATCTATTATAGGTTTAACACTAAAGAGGGTTTTGCAGTTGAAAACTTTTAGTTTTGTTTGTCCATTCAAGTAATTATCGTGTTGAATTTTTTGCAATATTCCAATAGGTAGTTGAAAGTAACAGTTTTACCTGACAGTCATATTAATTATCAAAATTAACAAATCAATTAATTATTTTTAAAGAGAAATAACTTTTTTGATTAAATTAATTTAAAAACAGCAGTGTATGTAAGGTACCATATTTCCAGTGGTTTAAATGACCAAATTTTAATAAACTACCCTAATAAAATAATAATTCTACAAAATGTAATGAATTAAAAACATGGGGTTAATTAATCGCAAATACGCAAGACATTATAAATTTTTAAAATAATGTGACGATTTACTCCCATGCGAAAAGAATGTAGGTTAAAAAATTCCTATGTTTACTTTAACTACTGCACAACCCTCTGAATGAAGTGGTTTATCTCTGCAAATTATTAATATTTTTTGTATTTCAACAAATGTATAAGCATGAACAAATAATATTAGCCAAATGAACGGTGTCGCTATTCTCTGGTCAAAGACCTCTAAATATTTGGAATAGACCACAAACTTCACTAGGGTCCGCACATAAAGGCGGTTTGTAATAAGGCAAATGGGGCAAAGGTAGCACTCTACGCATTCATAAAAAAAGCAGTGCGCTGTTTAGAGCGAACAAAATCAGACTGGTAAAGATTTGCGTACACCTCATACTGACATACGCGTCGACCGTGTGGGGCTACGCACATCCTAACCAAATCAAAAAAGTTCAAACTGTTCTCAATAAGGTCAACAGACAAGTCATGAGAGCGCAGATGATGCGGGTTTTCAACTCTTGCCTTAGGATGGACTCGTGGGGGTTTTGCAGGGGGCGTTCTGTCGCTTTTCCTGTGTTGGCTGGTTGTAGACGAGCTCTTAAGGACGCTAGAACAGAGTGGAATACATACACTAGATTTTGCTGAAGTTTGGAGAAGTTTTGTCTGTATCGATAAAGTGGGCCCTGAGAATTGTTGGACGGTAGTGCACCAAAGGAGGATTATTAGTAAACCCGGAAAAACCGCCGTGCTAGCCTTCACTAAATGCAGAAAAGAACTGCAGGAAGTGAAGATGCCCAAACTTTGGGGAAAAAATTTGCAACTAATAGATTAAGTCAAATACCCTGCCGTCCTAAGCTAAAAAGCAGTATCTCCAATTTTTACAAATTTTTTTATATCGCTTTTTAGGATTATTACAGCAATATCTCTTATCTTGCAACACTAAAAAGTAGTAAGATTACTTAATAACTAACATGAATAATTCATTAAAATGCAAAATTAATAAATTATTTCTTCTTGGCCCAACAATAAATACTTAAATGTGCGTTTTCTCAAAAAAACGACTTTGGAGATACTGCTTTTTAGCTTAGGATGGCAGTACCTGAGCCTAACCTTAGATAATAGGTTGACTTTCACTAAACATATAGAAAACATAGCAATCAAGGCGACTAGGACATGGGCGCCCATAGGGGGGGGGGGCAGTGGGGGCCGTCACCCCTACTGAGAAATCCACCAAAAGTATTCATTCATACGTACTAGTTACAATAGATTTAAAACATAAAACAAAATACATAAATTAATAAAATGTAACACTATAAAAAACAGATTGAATTATCAAAATAGTAAAACTACGACATTTAAAGTTACAACGAATATTTTCAGAAGCACACAGCCTCTGCTTATACCTATGGATGCCTATAGTATGCCTTTTTCCAACTTCTTCTAAAATTTTTAATTAAAGCCCGTATGACACGATGCATAATTTTACAGAAAATTTACATGAAAATTTTCATGTAAATTTGCCACAATTTTATGCAGCTAAAATAATTGTCTGTATGCAACGTTGCAATTTTTTATAATAAATTTAGCATGCGCGCTTGCGCATTAACAAATTATCTAAATCTGCTAAAAAGTTTGTTTTTAGGCCATGAATTTTTTTTATTTTTTGTTATTAGATTGGAACACGGTTTTCATAAGCACAGAAATTTCTGAATAAAAACACTTGGAAAAAGCGTTCCCATACTCTTTTCAAAAATTTTTTTATCAGTGTTGATCAGTGTCAATCAGTGTGCTAAAGCGCACATTTACGCGCACATTTTCTTCAAAATTTACAACTTGTTCTAAATTTTTTTATATAAAACAGAGTTGCCAACTTTAAAATTTACGAAGTTTTTTAGTAGAAATCAGTGCCGGACTTTAGGCAATTTTTACAAGAAATGTCTGACTCGCACATTTACAACTTTGTACAACCAGTATTGCCAACTCTGCAATTTTTGAAGTCATTTAGTAGCAATCAGTAGCAAACACTTGGAAAAAACGTTGCCAACTGTTTCTAAAAAAGTTTTCATTAGCCGGACTTTTGGCAATTTTTGCTGAAAATCTACTGCGCACATTTTTCTCCAAATTTACAACTTGTTCTAAATATTTTTTTATACAAAACAGCGTTGCCAACTTTGAAATTTACAAAGTTTTTTAGTAGAAATCAGTTCCGGACTTCAGGCAATTTCGTTGAACAACTTCCAATATTAAAAATTGGTAACACTAGTACTCCAAATTATAGACGGGAAAATGTCTACTGCGCACATTTACGCGCACTTTTACCTCAAAATTTATTATATTGCTAGTATTTCTGGCCGAAATACTAGCAATAATGACCTGCGCGGAGAAACTGATTGGGAGGGTTATGAAAATAAGCCCATCTGTATTATGACTGACAGCCATCAGGCAGCAATAAAAACTCTAGAGGACGTAGAAATACACTAACTGCCTTGATGCACTGGTGAAACTGGCACAACGCAACAGGCTTCACTGATGTGAGTGCCGGGGCACGTTGGTATCAAAAGTAACAAAAACGCTGATTCTCTAGCAAGTGATGCTGCATTCAACAAATTAGTAGGTTTAGAATCACCTTGCGGGATTGCATACAAGACCACAAGAAGGACTATCAACGATCAAGGAACTACTAAGAAAGAAACATCTTGTGTACTGGAGGAACCTTTCGGGTCTAAGGCAATCTCGGATGTTCATTCGGGAGCCCTCCGGGGACAAAATAATAAAGGAAATTCTCTAACTGAGTAGAACCCAGCTGAGAAAAACAGTAGCAATGTTTACAAGACACTGCTGCTTAAATAAACACCTCAACAACACAGGGGTTGTCAAAGATCCTACATGTGGAATGTGTGGAGAGGAAGAAGAAACTCTATACCACCTTATTTAATATTATAATTGTAACGAATAAATCGTACTATAACTACTACATTTATTTCTTAAACTTTAAAAGTACTATACTCGCAATAATTAATAATAAACTCCATATTCCAAAAGAACAAAATCCTAAATATACGGAGCTCGCCGAAAAGTTCCAGCCTTTTTGTAAAATATTTCTAAAACATTTAATTGCTGATGTAAACGGAATTAAATGTGTGACGGGCTTAAAAACGTAATGTACAGCTTCCAGTGGCCAAAATACACCACAGGTCATGAAAGCCGAGAGCAAAAGTGCTGTTGATGTGAGCATTGCAATAAGTGCATTATCACAAACACAGGAAATAAATAAACCTAAAATAATAAAATTATGCTTCAAAAATACATTTTCTGCTACTGATATTACAAATTGCCACTTACCAACAGACATACCACAAATTCCAGCAAGACAGCAAATGCAAAACACTAATATGAGAGAACCTTCCATGGTCATGGAAAATATAAAAAATGCCGCAAAAATGGTTAATATTACTTGAGTTAAGATTATACAAAATTCGCATACGAAATGGGCCAATACTAATTCCTGATCTAGTATGCCAATGACGTACGTTCGTTCTAAGGTACTTTCTTTGCGTTCTATCAACATTAAATTTGACGTCGTTATAAGTCCCAACTTAAAAAGTATCCTAAAATTTTTACTGATTAATTATTTGTTCACTCTAAAAAAGAGATGTTGAAATTACAATAAGAGAGCTGAAGGTAATATATAATCGGTGAAATTTGGTTCCATAACTCCATAAACGGGATCTTCAAACTGTAAAGATTCGGAAAATACAAAAATTAATAAAAATGTTTTTTTGTCATACATTGATTGGTAATTTTAAAGCTTTTCTATGATTTCCACACGATTCCATATAATCTTCAAGGAATTGCAAGAATGTTTTGTAAAAAAGCATTTTCAAGTATGTTGCTATTGGTTTATCTAAAAAAATTAATTAGTAGCAATACCAATATTTTTTGTTGGTTAAATTACGACGCAGTAAGTAGTGCAAAAATATGATGCAGTTTATAGCCTTGATGGTATTTGCTTTTAAGAAAATTCATTATTATCAAGTTTTTTAAACTGTCGTGGCAGAGAAGTTGTCACTCTGCCATATTTGCTAAGGCAATTTTTAAAATATGTAGATAATTACAACGAGAATTTAGTTTGGTTAAGGCTGAAGCAGTAGCAAAAAATTTGAAAGTTATTTGATATATTATTATAAAACACATTTTAAAATAAAATTCTATAAAATTTCTTACTGCCTACATCTCGCACGACATCAATTTCTGAGTATTTTAAATTCCACGGTTTTGTGGTTTCACCATTATCAATGCGTGCACGAAGCGCTTTAGTATAGTTCTCTCTTATAACAATTGAAGCGTAACTTTTACCACTAAACACAGACTGGAGTGCATCTTCTTCTGTTTCATAATACACCTAAAAATTTTCCTGTGGAAAAATAGCAAAAATAAATTATTGCTTACCAGTTTTACGGCTTGAATCTCTAAATATTTTGTATAGCAACAGCTAAGTTGGGTGCTATTGCATGTTAGAAACGAGTCGCAATTTTTCACATTGCGTATTTCTTGATTCAGTATTGCAATAGGTAAATCTACGGGATATCTTCCTACAGAAAAGTAAAATATTGAAACTATGAGCAATGGTAAAAATGTACCAAAAGCCATCGGCATTAAATTTCTTAACATCCACAGAAAACCTTTAAAAAGTAAGGCTTTCAAACGACTTCTATTGAAATTTGGTACAAAATCTAACAAGGTTTTCTTGCATTTCTTTTCTAAAGGAATAGCGGGTAACTCATTTTTGCAACTGGAAGCTACAATTTGGTTAGGATGAGAACCATTTAATGTAACCAAATTTCTAGTTTGGATGGTACTCAGCTTCATAAAAGTATCTTCAAGTGATGTTTGGCCACATCGACTAATTAAAGTGTCTGGGGGCTCTTCTGCTAACAAAGTTCCTTCACGCATCAGAGCAACCTTAAATTAAGTTAACTAAATTTTAAGAAAAAAATAGGAATAAAATTACTGTATGTGCTTGTCTCGCTTCTTCGATGTAATGTGTAGTAATAATTATGGTGATGTTTTTTTCTATTGCGAGTTGGTTCAAGTAGCTCCAAACCATTTTTCTGATTACCGAATCAATTCCAACCGTGGGTTCGTCTAAAATTAACAATTCGGGTTCGTGCACAAGTGCAACTGCTAATGATACCCGTCTTTGTTCACCACCACTCAGATTTTTAATTATTTCGTTTGTATGATCCAACATAAGCAACTCTTTCAAAAATTTAGTTCTTTGTTTTATTTGATTGGTGGTCATTCCGGCTATCCAACCGTAAAACAACAAAGTTTCGTCGATCGTAAAATCAATATACAAAGCTGTTTCCTAAAGTATTAAAATCAATTTTGGATGTAGATTATCATCAACACTTACTTGGGGCATATATCCAACGCTGGGTCCTGGAACTCGGCTGTTTTTCGTTCTAGGTGTACCTCCCAAAACCCAAATTTTGCCATTATTTAACTTTTTGTGGCCCAAGATGCAGCTTAGTAGAGTCGTTTTTCCACATCCACTTGCTCCCAGTAGAGCGTAACTAAAAACAGTTTTAAATTTCTAAAAGCAAAGTTAAGTGAAATATTACATTTCGCCCTTTGCAATTGTCGCGTTTAAATTGTTGAATACAAAAACTTGGTGGAATTTAAACCCATAACTTTTGGTAGCGTTCCTAACATAAACAGAATATTCGGTAGGTTTCGAACCCGATGCATTTTCATTCATTTCAAAATCATTATGGGGATGATTGGAATTATCGTTAATCTGTAAGGGAATTTATCAGATCAGGAAAATTCTCAATGGGCATTTATTTTATTATGTTAAAAATTGCAATACCTTAAATAATTGAGACATTCTTCTTAAGGCAGCGTTGTTCATTAATAACTTTGTGTAATATGAGATTAAAAGTTAACATTTAATTTAAATTATTACTATGTATTTATGCATATAAGAAATATAAAAACAAAATCAACATTAATTCAAAGGTCACAAAATTTATCAAATCTGATTAATTCTAGGAGTGAAAAGTGTATTATGAGATATGTACTTTTGAGTCAAGGTTTTGAAATTGTTGTTTTGATGTAACATATACATTTGAAAATGTAATTAATTTAATAGTGGTAACAGTGAATAATTCTTATATCTTAATAGATACAAAAAAAGTGTAAATAGTTCTTTATTCAACTCAAAATTTACTATAGGAAGCTGAAGAGGTATATTTTTTTATAGTTTAAACTCAACCGGAAGTAAACAAAACATTTTATTTTCAAATGGCAACATGTCTTTTTTTAACATTTTTGCAATCTGTAATTTTTTCTCTATAAATACCTATAAAATTTTCATAAAGTTACATAAGAAAATATTCGAGAAAATGTAAGATTTAAACAAGCAATAAAAATTAATTACAGTGGGGCCCGCTTAATGTGATCACATCGGGACTTGGGGTTTTTGATAACAATAACCGATTGATAACAATAAACGAAAAACATTTTTATTGCTTATTTGTTCGTATGTACTACATCCACAATATTTAATTAATAATAGTCACTCATTGTGAAGTTTTTTATGTATTTAAACGACGGAATTCATAATAAACATAAAAATGTAATGTGATATCACATATTATGTGACGGTCATAGAAAGAATCACACGGTGGGTTTATTTACATCCACTCCGTCTTTGAAAAAAATAAACCATAGTCAGATTTTCTTGCTAACACCTGACTTTAAATTATGTGGATGACTATGTACAACAGGGGTCAGCAACCTGCGGCTCGCGAGGTGTCTTGGTGCGGCCCACAACCCACAAGACTCCCCAGAAATGACGTTTTTTTTTTAAAAAAAAAGCTTTTTTTGGTGAATTTGCATAAAAAAAGCTCATTTTTAGTGGATTTTCTAAGAAGTGCAGCCTGCACTAATCCTCACGTAAAATATTTGGCCCTCTTACACCAAAAGGTTGCCGACCCCTGATGTACAATATAAAAAAATGCTTGTAACTGAAATTCAACTCCTTTGCTCGTGGGAGAAAATAATCTTAAGAATAATATGATAACATTAACCGAATTATGATAACTATAAGCGATGTTTTTTGTGTGTAATAATATATGTCCGTTCCGTTCCTGGCAAAAGTGATAACAATATCCGAATGATAACATTAACCGCGATCACATTAAGCGGGCCCCACTGTATTTATTTATTCATGTCATTTATCTGATAAATTGTTCAAAATTTCATCGCAAAAGTTCTGGCAATTTCGTGATAATTGATAGCATGTTAATTAATTTGGTTTTTAAATTTTCTATTATTAAAGATATATTTGCGTAAACTACCGTTTTTAAATGACTTCATAAAAAGAGTCTAATGGTGTTATATCATAAATTATGAGGAACAGACATTCTATATGCAGTATGTCTATTTTCTGAAATTTTCACGAGAGCAGTAAAACTACTACAGGTTTAAGTGATAAGTTATTAAAAAAGTAATTTTTGCAATAACACAGTGTAAATTACACTATGAAGTATCCATAAATGAAGCAAATATTCGATTGACGGTTTTGCAAAACAGCTAAAAAATGTACTGAACAAACTGCACTTTGTATTTTCTACATTGGACAAACTGCATATAGAATGTCTGCTCTTCATATATAATGATGTTTTGTTTTTCATAGCACTCTACATACCTGGTGTGTAAATAATTAATAAATTATTATTGTTTGTTTAAATCTAGTGTTTTCTGAATATTTTCTTATGTAAGCTTATGAAAATTTTATAGTTATTTATAGAGAAAAAATTGCAGATTACAAAAATGTTAATAAAAAGACATGCTGCCATTTGAAAAGAAAAATTTAATGTTTACTTCCGGTTGAGTTTAAGGTATAAAATAATATAACTTGATAGTTTGCGACAGTAAATTTCAAGTTGAATAAAAAACTATATAAACTCTTTTTTGTATCTATCAAGATTTAATCACTGTTACCACTGTCGATGAACACGGTATATATAGTCGGTTTTAAACGTCTTGCGACGTTGTCCGATACCAAACTACCAATCTTGCGAATTGGCGTTTGGTTGGTTAGCATTTTACATTTTTTACCTACGACGAGGAACCAGTCCGTCGCGTCTGTAAAACCCCCAACCTAAAGGACCAAATTATTATATTTGAATTATTTTATTATAATCATTATACCACTTTTCAAAAAATAAGATCTACTTATTTCAAGCTATTTTGAATTTTATGGAGACTGAAGAAATAGTCTTTAATATTGAAAGGGCAATAAATTGCTGAGAGGTCTCAGGCTTATCGGCCTGATAGGTCTAATTTTTCAGATTACGGGAAATTCATAAAGCCGTCAAAAATCAGAGGCTGAGTGGATTCACCGTAAACTTCAAACTTATAAAATATCCCCAGATTTCTCCAAAGTTCCAAACATTTTGCTATTGATTAAAATTATTGTCGAACGATAAAATCGACCATGACAAATATTTCAGATTTGCAAAATTTCAGAATATAAAAAATTAAATTGCAGTCTTCAAATATTGAAAAAGTAAAAGCTTTGACAAATATTTTGCTATAATTTGAAATTATTGTCTAGCGAAAAAAACAAAAATATTTTAAAATTGCAAAAATTTACAGAATGAGGGATTGAACCACATTTCAAAATTACAAAATTTATTCATTTCCCCAAATAGTTTGCTACCTACACTTTGATGGAAAGGAGAAGAACACACAAAAATAGAAATCCAGAACAGTATAAAGAAACACATGAAATAATTGAAAAGAATATCAAAGAAGCAAAAGAAATGTGACAATAAGAAAAATGCATAGAAATTGCAATACTGATGGATGGAAAACATGATATATTTAACTTACATAAAGAAATAAAAAGAACAGCAAAAACGGTCAATGGATGAGAGTTGGGTAAACTTACGAACGATGATGTAAACTTAATTGTAAAGATTGAAAACAAGCTGCAGTTGTGGAAAGAGTACACAGAGAAATTGTTTCAAGATGATGATACTGGAACTAATAACAGTGATAAAAGCGACATGAAAACCGAGCCAAGTATTACAAAAGAGGAGGTCAAGCAAGCCATACATAAAACAAGCAAAAAAAAGAATAGGTCTGGGACCAGACGAAGTCCCTGGGGAAATTTAAACTACTTGAGAAACAACATCTAGAAGTTATTGTGAATCTTTTTAACAATATAATAAATAACTCCCTGATGACTGGATGAAATCGACATTCATACCACTATCAAAAAAATCCAACTCCAAAAAGTGTAAAGAATTCCGAATGATCTCGTTAATGAGCCATGTCCTAAAAGTGTTTCTAAAAGTGATTCACCCTCAAATACAAAAAAAATTAAACAAACCAAAGAAGACACGCAATTTGGTTTCAGAGAAGGACTGGGCACCAGAAAAGCACTGTTTAGTGTGCAGGTTTTAATACAGAAATACCGAGATATAGATTGTGATGTATTTGCATGCTTTACTGATTTTGAAAAAGCATTTGACAAAGTGAAACATTCTAAGTTATTTGAAATTCTGAAAAAATCTGGAATAGACGACAAAGACGGACGAATTATCAGGAATCTATACAAAAAACAAAGAGCATCCGTAAGAATAGGAAATCAAATGTCTAAAGAATTGGACTAACGCTAGTCAGTTATAACCAAATTTACAACTATACGGCACTGATGAGATCTAATAAGATCAAAACATGTCTGTCGTTGTTGTATTTTTGGTTATAATTGATTTGATGTTCACAGCCTTGAAAATGGACCTAAATGGTCCGAATCATCGGACAATTTTAAATTGTCTTAATGAGACCTAAAACCTCAACAATATATTTCCTAATATAGAATTGATAGGTCAACTATTAAATTAATTTATTCTTAAACGTATTCAATGGTAGAGATGAGAAAACGCTACGAATATCAAGGCTGTCATTGGCATTGCGCGAATTTCTGGATTATCAGATGAAAAATTATATATTTTTCATTTGGTACCAGTAAAATGCTATATATTAAGTGAACATCTAGTCAGTTATAACCAAATTTACAACTATACGGCACTGATGAGATCTAATAAGATCGAAACATGTATGTCGTTGTTGTATTTTTGGTTATGATTGATTTGATGTTCACAGCCTTGAAAATGGACCTAAATGGTCCGAATCGTCGGACAATTTTGAATTGTCTTAATGAGACCTAAAACCTCAACAATGTAGAATTGATAGGTCAACTATTAAATTAATTTATTCTTAAACGTGTTAAATCTGGAGATGCTCTAAGTATAGTTTACACTTTCCATGTAAGTAAAATAGAATTTTTTGTTTAAGAATGCTTCTACATACCATGTGTGAGAGTCATCTTTTTTCATAGATCTCAAAAAACACAATAATCACAATAATTTGCAGGTTTATTATGTAGTCTAGCTGCATCAAGATTACGCATTAACAGAACCGGAACATCAAGGATATCCGAGCAAAATCATCAGGTGGAATTGTAACGAATTTTTGTAAAATTCATTACTTAATTTACAAAATTTGTTGCGCGCACCTCGTATTTTTCTCGCGACTGCGTATTTATTTATTTCCGATACAAGCGAATACCTTGCAGAACACGTGAATGTTATTGGAATTCATTTCTGATTTTAATTTATACCTTGAACGTTCTATTGTGGGTTAAAGTTTTTAATTTTCAATAACTTCTTGTTAACATCAGTTTTATCACGTAATTAGTCTTGAGTTTTCAATAATATTTTACTGTGATGTAATTCGTCTTGTAGAGGCAAATTCTCTGAGTACCATAATTCTCTTAGAGGCGAAAATTTCCCGATGCAACACATTTTCAAGTGCGAGTGTAAATGTTACGAACAGGTGATTCCCTATGGTCATACATTTTTTGACAAGTCGAGCATCTGATGCAAATTGGTTCCCATATGGACGAGGCTTTAATTATCATGTTTTTTGGAAGATTAGAAGAAGTTTCGTATATTATCACATTTTGATGATTTTTATAATACATTGTAATTTTTACCATCACAATTTTTTTGTAAACGCCACAGCAATGAAAGCTTTCTGAAACTGGGTGAGTAGTAACTTTTATGTATGAAAATTTCTAAGATTTGTGATAAAATTTTATGTAATTCTATGGCATGTAGTCTGGAGTGGAATTGATTATGCTAAAGATTGCTCTTTGACTACCGTTAATTTTGAAGCTATTTGAAACTGTACGACGACGCGAATTACTACAGCATCACTTAAGAGTAATTTTTTATGTGATTAAATTGTTAACGATTCTTGTGTGTTTGATTTATAATGTCATCAACTCACGACCCTTCACATACCGCTATTGCAGTAGCTGGCCGGATGATCATTGGTTCTGCGTAAAATAAACAAAATTGGTGGATTTTTTTAATCTATTACTTTTGGTTTAACGCAGACCGCGTTTTCCTTTTGGGGAAGATAAGGAATTTGTTATAGAATTGCGAGCCGAACTCCCTCAGGGCAGAAACTCACAGGCTTATAATCAGGCCAAAATAGAACTGAGGAATGGGAAACTTATATAGATTTCCATCGGAAATACAAACTGCCCGTTAGAAAGGTAAAAGAAGACACATGAAGGAAATACTGTTTTCATAGGGGGGGGGGGAGGGCGTTTAACAAAACGTCTTTTGACTCAAATGAGACTTCACTTTAGAGACGAGGGGTGAGTCCATGCATAATTGGATGGATAAGCGCCACTCTGAGGAACAAAAATATTAAGGCTACTCTGGGTCTAGCAACCTCGGAGGTCTCCACTGCGGGGGGGTTTTGCAGGGGGCGTTCTGTCGCCTTTCCTGTGGTGCCTGGCCGTAGACGAGCTCCTGAGGGCGCTAGAACAGGGTGGAATACATGCATAAGATTTCGGTGATAACATCACAATCCTTGCTGTCGGCAATTTTCGAAAAGTTTTGTCTGTATTGATACAGCGGGCACTGAAAATTATCGAAAAGTAAACCCGGAAAAAACCGCTGTGGTAGCTTTTAAATGCACAAAAGAACTGCAAGAAGTGAGGATGCCCAAACTTTGGGGAAAAAATCTGCAACTAGTAGATGAAGTCAAAAGCATAGCAATCAAAGCGACTACGGTCATGTGGGCCTGTAGAAAAACAATCGGCAAAACGTGACAACTAAAACCAAATATGGTTCTTTGGCTTTTTACCAATGTGGTGATACCTACAGTAACATACGCTTATCTTATCTGGTGGCAAAAAGCCCGAAAAAAGGAAAGCATCAAAAAACTAAACAAGTTGCAAAAGACTTTTGCAATGAAAAGACGGGGGCAATGGCAACAACGAGCACCGCAGCAACGAAGGCGCTACTGGGCTTCATCCATTACATTTGGTGGTAAACATAAACGTCCAACTGGCTGCATACAAGCTGATGATTAACGATAAAAGAGAAGAAACTTGAAGAGAGGGCTACCACACCATGATCTTCAACTCTAACAATAGTAACAACATGCTTTCCATGCAATATGATAAAACCAACACTGTGAGAGACTTCTAAAAACCTTTTAAGGTTATAGTTCCAAAAAGGGGTTCGGAGGACACCGAACAAGAGCTGGAAAAACGATTTGAAGTCATCTGGTATACAGATGGATCTAAAACTTTTGTAAGCACAGGAGCTTACTAAGTGGTAAAAAACGAGGGGATGTTCTAAGCATAAACCTGGATCAACACGCAACTGTTTTCCAGGCCAAAATACTAGCATTAATGACCTGCGCGGAGACACTGATTCGGAGGGCTTATGAAAATAAGCCCATCTGTATCATGACTGACAGCCATCAGGCAGCAATAAAAACTCTGAAGGACGTAGAAATACACTAACTGCCTTGATGCACTGGTGAAACTGGCACAACGCAACAGGCTTCACTGATGTGGGTGCTGGGTCACGATGGTATCAAAGGTAACAAAAAAGCTGACTCCTTAGCAAACGAGGCTGCTTTCAACAAACTAGTAGGTTCAAAACCAACTTGCGGGATTGCATACAAGACCACAAGAAGGACATCAAAAAACTACTAAGAAAGAAACATCTTGTGTACTGGAGGAACCTTTCGGATCTAAGGCAATTCCGGATGTTCATTCGGGAGCCCTCCGGAGACAAAATGATTTAGGATCCTCAGTTAGAGGATAACTGAGTAAAACTGAGCTGAGAAAAACAGTAGGACTATTTACAAGACACTGCTGCTTAAATAAACACCTCAACAAAATAAGGGTTGTCGCAGATTCTACATGTAGAATGTGTGGAGAGGAGAAAGAAACTCCATACCACCTTATTTAATATTATAATTGTATCGAATAAGTCGTACTATAACTACTACATTTATTTCTTAAACTTTAAAAGTACTATACTCGCAATAATTAATAATAAACTCCATATTCCAAAAGAACAAAATCCTAAATATACGGAGCTCGCCGAAAAGTTCCAGCCTTTTTGTAAAATATTTCTAAAACTTTGAATTGCTGATGTAAACGGAATTAAATGTGCGAAAGGCTTAAAAAGGTAATGTACAGCTTCCAGTGGCCAAATTACACCACATGTCGTGAAAGCCGAGATCAAAAGTGCTGTTGATGTGAGCATTGCAATAAGTGCATTATCACAAACACACGAAAAAAATAAACCTAAAATAAGAAAATTATGCTGCAAAAATACATTTTCTGGTACTGATATTACAAATTGCCACTTACCAACACACATACCACAAATTCCAGCGAGACAGCAAATACAAAACACTAATATGAGAGAACCTTTCATGGTCATCGAAAATAAAAAAAATGCCGTGAAAATGGTTAATATTACTTGAGTTAAGATTACACAAAAATCGCATATGAAATGGGCCAATAGTAATTCCTCATTTAGTATGCCAATGACGTACGTTCGTTCTAAGGTACTTTCTTTGCGTTCTATCAACATTAAATTTGACGTCGTTATAAGTCCCAAATTAAAAAGTATTCTAAAATATTTACTGATTAATTATTTAAGTACTCTAAAAAGAGAAAAAAAGATGTTGAAATTACATTAAGACAGCTGCAGGTAATATAGAATCGGTGAAATTTGGTTCCATAACTCCATAAACGGGATCTTCAAACTGTAAAGATTCGGAAAATACAAAAATTAATAAAAATGTTTTTTTTGTCATACATTGATTGGTAATTTTAAAGCTTTTCTTTGATTTCCACACGATTCCATATAATCTTCAAGAAATTGCAGGAATGTTTCGTAAAGATGTATTTTCAAGTATGTTGCTATTGGTTTATCTAAGAAAATTAATTAGTAGCAATAACAAATTTTTAATTGGTTAAATTACGACGTCGTCAGTAGTGCAAAAAATATGATGCAGTGTATAGCATTGATGGTATTTGCTTTCAAGAAAATTCATTATTATCAAGTTGTCGTGGCAGATCAGTTGTCATACTCTGCCATATTTGCTAAGGTCCGGTTGCACCAACGCATAATAAGGATTTAATAGAGTAATAAGCTATTACTAGATTAAAAATTGACATTTTGACATAAGATGCGTTGCACCAACGAGACTTAACTTATTACTAGATTAAAATCTCCATTAAAATGAATGACATATGTCAGTTTCCCTCGCAACAACGTTTATTAAGGAAATTATTAGCAAAATTATTAAATATTTAATAAAAATTCCTTAGTTACCAAAAAAATGCGTTGCACCATTGCGACTTAGTTTAACAGAGTAATAAATTTAATTATAAGCAAATTGGCCAAAATTGGTCAATTAAAATTTTAAGTTGAAATTTTATTAGAAAAAATTTGATGAAAAAAGAAGATTTTTAAGTTATGTAGTACATAGAACTTGAAAAATTAATCGCTGAATTCAAGATTATATTATTATGAGTAGAAAATGTCAGCTACAATTTCTTTTTCGAGTACAGATGAAGATATAAATTTGTTAATTTGTTACTAAAGCCTCACATTTTGAGTAGTTAATATTCCTCTATGGATTTACTCACAATATGTGAATATTATGACAGTAATATTATGTTGTCGTTAATACAGAAAAGAAAAAGTTATTCATTACCACTGAAAAGAATTCGTATTTAATAATATTTCTCAAATATTAAAGTCTTCAAATTATTGCAGTTAGAAAACTGTTTTCTGATTGAGTGCTAAAGCAAACGAAGAGTTACTTCACTTTTTGCCACTGGATATTGAAAACTACTATTGGGCCAAGAAAATCAAAGCGTGATGCAAAAATTATAGGATATTGTCTCTTTTATAAAAATGATGACTTGGATTGTTGCAATTTCTGCTTATATATTTTGCTCAAGAACTTTCCTTTACATTTTTTTCGTTAATTTCCATGATATATTTTTAATAATCACGTACACATTTATCTAGTGGCAGATCTAGGAATAGTTCAGGAGTTTAGGATTGAGAGTTAAGTTAATATTTAAAATTTTTTTATTAATTTTTCAACATTTGCATCTTCTTGGATAGTACAGTAGAATCCGCTTATAATGACATCGAAGGGAAGTGACAAACAAGTCATACTAAGCGGACGTCATACAAAGCATAGTCTTAGAAAATAAACAACTTCCTACTTTTTTAGATATTTAGTTTAATAGAAAAAAAAACTTCAAATTGTGTGTATCTATTAATAAAAAAGAAACATGAACTGACACAAAACAAGCATATTAAAAACAGAATCACTGAGAATCAAAACAAAAATGAGCCTAGCACCAAAGATCGTTGCAGGAAAAGGGATGTTGGTCACATGATTCCTTAAAAATAGGTCATAATAAGCGACATGTCACTATAAGCGAAGTGGCGAAGTCATTATATCCGAACTTTGTTATATAGAATTTTATATGAAAACCAAACTTCGCACTGCAATTACTTCATATTAAGCGGTTGGTCAATATAAGCGGAGTCATAATAAACGGATTCTACTGTACTTGATTTTCCCTTTTATAGATATTATATAGATACGCTACTGTATTAACCTAAAATTAATATTTAAACAAGCGAGAAATGTCAAATTAGTATGGCGACCATTGTTGAATTTCATAATAACTAATATGAGATTTTTAATTGAGAAAAATGTTGGTGCAACGCAAAAAAATTTAACAGGGTATTAGTTTAACAGGGTAATAACTTTTACATATATTTTGACATAAATAATAGATTTTTAGGTTATGAACTACATCGAAGTTGACAAGTAATCGTTGAATTTTGAAATAAATTTTTTTAAACAACAAAACTTTTTCAAGGAAGCAAGCGAAAGATAGAAATATTAATATTTTGGACAAGCCTTATCAAAAACGAGGTAATTTTCTCAAGCTTCACAATTTTGTGGGCATAAATTTTAAACTTTGTCGCTTATGAAAATGTTTTTATAGGACCGGGCGATGTAAAAATTTTTTTACTTTTTTACATCTTCTGTGGCCGTTATACAATTCCAATATGCAATGATTTCAGCAAGAAACTCACGTCGTGAGATGTTCAAAAATCTAACAAATTGCTACGGTATATTGAAAATAATAAATTTACTCCCGGTGTATATAAAATGTGATTGAAAAAAGACAACTTAGAATGCATTTTTTATTAGAAATGAAAATTAACGTGAAAATACACCATTATAAGGGCAGTTCTAACTGCAAAGTTTTGACAATGACAATAGTGTTGCCTTAGCAATTATAAAAATATTAAACTAATAGCCTAATAACGTTATTAAAATAATTTTAACAGAGTAGTAGCTATTATGATAATAGCGCTTAATATGCCAATTTTAATAGACGTTGGTGCAACCCGACCTAAGACAATTTTTTTACAATTTAATTTTTTACTTTATATTAGCAATAGTAGAGGAAAATATGGAAATAGTAGAGGAAAATATGGAAATAGTAGAGGAAAATATGGAAATAGTAGAGGATGGACAGTAAGTAAATAAAATACAATGTAACAAGTAAAAAACATAATATGAAAGATGCAATTCTAGACGAGATAATTGCCAGCTAATGTGGTTAGAAAATATGTAGATAATTACAACGAGAATTTAGTTTGGTTAGGACTGAAGCAGTAGCAAAAAATTTGAAAGTTGGTTGATATATTATAAAACCCATTTTAAAATAAAATTCTATAAAATTTCTTACTGCCTACATCTCGGACGACATCAATTTCTGAGTATTTAAGATTCCATGGTTTTGTGGCTTCACCATTATCAATGCGTGCACGAAGCGCTTTAGTATAGTTCTCTCTTATGACAATTGAAGCGTAACTTTTACCACTAAACACAGACTGGAGTGCATCTTCTTCTGTTTCATAATACACCTAAAAGTTTTCCTGTGAAAAAATTGCAAAAAAATTTTAAATTATTGCTTACCAGTTTTACGGCTTGAATCTCTAAATATTTTATATAGCAACAGCTAAGTTGGGTGCTATTGCATGTTAGAAACGAGTCGCAATTTTTCACATTGCGTGTTTCTTGATTGAGTATTGCAATAGGTAAATCTACGGGATTTCTTCCTATAGCAAAGTAAAATATCGAAACTAAAACCAATGGTAAAACTATACCAAAAGACATCGATACTAAATTTCTTAACATCCACAGAAAACCTTTAAAAAGTAAGGCTTTCAAACGATTTCTATTGAAATTTGGTACAACATCTGACAAGGTTTTCTTGCACTTCTTTTCAAAAGGAATAGCGGGTAACTCATTTTTGCAATTGAAAGCTACAATTTGGTTAGGATGAGAACCATTTAATGTAACCAAATTTTTAGTTTGGATAGTACTCAACTTCATAAATGTTGCTTCCAGTGATGTTTCGCCAAATCGACTAATTAATGTGTCTGGAGGCTCTTCTGCTAACAGAGTTCCTTCACGCATCAAAGCAACCTTAAATTAAGTTAACTAAATTTTAAGAAAAAAATAGGAATAAAATTACTGTATGTGCCTGTCTCGCTTCTTCGATGTAATGTGTAGTAATAATTATGGTGATGTTTTTGTCTATTGTGAGTTGGTTCAAGTAGCTCCAAACCATTTTTCTGATTACTGAATCAATTCCAACCGTGGGTTCGTCTAAAATTAACAATTCGGGTTCGTGCACAAGTGCAACTGCTAATGATACCCGTCTTTGTTCACCACCACTCAGATTTTTAATTATTTCGTTTGTATGATCCAACATAAGCAACTCTTTCAAAAATTTAGTTCTTTGTTTTATTTGATTGGTGGTCATTCCGGCTATCCAACCGTAAAACAACAAAGTTTCGTCGATCGTAAAATCAATATACAAAGCTGTTTCCTAAAGTATTAAAATTAATTTTGGATGTAGTTTATCAGCAACACTTACTTGGGGCATATATCCAACGCTGGGTCCTGGAACTCGGCTGTTTTTCGTTCTAGGTGTACCTCCCAAAACCCAAATTTTGCCATTATTTAACTTTTTGTGGCCCAAGATGCAGCTTAGTAGAGTCGTTTTTCCACATCCACTTGCTCCCAGTAGAGCATAACTAAAAACAGTTTTAAATTTTTAAAAGCAAAGTTAAGTGAAATATTACATTTCGCCCTTTGCAATTGTTGCATTTAAATTGTTGAATACAGAAACTTGGTTGAATTTAAACCCATAACTTTTGGTAGCGTTCCTAACATAAACAGAATATTCGGTAGATTTCGACCCCGATGCATTTTCATTCATTTCAAAATCATTATTGGGATGATTAGAATTATGGTTAACCTGTAAAGAAATTTAATAGATCAGAAAAATTTCCAATAGGCACTTACTTTATTATGTTAAAATTTGAAATACCTTAAATAATTGAGACATTCTTCTTAAAGCAGCGTTGTTGATTAATTACTTTGTGTACTATGACATTAAAAGTTAACATTTAATTTAAATAATTTCTGTGTATGTATGCATCATTATAAGAAATATAAAAATAATTTCAAAATTTATTCAAAGGTCACAAAATTTATCTGATTTGATTAATTCTATGAGTTAAAAGTTTATGAGATAATCTACTTTTGAGTCAAGGTTTTAAAATTGTGATTATGATATAATATACACATTTGAAATTGTAATTAATTTAATAAGTATTATACCATATTATAACAGTGAACAATTCTTATATCTTAATAGATACAAAAAAAGTTTAAATAGTTTTTTATTCAACTTAAAATTTTCTATAGGAAACTGCGGAGGTATATTTTTTTATACTTTACCTAAACTCAACCGAAAGTGAACATTAAATTTGTTTTCAAATGGCAACATGTGTTTTTTTTAAATATTTGCAATCTGCAATTTTTTCTCTATACATAGATACCTATAAAATTTTTATAAAGTTACATAAGGAAATATTCGAAAAAATGTAAGATTTAAACAAGCAATAAAAATTTATTAATTACTTATACATAGATATGCAGAGTGCTATGAAAAACAAAACATCACGACATTTCTAAAATTAATGATAGATTTTCGTCAACTACCGTTTTTAAATGACTCCATAAAAAGAGTCTAATGGTGTTATATCATTATAATGATGTTTTGTTTTTCATAGCACTCTACATACCTGCTGTGTAAATAATTAATAAATTATTATTGTTTGTTTAAATCTTGTGTTTTTTCTAATATTTTCTTATGTAACCTTATGAAAATTTTATATGTATTTATTAAGAAAAAATTGCAGATTGCAAAAATGTTAATAAAGACATGTTGCCTTTTGAAAAAAAATTTAATGTTTACTTCCGGTTGAGTTTATAGTATAAAATAATATAACTTGGCAGTTTGCAACAGTAAATTTCGAGTTGAATAAAAAGCTATATAAACTTTTTTTTGTATCTATTAAGATTTAAGAATTAATCACTGTTACCACTGTCGGTGAACGCACTGTATGATGTAGTGACCCGTGGTAATTACCCATTTGAGAATTTCTACAATTAAAAGTTTAATTTGATATTTTCTTGAATTTGAGTAATTTTGATATTTACTTGGACGAATTGCGGTTGTATTGTATTTAGTTATTGTACCTATTGTTTGGTATGCTGAAAACGAGATTTTTACAGGTGGAGTATTGTTCCGAAACCTGAAAGAATTTAAATTAACCAGATGTGACTACATTTTCTGTAATTAATTTTTTTTGGTATTGTTACTTTACTTACCTTTTTAAAACGAAAGTGAGTGCGTACGAAGAGACCTGTAATTTTGTGTTTTGTGCTAATAGAACTAGATGGTGTTGGAAGCAATTCAAATTTGAATTAAATTGGTTACATTTAATTTCTTTTGAAAATTTTTTAAATTTGGCTGGCTGTAGTGACCAATCGGCATGAGACACGATTTCCAAAAACTTTGGAAAAGTTATTATTTAAAAATATTTAATAATAAAGTTATTATTTAAATAAACTATTATTTGAAGTCATCATAGGGTAATTAGAATTAGAATTTTTTTATTTTGCGTTATTTCGACATTATTTATCTGGAATTTGAAAATTATGAGTTTGAAGAATTCGAGGTTATACACGAGACACTCTTTTTCAAACCTGGAATATTCGTTTATAACAAATTAATTTCACATTTGCACCAATTTTAAAGCACTGTTACAACTATTTAATTATTGGATTAATTCGTTCGTGGTTGTAAATAACTTTATTTCGATAAATTTAATTAGCTCGTATAGTGCACGTTTCATTCCACAAACTACTGTTGCTACCGATGGCTGCGCTCACTTGTGAATTACGCGTTCAATCACAGGTCGGCGCGAACATTTAAATCAAACAATTTTAATTTATTATGTGCACAATTATTTTATTTTCAGTTTTTATAATAATTAGAACGTACGATTTATTTACAAGTTATAGTAATAAATTTGACATAGTAAATGTGTGAACTTGTGAATAGATCACGTCAATATCTGGTTTATTCTATTTTTGAATTTGATTTAATGATAAAAATTTCGTTTTTGTGTGTAATCGAGACATTTATTATTACCAACATTCGTCTAAGTAAAATTTGGTTAATGCCCTGCATAATTTTGTTTTATTTAATTGTGGAAGTTTTGAAATCTCTATTGAACTCGCTCCCTGGGAGAGCCTCTTATTGCTAACTCCGATAAATTGGGCACGGACCTTAAAGAGTTGTTCGTCAGAACACGACAATATATATAGTATATAGTCGGTTTTAAACGTCTTGCGACGTTCCGATACCAAATTACCAACCTTGCGAATTGGCGTTTGATTGGTTAGCATTTTTCATTTTTTACCTATGACGAGGAACCAGCCCGTCGCGTCGGCCGGTATAAAACCCCCAACCTAGAGGACCAAATTATTATATTTTAATTATTTTATTATAATTATTATAACACTTTTCAAAAAATAAGATACTTATTTCAAGTTATTTTGAATTTTACGGAGACTAAACAAATAATTTTTAAAATATTGAATAGGCAATACATTTTATTGGCCTGAGAGATCTAATTTTTCAGATTAAGGGAAATCCATAAAGCCGTAAAAATTCAGAGGCTGAGTGGATTTAACGTAGACTTCAAATTTATCTATAAAATATCTCCTGATTAGTCCAAAGCTCCAAACATTTTGCTATTGATTAAAATTATTGTCGAGCGATAAAAGCGACCATGGCAAATATTTCAGATTTGCAAAATTTCAGAACATGAAAAGTTAAACTGCAGACTTCAAATAATGAAAAAATAAAAGCTTTGACAAATATTTTGCTATAATTTGAAATTATTGTCTAGCGAAAAAAGCAAAAATATTTTAGAATTGCAAAAATTTAGAGAATGAGGGATTGAACCACATTTCAAAATTACAAAATTTATTATATATATAAATATATATATTACAGCTCTACAGACCTAGAAGACCCATGGCTTCATTCCCTGCCTACCTAACCTGTCTTGTAAACTCTCGTGTGTGACGCAGCCGTATCAACGGTAATGACGTCGACACAACTATCAGGGATCACCACAGGAGTGTGGATGCCCACCGGAAGGACGAGCCAAGAACTTCTGTGCAATCCGTGATTTGAACCCAGAATTTCCGCTCTATACTCAACCAGCGATCACATCACTCCACTGCTGTGGCTTACAAAATTTATTAACTTCCTGAAATATTTTGTTACCTACCACTTTGATATTTATATAATTTATCATTACATATTTAATATTATATTGCTATGTTGCGTTTTAACTCTTTAGTTTAAAGCAAATAACTGATGTTTTTCATTTTTTTAAATTTAATCATTTTTGAACATTTTTGAAAAGGGTAAATTTTACATTTGTGCATTTTTTTTAAATTTAGTTTTTGTGTGGAAGAAAACCGTGTCAATATTACAATTTGCAATAAGGCGTTCATGCTTTTACAAGTATTTGAATATCCAACATTCCCAAAGAATCGAAAGTTTTCTAATGTTTAATTTTATAAACGGTAGGAAAATTAAAAAGTTTGTGGTAGTGAAAATAAAATTTTAAGTTGATAGAAATTAATTTTTTTTATTTAGAATTTTTGTAGAGAAACGGTCGAGGACAATACAGTGTGTTCACCAATAGTGGTAACAGTGAATAATTCTTAAATATTACTAGATATATAAGATAGATATATAAGCCACAGCGGTGGAATGATGTGACCGCTGGATGAGTACAGAGCGGAAATTCTGGGTTCAAATCGCGCACTATACAGAATTTCTTAGCTCGGTCTTTCAGTGGACATCCACACGGTGTGGTGAAATAGATATTGATTTATCGGAAATAGGTAATATGGGGACTAATCCACCCCGCTAATCGAATTTGTAATTCCCAAAAATGGAAAAGCAATGTTCTACTTAGAACGTAAAAAGTTTAATGAATGAATGAATACTAGATATAAAAAAAGAGTTTATATAGTTTTTTATTCAACTTGAAATTTACCATCGGAAACTGCAAAGTTATATTTTTTTATACTTTAAACTCAACCGGAAGTGAACATTAAATTTTATTTTTCATTGGCAACCTGTCTTTTTTTTAACATATAAAATTTTAATAAGGTTACATAAGAGAATATTCAAGAAAACACAAGATTTAAACAAACAATAATAATTTATTATATATTTACAGACAGGTGCTATGAAAAACAAAACATCATTATATTATATAACATCATTAGACTCCTTCTATAGTCATTTAAAAACGGTAGTTTACGCAAATCTATCTTTAAATTTAGAAAATTTAAAAACCAAAATTAATTTAGCATGCTATCAATTATCACCAAATTGCCAGAACTTCTGCGAAGATTAGAATCATATTTTGAACAAAACGGTGGAAATTTTGAACAATTTATCAGATAAATGACTGTTGTATTTTTTGTGCCGTGATGTTTTGTTTTTATAGCACTGTGCATATCTATGTATAAATAAATTAATAAATTTTTATTGCTTGTTATCTTACATTTTCTCGAGTATTTTCTTATATAACTTTATAAAAATTTCATTGATTTATAGAGAAAAAATTGGACATTGCAAAAATATTAAAAAAAAGACATGTTGCCATTTGAAAAAAAATATAATGTTCACTTCCGGTTGAGTGTAAAGTATAAAAAATATACCTCCGCAGTTTCCTCTAGTAAATTTTGAGTTGAATAAAAACTATTTAAACTTTTTTTTGTATTTAGTATAAGATTTAAGAATTATTCACTGTTACCACTATCGCAGAACACACTGTATATATTTAAAAAAAATTTGAAAGTTTTTTTAACTTTCTGAACATTTCTAAAAATGTCACATGTTCTCTTTTTGCAGTAAGCGATTCGAATAAAATGCCAGCGTTTACGTGTCGTAAAAATTCTTGAGCGGTCTAAAATTTTAACCAACGTAAGAAATTTACCTGAGTAGTCTAACTTTTTACAAACCTTAATGACCTCTTTTGGGATCGAGTTGCACACCAATAGAGTTAAATTACTAACATATAAAATTTTTTTTGCGGTTAGTGATTATTGAATTGTGGCTATTAATTTCCACAAAATGAACGATTTTTTCCAAAAACCCACCAACTTGGTTTAATTTTATCGCAGGAGTAATTTACCGGTCAGTGTTTATAAGTGCGGTATGCAAGGAGTGAAAGTTGATGTAAAATAGAAATGAAACAAAAAAATTAATAAAAAGTTTAATCACAATAGGTTTTTCTTATTAGTGAGACAGAAGTAATTCACAATGCAAACTAAATATTTATTTTTTTGGATATATTGGACGATATATTTCAGCATAAAGATTGGCCACTGCTATCGATTTTTCCAGGTAAAGACATTCAACTTCAATTTTGTATTCCCCATCTGGAATAAGGGGAGGCGCATGTGTTGGATCAAGTACAAAATTACACATGTGGTAAGTGGTTTCCTAAAAGTAATTTTATTATAGTACTAATAACTTATTTTTTTTGAAAAGGCAATTAAATACTTACTTTAGTAAAGACGCAACTAGTAACATTACCACATTTCGAAATAGCATCTAGTATTCCAATGACATTTGCTTTAAGAACTTTGCAATGATTAAGTCGAGCTCTTGCAGGAAAATGACGATATTCGTTACTCATAAACTTATATGCTTGCGCAATAACCTGAAAAGATATATAATATCAGACACTGCAATAAAAAAGAACACATGAGAAGGAACAAAAAGTGGAAATAACAATGATGTGAAATTAGGAAAGAGGAATACGGAGAAGAAAAGAAAGACAGTGTGAATTGCCACATGGAATATTAGAACACTTCCGAGGGCAGGTAAAATAAGGAAAGTTGCAGACGAGTTGAACAGATACAATGTAGATGTAGCTGCGCTTCAAGAAATAAGATGGAAATGTGAGGGAGAAGTAGTGAGCATCAACTATACAATATTGTACTCGGGAGAAAGTGAACAAGGAAGAAAAAGAAAAGAAAGAAAGCATACAATACACAACATAACAAACAACAATGGAAATAGACTCTGTAACTTGGCTGCAGCAAATACGTACCATGGATATCTGTAGCACTAGATTTAAACATAAAAAAATACACAAAATAACATGGGCTTGACCAGGTGCAGAAAGAGATAGCGGAAATCAGATAGATCAAACAAAAATAGAACAAAAAAACACTGGTCCAAGATGTTAAATCCTACAGAGGAGCCAATGCCAAAACAGATCACTATCTGGTACTGGCGGAGATAAAAGTTAAAAAGAGAACAATGAACTTTGATATCAAAACAAATGAAAGACTAGCCATTGAAAAACTGTGTAACAGTGAAACAACGAAGAGCTACAAAGACGTGTTAGAGCAAATAATAGAAGACAATAAAGATAATGGTGATGTAAATAGAGATTTTGAAACAATTGCAGACAGTATAAAGAAAAGTGCGTCACGGGTGCTGAGAAATAAGAAGACCGCAGTGAGTAAAAAATGGTTCGATGAGGACTGTGAAATAGCTGCAAAGCTGAAGGGAGAAGCAAGAGTAAAGTGGTTAAATACAGGAGAAGAGAGTGACCTAGAGAATAACAAAAAAAAAGAAATGAAGCATATAAAGTATACAATAAAAGAAAGACATGTGTATGTATTTATCGGTTTTATTAACGCTCTACGACATCTTCCGATTCCAAACATCGCCAGGCGGCCTTTGGTTTTGTAAGCATTTTACATGTTTTACCTACGACAAGGAGCCAGCCCCGCGTAGAACTCTAAACCTGGAGGACCAGCTAAACGGCCAGAATAAAGTTGTAGCTTCACCCAGATTTGAACCGGGTATTGAGCGTTCTTAGTCAACTTGCTTGACTATTAATCTCCGACCACTTCTTAAAAAAAAGAAAGACAAATAATAAGTTGGAAAGGATATGTAATGAGAAGAGAGCAGGAAGCAGTGGTATGAAGGATCGCAAACTGGAGATCAATAAAGGACTGCACAAGGAAGAGACCAAACTTGAGATGGCACGACCAGGTAACAGAAGATCTAAGAAATATAATTATCAAGGATTGGATGAAAGGGACACAAGTCAGATAGTATTGGAAAAGAATAGTAATGGAAGCGGAAACCGCTGACAGATTGTAGACGGTTAGTATTGTAAATAGTATGTTGTAATGTAGATTTGTTGAAATGTGAAGTAAAATAGGACTAATCTACCTCAAAAAATGGATATGTAAAGTCTCCATGAGACGGTTAAATTCCTGTAGGTATAAAAGACCTATTATTATTATAAATTAAAAAAATAAATTCTGAACAATTTTCAAATGATTGTAGGTCTACAAAAAAATATTATACCAGTTACTATACTCACGTCTAGTTCAGTTGACATATTCATTTTCAAATTCATAGTAACATTTATTGCTGCTATAGAACGATTATATTTAAATGTTTTAATTTCAAGAAAATTGAAATAATCCTTATTAACGCTTACTAAGTCTGCCCTAGTATTTCTTATTTTATATACATGTTGATGGAACTGGAACAAAATATTGAATAAAATAAATACCGTAACATGGAGGAATACTGTGATCATTCCTTTATAATTCTCAAAGTTGTATAATAATGTATAATGTAGCTTTACATATAAAGATTATAATAAATTTAAAAGTAAATTGGTGAATGGTAATAAGGATGAATAACACATCGTAGTTATTATTAAAAAAAAATTTAGTTTTTAAAATTCATAAGTAGAGAAACAACATACAAAAATTTTTATAAAAAAACACTTTAAAAAAATTTCAAGATGTGGCTATTTATACATACAGTATGTATAAGCAATTGGCTATTTATACATATGATATGCATACTCAATTGTCTAACTAAATATACAGTTACATTAAAATTGATTTAATTTTAAAATTTTTACTTTTAGCAAACAAATTATTAATAATAATTATTCAGTTTAAATTTTTAAAATAAAAATAAAATTATAATTCACATGTTAAAACTATTAGTAACGTAATTATTTACGGGGTAAATAGTTAGTGGTGTTAAAACTTTTTTTCTTATGTTGTACGGCCTTTAAACTGATAATAGTTATAAATATAATAAACGTTATAATAGGACAAAATGCAAAAGAAAATTTTTTAAATTGTTCCGCTTCAACAACTATTTAAATACAATTTTGCATTTACAATTCGTATAATCTTAAGAACACAACTATTGTGTGAATACAATGCAATTTTCCAGGTACAGATCCACCAAGCGTAGAAAGGACGTGGCAAATATGCCAACTAATTTGGTAAAAATTTGAATGAACCAATGAACGTGCAGTTATTTTTCAAGTACATTCTGTTGTAAAAGTTACAAATCATTGCGTGTGTTTATATTTGTCGTAGTTTTTTGTGTTATTCGGTTTCGTGTTATTTCTAAAAGTGCTTTATTTAATATTTGCGCTATCATTTTTTACGTATTTCGTGACTGCAAATTGACAAAACAATTTATCGATTTTAAATATTCGCGTCGAGAAACTTCTTCAACTGAGTGTACATTTTAAATTTTAGCAGCGCCTGACACACCTCTAAAGTTGGTTTTGTCGTTGGTGGAGCTGTATAAAATTTTTTAACAACCACTGTACCCAAAGCGCAATTTAGGCTTATGCAGTGCACAATTTCAACAGCACAAACCTCAAACTTGTGTGAGTAAAAGTGGTTTGCTTAGTTTTTCTCTTCTGACGTTTTTTGAATTTATTTTTAGATTTGAATTTTAAGTTTTTATTTGATTGATTTGAACATCAGGGCTCGTTATTATACCGAATTTGTTCTTCAGGTTTAATTATTGCAATAAGTCCACTACCCTCATGTTCAATAAGAGAAATTTCAATTTTTGCATTTTACCTTCTATTACTTTTAATTCCTCTACATATAAAATAGCATTGAGGAAAATCTTGATAGCAAAATATCAAAATTTTATAATACATCAGTGGAAATAGCGGTTCGTGTTCATTTTGGAATTCTTTTAGTCGTCATATTCTTATGATATGAAAATATAATAATTTGAAAAAATTCCGAAATATTTTGAATTTTGTACTTCAAATATGAAATCAATGATGAAAAAATGTATTTGAAATACATTATCAAATCTTTTAATTTTTTTATATTTAAAGTACAAAATACAAAATATTTTGAAATTTTAATTTTAAATACCAAATATGATGAGATACAATGTATGAGCATGTGCACTTTATTTTGAATTTCAAACAAAATTTTCAAAGTTATCGTGTGTTTTCTTACTACTTTTAATTCAAAATAAAAACGTATTTTGCCCACCTGTGACTATAATTATTTATAACTAGGTGGAAAGCCCGTCCACGGACGGGTAGCTAGCCGGTGGATCTCTATTTTAGCAGTATTAATTAAAAAAAATATCATAGTTTTCAAACACCAACACTAACATAAGCTCAACCGATGGATTTCTCTTTTTACAATCTTCATTAAAAAAATAAATCCTTAAAACTGACAATTTTAATTGTTCACGTTCAAACGTCCTCAAGTTTAAAAATAATAAAGATTATATAGCTGATTCAATCGCGGACGGGCGTTCCACCAACGTTGGAAATTCGTTTGGTGTGCAACTCGATCCCAGGGGAATTGATTTGAAGTTGCTAAAAACCCACAACAACCAATCAGAGTGCGTTGTGTGTCTTACAAATTTGACACGCTGAAGGTGGAGGTATGAGGTGTAGCATGTGCTGCCCGTTTATTATTGTGAAATACTTCATATGTGTATGAAATCAATTGTGAAATACATTTATTGAAAATGTAAAAGTTGAAGATTAAATTTTTTGGATGGATAATCTTTGGATTAACCGAGATAAAATTTAAGAATCTTAGTTGAAACTTACTTGGTATGCAACTCAATCCCAGGGGAGGTGATTTTAAATTTGTAAAAAATTGGATCATTTAATTAATATAGCTGGCTCATCGACTGACGGACGTCTCATCAAGGTTGAAAACTTGATTGGTGTGCAACTCAATCCCATGGGAGGTGATTTTAAGTTGGTACAACCAACGACAACGACCAATCAAAGCGGGTTGTGTGTTTTAAAAAATAACACGCTGCTACTGCTGCTACTTCTTCAGCGTGTCATTTTTTTAGAATTCACAGCGCACTTTGATTGGTCGTTGTCGTCGGTCGTACCAACTTAAAATTACTTTACCACTTCATATAGAAATATATATAACCTTTTCTAAATGGAGTACTAAGGTGATTTTAAGTTGGTACGACCAACGACAACGACCAATCAGAGTGCTTTGTGTGTCTTAAAAAAATGACACGCTGGAGCAGCAGCAGCAGCGTGCTGGTCTTTTATATATGTGATTAAGTAGTCATTATCAAAATATTAATTGTAATAATAGCGCATACCTATACAGTCACCAGTCAGTATGTATAAATATCCTATTGCTTATACATACTGTATGTATAAATAGCCACATCCATTTTAAACCTTTTTTTGTCGCAAACTACCAAAAATGAGAAAAATGCAAATATTGGAGGAGGGGGGGGGGTGAGAAAAACGTGGTGATTAAATTTTTTTTAATAAAGTAGAGAAATGATTGAAAAATTTAGAATAGTAATTCGATATGGCGCCATTTATTTTTTTCATTTTATTTGCTTTTTTTCTGGTTACATACGACTGAAGATAGACAATTACCTTGAAATGGCGCTATATCGTATAATCATTATAAAGTATTTGGTATGACTTACTATTCTAAATTGTTCAATCATTTTTCTATTTTACTAACATTTTTTTAACCACAACGTTTTTCTAATCCCCCTCCCATGTTTGCACTTCTTATTTTTTTCTAGTTCTACCTTGCCACAAAAAGTTTTAAATGTTTTTCAAAGTATTTCTTTATAAAATTTTTTGTATATTGTTTCTTTACTCACGGTTAAAAATTCTAATATTTTTAACGTTTTGTTACGTTTTGTTTAATTCTATATTTTGCAACACATACCTACTAATGTCACACCTAACTCTTGAAATTTTCTTTTTAAGATTTATTTTCTATGTTATTTATTTTTTATAAATTTTTTATAATGAGAAATTTAAATTTGAAATTTTTATTTAAAGAGAAATTGAATCAGGTTGAAGATTTGCTATCCTAGTCGCAAATTTTAGATTGTGCAAAAATTTTAAAATAAAATTAATTACACTGTGCAACACTAAAAAATTCACCAATATCTCGAATAGTGGTTCGTATTAGGTATACCTAGTATATGTAAAAAAACAAAATTTTATTTTAATATCACATCTCAAAACATAGATATGCAGTGTTTTGTTTTATGTATTCTACACAATACCTGCTTGAGATTAGTCATCCAAATATCATATTTCTGAGTACAAATGTCATCAAAACAGTTAAACTACCCATAAATGAATTTTTTACATTCTTATTTAAAGTTTTTTCCGGAAAATAAGACTTTGTTAGTGCTAAATATGGCGAGCTCTTTCGCTAGGAAATCGACTCCATTAGAGAGATGTCAAAACGCTTAGATATAGGCTCCCCATACTAAACAAATTTGAATCAGTGTTAATGCTCATATGCTTATATGCACTGATTCCATTTGGTGTAATTTGGTAGGCTTATTTCTCTGAGTTGTGACGTCATCACTAATGGAGTTAATAACAGACTTTAAGAAGCGTTATGGGGGTAGATGAGAACCAGCAATGTCTGCAGACTTCTTTTAATGATTCACAGAGATACTGCAAAGATTGACTACAAGAAAAAAAGCCAATATTTCTAAAGCATATAAGTATGTTACTGAAAAATAAAATTTTTTGTCGATAATTTACTATAATTGTTAAAAATCAATAAATTCTTTTCACTATGAAACCTGACGTGATGGCACTATTTTATTTACAAACTTTCATTAAGTTTGGAATGAGGTATCATTATTACATACTGTAAACCCAGTGAAAAAAATTTTTTATAAATTTGTTGCACAGTGTTATAGATACAGAGCAATATTAACTCAAAATTGTCATTCCCGTAAATTTAATTAAACTACATGTACCTATTGTACCGTGCTTCGGAAGGTACGTTAAGCCAGTGGTCCTCCTAGGTTAATGAATTGCCATCATTAACATAAAAACTAGGGTTACAGGCTCGTCTGAAGGCCAGTCTAGCAAACTACTTGTTGGACGTTAAAAAAATTATATGCTCACAGATCTAGCACTGTGACGGAAACGACGCAGATGTTGGAAAAAAACAGATCAACAGATCTAGAGTAAAGTTAAAGAAGAAGTACCTATTGATTAAAAGTAATTTTTATAATAAATTAAGTATTTTATCTTGTTTGGTGATAAAAAGAACATTTCCCCTCTTGCGCTTTTGTACATTTTCACAGCTATCAAACTGAATTTGCGGATCGGCCTTGACCGCGGTTTAATAAAATAATTTTTCCACATAGCTTGGTGGCAGCTAGAGAATTATTTAATTAGAGGGTAAAGCCACCGTGACGGTCGAAAAAGTAACCTATTTTTTAAGAATTATTTTCACTGAGGTAACTAATTAATTAAGAAATCGGATTATTGTTATTTTATAAAGTGTTTCAAATAAATTTTTATATGAAAATTTTAAATATGAACAAAAATAAAATATGAACCGTCATGTAAAGACTGATAAACAAATTCCCTCTCTATTATTGCATAAATATCTCGCTGAAGAGTTATCCAAAAATAAGAAAGAAAAAATTATCAGAATTTAAATAAATGTAGCTGTAGTTGTGCGCAGCCGTTTTTAATTTTTTTGATTATTTACAAAATAGGAACGGATTGAAATACTTTTTAATTTTAAAGCTCTTTTCTTTTCATTCAAGCAGTTTATTCAAATAGTAATTATTAAAATTTTTAAAATCCGCTACATTAAACTATTGAGTCTCGGGTCATATAAGTCATTTTTTAGAATTATAAGTTAAGATGTAATTTTTAAAAATATATATTTTCAAGAAATGCAAAAAAAAACATTTTTTTTTTAAATTTCTAAAATGGCTTTCCCCCTTAATGCGTCTTTGGGTAAAAATTAAACAAGTACCAAATAAAAGTACAAAAATGACACGTTGGGTGTCATATCCAGTATCAAAAAAATTAAAAGTATTGCTTTCTATTTAAAAATAAACGTAACTCTAAGAACCGATTAAAAAAATCGAATTTTTCTACAAAATTTAAAGCTAATGATGTTTAAAAAATGCAATAATCCGTAAAGTAGCTTGATGTCTTGGTATTAATTACGCATACTTACAAGGCTATGCAACATGACAATAAATATTTAAAAATTTAATTTTATTACCTTAGATAGCAAACTATCGCAGAAACCATCTTGAAGGAAGAAATACAATAATATAAGCACTACACTGAAATACTTCATTTGAAAAGTTAAACCTTTTACTTGAAAATATTTTTAAATTATTTCATGAAACATCCTTATATAGGTAGGTACGTGTTCGCTTTTACTAAATCATTAATCCAAATGATATTTTATACGGTAGCGCTCACCATTAGTAGCTTTAATATAATATTAAACAGTGTGTTCACCAGTAGTGGTAACGAGTAATAATACGAATAATAAGTCAGAAAATTCTTTTGAATTTTTAAAATTTTTAAAAATTTTAAAAGCATTTTTTGATCTTTTAAGTAAAAGCTAGATAACATCTAATATTTTTATCAATCGTAGTTTATATTTCTACATTATATTTGTCTTTCAATTTTTCTCTAAAGTAATTAGGAAAGCAGGAATTAGCCAAAATAAGTTTTTACACGTTAATATCTTATGTTCGCCTAACTCATTCAGCACCCGGTATAGTTTTTTATTCAACTTAAAATTTACTATCTGAAACTGCCAAGTTATATTTTATTTGTACTTCAAACTAAACCGGAAGTGAACATTAAATTTTTTTCTAAATGGCAATATGTCGTTTTTTAACATTTTCAAAGACAAAAACAAGACATGCTGCTATTTAAAAAAAATTTATTGTTTACCTCCGGTTGAGTATGAAATATTAAAATATATACCTCGACAATTTGCAATAGTAAATTTTGAGCTGAATAAAAAACTATTTAAACTTTTTTGTATCTAGTAAGATTTAAGAATTATTTACTGTTAGCACTGTTGGTGAACACACACTGTATATAAGCAATTGATATTAACATAGTTTGGCTTTTACATTATACCTATCAAATTCTAAATAATATTCCGTAATACCTCATGTAAAACCCGGAAATATACCATTATAGATATAATAATAATTGATAAAATTTCATAATAATTATTGAAGCGTAATAAAAATAAATAAACCCTTTGAATGCTTCATTAAAAACATAAAATAGTGTTCTATAAAATTACTTTCATTTTGTTATTCTAACTTTAAGATACTATAAAAAAAAGTGCCAGTTAGTGCCATTTTGATAAATGACGAATGGATAGAAATGAACAGTGGAAAAGGTAATATAGTTTTTATAAGCCGTGGACTAAAATCAAATTAAGCGTTGAAAGGGTTAAGTACCTAACACACTTTATAATAATTATTATAAATGTGAAAGTAACTCTGCCTGTCTGTTATCTTTTGACAACTTAGGCAAGGAGATAGATTGCATCCTGAAGAAGGACATAGACTACCTTTTGTCTCAACGGGTGAAAATAGATGAAGTGGTCAAATAGGGAATGAGGTTTTCCCTACAGTTATTTATCAGCTTATCCCTTAATCCTCAAAATCATCTGCTAATCGGTTAAAGTATCTATTATAGATTTAACACTAATAAAGGTGCTCGCACACTTAGGCGACGCGACACCACACCACACTACACACAGCACACACAAAAATGTGCGGACCCTACCAAACTGTCGCGTCGCCTGGTGTGTTGTGTGTTGTGGGATTCTGTCTGTGGTGTGGTGTGGTGTAGTGTCGCGTCGCCTAAGTGTGTAGGCTTAGATCATCTATACAATAGATAGATCATAGCCGTATACTTGAAGCAGTTTGTTTTAACGTAACGGCTGCAACTAAATATACACATTGACATATTTTTATTGCAAACAAAGACTCAAAACAAAGCAAAATATCGCAAACATGACGAAATTGATTAATACTTAAATAAATTATACGATTTAGAAATTGGTAAATGTGAAATCAATTAATAATTACACAATAATTGCAAAATTCGGTTACGTTTATTTTCAAATTTGTATTAATTAATAGTGCAATGGGTCATTAATAAAGTTCTACGGGTCAAAGGCAACTTCAGAAAAGTTACAAAAGAAGCTTACACACAAAAACTAATTAAATATTAATAAAATTTATAATTTGTTAGGCGAACATAGGATATTAACGTGTAAATTCTTATTTTTGCAAATTCCTGCTTCCCTAATTATTTTAGAGAAAAATTGAAAGACACAAATATAACGTAGAAATATAAACTACGAGTGATAAAAGCATTAGATTTTATCCAAGTTTTACCTAAAAGATCAAAAAATGCTTTTAAAATTGTTAAAATTTTATTTATCAAACTGAACATTTTAGTTTCCAAGGTAATATTCCATTTTATGAAATTAAAATTTAATAAAGTGCCAAACTGTAAACAGCGTGCAATTGATTTTTATTACTTATCAAAAATAATTACCTTGGAAACTTACATGGCCAGTCTGTTAATCAAAATTTTAACAATTTTAAAAGAATTTTTTTACCTTTTAAGTAAAAGCTAGATAAAATTTAATGCTCTTATCATTCGTAGTTTATATTTCTACATTATATTTGTGTATTTCAATTTTTCTCTAAAATAATTAGGGAAGCAGGAATTTGCATAAATAAATTTTTACACGTTAATATTCTATGTTTGCCTAACTCATTCAGCACCCGGTATATTGCTGTGGATAAGATTTGTAAGAAAAATTCCCTTCGAAAAGAGAATTCTCCGCACACCCAGTAAAACTGGTAAAATTCGACGTGCGAAGACCTTGATGTAAAAAACTAGCTCAATGATAATTCGGCGGCTGGGTGATGGGTTGTATTAATTGCTTCTCGAAGTAGTAAAACAAAATAAACATTATAAAACTTTAATATGACTAACAGCAAGCACAAGAGAACACTTGGGTTAAAAAAAGTGAAACATCCAAAATTTCTGTCTGCTGGCACCACAGGTGTCTGGAACAACACACACCAAGTATCGTGGTGTCAAAAGCTAAATCAAAAACAACTACAATAAGCAAAATCACTCACCTAAAAGATCTTAAACGTGATTACAAAAGATAATATTACATAAAATACTCATTATAGTTGCTCTTCAAGATGTTAATTACCAACTTCCAAACAATGTGTTGACCATAGACAGAACAGGAACCAAAACTCATCTCCAGATATAGTAGTGCTATCAACAGGTGGTGCAGGTGTTACCAGGAATAATAAAAATGGTCGTCTAGATAAAACATTATCTTCCCATTCAAAAACCAAGAGGTAAAAACATAAAGCCGGGACGTTGATAAGCCATAAATTCATAAAGTTGTAAAGTTATTAAAACCAATAAAGTTTTAAAGCATAAAGTTTTAAGTTTTAAAGTTTTAAAGCCGCTGTATGCTCAACCATGACAAAATAATCTAAAAGATCGAAAACGGTAATCAGAAAAAAGTATCTCAACAAGTGGCAACTTACATGGAAAAATAATTCCGCAAAAGCGATTTCCAAACTAAAGGCATTCAAGTATCGAACAAAACGTCTTACGAAAATATCCTCAATCGTACCACAAACACTGGAAATTTTGGAAAACATAAAATCCGCAAAAGCGATTTTCCAGAATAACTGAAGCATCCATAAACACGAATAAAAACATAAACGAAAACGATCTGCATCGATCCATGCAAGATCTAAAATATCATGCTGAGCTAAAATAGCATCAAACTTGACAGATAACTTCTTCTGACAGGAAAATTTTAGCGGAAGTGATGTCAAGGCCAATCATACGCGCTGCGCATGAACCTTAGGTGACCAGCGGCGTGCAGACTCACAACGAAAAATGAAAAATTTTCGTTACAGATTTTAATTCCTAAAAATGTATTGGCTTATTGGCAGAAAATCTACCTTTTCAATCGAAAATAAAATTCGAATTTACAAAACAATCATTAAATCAATATGGACTTATGGCCTAGAATTATGGGGATGTTTAAGCATTATCCAACATTAATACTATCCAGCGGTTCCAATTTAAAGCTCTACGTATGTATGATGGTGGATGACCCATTGTACGTAAGCAACTATACTCTACATGTAGACCTGAACATACTTTTTATTAAAAAAGTTATACAAAAGAGAGCAGAAAATTACCACCTCAGGCTGGAAGATCATCCTAATCCCAGTGTTGCCAGATTATTGGAAGATAATATTAACAGACGTTTAAAAAGGAAATGGCCCCGTGACCTGATGGCACAACCATAAGAGAAGGACTGCGGGTGGTGACCCCTACACCGATAAAGTCATCAAATCAGCTCATAAAATAAATTGTATTCTGATTGTTGATATGTACATTAATTAGTTACAATAAAACAAAATACTTGCTTTTGTCAGATAAATTTAATTGGGACACTAACTACAGATTGTTAAAACTGGGGCTTAATATAAGCAATGTTTTTAATTTAATAAAAATTAATATAGAAAAAAATTTTTTTTAGTTTTTAATAAAATACACTTTAGTTATAAATATAAAATAGTTTATACTAATAACACCACCTAAACACGTGTAGTTAATATTTATGTAGGTGGTTGTGGTACCATACATAGCGAGAACATGAAATACTTTAAATTTAAAATATAAATCCTAAAAAAGAAATTTTTTCAAGAATATGTGTGATTTGCTCTGTGCTAAAAAAATTCTCAGGTATTGCTAAATAACATGTAAAAATTATTATTTACATTGCCAAGCAATTACCAGGATTGAAATGTTACTTGGGGAGACTGGCACAACGTAACAAGGTAACACAGATGTGGGTGCGGGGGCACGTTGATATCAAAGGTAACAAAAAAGGTGTCTCCCTAGCAAGGGAAGCTGTATTCAACAAACTAGTAGGTTCAGAACCAACTTGTGAGATTGCATGTAAGACGGCAAAAGAACTAATAAGAAAAAAACACTTTGTGTACTGGAGGAATCTTTCGAAACTGAGGCAATCGCGGATGTTTATTCGAAAGCCCTCCGGAGGCAAAATGATTTAGGAAATCCTCTAACTGAGTAAAACTCAGCTGAGAAAAGCAGTAGAACTGTTTACAAGACACTGCTGCTTAAATAAACACCTCAACAACACAGGGGTTGTCAAAGATCTTACATGTGGAATGTGTAGAGAGGACGAAGAAACTCTATACCACCTTATTTAATATTATAATTGTAACGAATAAGTCGTACTATAACTACAACATTTATTTCTTAAACTTTAAAAGTAGTATACTCCCAATAATTAACAATAAACTCCATATTCCAAAAGAAAAAAATCCTATATATACGGAGCTTTCCGAAAAGTTCCAACCTTTTTGTAAAATATTTCTAAAACTTTGAATTGCTGTTGTAAACGGAATTAAATGTGTGACGGGCTTAAAAAGGTAATGTACAGCTTCCAGTGGCCAAATTACACCACATGTCATGAAAGCCGAGATCAAAAGTGCTGTTGATGTGAGCATTGCAATAAGTGCATTATCACAAACACACGATATAAAGAAACCTAAAATAATAAAATTATGTTACAAAAATTCATTTTTTGCTGCTGATATTACAAACTGCCACTTACCAACAGACATACCACAAATTCCAGCGAGACAGCAAATAAAAAACACTAATATGAGAGAACCTTTCATGGTCAACGAAAATAAAAAAAACGCCGCAAAAATGGATAATATTACTTGAATTAAGATTATACAAAATTCACATAAGAAATGGGCCAGTAGTAATTCCTCATCTATTATGCCAATGACGTACGTTCGTTCTAAGGTACTTTCTTTGCGTTCTACCAACATTAAATTGGACGTCGTCATAAGTCCCAACTTAAAAAGTATCCTAAAATATTTACTGGTTACTTATTTGTTCACTTGAAAAACAAAATGTTGAAATTACAATAAGAGAGCTGCAGGTAATATGGAATCGGTGAAATTTGGTTCCATAACTCCATAAACGGGATTTTCAAACTGTAAAGATTCGGAAAATACAAAAATTAATAAAATTGTTTTTTGTCATACATTGATTGGTAATTTTAAAGCTTTTCTATGATTTCCACAAGATTCCATATAATCTTCAAGGAATTGCAGGAATGTTTCGTAAAGATGTATTTTCAAGTATGTTGCTATTGGTTTATCTAAAAAAATTAATTAGTAGCAATACCAATATTTTTAATTAGTTAAATTACGACGTCGTAAGTAATGCAAAAATATGATGCAGTTTATAGCATTGATGGTATTTGCTTTCAAGAAAATTCATTATTATCAAGTTTTTTAAGCTGTCGTGGCAGATAAGTTGTCACTCTGCCATATTTTCTAAGGCAATGTTTCTGCAATTTAATTTTTTACTTTATAGTAGCAATAGTAGAGGAAAATATGGAAATAGTAGAGGATGGATAGTAAGTAAATTCAATACAATGTACAAGTAAAAAACATAATATGAAAGATGCAATTCTAGTCGTGATAATCGCCAGCTAATGTGGTTAGAAAATATGTAGATAATTACGACGAGAATTTAGTTTGGTTAGGCCTGAAGCAGTAGCAAAAAATTTGAAAGTTGGTTGATATATTATAAAATATATATTACAGCTCCACAGACCTAGAAGGTCCATGGCTTCATTCCCTGCCTACCTAACCTGTCTTGTAAACTCCCGTGTGTGACGCAGCCGTATCAACGGTAATGACGTCGACACAAATATCAGGGATCACCACAGGAGTGTGGATGCCCACCGGAAGACCGAGCCAAGAAATTCTGTGCAATCGGCTATTTGAACCCAGAATTTCCGCTCTATACTCAACCAGCGATCACATCACTCCACTGCTATGTATTATAAAATACATTTTAAAATAAAATTCTATAAAATTTCTTACTGCCTACATCTCGGACGACATCAATTTCTGAGTATTTTAGATTCCACGGTTTTGTGGCTTCACCATTATCAATGCGCGCACGAAGCGCTTTAGTATAGTTCTCTCTTATAACAATTGAAGCATAACTTTTACCACTAAACACAGACTGTAGTGCATCTTCTTCTGTATCATAATACACCTAAAAATTTTCCTGTGAAAAAATTGCAAAAGAATTTTAAATTATTGCTTACCAGTTTTACGGCTTGAATCTCTAAATATTTTATATAACAACAGCTAAGTTGGGTGCTATTGCATGTTAGAAACGAGTCGCAATTTTTCACATTGCGTGTTTCCTGATTCAGTATTGCAATAGGTAAATCGACAGGATTTCTTCCTATAGCAAAGTAAAATATCGAAACTATGAGCAATGGTAAAAATATACCAAAAGCTATCGGTATTAAATTTCTTAACATCCACAGAAAACCTTTGAAAAGTAAGGCTTTCAAACGATTTCTATTGAAATTTGGTACAAAATCTGACAAGGTTTTCTTGCACTTCTTTTCAAAAGGAATAGCGGGTAACTCATTTTTGCAATTGGAAGCTGCAATTTGGTTAGGATGAGAACCATTTAATGTAACCAAATTTCTAGTTTGGATGGTACTCAACTTCATAAATGTTGCTTCCAGTGATGTTTCGCCAAATCGACTAATTAAAGTGTTTGGGGGCTCTTCTGCTAACAGAGTTCCTTCACGCATCAAAGCAACCTTAAATTAAGTTAACTAAATTTTAAGAAAAAAATAGGAATAAAATTACTGTATGTGCCTGTCTCGCTTCTTCGATGTAATGTGTAGTAATGATTATGGTGATGTTTTTTTCTATTGCGAGTTGGTTCAAGTAGCTCCAAACCATTTTTCTGATTACCGAATCAATTCCAACCGTGGGTTCGTCTAAAATTAACAATTCGGGTTCGTGCACAAGTGCAACTGCTAATGATACCCGTCTTTGTTCACCACCACTCAGATTTTTAATTATTTCGTTTGTATGATCCAACATAAGCAACTCTTTCAAAAATTTAGTTCTTTGTTTTATTTGATGGGTGGTCATTCCGGCTATCCAACCGTAAAACAACAAAGTTTCGTCGATCGTAAAATCAATATACAAAGCTGTTTCCTAAAGTATTAAAATTAATTTTGGATGTACTTTATCATCAACACTTACTTGGGGCATATATCCAACGCTGGGTCCTGGAACTCTGCTGTTTTTCGTTCTAGGTGTACCTCCCAAAACCCAAATTTTGCCATTATTTAACTTTTTGTGGCCCAAGATGCAGCTTAGTAGAGTCGTTTTTCCACATCCACTTGCTCCCAGTAGAGCGTAACTAAAAACAGTTTTAAATTTTTAAAAGCAAAGTTAACTGAAATATTACATTTCGCCCTTTGCAATTGTTGCATTTAAATTGTTGAATACAGAAACTTGGTTGAATTTAAATCCATAACTTTTGGTAGCGTTCCTAATATAAACAGAATATTCGGTAGATTTCGACCCCGATGTATTTTCATTCATTTCAAAATCATTATTGGGATGATTGGAATTATCGTTAATCTGTAAGGAAATTTAATAGATCAGGAAAATTTCCAATGGGCACTTACTTTATTATTTTGAAAATTGCAATACCTTAAATAATTGAGACATTCTTCTTAAAGCAGCGTTGTTGATTAATAACTTTGTGTACTATGATATTAAAATTAACATTTAATTTAAATAATTTCCGTGTATGTATGCACATAAGAAAAATAAAAACAAAATCAAAATTTATTCAAAGGTCACAAAATTTATCTAATCTGATTAATTCTAGGAGTTAAAAGTTTATGAGATAATCTACTTTTGGGTCAAGGTTTTAAAATTGTTATTATGATGTAATATTGATGGTCTAGCGTGCAAATGTGTTAAGTACCAAATATGGATTAAATGAGTTAAGTACATTAGCGGAGTCTAGCATTTCTACACTTTCAATGCAAGCAATTGTGTTAAGTAATATTTGAATATTTTACTATAGTAACACTTTCTAACGATTGGACTAAGTAATTTTCATAAAGTAAGTAAGTTTTCAGTAAGTTTCATTTTCAATTAGCACGTAATGTCTAATACGTACTTAACACATTTGCACGCTAGACCATCGATATACACATTTGAAGTTGTAATTAATTTAATTATTATTATAATATATTATAACAGTGAATAATTCTTATATCTTAATAGATACAAAAAAAAGTTCAAATAGTTTTTTATTCAACTTAAAATTTACTATAGGAAACTGCGGAGATATATTTTCTTATACTTTACCTAAACTCAACCGAAAGTGAACATTAAATTTTTTTTCAAATTTCAACATGTGTTTTTTTAACATTTTTGCAATCTGCAATTTTTTCTCTATACATAAATACCTATAAAATTTTTATAAAGTTACATAAAGAAATATTCGAAAAAATGTAAGATTTAAACAAGCATTAAAAATTTATTAATTATTTATACATAGATATGCAGAGTGCTATGAAAAACAAAACATCATGACACAAAAAATACAACAGTCATTTATCTGATAAATTGTTTAAAATTGCCACCGTTTTGTTTAAGATATGATTCTAATCATCGCAGAAGTTCTGGTGATTACGTGATAATTGATAGCATGCTAAATTAATTTGGTTTTTAAATTTTCTAAACTTAATGGTAGATTTGCGTCAACTACCGTTTTTAAATGACTCCATAAAAAGAGTCTAATGGTGTTATATCATTATAATGATGTTTTGTTTTTCATAGCACTCTACATACCTGCTCTGTAAATAATTAATAAATTATTATTGTTTGTTTAAATCTTGTGTTTTTTTTTGAATATTTTCTTATGTAACCTTATGAAAATTTTATATGTATTTATTAAGAAAAAATAATTAATACATTATTTTTGCTTGTTTAAATCTTACATTTTCTCGAATATTTTCTTATATAACTTTGTGAAAATTTTATAGATATTTATAGAAAAAAAATTGCAGATTGCAAAAATGTTAATAAAAAGACATGCTGCTATTTGAAAAAAATGTTCAATGTTCACCTCCGGTTGAGTTTAAAGTATAAAATAATATAACTTGATAGTTTGCGACAGTAAATTTCAAGTTGAATAAAAAACTATATAAACTCTTTTTTGTATCTATTAAGATTTAAGAATTAATCACTGTTACCACTGTCGATAAACACGGTATATATAGTCGGTTTTAAACGTCTTGCGACGTTGTCCGATACCAAACTACCAACCTTGCGAATTGGCGTTTGGTTGGTTACCATTTTAAATTTTTACCTACGACGAGGAACCAGCCCGTTGCGTCGGTAAAACCCCCAACCTAGAGAACCAAATTATTATATTATTTTATTATAAATATTATACCACTTTTCAAAAAATAAGATCTACTTATTTCAAACTATTTTGAATTTTATGGAAACTAAAGAAATAGTCTTTAATATTAAAAGAGTAATAAAGTAATAAAATAATAAGTAAGAGTAAGCCGTACAAATTCAGAAGCTAAGTGGATTCACCGTAAATTTCAAATTTATAAAATATTCCCAGATTTCTCCAAAGCTTCAAATATTTTGCTATTGATTAAAATCATTGTCGAATGATAAAAGCGACCATGACAAATATATCAGATTTGCAAAATTTCAAAACATGAAGAGTTAAACTGCAGATTTCAAATAATGAAAAAATGAAAGCTTTGACAAACATTAGGAGAGTAGAGGCTTGAACACTCACGGAGGAAACTCAACGACGATTGACTGCATTTGAGTTATGGTGTTATACGCGCATGTTCAGAGTTTCCTGGACGTACCACGTAACAAATGATAGGGTTCTCCAAAGAATAGAAAAAGATAAAAAAAGTTCTCAAAATGGTTAAAAAAAGAAAGTTGAGTTACTTCGGGCACATAATGAGAAACAATAAATAAAATTTGCTACAGGCTGCAGTAGATAATACCTGGTAAGGTCAAAGAAAAAGGAGGACCAGGCAGAAGAAGAAACTCGTGGCTGAAGAACTTGAGACAATGAGTTGGCATGACATGATAAAGTTATGTGAACCAGATTAGTAGCTAACGTCTAAAGAAGATATGGCACTAAGAAGAAGAAGACACTTTGATATTTATATAATTTATCAGTACATTATTAATATTATATTGTCATGTTGCATTTTAACTCTTTAATATAAAGCAAATGACTGATGTTTAAAAATTCGAGGGCCCCGGGCTCGAGAGTTTTTAAGTTGCCCGAGAGCATAAACATCGAGTAATGCCTGTGATGCATACAACGTTTTATATTTCATTGCATTTGAATTAGTAAACATTTGACATTTTAATAAATTTTGAATTTGATTTTGCTAAATTTCCTAGTTTGCGGTGGCTTGTATCTATGACGATTTGTTTGTTTTATGAATGAGAAGGCATAATAAGCGGGCATTATGATTTATACGCCTTAGGGCATTATAGCCTATTTAATATACCTTGTTGTCAAGGTATAAAATACAAATAATGATTTAGTGCAATATAAAAATAATTTTAATAAGAGCAAACAAAGCTTTTTGAAAATATCAATATAACAGCCTGGGGCTGTTTAGTTATAGGTGAGGAAGCAGACTCACTGTTGGTGTACGAAATTCATGCTCTTATTAAAATTATTTTTTACTTTTTAGTGCACTTTTGTAATTTGAAATAAAAGGTTTTTTTTAAAATTTTTTATGTAGTTTTTTAGTCATTTTTTCATATAGGTACAACTTTTGTATTTAAACTAATATATAGATTCATCTGTGTGATAAAATTGATCAATGCGCATCAAAGCATGCGCTTTTTGATTTTCAGTTTTTTCCCGATCTTTTGCATATTTTTCAGAATTTTAGAAAAACAAAATTAAAATATAAAAATGCTCTGTAAGTGAAAAGCTATATACAAAATTTCAGATCTCTAAGACGTCAAGAAGTTGGTTAAAAATTACCTCAAAAAGGTTCACCCACACGGACGACATACGACGGATAACGGTCACACAAAGTTAAATTAAAGCTTTTAATAAAAAAATGGCTACTAACTTTTTACAAGCTCTAAAATAACCTCTTTGGGATTGAGTTGCACACCATTAGAGTTAAATGACTAAAATATAAAGATTTTTTTGCTGTTAATGATTATTACTATTGGATTGTGACTATTAATTTCCACAAAATGATCGATGTTTTCTAAAAACCCACCAACTTAGTTTAATTTTATCGCAGGAGTAATTGACTGGTCAGTGTTTAAGTGCGGTATGAAAGGATTGAAAGTTGATGTGAAATAGAAATCAATCAAAAAAATTAATAAAAAGTTTAATCACAATACGTTTTCCCTATTAGTGACACAGAAGTAATTCACAATGCAAACTAACTATTTATTTTTTTGGATATATTGGACGATATATTTCAGCATAAAGATTGGCCACTGCTATCGATTTTTCCAGGTAAAGACATTCAACTTCAATTTTGTATTCCCCATCTGGAATAAGGGGAGGCGCATGTGTTGGATCAAATACAAAATTACACATGTGGTAAGTGGTTTCCTAAAAATAATTTTATTATACTAATAACCTCTTTTTCTAAAGAGGCAATTAAATACTCACTTTAGTAAAGACGCAACTAGTAACATTACCACATTTCGTAATAGCATCTAGTATTCCAATAACATTTGCTTTAAGAACTTTGCAAACATTAAGTCGAGCTCTAGCAGGAAAATGACGATATTCATTACTCATAAACTTATATGCTTGCGCAATAACCTAAAAAGATATATAACATCAGTTTTAAATACAGATTTATCTCCAACAAGATAATCTGATAGGGTTGCTTTGAAAACTAACAGTTCTAAATGTTTGTTACAATTCACATTCTAAACGCAATGCATATTATAATATTACGCCAGTATAAGTCTTGATAACTAATAAAAACACTGCAGCTAAACACACCGCAGCGGAAAATACTCGAATCACTATCAACTGGCAATTAAAACTTAAAAAATCAGCAACTCTTGCAAACGGATCGTACAAGAAGCCTCGAGCAATTTTATTATTGCTCTCAAGTTGACAGATTGAAGTTTTTCGCTGGAAAACTTATTTCTGGCTCATTTAAGACAAGTAAGTTCATCCTTATTTTTGAAAAATATTATTTTCATTAATCATCCAAACAAATAAAAGCAGCTGTTGACTAGCTTTTAATTATTTATATTAATAATTAAGTAAATTAAAAAAATAAATGATAAAAAATAAATTCTGAAAAATTTTTAAATGATTGTGGGTCTGCAAATAGTATATATTATACATCATGGGACTAAGGTGCCACTTTTCATCCCACGTGTGAAAGTTTTTGCACGAAGCTTTATCACAATTTGTCTGCAAATGTTAAATTACATCGGTGAATAACTAAATTTGAGATTTTAAATTTGCAAATATATTTAGTAAAATATGAGATTGCTTTTTTTGAATTTTTATTTCTATGTACCAAAAAAATTGGTACTTTACTCCCCCAAAAGTGGAAGTAAAGTGACCACTTTCCTCTTAAAATTGTAAAAAAAATATTATACCTGTTACTATACTTACGTCTAGTTGAGTTGACATGTTCATTTTGATATTCATAGTAACATTTACTGCTGCTATAGAACGATTATATTTAAATGTTTTAATTTCAAGAAAATTGAAATAATCCTTATTAAAGCTTACTAAGTCTGCCCTAGTATTTCTTATTTTATATTCATGTTGATGGAACTGGAACAAAATATTGAATAAAATAAATAACGTGAAAGCACCTATTTTTTTTTTAACCTGGGTAAAGTAACTAAATTTAGTAATTTTTACTTACTTATAATTATATTATATTATTACTTATATTTTACTCCTCCAGGATAAAAAAAGTGCCACTTTACATCTGCGAATCTGGGTGTAAGGTCTCTATATATTTTCTTTGGTGTAAGGTAAGTACTTTACCCCCGGAATTGCAAAAAAATACTTTGTAGTTTACTTTTAAAATACAAATAAAATTAATTAAAGAGGCAGAGCAATATTAAACTCTAAAATGTCAACCACTTAAATTTAATTGAACTATTTAATTAAAGTAATTATTATAGTAAATTAAGTATTTTATTTTCTTTGGTGTCAAAAACGACATTTTATCTTCTCTCCTCTGATGCGCTTTTGTACATTGTCACAGCCACGTAATTGAATTGGCGGATTGGCCTTGACCGCGAATTAATGAAATAATATAATCAAAGCTTGGTGGCAGTTGGAGTAATTATTAATTAATGCGTCTTTGGACGACAAAATGAAACAAGTACTAAATAAAAGTGAAAAAAATGACACGTTGGTTGTTATATCCTGTATCAAAAAATCAAAAATATTGCTTTCTATTTTGAAAATAAACGTAACTCTAAGAACGGAATAAAAAAAAAATCGAATTTTTCAACAGAATTTGAAGCTAAGGATGTTTAAAAAAGATAATCATTAATGTATTCCCAAGATTTAAAGTAGCCCCATGTCACGATATTAGTACTTATACGTATACGAAGTTATGTAACATGACAATAAAATATAAATAAATTTAATTTTATTACCTTAGATAGAATACTATCACAAAAGCCATCTTGAAAAAATAAAGACAATAATATAAATACCACATTAAAATACTTCATTTGAAAACATAAACTTTTTACTTGAAAATATATTTAAATTATTTGATGAAACATCCTTATATACTAAGTAGTACCTATCCACTTTTACTAAATCAAATTCAAATGATATTTTATACGGTAGCGCTTGCCATTAGTAGCTTTAGTATAATATTTTATATAAGCAACACATAAAAGCATAATTTAGGTTATATATTATACCTATTTAGTTTTCAATGATATTCCGTAAAACTTCATATAAAACCCGGAAATATACTACCATTATAGATATAATACTAATTTTGTAGGAATATATAAAATATTTTTAAAATAATTATTGAAGCGTAAATAAAATAACAATGTTTAGTATTTAACACTATCTATACAAATATTATAAATGTGAATGAAATCTGTTGGTTTGTTACCTTTTCAAATTTAAGGTCTTAGATCAATAGGAATAGATAATAAAATTCAACAGATGTCACTAGTCGCTTAATGACATTTTATTGGTGTATTTTATTAATATTGATTGATCTTTTACTTCTGATTGGTTAAATTTTGAAATTTCATGTAGTACATTGCTTCAATTCTAGTGTCAACTTCATCTCAAAAACGAATAACCGTAGAAAGTTAAGATATTCAGAATATACATAAAAAATGATTTTACATAACATAAGGGCGATTCCGCGCAAGACGATTTTCGACATGAATTATTTTTAAATCAGAGTATTTGATACTTTTTTTATGCCAATACAAAGAAAAAGATCTAAAAATAATAAAACTACTTTTATGAACCTAAATGCCTAAACAGAATGAACGCGAAACCAACGCAACGTAACGTAACGTAACGTAACGTAATTAAATCACCAAATTGTAATTGGTAGTGGTCGTTTCGCGTTAAGTTTGCCAATGTTCGACGTTGGGATCGCGTTGCGAGCGTTTATTCTGTTCGAACGTATTGCAACTACATACATTTAACTTTACGTTACGTTACGTCGCGTTGGTTTCGCGTTCAGTCTGTTTAGGCCATAAGAAATCCATATTTGAATTTTAGGCGCGCTCAGAATCGGTAGTGCCCACAGGTTTGGTGCAAACTGTACATCGAGCATCGGTCCCCGGTAATAGCTTTACTAAATCGTTGTTATATAAATAATAATATATTTATTTCATTTTCAGCTAATATTGAAAACAAATAATTAATTTAAGTAAACAAAGAAGTGTACTAATTAGTCATTATACATTTTTTGATCTCTTATTTCTTTCATTTATGTATTTATAATGATGTTTATGTTTACTTAAGTTAGACGCGTTGCACCCGCGATAAATTGACGTTGACCCCCGACTGTGTAAGAAGTGTATAAGAAGTATAAGAATTCATAGTATATATTTTTTTATAATTATATTTAATTTAATAAGTAGCTAAGTTTGTACTCTTTCAAAATACGAAAGCTTAATTTAATAAATGTTTCACAATTAATAGACTTTTTTCATTCTTCTTCTATGATCTTGAAAGGTGGGCCGATTTAGTTGCACCCGCGATAGCACTTCAAACCTCTCTTGTAGCTATTTATACATTTTATTTGAATTCTTATATACGAATCTAAAGAACAATAATTTTTTTAAAAATGGTTTAGGAATTGTTAGGACTCATTCAAGGAAGCCTTGAATGTTTAAGTTTAAATGTTGCACCCGCGATAATGGAATCGCCCTAAAGCTATTTTATATTTACAACAAAAGTGTATTTTATTAAAAATTAAATAAAATTTTATATTAATATTTTTAAAATAAAACTAGCTTATGTAAAGTAAAATCATACTTTACGTGTATCCTGAAAATTTCAACTTTCTACGGTTATTCGTTTTTGAATTGAACTTCACACAAGCTCAGCGCTTATTGATCTGCCACCTTAAATCTTTGATTTTGATCAAATTAGGCAAGATGATAGAAAAAATAGAAAAAAAAAAAAAACTCGAGAATTTGAGGAGCTATCTCGGGCCGTTTGGCTTTATTTGCTGAGCGTCAAGAGTCTGTTATGGTTGCCGAGACCTTACATCTGAACCGAGACCGAGACTCAGGTCCGTTTGGATTTAGCTGATGTGCTTCATCAAGCATCTCTTAAGACCGCAGAAACTGTAAAGCAAAGACAAGCCCGGCAGATTTTAGATGCTAAGCGTCACGCGTCTCTTAGGGCTGCTGAGAGCAAAGCGCAGACTTTAATCCATCAGATTTTAGAAGAGATATTTTTGCAAAAACTCTTTTGTTTGTTAAGACACTAAGATATTACTCCTGGAAAGCAACAAGAACAGATTGAAACCGTTGAGTTCAAGAAACTCCTGTTCAGATTTTGCCTAGTGCATATAAAGACGGATTCAGAGGGTTGGCAATAGGGGCGATTGCTCAAGTGCATGTCAGTGGCCTCCCCCCCAAGTAACATTTTAGCCTGCGAATTTCCTGAGAATTACCTGTCAGGGAAAATTCAGCCAGGACCTGCACCTGCGTAGGGTATTTAGCAGTTCTGCTACAGGTCCTGTCTGGGTAAAATGGCGCATGAATTTACCGTAGACAGCCTTGTGACAGACTTGGTTAGAAGCAAACAGGTGCTGGCGCAAACCTGCAAGAGGCCCTTATAAACCAGGTAATTACCTGGCGCAAGCCTGAGATAGGTATTAAATTTGATTTCCACGTGTAAAAAAATTATTTATAGATTAAATTTTTAAATAATATTTTTAAATTTATTATAAATAATGTTCATTAATTAAAAAAATTAATTTTTAAATTAATCTCTTTTTTGTTATTCATTTTTAGTATTATTGCTTCTATTATTTAATTTTTTATTTAAATCTCATATTTTTTTACGATTTTCTCCTATTATTGTTTGATTTTATAGTTCGTCCTCTTATTTTTGTGTGATTTTCCTATTGGTCCTGTATATATCCTTGGGGTGCGTTGTTATTGGATGGAGTCTGAAAATAAATATTAAATTTTTTTAAGTGCTACCTTTTACCTAACTGGGGATCGAACCTCCGACCTTTCTTTCGTTTATTTGGAAACCTGCGATGTTAACCACGACGCCATACAGTTTGGTTGCGAAAATTGTGATATATTAGTAATATTTTCTTTAATATTCTAATTAATTTTCTAATTAATTAATAACTAATTTTTTTAAGTAATATTTAATATTTTCACACCTCGTGCGGCTCTTCAACGATTTTAAATTTGATTTTTTTTAATTTCTACAGTGTCCTCTAGGTTTATTTTGTTAATTTAGAGATATGTTGAGTATCCATATTTTATTGATATTTTACATCCGATTCCGATCCGATGGTTAAAATTTGAAATTTTATGTACATGAATTAGGCCTGAATTCTATTGTTAAGTTCAATTATTCAAAAACGAATAATAGTAGAAAATTGAAATTTTCAAAATATACGTAAAATTTGATTTTGCTTACCTAAACTATTTTATATTTTTAACTAAAGTGTATTTTATTAAAAACTAAAAGAATTTTTTTTCTATATTAATTTTTATTAAATTAAAAACTATAAATTTTTTTAAAAAAATTATAAATTTAACAAAATTAAATTAAATTAACAATCTGTAGTTGGTGTCCCAAATAAATTTATTTGACAAAAGCAAGTATGAATTTCAACGCATGTATACCAAACACAGGGACGTGCCCAAAAGGGGGGCTGCGGAGAAACTTAAACTCCCAATATTTTAAAAATTTGGTAAAAACACTCAAAAATTGCTCGAGTTGGTATTTTTTTATGTCTAAATTTACAAAAATATGCAAAAGTTACAAAATATTGGCAATTTTGAAGTAAGTCAGTTGGCAAATTTGCAAATTTACCCCCCTATTCTGTAACTTTTTTGTTACGTTTGTTTCAATCACCCTAAGAATCATAAAGTTTGGTTGACACTCAGAATTTCATTAAATGTTAATGTAATAATTATTGTATATATGGAAACCAAAATCTTTACCGTTTTTAACGATTCGATAACAAACGTAACGAAGAAGTTACAGAATAGGGGGGGGGGGGGTTAAGATTACTTCCCCCCGAAAAAAATTGTTTGGGCACGTCCCTGACTAAACACAGTAAACACACGTGGTAATTTATATTTCTATTTGTGGTTTTACGTCCCTTTAAATTTTTTTAAAATTTAATTTCAAATTATTTAATTCAAAATTTAAAAACACTGTCAATTTTTCATTAAAACTTTTCAATATTTAATAATATTTTTGACAAAAAATTACGTTTTTTATAAAATTAAATTACTTTTGTTTATATAAAATTAAATATTCCTTAAGAACAATAATTTTTTGTAAATATTATTTCAGTGCGCAACTTAACAAATTTAACTAAACTTTGTCACATGTTTTAACAATTTTTTTTGGCCCGTGGAAATTAAAATCATTGCAGGATTTTTTTAGGTTTGCGGTGGGTGTGGTACAGGTTTGTGAAAGCACCTGCTTGCTTCTAATCATGTCTGTCACAAAGCTGTCTACGGTAAATTCGTGCGCCATTTTACCCAAACAGGACCTGTAGCAGAACTGCTAAGGGTGCGTTCCACTTAAAGCCCACGACGACCGCGGCGTGGTCCCGTGGTTCTTTGATTGGACTAAAGATCGAGAGCGGTTATTTGATTGGACTGACGAACAACCGTGGTCGTCGTGGGCTTTAAGTGGAACGCACCCTTAGTACCCGACACAGGTGCAGGTCCTGGATGAATTTTCTCTGACAGAAAATTCACAGGAATTTCTCAGGTTAAGCGCAGGCCAGACACAGGGGAAGAACAGCAAATTCTCAGGTATAGGTAAATAACCTAAAATTGGCTTGCGCCAGAGGAAACGCAGGAAATTCTCAGGTATCGCTAAATAACCTGCAAATTATTATTTACTTTGTGTCAACCAGGCCTGACGCAGGCTTGACAGGTAAATTTTGATTTTGCAGGTAATTGCCAGGATTGAAATGTTACTTGGGGCCACTTTCCACGGACTTCTTAAAATAAATGGACCGATAATAGAAACAAAATAAAGTGTGTCCACCTAGGAGGCCGTCATTTGTGGTGCAACGGTTATTGGTGGGAATATAACCAATAACAACTTGAGATTTTTGAAAGAAATTCAAAATCGATAATCCAACTTGATTAAGATAGGTAATTTGTAATAAATTTATTCGTATATTTATGTCACGTATAATTTTGGGATAGAGAAGTCTTGTAATAAATGACTAAAATTTTTTAATTTTTTTTTTGAATAAATTGTAATTCTATAAATATTTTTGCATGAGATGTTATGCGACGCCCCTAGTCTGAAAATAAACTTCCGGAAAATTTTCATTAAAATACACTAATTTAGTACCAACCTAAACCAGTAACTATTTTAAATCTTCTAGATCCTAGAATTTGCATCACAAATGGCGGCGTCTAATAGACTTCACTTTTTTGGCTTGAAAACATATGGTATCAGCAGTCTATTTATTTTAAGAAGTCCGTGCAACTTTTGAATTTTTGGATGAATTTCAAGTCAAACTTTAGAGCATTGTTTGAGCTTAAGTGAGCTTCCATTATTTTTGTTTGACCTTCAAAGATCGCAAAATTTAGTTTCATCAAAGATTCAACTATCTATAACTTTGCAAAAAATCAACTTAAACTCTTGCTCACTGAAACTCATCCAGGCTCAAACAATGCTCTAACGTTTGGCACCAAATTTATCCAAAAATTCGAAAAGGGGGGCCATCATGTCTACAGCCCCCCAACAGTTTTTTACGAATAACTTCGCAACCTTTGACTATCAAACAAAAATAATAGAAGCTTATTCAGACTCAAACGATGCTCTAACGATTGACATCAAATTCATCCAAAAATTCTAAGGTGAGGGGGCCACTGACAAGCACTAAAAAAGTTTTGACAAACATTTTACTACAATTTGAAATTATTGTCAAGTCAAAAAAGCAAAACTAGCTTGAAATTGTAAAAATTCAGAGAATTAGGAATTGAACCACACATTTCATAATTACAAAATTTATTAACTTCTCCAAATATTTTGCTACCTACACTAACTTTGATATTTATATAATTTATCATTACATATTTAATCTTATATTGCCATGCTGCATTTTAACTTTTTAATTTAAACCAATAATTCATGTTTCTGATTTTTTTTTAATTTAAAAATTTTTGAAGAGTAAATTTTTACATTTGTGCATTTTTTTAAATTTGATTTTTGTATGGAACGAACTTCTGCCAATATTACAATTTCCAATAAAGTGTTCGTGCTTTTACTATAATATTTGAATATCTAACATCCCCAAAACACCAAAAATTTTCAAATGTCTAATTTTATATATGGTTGGAAAATTAAAAAGTTTGTGTTGGCACCGAAAAGGTGACTGACTAGTGAAAATAAAATTTTAAGTTGATAGAAATTAAAATTTTTTATATTTAAAATTTTTGTGGAGAAATAGTCGAGGACAAAATATATTTAAAAAAAAATAAAAGATTTTTTCAACTTTTTGAACATTTCTAAAAATGTTACATGTTTTTTTTGCAGTAAGCGACTCGAATAAAAAGCCAGCGTTTACGTGTCTTAAAAATTCTTGATTGGTCTAGAATTTTTACCAACGCAACGTAAGAACCTCACCTGATTGGTCTAACTTTTTACAAACCTTAAAATAACCACTCTTGGGATTGAGTTGCACACCAATAGAGTTAAAATATTAAAATATAAAGATTACTGTTTTTTGAGGTTAATGATTATTGAATTGTGGCTATGAATTTCAACAAAATGAACCATATGTTTTCTAAAAATCCACCAACTTAGTTTAATTTTATTACAGGTGCAATTTACCGGATAGTGTTTAAGTGCGGTATGAGAGGATCGAAAGTCGATGTAAAATAGAAATCAAATATAAAAATTAATAAGAAGTTTAATCACAAAACTTTTTCTTTATTAGTGAGACAGAAGTAATTCACAATTCAAACTAGCTTTTTATTTTTTTGGATATATTGGACGATATATTTCAGCATAAATATTGGCCATTGCTATCGATTTTTCCAGGTAAAGGCATTCAATTTCAGTTTTGTATTCCCCATCTGGAATAAGGGGAGGCGCATGTGTTGGATCAAATACAAAATTACACACGTGGTAAGTGGTGTCCTAAAAGTAATTTTATTGCACTAATGACCTTTTTTTTAATGAGGCAATTAAATACTCACTTTAGTAAATCTGCAACTAGTAACATTACCACATTTTGAAATAGCATCTAGTACTCCTACGACATTTGCTTTAAGGACTTTGCAAAGATTAAGTCGAGCTCTTGCAGGAAAATGACGATATTCGCTACTCATAAACTTATATGATTGTACAATAACCTAAAAAGATATACAATATCAGTTTTAAACACAGATTCATCTCCAACAAGGTAATTGAATTCCGTAGCTTTGAAAACTAACAGTTCTAAATATTTGTTACAATTCACATTCTAAACGCAATGACTTTGAATATTATAATATTACGCCAGCATAAGTTTTGCTGACTAATAAAAACACTGCAGCTGAACACACGACAGCTAAAAATTCTTGACTCACAATCACCTGGCTATTAAAACTAAAAAAATTAGCAACTCTTGCAGACAGATGGCTTGCACAAAAAGCCTTGAGCAATTTTATTATTGATTTCAAGTTGGCAAGTTGAAGTTTCTCGCGGGAAAACTTATTTCAGGCTCATTTTAGACAAATGAGTTTATCACTTATTGTCTTTCCTGCATTTATTTAATTTTTTTCAAGGTCGTGGCACTTCTTTTTCAATACAATGCAAAAATAAGCAAGTGCTTCAGATTGAGTGAACCTGACTTATAGCATTTTGATTTTGTCTGACTATGAAATTGTTAAAAGATGTCATATTAGTTTCCTGATAAGAAATAATTAAATTATTTCAAAATTTTGCCCTTCAATCGTAAGAATTAATTGTGCGATTCAGTTCAAAAGTATTATTTACAACTTTATTATTTACTTTTAAAAAAATGAAAAACTTATTATTTATTTTGTCATCATTTCAAAATCTATAAGAATAATTTTAGAATTTTCCAGTATAGGGAGCGAGAGAGCTGATGGTAGCGTCCTCTAGAGTTAAAAACTTTTATAATAGAAGTTTACTTATTTAACTAGAAGTTCTAATGTCAAGATTTCTTGCTCCATATAGAAGAATTAAGAAAAATTAATACCGTTGTTGGAGAATTAGCCATAAAGCTTGACGGTAGTGCCTTTAGCGTTAAAAGAGTTAACTTCTATCATGATCTTTTTTTTGGAGGATCGGAACGTTTTCGCTCTTTATACGAGTACATGAAAAACAGAAACAAAATTTATTGGATAAACAATCTAAGTTTTCAGCATTGAAAAATTATGGTGAGTTAAATAAAAATCTAATTTGTTTTTTGCTAAAATAAGAAAACTTAACTTCAATACATGAAAGTAATTAATATAATATTAAAGCTTTATTATATCAAGTTATAGCCACAGCAGTGGAGTGATGTGATCGCTGGTTGAGTATAGAGCGGAAATTCTGGGTTCAAATCGCGGATTGCACAGAATTTCTTGGCTCGCCTTCCGGTGAACATCCACACTCTGTGGTGATCCCTGATATTTGTGTCGACGTCATTACCGTAAATTCGGCTGCGTCACACACGCAAAGTTAGCAAGATAGGTTAAGTAAGCAGGGAAAAGCCATAGGCCTGTAGAGCTGTGTCATATATATATCAAGTTATTAAAAATTAAAAATAAATTACATTATTTATTTAGCTTTGAATAAGATCAATCTTATTCTGATGACGGATTAAATAATCATCTGAAAGCTAAATAAATAATTTAATTAATTTTTAATAACTCGATATAATAAAGTTTTAATATTATTTAATATCAACGAGTTAATAATTCAACATTTTAAAAGTAATTAATTGATTAATATTACTCAAAGCTTTAATATTTGTTTTCAGTCCATGACATTTTCTTCTTTCTTATTGCATATCATTTTGTGAAAAAGTCTATTTTTTGCATGCGTCTGTAAAATTGTTAATATGTTTCCAAAACATGTAACATCAAAAACCATTAATGATGTAATGATTACCAATCCAAAATGGTAGCACCCATGTAGCACAAATATTGGCGCAATATTGGTGGAATATTGAAAAATTACGTGTAAGTATGTATACGTATGTATTCTTAGGTAATTATTTTTAAGTACAAATAAAAAATATTCATTAACCATCCCAACAAATATAAAAACAGTTATTACCTTGCTTTTATAGATTACTAGCTGACCCGACAAACTTCGTTTCGCCTCAGAATTGATAAATGTGTTAACTTTTTAGCTGAATGAAATTCAGTTTTTTATTAAGAATACTCAAAACGAATTATCGTGTCATATAGGATTTACGATTGGTCCGTCACTAACCCCATCTATTGAAAGTATAAAATTTGTGCCAATGAAATGTTTTGAATAAAATGTACATGTAAATGTTAACTAACCAATGGAAACAGCGCATTAGTAGCCATCAGACGTTTTTCATTGGTTAGTTACCATTAACATGTTAATTTTATGCAAAACTATGCATCGTTTCATATAGGATTTACGATAGGTCTGTGGTGAACGCCATCTATTAAAAGCAAAAAGTTGTTTTTGCAATTTTTGTATCTTTTTGGGCAACTTTTTAAATTTTTCTTTTCGTAAGAACATTCCTTGGATAATTACAAACATTTAAAAAAAAAATGAAAAAAATGGGTCCGGCCGTTTTTGCGTGATGTCGTGACAAAGATTACACATTCATTTTTATTTATATAGATTATGCATCGTCTCATATAGGATTTACGATAGGTCTGTGGTGAACGCCATCTATTGAAAGCAAAAAGTTGTTTTTGCAATTTTTGTATCTTTTTGGGCAACTTTTTAAATTTTTCTTTCCGTAAGAACATTCCTTGGGTAATTACAAACATTTTAAAAAAAGATGAAGAAAATCAGTCCGGCCGTTTTTACATGATGTCGTGACAAAGATTACACATTCATTTTTATTTATATAGATAATATTAAAGTAGCTTGAAAACAAATAATAAAATAAATTCTGAATAATTTTCACATGATCAAAAGTAGTGTACTATTCTGCCGTCCTAAGAAAGAAAGCCTTAACTCCATCAATAATTTTTTTGAACTAGGCAGCTATACAGATGTTTATTGATGGCACCCAGTAGATTTAAAGTAAAACTAACGACTTATGGTACATATACTTACATTTTTTGTATGTTTTTAAAATATTTTAGCCTAGTAATATGAAACTTTAATAGATTATTATGCGTTTGAAACATCTAACTCGTTTTAATAAATAATTGGACTTAAGGCTTTCTTTCTTATGACGGCAGTATTGTGGGTCTGTAAAAGAATATTATACCTACTACTATATACTTACGTCTAGTTGAGTTGACATATTCATTTTCGTATTCCCAGTAACATTTATTGCTGCTACAGAACGATTATATTTAAATGTTTTAATTTCAATAAAGTTGAAATAATCCTTATTAAAGCTTACTAAGTCTGCCCTAATATTTCTTATTTTATATTCATGTTGATGAAACTGAAACAAAATATTGAATAAAATAAATACCGTAACATTGAGGAATACTGTGATCATTAATTTACAATTCCCAAAGTTGTATAACTTTTTCTTTTCACACTAAAATTTACTAAAAGGAATACTTGACATATCGGTTTCGTTCCCACCAAAAAAAAACCAAGTACTTTATACGAAAAAAAAATTACGTGATATAAGAAGATGTACTAACAATGCCAATACTTAGACCACCTTTGCTTTTTCTGAGGAATTAAAGACTCTTATTATTGCGCCAGATTATATTCCGAGGTGCGAGGGCTATAATAGTCTTCACAACCGTGGTTTATATACGATTTTTCCACTACTAGATTTATTACAATTCTTTTAATTTTGCAAGAAAAAGTTTGGAATTTAAATCATTTATTTTAAATAAATTATAAAACAAATCGTCCTATTAGAGGTAAAAGTCACTACAGTTGTAATCTTGAAAGATGAAGCTTACGTCACAACCATCTGAATTAAGAACCGACAATCTTTTTTTTTTCAAATTAATTGTAGTCATAAGTGCAAAAAAGACACACTAACATAAATAATTCTTAAGTGTCTGATTTTAGAAATCTTATACGTCGAAAATTATGTTATGATATGCAACGTATGAGATAGAAAAAGATAGATGCAATATTTCATAGCTTGAAAGTAGTTTTTCATATTGACTGATGCTATAATTTTGACAAGTTACTTTGGTTTTTAGGTTATATTTCCATTTAGTTGTAATTAATTATTTTATATTACGTTAATTGGAAGTTTTGTGTTGCTATAAACTTGTTAAAATTTGTTAGTTCTTTTTAGAACTAAGTATTGTTGTGAATATTTTAATGATTATAATAATTATTATGATTTAAATTTATTATATCGAACACTTATTTGACTTACAATTTTCGTCTTATTTCATACAAATGCCGTTTATGACGAAGCTTCATCTTTCATGACAACAACTGTAAGTGCTTAAAGAATCGTATGTACTTAGTGAGTTTTTACCTCTAATAGGACGAAATAATAACAGTCTTTTGTTTTGTCGATGTGACAGTTGTTGAATCTTATTGGTAAATAAATTAAATCGCGGTTCGTCAAATTAACAAAAGATGGCGCTATCTCTTGCTGTCGCATTTTATTAGAATTTAAGGTGGTGATTCAGCCTATATTAATCGTAGCGTTTTTAGTGTCAAACGGGAGCGTTTGAGCAGCTAAAAGTATCATACTTACAAAAAAATGATGTATATGTTACAGTTAAAACCCGAAATCAGTTAAAACCCGATCTAACTAGTAAATTCTAGTTTTAACTAACCGCTTTAGTAAATTCTAGTTTTAACTAAACTTATACCAGTTAAAACTAGAATTAACTAAATTCTAACAAACCTTTTTAGTAAATTCTGGTTTTAACTGGTATAAGTTTAGTTAAAACTAGAATTAAAGTAAAAATAGACTTAATTAGATAAAAACTTTTCGTTATCGTTATCAAATCGTTAAGAATAGTAAAATTTGGTTTCTAATACTATCTAATGCAATTCTAAACAAAAGTTACATTTACATATTTGAAAGTGAGCCACAGCAGTAGAGTGATGTGATCGCTAGTTGAGTATAGAGCGAAAATTCTGGGTTCAAATCGCGGATTGCACAGAATTTCTTGGCTTGGCTTTCCGGTGGACATTCACACTCTGTGGTGAAACATGATGTGTGTCGACGTTACTATCGTAATACGGCTGCGTCACATATGGTAAAGTGTACATGACAAATCAAGTAGTAAAAAAGGTGATTTATCGTCATAAAGCCATAGGCCTTCTAGGCCTGAAGAGCTGTTATATTTGAAAATGACAAAAAAAATTAAAGAATATTCTGAAGTTTTTCTGACTCAAGAACAAGTGCCAGATGAAGAAATTTGTCTGAGAACTGTCGCGCAAAAAGCTGTCGTTGGATCTGGACAAGGATTTGTCCGCTGTTCTTGCAAAAAAAATTGCATTTTAAAGCGTTACCTTTGTTTAAAAAAGAAAATTCTTTGCAATTCAAAATTTCACAACAACATACCATGTGGCAATAAGTAGAATATAATAATAATTTTTATCTAATTAAATAATATTACAACTTCAAAATATCGAGTTATTAATAAATTAAAAATTAATTAAAAGATTTATTTAGCTCTCAAACGATTATTTCGTTCGTCATCAGAATAATATACAGATATTATGTAAACAAGTCGTGCAATCAACGAGTTAATAATTTATATATTTATCTAATTAAGTCTAATTTTACTTTAATTCTAGTTTTAACTAAACTTATACCAGTTAAAACTAGAATTTACTAAAAAAGTTTGTTAGAATTCAGTTAATTCTAGTTTTAACTGGTATACGTTTAGTTAAAACTAGAATTTACTAAAGAAATTTGTTAGAAAACAGTTAATTCTAGTTTTAACTAAACTTATTTCAGTTAAAACTAGAATTTACTAAAGCGGTTAGTTAAAACTAGAATTTACTAGTTAGATCGGGTTTTAACTGATTTCGGGTTTTAACTGTAACATATACATAAACTAAAGTAGAAAGTTTGATCTACATTATAAGCTAAATTTTAACGCCCAATTATTTATATTAATTAAAATATGGCATGTTAAAAATCACTATTTATAAATCTCTTTTATACATAGATTTTTTATATATTTCTCGAGAAAAAATCTAAATTCTAAGATATACAAATCGTAAAATCGACTTTCAACTTTATTTTAAAACTTTGATTTTAAAATTTAATTACATATTACCGTAATCTCAATTGCTCCCGTATTTGCATGTAAAATTTTCAAGTTCGGACATTTTTCTTTCATATCCGCGCTGCAAACCAGTATTTTTCTGTAAAAGTCGGTAATTATAATACAGAACGTAGTTCAGCTTTTATAAAATAGACAGCGCCACTAAAAGTACTAAAAAAATTTTGGAATGGAATCATGGAATGTCATTGTTATAGATTATAGATTTTCAGGTATGGGTGAATAAAATGACCCTAAAATGACAAAAATTGCGAACGTTTTTAAATTTTAAGACATCATTGAAAGAGGTAAAAAATGAGGTGACAATTGCTAATTATTAAGTAATTGCTAAAATAAATAAACACTAGTTTAATTTTTCAAGTATAGTATTTGCATATTCCACCATCCGTGAATATTGCACTACTATTAATACGGACGTAATATTTTAATTAAAAATGTAAAAGTAAATTTTTGGAATAAAAAGTTTTCGAGACGAAAAGAATTTTGTTAATCTATTCGTATGCATCATTAATAAAAATAATCAAAACGAGAGGAGCAGCGACATGCACCTGAGCCTGCTTACCCACCTATAAATAAACAGCCCCGCGCTTTTATACTGATGTTTTCAAGAAGCTTTGTTTGCTCTTATTAAAATTATTTTTTACTATTTAGTGCATTTTTGCAATTTTAAATAAAAAGTATTTTTTTTAAATTTAAAATTTTTTATTTTATTTTTTAATTTTTTAGTCACATCTTTACAAATGCAGCTTCTGTGTTTCAACTAATATAGTCCTATCAGAATTGTTCATTTATGTATTTTAGATGTTTGATACTTTACACTGTATAAATAATTAATTACGACGAAAAACTTCACCTTGAATGCGGTCCTTACAAATGATATTTGGAAATCTATTTTACTTTTCACCCTGTATGATAAAATTGTTCAATGCGCAGCAACGCATGCATAACTTATTTCGCTCTTGACGCGGTTATTTTTGTTCAAAATTAAAAAATTCCTTTTTCTTAAAAAATATCCTTCTACCGTTAGCCGTAGCCGTTTTAAAAAAAAAAAATTTTTCACCAAATGGCAGATGTTCAAACATAAAAGTTTAATTTTACCGAAGTTTTTACTTATATTTGGTAGCTTAAAAACACTAAATTTTAAGATATATAAAAACGGCTACGTGCAACGATAGCTACTGTAATTAGGGAAATTTTGGTATTTTAAAATTAAAAATCGGACAATCAGAGCTAGAGTTACAGTACGTGCCAAGTCGAGAAATGTAGTTTCGAAAAAAACGTGATTGAAAGTTTTAGTATACGTATATCGTAGGCAGTCTGCTCTTATGAAATAGGATGTAACTTCGTCAATTTTCAATATTTTAATTTGAAATTTTTTTTACATGCTCTTTAATATGTATACTTTAACAAGATGCAAAATTAAAAAAACACAATTTTTTTTAAGATTACAGTGTTGTCCCCCCTTAATAAAATTTTTAAAATTAAATTAATCTATTAAAAAAGCTTTTAAATAGTTTTAATGCAATTAAATAGCATTTTTCTAGGTTATTCTAAATCAGTTTATAACAATATTTTTGTTTAAAATAGTCGCCAAATTATCAAAGAATGTAATTTTGTTCATTACTGACCAGTGGTTAATAGTGAAAAAATTGTTGATCACTAGTCTAAAGCGTGTCACTTCTTGAGTTACTAACCTAAGTAAAAATAATAGCCTATAACCTATATGACTAACAAAGGGACAGCCCATGATAATACTCCTAGTATCACGGGGACAGCCAACATTGGCTCTCACCAATTTGCACAATTTTTAATATATCGTTTATTATTTATTTTAAATTAGTTATTCATCAGGTAAAAATTAAAAATCCCTTAACTTAGCCAATTTGGAGAAAATCGATTTTGAAAATAAAATTCGTATGTTTGCTGTATAAATTGCATGTCAAGGTTGTAATGTATTTCTTATGAGAACATCATTGGTTGCATAACCGTAGTGCATATGTTCCGTTATAAAATATTACTCGCGATGTATGCAATCGTAATATAAAATGAATGGGAATTTCCGTTCTTCAAAATCGATTTTCCTCAAATTGGCTGAGTTAAGGGATTATTAATTTTTACCTGATGAATAACTAATTATGACCAAACGATATATTAAAAATGGTGCAAATTGGTGAGAGCCAATGTTGGCTGTCCCCTTAAGTAGCAATAGAAAAAAATATTTTGTAATTTGCTTTAATAAAATGCAGGTATAATAATTATAGATTTCTCATTACAATTCGTGTCAGCCAACTATATGAATACTACTAATAGAAATTAGATAGCAATAACTTGATAAAATTTCTTTTGGGCTCTCGTAAACACTGCAATATTAATTTATAAAAATCTACAAATAAAGTATATAATAAATTTAAAAGTAAATTGTGGAATTGTAATAAGAATGAATAATAAATCGTAGTTTTCAGAACAAGCTTTAATTTTTAAAATTCATGAATCAAACAGCTAAATAATTACTTGTATTTTATGAATAAATTGTATTATTGCACCTTTAAATATTGTGTTGTTTTAAACACCTGGATCATAGATCCAATTAAATAAATCAAATTAACCAAACAAAGATGCATTTAATTGAAAAATTTTAACTTGATCTTACATTATTTGTTCAGTCATACATTTGTGAAAATTGCATAAAAATTGTTAAATATATGCGCCACTGATCGATGTGACCTCTCTCTTGTAAAATTTAACGCGTCCTACGTGTTTAATTTTTTAGCAAAATAAAATTTTTTTAGTTTAGAAACTTACATTTGAAATTTTTATTTACAGCGAAATTAGATCAGGATAAAGATTTTTTCACCCTGATCGCAATTTTTGGATTAAGCAAAAATTTCAAAATAAAATTAATTACCCAAAGTTACGAGTACATAGCAATATTAACTCGAAATTGTCATTTACTTAAATTTAATTGAACTATATCGAATAAAAGTAATTATTATAATAAATTAAGTATTTTTTTTTTTTTTTTGGTGTTAAAAACGACATTTATCTCTCGTTCTGCGCTATTTGTACATTGTCACAGCCACGTAATTGAATTCGTGGATTGGCCTTAACCGTGGATTAATGAAATAACATAATCAAAGCTTGGTGGCAGCTGGAATAATTATTAATTAATGCGTTTTTCGACGACAAAATGAAACAAGTATTAAATAAAAGTGAAAAAAATGACACATTGGTTGTCACATCCTGTATCAAAAAATCAAAAATATTGTTCTCTATTTAAGAATGAACGTATCTCTAATAACGGAATAAAAAAAAATCGAATTTTTCAACAAAATTTGAAGCTAAGTATGTTTAGAAATGATAATCATTAATGTACTATTTCTACGATTTAAAGTACTCCATACATGTCACGGTATTAAATATATTTATACAAAATTATGTAACATGACAATAAATGTAAATAAATTTTATTTTATTACCTTAGATAGAATACTATCGCAGAAACCATCTTGAAGAAGAAAAGACAATAATATCAGTACCACATTGAAATACTTCATTTGAAAACTTTTTACTTGAAAATATATTTAAATTATTTGATGGAACATTCTTATATAGGTACCTATCCACTTTTACTAAATCAAATTCAAATGATATTTTACTGCGGCACTCGCCATTAGAAGCTCTACTAGTATAATATCAGTGGCGGATTAACGCACAGGCGCATGAAGCGCGCGCTTGGGGCCTCCAAATTTAGGGGGGCCTCAAAATTTGTTTATTTAAAACAAAACATATTTTTTGTAACATTTTTTTCAAAAATTGTAAGTACTTAATGAAATACAAAACATTTTTAAATTGAAGTATAATTGCATAGTTCAATCTTTTGTTGTTCTGCTTATTAAGTTATTAAAGATTATTCCTTTGTTAAGTACCTATTCTTGGAAAGGTATAGGTACTGTAAGTAAGGGTCTATTGTTACCCAAGTCATCTAACGGTTATAAGTGATAAAACTTCGTGTAATTGCCAGGGTGTAATGGAAAACCAAAGTGGTTAGACAAGGAGAAATAAAAATAACAATATAATATTGATCTATCAAAAATTTATAGTAGAGAATAGGTCTTAAATAATAATCTACAGGTAGATATTAAATTGTATACTTCTTTACAAAAATGTTATCACAACAATAGCCACATTCAGGACCGTCTTCAGGATTCAACGTTCATTAGAATAATTAACAAGAAAAATTGTGAAATTAAAAAAATACTTTACCAGATTACATGTTTCAGTATCATTCACGATTCTACTCGTGAAACTGATATCATTAGTATGAAAATACCACTTTGCTTACTAATTTTAGAAATTTATTAAAATTTCAAATTTAAAACTTTTTTTATAATATTATTTACAGTAAATTATTTTACGATGTTGTGGCGGCTGTGCTAAATATTTTAATTTTAATTCTGGCAGTTTGTAATTTTTTTATATTGGTAATTCCACCTTTTCTTATAAATGCGTTATTTACTATAAAGCAGGGCCGCAGCTAGACATAAGTCATAGGAAGGGTTTCACCTAAAAATTTTTTTATGTTATGGGAAGGGTTTTACCATCGATCTTATATTACACTAGATGATGGATACAGGTACTAATATTGAAGCCAGTTTTTAATTGTTTACCTGCTATTTGTTTACAAAGTCCCTGGAACTGATTGGTACTTTCAAGTTTGTTTATGTTTACCTAGTCGCTTTCCACCAATCAGATCCAAGGACTTTGTAAACAAACAGAAAGTAAAGAAAGAAAAATTGGCTTCACAACAATCAATGCTATTTGAATAGGAATCCACCATCTAGTGAAATAACTGATCTAAGGGTTTTACCGAAAAAACCGTTTTTAGACTCTTTTTTACTCCTTTGCTATGCCATGGGAGAGTTAAACCCCTAAAACCACCCTTTATATACGGCCCTGCTATAAAGTATGTAAGTACACTACTGGTAGCAAAAATTAGAAGAAGAAAATAGGGAGAAAAAATAATATTACTATTGTTAGTTTTAGAGTGGATGTGAGAAACGTAAAATTCCAAAATGAGAGAAAAATGTAGGTTTATGTCCTCCCCCCCCCCCCCCATTTCTAATTTTGTATCCAAAGTAGTCTAAATCGTTTGTACCTGTTTGTGCACAAACATTATTTTTGTTTGTACCCAAATAGTTTTTGAGTAACACCTGGTAATACAAAATTTCTTTAAAATTTCCAATTCCTGATTCAAAACAGTCTTGAACGTTTGTGTTTGGTTTGGGCAAGTTTTATTTTCGTATGTAGCCAGAGTTTTTAAGATTTTTGAGAAAAACATTAATGCCACTGACGCGCACAAATGATATTTAATTTTAATGCCAAAATGTATGTGATTTTATTTTTTAAAGCTTTTATTTAACTTGATGTGAGCGTTGTCCGTCGTCTGTGTGGGATGGACTTTTTTTAGGGCATTTTTAACAAAGTTTTTGACGTTCTAAAGATCTGAAATTTGGCACACAGCTTTTATTTGCAAAACATTTTTATATTTTAATTTTGTTTATCTAAAATTCCAAAAAATAATCAAAAAATCAAAAAAAAACTAAAAATCATAAAGTGCATGCGTCGCTGCGCATTGAACAGTTCTATCATAAAAGGTGAAAAGTAACATAGATTTCCAATTGTATTCTAAACACATAATTAGAAAATTCTAGTGGAATTAAGCTATGCTAGTTTAACTAAAAAATTTAATGATAATTAAAATTTTTTAAAAAAACCTTTTATTTAAAATTATAAAGATGCATTAAAAAGTAAAAAATAATTTTAATAAGAACAAACAAAGCTTTTTGAAAACATAATATAAAAGCGTGGGACTATGAATTTAGTACACCAAAAGTGAACCTGGTTACCCACCTATAAATAACCAGCCTCTCGCTTTTGAGACGGATTTATGATTTAAATATTTAGGTCTGTTTGGTACCACAGTTTTAGTGCTACACTAACTACACTACTACAAATTGATTGGTGTAAAAAATGGGTTGGTAATTGTACCACCAATGAAATTAAATTAAAAAAATTAAAAAATAAAAATTAAAAAAAAAATAACCAAAGAGACCTTTTATTTGATTTAAAGAAATATTATTATTTGTTTTATTTTTTGCTGTATTATGTGTGATTAGAAATAAATATTTTGAAGCAAACAAAAAAATTTAAGGGGGGGGAGGAACTTGGACTTGTACGTCACCAATAGTTAAATCCGCCACTGCATACTAAAGTAAAAAACGGGCACGTAGAATGAAAATATTTGAAAGGGGCCTCAAAATTGAATTGCGCTTGGGGCCTCTCAAGTGCTTAATCCGCCACTGTATAATATTATACATACGTAATACATAAAAGCATAATTTGGGTTTTATATTATACCTATTTAGTTCTCAATGATCTTCCGTAAAACCTCATACAAAACCCGAAAATACACCATTGTAATATAATAGGTACTTTGTTGGATTATATAATATATTTTTATAATAATTATTGAAGCGTAAATAAAATAACAAGTAGCCAGGAACTATTTTAATATAATAATATATTTTATCCAATATCTCGCAATAATAGAGGTATAACTATGGTTTTTTAAATAAGTAAAGTGGCCTATAACTCACTAAGTGAGTAAAGTATAACTCACTAGTGAGTAAAGAAACTGGGGATCACTTACATTTTTTTAATAATTCAAAGACGTATTAAAAATATATTTTTTCAATTTCTATTAGGAGTAAAAGGTTTAGCTCACATGTTTTGTGAAAAATGAAAACATATTAACACATTTTTAACCAATATCTCGTAATATTTAATAGTTTAAAATGACCTATATTTTACACCTACTATAGTTTTCAGAATTTAAATTTTTCATTTTAAAACGTCAAACATCAAAAATTTAATTATATTTCGGCCTTACGGCCTTGCGGGCTAAACTTTTCTCGCGTGACTTATTTGTCATATAACACACTTGTACCATAAATAACTATTATTTTAATAATTTAATATAAATATTTAAAATAGTTATGGCAAGACACGTCTTGATTTTTGAGACCCAAACATTTTTTAAGCTTTAATTGATATAATACGCTTTGTTGAAAATTGTCAAAGGTTCATGGAAGAAAAAGTAGAAGTGTCAAAAATTATCGATGGATTGGAAAAGATTCCGATATGCAGAAGTTAGAAGAAAATTTAGTCAACTCATTGAAGAATAATTGCAAGTTTATTATGGGACAATATATTTAGAGAAAAAGAAAAAAAATTAGTTTTTAAGGTGTTTATGTATTAATGTGGGTGATTGGATTCTTAATTTGTAAATATTTGTTATATAATATTATTTATAACCATATACCACCATATACGAGATGATCTGCAGGTCTTCAACTTGAACGATAGAATAGTAGGAAACCAATCAAAATGGGAAGAACACCTCCAAAGAGGTCCATTTCCCCAGCCCCCCCCATTTTGATTTTTGGATCACTTTTTAAGTCATTCGTTTGTGCATCGTTTGTGTACGTTTGTGCAATTATTTTTTTCGTTTGTGCATTCACCGTTCGCGAATTATTTAACAAATAAGTTTGGGGGGCTGGAGAAATGCCAGCCCCCCCCATCGCGAATTTTGGGTCAAAATTGGTGTCAATCGTTTGTGCATCGTTTGTGTACGTTTGTGCATTCAATATTTTCGTTTGTGCAAACACCGTTCGCGAAATATTTACAATTCAAATGGGGGGGGCTGGAGAAATGCCAGCCCCCCCCATCGCGAATTTTGGGTCAAAATTGGTGTCAATCGTTTGTGCATCGTTTGTGCACGTTTGTGCATTCAATATTTTCGTTTGTGCAAGCACGGTTAGCGAATTATCTTCAATTGAATAACCGGCCATCATTTCTCCAGCCCGCCCCCCCCATTACGAATTTTGGGTTAAAATTGGTGTCAATTGTTTATTCATCGTTTGTGTACGTTTGTGCATTTATTATTTTTGTTTGAGCAAGCACGGTTAGCGAAATATTTTCAATTAAATAACCGGCGAACATTTCTCTCCCCCCCCCCCCCCCATTTCGACTTTTGGATCAATTTTTGTGTCACTCGTCTGTAAATATGCCATTGTGCATTCACTATTCTCGTTTGTGAATTCACAGTTCGTGAATTATTTAACAAATAAATATTTATAAAACTCCGAGCAACAACTGCCATAATGTCTAGATTGCAATTTATTCTAGTCTACTGAAGAATATGTTGAAAATATTTTAATTTTCCAGAAATCGTCATCGAAACAACGCTTCTCTGCGTATCTACGCGCAGGGAAATTGAATTATACTGACTACTCCGGCAATATCAGTAATTGATTTTTGCTGTTTTGACACAAATAACTATGTAGTCAACAAGTTGATAAATTTGATTTTTGCTCATTTTAAAAATGTTATTCAATTACTGTTTTAAAATTTCGATTTTATCGAAATTGGCAGTACAACTATATTCTTAATACTTAGCGGAAAATGAACTGCGACAGGCGAATTTTCTCTTCAAAATACGTAAGAATTTGTCAAAAAAGCTATAGTTTTAGGTGTATGTCAGTGCCGTTAGAGCATTGATTGAGCCTGAATAAACTACCATTATTTTTGTTTGAGCTACAAAGGTCGCAAAGTTATTCGCGAAAAACAAGTAGAGGAGGGGGGCTGCAGACATGATAGCCCCCACTTTCGAATTTTTGGATGAATTAGGTGACAAAAGCATCGTTTGAACCTGAATGAGCTTTCATTATTTTTGTTTGAACCTCAAAGGTCGCAAAGTTATTCGCAAAAAACTGGTGGGGGGAGGGGTTGTAAACATGTGTTGTAATTTTCCTAATAATTTTAAATTTGTATGTGTATTTGATGTCAATCGATAAAGTTTCGTTTAAGCCTGAATGAGCTTCAGAGAGCAAGACTTTATGTTAATTTTTTACAAAGTTATGGATAGTTGAAATTTTCGACTAAACTCCGAGCAACATGCGTTAAATCGTAAAGTTCTTAAAAAGTTTTATTTCGGATAAACGGTAGTATTACCCAATGCTTTACTATTTCCGACAAACACATAATTGAAAGGCCCCAAAACTTTTTACCCATTGGATCATAAATTTTTTCTTTATTAGCAACAACAAGGTTAAGCTGCTACAAATCAATATTAGATTTTATCGGCATGATTTCTATTTAGATAAATTACTTCTATTTAAAAAATTTTATATTTGTAAAGAATAAAATGTTGCTTATTTAAAAAATTTATATATTCAAAGTATGTAGATTACCAGCTTAAGAGCTTTAAAAACTTAAGATTTAACGCATGCTGCTCGGAGTTTAGTCGAAAATTACAACTATCCATAACTTTGTAAAAAATTAACTTAAACTGTTGCTCTCTGAAACTTATTCAGGCTCAAACGGAGCTCTATCGATTGACATCAATTGCACACATAAATTCAAAATGAGAAGGAAAATTGCAAAACAGGTTTACGGCCCCCCCATAGTTTTTCCCAAATAACTTCGCAACCTTAGAGGCTGAAACAAAAATAATAGAAGTTTATTCAGGCTTAATCGATGCTCTAACGTTTGACACTAAATTCGAAAATTCGAAAACGGGGGGGGGGGGCACTGACATGCACTTAAAACTACAGCTTTTTTGACAAATTCTTACGTATTTTGAAGAGAAAATTTGCCTGTCGCAGTTTATTTTCCGCTAAGTGTTAAAAATATAGTTGTACTGCCAATTTCGATAAAATCGAAATTTTAAAACACTAATTGAATAACATTTTTAAAATGAGCAAAAATCAAATTTGTCAACTTGTTGACTACATAGTTATTTGTGTCAAAACAGCAAAAATCAATTACTGATATTGCCGGAGTAGTCAGTATAATTCAATTTCCCTGCGCGTAGATACGCAGAGAAGCGTTGTTTCGATGACGATTTCTGGAAAATTAAAATATTTTCAACATATTCTTCAGTAGACTAGAATAAATTGCAATCTAGACACTATGGCACTTGTTGCTCGGAGTTTTATAAATATTTATTTGTTAAATAATTCACGAACTGTGAATTCACAAACGAGAATAGTGAATGCACAATGGCATATTTACAGACGAGTGACACAAAAATTGATCCAAAAGTCGAAATGGGGGGGGGGGTAGAGAAATGTTCGCCGGTTATTTAATTGAAAATATTTCGCTAACCGTGCTTGCTCAAACAAAAATAATAAATGCACAAACGTACACAAACGATGAATAAACGATTGACACCAATTTTGACCCAAAATTCGTAATGGGGGGGGCTGGAGAAATGATGGCCGGTTATTCAATTGAAGATAATTCGCTAACCGTGCTTGCACAAACGAAAATATTGAATGCACAAACGTGCACAAACGATGCACAAACGATTGACACCAATTTTGACCCAAAATTCGCGATGGGGGGGGCTGGCATTTCTCCAGCCCCCCCCCATTTGAATTGTAAATATTTCGCGAACGGTGTTTGCACAAACGAAAATATTGAATGCACAAACGTACACAAACGATGCACAAACGATTGACACCAATTTTGACCCAAAATTCGCGATGGGGGGGGCTGGCATTTCTCCAGCCCCCCAAACTTATTTGTTAAATAATTCGCGAACGGTGAATGCACAAACGAAAAAAATAATTGCACAAACGTACACAAACGATGCACAAACGAATGACTTAAAAAGTGATCCAAAAATCAAAATGGGGGGGGCTGGGGAAATGGACCTCCTCCAAAGAATGGAAAACTATAAAATTCCCTTACAAGCCTATGAATACCAACCGCAAGGATGCAGAGACGTGGGACGACTGAGGAAGAGATGGGCCGGAACAGGTCAACGACCTAACCCGTGAAGGAAGTGATGATGATGATAATATTATTTTAATTTATTTATTATTTGTGTAATAAAAATCATAATTAAATCAGTATTTCGTTAGTGTAGTGTCTATATTTGCTTAAAACGTTACTCTCTTTGGTAGTAAAAAAGTTTTGAGGCTGATGGATATTCCAAATCATTTTTTGCTATATTATAATTTTATAATATAACAACATTGTAATCAAGTAAAAGTATAATAACATATCAATTAATATATTGTCATGAAACGCTTCGCATGAGACCATTTTGATCCATCTACAACAGGGTTGTAATGTTTAAAACATTTTGTTTTAAACAAGGTGTTTTAAACATGTTTAAAACAAAATTCATTTAAAACATCAATTTGTTTTAAACATGTTTTAAATGCGTTTAAAACAGGTGTTTAATTTTGTGTAAGTTTAAAACATGTTTTTTTTACATTTTTAATTTTTTTTTAAAGATTATTAATATTAATTTATTCAAAATTTATGAAAAATAAAAAAATTTAGCTAGAGGTTCGAACCACCGTCCCTTTAAGTCCTACACGCTTTACCATTCTAAGTAGTCACTGATACAACTACATAGGGGGGTCCATAAACTATGTGATGCGTGTTTGCCCCCCCCCCCCCCCCGCAGTAAGATTTTGTGAGATTTGGCTGGACCCCCTCCCACGTCCCCTTAATCTTATTTGAGATTTTTTTTAATGGAAATTTTTAGTGTAAATTCATTGGATTTATTAAAAAAAAACATAATTTGCTTAAAAACCATTATTTGACTAGTTAAGACAATCGCAATTAATTTAACCAAAGTTACTCGCAATTTTACAGTTTCTTGTAAGAAAAAATCTATCGCCCCACGTGAGATTGGATGAGATTCGGCTCGACCCCTCCCCTAAACGCCTCACGTAATTTATGGATACCCTCATACTAATACATTTTATGATTATGTTCCACCGAACAGATAATGTTCAAAATTTTACCATGTACAGAAGAATAAACGGAAAGTTTCCTGTAAAAAATTCGTGATTAACATATTTAAGGAACATACTATATGTATTTAAATAAAGCGACCAAAACTTTTTTATTTTTTTTTAAATAAGAGAAAAAGGTAAAAAAAAACTTTTCTTTACCAAAAAGTTTCATTAAAAAATATTCTTTAAAACAATTACCTACAATAAAATAAAAACAAAAAAACACTTTTTTCTTATTATTAAATCTTTGAGTAGGAAAGCTGAAATTTTCAGAAAAATGTTTTTTTCCGATTAAAAATCAAACGGCCATATAGATTTTTAAAAATCTTTAGGGGCACTTTTTGCATGCTTACTCGGAAGGTGTATAGAGCTAAAGATAGATAAGAGAACAAATTTTTTTTTAGTTTTAAACATTGTTTTAAACATGTTTTTCTGTTTAAAACATGTTTTTTTTCTAAGGTAATAAAAAACCGTTTTAAACATAAAAAACTGTTTTAAACATAAAAAAAACGTTTGTTTTGTTTTATTTAAAAAAAACATGTTTTTTTACAACCCTGATCTACAATATGATCAAAATTAAGTTGAAATTAATAAATTTGTTTTCTTCATGTATTATGCTATTGTATTTTATTAAGAAAACGCAAAGGAAAGTGCATTGTAACTTTTAATACACACAAACGTATAAATTTTCTTTTAAAGTTTTTGAAAAATAAAATATTTTTAATTTGTAAACAGTTCAAAAATTTAAAAGTGAGCGCTCGATAAAGTGATTAGTAAAACGCAAGATTGCGACTTTTATCAAAAGAAGACGATTAAAGAGAAAATGAGAAGAATTTTTAAGAAAGAAAAGGTAGTCGACACTGAAGGTCGACGAATGATCGTCGAAGTGATTAGAAAATCATTTTTGGTCGTAGTGGATTAAAATTTGTGAATTTAAATTGGCGTTCGACCAGAAAGTCATTTGGTCGTTTATTTAAAATTATTCCGAATTTGAGTGTGAAATTATATTTGTTGTTTGCAGAATTTGTAATTTTCTGCAATTAATTAATTTACAATTTTGGTTTAAAGAGTGCATTGAAAGAAGTAATTATTTTACGCTTGATCGATGGTTTGACGTTTGCGGTTCCTGCGTATTGAAAGTGAGTTTCAGTTCGGTTGTGTGTTATACAACAGAACGAGTTTTGTAAGATAAACGAGCTCAATTTAAATTTAATTTGGTTTAATTTTAATTAAACCAGTTGCGCCGGTAATAGCATCTCTCGGATTATCTGTTTATTTGAATTTGACAATTTTGTTAATTTGTACAGGATAACAATTTTTATTGTGTTCATTACAAATTTTATTTAAGTTTACATGAATACACTTTTGGTCAGTATAAATGCGTTGTTTTTACTTATTTTTAATTTTAATTTTTTATATCAAGAGTGTAAGTTGTATTTTCCTGTTACATTTTACACTTAGCTTTTAATACTCCACATTTGTGAATAACATCAGAGCCTCTTTGTTAAAATATTTTTCAAATTAATTTTTAAATAAATAATCAATTATAAATTTATCATTATATCCTTATTAATTTCGACTAATTTGAAAATTTTAATACTTTTTTTTAATGTTTTAATTTATTAATACTTTTAATATTTTCAGCGCATGAGTTAAATTTGAAATTTAAATGAAATAGTAGTTTTTGTCACAAGGACGTAAAATCACTTTACGTCCGAGTAGTGTAAACTGCTTTTCGTTGTGACGGGACTACTTCAATTTTATTATCGACCTCTTTTTTACTCCCTAGGAAGTAAAAGACACTTTTCAATCTTCAAATAAGGCCGTAAACCACTCACTTTACGGCCGGAACAACGAAAAAGCGGTTTCTCACTTTGGAACAAAAAAAAGATATTTTAAATTTAAAAATTCAAAATTATTTATTCGACCTTATGGTAATAATAACAATATACAACAAAGATTATAGATAACAAATAAAATGTTTCAAGCATCTTAAAAGTTACCTTTATGGATTTTTTGAACAATTACCCATTTAATTATAAAGTACATAATATGTAAATGCAATTTTATTTATAAATCATACAGAACCATACTTTATAATCAATAATATCAATAAATGTACACATTTTGCAAATAGCGTTCAGGAAGAGATGTATGACAACGCAATTAAATTAATATTAAAATTAACAAATTAAAAAGTATTACATTTATTTCTTAAACTTTAAAAGTACCATACTTGCAATAATTAATATTAAACTCCAGATTCCAAAAGAAAAAAATCCTATGTATACGGAGATCACCGAAAAGTTCCAGCCTTTTTGCAAAATATTTCTCAAACTTTGAATTGCTGATGTAAATGGAAACAAATGTGTGAAAGGTTTAAAAAGGTAATGTACAGATTCCAATGGCCAAATTACACCACATATCAAGAAAACCGTGAGCAAACTTCCTGTTGATAAGATCATTGCAGTAAATGCACTATCACAAACACACGAAATAAATAAACCTAAAATAATAAAATTATGCTACAAAAATACATTTTTTTGCTACTGATATTACAAATTTCCACTTACCAAAAGACATACCACAAATTCCACAGAGACAGCAAATAAAAAACACTAATATCAGAGAACCTTTCATAGTCATAGAAAATATAAAAAATGCCCCAAAAATAGTTAAAATTATTTGAGTTAAGGTTATACAAAATTCGCATATAAAATGAGCCAACAATAATTCCTCATCTATTATGCCAATGACATACGTTCGTTCTAAGGTACTTTCTTTGCGTTCTATCAACATTAAAACTGATGTTGTTACAACAGCCAAATTAAAAACTATTCTAAAATGTTTTTTGATTAATTATTTGTTCGCTAAAAAAAAGATGTTTAAATTACATTAAGACAGCTGCAGGTAATATAGAATCGGTGAAATTTGGTTCCATAACTCCGTAAACGGGATCTTCAAACTGTAAAGATTCGGAAAATACAGAAATCAATAAAAATGTTTTTTTTACCATACATTGATTGGTATTTTTAAAGCTTTTTTATGTTTTCCACATGATTCCATATAATCTTCAAGGAATTGTAGAAATGTTTTGTACAGATGTATTTTCAAATATGTCGCTATTGGTTTATCTAAAAAAATGAATTAGTAACAATACCAATATTTTAAATTGGAAGTCGTTCATAAATATTTCAAGTAGTGCAAAGATCTGATGCAGATCATAGCCCTGGTGCATTTTGTTTTCAATAAAATTCATTATTAGTGTTAGTATCAAGTGTTTAGAGCTGTCGGGGTAATTACAATGAGAATTTAGTTTAGTTAGGCCTGAAGCGGTAGCAAAACATTTGAAAGTTGGTTGATATAATATCATAAAACACATTTTAAAATAATATTCTATAAAATTTCTTACTGGCTACATCTCGGACGACATCAATTTCTGAGTATTTTAGATTCCACGGTTTTGTGGCTTCACCATTATCAATACGTGCACGAAGTGCTTTGGTATAGTTCTCTCTTATAACAATTGAAGCGTAACTTTTACCACTAAACACAGACTGGACTGCATCTTCTTCTGTTTCATAATAAACCTAAAATTTTCCTGTAAATAATTTGCAAATGAATCACAAATCTACTTACCAGTTTTATGGGTTGAAACTCCAAATATTTTGTATAGCAACAGCTAAGTTGGGTGTTATTGCATGTTAGAAACGAGTCGCAATTTTTCATATTGCGAGTTTCTTGATTCAGTATTGCAACCGGTAGATCTACAGGATTCCTTCCTATAGCAAAGTAAAATATTGATACTATTACCAATGGTAAAACTATAACCAAAGCCATCGGTGCTAAATTTCTCAACATCCACAGAAAACCTTTGAAAAGTAAGGCTTTTATATGATTTCTGTTGAAATTTGGAATAAAATCTGATAAAATTTTTTTGCACTTTTTTTCTAAAGGAATAGCTGGTAACTCATTTTTGTAATTGAAAGCTACAATTTGGTCAGGATGGGAACTATTTAATGTAACAAAATTTCTATTTTGGATAATGCTCAACTTCATAAAAGTATCTTCTAGTGATGTTTCGTCAAATCGGCGAATTAAAGTGTCTGGAGGCTCTTCTGCTAACAAAGTTCCTTCACGCATCAAAGCAACCTTAAATTAAGTTAACTAAATTTTAAGAAAAAAATAGGAACAAAATTACTGTATGCGCCTGTCTCGCTTCTTCAATGTAATGTGTAGTGGTAATTATGGTGATGTTTTTTTCCATTGCTAGTTGTCTCAAGTAACTCCAAACTGTTTTTCTGATTAGCGAATCAATTCCAACTGTAGGTTCGTCTAAAATTAACATTTCGGGTTCGTGCACAAGTGCAACTGCTAATGATACCCGTCTTTGTTCACCACCACTCAGATTCCTAATGGTCTCGTTTGTATGGTCCAACGTAAGCAACGTTTTCAAAAATTTAGTTCTTTGTTTTATTTGATCGGTGGTCATTCCAGCTACCCAGCCGTAATACAACAAAGTTTCGTCGATGGTAAAACTAATATACAAAGCAGTTTCCTAAAGTTTCACAATTATTTTTCGTTATACTTAACATCAACACTTACTTGGGGCATATATCCAACGTTTGGTCCTGGAACTCTGCTGTTTTTCGTTCCAGGTGTACCTCCCAAAACCCAAATTCTGCCATTATTTAACTTTTTGTGGCCCAAGATGCAGCTTAGTAGAGTTGTTTTTCCACATCCACTTGCCCCCATTAAAGCGTAACTAAAAAAAGTTTTAAATTTCCAAAGGCAAAGTTAACTGTAAGATTACATTTCGCCCTTTGCAATTGTCGCATTTAAATTGTTGAATACAGAAACTTGATTGTATTTAAACCCATAACTTTTGGTAGCATTCCTAAGATAAACAGAATATTGGGTAAGGTTTGAACCCGATGCATTTTCATTCATTTCAAAATCGTTATTGGTATGACTGGAATTATCGTTAATCTGTAAGGAAATTTAATAAATCTAGAAAGATTCCCAATGGGCACTTAATTTATTATGTTGAATATTAGAATACCTTAAATATTAGTTGCGACATTCTTCTTAAGGCAGCTTTGTTCATTATTATTTATTTAATGTAAATAATTACCATGTATTTATACGAAAAATATAAAAACATAATCATAATTTATTCAAAGGTCATAAAATTTATCAGATATGGTTAATTCTACCAGTTAAAAGTGCATGAGATATTTTTTATTCAAAGATTTTGATATTGTTATTATCATATATACAAATGTAAATGTAATTAAATTAATAATTATACTACTTTTCGAAAAATAAGAAACTTACATAATTCTAGCTATGGGGTTGTCCATTAATCACGTGAGGCTCGAAAGGGGGGGGAGGGGTCCAAAAAAAATCACGAAATATCACAAGGGGGGAGGGGGGTCTAGTAATATATCACGTGTATTTATTTTGTTGATACTTATACCTGTATTTAATAAATATTTAAAAAAATTTACAATTCTTTGTGGGTAATAAAAAAATACACGTGATATTTAAGGGGGGAGGGGGGTAGTCTTAAACCTCACCATGTATCACCAAGGGGGAGGGGGGGGTTAAAAAATGCCAAAAACAACATCACGTGATTAATGGACGGCCCCTATTTTGAATTTTACAGAGATCAAACAAATAATAATCTCTAATATTGAATTTTAATTTTCCAAATTAAAAGAAATTCCTAAAGCCGTAAAAATTCATCTGCTGAGTGGTTTCACCGTGGACTTTAAATTTATAAACTACAGTAGGGCCCGCTTAATGTGATCACATCGGGACTTGGGGTTTTTGATAACAATAAAGTAAAAAATTTTTATTGCTTATTTATTAGTATGTACTACATCTACAATAATTAATTAATAATAGTCACTCATTGTGAAGTTTTTTATGTATTTAAACGACGGAATTCATAATAAACATAAAAATGTAATGTGATATCACATATTATGTGACGGAGATAGAAAGAATCACAAGGTGGGTTTATTTACATCCACTCCGTCTTTGAAAAAAATTAACCATATGCAGATTTTCTTGCCAACACCTGACTTTAAATTATGTGGGTGACTTATACACAATATAAAAAAATGCTTGTAACTGAAAATCAACTCTTTTGCTCGTGGGAGAAAATAATCTTAAGAATAATATGATAACATTAACCGAATTATGATAACTGTAAGCAATGTTTTTGTGTGTAATAATATATGTCCGTTCCGTTCCTGGCAAAAGTGATAACAATATCCGAATGATAACATTAACCGCGATCACATTAAGCGGGCCCCACTGTATCACCATGTTCCTCCAAAGCTCCAAACATTTTCCTACCGTTTAAAATTATTGTCAAACGATAAAGGCGACCACGACTAATCTTTTGGATTTGCAAAATTTTAGAAGATGTACAGTCAAACTGCAAACTTCAAATAATGAGAAAATAAAATCTTTTTCAAACATTTTGGTATAATTTGAAATTATTGTCAAGCGAAGAAAGCAAAATTATTTTCTAATTGAAAAAATTCAGAGACTAAGTGACTGAACTGTTAATTTAAAGCAAATGAGTGATAGTTTTAATTTTTTTCTTTTAATTTATTTTTGAATAATTTTGAAAAGGTTAAATTTTTACATTTGTGCATTTTTTTTTCAATTTGATCCTTATGTGCAAGAAAACTTTGTCAATATTACAATTAGCAATAAGGCGTTTGTACTTTTGCAAATATTTGAATATCCAACATCTCTAAAAGACCGAAAATTTTTAAATGTTTAATTTTTAAATAATTTAATTAGGCACCGGAAAGGTGCCCAGTGAAAATAAAATTTTAAGTTGGTGGATATTTAAATTGTTTTATATTTGGAATTTTTGTGGAGAAACAGTTGAGAACAAAAATATTTAAAGATTTTTTTGATGTGAAACATCTATAGCCGCACTTTGGGGGTATTTCGCAATTGAAACGGCGTGACCGAACCTTTACGATCAGTCACGAGTTACGACGGTTAAATTTTGTGTGTATTTGTTTAAATGTGTAAATGTTTAATTTAATATTGACATTCACATCGCATCGACATGTTTCACATCTACCGGGAGTCCCGTGTCGGCAAATCTTTCTTAACTTCTGAACATTTTTAAAAATGTCACATGTCCTCTTTTTGCAGTAAACAATTTGAATAATAAAACTTAAATTAAAAATTTAAAAAACCGACGAAGAAAATCTTTAAAAAGTAAAAAATAAAATCTAAGCGTCGTCGCGTCGCGTCGGGGGACCTAGGTAGCTGACGTGTATTTAAATTTCATACTGTATTATTTATATACCCACTAGGCAAAATAACATTATCACAACGTTGACACGATATCAAAAATTCACTTGCGATGTTACTTAATTTGTTGAGGCGATGTTGTAGCAACGTTGCTACAACCGCTGAATGTCCGCCCATACAACGTTAATTGTTAACGTTTCTAAATAATGTTGTCTCAACGTGAAAAAGTAATGTTGTCTCAACGTGAAAAAGTATTGTTGTCTCAACGTGAAAAATTAATGTTGTCTCAACGTGAAAAAGTAACGTTGAGACAACATTAACTAAAAAAAATTAAAAATTTTTATGATAAAGTAAGCAGCTTTTCGATCTATGATTATTGTTTAATTACAGTAATTATTATTGTAATTTAGTAATATTGCATAATATTTTTTGTAATCGTAATATTCTAATATTATTCCCTTGGAGTGCCTTATTATGATTGAGCCTGAAAATATAAATTTTAAAAATGTCATACCTTATGGGATTCGAACTTGCGACCTATCTTTCGTTATGCCGGTACCATGACCACTCAGCTATCGAGTTTGGTTGTAAAAATTATGACTATTTCACTTCAATATTTATATAATTTGGTTGTAAAGTTAATAATTTTGTGCAGAGGGCTGATTTATAGATGATAAAAAAACATTAATATAAATTTTTTTGTATTAAAATTATTTAAAGTATTTTTGGTTAAAATGAGTCCAAATAAGTTTTATTTGCGGCTATAACTTTTTAAAAAGGCGGTTAAAATTACCATTTTATGTCACTAAAATCACTAATAATAATTATATAAATTTAAAAAACATATATTTTTGTATTGATATAAAAAAAAATACATATTTATTTGAGATTTATGCTAAGAATAAATAGTATTTATCTAATACCAAATTTTATAGTTACGGTATTTTTTTTGGTAAAATTGTACCTAACAAAACGAAGGGTCGGAATTTTTATGACATGACAAAATTATAGAAAGCAAAAATCCGGATTAAAATTTTATTCTGCATTCCAAAGCTTTTATGCTAAACACGACGTGCTATTTTTATTTCTTTGAAGAAGCATTAAATAATTTAAATTAATATTGAAAATATAACCCTTTATCGCATTGATTCAATATTCACATGTTTCTTTTTGGCGTTGAAAATATTAATAACTTATGGTTTTTAGGGTAGTAATTAAATAATTGTGAATATAATCAAGGTATATGGATTGTAAAATCCCGTTCACAGTACATGATTTATCATGTGACTCGTCACATGACTTCTCATATGAGAGCTTGTTTTACGTTTACACTATATGATTTTTGATATTATAGAAGTTATTGCTTTTATGATTGGCTGTTGTGATGGTATGATTTTACCCATGACTTTTCTTATGACTAAGGCATATGAGAAATCATGTAGTGTGAACTGTTAAATCTATCTACCTTGAGGTATAATATTATAAAACAAAAAAAGATGAATTATCGCAAACATTAAATTATTACTCTGCATTGAAAAGCTTATAGGTACGTGAAATTAAACAAATTAAAATTATTAATATTTTTATGTGATTATTATCACCATATTATAAGCGAGAGTACATTAAATAATTAAGGACCGATCTTTTTATAATTAATAAACGTCAAGTAACGATCGACCCTTAAATTAATATAAATTAATTCACTTCAAAAGTTACAATTAATAAATGAATTAATTTTTTATGTCCCCAAAGATAACCTGAGCGTCAATTTTTTAAAATGCAAAAAATGTATTCTTTTATCGTTTTGTGTATATAAATTAATTTTTAATAATTAGATTAAATTCAAAATTTAATTTACGTTGTAATAATTAATATTAAAGCGATGTGAAAATGCAACATCGAAGCAATGTTGGTACAGTGTTACTATCACATCGCATTAATATTAAAGCGATGTGAAAATGCAACATCGAAGCAATGTTGATACAATGTTACTATCACATCGCATTAATATTAAAGCGATGTGAAAATGCAACATCGAAGCAATGTTGGTACAATGTTACTATCACATCGCATTAATATTAAAGCGATGTGAAAATGCAACATCGAAGCAATGTTGATACAATGTTACTATCACATCGCATTAATATTAAAGCGATGTGAAAATGCAACATCGAAGCAATGTTGGTACAATGTTACTATCACATCGCATTAATATTAAAGCGATGTGAAAATGCAACATCGAAGCAATGTTGGTACAATGTTACTATCACATCGCATTAATATTAAAGCGATGTGAAAATGCAACATCGAAGCAATGTTGGTACAGTGTTACTATCACATCGCATTAATATTAAAGCGATGTGAAAATGCAACATCGAAGCAATGTTGATACAATGTTACTATCACATCGCATTAATATTAAAGCGATGTGAAAATGCAACATCGAAGCAATGTTGGTACAATGTTACTATCACATCGCATTAATATTAAAGCGATGTGAAAATGCAACATCGAAGCAATGTTGGTACAATGTTACTATCACATCGCATTAATATTAAAGCGATGTGAAAATGCAACATCGAAGCAATGTTGGTACAATGTTACTATCACATCGCATTAATATTAAAGCGATGTGAAAATGCAACATCGAAGCAATGTTGGTACAATGTTACAGATGTTAATGCAACATTGACGCAACGTTTTATTGTAACGTTGTATTAACATTGAAAAATTAACATCGCCGATGTTAATTTAATGTTACATGTCTAGTGGGTAGTTATATTCTGTTTTTATTTTATTTACTTAGCGGGCCCCCGACGCGACAACGCTTGGATTTTATTTTTTACTTTTTAAAGATTTTCTTTGTCGGGGGCTTTTTAAATTTTTAAATATATAAATTATTAACTCGTTGATATTAGATAATATTAAAACTTCAAAATATCGAGTTATTAATAAATTAAAAATTAATTAAAAGATTTATTGAGCTTTCAAACGATTACTTCGTTCGTCATCAGAATAATATACAGATATTATTCTGAAATTAAATTCTTTTAAATTTTTAATTTAAGTTTTATTTGATGCTTTTTAAACTTTAAAAATTACTAGTACGGCTTTGCCTTCATTAACTTTTTATATTACAAGTACGGCCCTGCTTTCATCAACTAGACTAGAAAACAACAAATGATCTTTGAACGTCTAAACAGATTTTTTTGAATCATAGCTAAAAATTAACATTAATAATACCAAGAGGTAGGCAGCTAATTATATCAATCATTACAAAATAATAGACTACTTGCACTATCATCAGGTGAACCTACTCACTGGCCTACAGATTTAAACAAAATATCTGATGTGATCGATTTCTGTGTTACCAAGAGTATTTCACACAATTACCTAAATATTAAAACGTGTTTAAACTTATCATCTGATCACACCCTTCTCATGGTCACTTTGGATACAAATGTTATTAAAACCAACAAACCACCTACACGTTGTTTAACAAGTACACAAATTGGGAAATTTTTAAAACCAGTTCCTCTGTAAAATTACACCTAGACATACCATTGAAAACAGAAAGTGATGTCGATGAAGCAGTAGAACACTTAACAGTAGTAATTCAATAAGCCTCATGGAGTGCCACTCCAAAATTACCGCACATGGACAAATCTAGCTACTGACCAGAACATATAAAAAGGAAAATAGAAAAAAAGTCCTTGGACCGCCTTTATATCTCCTATACACATTTGACTTTCCGGAAACTAAAAACACTTTATCAGCCACATATGCAGATGATTTAAAGATAATGGTATCTGATGAAGATCCAAACCGTGCATTTCTTCATCTACAGAATCACCCAAATAAAATAGAAATTTGGCTAAATTAAGACCTGTCGTATTAAAGTCAACACCACGAAGTCGGTACACTTTACTTTCACCCTCGGAAAAGAAAACTGTCCAAGTATAATGCTGTATGATAACTTTCTTCTTGTACAACAATCAATAAAGTACTTGGGTTTCCATCTTGATCGACGCTTGACGTCGTCCAAGCATATTTGAAACAAACGCCTGCAGTTAGGACTCATTCATCGTAAAATGTACTGGCTCATGAGTAAAAACTCCTCCCTATGAATTAAAAATAAAGTCCTGCTGTATAAAACAGTCGTCAAACCTATATGGACATATGGCATCCAATTGTGGGGTGCAGCCAGCGACTCCAATATTGCGAAGATTCAACGATTTCAAAACAAGGTGTTGCGTAGCATCTGCAACACTCTTTGGTATGTTCCTAATAATGTAATTGCCAATGACTTGCTAATCAACAATATAAAGAAGGACATTTCTTCGGCCAGCAGTAAATATCAACTCCGATTAATGAACCATCCCAACGTACTCGTAAGTGATCTTCTGGTTAGTCTACCGACAAGGAGATTAAACAGACACGACCAGTTGGACCTGTATCGACGCTCGACATAATTAAATACCACAATGCTAAACTTTATACTTAAATTGTATTAATTATTTTTAAGGAGGCTTACCACTGGGCAGGCTTTCCATTATGTCATATTTACTTACAACTTAAATAATGTTACTTATCGTCCACGTTACTTGGACGGATTGTAATTAAATATGGAGACAATAAAAAAATAAAAAAAATAAAAAAAAAGCTAAAAACACTCTCAATCAAGTCACCTTTCAAACAAAAAAAAACTAAATCAAAATTGGTTTATTTGTTTGGGACTACGATCCCACAGACAAACACTCACATACTCACATACACACATACACACGTTAAACGCATAACACCCCTCTTTTTGGGTCGGGAGTTAAAAAACCAGCGTTCACGTGTCGTAAAAATTCTTTATTAGTCTAAAATTTTTACCAGCCTAGAAAACTTACCTGATTGATCTAACTTTTTACAAACCTTAAAATGACCTCTCTTGGGATCAAGTTGCACAACAAAATAGAGTTAAATTACTGAAATATAAACATTATTTTTTTTGCGGTTAGTGATTATTGAATTATAGCTATTAATTTTGACAAAATGGAGATGCTTTTCAAACATCCACCAACTTGGCTTAATTTTATTCCAGGAGAAATTTACCGATCAGTGTTTATGTACGGTATGCAAGGATTGAAAGTTGATTTAAAATAGAAATCAAACACAAAAATTAATACAAAGTTTAATCACAAAACTTTTACCCTATTAGTGAGACAGAAGTAATTCACAATGCAAACTAACTTTTTATTTTTTTGGATATATTGGACGATATATTTCAGCATAAAGATTGGCCATTGCTATCGATTTTTCCTGGTAAAGGCATTCAATTTCAGCTTTGTATTCCCCATCTGGAATAAGGGGAGGCAAATGTGTTGCATCAAAAACAAAATTACACACGTGGTAAGTGGTTTCCTAAAAGTAATTTTATTATACTAATAACATTTTTTTTAATTCGCCACTTAAATTCTCACATTAGTAAAGAAGCAACTAGTAACATTACCACATTTCGAAATAGCATCTAGTATTCCAAGGACATTTGCTTTTAAAGCTTTGCAAAAATTAAGTCGAGCTCTTGCAGGAAAATGACGATATTCATTACTCATAAACTTATATGCTTGCAGAATAACCTAAAAAGATAGATAATATCGTTTTAAACACAGGTACGTCTCCAACTAGGTAATCTAATACCGTCGCTTTGGAAACTAATAGGTTTAAATGTTTGTTACAATTCACATTCTAAACGCAATGCATATTACAATATTAAGCCAGTATTAGTCTTGGTGACTAATAAAAACACTGCAGTTAAACACACCTCAGTTGAAAATACTCAAATCACTATCAACTGGTAACTAAAACTTAAAAAATCAGCAACTCTTCCAAGAGGCTCGCACAAGAAGCATCGAGCAAATTTATTATTGCTCTCAAGTTGGCAGATTGAAGTTTTTTGCCGCTAAACTTATTTCTGGCTCATTGTACACAAGTAAGTTCACTGTTATTTTGAATAATTATTTATAGGCAATTATTTTTAAATACAAATAAAAAATATTTATTAATCATCCAAACAAATAAAAGCAGCTATCGACTAGCTTTTAATTATTTATATTAATAATAAAATAAATTAAAAAAATAAATGATAAAAAATAAATTCTGAACAATTTTACAATACTATACTTACGTCTATTTCAGTTGACATATTTATTTTCGAATTCATAGTAACATTTATTGCTGCTATAGAACGATTATATTTAAATGTTTTAAATTCAAGATAATTGAAATAATCCTTATTAAAGCTTACTAAGTCTGCCCTAGTATTTCTTATTTTATATACATGTTGATGGAACTGGAACAAAATATTAAATAAAATAAATATCGTATGATGGGAGAATACTGTGTTATTTTTAATTCCCAAAGCTTTATAGCATTTTTCTTTTCACACTACAATATACTAAAAGCAATACCTGACGTATTGGTTTCGTTTCAGCCACACATTCTAAAAATTTGATATTAAAAACCAAGTAGTACTTTATAAGAAAAAAAAAATGACGTGCTGTAAGATGCACTAACAATGGTAATACTTAGACCACCTTAGCTTTTGCTGAAAAATAAAATATTTTGTAATTTTTTTAATAATTACTTTTTTAAACTTTAATTTTTAAAATTCATGAATCAAACAGCTAAATAATTTCTTATATTTTCTGAATAAATTGCATAATTACATCTTTAAATAATGTGTTGTTGAAAACCTGGATCGCAGATCCAATTATATAAATCTAATTAACCAAACAAAGGTGCATTTAATTGCAAAATTTTAACTTCATCTTACATTATTTGTAATACATTTGTAAAAAATTGCATAGAAATCTTTAAATATTTACGCCACTGATCTATGTGACCTCTCTTTCCCTTGTAAAACTGAACGCATACTATGCTTAGTAATGCTCTCTAAAGTTTTAACAACAAATCAAAACACTTGTAGCTGTTACTTAAAAAGTTAAAATTTTGCAGCAGAAATTATCTAAGTATCAACAAATTATCAAACTACCAATGAAATTGGTATAAATATTGTCATATTTTTTTATGTGTAATTTTATAATTATAATTTTTATGTTTTTATTTTATTTTGTAAATTTGAATTTTGGCGCCCCTAGTGTGAGAACCAAAAGAGGGGAATTTTTGGATAGAGGACTAGCGCGCGGCTTGTCAAGTCGCGGAAAATGATAATTTTTGATCTCGGAAAAATTGTATGAAAATTAATAATTTTTTTTTCTTTTTTAATAAAAGCGTTTTAATGAAACCGAGTGTGTTATTTATTTTTAGCAGTTTTTTTATTGGAAAAGAAAAAAAGTGAGAATTTTTATTATAATTGGAATTGGTAGAAAATTATTTGGATAGAAAAGTGCAAGGCCGCGATAAGTTTCCGATTGAGTTACGCCGTGATATGTGATTATCAAAAAATAAAAATCCGAAAAATTTGTCATTAATAAATTTATTTTAAATTTTATTTTAAAATTAGAAACATTATATTTTTGAAAAATTTTTAATTTGGATTTGTTTCGTTGAAAAATAATATCGTCGGATTTGTTCCATGTCAATAATATATTGGTAAATAAAAATTTAATTTAATTGGAAAATTAATTTTTTAACAAAATAAAATGTTTTAAACTGATAAATTTAAATTTGAATTTTTGTTCACCCTGATCGCAATTTTTGCATTATGCAAAAATTTAAAAATAAAATTAATTAAAAATTCAGAGCATATTAACTCGAAATTGTCATTCACTTAAATTTAATTAACTATTTATATCGAATAAAAGTAATTATTATATTAATAATTAAGTATTATTATAATAATAAAAATTAACTATTTAATTTTCCTTTAGTATTAAAAAAGAACATTTATCTCCCCTCCTGCACTTTTGTACATTTTCACAGCTATCCAATTGAATTTGCGGATCGGCCTTGACCGCGGTTTAATAAAAGAATTGAACCAAAACTTAGTATCAGCTGGAGTAATTATTTAATTAAAGGGGAAAGCCACTGTGACGGTCAAAAAGTAACCTATTTTTTAAGAATCTTTTTCACTGAGGTAACTAATTAATTAAAGGAATCGGATTATTGTTATTTTATTATAAGTGTACACTGAACTTGCTTAATATAAATTTTTATTTAAAAATTTTAAGTATTAACAAAAATATGAGCCGTCATATAAAGACTGATAAACAAAAATCGCAATCAATCATTTTTTACAATTATAAGTTAAAATTTCGTATTTTTGAAAACATATACTTTCAAGAAATGAAAAAAAACATTTTTTTTCAAATTTTTATAGTGGCTTTCCCCTTAATGCGTCTTTAGGCTAAAATTAAACTAGTACTACTAAATAAAAGTAAAAAAAAGACAAAATCAAATTTTTCAACAGAATTTCAAGCTAAAGATGTTTAAAAAAGGGAATCATCCTTAATCATCATACAAAGTTATGTAACATGACAATAAATATTAAAAAATTTTATTTTATTACCTTAGATAGCAAACTATCGCAGAAACCATCTTGAAGGAAAAAGGGCAATAATATAAGCACCACATTGAAATACTTCATTTGAAAAGTTAAACTTTTGACTAGAAAATATATTTAAATTATTTCATGAAACATCCTTTTATAGGTACCCATTCTATTTTACTAAATCATTAATCCAAATGATATTTTATACGGTAGCGCTCACCATTAGTAGCTTTAGTAGGTATAATGTTATATATATTTTTATATGCAATACATAAAAGCTAGTTTGGGATTTACATTATACCTATTTAATTCCAAACAATACTTTGTAAAACCTCATATATAACCCGGAAATACACCATTATATATTTTGTTGGATTATATAATATTCATATTTTTATAATAATTATTGAAGCGTAAATAAAATAACATTAACCTTTGAAGTATTATGAATATTAACTTGAGAAATCATATGAGTTACTAAAAAGTAACATTTATTTTATATCTTCTTCAATTAGCCACTGCCTGTTTTTCTAATTACGTCTTCATCTTGGTAGCGATTCAATCGACGACGACAACTAACTTTCCGCCCATCGTTTTGGCGGTCTTCCGGAAAGTCTTCTTTCGGTGGGTTTACCATTTTTTACTATTTTTGGAAGTCGTTCGCTTCCTATTCTGTCTATATGCGCGTTCCATTCCTTGAGGCGGATTTTTATGAATTTTACTATATCTTTTATGTTGCATTGTTATCGGATTTCTCGACTTATAACCCTGTCCAAAAGTATTTTACCAGTTATTGTTCTAAGCGTTCTCATTTCAGTTGTTCTCATCTTTTGCTTTGTTTTAGATGTTTCCGCTTTTGTCTCAGCTGCATATATGTTATCACAGGTCTTACTGCTGTTTTATATATTCTGATCTTACTTTATATCGACATAATATTTTTTTCAGCTTATCAGATAGATATTATAATATAAAAACATAAAAAATTATAATAAATCTAAATTTTAATATACTAATAGACTCCATGTAGGGACTTAATTCATAGATGTTAATTGTTTTTTGATTTTTTGAAACTTTTTATCTCATTTAATTTATTTTCTGATTTAGATCTATTATAATTTTTTGTTTTTATATTACCTATATCTATCTGATGAGCTGAAAGAACAGCGAAACAATATTGTAATAAATTATATTTTCACATTAATAGATTTTTTGTTATTCCGGCCGTATTTTGGCACTTTTCATACCTGTTTTGCAGACGTAAAGAGGCTCGTTTTGTCACTCTTTTTTCGGAATTTCTCCGAAGGGATTTTCAGATTTCTTCAAAAAAATGAAAAATACAACACAAATTTTCAAAAACCATTTATTAACATTTATATAATATTAAAACTTCAAAATATCGAGTTATTAATAAATTAAAAATTAATTAAAAGATTTATTGAGCTTTCAAACGATTATTTCGTTCGTCATCAGAATAATATACAGATATTATGTAAACAAGTCATGGAAACAGAGAACAAGTATTGTCATTTGAACGGTAACTAGATAAAATCTAGGACCGTGAGTTAGGAAAAACCTGAATTGTGTTCCGGCAAAGAAGGAAAACCTAACTCCAATACGTAAAAAACTTAAAGGAGTAATTGGCTGTAAATGTTGCTTAAGCCATCAATATCAGTTTGCCGGTTCATTGTGTTGTTGGTCTTCTTTATACAAATCATTTCATGTACCAGCCGATCTTTATAATTGGGAACAGACTTGATGATTTTAGTGTTTTCGAAGTACATGAAATGATTTGTATAAAGAAGACCAACAACACAATGAACCGGCAAACTGATATTGATGGCTTAAGCAACATTTACAGCCAATTACTCCTTTAAGTTTTTTACGTATTGGAGTTAGGTTTTCCTTCTTTGCCGGAACACAATTTAGGTTTTTCCTAACTCACGATCCTAGATTTTATCTAGTTACCGTTCAAATGACAATACTTGTTCTCTGTTTCCATGACTTGTTTACATAATATCTGTATATTATTCTGATGACGAACGAAATAATCGTTTGAAAGCTCAATAAATCTTTTAATTAATTTTTAATTTATTAATAACTCGATATTTTGAAGTTTTAATATTATCTAATATCAACGAGTTAATAATTTATATAATTAACATTTATGTGTATGACGCAATTAGTCAATGTTATGACTTACCTGTCGGAACGTGCTTTTTGTCGTCTTCATTTTTGATCTTCAAAATATGCGCTTTTTGGATTATAAAAAATTTTGTAGGAGAGACTAGAACGCGTAGATCGACTATCGTGGCCCAGAATGTAATATGAAATAAAAAATAATGTATAAATTCGCCTTATAAATATTTGGATCTATAGTTTTTTTGACATTTTTGACCTATGGTGCTATTTAAAATTCTGGAGTAAACTACTTGGGATGCCGACCTTTCCCGGAAATAATAATATCACCATTTGATTCTTCGTTTCGGCTTTCATAAAAAAAAATTTTTAACCCAACTCTCGACGACTAACCGTTTTTGAAAAAAATTACTGATACGGGTGATCTCATTCACTCTGTATATAGCAGAGTTTGAGCTACGAAAGTTGCTAAAACCCAAAAACCTAAAGAGCTATATCAGGCCCGTTTGGTTTTAGCTGTTTAGTATCAAGCAACTTTTAAGGCAGCCGAAACTTTAGAGCAAAAAGACAAGTCCGGCAGATTTTAGATGCTGAGCATCACGCGTCTCTTAAGGCTGCTGAGACCATAGCGCAGACTTAAACCCACCAAATTTAAAAAAAAATGTTTTTGCAAAAACACTTCTGTTTGTTAAGATACCGAGATATTACTCTTGGAAAGCAACAAGAAAATATTGAAAACGTCAAGTTCAAGAAACTTTTGTTCAGATTTGTTCTGATGTTAAAGCTACAGATGCTTTAGGTAGAGTTTATACTGTCAATGTGAGTAACATGAAATGTTTGAGAATGCTTCTACACTATGTGCAAGGACTAACCTCTTTCAAGGATCTAGGAAAAACACAATTATTACATTAAATTAGAAAGGCATGTAAGGCAAAAGAGTTGTTGGAAAATGACAATCACTGGAACGTAATACTGAAAGAGGCTGCACAATGTAGATCAGCAGCAAAAGTGAAAAGGCTTATTTTTGCTATTTTAACAGCAACATGTGGACTTTCAAATCTTCTGAAAATCGGCAAAAATCGTATGGCAACAGATAATAACGGTATGGTTACATTAAACCGCGCATTTCGTAATATTATTGATAACACAGATGATCTAAAACCCAACGTTTATCCCGTCCCGATCTGCAAATTAATATGGGGAATAGAAAATGATTGTGTCAAAGGGCAAGTTTAGCACCGACTAATGAAACTGTAAGATAGATCAATAAAAAAAAATTATTTCACTTGTATGAATGGTGACGTTGTGGAGTATCTCTCGGTCTTCTTTTTCTTTGTCTTCTTTATCAGCCTTTCACGGTCCACTCCTGGACATAGGCCTCTCCTAATCTTTTCCAAACCTCTTTCTCCTTAGCCTTCTGTAACCACTCTCGTCCTGCTATTTTTTTTATATCATCGAGCCATCTCTTTTGGGGTCTACCTCTACTCCTTTTCGTCATCCTTGGCTTCCAATCTATTATCCTTCTTGTCCATCTGTCATAGTCCTGCCTCGCCACGTGCCCAACCTAGCTCTATTTCAGACGCGCCACACGCTCCATCACGTCCACAACACCAGTTCTTTTCCTTATCTCGCTGTTTCTTATTTTGTCTCGCAAGCTTACGTTCAACATCGACCTCTCCATCGCCCTCTGCACTACCCTAAGCCTTTCCGCACTCTTGTTGGTAATAGCCATTGTCTCCAGCCCATAAGTCATCACCGGAAGTATGCACGAATCAAACACTTTTCGTCTTAGGTTTATTGGAATTTCTGTGTATATATAATATCTCTCGGTAGAGAGTTATTCTCTTTTAATCCCTCTAAGAATTTTCTAAGAAAAGTTGTTATTGATAACAACTGAATTTAGTTGTTAAGTGACGGTTAGTTGTTGTAATTACACTGAGTCAGACCTATTTTTCAGTTGTTCAGTAACAACTGCGATAACAACCTTTTTAGAAAATTGCACCGATTATATATAAATTTTCCGATTTTCAAAACAACAAATTTTAGACAATTAATATTATAGCAACTGAACGCACAGAGACTGTGTAATGGATGAGCTTTTTTGATTGAAAATTCAAGAGATAAAATTTCATTTTTGAACAGGTAGATATTTTGAAGTTGGAGTAGTGGTACGTGATACCTAATTGAAATTTTACACAAATGCAAGTTCAGTTTCATAATTTAATCAAACTTTCTAATTTTAATAAATAAAATTTATTTCTTTAATTTTAAAAATGCCATGCTCACAATAAGTAATATTACACTCCATATTCCAAAAGCAAAAAATCCAATAAATACAGAGCTCACAGAAAGATTCCAGCCTTTTTGCAAAATATTTCTCAAACTTTGAGTTCCTGTAGTAAATGGAAGTAAATACACAAGAGGTTTAAAAAGGTAATGTACAGATTCCAGTGGCCAAATTACACCACATACCAAAAACACAGAAATTAAACTTCCTGTTGCTACCATAGTTGCAGTTAATTCTTTATCGCAAACACTCGAAATAAAAAAACCTGCAAAATTGTAATTATTACGCTACAAAAATGCATTAAAGTTATTAAAAATTACTACTTACCATAAGACATACCACAAATACCACAAAGACAGCAAATTGTAAAGACTAAAATGAGAGAACCTTTCATGGTCATCGAAAATATAAAAAATGCCCCAAAAATAGTTAGAATTATTTGAGTTAATGTTATACAAAATTCGCATATGAAGTGAGTCAACAATAATTCCGAGTCATTTATTCCAATGACATAAGTTCTTTCTAAAGTGCCTTCGTTACGTTCCATCAACATGGAAATTGATGATGTTCCAACAGCCAAGTTAAAAATTAATCTAAAATGTATTATCTTGATTAGCTATATTTTCATCTTAAAAAAATATTAAAATTACATTAAGACAACTGCCGGTAGCGTAGTCTCAGTAAAATTTACTTCCATACTTCCATAAACGGGATCTTCAAACTGTAAAGATTCCAAAAATTCAAAAGTCACTAAAAATGTTATTTTACCTTACGTTTATTGGAATTTTTAAAGCTTTCCTATTTTTTCCACATATTTCCGTATAATCTTGAAGAAACTCTTGGAATGTTTTGTACAGATATATTTTCAAATATGTCGCAATTTGTTTATCTAGACACGAAAGTTGAATTAATTCACAGAAAATGTATTTTGAATTAAAGTATATAACTTTTAGCTTTTGACTTGTGAGAATTCCACAATGAATTAATTACAAGTTAACACAACATACCAAAAAGAATTTAGATTAGTAGGTAGGAAATTTGAAAAAGAGTTGCAATATTACAAAACAAATTTAAAATTAATAATTTATAAAACTTCTTACTGGTTACATCTCGGAAAACGTCGATTTCTGAATATTTTAAATCCCACGATGTTGTAGTTTCTCCATCGTTAATACGTGCACGAAGCGCTTTCGTATAGTTCTTTCTTATAACAATTGAAGCGTAACTTTTACCCCTGAAAACAGATTCGACTGCTTCTTCTTCCGTGTTATAATAAACCTAAAATTTGCATGACAAAAAATTGTTTTATAAAATCATAAAATTGTTCGCTTACAAATTTTACACCTTGAAACTCCAAATATTTTGTATAGCAACAGCTAAGTTGGGTATTATTGCATGTTAGAAAAGAGTCGCAGTTTCTCATATTTTGAGTTTCGTGATTAATTAGAGCAACGGGTAAATCTATAGGATTTCTTCCTATGGTAAAGTAAAACATCGAAATTATTACCAACGGTAATATTGTAACGAAAATCATCGGAGGTATATTTCTCACCATCCACAGGAAACCTTTAAAGAGCAAAGCTTTTATACGACTTCCGTTTAAATTTGGAACAAAATCTGTAAAAGTCTTTTTGCACCTTCTCTCTGAAGGAATAGCGGGTAACTCGCTTTTGTTCACGTAACTCAAGGCAGGTTGAGAAACATGCGGTTGAACAAAACTTTTATTTTGAATGGTGCTCAATTTCAAAAAAGTTACTTCTAAGGATGTTTCGCCAAAACGGCGAATTAAAGTTTCTGGAGATTCTTCTGCTAAAAATGTTCCTTCACGCATCAAAGCCACCTTTAAATGAGAAAGTTAATTTATAGAAAAATAATAGGGACAAAATTACCGTATGCGCCTGTCTCGCTTCATCGATGTAATGTGTGGTGATAATTATGGTGATGTTTTTTTCTACTGCAAGTTGGGTTAAGTAACTCCATACCATTTTTCTGATTATTGGATCAATTCCAACTGTTGGTTCGTCTAAAACTAACAATTCGGGTTCGTGCACAAGTGCAACTGCTAATGATACCCGTCTTTGTTCACCACCACTCAGATTCCTAATAGTCTCGTTTGTGTGATCTAGCATAAGTAGCTCTTTCAAAAATTTACATCGTTGTTTTATTTGATTGGTGGTCATTCCGGCTACCCAACCGTAATACAGCAAAGTTTCGTCGATCGTAAAACTAGCATATAACGCTGTTTCCTGAAGTTACAAAATTAATTTTGATTTCATTTTATCATCAACTATAACACTTACTTGAGGCATATAGCCAACGTTTGGTCCAGGTACTCTGCTATTTTTAGTTCCAGGTGTACCTCCCAAAACCCAAATTTTGCCAAAATTTAATCTTTTGCTGCCAAGGATGCAGTTTAGTAGAGTTGTTTTTCCACATCCACTCGCTCCCAGTAGAGCGTAACTGAAAAAACATTTTAATTTCCTAATGCAAAATTAAAAGAAAAATTACATTTCACCCTTCGCAACTGTCGCATTTAAATTGTTGAACACAGAAACTTGATTATATTTGAAACCATAACTTTTGGTAGCGTTCCTAAGATACACAGAATATTCGGTAGGTTTCGAACCCGCTGTATATTCGCTCATTTCAAAATCATTATTGGAATTTTCCACAAAATTTTCGTTAATCTGTAAAAAAAATTAAAAAGTCAGGATAATTTCCAATAGACACTTTTTTTATGTATTAAAAATAAATACCTTAAATAGCTGCGACATTTTTTCTGATGGCACATTACTCATTGTTCATTTTGAATACAATGATAAGAAAGTTTATGAACTTTGCATTAAAAACTACTATAAATTATTGAATCAAGTTTCGAAAAACGTAATCAAAATGAATTCAAAGGTCACAAAAGCTATCAAAAATGATTACTTCTAAAGTTAAAAATTTATAAAATATTTTTGATCAAGTTTAGAAGTGATAATATAATTATAAACGAATTAAAATTTAAGCAAGTGATATATCACTTAAATCCATATTAAATAAAATATATTTGGAATAAATTATTATTATTCAGAACAACAATAAAAGTCAACGGTTTTTTAATATTATGTAGGTATGATTTGAAATTCTAATTCAAATTTCTAGTGCAACCAATATTTTGGAAGTGTTAATTAAAAGTCGATTTAATTTAGTTATTTAAAAAAGGTGGCGGTTCACCCTACCTTAGTACAAAATTAATTGTTGCGTTTTAGTGCCAAAAAGCAGCGTTTGAACAGCAAAAACTATTGCAAGAAAATGAAATAAATATTATATAAAACAAACTAGGAAGATTGATTTACATTATAAGCTAAATTTTAATATTCAATTACTATTATTTTTAACTAAAATAATAAGATATGTTGAAAATTACAATATTCAGAATTTATTTTTTTATATGTTTTGAGAAAAAAACCAAAATCTGCAATATACCAAATTCAATGTGTACATTTAATTTTGTATTAAAACTTTGATTTCAAAATTTAATTAAATAAATTACGTACTTAATAATGTCATCCCAACTGCTCCCGTTTTTGTTTGTAAACATTTCAAGTCGGGCATTTGCCAAATATTTCTTTTGTTTTTCTGGTCTAATTGCGTTTAGTAGGTGTATGGTGTTTGTTGCTACAAACGTACAACAAACGTAGCAACAAACGTAGCAACGGAGTATAATTTTACTTACGCGTACTAGGACAGTAAGTAAAATTATATTATATATATTACAGCTCTACAGACCTAGAAGGCCCATGGCTTCATTCCCTGCCTACTTAACTTGTCTTGTAAACGTATCAACGGTAATGACGTCGACACAAATATCAGAGATCACCACAGGAGTGTAGATGCCCACCGGAAGGCCGAGCCAAGAAATTCTGTGCAATCCGCGATTTGAACCCAGAATTTCCGCTCTATACTCAACCAGCGATCACATCACTCCACTGCTGTGGCTAAAGTAAAATTATACTACTGTTAAAACCTTGACAACAGTAAACAAGAGGTAAATTCTACTTACATAGCTACATTTTTATCAATAATGGTCGACTTGCTATGCAGGCGGTTGAAAAAAACAATTAAGTAAATTATAAAATTAAATTAAAACTACGCACCGTAAAAGTTTTGAAATAATAATTAAGAGCTGGCATTTTTCTAGCTCCCTATTTAAATTGTAAATATTTTGCAAACGTTGTTTGCACAAACGAAAATACTGAATGCACAAACGTATACAAACAATGCACAAACAAAAAAATAATTGCACAAACGCACACAAACGAATGACAAAAAACTGATCCAAAAATCAAAATGGGGGGGGTGAATGGACCTGGAAAATTTAAATTTTTGATAGTGACTTGCGAGCTACCCACGGGGCTGCAGGGTCGCGGTTTTGTATATATTGAGAGATTTGATGTAAATTTTTAGAAAATAAAGAAGAATTGAAATTTTTGAAAAGCAAAATTTTTTATTTGCAAGGTCGCGCACTGCAAATGTGCGATAGAAATTTCCAATTGAGCTAAGCTGAGCTGAGCTGTGATAGCAAATAATCCGGCCAATTTTAATTTTAATTTTTGGAAAATTTAAAAATAATTTTATGAAGAAAGTGAAGGCGGATTATTTTATGTCAATATATTGTCGTGTATTTTTTTGTGATAAAGAAATTTATTTACTTGTTTTTATTTTATATTTTTATTTTAAAAATTAAAATGGAGACGCCCTGGTGTGATAGCAGCAGTCGTTGATTATTATGTAGGAATTACCGGTTTGATGCCGGCAAAAGAAAATTTATTTAGATTATTTATATTTAAAAATTGTAATTATAAAATTAACTACTTGATGAATTGATTGGCGAACGGCCAGTTCGACCGAATGGTCGGAGTTTTCAGAGAGCAATTTTTTGATTTTGTAAAAAAAAAGTTTGATTGAGCAAGCTGGGCAAAGTTACTGTGAATAATACTGCAAATTTATTTTGGGAATTTTGGAAAATTATAAAATCAAAATTTTATTTAATTTTATGAAAGTTAAATGTAGGTGGATTATTTTAGTTCAATATATTGTCAAGCTATACATTTATGCTTAGGTCAAATTCTGCAAAGTAATTCCTGCGCCTGACACTCACCCCGTCAAATATGTGTGTTTAGAGTGGTTTTTATCGGGTCCAGGATGCAACAGAGGTGTTTTTTTAAAACGTTCCTCTTAGAACTGCATATGGGCCGTAATTGTTTGCTTATTATCCATATCTTCCAATTACGCAGCCTAAGAACATCTCTAACCGCCATCTCATGCACATGAAGATCAAGTGATGGAAGGCAGAGAAGAATCTCAAAAGTTAGAGTTGGTGCTGTTCGCCTTACTTCAGCTACAGCCAAACAGACTATAATCTCTGGATTTGGTGTAAGGAGAACGCTACTGTTATCTGTTTGGTTCTGAGCCACCGTAGAAGAAAACCATAGCATAACATAGATCTTAGGACACATAAGCCCCATGATCATCTTACTGCTCTCCGACACTGCCAGAAAACCAGCCTTGCCTTTTTGAGTTTCATTTGTAAATCTTTTGTTTCAGTTTTTTGTCATAAGTAGGTATTATTTCCAGATACTTGACTTTGTTGGCTAATTTTAGGGAAACACCTGTTAAGCTGGGTATAACCATGACCGGCAGCTTCCATCTTTTGGTAAATTTGGTTAATAATTTTAAAGAAAGTAATTGTGCGAAAAAATGGAACTTTTTGTGAAGATTTTCGTACCATTGTTTTTATAATTTCTAAGAGTGCTGTTTATAGTTGGTTTTGAGTAACACTGAATGACAAATTTTGTGCGGGTTGTCCAGCAACGTCTATTGTTGCCACTAATGTTACTTTGTACGTAAAATGATTGAGCGAGATCTGCATGTCACATACCGAGAGATACGTTTAGGCATTGACATGAAAGCAATACACATGATTTTTCATGATGATTTAAACGTACGATAGCTTTGCAGTCGTAGGGTCTTACACAATTTGAAAGAACTCAAAAACAAAGTCAAGTCAAATGGTGCAAACAAATGCCAAAGAAATTCAAGCAGTCTTTCAAATTGAAGTTTACTTGATTTATCAGCTAATGACTTCTTTCTGTTCCCAAAAATCAAAAATAAAATGCCCACTGAGAGTTTTTTATCGCCTGAAGCAGCTGTTGAAACATTTCGAACACTGGAAATGATTGAGCGAGATGTGACATACCGAGAGATTCAAGCATTGACATCAAAGCAATATACACAATTTTAAATGATCATTTAGACGTACAGAAGCTTTGCAGTCGTAGAATCAAACACAACTTTACTGAATTTGATAGTAACAAGGCTATTTCATATTATGGTGCAAACAAATGCTCAATAAATTTAAGCGAGGTCTTTCAAATTCACCTGATTTGTCACCGAGTGACTTCCTTTTGTTCCCAAATATCAAAACACTGGGTTTTGAGGTATCAGCTTCATAGTGGAAAAAAGTTTTGCCAATTGGTTCGAACGTTTTCCAAAGTGTATTCGCATATCAAATTCAAATACTTTGAGAAGCAATAAAGTCATTTTCCGAATAAATGTGTTTTATTATATCGTTTACCAAAACTTTTCCAGCAGTCTACGTACTAATCTCCACAACTCTCAACATCAGCATAAAACCAATCAATTTTGCAATGGTCGTATAAACCCTACGAACGTGTACTGCTTTAATCATGCTTTCAATGATAATTTATCGATCTCTCTATGTGCTCTACTACCGATTTGATCAATGTCTATGGGGTGTACTCGTGTTGATTTGCATGTAAGGGGCTGTAAATTTAAAGTGAGACTCATTGGTCTAAAAGATTTAGACAAGGGGTTAGTCACTTCCATCTGGCTTAAGTATAAAAAAGGCCCCACTGCAGTAGGGCTGGAAATACTTCGTCAAAACTCAAGAGATTTGAAGGGTCAGAAATATTTAATTATCTTTGTTATTTTGATCACATATTTGACCTTTTTTTTGCAGTCTCCCAATCTGCTTCAGAAATGTGTTTTCAGCAGAATTTTAGCTGCTTCCGAGAGGGTCTCTGTGTCAGAGCCATCTTCTCTACGCAGGCTGCTTGGCTGTAGGTTGGCAACACTACAGAAGACTCACGTATGTTTCACGTATAAATCTCTTGTACTCTGACTGTTGCATCTTATAAAGGAACGTTATATTAGTTATATTTTGTTTCGCAGTCTTAATGAGTTAACTCAAATATAAGTCTTAGGACCTTAGAAAACTGACGATCAAAAATCAAATAGTATTTTTATTTTTATTTATTAAATAGCTAAAATAAGCAATTGCAGCAACTTACTATTATTTCTTAAACTTTAAAAGTACCATACTCGCTATAATTAATATTAAACTTCATATTCCAAAAGAAAGAAATCCTATGTATACGGGGCTAACCGAAAGGCCCCAGCCTTTTTGCAAAATATTTCTCAAACTTTGAATTGCTGTTGTAAACGGAAGTAAATATGAGAAAGGTTTAAAAAGGTAATGTACAGCTTCCAGTGGCCAAGTTACACCACAAATCAAAAACGCCGCAATCAGACTTCCTGTAGATACTAAGGTTGCAGTTAATTCTTCATCACATACACACGAAATAAATAAACCTACAATATTATAATTTTGTTATAAAAGTAAATTAATAATATTATTAAAAATTGCCACTTACCAAAGCACAACCACAAATTCTAGAAAAACAACAAATAAAAAACACTAATAAAAGAAAACCTTTCATGGTCATCGAAAACAGATAAAATGCCCCAAAGAGAATTAGAATTATTTGAGTTAAGGTTATACAAAATTCGCATACGAAATGAGCCAACAATAATTCCTCATCTCTCAATGGCGTACGTTCGTGCTAAGGTCCTTCTTTGCGTTCTGTTAACATTAAAATTGATGTCGTTAGAACAGCCAAATTAAAAATTATTCTAAAATAATTACTGATTACTTATTTTTTGTTCACTCAAAAAATATGTTAAAGTTACAATCTGACAAATGCAGATATTATAGAATCGGTGAAATTTTGTTCCATAACTCCATAAACGGGATCTTCAAACTGTAAAAATTATAAAATTTTAATACCTAATCAATAAAAACCTATTTTTACCATACATTAATTGGTAGTTTCAAAGCTTTTCTGTGTTTTCCACATGTTTCCATATAATCTTCAAGGAATTCCATTAATGATTAGTAAAGATATATTTTTAAGTACGTCGCTATTAGTTTATCTAAAAAGTGAAATATTTTACACCTGCAATTTTATTTTGTATTTTTTCAAATTTAAATTTTATTTTAAAATTTAAAATACAAAGCAATCGAAAAAAAACCTTGGTAAAATGTATATTGTTAATGATATTTTTTTTTTAATTACATTGTGGGATCCTGATCCATTAATGTTACCCTTGGATACAGAGTACGCATACCATATTTACAAATTTAAAAAAGTAAAAACAGAAAGATAGTAGATGGTACAAAACATAAAACAAAACTTTTATAGGTCATCTAAAACTTGAAAAATATTTAACGAAGGGCATTAAGATTAAGCGCACTGACTGCTAATGAAGAAAATCCAGTTTGACTCCAAGCGAGTAATTCTGGTTGTCTCCTCTTGGAAGACAATGGCAAACCAACAAGGTTCAATCTACCAAGAAAAGCTTTTGTTAAAAGGATCGTAAACCTTCTTTAAGGTAAAATAACTGAAAAGGAAAGATAACATTTTTATGTGTGCTTACTGGATACATCTTGGAAGACATCAATTTCTGAGTATTTTAGATTCCATGGTTTTGCAGTTTCTTTATTTTCAATGCGTGCACGAAGCGCTTTCGTATAGTTCTTTCTTATAACAATCGAGGCGTAACTTTTACTACTAAACACAGACTGAACTGCATCTTCTTCTGTTTCATAATAAACCTAAAATTTTTCTATTAGAAACTTGCAAAAGAATCACAAATTTGCTTACCAGTATTACGGCTTGTTTCTTTAAATATTTTGAATAGCAACAGCTAAGTTGGGTACTATTGCATGTTAGAAACGCGTTGCAATATTTCATATTGAGAGTTTCTTGATTCAGTATTGCAACAGGTAAACCCACGGGACTTCTTCCTATGGAATAGTAGAATATTGAAACTATCACCAGGGGTGAAACTGTAACAGAAACCTTCGGTGTTAAATTTCTCAACATCCACAGAAAACCTTTGAAGAGTAAGGCTTTTATACGATTTTTATTGAAATTTGGTATAAAATCTGTCACTGTTTTTTCACACTTTTCTTCTAACGGAATAGCAGGTAGCTCATTTTTGTAGTTGGAAACATTAAAATCTTCAGCTACATATTGGCCAGCCTGAGAATCATTCGGTGTAACAAAATTTTTATTTTGAATGACGCTCAACTTCAAAAACATTTATTCTAGCGATGTTTGTCCAAATCGGCGAATTAATATTTCTGGGGGTTCTTCTGCTAAAAATGTTCCATCACGCATCAAAGCGACCTTAAATTAAAAAAAAGTTGGCTAAAATTAAGGAAAAGATAAGACCAAAATTACTGTATGTGCTTGTCTTGCTTCTTCGATGTAATGTGTAGTGATAATTATGGTGATGTATTTTTCTATAGCAAGTTGAGTCAAGTAATTCCACACTGTTTTTCTGATTATTGGATCAATTCCAACCGTAGGTTTGTCTAAAATTAATAATTTGGATTCATGCACAAGTGCAACTGCTAATGATACCCGTCTTTGTTCACCTCCACTCAGATTTCCAACTATCTCGTTTGTATGATCCAACATAAACAACTCTTTCAAAAATGTACATCTTATTTTTATTTGATCGGTGGTCATTCCGGCTATCCAACCGAAGTACAACAAAGTTTCATCAATCGTAAAACTTATATATAACGCTATTTCTTAAACTTACGAAATTAATTTTGGATCTAGTTTGTCATCGACACTTACTTGATATATAAATATATATATAGCCAACTCTTGGTTCAGGGACTCTGCTATTTTTAGTTCCAGGTGTACCTCCCAAAACCCAAATTTTGTCATAATTTAACTTTTTGTGGCCCAAGATGCAGCTTAGTAGAGTCGTTTTTCCACATCCACTTGCACCTAGTAGAGCGTAACTAAAAGAACTTTTTAAATTTCATATGTAAAATTATTGGAAATATTACATTTCGCCTTTTGCGACTGTAGCATTTAGATTATTGAATATAGAAACTTGGTTGTATTTCAATCCGTAACTTTTGGTAGCTTTCCTTAGATAAATAGAATATTTGGTAGGTTTTGAACTTGATCCATTATCATTCGTTTCAAAATCATTATGGGATGATTAAAATTATCGTTAATCTGCAAGGAAATTTAAAATATCAGAAAAATTGTAAAAATTCACTGATTTATCATGTACCTTAAATTGTTGTAACATTTTTCTGAAGTCAACATCGTTTGTTCTTGTATTTATAAACTTAGAATTATAATTAATATAATATAAAGTATTTATACTTTGCATATAATTATTAAAACTATAAAATATTTAGATATTTTAATTCACAATTAAAAAAAGTTTAAGAAAAGCGTTATGGAAATGCATTTGAGTTAAAAATAGAACAAATATTTGTTTAAATAATATTTTTATTATATTGTTATTGTTATAAACAATTTAAAATGAAATTAAAGGTTATACAACTTTGTGTTTGTATACCTACGTACTTATTTCATACATGGATGATTCGACCCGAGTAAGATCAACAATCGAACAATTTAATCGGTGATTGTTGAAAGGGTATTAAGCCCATAAAAATAAATTCTGAGATATTTTAATATATAGGGAATGACTTGCAGGTTGCCACCCCTTAGCTTTTTTTTTATCATAACTCATCTTAAAATTAATATATTGTAAATATAAAAAATACGTTGGAAAGAGGAACTATAATGCCACAATCCTGAAATAGAAATCATTTGAAATTTTAAAAAATAAAAGTTATACAGGCAATTTTCTAAAGTATCTAAAATCGACACCTTGAAATTTAGGTTTGCAGGTTGCCACCCCCTGTAAAATTGCTGAAAATGTAGAAAAACGGAAAGAAAAACATCTGATTGTAAAAATATATTGCATTTTATTTGTTCTTAGTCATATTTAAAAACATAATTATAAAAAAATTTGTGTAAATTGGCATGAAATTGCCCGACGAGCAATGCATCGTAATTCTTAATACCGCGGTCGCTTTTTCTAGGTCTACACGCTGCCATACTACAAATATTTCAAAATTGTAAAAAAGCAGTTTACTTTTAACTTAATAACAATTGTAATTATCAAAAAATCATGAAAGCTAACATACAAGTTGAAATAAGCGAAAAAAAAAGGGGGTGGCAACTTACAAGTCTTAAAGCATGGCAACTTACAAGTCTTACAGCATGGCAACCTACATTCTGAAGCTATTTTACAATAATTTGTACAAAAAATTGCCAATTCATGATATTTTTGAAATTCTTTTAGAATTAATTAAATTGAATATAATACAACACAGTAAAAGTATTTACCTTAAATTTTATATAAAAATGTTCAATTTATAATCACAAAACAAAAACACAATTTTAATTATTCACTTTTAAATTTACGCTTTTTCATACTTTCTTCAGTAAACACTGTAATATTGGATATTTTCAGACCAAAAGTAGTTTAAAATTGACCACACATCCTTTGTTGAAATTTTTTTTGTTGACTCTAGATGCCGAAATTCAGAGACTCTGGCAACTTACAAACCTTTCCCTAATCACAACGATTAAAATGGGCGGGCCACGTACAGAGGCAGCCGAATAACAGAAAAAATTCACAGAACTGTTTTTGGTGAGATAGTATAATATGTAAAAATTTCAGGAAAACCAAAAGGGGTCGGGTTCAAAAGTGGTCGATTTGGTGTGGAATGCCCCATATATAGGTTAGAATTCACAAACAACTTGTCAAATGTAGCCGTTTTGTGGGCGCCTTCTAGGGTACTTCAGATAAACCAAAACTCCTATTTTTAAATTTTTAGAACAGCCGACTTCAAAGAAACCGACAGGGAGTGTTTACTTATAGTTCTATTTACTTTGGTACCTCGGAAGAACTGACAATCAAAATCAAATAGCATTTTTAGTTTTTATTATTAAATAACTAAAATAAGCAATCAATAAATTGTAGCAGCTTACTATTATTTCTTAAACTTTAAAAGTACCATACTCGCAATAATTAATATTAAACTCCATATTCCAAAACAAAGAAATCCAGTATATACGGAGCTCATAGAAAGGTTCCAGCTTTTTTGCAAAATATTTCTTAAACTTTGTGTTGCTGTTGTAAACGGAAGTAAATATGCGACAGGTTTTAATAGGTAATGTACAGATTCCAGTGGCCATATTACACCGCTTATCAGAAGCGTCCCAAGCAAAGTTCCTGTAGATACAAAGGTTGCAGTTACTTCTTCATCGCATATACACGAAATAAACAAACCTGCAATATTATATATTTGTTATAAAAGTAAATTAATGATATTAAAAATTGCCACTTACCAAAACTCATGCCACAAATGCCAGAAAGACAACAAATAAAAAACACTAATAGAAGAGAACCTTTCATGGTCATCGAAAATAGATAAAATGCCCCAAAGAGGATTAGAATTATTTGAGTTAACGTTATACAAAATTCGCATACGAAATGAGCCAACAATAATTCCTCATCTCTTATGCCAATGACATACGATCGTTCTAAGGTACTTTCTTTGCGTTCTGTTAATATTAAAACTGAAGTCACTCCAACAGCTAAACCAAAAATTACTCTAAAATATTTACTAATTAATTATTTGTTTACTCTCAAAAAATATATTAAAATTACATTAAGACAAATGAAGCTAATACAGAATCGGTAACATTTTGTCCCATAACTCCGTAAACGGGATCTTCAAACTGTAAAGAATCAAAAAATTCAAAAATCAATAAAAATGTTTTTTTACCATACACTGACTGGTACTGTCAAAGCATTCCTACGTTTTCCACATATTTCCATATAATCTTCAAGAAATTTCAGAAATGTTTTGTAAAGATGTATTTTCAAGTATGTCGCAATTGGTTTATCTAAACAAATAAAATAGTACCAAATGAATATTTAAACCTGGAGAGGGGTTAAATGTAAAATAAAATGTAAATAAATATAAAATTTGAAAGTTTATTTAACCTAGATAATATAGTAATTTTTGTCAAGTTGTTTGTAGTGAATTAAGTAGGTAGTATAATTTAATAATGTAATGTAAGTGTGCAGGGTGGTTTAATTTGTTGAAAGAAATTACATCGACACTTTGTGATGCAGTAAATTTCAATCTCTGCTGATTGCTGTTTTAACAACATGTAAGCCATCCATCGCAATGTAAGAGAAAGAGGTGCAGTTATAGTAAAGACAAAGGTAATGTCCGTGTAAGATGCTGCACAGATTGACTCGGGCTAAGAAGAACCAGCAAGAAAAAATATCGACGCAGTACATGTGGAGGGAGAACGTGCTGGTGCTGACGAGTAAATGGACTAAATAAATTTTCGTATCTGCGCATTATCACGTGCCGGTTCTTTTTATCCCGAGATAAAATTATAATATGAGATAATTAGATGTATTATTAATTTGCAAGTAAATGTTAATATGGAAAAATGAATTAACCCAAGGTAAAATAAATTGGCGTTTCAACGACATTTCATTTTTACATACAATGTATTTGTTTATTTCTTGCATGTCTTTTTAATATTGTCAAAAAAACTAGGTAAAAAACTGTCATTAATTATACAAATCTTGCCCAGTGGCCTTGTGGGATGCTGTTCCGTCATATATTGTCCTCGGGGACACTTCCTTAACCGGTACACGAATTTCAATTCAACATTGAAAACTGGAAAAAAATTTAAAGACTACCATAACAACCTTCTGCTGACCGTCTCCCCTCGGCAGGCAATGGCAAACTAACGGATTGTAATCTAACATAAAGATCATTTGCTAAAAGGCTCTCCTAACCTTCTTTATGGTAAAAGGACTGAAAAGAAAATATGTAATTTTTATCTGTAACTAACCGGATGCCTACAAAGTCTCAAAAGAAGAATTTTATATAGTACGACTACAATCGTCATTTCGCACATTAATCAATGTAAACACCATATACATTTAAGTTAGTTGCAGTTATTATAAAACACATTTTAAATTCAATTTGAATACAACTTCTTACTCGATACATCTCGGAAGACATCAATTTCTGAGGATTTTATATCCCACGGTTTTGTAGTTTCTCCATTATCAATACGTGCACGAAGCGCTTTCGTGTAGTTTTCTCTTATAACGATTGAAGCGTAACTTTTACCACTAAGCACAGACTGTACTGCTTCCTCTTCTGTTTCATAATAAACCTAAAAATTTTCCTGTGAAAAATTTACAAAAAAATCACAAAACTGCTTACCAGTTTTACAGTTTGTTTCTCTAAATATTTTATATAGCAACAGCTAAGTTGGGTGCTATTGCATGTTAGAAACGATTCGCAATTTTTCATATTGTGAGTTTCTTGATTCAGTATCGCAACAGGTACATCCACGGGACTTCTTCCTATGGCATAGTAATATAATGAAATTAGTACTAGTGGTAAAACTGTAACGAAAACAATCGTTCTTAAATTTCTCCACATCCATAAAAAACTTTTGAAGAGTAAGGCTTTAATACGATTTGAGTTAAAATTTGGTACAAAATCTGTAAAAGTTTTTTTGCACTTTCTTTCTAAAGGAATAGCGGGTAGTTCATTTTTGTAGTTGGAAACATTAAAATCTTCAGCTACATATAGGCCAGCCTGAGAACCATTTGGTGTAACAAAATTGTTATTTTGAATGACGCTCAACTTCAAAAACGTTTCTTCTAGCGATGTATATCCACATCGGCGAATTAACATTTCCGGGGGTTCTTCTGCTAAAAATGTTCCATCACGCATCAAAGCAACCTTTAATTATAAAAAAGTTCACTTAAATTTAAGAAAAGGTAAGAAGAAAATTACGGTATGCGCTTGTCTTGCTTCTTCGACGTAATGTGTAGTGATAATTATGGTGATGTTTTTTTCTGTAGCAAGTTGAGTCAAGTAATTCCATACGGTTTTTCTGACTATTAAATCAATTCCAACTGTAGGTTCGTCTAAAATTAACAATTCGGGTTCATGGACAAGTGCAACTGCTAATGATACCCGTCTTTGTTCACCTCCACTCAGATTTCCAATTATCTCGTGTGTATGATCTAACATAAGCAACTCTTTCAAAAATTTACATCTTAGTTTTATTTGATCTGTTGTCATTCCGGCTATCCAACCGAAATACAACAAAGTTTCATCAATCGTAAAACTGACATACAAGGCTATTTCCTAAAGTTACGAGATTAATTTTAGATCTAGTTTATCATCGATACTTACTTGGGGCATATAGCCAACACTTGGTCCAGGAACTCTGCTGTTTTTAGTTCCAGGTGTACCTCCCAAAACCCAAATTTTGCCATTATTTAACTTTTTGTGTCCCAAGATGCAGCTTAGTAGAGTCGTTTTTCCACATCCACTTGCACCTAGTAGAGCGTAACTAAAAAAAAAATTTTTATTTCCAAATGTAAAATTAATTGAAATATTACATTTCGCCTTTTGCGACTGTAGCATTTAGATTATTGAATACAGAAACTTGGTTATATTTGAATCCATAATTTTTGGTAGCGTTCCTTAAATAAACAGAGTATTGTGTAGGTCTTGCTATATTTTCATTCGTTTCAAAATCGTTATTGGGATCATGGAAATTATCATTAATCTGTAAAGAAATTTTAAAAATCAAAAAAAATTTGAAATTGCACTTAATTTAAATTAATTAATTAGTACCTGGGTGACCTATCTCTGATAGTTATGTTTATCTTTATTTACACGAAAAAAACGTAGGTTTTTTTTTAATTTTTATATAAAGACAAGTCGTGTTAGATACAATTCCACGTGTGGCGTCACACATATTTGCTTCAGTTTGTATTCGGAGAGGGATAGGAAAGAGTGTGTGTATAAATTTAAGTGATCTAAGGTCGTTGTTATTGAGTCTTTTCTTAAATTTGGAAATAACGTAAAGTTGGCTTTAAAAATAAAGTAATCATCTACCTTGTACATATAAAATATAAATGTTCGATATATAATTAATAATATTAGTTTGAGTTGGAAATGTGACATAGAGGTTTTTGTTACACATTTGGGGTCAAGGTAGCTCCAAGGGACCCGAAAATACAAATTTTACGATTAAAACCTTAAACTTTTCAGAAAGAGTATTTATTTTAAATAAGAGAATTAACGGAGACGCAATGCCTTAAATGCACCTGTTTTTTCAAAAATCGAATTTAAAAAAGCTTGATTTTCGAAGGTAAATCGCTCGTGATTGGTTAATCAAGGCATTGTGTTGACGGTACGTGCGTGCCTATACATAAGAGTGTAGCTGTTGACAAATTTGTCAGTAACTCTTACGCTATGGTAGGAATGCGTTCTCCTTTTTTAGGACAAAAATTACTTCAGAAAAGGGTTACTTAAATTTAACGAACGGTAGTTACTTTTCCGCGTGGATTCTACTCTTTCCATGGTGGTTTTCATCAAAATTGACCCTCAGCACCCTTCGGGCGCTTTGGGCCATTTTGATGAAAACGACAACTAATTTAAAAATATCCCTAGGCCCGTGGATTAAGGAAATGGTGGATCTTTGAGGGGTGAAACTCGTGAGAGTGGATTTTTAACGCAGGGTAGTTGTGCGAAGAAAAATCGACTTAAAGTTGAAAGTGCACGTACTGTCAATAGAATGAATTGATTCACCAATCCCGAGCAACTTTGCTTAAAATTTGCTGTAAAAATCGAAGTTTTTAAATTCGATTTTTGAAAAAACAGGTGCACTTAGGGCATTGCGTTTTAGCTAATTCTCTTATTTAAAATATACTCTTTCAGAATTCATCGAGATTTCAATCGTAAAATTTGTATTTTCGGGTCCCTTGGAGCTACCTTCAACCCACATTTGTTTTGAACATGTTACCAAATGTACAGACTCGTATTTACGTCAAACAACAAAATTTGGTGGCAAAATAATGCAGTTTAGGGAGTCCCAAAAATTGATCCAAGTTCATTTTCTCCCAGTATTTACTTACGTCACTGATCGCTTGTTCTGTAATATGGAGGTTTGGATCATTGCCTCAAAAGCAACAAACCAAAAAAAACCAATCTGTGATTTTTATCTTCGGACGTTTTCGAGAAAGTTGCTGCATATTTAATTTTTATTGAATTGCTAAGAACTGTTCATTTAATTGTATAGGGTAGGAAATTAAAAATTACTGTACCTTATATAATTGCAACATTTTTCTGAAGGCAACACTATCGTTGTTGAATTTATACACTGTAAGAATGAATCAACTTTGTTTATCGTTTAAAATAAATATCTGCTTTACATAATGAGTATAATAATTATTAAAACAATAAAATACATATTTATATATTTTATACACTTCTCGAACTTAAATTGCAATTTTAGTCTCAGTTGTCAAAGTTTTAAGTGTAGTTTTAAATCTCAAGTGTTTTAACATGATAATATTATATAGGGTGTCCCCGGATACACTTTACATAACTTAGGTGGTGGTAGAAGACACTTTTCTAAGAAACATTTTTAACAAAAATTTTTTTCTAAATTCAAACCCTGGAGAGTTAGGCCTTCTTGAAGCATTTTTTTAAATTTCCACCTTCGCGTGGCCATAGCTCCGAAAATATTGATTTTTCAGTAAAAATTGTTCAATACTTTTTTAAAGAGCATGCAATAATCTACAAATTTATTTAAACCGTATATTGTCTAAAATCAACGGTTTTTGAGTTATGAATTAAAGTAAGTTAAAAAATGTTGAAAAATTCGAGCCTTTTTTTTTTCTTTTTTTTTCAAGACCCTGTAACTTTTAAACGAAACATTTTACAAAAAATCTGACGGTCCATTCCGGAAAGGAAATTTAACGGACTACAACTTTTGTCTAATAAAAATTGTTGAACAACCAATCCATTTCACAGAAAATCAGAAAATAATAAACAAGGCAGCTACAAAACAAAAAATTAAATTCACAAAATTTTTATTCTTATTTGAGTAAATGTTCAAAATGACCACCCTCATTTTCAATACACAGTCGTGATCGTTTTAACAGGTGTTGTATACAATTATTTATTACATTTCCTTTTTCGTTAAGAGCCACAATAGCATTTGTTATTCTCTCTATTAATTCTTCTCTGGTGTCAGGCTTTCTTCTGTTGCTATACACCAACGCTTTTGCCGCACCCCATAAAAAATAGTCAAGAGGAGTTAAATCTGGGGATCTTGCTGGCCAATTAATAGTTCCTCCTCTTCCGATCCATTTTTCAGGGTATGCTTCATTTAAAAAATCTTTTACTTGACGCCCGAAATGTGCAGGCGCACCATCGTGTTGGTACCACATTATTTGACGTGTTGCTAGTGATACGTCATCTAGCAATACTGGAAGCTCATCTGTTAAAAATTGTAAGTATCCAGCAGCTGATAAACATAAATTTTCTGGAAAAAAATATGGACCAATAATCTGGCTTCCTAATATACCACATCAACAGTTCACGCTGAAACGTCTTTGATGTCCCGATTCCAGTTTTACCCGCGGATTTTCTACTGCCCATCGGTGTTCATTCCTGCAGTTATTTACACCATCCCTTGTAAATTGCGCTTCGTCGGTAAACAAGATGTGTGAGACAAATCTTTGCGGGTTCTCTTGCCCTCTTAACCAATTGGAAAAAATCAGTCTTGGTCCATTATCTCCATCCTCCAACACATGTACTGGATATAAATGATATGGGTAGTATTGGTATTTATGTAAAATTTTCCATATCTAAAATGTAATCAAAGTAATATTTGAATTATTAGATACCTACATTATTTAATTTATAACAAAACCTATAAACTACTAACCTTATGTTTAGACATTTGAAGTTCAGCTTGTAATTTTCTTATGCTAATTTCCGGATTAATTTCTACTCTATCCATTACTTCTTGGCTATTTGGTAACTCGTTGTCGCTGACAGCATTCTGAATATTTTCTCTATTCCTATTTGGGAATTTTCCTGTTTCTATTAAGCATCTGCAGGAATTTGTTTTAAAATGTTTTAAAACAGATAATGTATTTTGAATTTAAATAAAAATAATTTTTATTACAAACCTATGTAAGTTAGAGAAAACCCAAGCAGATGGAAGTCTTCTTTGCGGATATCGTCTTTGGTATTCGATTTTAGCTGCTCTTGCGCTGCCATTACAATAGCCATATACAAAATGCATATCGGCATATTCATTATTTGAAAATGACATTATAAATGTACACACGAAAACAAAATATTGCTTTTAAATAAAAAACGCTGAAGATAGAATAAAAGATAAAGCTGGTAAAGCAAACCAATTAAACACAGTTTTGACGTTAACGAACGGAACCTATCACATTAGGTAAGATTTCTTGTGCCGGAAGAACTAGGTTATAAATTATAAACATCAACCGTCATTTGTTTTTCTGTGATTTTGTGAATTTAATTTTTTGTTTTGTAGCTGCCTTGTTTATTATTTTCTGATTTTCTGTGAAATGAATTGGTTGTTCAAAAAATTTTTTTAGACAAAAGTTGTAATCCGTTAAATTTCCTTTCCGGAATGGGGCGTCAGATTTTTTGTAAAATGTTTCGTTTAAAAGTTACAGGGTCTTGAAAAAAAGAAAGAAAAAAAAAGGCTCGAATTTTTCAACATTTTTTAACTTACTTTAATTCATAACTCGAAAACCGTTGATTTTAGACAATAAACGGTTTTTAATAAATTTGTAGATTATTGCATGCTCTTTAAAAAAGTACTGAACAATTTTTACTGAAAAATTAATATTTTCGGAGCTATGGCCACGCAAAGGTGGAAATTTAAAAAAATGCTTTAAAATGGCCTAACTCTCCAGGGTTTGAATGTAGAAAAAAAATTTTGTTAAAAATGTTTCTTAGAAAAGTGTCCTCTACCACTACCTAAGTTATGTAAAGTGTATCCGGGGACACCCTGTATATTATATATTAGCTCTACAGGCTTAGAAGGCCCATGGCTTCATTCCCTGTCTACCTTAACCTGTCTTGTAAACTCTCGTGTGTGACGCAGCCGTATCAACGGTAATGACGTCGACACAAACATCAGGGATCACCACAAGAGTGTAGATGCCCACCGGAAGGCCGAGTCAAGAAATTCTGTGCAATTCGCGATTTGAACCCAGAATTTCCGCTCTATACTCAACCAGCGATCACATCACTCCACTGCTGTGGCTTAACATGATAATGATGGATTTAAATAATAGAGACTTAAGTAAAACCGTTCATTGAAACTTCAATCATCGTTAACACAAAAAAATAGTGTTGCTATACAAAACAGTGCATCTGCAATGCGGCACATCTATCTGGGAGTACTTCTTCTACATGTCTATAAATTTTACCACTTAATGTAAAGTAGCTAAGATCAAAACATAATGTTACTAGTATCCCAAAGGAACTAGCTAAAAAGTTATTGAAAAGAAATCAAGTTTCATAAAATGTTATACAAATTTAAGTAAAAGTGAATTCGTGCAACTAGTAACAATTTGTTACTAGTTACTTTACAGTGGTAAAATTTATAGACAAGTAGAAGGTTTAGCTATGGGAAATCCAGCAAGTCCAGCAATAGCTAACTTAGTTATGAGAGAACTTTTAGAGTGTGTTTTACCAAATTTACCTTTTTGAATACCTTTTTTCTTTCTATATGTGGATGATTCTATTACTGCTATCCCCTTGGGGTTGGAAAATGAGGTACTAAGAAAGTTTAACTCCTTCCATCCTAACCTTCAATTCACCATGAAATTAGAGAAAGATGGAAACACCCCATTTTTAGACGTACTTATTGATAGGGAAACGAGTGGATCATTGACCACTAAGTGGTACTCTAAACCTACCAGTTCTAATATAATTTTGAACTTTAACTCATATCACTACAACACAGTTAAAAGAGGCATAACGTTAAGACTTATAAAAAGAGCCATTTCTTTAACACACCCAACCAAATTGAAAAAAGCAAAACACAACACATAAGAAATTTTAAGAAATAACAACTACCCAACAAAGTGCATCAACCTACAATGGCAGAAACTTAGCAGAGAAGAACAGAGAGGGGCTGAAATTAGTTCTAACATAAATCCCAACAACACAAAACCCTACTAAAAGTTTCCTTATATAAAAGGAAGGAACTAAAATCTGAACTTATTTATAAAATCCCTTGTGCTAATTGTGAAAAATGTTACATTGGCTAAACAAAACAATGGCTTAACATGAGAATATCCCAACATAAGAATGATTGCAAGAAGATCGATTTGGAATCTAAAATTTTTGTATTTTCAAACTGGAACTTATGACCAGTTTGCTGGTGGTGTAAAGTTAGTGCAGTTTTTCCATCTGAATTACCAATTCAATGGAAAATTACTAATTCAATGGTATTCAATGGTTGAATTCAGATTCAAAATTATCAATTCAATGGAATTGGTAATTCAGATGGAAAAACTGCACTAACTTTACACCACCAGCAAACTGGTCATAAGTTCCAGTCTGAAAATACAAAAATTTTAGATTTTGAAAACAATTGCACAAAAATGAATATTAGTGAAATGTACAACATGAAAACACACGATTGTGTTAACTTCAAACAAGACATCATGGGGCTAAGCAAAATCTATAGCGGTGTCCTCGAGCTTTTTTGTAAGTCAAATATATCACCTTTAATTCTTGATGTGGACGGTCCCTCATGAGTTGGACAGTAAAATATTTAATATTCTTTTTTTTTTCCGTTGTATAAAATGCATTCCTAATCTATTTAAAATGAAATGTGATAGAAGGAGATAAAAAAATAGAAAGCTTAATGTTTTACACGGTAAGCAAAATTTACTGAGTTTTAATTAGATAATTTTCTATTTTTTTAGTTTTTTAATTTCTTTTTTTTTATTTCTATTTATTTATTTTTTTTTATTTTCTAAGGGAAGTTACGATAAAATCTTTAAAATTAACGTCTTGTTTGAATTGCAATCTAAATAAAAATTATATAATTATCTAATTAAAACTCACAAGGGGACACAACAGTGAGTATGTCGCCAATCAAAATCTCAATTTTTTTGGTGATTCTAGGAGCTAAAATAATTATCACTTTTTTGATTTTTAGTCCAATGGGCTTTAGTTACTGAGTTATGAATTTTTGAAAATCTACGCTTTACCATAAGATGACATGGTTTGGATTGTTTTAACATGGTTTGGATTGCTTTAACAATCTAATTTAACATTTTAAATTCTATTTAAATCTATTAATTCTATTAAAAAAAAATAAAAATCTATTTAAAATAAATCTAATTTAAAATTTTAAATAAAATCTAAATTAACAATGTAATCTTATGGTAAAACGTAGATTTTCAAAAATTCATAACTCAGTAACTAAAGCCCATTGGACTAAAAATCGAGAAAGTGATAATTATTTTAGCTCCTAGAAACTCCAAAAAAATTGGGATTTTGATTGGCGACATACTCACTGTTGTGTCCCCTTGTCAGTAAATTTTGCTTACCGTGTAAAACATTATATTATTTCAAAGATTAAATACATTTATTATATTTTTAAATAAAAATATTTACGTCAAATTGGTCATTTTTTGTGAGGTTATTGTAGAAAGAAGCTGTCAACTATTCTTTTAGATAGGGAGTTAAAAATTTCGATACATTTGAACTACCAATCTTTTTGATTTTAATTCATTTTTAAAAATCGATTATTTCAAATTGACTCACTTTAGGGACGCCTAATTTTCACATAATGAAGTTGAAACTAGGATAGAAAGGTATAATGGTAGTAGTGCAGATCTGTGACGACCAAAATTGGCCTTCCTCTTGTTAGAGTCAAAGGATCTCGAGAGGAATATGTAAATATTTGTATGACTGTAGAAGAGCTTTAGTTCTTTTGTTATAGTTAAGAAAAATTCGGGTTTCTGAATTTATAAAATTTATAAGGGTTGTTGACGTGAGGTATTAAGCTCAAACAGCTTCTGTATTCTGACATTTTGTGTTCTCATCAAAATATCTTGCAAAGAAATTGCAAAATTTGTGATCCTTTACGGTCTTCAAATTTTAAAACTGGGTTTACGACTTACATTATGAGTCATTCCACCAAATAAAATTTTTTTTTTAAATTATGTGGAGTTATTCTCTGTAGAAAAATAATGACTCGATGGAAAATTTAGCTCTTAATATTAAGTACTTTGTTAAAAAATGTATTTTTATACAGAGAAATAACTTCACAAAATTTGAAAAAAATCCGCGAGGGTCACATTTAAAAAAAAATGTATTTGGTGGAATGGTCCATTTCATCAACTCTCAACTTTGCCATGTTATGTGGGTATTGTAAAATAGTAATTTTGATGCAGCTAAATTAAATAATCAAATAATAGGAATGTTAAAATTTACTGTAAAAAGTTCTCAAGCACATCACGAAATCAGCAGCGGAGATTTGAATTTTAAATTAAGATGATTTAATAATAAATAATTACTGGGTCCAAGATGCACTGTAAACATAGAATCATATTACGAGTATATTACTTCTTTGGCATCATATTATCATGTATTACATAATACATATATTTTATTATTAATTATTATTATTGTGTATACAAATGTCTGATGACGTACGCATACCCACTTAGATCATATTTGTATTATATAGATGATCTAAGGGTACCCAAACTACGATATTTTAGAAAATTTTAGTTTACAACTTGTGAATTTTTATTTATTCATTCACAAATCACAAAATTATATAATTAAATATATTAATAAAATATAATAAATTACAACAATTATAAAATCAACAATTCAAGTCTACTTTTAAATTTTAAAAATAAATAGACCTGGCTGAAATTTGTAGGAATATTTTTGTATGCGTATCAAACTACAGGACAAACAAGAATTCATGTTTTCTCAAACTCAACACAAGTTCTAGAAGTTTATAGTCTAGAAGTCAAATACGGAGAAACCTATACGACCTTACAGCTCATTTTGTCTAGGGTACAGCAAGATACCTTGGTCCTCGGACCACTTTTATATCTTCTATATACATCGGACTTACCAGTAACTGAAAATACTGAATCAGCTAATTATGCAGATGATACAGGCATACTGGCATCTAATGATGATCCAAATCAAGCATCTCGATGATACTTGCAGACCCACTCAAACAAAATTGAGATCTGGTTGAAAACTTGACGAATTGCAGCCAACACCACTAAGTCTGTGCACATCACTTTTACTCTCAGAAGAGAAACCTGCCCAAGTGTGTCCTTATATGACAAAATATGGGGTTTCACCTCCATAGACGATTAACGTGGGCCAAGTATATTTGGAGCAAATGCCTGCAGCTCGGACTAGTGCATGGGAAGATGTACTGGCTCATGATCTCAATCGCCTCTCATTGATTGGTATATTTAAAGATTTCCTATGTTTTCCGCATGCTTTCATATAATCTTAAAGGAACTCTTGAAATGTTTTGTACATTTATATAGTGTCAGGTATATTGCAATTTGTTTATCTAGAGAAAATAAAGTTGACACGTCCACCAACTTAAAGTTCAGTTAGATGTTATCTTTACTTGATCTTATAGGTAAAACGTAACTTTGGAGGAAGGGGGTAACATGACTTACCTAACCGCTTAGTATTGAAGCAGGTGCTTCTTGCCTAAACATACAATGGTAATCACGGTACACGATTAATAAGGTAATTCAACAAGCATGTTTAAATGACGTAATATCGCCGACAAAATTAGATAAAGACAAAAAACTAACGATCGCAAGCCGTTGGTGATGAGATACCAGTGAGTCTTCTATAATGTGTCGCTATTCAAAGGCTACTTTTGGCAAACCTAAGAAATGCAGCACTGAATTACCTTAAATTTGTTACCTCAAATTTTCATCTAAAAAACTTGAAAACTAAGAACTGTTTGAACGGTTCTATAACCGTTCTATTACAATTCCGAATGTGGTTGGAAAACGTTTTAGTGGTAATTTCAGAACTGCGAACTAGTAATTTTTTGGTTGGAAAGAAAATTTATTAACGCGCATGCTCAACAGTCCAGTCAGATTACCGTTCTAAAACCGTCGGTTGAAAAGTACCTAATAAAAACTGTAGTGAGTTCTATAAGAATTAAAATTAAACCAAGTTTAAGGGTTTATTTCGAAAAAATTAATTTATTTCTATTAGTTTATCGGCGAATTAGCACAAAAAAATTAAATTTGAAACAATCGCGATAAGTACTAGTTAAAAAGTAAAATGTTGATGAGCCCATGGAAGAACAACGGCTTCGAGAATGTCGCGTTGGTAAACTTCTTGGTTAATTTTCACACCCTGATCCACAAAAACCAAGGGGGTTTTTCCAGTTGAGCAAATTCCGGCCCAAACCATCACAGACTGTGGATATTGACGGTGCTCTACGACAGCAGAAGTACCTGGAGCATTAACAGACCACATCCGGTCATTTTGACGGTTGTGCGCTTGCTCGACGGTGAAAAGCTTCTCATCTGTAAACACAATCCGATTCCACGATAGAGAAGCGGCGCGACGAAGGAGCTGACGACATCTTTGAAGTCGCACGAGCTTGTTACCGTCGGTCAAGAGTTGAACTTTTTGAAGCTTGTAAGGCTTGACCTTAAGGTGCTCCTTGGCTATTCGGCGAGCCGATTCACGTGAAACACCGATTTCGTGGGCAATTTTTCTCATTGAAACCCTAGAATTTCGCAGGAGTCGTTTCTTGATGATCTGACGGACCCTCGACGTGTTGACTGTTCGCTTTCTTCCGCTCCCTGGATGACGTCCGGTATGGCCACGCTTCTCAATTTGTTTGATTGTTCGGCTGACATTTGGTGCCGCTATGCCGAGCCTTCGCGCGATGTTACAATTGCGCATTCCCTGTTGATGTAACCCTAAAATTTTCTCTATAACATCTATAAAATAAGTAATAAAACACATAACAAAATTTGACAGTTCACCATACATGTAGTATTTTTAACTGGCAATCCCAGTGTGCTAAAACAAAATACCAAAAACAAAAAGCTTTTTTGTTAGGACCGATTAAACTTTGTTATCATTTTTTTGGGTCACCCTGTACTTATACAATTTATTTAAAAGTGAAAGGCAGTATTTACAAAAGATTAAAGTGTTAAAACGACAAAAATACATAAATAAAATATAAGTATAGGTTAGAATTCACAAACAACTTGTCAAATGTAGCCGTTTTGCGGGCGTCCTCTGGGGTAATTCAGATGAACCAAAACTTCTATTATCAAATTTTTAGAGTAGCTGACATCAAAGAAGCCGACAGAGAGTATCTCTACTTATAGTTTTATTTACTTTGGTACCTCGCAAGAACTGACAATCAAAATCAAATAGTATTTTTAATTTTTTTTATTAAATAACTAAAATTAGCAATTGCAGCAACTTACTATTATTTCTTAAACTTTAAAAGTACCATACTTGCAATAATAAATATTAAACTCCATATTCCAAAAGAAAAAAATCCTATGTATACAGAGCTCACCGAAAGGTTCCAGCCTTTTTGCAAAATATTTCTTAAACTTTGTGTTGCTGTTGTAAACGGTATTAAATATGCGAAAGGTTTAAAGAGGTAATGCACAGCTTCCAATGGCCACATTATACCACTTATTAAAAGCGCCCCAATCAGAGTTCCTGTAGATAAAAGGACTGCAGTTAATTCTTCATCACATACACACGAAATAAATAAACCTACAATTATAATTTAGTTATAAAAGTAAATCAATTATATTAAAAATTACCACTTACCAAAACTCATTCCACAAATGCCAGAAAGACAACAAATAAAAAACACTAATAAAAGAGAACCTTTCATGGTCATCGAAAACAGATAAAATGCCCCAAAGAGGATTAGAATTATTTGAGTTAACGTTATACAAAATTCGCATACGATATGAGCCAATAATAATTCCTCATCTCTTATGCCAATGACATATGTTCGTTCTAAGGTACTTTCATTGCGTTCTGTTAACATTAAAATTGATGTTGTTCCAACAGCCAAACCAAAAATTACTCTAAAATATTTACTGATTAATTATTTTTGTTTACTCTCAAAATATGTATTAAAATTACGTACACTAAGACAAATGAAGCTGTTGTAGAATCGGTGAAATTTTGTTCCATAACTCCGTAAACGGGATCTTCAAACTGTGAAAATTCAAAAAATTCAAAAATCAATAAAAACGTTTTTTTACCATACATTGATTGGTACTGTCAAAGCATTCCTACGTTTTCCACATATTTCCATATAATCTTCGAGAAATTTCAGGAATGTTTTGTAAAGATGTACTTTCAAGTATGTCGCTATTGGTTTATCTAAACAAATAAAATAGTAGCAAATGAATATTTAAATCTGCAGTGGTGTTAAATGTAAAATAAATATAAACATGAAAGTTTATTTAACCCACATATAGTGGTAAATTTTGTACATTGTACAAGAAAGTACATCGACACTTTATGACGCAGTAAATTTCAATTACTGGTGATTGCTCTTCTAACAATATATAAGCCATCCATCGCAATATAAGAGAAAGAGGTGCAGTTATAGTAAAGACAAAGGTAATGTCCGTGTAAGATGCTGCGCAGATTGACTCGGGCTAAGAAGAACCGGCAAGGAAACATATCGACGCAGTACATCTGGAGGGAGAACGTGCTGATGCCGACGAGTAAATGAACTAAACAAATTTTTGTATCTGCGCATTATCGCGTGCCGGTTCTTTTTATCCCGAGATAAAATTATATAAGATAATTAATTGTATTATTAATTTGTAAGTACACGTGAGTATGGAAAAATGAATAAACCCAAGATGAAATAAATTGGCGTTATAATTATTATTAAATATATATATTTTTTTATATATATATTTTTATATATTATAAAATATTGTCAAAAAAATTAGGTAAAAAACTGTAATTAATTATACAAATTTTGCCTAGTAGCCTTGTGAGATCCTTTTCGGTTATATATTGTCATCAGGAGCACCACGTTAACCGATACACGAATTTCAATGAAACATTGAAAAGTGGAAAAAATTTTAAAGACTGCTATAAGAACCTTCTGCTGGCCGTCTCCCCTCGGCAGGCAATGGCAAACTACCGGATTGCAATCTAACATGAAAAGTCTTTATTAAAAAGCTCTCCGAACCTCCTTTACGGTAAAAGGACTGAGAAGAAAAGATGTCATTTTTATCTGTGATTAACCAGATGCTTACAAAATCTCAAAAAAAATACTTATATTTACGACCACAATCGTCCTTTGACATCAGTCAATGTAAACACCATTTATATTTAAGTAATAAATTCAATGTCAAAAAAACTTCTTACTGGATACATCTCGGAAGACATCAATTTCTGAAGATTTCAAATCCCACGATTTTGTAGTTTCTCCATTATCAATACGTGCATGAAGAGCTTTTGTATAGTTCTCTCTTATAACAATTGAAGCGTAACTTTTACCACTAAACACAGACTGGACTGCATCTTCTTCTGTTTCATAATAAACCTAAAAAAATTTCCTGTGAAAAAATTACAAAAACATCATAAATCTTCTTACCAGTTTTACGGTTTTAATCTCTAAATATTTTATATAGCAACAGCTAAGTTGGGTGCTATTGCATGTTAGAAACGAGTCGCAATTTTTTATATTGTGAGTTTCTTGATTCAGTATCGCAACAGGTAAATCCATAGGACTTCTTCCTATGGCATAGTAATCTATTGAAATTATTACTAGTGGTAAAACTATAACGAAAACCATCGGTGTTAAATTTCTCAACATCCAGAGGAAACCTTTGAAGAGTAAGGCTTTAATACGATTTCCGTTGAAATTTGGTACAAAATCTGTCAAAGTTTTTTTGCACTTTTTTTCTAACGGAATAGCATGTAGCTCATTTTTGTAGTTGGAAACATTAAAATCTTTAGCTACATATTGGCCAGCCTGAGAATCATTCGGTGTAACAAAATTTTTATTTTGAATGACGCTCAACTTTAGAAACGTTTCTTCTAGCGATGTATTTCCAAATCGGTGAATTAATGATTCTGGAGATTCTTCTGCTAAAAATGTTCCTTCACGCATCAAAGCAACCTTAAATTAAAAAAAGTTGACTAAAATTAAGGAAAAGATAAGAAGAAAATTACGGTATGCGCTTGTCTTGCTTCTTCGATGTAATGTGTAGTGATAATGATAGTGATGTTTCTTTCTATTGCAAGTTGAGTCAAGTAGTTCCATACCGTTTTTCTGACTATTGGATCAATTCCAACTGTAGGTTCGTCTAAAATTAGCAATTCGGGTTCATGCACAAGTGCAACTGCTAATGATACCCGTCTTTGTTCACCTCCACTCAGATTTCCAATTATCTCGTTTGTATGATCCAACATAAGCAACTCTTTCAAAAATTTACATCTTAGTTTTATTTGATCGGTGGTCATTCCGGCTATCCATCCGAAATATAACAAAGTTTCATCAATCGTAAAACTGACATACAAGGCCATTTCCTAAAGTTACAAGATTAATTTTGGATCTAGTTTATCATCGACGCTTACTTGAGGCATATAGCCAACACTTGGTCCAGGAACCCTGCTGTTTTTAGTTCCAGGTGTACCTCCCAAAACCCAAATTTTGCCATCATTTAACTTTTTGTGGCCCAAGATGCAGTTTAGTAGAGTCGTTTTTCCACATCCACTTGCACCTAGTAGAGCGTAACTATAAAAAAAAAATTTTATTTCCAAATGTAAAATTAATTGAAGTATTACATTTCGCCTTTTGCGACTGTAGCATTTAGATTATTGAATACAGAAACTTGGTTATATTTGAAGCCATAACTTTTGGTAGCGTTCCTTAAATATACAGAGTATTCTGTAGTTCTTGCTATATTTTCATTCGTTTTAAAATCATTATTAGGATGAATGGAATTACCATTAATCTGTAGAGAAATTTAAAAAGTTAGAAAAAATTTTAAATTGCACTTAATTTAATAATTAATATTATTTACACGAGAAAAACGTAAGTTTTTTTTTAATTTTTATATAAAGACAAGTCGTGTTAGATACAATTCCACATGTGACGTCATACATGTTTGCTTCAGATTGTATTTAGGAAGAGGGGTGTATATAAATTTAAGTGGTCTAAGGTCGTTAATGAGTCTTTTTTTTAATTTGAAACCTTATATATCTCGACTGGCATTGCAATCACTTAAGCGATTGTCTATAAATGATCACCAGTCAACAAAAACATTAAAAATTTTTGCGCATGGGTTTTGCTTAAAATATTCTGGTTATATAAGTAAAAATATATGAAAAGGTGAATTGGGTATTAAAAATATTTGCTTTTAAAAAAGTTGTAGCGATTTCAGATGAAAGCTTTCAGTGGCGAAAATTAAAGATAGAATCTTGATAGCCTCTTAAACAAAAAAGAATATGGATTGTAATATTTTCTCGAGGTTACTTAGCACTGAAGAGAAAAAAACATGGAACAGTTTTAAGGCAGTTGGAAACCATAGAGCTGAAAATTTCGGATCGGATATAGAATGTCTCTAAAAATGCACATGTTACATTCTCATTTGGATAAAAGATAATATGGGAGCTTATTCTGAAGGAAAAAGAAGTGTGGGCCGCCCCAAAAAGAGATGGAGCGACCAATTAGAGTGACGTAACGGGCCACCGGCTTGAAACATGCAGATGATGATGATGATGATTCTGAAGAATAAGAAAAACGCTTCCATCAAACCATAATAGAATTTGAGAAACGTTAGCAAGGCCAGTACACTGAAAGCATGACGGGGACTTATATTTGGGGGGTCTATAAGAGAAACTTCTGTTCAACATGACAGAAAAAGCAAAACTGTTTATTTTTAAACATTTGAGCTTTATTTTAAGACAAATAAATCATAAATTTTTGTTCGTTATTTCTAATAAATCATTTCTATGTACAAATTTCATGTATTTTTATTGAGTTGGTTTTTTGCATTTTTTTCCCCACAAAATTAAATCCAGAACTTCTTTATTTTTATTTTTATTCATAGCTATAAAAGCAATAAAAAAAAGGTATACATGTTCCGTGGGCAAAAATTCTGTAAACCGGTGTTATGTATACAAAGAGGGATAAAGGTAATTGTTTAGCGTGATTAAATGTGATAATAACGTGCGAGTTTTAACATACGCAAAGCATAATATGTTTATTAATCACCAACCTTGTATAATCAACCAATCAAGATTGGGATATGTTCATGAACATATTTTAGATTGTTTTTATTTCGCAAAAATAAATTTTTCAAATTATGAGAACGTGATACATCGATTGGTAAATCCAATAAAACAGTTTGGAATTAATTTATTGTACCAACCAAGGATATTGGCGCAATATTGCACCTATATTGTGCCAATACTTTCGTTCAATATGTATAATTAATAATAATTAGTTTGGGTTGGAAATGTGACATCGAGGTTTTTGTTACACATTTGTTTTGAACATGTTACCAAATTTACCGACTCGTATTTACGTCAAACAAAATTTGGTAGCAAAATAATTCAGTTTAGTGAGCCCTAAAAATTGATTCAGGTCCATTTCCATCCAGTATTTACTTACGGCACTGATCGCCTCTTCTGTAGTATGGAGATTTGTATACTTGCCTAGAAAGCAACAAACCAAAAATAAACCAATCTGTGATTTTTATCAAAATCGCTAAGGCCGTTTTCGAGAAAGTTACTGCATATTTAATTTTTATTAAATTGCTGAGAACTGTTCATTTAATTGTATAGGGTAGGAAATTAGAAATTACTGTACCTTAGATAATTGCAACATTTTTCTGAAGGCAACACTGTTCGTTGTTGAATTTATACACTGTAAGAATGAATCAACTTTGTTTAACTTTTAAAATAAGTATCTGCTTTACATTATGAGTATAATAATTATTAAAACAATAAAATTTTTATATATTTTATACACTTCTAGAACTTAAATTGCAAGTTTAGTCTCAGCTGTCAAAGTTTTAAGTGTAATTTTAAATATCAATAACATGTTTTAACAAGAAAGAAGAAGAAATGATGAAATGAAAAAATATAAAGAAGAAAGGAGGCCGTTGATGGACCAGGAATTGCTACGCCAGATTAACAATAAAGACATCATACAGACAATAAAATCACTTAGAATAAGGTAAATGGGACGTGTGATCAAAATCAGAGAAGACTCAACCATAAGAAACATAACAAAATGGAGACCGATGCGATGGAAGACTGTACCAGAATAAGATGGTAGAATAAGATGGTGGAATCAAGTAAAAAAAACTGAAAGTAAAAGACTGAATATAGAGAAGAATGGAGAAAAGTAGTACTTGAAGCAAGAACAGATGCAAGATTATATTCATTGTATGTATTAAAATATGGAGACTAATCCACTCCAACAAACAAATATGTAAAGTCTCCCTGGAGTCTTACTAAATTCCAAAAGGAATTTAACAGTTTCCAGAAAAATATTGCCGACGTTTAGAATGCAGCCAATGCTTGACCAAGTACTGGCAAACCGACCGTTGACACCCAAAGTTGAAGCCAAGTTTGGCCAAGGCTGTCTGCCGTTGCTTTGCCGGTGCTCAGCTTAAACATCGGCGTACAATGGATGGGCAATGATGAACCAGTATCGTTTACCGTTACTTTGCCTGTAATCAGTACTACTGGACCAGAACTAGGAATCAACGTTGCACTAACGCTGGTCGCCAACCGTACGTCCGAGGTTATCATTTCGGCATTGGGACATCTCTTAATGGTGACCACCGTTGGGCCAATGATGGGTTAAACATTATTATAACTAACGTGTATTTTATTGAAAACTAAAAGTAATGTATTTCTATTAATTTTTTTAAATAAAAAATAGCTTATAATATAAGCGATTTAACATAATTATGTTAAGTAAAGTCATATTTTATGTATATGGTATGTAAATTCCCTAAAGTAAATTACGCGTAAATTAGCTTCACGCTCAAAGTTAATATTGCACTTTAGTCTCTTGTTATGTAATATACCTACTATTAATTCTAATATGTTATTAAAAGAAGTTTAAGAAAAGAGATGGAAATGCATTCAAAGTTCACCAAATATTTAAAACATATTTTATTCTTTGAGATGAAAATAGAAGAAATATTTGTAATTAAATACCTAATGTACAAATTGTTATTGTTGTGACAAAAACATTTTATTGTGTAGTACTAGTTATAGTTATGTAATTAAAAATTATACCATTTTGTGCAAAAATAAGACTAGGTAAAAGAAAGACCTGGGGACTTATTTCACATATGGATGAATTCACCTGAGTGAGATCAGCCTTACCCCCCTATTCTGTAACTTTTAGTTATAGTTCGTTATCGTTATGAAATTGTTAGGAACCGTAAAGTTCGGTTTCCAAATACCTTTACATTACTATTTAATGCAATTTTGAGTGTAAACCAAACTTTACGGTTCTTAACGATAACGAATTTCAACTGAATAAGTTCGTCATCTTGAAAGGAATATTATGTAAATATTTGTATGACTGAAGAAGAACTTGATTTAATTTTGTTAGGAAAAATTCCCGATTCCAAATTTATAAAATTTTTAAGGGTTATTAACGTGGGGTATTAGTTCAAACCGTTTTTGTGATATTTAACATTTTGTGTTTTCATCAAAATATCTTGCAAGGAAATTGCAAAATTTGAGATGCTTTAGGTCTCCAAATTTTATAACTGGGTTTTGGACTTACAAAATAGACAAAAAAGTAGAAAAATATTTTGCCAATCTTAAATTATTTTCTCAATATTATATAAAATAAGCACATCGATTTATAGTAAATCCGTTTGTGTCACATGACAGTTCACATTATTATTTATTGATTAGTGCTTGACACGATCGACAAATCTAACAATAAGACTTTTCTGATTGGATGTTGTCTCAATTGTCTGGACGTAGTCTATGCACTGTGTATATATTGTCGTGAAACGACTTTAAAAAAAAACTTTTTAACAAAAAATTAAACCGACCTCAAAAAGGAAACTAAAAAGCATAAAATAAATATATTACATTTTGAGTCTTAATAAGTAATGTAAGTAACTAAGTTTGAGTCGGTGCAGAATGGGTGACTTTTGTTTTAATAATTTTTTTAAAGTAATTTAGTAATCGTTGATTTTTTGCACCGACTCAAAATTAGTTACTTACATTACTTATTAAGACTCAAAATGTAATATATTTATTTTATGCTTTTTAGTTTCCTTTTTGAGGTCGGTTTAATTTTTTGTTAAAAAGTTTTTTATTTTTTAAATTTTAGTGATTAAAATCTACTAATTACTACCTTAATTAATTAATTAATTTGCTCGATATAAAGTTTTTCTCCACCCCAACTTTCAACAGAATAGGTTGACAAGTAAAAAATCAATAAATGAAAAACAATCATTCCCTATTTTCTAACCTTACGGGTGCAATTTTCCCTTATTTTTTACCCTTACGAATGGAATTTTTTTGTGAAAATTAAATGGGACCACCATGGAGGTATACTCTATCGAATAAAAAAAGATTCATCAAAATCGGATCACTCTGTAAAAAGTTATGCCCGAACATACATAAGAAAAAAAAAAAAAAAAAAAAAAAACATACAAACAGACGAATTGAGAAACTCCTCCTTTTTTTGAAGTCGGTTTAAAAAAGTCATTGTTTTTGATAAAAATTGAGTCGAAATTGATAATTTTGTTTTCTTTTCAAATTTTTAAGTTAATTTTTACGATTTATCAAAGAGACGCTCGTACGAAGGTTTACTGTAACTCTTAACACGAACAAAGAAAATTTTATTTTATTTGAAAACATTTAAAATTTGAACTATTAAAGGTTTTAAGTGTGAGCGCGTGATAAGAATGGTTGGTGGGGCGCGAGTACAAATGTTATCAAGAATTAACGAAAGAAAGACAAAAATTTAAAAGCGAATCAATCGACTGAGTGACGTGAGAAAGCGAACATTTGAGCCATTTTGGTTGAGTTATTTTTGGCCGCCGAAAAAGGCGTAGAGATTTGAGTGTTTTGATCAGTGAGATCGTCCTTGGACTTATAAGGACCAGAATTTATGAAGATTGGATTGACGTTAATTTTTAATGATCAAGAGTTCTTTGGTCAACGATTTGGAATTTTGAATAGTCTGTCCCGAGTTGAGCGGCGATTATTTTGATTTATAATTTTTGGATTGTACATGAATTTGGTCAATGGTTCGACATTCCTGCATATGGAACGAGGAGCTTCAATTGTATGGATTTTACAAGGTATTTTAAAACTCAAATAAAAGTTATTTAACATTTTGATAAAAATTTTTGCGTTAAGTGTGATATTAAAATTTTTGTGGCGCCGATAAACTTCATTGCTGATAGTTTGAATAATTTATTTCACATAATTTTTGTAAATATTATAAACTTTTTGCAAACACGAATACACCGTAGTTTGTACGAATGCGTTATTTTGCTATTCATGATTGTTTAATTTTCGATTGTAATAGCGCATTCGTATTTGCTAACACCAATTACACCATACGCTTTCAAAACTCAAATCTGTGAGTTCAAAGGGGGTCTTTTTAATAAAATTTTTATTAATTTTTGAATAAATTAAATTTTAAGTTGTGAATTTCGACTCGATTATTTCATTTCATCTGAAGCCACCTACCCTGAGAAAGATTTTTCGAGCGTTCCCATTTTAGAGAGCTGCCGGCGCACTTTTTAAAGGTGTCTCGCCAAGAACACTTCAATATATCACATAAAGTAAAACAACAATGTTTACAAAGTCGCAACGGAATCTTGTTAATCTAATTACGCCCATCACTGCCACTCTTTCAATAATTTTCCGTGGACTGATTTGAAATAAAATTTTAAAGCTCTAGGTCCAGAAATGGTCTCATTCGACTTTTATAGTATATTACCTATAAATTTAATATAAACGCCGTAGGTACATACATATGAGTAGAGTCCGGATTTATAGGCACTAAAAAACGCGTAAAACACGTCTTTAGCGATAATAAAAGTTTTCTATTGGTAATACACCTTTACAATTAAAATTTGAGTTATGGTAGGGCTGAAGGGGGTTACTGCCTATAAATCCGGGCCCTACATATGAGTCATTCCACGAAATAAAAATTTTTTTGAAGTGTGACCTCAGCGGATTTTTTTCAAATTATGTGGAGTTATTCTCTGTATAAAAATAATAACTCACTGTAAAAATTAGCTCTTAATATTAAGTACCTTCGTAGTAATGATTTTTTGAATTTTAACAATTTTTTCTTTTTTAACTTTTTCGTTAATTTTTTTGAGGTAGAAACATTTTTCATAAAAACACGACCAGTGCAGTTTCTTTTGTAAAAAATCTCAGCTTTTCAATGAAGATATTAATTTTTTATTATAAGTTACAGAAAGCCTCCAAAAATTTAATTAGCTTAAATTCTAATCAAATTAAAATTTTCGAGTAAGCTTAAATTCTAATCGAATTAAAACTGCCTCAAAATCCATTTTAAAATTTAAATCTGCTCTGAGAAACTTATTACCGGATTTATAGGGCAAATAAATTTCAGTAAATGATCAATAATAGTCAACTTTTTTTTACCCAAAAACTGAAAATGTATCTCAAGCAAAATGGGTTTTTCTATAATTTCAAAATATTCAAAGATGCTTACCTACTGTTGAACCATACTTTTATATAATTTTTGAATATGGGGCAATTCGAAAACAGGTGGAATAAGTGAGTGATGAAGGAAATTATATAAAAACATAACAGAACGTTAAATTAATTATATTTTGATTGACGGTAATGAGATAACTCAAATCTAGGTTTTACCTGGAAGGCCTATCTCAGAAGAACTGACAATCAAAATCAAATAGTATTTTTTATTTTATTCTTTATTAATTAAGTAAAATAAGCAATTGCAGCAACTTACTATTATTTCTTAAACTTTAAAAGTATCATACTTGCAATAATAAATATTAAACTCCATATTCCAAAAGCAAAAAATCCTATGTATACAGAGCTCACTGAAAGGTTCCAGCCTTTTTGCAAAATGTTTCTTAAACTTTGTATTGCTGTTGTAAACGGTATTAAATATGCGAAAGGTTTAAAGAGGTAATGTACAGCTTCCGATGGCCAAATTACACCACATATTAAGAAAATGCCGAGCAAAGTTCCTGTAGATACAAAGGATGCAGTAAATTCTTCATCACATAGACACGAAATAAATAAACCTACAATATTATAATTTTGTTATAAAAGTAAATTAAAAATATTAAAAATTGCCACTTACCAAAACACATACCACAAATTCCACAGAGACAGCAAATACAAAGCACTAATATGAGAGAACCTTTCATAGTCATCGAAAATATAAAAAATGCCCCAAAGATGGTTACACATATTTGAGATAAGATTATAAAAAATTGGCTTATGAAATGAGCTAACAATAATTCCTCATCTCTGATGCCAATGGCGTACGTTCGTTGTAAGGTACCTTCTTTGCGTTCTGTTAACATTAAAATTGATGTTGTTCCAAGAGCTACTGAAAAAATTATTCTGAAATATTTACTGATTAATTATTTGTTCACTCCAAAAATTTATGAAAATTACGTTAAGATCGATGCAGGTATTATGGAATCCGTAAAATTTGGTTCCATAACTCCGTAAACGGGATCTTCAAACTGTAAAGATTCAAAACAATTAAAAAATCAATAAAAACTCTTTCTTTTACCATACATTGATTGGTCCTGTCAAAGCATTTCTATGTTGTCCACATATTTCCATATAATCTTCAAGAAATCTTAGAAATGTTTTGTAAAGATGTATTTTCAAGTATGTCGCTATTGGTGCATCTAAACAAATAAATTACTAGCAAGAGGAATATTTAAATCAGCAGTGGTGTTAAATGTATTTCAAGTAGGGCGAAGATAAGATAAATAGTGAATTTTTTTAAATTTGAAATTTTATTTAACTTGGGTGATGTAGAAAATTTTGTCAAGTTGGTTGTAGTGTATTAAATAGGTAGGATAATTTAATAATAGGGGTATTCACTCTGATGTGTATTGTACCTACATAATACCCTTGTATTTTTTCACCATTGTATTTATCGTAGTAACGCCAAATAAAAGTGTTGTAAATTATATTTAAACTTTAAAATATCGAGTTATTTTAAAAAATTTAAAAGTTAATTAAATGATTAATTAAGCTTTCAGATGATTATATCATCCGTCAACAGAATAAGATATACAAGATATTATCGCACCGTGAGTGTAAAACCATAGTAAGTGCAAAAAATTTTTTTCGTTATTTCAGGTTATAAATGACCCCTTTATGTATCTGTTTTGAGACCTATAAAAGGGGTCTTTTCTCAAAAGGTCACCTCAAGGGGGACCAACCCGACCATAAAACTAAGGTCCTAGGACCTATAAAACTTAACTTTATAAGGTCCTAGGACTTATAAAAACCGTCCTTGTTGAGATACCTGCCCGAACGATTCATCCGTTAATCATTTATTCTGGTCTGGTGCAAAGCACCAGGGCTGTTGCCCCATATCTTCGCAGACTTGAAGAGTAAGGTTGCGGGCTTGCCCGCAACGTTACGTCGGATGATTTTTATTGAGGCGTACCTCTGAAAATTAGCGCGAAGCTAAGTCCTGGCTGTGTTAACCTGTGGGACCTACAGCTTTACGTGCAATCCGAACCACGGAGTCGGATAAATTTTGTGGCCGGGTTGGGGATCGAACCTAGCCCCGCCAAACTAGAGTCCTCTCCTTAGCCCGTTCACCTAATTCACCTCCTCTTCATCCGTTCGGGTGAACTCCTGTTTTTCGCTTATGTTGTCAATAACTTGACTAACAACTTGCGATCTTCACGCCATCTACCGATAGTTATATCAGAGCAAACAAATCGTGAATTTTATGGGATATTATCCCCAAAATAACGAAATTACGACACCTGTAGTTAAAAAATTGGCAATTAAATTAAGTGTTACTTTATATTTATTTACAAAATCATAGATTTAGATAATATCCCACAAAATTCGAGATTTTTTTTGCAATAATTACAAAAAAATTAAATTAAGTGTTACTTTATATTTATTTACAAAATCATAGATTTAGATAAAATCCGACAAAATTCGAGATTTTATTGCAATAATTGCATAACGTGACCCATCCGTCCGTTATTTCAACATGCTGTCCGTCAGACCAAATTGTCCGTCGTTCGGAAATTTCAAAAGAAAATCAACCTTTTTCGCTCCAAAGAGACAAACATTGATCAACAACTTGCAAGCTTCACGCCATCTATCGATTGTTATTTTAGAGCTATTATATAAAATCGCGAATTTTGTAGGATATTTTTTCTGAAATAACGAAAAATTGTTCATATCACTCGGGCGATAAGGGTTTTCATCCTTCGGTCGATTATTCACTCGCCGCTGCGCGGCTCGTTTCATAAACTTTCGCCCGGCGGATGAAAAGATCCCCTTTATCGCCCTTGTGATATAAACTACTATTTTGAGATTTTAAAACCAAACAACTGTATTAGTAATAACTTAATAGTGTAAATAAAACACTAGTAAGTGAAAATTCATACTTTTATTTATGAAAAAGCAAATACTTGGATTTATTAATATTTTTATTTAATTTTTTTTGTAAAGTTAGAACCAGAGTTTTTGCACATATTTTGGTTTTACGCCATTCCTGCTACCTATACAGCTTGATTAAATATTTTTAATAACAGCAAAATTCAATATTTTAGTTTAAATACTCTATTTATCATAATAATATAAAAACTTTAACTCCTATTATCTCGGAACTATGACTTTTGCACTTACTACGGTTTTACACTCATGATGCGTTATGTAAACAATAATATCTTACATAATATCTTTTATATGTATCTTATTCTGATGACGGATGATATAATCATCTGAAAGCTTAATAAATCATATAATTAACTTTTAAATTTTTTAAAATAACTCAATATTTTAAAGTTTAAATATAATTTAATATCAACGAGTAATAGTTATTTATGGTACAAGTGTGTTATATGACAAATAAGTCACGCGTGAAAAGTTTAGCCCGCAAGGCCGTAAGGCCGAGCGGGCTATTTTCTTAAGTGACTTATTTGTTATTAACACACGCGTGGCATACAAAACTTTATCCAATATCTCGTAATAATAGTTTAAAATATAATTAAATTTTTGATATTTGACGATTTACAATGACAAATTTAAATTCTGAAAACCATAGTAGGTGTAAAATATAGGTCATTTTAAACTATTAAATATTACGAGATATTGGTTAAAAATGTGTTAATATGTTTTCATTTTTCACAAAACATGTGAGCTAAACTTTTTACTCCTAATAGAAACTGAAAAAATATATTTTTATTACATCTTTGAATTATTAAAAAAATGTAACTGATCCCCAGTTTCTTTACTCACTAGAGAGTTATACTTTACTCACTTAGTGAGTTATAGGCCACTTTACTTATTTAAAAAACCATAGTTATACCTTTATTATTGCGAGATATTGGATAATAGTATATTATACACCGAGGGAGTAAAGTGCCACTTTTCGTCATGAGGGTAAAAGTTTTTACCCGAGACGCAGTCGAGGGGAAAATTTGCCCGAAGGACGAGAAGTCACTTTACTCCCGAGCGCGAATATACTATTTTTTGTCTTTCCGCTATAAATCAATTATTTCTATATCTCGAAGTTTAATTTCAACTACTCGAATTTCTAGAAGAATTTGTTAAATAAAATTTAAGTTTTCAAAAATACAAAGCGGTTTAGGTAGTCGACTTTCTTGAAAATAACCATAAACTTTATTATGCCTACCCCAGATGTGGTAGTTTACGTAACATGATATCATTGTCAAAGTACCGTATGCATTTTTGGAACTTAGACGTAGTAATAAATTTGATTTTTTTACTTTTCGTCCCGCTGTTTTACTTTTCGTCCCGCTACTTTACTTTTCGTAAAGTGACTGCTTTACTCCCGGAAAGACAAAAAATTATTTATTTTATCCAATTATTTATTTAAAAAATTATTTATCCAATATCTCGCAATAATAGAGGTATAACTATGGTTTTTTAAATAAGTAAAGTGGCCTATAACTCACTAAGTGAGTAAAGTATAACTCACTAGTGAGTAAAGAAACTGAGAATCACTTACATTTTTAATAATTCAAAGACGTATTAAAAATATATTCTGAATTCTGAAATTTTTATAGTAACCTTTTATTTCATCTTGAACTCACGTGCAAGAAAGTGTAGCTTAATTTTTTATTTCTTTTGGTAAGCATTTTTACAGTTTTTTTTTATAGTTTATTTTTTAAAAGTTTTTTTTAGCCATTTTCATGCTTTTTTCCTCTTTTCTAGTTACATACGACTGAAGATAAGCAATTACCTTGAAATAGCGCTATATCGTATTACTATTCTGTAATATTTTTAGTATATTTTTCAATTTTTAAATACCACGTTTTACTTTTCATCACTCCCCCCCTTTTTTCAAAATTTTTAGTCATTTTTCTAATATTTTATCTAGTTCTACCTTGTCACTAAAGTTTTCAAATGTTTTTTAAAGTGTTTTTTATAAAATTTCTTGTATGTTGTTTCTTTTTTTACGGTTAAAAATTCAAAATTTTTAACGTTTGGTTAAGGGTATTAGGCAATGGAAAAATCAATATTTTTTTTATTACATTTTTTGAAAGTACTATCCTTCCTGAACAGGATACCGTTTGGTTCAAATCGAAATTCGTAAAATTGTTGATTAGGCAAGTGAAAAGGTGGCAGTGCGTGGACTTGATTTCCGTCTGCCGCTGGTAGTCGAGCAGAGAACATTACCTGGGAGGGCTCTAAATATTACGATCTGAGTCCCTTATCGTAAAAATTTGATATAATTAAATAAGACATTTTAAAATATATTGTCATGAAACGACTTTAAAAAGTCATTGTTTTGATAAAAAATTTGAGTCGAAATTAATAGTTTTTGTTTTCTTTTCAAATTTTTAAGTTAATTTTTACGATTTATCAAAGAGACGCCCTGGTGTGATAGCAGGTGCGGTCGTTGATTCTTATGTAGGAATTACCGGTTCGATCCCGGCAAAAGGTTGAAAATTTATTTAGATTATTGATATTTAAAAATTGTAATTAAAAATTTAATTACTTAATAAAAGAGAAATCAATCGACTGAGTGTCGTAAGAAAGCGAACATTTGAGCCATTTTGGTTGAGTTATTTTTGGCCGCCGAAAAAGGCGTAAATTTGAGTGTTTTGACCGGTGAGATCGTCTTTGGTCTTGTGAGGACCAGAATTTTGTGAAGATTTGATTGGCGTTAATTTTTGATGATCAAGAGTTTTTTTGGTCGACGATTTGGAATTGGAATTTGAATTTTGTACATGAATTTGGTCAATGGTTCGACATTCCTGCATATGGAACGAGGAGCGTCAATTGTATGGAATTTACAAGGTATTTAAAAAAACTCAAATAAAAGTTATTTAACATTTTGATAAAATTTTTGCATCAAGTGTGATATTAAAGTTTTTGTGGCGCCGATAAACTTCATCGATAATAGTTTGAATAATTTAATTCACGATATTTGAAATTTTTGTAAATTTTGTTATTAGCGAACACGAATACACCGTAGTGGGTGCGAATGCGTTATTTTGCTATTCATGATTGTTTGGTTTTCAATTACAATAGCGCATTCGTATTTGCTAGCACCAATTTACACCATACGCTTTCAAAACTCAAATCTGTGAGTTCAAAAGGGGTCTTTTTGATAAATTTTTATTGATTGTGAATAAATTAAATTTTAATATTATTAATTGCGACTCAATTATTCATCTTTTTGATACAGTCAATGGTAATTTCATTTTCATCTGATACCCACCTAACCCTGAGAAAGAATTTTTTTTTCGAGCGTTCCCATTTTAGAGAGCTGCCGGCGCACTTTTGTGAGGTGTCTAGCTAAAAACACTTCAATATAAAATTTGATAATTTATCATAATAAAGATTTTTGTAAAATTCAAATACTTTGACAAATATGGAACAAATCGTCGACATCTGCATCATTGCATTTTCAGAAGGTTTAAAACCAAAATATCGTGGTCCAGCTATTGTTATAGAATTGCGGATTGATTTTTACTTTATTACAAAGAAAAATATTTAAAACAGTCAGTTTGGAGTTGTTCACATTGAGATCAACATTATCATGATATTGCAATTTCATTTTATTTTACCTGTAGTCCACTAATAAAAATATAATTTTCAAAAATGGACTGATGCCGAAGCTCTACTATTAGAAACATCATTCTATGCTATTGGATATTTTTAAGGGAGATAAATTTAAGTAAAATCACTTTAATTGATAAAGAAACTTTAAACTCCTTTTTCTCGATTTTTCATTTTCGTTTGGTTTTGCCTTGATTCCAAAAAAACGGAGGTCTCTGGTGACTTGAAAAAAATGGAGGATACGTAAAACATGTATAATTTCGGACTAAACCTCCAAAATAATCCATAAAAATTCGAGACTTTTCAAAAAAAAATTAAAAAGTCACGATTTTTCTGTTCACTTACAAAAAACTCACATTTTTATCGTAAAAATCGCGGTTTTTTGTCTATAAGTTTAATAATTCCATTTCAATCGTTGTGATTTTAGGTTTAGTTCAAAACTACATATCTTACGAAAAGAAAGACTATTTGCAGACCCAAAAAAAATTATCGTTTTAATACGATAGTAGGGAAAAATGGAAAATAAACGTGTAAATACGCCACAGATTGTATCGCCATTTTGTAAGCTTTTATGGGCTTTATGGTACAATTTTTTTTATCATTTATATATCAATAAGTATTAGTTAAAATTACACATGTGTATCTGCTTTCTTTCTATGTTAAAATTAAGAATAATCAAAGCGCCGATTTTGCCAATAACCATTGCCTAATACCCTTAAGTTTGTTTAATTCTATATTTTACGACACATACTAATATCACACCTAATTCTTGAAATTTTCTTTTTAAGATTTATTTTCTGTAAAAGTTTAGCTCACATGTTTTGTGAAAAATGAAAACATATTAACACATTTTTATCCAATATCTCGTAATAATAGTTTAAAATGTAATTAAATTTTTTTAAAAATTTGTTTGATTTATTATTATTCATTGCCGTAGTGACCTATATTTTACACCTACTATGGTTTCCAGAATTTAAATTTGTCATTTTAAAACGTCAAATATCAAAAATTTAATTACATTTTAAACTATTATTCCGAGATATTGGATAAAGTTTTGTATGCCACGCGTGTGTTAATAACAAATAAGTCACTTAAGAAAATAGCCCGCTCGGCCTTACGGCCTTGCGGACTAAACTTTTCTCGCGTGACTTATTTGTCATATAACACACTTGTACCATAAATAACTATAACATTTTAAAAGTGTTGTATATTACTAGACGTTGCTAGGATATTACAACGGTGTATAAATACAACACCAATACACGACCCAGTGTGAATACCCCTAATGTAATGTAAGTGTGTAGGGTGTTTTAATTTTTTAAAACAAAGTAGAGCGTAATTTTTTGTGGAAGACAGAGGTGTGGCCATTCATGTGCAGTGGACATATGTGCATATCGCGTCATCACTGCCTTCCCCCAAAAATTACGCTATACCACGACACAAGATGCAGTAAATTTCAATCACTTTCACATCGGTGCATGAGATACAATAAACTATAAATAATGCAAGTTTGCAGTTTTAACAACATATAAGCCATCTCAATGTAAGAGAAAGAGGTGCAGGTATAGTAAAGTAGAGACGAAGGTAATGTCCGTGTGAGGCGCTGCGTACCTTCACTCCATCGTAAAACGAATTACATTTATTATTAATTTGTAAATAAATGTAGATATTATGTAAGAATATGTAAACCCAAGGCAAAATAAGTTGGCATTATAATTTACTACGACACCCTACGACTTTTCATGATTTTTAACTTTTAAATACAATGTAATTGTTTACTTCCTGAATGTCTTTTTTAATATTGTCAAAAAACTAAGTAATTAAAGACTGCCATAAGAATCTTATTCCCCTTGGCCGGCAATGGCAAACTACCAAGTTGTAATCTGACATAAAAAGCCTTTGTTAAAAGGCTATTTAAACCCTTTTTTTGGTAAAAGGGCCAAAAGGAAAAGGTATCATTTTCATCTGTGACTAGCCGTATAAAACACATTTTAAATTCAAGTTTAATGAAACTTCTTACTGGATATATCTCGGAAGACATCAATTTCTGAAGATTTCAAATCCCACGATTTTGTAGTTTCTCCATTATCAATACGTGCACGAAGCGCTTTCGTGTAGTTTTCTCTTATAACGATTGAAGCGTAACTTTTACCACTAGAAACAGACTGGACTGCTTCTTCTTCTGTTTCATAATACACCTAACAAATTCTCTATGAAAAAATTTGCAAAAGAGTCACAAATTTACTTACCAGTTTTACGGCTTGAATATCTAAATATTTTATATAGCAACAGCTAAGTTGGGTGCTATTGCATGTTAGAAACGCATCGCAATTTTTCATATTGTGTGTCTCTTGATTCACTACCGCAACAGGTAAATCCACGGGACTTCTTCCTATAGCACAGCAATATATTAAAATTACTCCTAACGGTAAGACTATAACAAAAGCCACCGCTATTAAATTTCTCAACATCCAGAGAAAATCTTTGAAGAGAAAAACTTTTACACGATTTCTATTGAAATTTGGTACAAAATCTGTCAATGTTTTTTCACACTTTTTTTCTAACGGAATAGCGGGTAGCTTATTTTTGTAGTAGGAACCATTAACATCTTCTGCTACATATTCTGCTACTTCTGCACACGGAAAACCGTCCAGTGTAACATTTTCATTTTGGATAACACTCAACCTCAAAAACGATTCTTCTAGTGATGTATTTCCAAATCGGCGAATTAATGATTCTGGAGATTCTTCTGCTAAAAATGTTCCTTCACGCATCAAAGCAACCTTAAATTAAAAAAAGTTGACTAAAATTAAGGAAAAGATAAGAAGAAAATTACGGTATGCGCTTGTCTTGCTTCTTCGATGTAATGTGTAGTGATAATGATAGTGATGTTTCTTTCTATTGCAAGTTGAGTCAAGTAGTTCCATACCGTTTTTCTGACTATTGGATCAATTCCAACTGTAGGTTCGTCTAAAATTAACAATTTGGGTTCATGCACAAGTGCAACTGCTAATGATACCCGTCTTTGTTCACCTCCACTCAGATTTCCAACTATCTCGTTTGTATGATCCAACATAAGCAGCTCTTTCAAAAATTTACATCTTAGTTTTATTTGATCGGTGGTCATTCCGGCTATCCAACCGAAATACAACAAAGTTTCATCAATCGTAAAACTGACATACAAGGCTATTTCCTAAAGTTACGAAATTAATTTTGGATTTAGTTTATCATCGACACTTACTTGGGGCATATAGCCAACACTTGGTCCAGGAACTCTGCTGTTCTTCGTTCCAGGTGTACCTCCCAAAACCCAAATTTTGCCATAATTTAACTTTTTGTTACCCAAGATGCAGTTTAATAGAGTCGTTTTTCCACATCCACTCGCACCTAGTAGAGCGTAACTATAAAAAGATATTTTAATTTCTAAATGTAAAATTAATTGAAATATTATTACATTTCGCCTTTTGCGACTGTAGCATTTAGATTATTGAATACAGAAACTTGGTTATATTTGAAGCCATAATTTTTGGTAGCGTTCCTTAAATAAACAGAATATTTTGTAGGTTCTGGTATATTTCCATTAATTTCCAAATCAATACTGGGTTGATTGGAATTACCATTAATCTGTAAAAAAAATTTAAAAAATCAGAAAAAATTTTAAATTGCACTTAATTTATTAGTACCTACCTGTGGGACCTATCTTTGATAGTTATGTTTATTTACAAAAGAAAAACGTAGGTTCTTTCTTAATTTTTTTATAAAGACAAGTCGTTTTTTTAGATATAATTCCATGTGTGACGTCACACATGTTTGCTTCAAATTATATTTAGAGAGAGAGACAGATAGTGAGAGAGGTGTAAGGTATAAGGGGGTAATAAAGCCCACCTAACATAAACTATTTATTGTCAAAAAAACTATGCTAACATATTGCAATGGGCCTTGTTATACAGGGGATAAAACCTTAAAAAAATTATAGCACTGAATTCATGGAAGAAAGACCTTTCAAATGAGGTGTTACTTGTCATATTATCCCTATTAACATTTCAGGAGTTGTCATGACAGCGCGAAGGGATAAAACAATACGGGAGTGACATTGGTCGCAAAAGTTGTCCCCCTCAATGATAAAATTGACGTGTTTTTGCATTTCTTAAAAAAAAATTCTGCTGGCCACAATTCCGTCTGTTTCGTTTTGAAAGGGCCACTCTGTATGCTGCGCCTTATTACCCTTTTATACCTTATATAAATTTAAGAGGTCTAGTGTCGTTATTGAGTCTTTTAAAAGGGGGAAAAGAATAGTTGTTTAGCGTGTTTAACCCTAAATTATACATAAAATATTTAGAATATTGCAATTAAAATATATGAACTAAACAAGTAGAGAGCCCCAGATCCAGGGGGGGGGGAGGCTGCAAGGGTGTCTGTCCCGGGCGGCAGCTAAAAGAGCTCCAAATTCATATATTTGAACTTTTAAATTTAATTGATCTTTAAACTCAAATGCTAGAGAAAAGAAAAGCCAATGTCAAGGAAAATAAAAAATATATTTAAGTAAGTATATTTTTGCAAGTAGTGGCCATTTTTTGTTCCGCACATTCATGCTCATTCCATACATCTTTCATAACTTTTGCTTTTTATGTGTTTTTTTTTGGGGTTGAAAGGGGGTAGTGATTCGCAACACACCGTCTTTAGGACGGCATAGCTTCTCCTACCCAATTCCAACTCTCACCTCCAAGACTGGTAAACCCTGGTAACCTGAGTAGCCCTATCAGAGATCGGATAGCCAACCCCGGTGAATGGTGGGACCTCATTCCCGTAAAAAGTAATATCTATTGCTAAAAATTTTTCAACCAAGCCTCGGAAATCGGGTGGATCAAATGGTGAACGACTGCGCAAACGAAAACGGACAATGCTGTTTGGCACTTGGAATGTTCAGGGAATCAATACAAAATTCGAAGAAGTACTCCAGGAGGTGAAAAGATTTGACACAGACATAATAGTGTTAAGCGAAACAAAAAAGAAAGGGAAAGGAATGGAAGAAAGGCAAGGATACATACATTTGTATAGCGGCGTACCAAAAAATGTTATAGCAAAATCAGGAGTCTCCATATTGATAAAAAGATCTTTGAAGCGATGCGTAAAAAGCTGGAACCAAGTAAATGACCAAATCATCCAACTGCATATGGACATACAAAGACACGACGTAGTGGTGGTTGGCATATATGGCCCTAATGACGATGCCGTTCAAAGCGAAAAAGAAAAGTTTTATCAAGAGTTGACGGATGTACTAGACACAATTGGTAATAGAAAAGAAGTTATTCTAATGGGAGACTTTAACGGCAGAATTGGTAGACGAAAAAATGGCCAAGCAGGAGGACAATACGGCGAGGAAACAGTAAATGACAATGGCGAAAGGCTCATCGAATTCTCCCACCAGTATTCTCTAAAGACTGCAAACGGCTGGTTCCCGCATCGAGACATACATCGGTATATGTACATGGTTTCAGGCAACACGAAAACTAAAGTCAATAATAGACTACGTAGTAGTGAGACAAAACTGCCAAATTAAAGTGATCGATGTAAGGGTCAAACGAGGAGCCGACTGTGACTCAGATCATCATCTTCTACAAGCAAGAGTTTACTTTCCCTACAAGAGTTGTAGAAGCTCAGATAAAATTCCAGAGAATTCAGATGGTATACTCTTAGACGAACCACAATATAATATACAAAGCCTAAAAGACAGTTCGACTGAATTCTTATATAAATTGCGGCTAGCGAAAAAATTGCAGGACCTGGCACCCTGCAACCCAACTTTGCTTATTACCGAAGAACTGTATAACGCAATCAAGCAATGTACTACACACAAAGCAGCCAACGAAGCCCTGGGGAAAATGGAAAAAACAACAAAGAGACCGAAAACTCAATAATGGTGGTCAAAGCAGATAGACAAACTTGTTAAAAATAAAAAACTCTTGTACGAAAGATGGCTAGCTACACATTTGCCAGAAAACAGAAAAGAATATTGTCGATCTCGATATAAAGTGAAAAACAAAATCATTAAAGCCAAAAACGAGATGTGGGACCAGAAATGTGGCGAAATCAATAAATGCATTGGAAACACTCGCGCAAGCAAAGCGTGGAAGATACTACGAGGTATGCGAAGTGATAGTAAAGATAACGGGAAAATCAGCCTAATACTGTTGCAGGAATGGAGAAAGTACTACAAAAAGTTACTAACAGAAGATCGAATAGAATTTAAAACCACAGCAGAACCAGACCGAACTACACAGAAGGAAATTAACGATAAAATAGTACATTCGATCATAACTGCCGCAGAAATAAAAAAAGCGGCTAGAGAAATGAAGAGTGCCAAGGCCCCAGGTCCAGGGAATTTTCCTATAGAGTTGATAAAGTCAGCACCATCGGCCATGTATGATATGTTAGCACTGTATTTAATAAATGTTTAAAAGGGGAAAATGTACCCCAAGAATGGAAAAAAGCCTACATTACTTCCATTTATAAAAAAGGAGATAAAAGAGACTGTCGTAATTATCGTGGCATTAGTGTATTGAGTTTGATTGGAAAACTATATGAAAAAATAATTAAAAGCAGGATTGAAAATGAAATGTTAGAAACCGAAGAACAGAGTGGGTTTAGAGCAGGCCGCTCATGTATTGACAACGTCTTTTTGTTAAGACAGCTAATTGACAAAAAATTGGCAAGAAATAGAATTGTGCATCTAACATTTATAGACCTCTGCAAATGCTACGATAGTATCCCATTAAGTAAGCTGTGGGGAACCCTAGACAGAGGAGGTATTAGTAGAATATACATAGACGCCATTCGAAATCTGTTCTTAGGAGGCACTGGTGCTGTAAAGGTAGGAAATAAGATATCCCAAGAATTCGAAATATCAAAAGGCTTGCGCCAAGGATGCTGCTTGGCTCCCACTTTATTCAAAATCTATATCAATGAGGCAATAAAGAAATGGAAAAGGAAATGCCATAGAATGGGAACGCCGATAGAAAACTTAACGCTTTATACTTTACTGTTTGCCGACGATCAGGTGATCATTGCAGAAGATGAACAGGATGCAAATTACATGGTAAGAAAAGTAAAAGAGGAGTATGAAAAGTGGAGCCTTGAAATAAACTTTTCCAAAACTGAGCACTTAACAATTGGAGAACCAGGGCAGGATCTGATATTGGGATCAGAAGAGATTCGGGGATGTGAAAGTTTCAAGTAGCGGACATTAGTAACAAAATTATACAATGAAAACGAGCCATACACCAGCTAAACTTAGTCCTGTGGAACAAACACGTCACAAGAAAAACCAAAGCCACCATCTACTCAGCGATAGTAGAAAGTATATGTACGTATGGAGCAGAAGTGTGGGAGTTAACAAAAAGAAACGAAGGTCGATTGAAAGCTCTTGAAATGGACTACTGGAGACGCTCGTGTTGTATGTCAAAGCTAGACCACATAAGAAATGTTGATATACGTCAGAGGATGAGGGTAAATGGCACAATAATAGACGTCATAGACAAAAAACGATTGATGTGGTACGGCCATTTCCAAAGAATGGAGGAAAACAGATGGCCAAAGAAGATATGGGACTGGGTGCCTGTAGCAAAAAGAAAGAGAGGAAGGCCAAAACTAACATGGCAAAAAGATGTTCAAAAGGCAATGAGCTCTCGAGGACTATTAGAGGGCGACTGGGAAAACCGCAAGGCATGGCGTGAAGGATGCGAAAAACGATTGAATTAATAGTAAATATTCGCTAAATATACTGTCGTGTTCTGACGAACAACTCTTTAAGTCCCGTAGCTGTTTTAGTCGGAGTTTTGCACTTATAGACTCTTCCAGATAGTAAGTTCCAAAATTATTCTCAAACAATCCACAATTAAATGAAACAAAATTATCAGGGATGAATTATAATTTAATTTGACGAAAGTTGTATTCATTATTAAAATTATAATTAAATGAGACGAAATCTTTGTTAAACTTTTTGACACATTCAAAAATTCAAAAATCATGAAGAATTATTCTACAAATTTACACATTTAAATTGCAAAATTATTATCTCCAATTTGTAAAATAATTAAACGTTTTAATATAATCTAAACAAACATCTGTAATAAATTTGTATACAAAAATAAAAAAAATTGTTTTATTTTCAAATTTTGGCGCCACATACGATGGTTTTAGTAGTAGGTAGCGTTAAACCGATAACTAAACAGTTGCAAGTGCATAGCACACATATTAAACGCGTGAAAAAGTTTTAATCTTCTTAAACAATTATAGCCGAAATAATTAGAAAAGTTCCACTAGTAAGTTTAATTGATTATGTATTCAAATTCGTTTATAAGTGTCACTTGAAATTCAGATTTAACAACGTCAAATGTGGTTAACCTCAAAAAATTCTGATGCATCGTTACAAATTGGCGAAATTAAACGTTGAAACAATGTGAATAAATAATTCAAATGGTATTTACCAAATAGATGGCTTCAATACAACAAGATTAACTTTGTGGAACATCCAACATCCACGAATGAACAAAATTAGGCCACATCATGTGGTAGCTGACAGGTAAACTTGCTCAAAAATTCTCCATAACACATGATTAATTCCATACCATAAATTCTTCATGGCACTCACAATAAAACAAATCTCCAGTTGCTCATACTCATTACGAACTAATTGCAAAAATCGCAAACTTTTCCAGACACTAGAAAAATTTCAATGCGAGGTCGTTGAGTCTACGACTTCCCGCTTACACTTCTATCCAGCAACTAACTTTTCCCATCTCACTTCCTGTTCATTCTGCTTTAGAAAAATCGTGTCGAATCCCCATTGGTCGATTCTCCAGCCAAATTTGAATTTCTTTATGCCAAACTCAACATTTCAAAGTCACCAAGTTTTAATTTATTGCGAACAACACTTTTAGTTTAAAACACCACATCAATGATCGTATGCTACCTTCACACCATTCCATTTTAAAAGTAAGTAAAACAAACAATTTTATGAACAAAAAAAATAAATTAACTAAATTATAACGTTTTTTCCATTTTTGAATTGTTTAACTTTCAGGTATCTGGACAAAATTCCAACCCTAAAATTCCGTCTCTGCATGTAATCATTGGCACACAATTGAAAACAACAGGTTACCACTCATTCGTCCAATTAAATTAAAAGAAAACTTCATAAAATGAAAACTTTAACCAAATGAAAATTTAATTGTGGATAATTTAATATTTGTACTTAATAGGGGAGACCGAGGAGAGTTGAAACAGAGGTGAGTTGAAACAGCGTCGATTTTGTGGAACCTATTCCCGTTAGAGAACTGGCAACGCGAAAATTTATTGCTTTTTTGACGTGTTATTTAATGCAGTTTACATCGAAATTGTACTGCGGATGGTTTAGTAAATACGACGTGCACGTGAAAAAAATTGACAAATGTAAATTTTTGACCAATATTTCGATAGCCTATTATTCAATAAATATCAGGTAAATACTATTGCAACATAATTTTTAATATACATTAAATATTAAAGTTTGATGGCATAATATGGTTTTTTTGGGTTCGATACGTGTTTTGGAATTAACAGACATTATTCTAAATAAAGGAGACCGAGGAGAGTTGTAACAGCTTGTTTCAACTCTCCTAGTTCCCTATTAATACATAATGATCAAAAAAAAAAAATTAAAACCGGCAATAATTATTTTTGCTTGTGTTGCCTCGAGCTCTATTTCAACAGCAAATTTAAAAAAAAAGTGGGTTCAGTGTATGGAATGCAAAAAATGGTCATATAAAGCTTACACTGGAGAAGAGCTCTAATATATTTGTCACAATTCCCTTTAGGACTAGATTTCAAACAAAAACAAAGCAGTATAATATTTGATGTATTCACTTTTAGTATTAAAGTTTATTTTATTCACAAAAAGTAACGTTTAAATTAAATTTAAACACAAATACCCACTTGTTACAACTCACCTCGCCGTCTGTTACAACTCACCTCGGTACTAGGAGAGTTGTAACACTGGGAGTTATTTTAGTTTTCGTCGATTTTTTCATAAACCTTAATTATTTTTACTTATTTTTATATTTGATTCATATAGTGTATAGAACTGGCTATATGGAATTCTATAATTCATAGAGGTAGAACCATTTTTGGCTAAAATATACTAGATACTGTAAAAACTGTTTCAACTCTCCTCGGTCTCCCCTACAATCCATGTCAATACATATATGTGTTTTTAATTTAAATGTTGTTTGTTAGCTTGGGCATGGTCGCTGGCTTATTGACGTACAACTGTTTTTTTCAAATAAAAGCATTCAAACTATAACAATCGTTTGGCGTCACCTTGTATATACTGATATGTTTAAAATAATGACCACTTATTTAAAATACTGATCGTTTATTTAAAATACCGACCATATTATTTGAACTAATACTGACCATTTATTTAAAATACTGACCAAAAGTATTATAAAATACTGACCAAATAAGTACAAGCCAAAAAAAGCAGTTGTTTGATTCATTTATTGTACCTACCAAGGATACTGGTGCAATATTGATTTTCAATTTTTTGTGCCATTTTTTTTGCTCAAAATGTAATCACTAATTAGTTTGGTTTGGAAACGTTATATCGAGGGTTTTGTTACAAATTTGTTTTGAACATGCTGCCAAATTTACAAACTCGTATTTACGTCAAACAACAAAATTTGGTAGAAAAAAATAATGCAGTTTAGGGGGCACCAAAAATTGGTTCAGAGTCATTGCCTCCTAGTATTTACTTACGTCATTGGTCACCTGTTACAGCAAACCCAAAGAAAGCCCAATCGGCGATTTTTATGAAAATCGCTTAGGCCGTTTTTGAAAAAGTTGCGACATATTTAATTTTTATTGAATCGCTAAGAACTGTTCATTTAATTGTATAGGGGAGGAAATTAAAAATTACTGTACCTTAGATAATTGCAGCATTTTTCTGAAGGCAACACTATCGTTGTTGAATTTATACACTGTAAGAATCAACTTCGTTTAACTTTTAAAATAAGTATCTGCTTTACATATAGTAATTATTAAAACAATAAAATATTTATATATTCTATACACTTCCGAGACTTAAATTTCAATTTTAATTATTTGTCATAGTTTTTTAAGTGTAGATTTAAATCTCAAGTGGTTTAAAATGGTAATGAGGGATTTAAATAGTAGGAACTTCAACCATCGATAATACAAAAAAAGTCTTGCTAGGCAAATAGTAAGTACATCTGCAATGCATTACATGTATAAGGAAGACAACAAAATAGAGACTGATAGAGAACCGTACCAGGGAAAGACCCAAAATAAAATGGTAGGATTAAGAGAAGCATGGGTGTAGAAAAATGAAAGCAAAAGACTGAATATAGAAAGGAATGGAGAAAGGTATGTATCAAAATATGAACACTAATCCACCCCAACACACAAAGTCTTCCTGGAGACTCGCTAAATTCCGAAAAGAATGTTATGCGTGTATTCATTCATTCATTCGTTAAGCTTTTTACGTTCTAAGTAGAACGTTGCTTTTCCCTTTCTGGGAATTACAAATCCGATTAGCGGGGTGGATTAGTCCCCATATTACCTATTTCCGATAAATCAATATCTATTTCACCACACCGTGTGGATGTCCACTGAAAGGCCGAGCTAAGAAATTCTGTATAGTCCGCGATTTAAACCCAGAATTTCCGCTCTGTACAGGGTGGCTCAATTTCGATCCTTCTTATGGGGAAATCGGTAACTATGGGAGATATCAAAAAATGGATGGCGCATCCTCGATCTCTTTTTTTGAGAAAATTTTAATGGCGAAAACCAGAATTTGCTATCTTTTTTTGTTTTCGAGTTATAGCCAAAAGTTCGATAATTGGACTTTTCTATAAATGTCGATATCTTGGTTGTTTTTGAAGTTACCAAAAAAGTGTTAACACTTTCTTCAGACACTTTTTTAAGAGCAACAAAATGGGATAAAGAGATTTCAAATATCTAGATTAGTTTCCGAGTTATAACATAAAGTTGTGTTTTTTTAAATAGAAACCATAGTTGGCTATGACATTTTTAAATGGCGTTTTTTATCTTCTTTTCAATGATGTATAACATGTGGGGTCTAATATTTTATTTTCATCCCATTTTATTAAAAAATGTAATAAAAATAAAGAAGAATGAAAAATTTAATATAATAGTAACTGCTTTTAGTGGATAACAATAAAAAATATTCAATACTTAACAAAAATTACAGTAAGTATTCAAACTGAACTCAGTTGTTTACAATAAATATAACTTTGTCAAAACAAACACTACGAAATTGGCATCTAAAAAATTCTTTTACCCATTAGTTTTAGTAGGAAAATATTTATTTAGTTAGATAATAATTACTAAAATATTATGTTGCACATGCAAGAACAGCATTATAACTATCTTGAATAAAGAACTCCAACATATCGTATTTTTCATAGTGTTCATAAGCCATTTTACATTTACGTGAAATAACAGGTAAATATAATAACATATTATTAGAATTGCTCATAAATATTTAATATTTTAATTACAGCAACTAAACTAATATTTTCCTACTAAAAACTAATTGATAATGGAATTTTTTAGATGCCAATTTCGTAGTGTTTGTTTTGACAAAGTTATATGTATTGAAAATAATAGACTTCAGTTTGAATACAATTACTTTAATTTTTGTTAAGTATTGAATATTTTTTATTGTTATCCACTAAAAACAGTTACTATTATATTAAATTTTTCATTCTTCTGTATTTTTATTACATTTTTTAATAAAATAGGATGAAACTAAAATATTAGACCCTACATGTTATACATCATTGAAAAGAGGATAAAAAACGCCATTTAAAAATGTCATAGCCAACTATGGTTTCTATTTAAAAAAACACAACTTTATGTTATAACTCGGAAACTAATCTAGATATTTAAAATCTCTTTATCCCATTTTGTTGCCCTTAAAAAAGTGTCTGAAGAAAGTGTTAACACTTTTTTGGTAACTTCAAAAACAATCAAAATATCGACATTTATAGAAAAGTCTAATTATCGAACTTTTGGCTATAACTCAAAAACAAAAAAAGATAGCAAATTCCGGTTTTTGCCATTGAGATTTTCTCAAAAAAAGAGATCGAGGATGCGCCATCCATTTTTTGATATCTCCCATAGTTACCGATTTCCCCATAAGAAGGATCGAAATTGAGCCACCGGTCACATCACTCCACGGCTGTGGCTTGCGTGTATTATTATTATTTATTTATCACCCATTTATACATTTAAAATATTTCTTTATTTGCACTAATGTATGTTGAGGTCCTGGAGCAATAGAAATAAATCATAAAATTCAACAGATGTCATTAATTTTTTTAACACAAACTTTAACATATTATGCTATTTTATATTTACATATAACTAACGTTTATTTGATTGAAAACTAAGTGTGTTTTTTTTTAATTTTTCTTAAATAAAAATCGCTCATAATATAAGCCATTTAACATATTATTATGTTAAAGTAAAGTCATATTTTACGTAGGTATATAGTTTTTAGTATGTAAAAAAAGATAATTTACTTTAGGTGAATTACGTTTAAATTAGCTTCACGCTCGAGGTTAATATTGCACTTTAGTCCATTGTTATGTAATATAAGTACTATTAATTATATTATATGTTATTATGAAGTTGAAGAATAGAAATAGAAATGCATTCAAAGTTTGCCAAATATTTAAAACATATTTTATTCTTTGAGATGAAAATAGAAGAAATATTTATAATTAAGGTCCGGTTCCACCAACGTCTATTAAAATTGACATATTAAGCGCTATTACCATAATAGCTATTACTCTGTTAATAACGTTATTATGGAGTATATTTGGACAGCAAATTGACGTGGTCTTATCACATAAATAAAAAACTAAACGAAACATACTCTAGATTAGGAGTGCTCTTTCCAATAATCAATAAAAAATCATCATTAAAAATTGAATGTGGATTGCTGTTATACAAATCCATTTTAAGACCAGAGTTTGCATACGCCAATATAATCTGGGGAACTTCATCTAAAACCAACATAAATAAACTTCAACGACTACAAAATAAGATAATCCGAATAATATGCAACGCTCCATGGTTTGTAAGAAACGAACAATTGTACGAAAAGTTACAAATTCCTACAGTGGATCAGTTTAATAAAAAATGTTCAAAAAACTATTTTGATAAATTGGCAAAGTGCTCAGGTGCTATGCACTATAAAATAGGTAAGAAAACAGCAAATCGCAGACTTAAAACAAAACAGCTACCTCAAGATCTTATTTAAGAATTATTGTTATTTAGTTAGTGAATAAGTTAACATTGTATTTAATATTGGGGGGGGGGGGAATTTAATTTTGTGTAATCAATATTGTGTATAGCTTAATTGCTGAGCCAATAATAAATAAATTTTAAAAGAAAATAACGTTATTAGGCTATTAGTTTAATATTTTAATAATTGCTAAGGCAACGCTATTGTCATTGTCATAATTTTGCAATTAGAACTGCCCATAAATAGTGTATTTCACGTTAATTTTTATATCTAATAAAAAATGCATCTTATTTTGTCTTCTTTCAATCACATTTTATATACGCAGGGTGTAAATTTATAATTTTCAATATACCGCAGCAATTTGTTAGATTTTTGAACATCTCGCGACGTGAGTTTCTTGCTGAAATCATTGCATATTGGAATTGTATAACTGCCACAGAAGATGTAACAGAATAGAAAATTTTCACATTGCCCGGTCCTATAAAAACATTTTCATAAGCAACAAATTTTAAAATTTATGCCCTCAAAATTGTGAAGCTTGAGAAAATTACCTCTTATTTGATAAGGCTTGTCCGAAAAATTAATATTTCTATCTTTCGCTTGCTTTCTTGAAAAAGTTTTGTTGTTTAAAAAAATTTATTTCAAAATTCAACGATTACTTGTCAACTTTGATGTAGTTCATAACCTAAAAATCTATTATAGGACGTACAGTCCAGTCAGAAAGTTCCGTCAAATTGTATATGACAGAAGTAGGAGCGTACCCGTAGAGAATGAACTTTTCTCAAGAGTGTACTTCAAAAAATTAAAAATTTCAGCTGGCAATAACAGCCTTTTAGCATGTTAAAGTCGATATTTTATGAATCTTAAGATTAAATTAGAACATAAAATTTCGTTAGTTAACAGGAAATTTAAGTAAAATAAGAAAATAAAATAATTAAATATCCTTTTGAAATTAATAAGAATTTCGACAACGTCGCAGATCCAGCCTCGTTTGCGCGGAATAACTTTGTTATGTACATGAAATAAACGTACGTTGCGTTATAATATTACATCTGTCACTTCGTTAAACTGCTTAATTTTTATTTACATTTATTTCTTTTAAATGTACTTGAAACCTTTAACCATTCCTAATCTTCAATCTATTGAACTTGACAGCAAATGAGCAAAAAAACTTGACAGTTACATTTTATAAGCACACATTTGTGAGGTTATATCTCTTAATTTAATGAACTCTTAAGACGTACGTTTTGTACATTTTGATGCATATAATTTTTTCGAAGAGTCATACTCGACTTTAGGTGAATTTGACTATAACAATATATTATTTATTAATTAATTTTGTTATGTTTAGTAACAAATAATAAAAAAGTCTGAAAAGAATTGTACATACAGTTGTTGTTGTTATCATGAAAGATGAAGCTTCGTCATAAACGGCATTTGTATGAAATAAGACGAAAATTGTAAGTCAAATAAGTGTTCGATATAATAAATTTAAATCATAATAATTATTATAATCATTATAATATCCACAACAATAATTAGTTCTAAAAAAAACTAACAAATTTTAATAAGTTTATATCAAAATAAAACTTACAATTAACGCAATACAAAATAATTAATTACTACGAAATAGAAATATAACCTAAAAAACCAAAGTAACTTGTCAAAATTATAGCATCAGTCAATATGAAAAACAACTTTTATTAAAATTATTATGCAAGCTATGAAATATTGTATCTATCTCATACGTTAGGTATCATATAATTTTCGACGTATAAGATTTCTAAAATCAGACCCTTAAGAATTATTTATGTTCGTGTGTCTTTGTTGCACTTATGTTACTACAACTAATTTGAAAAAAAAGATAGTCGGTACTTAATTCAGATGGTTGTGACGTAAGCTTCATCTTTCAAGATAACAACTGTATACACCCGTCTTAAGCTATTTCATTGAAACTTGAAATTTCCCGCGCTATCCACCATTTGCGACGTTGCTGTCAACATAACCCACATTAGCCATGGCTGATATTTATTTTAAAATTTACATTTTTAAAACTTAATTATATTTATAACTAGGTATCCTCAACGTGATTTTATGTTTTCAAAAGTTTTAGCAATGTTTTTTCTATGCACCGTGAGTTTTTCAAACATTTCTCATTATTTTTCATTATGAAATTGATCAAAACGTGAGTAGATGTGAGACCTAGTATGCCATTACAATGTTAAATAAACGATTTTTAATCTAGTCTTAAAAAAAAACCGTGAACCCTAGGTCTCTGAAATTTTCACAGAACACGTATTAATTATATTTTTGTCGATTCTAAAAATTTCTAATCGATCTCATTATTTTGACTTAACTCCTATACCTCCTTAAACTATTACATTTGCTATTACCCTGTTAAATTTTTCTGCGTTGCACCAACATTTTTCTCAATTAAAAATCTCATATTAGTTACAAAATTCAACAATGGTTGCCATACTAATTTGACATTTCTCGTTTGTTTAAATATTAATTTTAGGTTAATACAGTAGCGTATCTATATGGTATCTATAAAAGGGAAAATCAAGTACTATTCAAGAAGCAAATGTTAAAAAATTAACAAAAAAATTTTAATAATTAACTTAACGCTCAATCCTAACTCTTGAACTATTCCTTGATCCGCCAATAGATAAATTTGTACGTAATTAATAAAAATATATCATGGAAATTAACGACAAAAATGTAAAGAAAAATTCTTGAGCAAAATATATAAGCAGAAATTGCAACAATCAAAGTCATCATTTTTATAAAAGAGGCAATATCCTACAATTTTTGCATCACACTTTGATTTTCTTGGCCCAATAATAGTTTTCAATATCCAGTGGCAAAAAGTGAAGTAACTCTTCGTTTGCTTTAGCACTCAATCAGAAAACAGTTCTCCAACTGCAATGATTTTAAGGCTTTAATATTTGGGAAATATTTATTAAATACGAAATCTTTTTAGTTTTAATGAATAACTTTTTCTTTTCTGTATTAAAGACAACATAATATTATTGTGATATACATAAAAGAACATTAACTACTCAAAATGTGTGGCTTTAGTAACAACTTAACAAATTTATGTCTTCATCTGTACTCGAAAAAGAAGTTAAAGCTGACATTATTTAATTATAATAATATAATTTTGAATTCGGCGATTAATTTTTAAAGTTCTATGTAGTTCATCATTTAAAAATCTTTCTTTTTCATCAAATTTTTTCTAATAAAATTTCGACTTAAAATTTTAATCTACCAATTTTGGCCAATTAACTTATTATTAGATTTAACTAAGTCGTTAAACTAAGTCGCGATGATTTAATAATTTTGCTAATAATTTTCTTAATAAATGTTGTTGCGAGGGAAACGAACATATTATGTCAATCACTTTAATGGAGATTTTAATTTAGTAATAAGTTAATTTAATTTAAAATTTTTAATTTTTAATACCCATACTAAAAAGAACATAATAACGAACAAAAAACACTGACCAAATTAAAAAAAAATAAGTGCTAATAACCTAGTAGTTGATGCACTATAAAATATACTCCCAGCCACAGGGGTAAAAATTAAAAAAAAAATAATAGAAATTTTAAAATTCTGTGTAAAAATTTCTCAAGCAGATCGCAAAAGCAGCAGCAAAGATTTAAATTTCAAATTCAGATAATTTAATAATAAATAATTACTGAGTCCAAGTATCCAAGATGTAATGTAAATAGATTTAAATTACGGGTATATTATTATTAGGTATACAAATATCAAATGTCTGACGTAGGTACCCACTTAGATCATATTTATATATAGGTATAGATGATAGCTAAGTAAACTAAGTGAACGGACAGAGGACCGGACTCTAGACTAGAAGTCCTAGGTTTGAGCCCCAACCCGGCTAAAAAATTTATCCAACTTCATAATAACCCTCATCTCTCTGCAGGCAATAGCAAACCACCGGGAGTAATTTGCCAAGAGAACCATAAGGTCACCATTCTCTCTCGAGAAAAAATCAACAAATCAAGTCTACTTTTAAATTTTAAAAATAAATAGACCTGACTGAAATTTGTAGGAATATTTTTCGTATGAGTATCAAACTACAGGACAAACAAAAATTTATGCTTTCTCAAGCTCAACACAAGTTGTACAAGTTTAAGATAAGTTAAAATCTTTAAAAAAAATTATATATTTAACAAAAACTAAAATGCTAAAATATTAGCTCCAAGTCCAGACGGGGTGCTTAGAGAAGCGACCAAAGCTATGGCCGAAAAGCACCCGAAAGTGTTCCTAACGGTCTTCAATAGATACTTTAAGAATGGAAACTACTGGCCTATATGCTTTCTGGATCACGCCGAACATGATCCTCAAAATACCGTTAGTCTCTCTCTATTACAATATGGGTTCACAACAAGGAAAGGCAAATTCACCACCGACGCTTTTCTCACTAAAAAAATATAAAGATTACCAAAGCGGGTACCCGCAGAACTATTAGAAAGTTCTGCATGGTGATGACCCTGGATGTGCTAAGTGCCTTGAAGAAAGTCAGTCCGCATATCTTCAAGTAGGTACATTTGTTTGAAAAGGAAAAAAGGATCCATCGAGCAAAACCCCAGAAGGTTTGGTTCTATGAGCCAGCACTATGGAACTTGGAATGGAATGGAATAAAGATGGCCATGAAAACCAAACTGAAGAAGACTGGCCCTACTCCCAACCAAGTCAAAAGCGGTAATGGTCTCAAGAAAGACACCAAAGATCAATATCCAAATGAACTGATCCTCAATCAATCTAAAAAATTTGTTACTATACTTGAAATAAAGTTCGACAAATTCCTAAACTTCACACAATATATCCGGGACACGACAGCCAAAGCGGAGGCCAATACATTAACAATAGCCCGTTTGATGCCTAACGTAGAAGCGGAGACGCTAAACAAGTGGCAGGACGCTGAGACCAGCCGGTAGACATGGAAACTCATACCTACCAACAATAAATAGGTTTCCAAAAGGCACGGTGGGATAAACTATCACCTCATGCAGGTGCTCACCGGTCATGGTTGTTTCAACTCATATTTCCATTATTTCGGCAAGTATTTTCTACTAGTAGAAAACCTAAAGCACGAAAAAGGAAGTAGCATAACTCAAAGCTAAAGCAGCAAGCAAACCGAAAGGAAGATCCGTACCGCAAAGAGAATTTGAGGGAAGATTTTAATTAATGAAAGTCTAACACTACCGTCATAGATGGTGACGGTGTTTTGTACAAGATTTCCTCTTCCCTGTAAACAAAACAAAAAAAAACACTATTAGATGGCATGTTTCTACTAGTGACACCGGTAACCATCGCAATGGTTCTTTTCTCTTAACAAAGTAGCTAGCTAGCAGCAGTGAGAATGGCGGGGTTCAGTTAATCAAACTGAAATAAGAGAAGCAAGGGAAAAAACAAAATTGAAATAAAACGACAAATATTATATTTTAACCTTCTGTACCTTGAACTTCCTCTTTTTTTGAAGTCTGATAAAAACACAATATACTGCAAGTGCATAGAAATAAAGTTTGGTAGGCAACCCAAATAACAGAACAGATGCCCCGAAAAGATTAATCGTACAAGTAAGTCTTGTACGTAATGCACTTTAAAACAGAATGATGTAAAATGTACAAAAGTTGTAAGCTGTAATATGGCGAGAAAAGAAATGGTTACCTTAAAGTCCATAAAAACCTTGCGATATGAAGTTTTCGACGCAGCTATCGCCCTTCCCTCAAACTGTCTAGGTTTCACTGTCCAAAGTAATTGGTTGAAGACAACTCAAACTTCCATAACTCCCATTGGTAATGACGTCAAAACACCTAGAAATAGACCAACCATACAAAGCAAAATTAAACTAGAGCTTAGTTTAATAAACACCACGCACTTATTCAATATCTTGAAGTGTAGTTGGCCTACATTACAGGCGTTTTGAAATCACACTAATGGAATTAATTCATCGGAAAAAACCGCTGAGGATCAGATTTAAATTGCAAGTTTTTTTGGGTAACAGATTTCTAAATGTCTAAAATAAGCAAGTCATTTTAATAACCAAAATTTATTTCTTAAACTTTAAAAGTACCATGCTTAGAGTAAGTAATATTACACTCCATATTCCAAAGGAAAGAAATCCTATATATACGGAACTTACCGAAAGGTCCCAACCTTTCTTCAAAATACCTCTCAAACTTTCAGTTCCTGTTGTAAATGGAAGTATATGCGCGAAGGGTTTCAAAAGATAATGTACAGCTTCCAGTGGCCAAATTAAACCACATATCAAGAAAACCGAAATCAAACTTCCTGTTGCGACCAGCGTTGCAGTAAATTCTTTATCGCAAACACACGAAATAAATAAACCTGCAATATTATAATTTAGTTATAAAAATATAATAATAGGTAATATTAAAAATTGCCACTTACCATAAGACATACCACAAATTCCAGAAAGGCAACAAATAAAAAACACTAATATGAGAGAACCTTTCATGGTCATCGAAAATATAAAAAATGCCCCAAAGATGATTAAACATATTTGAGTTAAGGTTATGCAAAACTCGCATATGAAGTGAGTCACCATTAATTCCGCGTCATTTATTCCAATGACATATATTCTTTCAAAAGTACCTTCGTTGCGCTCTATCAACATGGAAATTGATGACGTTCCAACAGCCAAGTTAAAAATTAATCTAAAATGTGTCCTGATTAGCTATTTCTCCAACTTAAAAAATATTTAAATTACATAATGACAAGTGCAGGTAACGCAGACTCAGTAAAATTTGGTTCTATATCACCATAAATGGGATTTTCAAACTGTAAAGATTCCAAAAGTATAAAAATCAATAAAAGTATTTTTTACCATACATTGATTGGTATATTTAAAGATTTCCTATGTTTTCCGCATGCTTCCATATAATCTTGAAGGAACTCTTGAAATGTTTTGTACATATATAGTGTCAGATATGTTGCAATTTGTTTATCTAAAAAGAAAATGAAGTTTACGTTAGATGATATCTTTACTTGGTTTTAGGTAAAGCAAAACTTGAAAGTTAGTTGCAACATTACAATAAAAATTTTAAATTAAATTTCTTACTGGCCACATCTCTGAAGACTTCGATTTGTGAGTTTTTCAAATCCCACGGTTTTGTAAGTCTTGCGTCCTCAAGGCGTGCAAGAAGGGCTTGTGTATAGTTTTCACTTATGACAATTGAAGCGGAATTTTTACCTGTAAGAACGGATTTGATTGCTTCTTCTTCTGATTCATAATAAACCTAAAATTTTCATGTAAAAAACTTGAAAAAAATCATCGACTTTTTTGTTTACCAATTTTACACCTTGCAGCTCTAAATGTTTTGTATAGATACAGCTAAGTTGGGTATTATTGCAGGTTAGAATCGAATCACAGTTTTTCAAATTGTGGGTCTCCCGATTAATTATTGCAACAGGTACATCCACAGGACTTCTTCCTATGGTATAGTAAAATAGAAAAACTATTACTAATGGTAAAACCATAATAAAAAACATCGGAATTAAATTTTTTAGCATCCACAGAAAACCTCTAAAAAGCAACGCTTTTGTGCGGTTTTTATTCAAAGTTGGAACAAAATCTGACAACGTCTTTTTGTGCTCTTCTTCTAAAGGAATTTTGGGTAATTTATATTTGCTGCTAGAACAATTAATATCTCCAGCTACGGTTTGATGAACAAAACTATTGCTTTGGACGGCACTCAATCTCAAGAAAATTTCTTCTAAGGATGTACCTCCATATCGGCTAATTAAAGTTTCTGGAGATTCTTCTGCTAAAAATGTTCCTTCACGCATCAAAGCAACCTTTAAATAAAAAAATTAACTAAAATTGAAGGTGAAAACGGAAGAAGAGAAGATTACTGTGTGTGCTTGTCTTGCTTCTTCGATATAATGTGTGGTGATAACAACAGTAATGTTTTTTTCTACTGCAAGTTGAGTCAAGTAACTCCAAACTGTATTTCTGATTATTGGATCAATTCCAACTGTAGGTTCGTCCAAAATTAACAATTCGGGTTCGTGTATAAGAGCAACTGCTAATGATACCCGTCTTTGTTCACCACCACTCAAATTCCCAATAGCCTCGCTTAAATGGTCCAGCAGAAGCAACTCTTTCAAAAATTTACATCTTTGTTTTATTTCATCAGTTGTCATTCCGGCTACCCAACCAAAATACAACAAAGTTTCGTCTATCGTAAAACTGACATATAAAGCTGTTTCCTGAAATTACAAAATTAATTTTGATTTTAGTTTTAGTTTATCATTAAAACTTACTTGAGGCATATAACCAACGTTTGGTCCTGGTACTCTGCTATTTTTAGTTCCAGGTGTACCTCCCAACACCCAAATTCTGCCAGAATTTAATCTTTTACTGCCCAGGATGCAATTTAGTAGAGTGGTTTTTCCACATCCGCTTGCCCCCAGTAGAGCGTAACTGAAAATAATTTTAAAGTTTCAAATGTAAAATTAATTGAAATATTACATTTCGCCTTTTGCGACTGTCGCATTTAGATTATTGAATACAGGAACTTGGTTAAATTTGAAACCATAACTTTTGGTAGCGTTCCTGAGATAAATTGAATATTCGGTGGGTTTCGAACCAGATGCATTTTCATACATTTCAAAATCATTATTGGGATAAATGGATGTATTAGCGTTCATCTGTGGAAAAACGCATAAAAAGTCAAAAAAATAATAGCATATAAAAAAATGAAATAATACCTCAAGTAGTTGCGACATTTTTCTTATTGCGGCGACATTAGCAGGTTCATTTTATATTAAATACCTTGATGAATTAATTGATGTTTAACCAAAAAATATTAGGCGTCTTCACTAAATATAAAATAACATTCTGATTTTATGTTACAATGCAAATAATACTAAAATGTTAGCTACTACGATTAACCAAGGTGATCAAGATTTCCGAAGTCTGTCCAAAAAAAATTTAATAATCGCTGCCGGCGTTCATCATAATACACGGAACAATTATTTGTGTGTGTTATATAGCTAAATATGATTATAAATTCTAAGTTTTTGTAATTAACCCAGTCATCCGCATAGCATACAAGGCCAGAAACTAAAGAAAAAAAGGTCAAAATTCGTACACAATATTATTTTATACAAGGAGATTCTTACATTTGGTAAAAGCAAAAACTTTGAGGGTACAGGGAAAAAGCCAAATTGAAAGATATGGCCCAATTTAATTAAAATATTTGAATGGACGAAAAAGATGATGAAGCTTTTGATAATAATAAAAATACCAAGAGGATTTATAGGTAATAAAATAAAAACATATTGTTGTAATTGAATAAGCAAAGCATGGAAATATTAACATCATACCTCTAATTAAGTAGCTAGAAAGAGCAGTTTCAATAGATCTCCCCTATTTTAAAATTCTAATTGAAAAAAAAGAAAAATCTAATGTTTATACCTACACCTAACTGTTAATGAAATAATAAAAACTAAAGTCGTTCAAATTACGTTAATTCAAAAAAGAAAACTAGATAACCATTCTTGATCAACATTTTTAAAAAGTAGAGAAACACTAATGGTGACTTGTATAGATCTAGTTTAAAATTTTAAACTGTAGATTAACCAATCACAATAGTCAAAATCCGAGTTTAAACCATAGTTACCGGTTAAACTTGGACTATACAAGTCACCCTAAATATGATACAATTAAAAATCTAAACATTTACCATTATCATGAATTAGAAACAGTTGCTTTTAGTGCACCCTACGCCAAAAATAATTATTATAAAAAAAAATAAAAAAAAAATTTAAACAGTGTGCTCATTTTTAGAACAAATTTATAAAAATTAAAATAATAGATATTTTCGATACTAGGTAGGAAAACTAAGAGTTTTCCATTCAAGGCGAAGTTTTACGATCGAGGCCTTCGGCAGAGACTTCGGCCACACACTTTTGAATATCACAAAGTAAAACTTTTTGAAACATAATTATAAAAAAGATTTTTTTAATCCTAGAAATTTTTTATTTTAACTACAGTTTTTTATGCAAAGCTCCGAATCGTTTCCTTTACTTTTTTTTAATAATTCTAAACATTTAGTTTCAAAATGCTCCTATTTTTGGGGTAAATCGATCGAATTATCAGTCTTACAAAAGATCGTCTATTTTGATTTGTTTTTCACTGCCATGAACTATTGGGATTTTCTACTTACATATATCTTCATTTACGATCTTTGATATAACTACTAATGTAAATTACCAAACTCCCCCGACAAACGTCCACTGTGGTTTCGATTGGAAACCAATAAAAAATTTGGTATTTTAACTTTTTCTGTAACTTATAAGCTTTTTCGATCGAAACTTTTAAAACGTCCTCTGTGAAGCTTAAAATAAAAATTTTAGAAATTAATAAAAAATGTTTTTTTGTATTTGATGTCTTTAAATATATGTGGAAAAAATTCCAAATAATAATTTATTTTACTAAGTATTTAATTAAGAAAAACCATAATGATCATTAATTTCAATCGGTTAAAGGTTGTAGTTAATTTTTTTGAAAAGTCCTCAAAAATGAATGGGATAATAAAAAACTCATTCAATATTAATAATTTTAATTTTTTAATTACCTTTAATTTCTAAAATTAGAATTTATTTATAGTAACTCGTAATAATTAATGTTTTAAAGATTATATTAAAATTGACGAGTTAGTAATATAACATTTTAATTTCTTAATGGTACGACTTTAAGGACTCTTTCAAAACTTCAATCGCATCAGCTCAAAATTGCGATTATACATACAGCGATGATTTTTTTTACCGGAAAGAGAAAAATTTTCCGAAGGTCATTATATAATTTTTAATCGGTTTTGATAACGGATTAATATTATGATTATGTTAATTATACATTTTATATCAAAAACGTACAATTAATTAAAATTTAAAGTAGGTATGCAATGTCACAGTTAACTTAAATGTTACAGCGTCATTGCTATCTTTAATATTCTGCATTAAAATTGTTTAAATTTCAAGCATTTCTAAAGTGCTGTAAATGTTTTCGTTTCATACAATTACACAAAATATGTGTACAGATCCGAATCTAAACGAGAAATTTATTTAAATTGTAATTATTTTACGTTGACGAATCAATGTATATGAAAAATGTACACACTTATTAGAAATAAGAACACTTTCGTCATTGCCTACCATAGGACAAATTATGTTATTATTATAATATTTTATATTATTTTTATTATATTTTATTTCTTTTGTTTTATATGTACATATTGTATTACATTATGTTAAGTGTGTGTTTTTCTTATATTGTTATCTTTTTGTAACTTTAAATTTATAATACGAAATTTCCATAAATAAATAAATAAATATTACATTTGGGATGTAGGCCCATTTGTTGTTGACTAAACAATAAAACAACCTTTGTTTTCTATTTATGGTGAACCAAAAGTACATACATAGCATAGCATATCCTTGTGTATGGAGCACATCGCCAAAGAAGCTCGGCTCATTTTCTTCTTCGTAATAATAACCTATAGCGGTTAGAAAAATACTTAAAATACCAGCCAACACAGCACTGATGTTAGACGAGCAGGTCGATACTAACGCCGTCGAGAATGGCTACAGAAAACACGTAGAGTCAAACACAGCCCAAAAAGTAATTGTGGAATTACATCCATAATACATACCCGGTACATATTCTTGAGAAAAACCGATCTTGGTCTGCAGTGAGGCATTGTAAACACCTCACCGATGACCGTCTGCCAAAATGTGAAGCATATTTTGATTTTCTTGAAAGAAAATTTAGACGTCGAGGTTAAAAATCAAACATACATTAAGGGTATTCACACTGGCTCGTGTATTGGTGCTGTATTTATACATCGTTGTAATATCCTAGTAACGTCTAGTAATACACAACTTTACTTGGCGTTGCTAGGATAAATACAGCGGTGTAGAAATACAAGGGTACATACACGTCAGTGTGAATACCCCTATTGATTAGAAATTAAATTAATACGTGTCGTATGTTAATTTCTGTAGCGTTTGGATTTATTAATTACTCTAGGTTAGTTAGCTGGTAGTCACTTGTGTTGTACTGTCCGAGTCCCCTCACCAAGAAGATTTTGGCGTCAGTACATCTATCGTAGAACTTCTTCATCGCTTTCTTGATATTTTCTTCCAAAAATGAAAGTCGAATTGGACTTCCCTGTGAAGAACTGCATTTGAGATTAACCATTCCGTGTTGAAAATGAGAGTTAAATTCTGAAAGCTCAAGTAAGTCGCTCATGTAGAGGTTGAAAAGCTAGAGGGACTCTGAAGTAGTCAACCATTCCGTAGAGCTTTTTTTGTGTGCGTTAGGAGTGGGAAAAGGGGGGAGTGTCAGATTTTTACTAACTAAAACCCCACTCCGTTGATACCGACCGGGCTTCATCATAGACATTCCTTCCGTGTCGGCATCGCGATGTTTCTGCACTTTCGGGACTTTTCTCTTCTTATTTTCTTTGTTTTTCTCTCTGTTTGGATTTCTTTTCTCTTATTATGGTTTTTGCTAGGATCTCCACAATTTTTCACGCTTCTGGTGTTGTGAGCATAAATTTCACGATTTTATCTGGAGTTAGTTGTTTTCCTGCATTTTCCATAGCTGTTTTTTTTTGCTTCTTCCCAGTTTTTGCACACGAAAAAGGTATGTTCCGCCGTATCCTCTACTTCGGGGCAATATGGGCAGTTTGAATCTCCTGTTTTTTTGAATCTATGGAGATACGACTCGAAACAGCCATGTCCCGAGAGCAGTTCTGATATCTCGTATGATGTTTCATCATGGCTTCTCTTATACCAGTCTTGGAGATTTGGGATGAGTCAGTGCGTCCATCTGCCCTTGCCAGTTTCGTCTCATCTGGTTTGCCATATCTCGAATAATCTCTCTCTGATTTCTCTTCTGCTTTGTTTGGGGTGATGGAAGAGTTCTTTCCTCTCCCGGGCCATCAGGTCTATGGGCGTCAAGGAGGCCAAGACTATGATTGCCTTCGTCGAAATTGTTCTATAGCTTCTCGCTATTCTGAGTGCTATTTTTCGTTGTACCTTGGTCATGCTTCCTAGGTATTTGTCAATCTTAAGCCCATCTGGCCAGATCGGAGCACCGTAGAGCATGGGTTCCAGCCGGTGGTACGCGTACCACTGGTGGTACGCGGGAACGTTTCAGGTGGTACGCGTAAGTGATGTGTGCAAGAGTGAAGATAAGTTCCATTACTCCTAATGTTGATATTTTAAATTTTAATCTTTAAAAAATCGTTAAAAACTCGCTATTCTAGCTCCAGTTTTTAAAAATTTTCCCCAGGTGGTATGCAGGTGCGAAAAGGTTGGGAACCCCTGCCGTAGAGCATGATTGACTCGGCGACACTAGCTAATATTCTTCTTTTTTTTTCCGATAGGGCACCCAAGTTTGGAAGTAGTCTAGCGATGGCCGCTGCTGCTTTTTCCGCCCTCCCGGCTGCCCGATGATATGAGGGCCAAAAGAAAGGTTTTCGTCCAGAGTTACTCCCAATACTTTGATGGATTTTGTTGGGATGATTTCTTAGTCCCCTACTTTGACTATTATCTTTCTATGTTTTCGTCTTTTACTTATTAGCACCGCCTCGGTTTTTTCCGGTACCAGTGTTAGTGCTTTAGAGTTCATCCATTCTCTAATTATTTCTATAGTTTTTATAGCTTTTTCTTCAAATTCTTCTTCAGTTTTCTTTAAATTATCGCGTTTAAGTCATCTGCAAATCCTATCAGGGCTACGCCCTCTGGTAGTGACAGCGATAGGACCCCGTCGTAACCGAAGTTCCACAGAGGAGGGGCCAGAACAGAACCTTGAGCCACCCCGACGAGACGTTATATTTCTTGTTTCTGAAGATTATGGTTCTATAGCGGAAGTATTCATCCAATAGGTTTCTGATAGCTTTCCTAATTTTTTTGTTTTCTAATTTTTTGTCGCATACAGAATGCAATTTATGTATTCTTTGGTATTTTCCTTACGACGCATCGTGTATAATATTTTGATTAGGGCTTATCAAATTTGAACGCCCGGGATTGGTCAATAAAACTCATGGCTTTTTGATTGATAATCAAAACATGGCAGTTTAATATTTTTGGTGCTTGGATGTAAGTTAGCTATTTTCGAGTAAATTTCCACATTTTTTGAGTTTAATTGGTCGTTCCGACTACCGTCCTAATACACTTTCGTCAGAGTGTGATTAACAAGCAGCACGGTAGAACAGATAAGAACGGGGAGTCACATCTGGTAATAGGAAAATTTTTATACGTTGCAATCGCCGCATAAATCGCCATCTAGTGGATCCGTTGGAACTTCAAACATAAACATTGAAGTCCTTATTATTATTCATCAGCTGATTTACCAATTTCGGAATTCCTCAGCTACAATCATCACCAAGACGGTTTGTGTATCGTTATTTTATTCTGATATTCCACCTCCAGCGTGTCAACCATTTGTTGCTTCCGTGACAATCTTGTTTGGCCATCGTTGTTTCACCACCATGCATCCTAATTATTCAACTTTGTTTGCAAAATCAATTGTTTAATAATTAGTAATTCATTATTTATCGCACTCCAGTGGCGTAACACTGATGTGTTTACTTTTGCTCAACCAATTTTTGTTCATACAGAAACGCTTGAAGTGACAGACAGGGTATATCTATAATTTGCTAAGGTTGACTTGTATAGTCCAAGTTTAACTGGTAACTATGGTTTAAACTTGGATTTTGACTATTGTGATTGGTTAATCTACAGTTTAAAATTTTAAACTAGATCTATACAAGTCACCCTTAGTGTGACTTGTATAGTTCAAGTTTAACCGGTAACTATGGTTTAAACTCTGATTTTGACTATTGTGATTGGTTAATCTACAGTTTAAAATTTTAAACTGTTTAAACTATGGTTTAAACTCTGATTTTGACTATTGTGATTGGTTAATCTACAGTTTAAAATTTTAAACTCAATAAACTGAACTCAATAAACTGATTGGTTAATCTACAGTTTAAAATTTTAAACTGTAGATTAACCAATCAGTTTATTGAGTTCAGTTTATTGGTTAATCTACAGTTTAAAATTTTAAACTGTAGATTAACCAATCAGTTTATTGAGTTCAGTTTATTGAGTTTAAAATTTTAAACTGTAGATTAACCAATCACAATAGTCAAAATCCGAGTTTAAACCATAGTTACCGGTTAAACTTGGACTATACAAGTCACCCTAAGTGTGTTTACTTTATTTTTAGCTTTTGAAATCAAATTCAACACTGGCAGAAGGCAGAAGGAACTTTTGGATGAGATCTCGGAAGGAAGTGATTCTGCTGAAAGATAGTGTTTTGGTGTCAAATAAATTCACACTAATTACAAGGGCAAGCAAACTTAAGGTAGGCCACTTGGTGGATATTATTTATATTCAGTTTGTTAACCCGATTTTAGTGTTTTTTTTCATTCTTACCTGTGAAGGTTACAATAATTTGTTGGTTGAGCGAAGTGACATTTTGTCATTGTTCGCTGGTAGTGCTCTTCACACTTTATTTCAAGTAAGCCTATTGCTGGGGCAACCAACCAGTCTCCTGGTGGTTTTTTCTTTAGTAGCCTTCAGCTGCAAACATTTCTGTTTGAGACCTCGAGTCCGGCTTACTGTATTGTTTGTAATAGCAGTATCATTTTACATCTGTGTGTATTTGGTTGATCTGATCAACAATCTTTTTTGTAATTCAATAAAAATTTGTTATTCAATTTTTTCTGTCTTACTGGCGCCCACAATTTATTCTTTAGTTAGTAGTAACTTTAAGCTTGTTGTGCTGAGTGAGGTAAGTCATTTACTTAGCTCTGGTACTGAACGGGGGTGTGTTCCCTTAGCTAGTCACCCGCAAACATCAACGGGGCATTGGCGGTGTTTGTTCGCAAACTACGTTACATCTTTTAGAAGGTTCTTCCAGTTGAGTGAATTAAAGGCGTTCTTAACGTCTAGTGATAGTACGAGTACGAATTTCCTTGTCCGCCAGGTTCCCATCCTGGCTTTGTTAACTGTGTTGGTCAGCAACTCTAGGGCATGAATTGTTGATCGCCCCTTCCTAAACCCAAACTGATTTTGGGCTAAACCCCCTTTGCTTTCTTTTTCGGTGTTCAATCTCTTCTGAATGTACTTTTCGTATACTTTGCTGATATATATATATATATATTGTCGTATAACAAAACACTAAATCAAAAACAAGCGATATGAGTGATAATTTTATTTTGTTTTATTTGTAAAATATTGGGTTTAGAAAAAGGAAATTTTTTTTATTTTTGTTATCGCAGTTTTTTTTTAAGTTTTCATACTTCTGTTGTGAAGAAGTAAAAAGAAAATAATACTTCCATTTATTTTATAAGGCGCTTGTGCCTGTTTTTAAAATTTGAATAGCCAACATGTCCAATAAAAGGAAAATTTTAACTTAAACATTGTAAAAGTTAGGGATTTAAAAAGTGACGGTTGGCAACAGGAGTTGAAGAATAAAATGGAAAGTGGAAATTTTTAATTTTAAAAGTTGGAAAACCGGAAGTAGGATTTTGGACTTTTTCTTGCGTAGGACGTCAAGTTAGACGGACGTCCATCTTGCGTTTTCTCGAGTGTTTTTGAAAAGTGTCCAAATGGAGATTTTATTTGGGCAGTTAATTTGAATAATGTATTTTTGGTACGTGACATTTCAAGATTTAGATTTTTAATATCATGAAAACGAGCGATTTTTGTTTATATTTTATGAAACGCAAAACGTGGATTAGTTTGGTATAACGGAGAAAGTAATTTGATTTTGGAGTCCCAGGTTGGAAATATTGGAGAGACCTGGATTGTTTGGACCAATTTATCAATAATTTCATTTTTGGTGAAGAATTTCGTTGCGTATATCCCGAGATTTAAGTGGATGAAATTAATTTTGGAAACACGTGTGATTAATAAATTTTGGACCATATTTGGATCTACATTTGGGGAAGATTAAAAAGGTACCCAACGTTGTTTGTTATTTATTTTGTAAAAATTATTTCCGTAGCGTGCTTCTAATCAGCAGGTTATTTTAAAAAGTTAATAGTATCTGGTTACAGGCACGTTAAATGGATCATTGGCTTTGAATTGCTATTCATTGGTTCAAACCTGATAATTGAAGTATTATAAGATTTTTTTTTCTTAAATTTATCTGCGAAAAATTTTTTCCTTTTGAATAAAATTAAAAAGGTGTTTTCCATTATCATAGTTTGTTTTTGATTTTTATGTTTCCTTTAACAGAAAGGCTGGCCGGAGCAGACAAAAGTTGTGCTTTTCTATTGCGGGTAAAGTTTTCCCCAATAATTTTTGTTAGCAGTAGGAGAGTACAATATATTGCGGATATATTACAGCTTTTTTCACAATAATAATTTAATACATTATGGCCGTGTTCCGCATCCTAAGTGCCAGAGGTCTCTGTTCTGCCATTGATCCTCTTCTAGCTGTCTCCTTTCCATAGCTTCGTGGATCTCATTTTCCCATCTTCTTGGGGGGCGACCTCGTTTTCTTCGTTCCGGGGGGGTCCAGTACCATATTTTTTGTGGCCATCTCTGGGGTGGCATTCGTCGCATATGTCCATACCATATCAATTGCCTTTTTTCCACTTCTTCCGTTATTGTTTCCTTCATTTTCATTTTTCTTCTTATTTCTTCATTTTTGATGTGTTGCAGCCTACTTATCCCACAGCTTCGTCGTAGAAAATCCATTTCCGCCGCCAAGAGTCTATTTTTATTTCTTTTTGTTATTTCCCACGTTTCCGCTCCATAGGTAAGAATGCTCTTAAACATGCTATTATATATTTTTTTCTTTGTTTTTTTTCTTAGATCCTTTGACCAGAGAAGTGCATTTAGCTTTTGCGTTACTTGTTTAGCTTTCCTAATTCTGCTCGATATTTTGCTTTGACAATTCCCTTCTTCAGATATAACCACTCCTAAATATTTGTACTCTCCGTTTGCTTCTATTTTTTTTCCCTCTATATCTAAGTCTCTTCCTTTTCCTCCTGCTACCAGGTACTTTGTTTTGTTAAAATTTACTTTTAAACCCCATTTCTCATAGGTTTTAGTCAAATTTTTCATCATGTATATGATATCGTCTTCGTCCTGAGCTATCACTATTTGGTCGTCTGCAAACAGAAGAGTATGAAGCATATCTCCATCTATTTCTATTCCCATTGGTTTGCACTTTCTTTGCCATTCCTTTAGGACTGTGTTGATGTATATTTTAAACAGAGTTGGCGATAGACAGCAACCCTGTCTCAGTCCTTTATTCGTATTAAAGCATTTTGATACTTTTTTTCCAATCTTGATCATACCTTGATTTTCATGATATAGATCTTTTATGGCTTCAATATATTTTTCGTTTATTTTTAACTCGATTAGTACTTCAAATAGCTTTGGAAGGGGAACAGTGTCATATGCTTTTTCAAGGTCGACGAAGACTAGGTGTACTTCTCTACCTCTCGCTTTCTTTTTTTCTAAAAGTTGACGAATTGAAAATATATTGTCCACGCATGATCTTCCTGCCGTAAATCCACTTTGTTCTTCCCCAACATTGATCTCACCCTCTATTCTTGTTTTTAATATCTTCCCATACAGTCTTCCGATTGAGGATAACACACTAATCCCTCTATAATTATTGCAATCTGTTTTTTTTCCTTTTTTATATATAGGTGTAATGTATGCCAGTTTCCATTCTTGTGGCACTTTTTTACCTCCTATTAGGCATTCATTAAATATTCGTTGTACGACCTCTATGAGGCACGACGGGGCATTCTTTATTAGCTCAATCGGAATTCCTCCAGGGCCGGGGGATCTTCCATTTTTCATATATTTCAGGGCCTGGTAGATTTCTTTTTTTGTGATACTTGCTATTTTTTCACTTTTATTGTTCTTTAATTTGGTTGTTAATTTTACTTTCTTAAACTCGTCTCTATCTTCGTTTAGTATTGTTTCAAAGTGCTTCTTCCAATCCTCCATCTTTATAACTTGTATGTTTGTTAAGTTTTGGTTATTCTGTCTCAGGTTTCTAATTGTCTTCCATGCTTCTTGTGTTTGTGTCCCTCCTATGTAACTATCGATCTCGTTACATTTTCTATTCCACGCATCGTTTTTGGCCTTTGTAATTTCTGTTTTCACTTCTCTAGTCATTTTAGCATATAGTCTTCTGTCTTCCGGATTCTGCGTCATTAACCATTTCTGATATAATTCTTTTTTTCTTTTTATTAACGCTTCCACATCATCATTCCACCAGAATTTCTCCAATTTCTTTTTTTTTTCCCTCTTTCACCTAGCGCTTCCCTTGCGGTCTCATGGATTATTTTCTTTATTTGTTCGTAGCTCTCCTCCACACTTCCCATAATACCATTCTGCAGCTTTGCCGCCATTCTACTTTTATACAAGAACTGTATCGATTCTTCCCGTAGTAATTCCAATTTGTATTCCTTCTGGTCTAACTCATCCACATCGTCCTCTATATTTTTAACGTAATTCCTGTATTTAAGATACGCTTTGGCTCCAAGCAGCATGTGGTCTGATCCACATTCTGTCCCTCTCATTGCTTTGACATCGTTAATCCTGATATCTGCCTTCTGTCTTTGTATTATATAGTCAATTATCGACTTGAGCCCTCGGGTTGGTAGAATCCACGTGTACTTGTTAATGTTCTTGTGTTGGAAATAGCCATTCGCAATCCTCAGCTCAAATCTATGGCACATCTCTATCAGTCTTTCTCCATTGTCATTAACAATTTCTTCTCCAAATCTCCCCACTACTTTGCTGTTTTTACTTTTTCCAGTTCTTGCATTTAAGTCTCCCATTAAAAGTACCTCTTTTCTATTTCCTATGGTATCGAGGAGTGCCGTCAGATCGCTTTCGAACTCGTCCTTTTTCGTGATATGATATGACTTTGCTGATATGATTTAGAAAGCAGATGGGTTTTTACGAAGACGGGGCGTTTGCAGGTTTGTTAACTTTTTTGAAAAGGACCAAAGTTGCTTGCTGCCATTCTTTGGGAAACGCTTGTTTTTTGCCAGGTTGTTGAATACCTTTAGGAACCAATCCGGCCTTGTCTCACATAATCTTTTTATCAACTTGGCGGGGATGTTGTCCGGACCCGGCGCCTTGTTGACTTTTATAGTTGTTGTTATCTCTTTGAGTTCAGCTTCTTGCAGTTCTTCAATTTGTTCATCTGTTTCTAACTTCCGTAGAGCTAATGCCCTGCATCTTTACCCCGAATTTCCTGCTTCTAGAAAAGGTGGTTAGCAGCTTTACTAATCCTGGTGGTACTCCTGCCTGCAATAATTTATAAATAGGACTATTAACCTTGTCAAAGCCCTTTCCACATCTGAGAATGTGCCAATGGACTGCTTCTTTTCAGCTGAAAGTGCTTTGGAGGTCTAGAGAGAAGATAACAAATGATTATCTCATTATATGATGCCGTGATTTAGATTCCACATTAAACCGTAACACAGTGTAACCAAACAATTGCCTAGTCTTCAATTTTATAGCAAAAAAATCTAGAAAAAAGTAAAAAATAAATTTCTAATTCTCTCCAAAACAAAATACACTGAAAAAAATTATTTTCAACTGAATTTTTTATTTGCCCATTAAATTTATCAAACAAAATAGACAATTACTTAAAAAAGTAATATATTTAAATATTAAAAAACAAAAACATAATATATTAGCACAAGGAAAATTAGCACAATTTAAGTTGGATTAGCGGTGATAACATGCAGATACAAAAATTTGTCCGTTTGAGTCTAGCTTTGTATTTGAAAGATGTTAATTCAAAACGTTCATAAGTTCAGAAGTAAATTAAATCACGACGGTAATGTCACATTTTCCGTCAATGTTTAATTTGGAGATATTTGTTCTTGAAAATTCAACTAACATTGCCTTTATTATTTCGACTATATAAAAGCCTCATTAAAAATGTTCTTGTATCCGCAGAAGCTAAAAGACGAAGTTGAAATTTGAACATATTTTTAGGGGTATCAAACTAAATAAAATGTTAGTTCGTGCTTCTCTCAATTTATCTCAGGTACTAAATGCTCAAGAGAAATTGAAATCTTAAAATTGATTACTCTTGGAGAATCTGCAAACCAGGGTTGAGTTGTTTTAATCAAATGATATAAATCGTTTTTCCTACTTTTCCTACAAAACTTGCTTATTTTTTAAAGATCTTTTCAAAAATACTATTTTCGACCTATGGTGCTATTTAAAAATCTGGAGTTCTGGATATTCTGGAGCAAACTACCCGGGATGCCGACTTTTCCCGGAAATAATAATATCACCATTTGATTCTTTATTACGGCTTTTATAATAAAATTTTTTGACCCAACTCTCTACGACTAATCGTTTTTGAAAAAAATTACTGATACGGGTGGTCTCATTCACCTTGTATTTATAACATTAATATTGAAAGGAGATGAGCTGGTAAACCGGCGCCGTTAAACTTGCCTTCACTGCGGAATTTTTTTTATTGAAATATCTGTCCGATTATTATCTGCTTTATTTGTGTTTATTTACTTTCATTAACATTAGAAATATGATCGCAACCAGCGTTCCCTATGTGACTACCTACCTTAACAGAGTCATACTTATAACTCGCATTGCCAGCAAAACCATCAAGGAACTTCCATTGAATACAATTCTACTCTACTTAGCTACGCTGGAACTGAAATCTTCATCGAGATCGACAAACCATACGCTATCAATCTGGCTTAAATTGAATTTGACAAAGAAAATATTGGCACAGACCTGATATTCATCACTGCCAAATGGACAAAGTCAGGTAAATCTCATTTGGTGGGATATTCTTCTAACATGTTTAAAACCACATACAAAATCAGAAACATGTGCGAGTTCAACAAAAGTGCTGCTACTTATCACTAAATTTGCAAATCATTTGTACCTTGTACTTCCTTGAACTGATATCTACGCCCATGTCTCATACTTCAACGGTGTATGTCAAATATCATATAACCTGAAAATATTAAATTTTAATTTATTTAATGCTGGATTTAAATTTAAAAAACATAAAAGATCCTTTATATTCGTGATATATTTTGTATTTACAATTAAAAAACATTTACCCACTTAAAACTATAAATGGTAAGATAAAAATTCCTGCCACAGATTTCATTGTAATGTTATGTATTGTTTTTGTAGAAACTAGGTTTTATTCGAACCTAACACGAAATCGAAGATTACTAAAGATAAAATGTCAAACGAAATTGAGAATTGGATTGAAATCGCACAGCAATGTAAATACTTGCCTGAGAACGATTTGAAAAAGTTATGTGACATTGTGAACGAAATACTACTGGAGGAGTCGAACGTTCAGCCTGTGTCTACTCCGGTTACAGTTTGTGGTGACATACACGGTCAATTTTACGATTTGGAGGAACTGTTTCGGTGTGGTGGCCAAGTTCCGTTCACAAATTATGTCTTTCTGGGCGACTTTGTCGATCGCGGTTATTACAGTTTGGAAACCTTCACTCGGTTGTTAACTTTGAAAGCAAAGTATCCGGACAGGATTACACTGCTGAGGGGTAATCACGAAAGTAGACAGATCACTCAAGCGTACGGCTTTTATGACGAGTGTCTGACAAAATACGGAAATGCAAATGCATGGAAATACTGTTGCGGAGTGTTTGATTTGTTAGCCGTTGCCGCCTTAATAGATGAAAAAATATTATGTGTTCACGGTGGGTTAAGTCCCGAAATTAAGACTTTGGATCAAATTCGTTGTTTGGAGAGGAATCAGGAAATTCCTCATAAGGGTGCCTTTTGTGATTTAGTGTGGTCGGATCCGGAAGATATAGATACTTGGTCTTTGAGTCCACGTGGTGCGGGCTACTTATTTGGTTCCAAGGTGACGCACAACTTCATGCAGATTAACGCGTTGAGTCTGATCTGCCGGGCTCATCAGTTAGTTCACGAAGGTTATAAATACATGTTTGATGAAAAATTGGTTACGATTTGGTCGGCTCCGAATTATTGCTATCGGTGCGGTAATATTGCCAGTATTATTGAATTTAAAACGCCCGATAAAGTTGAGCCTAAATTATTCCAAGCCGTACCTGATACAGACCGTGTTGTTCCTAGTGGTAACGTCACACCCTACTTTTTATAGATTTTGCATATAACATAACTCTTTTAATGTTAAACTTATTGTATTTCGATTTCTTTAAAGTAATAAAATGTAATGACAATTTATAGTTGATATTGTTGATTTGTTTCATTTACATTTGTTAAAAATTAAATTGTAACAGAAATGTCGATAGACTTGATAAGATTATTTTCTTTGATTAATAAAAATAAATTTTAAAGGAGCAAAAGCTTTTTTTTATTATAAATATTTAAAAACTTTTGTGTGGTTGAACAATTACAAAGCAAAACTTTTAAAATAAATAAAAAGTAAATTAAATATTTTTAAGGCTGCAATTTAAGAGGGGCACTTTTTCCAGGCCCCTTTTAATTTAATCAACAGATGGCGCCTACTTAAATATTTTTATAAAATACTAGGAGGCTTTTGTATTTAAAATATAGCAAATTCGTTGAGATAATACTATTCTATAAACAATATTCTTGGTCTTAAGCTATTTTGAGTTTGTATTGAGTATGTCAAAACATACTCACTTACAAAAAGAGATAATTAAACTTTAATTATGAATTGTGTTTTTATAAATTAATATTACGAACCCAAAATAGCTTAAGACCAAGAATATTGTTTATAGAATAGTATTATCTCAACGAATTTGCTATATTTTAAATACAAAAGCCTCCTAGTATTTTATAAAAATATTTAAGTATGCGCTATCTGTTGATTAAATTAAAAGGGCCCTGAAAAAAGTGCCCCTCTTAATGCAAAAATTTTCAAACTTTATGTTACTATGCCCCCTTGAAAAAAAGAAATCTAATCTTGGCGCTTCTCCTCATTTCATAAAATAATACTCACCAAAAACTTCCGTGTTTCCCAGTTTGGAAATCGCTGCTTTGCAAATACATATTTTCATTATTTTTGTAGTATTACAAAAATAATTATTATTAACGGTATTAAGAGGGGCACTTTTTTCAGGGCTCTTTTAATTTAATCAACAGATGGCGCCTACTTAAATATTTTTATAAAATACTAGGAAGCTTTTGTATTTAAAATATAGCAAATTCGTTGAGATAATACTATTCTATAAACAATATTCTTGGTCTTAAGGTATTTTGAGTTCGTATTGAGTATGTCAAAACTCACTCACTTACAAAAAAAGATAATTAAACTTTAATTATGAATTGTGTTTTTATAAATAAATATTACGAACCCAAAATAGCTTAAGATCAAGAATATTGTTTATAGAATAGTATTATCTCAACGAATTTGCTATATTTTAAATATAGCAAATTCCTCTTATTTTATAAAAATATTTAAGTAGGCGCCATCTGTTGATTAAATTAAAAGGGCATTGAGAAAAGTGCCCCTCTTAAGGGTAGTTCACACTACATGATTTATCATATGACTTGTCACATGACTTCTCATATGAGAGATTTTTTTACGTTCACACTACATGATTTTTGATATTATAGAGGTTATGGCTTTTATGATTGGCTGTTGTGATGGTATGATTTTAGCCATGACTTTTCTTATGACTAAGTCATATGATAAATCATGTAGTGTGAACTACCCTTTAAGAGGGGCCCTTAATTCAGAGACGTTTTACTTTAATCAACAGATGGCGCTTACTTAAATATTTTTATAAAGAACTAGGAGGCTTTTGTATTTAAAATTAGAAAATTCGTTGAGATAATACTATTCTATAAACAGTATTCTTGTTCTTAAGCTATTTTGGGTTCATAATATTTATTTATAAAAACACAATTCATAATTAAAGTTTAATTATCTTTTTTTGTAAGTGAGTGTGTTTTGACATACTCAATACTAACTCAAAATAGCTTAAGACCAAGAATATTGTTTATGGAATAGTATTATCTCAATGAATTTCCTATATTTTAAATACAAAAGCTTCCTAGTTTTTCATAAAAATATTTAAGTAAGCGCCATCTGTTGATTAAATTAAAAGGGCCCCTCTTAATGGCAATACATTTTATAATTTACATGGTTTCAAAATTTTGAGGACATCCCAAATAATCCCTGGGGGGATTGTAGCAATCCGCCCCCTTTAATTTAATTAAAAATACAATTTTTAATCACTTAATTAAATTTTATTAAAAGTAATTTATAAATATTTCTAAAATTTTATTTTAAAGTTATATTTCTAAAGTCCGGACCTGATCTTATTAATTCAAAATATTTTCGTAAAGTAAAATCTCTTGCCATTATAATAATTTTTATTTTAAGGATTTAGAAAGAGCAAATCCATAACGAACGCCCTACTACCAATCAAGAACGCAGTTCAGAAAGCAAGACCAGGGACACGCAGAAGAAAAAATTCTGTATTATAGTCACTTTCGATGTGCTAAACGAAAGGAAGAGAGGGCAGACAAAAGAATCCGACAAACAGAATTCCGCAGGGCTTCGTTCTGGGCCCTGCACTCTAGAACGTGATGTATGATTGAGCAGGGTTGTAAAAAAACATGTTTTTTTTAAATAAAACAAAACAAACGTTTTTTTTATGTTTAAAACAGTTTTTTATGTTTAAAACGGTTTTTTATTACCTTAGAAAAAAAACATGTTTTAAACAGAAAAACATGTTTAAAACAATGTTTAAAACTAAAAAAAAATTTGTTCTCTTATCTATCTTTAGCTTTATACACCTACCGAGTAAGCATGCAAAAACTGCCCCTGAAGATTTTTAAAAATCCGTTTGATTTTTAATCGAAAAAAAACATTTTTCTGAAAATTTCAGCTTTCCTACTCAAAGATTTAATAATAAGAAAAAAAGTGTTTTTTTTTGTTTTTATTTTATTGTAATTGTTTTAAAGAATATTTTTTAATGAAACTTTTTGGTAAAGAAAAGTTTCTTTTTTACGTTTTTCTTTTATTTTAAAAAAATAAAAAAGTTTTGGTCGCTTTATTTAAATACATATAGTATGTTCCTTAAATATGTTAATCACGAATTTTTTACAGAAAACTTTCCGTTTATTCTTCTGTACATGGTAAAATTTTGAACATTATCTGTTCGGTGGAACATAATCATAAAAATAAAATGTATTAGTATGAGGGTATCTATAAATTACGTGAAGCGTTTAGGGGAGGGGTCGAGCCGAATCTCATCCAATCTCACGTGGGGCGATAGATTTTTTCTCGCAAAAAACTGTAAAATTGCGAGTAACTTGTGTTAAATTAATTGCGATTGTCTTAACTAGTCAAATAATGGTTTTTAAGCAAATTATGTTTTTTTTTAATAAATTCAATGAATTTACACTAAAAATTTCCATTTAAAAAAATCTCAAATAAGATTAGGGGGACGTGGGAGGGGGTCCAGCCAAATCTCACAAAATCTTACTGCGGGGGGGGGGAGAAACCGCCAAACACGCTTCACATAGTTTATGGACCACCCTATGTAGTTGTATCAGTGACTACTTAGAATGGTAAAGCGTGTAGGACTTAAAGGGACGGTGGTTCGAACCTCTGTAGCTAAATTTTTTTATTTTTCATAAATTTTGAATAAATTATTATTAATAATCTTTAAAAAAAAAATTAAAAATCTAAAAAAAACATGTTTTAAACTTACACAAAATTAAACACCTGTTTTAAACGCATTTAAAACATGTTTAAAACAAATTGATGTTTTAAATGAATTTTGTTTTAAACATGTTTAAAACACCTTGTTTAAAACAAAATGTTTTAAACATTACAACCCTGTGATTGAGTACTCCACATCACACTCCCCGAAGGAGTGACCATTGTAGGATTGTAGGATCGTGGATGATCTGACCCTACTCATCCAGGACAAAGATGCAAAAACAGTCGAGGCGATCGACATCATTCTGCAATAAATCAAGGAAAAAGGACTCCGTCGAGTCCGAACGACGCCGACATAAAATGCCCAAGAGCAGCATAGAGATAAATGGATTCCCTGTAGATATCAAGGATTCAGTTACCATCTTAGGCGTCAAGTTTGACAAACACCTAAACTTCACCGAACACATCCGGGACAAAGTGGAATTCTCAGTATTGACGATCGCCTGCCTGATGCCAAACATCGGAAGGCCGAAGGCAGCCAAAAGGAAAATGCTGGCAGTGGTAACGGAGTCAACTTTGCTTTATGGCACACGGCTCTCCGATTGCAGAAAAAAGAAACAACTGCTAAAGACGCACAGCCTTAAGAGTGGCAAGTGCATATAAGACAGTATCCATGGAGACCACGCTGATTCTGGCCAATATCACGCCAGTAGATCTACAGGCCGGAGAAAGGACGAGTACCCACTCTAGACAAGTGCGAGCGTAAGCCCGGGAGCATAACCTGGTTGAGTGGCAACGCAGATGGGAGGAGATCGAGGTCAGCTGATGGACTAGAAGACTCATATGCGACATCCGTAAATGGGTCTCCAGAGGGCACGGTAAAGTAAACTTCCACCTGTCACAAGGGCTCACCACCCATGGGTGTTACTGGAGCATACCATCTGCTCCTGTGTAAGATGGGAACCTGCAAGGATTGAGACTGAACTTGGAACACATAATGTAACTTGATCCAGACACAGTGGTTGAAAAAATGCTACAAAGCCACGACACATGCATAGAACGTCTATAATAAAATTATCCAGGCAATTGTGGTGGAAAAGAAGGCAGTAGAGCGAATAGCTAAAGCAGCTGCAGACCTACGTCAAGATAAATCATCACAAGAAGACATGCAAATGAGCCAATAAACAGAAGAAATAACTCAGCCCAAGAACGATTGCAAAAACTATAACTATAAAAATTAGGCAGACAGTGTAAATCATAGAGTAGTTACTCGAGAAAACTGATGCAGCTTATTGGGGACCAAAAAAGCTCGTCAAATGAACTTTTTGAAAAAAATCAATTTTACGAGGCCACCGAAGGACTTTTGTATAGCTTGGGTCTGAAATAGCTAACTAATCGATAAGTTACTAAAGAATTTTTATGAACTCAAACTTTAAACGCTATTTTCTCAAAACTACATTTTTTAAATTGGCGGGAGTGATAACTGAAAAAGTTCTTCATCAATCGCGATAAAATATTTCACACATCTTTTCTATATTAATCTACTTAAATATTTTGAAAAATCTGTTAAAAAAATGTTTTTGAAGCAAAAATCAATGAAAAATATGGTCTAAAATCGACAATAATTATTTTAAGTGTCATTTGCAAATTTTTGTTTTTTTCAACTTTATTTTTGATTTGTATAGAAATTGTGACATTAATAAAGGCTCTGAAATTTTTTCCTTGTCATCAGATCAATACAACAGACTGTAAAAGTCCCGCTGATTTTTTTTTTTTGAGGGGTGTGATAGATTCAAACGACTTTATCTCACGTTATTTGAGACTAACAAAAATACAAAAAATTTTTGTTGAAATATCTCAAACGGTTTTCAAAATATCGCTATGTAAAATTTCCAAAATTGGCTGCTGGTTTATTTTACTCAGTTTTTTATGTCCTTTTCAACGATGTACAGCAAAATATGTTTCGATGTAAAAATACTTTTTAAAACTCAAAATCAAAATTTTGATTTTTTAAAAAAGTACATCACCAAAAAATCCTGTGAATACACAGAGAACAATAGTTTAGTAAAATTTACTTCAACGTTATAGTAAATATTTTGAAGTACTTTTTACTATAATTATTGAAGTATTAATTGTTTCACGCGCATGGTAATTATTACTATAAATATGATGTAATATAATTTTGAGAAATTTTTCTTTGATTATAGTAAATATTTTATAGTAAAATATTCCACAACGATTTTTCTAAAAATTACTATAATTGAGAGTTAGAATACTTCAAAATTTTTATAATTTGTTCAACATTTTGAAGTAAATTTTACTACAATATTGAAGCAGTACTTCACAATTTTGTAGTAAAATTTGCTATAATTTTTGTGCTAAAATTTATTATACGCCTTAGTGTGAAATAATTCAAAATTTTTATAATTTGTATTTCAAAATATTGAAGTAAATTTTACTACATTATTGAAGCAGTAATTCACAATTTTATAGTAAAATTTGCAATAATTTTTGTGCTAAAATTAATTATACGCCTTAGTGTGAAATAATTCAAAATTTTTATAATTTGTATTTCAAGACCTTGAAGTAAATTTTACTACATTATTGAAGCAGTAATTCACAATTTTGTAGTAAAATTTGCTATAATTTTTGTGCTAAAATTTATTATACGCCTTAGTGTGAAATAATTCAAAATTTTTATAATTTGTATTTCAAAATATTGAAGTAAATTTTACTACATTATTGAAGCAGTAATTCACAATTTTATAGTAAAATTTGCTATAATTTTTGTGCTAAAATTTATTATACGCCTTAGTGTGAAATAATTCAAAATTTTTATAATTTGTATTTCAAGACCTTGAAGTAAATTTTACTACATTATTGAAGCAGTAATTCACAATTTTGTAGTAAAATTTGTTATAATTTTTGTGCTAAAATTTATTATACGCCTTAGTGTGAAATAATTCAAAATTTTTATAATTTGTACATCAAAATATTGAAGTAAATTTTACTACATTATTGAAGCAGTAATTCACAATTTCATAGTAAAATTTGCTATAATTTTTGTGCTAAAATTTATTATACGCCTTAGTGTGAAATAATTCAAAATTTTTATAATTTGTATTTCAAGACCTTGAAGTAAATTTTACTACATTATTGAAACAGTAATTCACAATTTTGTAGTAAAATTTGCTATAATTTTTGTGCTAAAATTTATTATACGCCTTAGTGTGAAATAATTCAAAATTTTTATAATTTGTACTTCAAAATTTTGAAGTAAACTTTACTACAATATTGATGCAGTAATTCACAATTTTATAGTAAAATTTGCTATAATTTTTGTGCTAAAATTTATTATACGCCTTAGTGTGAAATAATTCAAAATTTTTATAATTTGTACTTCAAAATTTTGAAGTAAATTTTACTACAATATTGAAGCAGTAATTCTCAATTTTATTGTAATTTTTTATAGTAAAATTTGCTATAATTTTTGTGCCAAAATTTTGGTGTGAAATACTTCAAAATCTTTTTATTACTTACCGTTTTATTATTTTATAAACTTTATATATAGTAGATAATAAAAAAAGGAAGATAATCCAATAATTCCGTATTTAAACACTATGTTCAGTTTAATTAACCAATAAAGTATTTTTACAACGAAACATATTGTGCTGTATATCGTTGGAAAGGCCATAAAAACCGAGTAAAATGGCACTACTACAGCCTCTCTAGCTTAATTTTACTACAATATAATTTGAAAATAAACCAGCTATAAACCAGCTTCAAAAACTAAATTTTGAAAATTTTACATGGCGATATTTTAAAAACCATTTGACATTTGAGATATTTAAATAAAAATTTGTATTTTTGTTAGTCTCAATAAATTCTACCTGTATACCAAATTTTGACAAAATCCGAGATGATCATTAAAAAAAAGTGTGTTGATTTCACGTGGAATTACCCTAAATTGTTATTATAACATGTGGTTCATGTGTTTTTACCGTAGTGCAACTAGGCAACAGAAGGCTTATCTTCAAAATAAATTCGAGGTCCTTACATACATTTCTTATTTAAACACTGCTTCAAATTCCTTTTTTATTTTACTCTCCTTTACTAAGATCTGGTTACATCGCAGACCTGTTATTTACCCTTTTGTATTTTTTACTTTAGACGACAAGCAATACATTTTTAGGGCTAAGGGGCCGTACATTAATCACGTGATGTTGTTTTTGGCATTTTTTACCCCCCCCCCCTTGGTGATACATGGTGAGGTTTAAGACTACCCCCCCCCTACCATATCACGTTTATTTTTTTATTACCCACAAATAATTGTAAATTTTTTTAAATATTTATAAAATACAGGTATAAGTATCATCAAAAAATAAATACACGTGATATATTACTAGACCCCCCTCCCCCCTTGTGATATTTCGTGATTTTTTTTGAACCCCTCCCTCCCTTTCAAGCCTCACGTGATTAATGGACAGCCCGTAACTGAAAGAATTAAAATGAGAAATCAAAACGATTGTAATAGAGAGATAAGCTGAATTACAATTACTGTACTTATTGAAACCTCAATATCGCCAATCTTTTGAGACCAATGACTAATAATTTATTCATTCCCAACAACTCCTATATTGGAGATTTGACAACTGGAAACCGGTCCGGTTTTTAAGGAGGCTGCAAGTACACCGCAAGAGTGCCGCGAAATTAGTGGCAAAATTTTTTACCACATTTCTTCCAGTTTATACATAGTGAACTACTATAAAAAAATATATATTGGGTGTTGATATCAAATTTTTACGCAATACCTACCCTTAATGTTACAGGTAAAAAGTCCAAAAGTAAAATTAGTTCAAATATACGCCGTGATATTTCCTATGGGCAAAGCGCCCCAGAAACGCCATAGCCTGACTACTTCAAAGTACCACTTTTAGATCAAAGGCATTGACAGACAGATGAACCGACAAATCAGTAGGGTTCCTGATGTATACCTACAGAAAAAAAGAAAAACAACAACTGCATCAAATCATTTATTAATGACGATACAATTCAAGTTACACATAGGCTACCAACAATTATGCAATTATAAAATACACCATTTGCTACCGTTTACTTAACATTATTTAAAATTACGATATCGAAAATATATTTAAAAAATTGCACATAGTAAAAAACACAAAATAAATAATTGCATAAAAATATGGCACAAATTTGAATACTTCAAAATGTTTACAAACAAATATACTATCTAACAAAATTTAACTCATAATTTGAAAGAAACGATAGCAAACATTTAAAACATAAATCATCATCATTCTTAATCTACATCTAATTTAGGAATCTTAAAAACTATCGTGAGTATTTATAGCGTATACACGTAGTCACACGAAGCTTCGTTTTGTTAAATTTGTTTCAAAAAGTTAAGCGCCGGTACTTCTTTAAAATTTCTTTCGCATTTTTTTACTCAAACGCGACCGAAATCTTAAACAAAAAATTTTCAAATCGTAATTTTGCAATTCTGCTAATGCTTCATTTGTAATGACTTTATTTTTTAGAGCAATCGTTTTTTAAGTATCACAGACTGACATAGCAACTAAATCATAATAACATCAATAATGCATTCAATAAACCGCACAATTTTGCAACAATTACAAAATACATTCGGTTTATTGAATATAATAGTCAATGCTTTAATTGACCCAACGTCTACATAGCAACTATAAAAAATTATGTACATTGCTTAAAAATTACGTATACGTGCAGAAGATGACATTGATAATTAGTATAATTTTTTTAAAAGTAAGTTTGATGATTTTACGCGTCAAATCATAGTCAAATGTCTAGTTTTTTGGATCATAGACATGCAAAATGTAGGTAAACTAACAACATTTATTTTAATGTCATTTCAAAAAGAGGATGCCTCAGTTACCGCCAATACTAGCTTTTTAACCCTTTCAGCGCAAATTTAACTCGATCTAGTTTTTTGGTAATAATTCATAAACAGCGAATGATACCAAAAATGTTTAAACAAAAAAATATTTATCTATTTCTGTTAGACGCTTTTAGCCTCTTCAACCTTTTAATTATTAGATATGTTTAACCACTTTCGAGTTATGGAAGAAAAATTGAATTTACATATATTCGAGCTCTTGATTTTTTTGTTCTTTCTGTAAACTACCCGCATTGTCTAGTAAAGTATCCCTTTCCATGTTTAGTTCGTAATAATTATTAGTATTAATTATTTCCGTTTCTTTCTCAAGTTTTCTGTAGAATTAATAATATAAACGAAAATTATGATATTGTAAGGCATATATTGTCAGAAATTGTATAGGAAGATTTGGTCAGACACCTTTTTTTATAAGTACATAACATAAACAGTTAAATTATTAAAAAGGCCTTATATTTTGAAAAATAATTGTCCAGCACTATTCTTATATTCAGCTTATAATTTTACCAATTTTGCATAAAATTTAAAAAAGGGTCCATAGTAATATTGAACGCGCACATTGCCTCATTTTGTCTCCAAGTATCGTAAGTTCAACCACAATAACTTAAAAATGACTCTTTCCAATTTATCCCTAACAATTCTTAAACAGTGAAAAATATCCTCTATTTATGATGGACGCTTTTGGCCTCTTCCACATTTCTGATATCGTTCACTATTTTCAAGTTATTAGAGAAAAATTGAGTGAATCATACTCGAGCTCTCGTGGTTATGACTAACCTATACAACGATTATTATTAATTGCATTTTTAATTTTGGTTTAAAATGGAAGCGTTGCCAGATCTTTAAATTTATTTTCCCCACCATTTACTTTAAAGTTGTTAGATTTTAGAAGAATTCTCCAGGTTTTTACAATAACAATCAAAAACAATAATTTTCAACACAAGCCGATTCAAAAAAAATAATAAAAAAAAATCCACCAATGACTTTGTTTAGCTATGAGTATTTATTGTTTTAATCTTTTCCGGATTTTTTAAAAATTGTTGTTTTCGTTCTCAAATTTTTTTATTATTAAGGGCGGCTAACACCACTCTAAAATTTTAAAGAAATCGTTTTTTTTTGTCTTGAACAATACTTTAGAGTCATGAAAACAATATTCAGTTGGTCCTATAAAGGTTCAATTCTCGACTTTGCCGCAGCCTCTGATTCATCGCTTTTGTACTACTTTTACGTCGTATAAAGTGTTAGTAAAACTTTAAACGCGTTTTTCTCAAAACCACATTTTTCAAACTGAGAACACAGATTACTTGAACACCGCTGCACGGATCAATTTGATATTTTGACAGTAGCTTCACAATTACATTCTCCATAAGAGTCCGTAGCCGGTTTTTCGGTCGCTACAGTGGTGTTACCCTTTAAAAAAATAATTTAAAATGATATTTTTTTTAGTATTTCTAATTTCCAGTCCCTAAATAATAGATTTTCAATCTGAAGAAAACCCCAGACCTGGCACCCCTAAATGGAAGGGCATGTGCCCTTGTTGTCTATAAGGCAAACTTTCACTGAGGGTCTAGAAAAGTTTGAGTCTTGACATGTCCTGAAAACAGTGGCGGCTCGTGGATTAAACCACAGGTACAGGTTTGATATAAAAAGTTACGCTTTTATTGAAAACGTAAAAAAAACAATACAAGTTTAAAAAACCTTAAATAAACTACACTGCTGCCCATTCTCGAGACGATAACCACCGAGAGTACTTATGACGTGACATGTCACCGGTTGTCATGGAAACCATTCATGCATTGCTAAAAAAGGCATGTCCGCCTTAGCAGGGCACTGTCGGCTGCATCTCTATATTATTTCTGTATCTAGAACTGAAAAGCTGATGCACTATAAGAAACTGCGGCGCCCTTACAAGAAAAATGCACTTGGTTATCAGTAATCTTAAGTTTGCTTTAAGTTTTTACTGCTTTAGTGCTTTCTGGCATTGTTATATAATATCACAAATTACATTAGATATGATTTACTGTGTACTTGCAATAGGAAGATTATCAAAATGTAGATCTAAATGCACTTTAAAAAAATTGAATAATTCAAATTAAAAAAAAAAAATATTTTGGAATTTGATCCTTTTTCCTAAGCGGCGCCGGCGTTCACATAGATATTAGCGTCTTGCCTTGCTTAGGTAGAAGCTGGCAGGAACCTATCAGGTTGAAGTATTTTTTAACCATAGAAAAGATAAAAGAAATTAATTCAATCTGATTGGCTCTTGCCAGCTTCTAACAAAACTTTAACCCCCAGTTGTTTCGTTGCAGGTTAAACTAAAAAATGTAGGTTAACCAATAAAATAATGTAAAATATAGCTATAAAATATATGTCACCAATTAACCTGAACTTTTTAGTTTAGTCTGTAACTAAACAAATTTTGAGTTTCCGCAAATTAATAATAATAATAATATTATATACTATATTTACTATAATTATAATATTATATTATAGTCTATAATATCAAATATTTATCAATATTTTATAATTTAATATAGGCACCAATATTTTTTTTTACTTCAATATACAAAAATTCATATATTTTAACATAGATATAATTATATTTTTTCGATATTGATATTTTTTTCAATTGCCAGAAACACATATTTTGTGAATAAAACCGTAAAAATTGTAAGTATCAGTAACTGAAGCAGTCCCTTTAAAAAAAAACAATTGAATCGCCTGCGGCCGCGTCAGCGCCAGTAAGCAAATTCAGTAAACTTGTTCTAATTTACCCAGCAAAAAAATTATTATAAAAAAAAAGTATTTTATATACAGAGTACATCACTGCAAATTGCACTGTTATACCTACATCAATGTCGATCCTAGAGTAAGTTTAAAATGGCACAAATTAATATGCTCAGATTACGATTTTTTTTTTAGTTCCAACGATAATAAAGTATTAAACATTTCTTACAATGGATGGAAATAACTATCTTAAAATACTTATTGTATAATTACGTATATTAGTTCCATGTATGTATACTTTTACAAAAGATCAGAAAGTAACCTGAGGCGATAAAAAACCAAAAATTTACCCACTTGTAACAATTTTTTTTAACCAAACTAAAATCTTCTATCGCCTCCTAAACCGTCTGACCTTTTTTCGCAATTATAAAAAATCCTATCCTAATACTGCACACGATTAAGAAAATGATTCGTCGGTGTCCAGGACAAAACCTCGTATTTTTTACTTCAGCGTTAAAATTTAGCATTACAATATTTTTTAAAAAAAGTGCGACAAAATTACGTATTTATGTTACATCATCTTTAACATTATTAGAAATTTACATTTTATTATTATTTTGTTTTTAATACTGGAATGAGCTTTTAAGTTATCTATGCGTATACTAAATATGAAACATACCATTCGAGAGCTAAAGAAAATGGCATCTTTTCGATTTTATATCCATTTTCTTTAGCTCAAAACTGCGTCTTTCAATTTGAGGTATTCTTACGTATACAATTTTGTTTATAAAAAAGGGTTCACACTAAGTGCTGTTTTTTTAACTAAAATATAAAACAATCGACTGTCGACTTAGTATAGGTCACAATTTTCTGTTCAAATGGAAGTTTTCTTTGAAAAACGATTCGTGTCACCCCCTTCCTTCACGAAATATATTCTCGTCGTATTGCAGTTGCGAAAATATTAGCAAGAACTAACGCGCATGAGTAGATTCACAAGATTTTAAGTTCTAATTAGTGTCAATCATTTATTTGTGATTTAATGTGTATATTGCTGATTTGTGCCTCAATGGTTGTAGACATATTCAAAGATGATGATGAGAAGAAAAACACAAATTTTTCTTTCTTTCGCGAAGGAGGGGATGAGACACGAACCACGAAAAAGATAAAATTTGACAACTACGAAGAAAATTCAAATTTCATTTATTGCACAACTAAAGGGGTGAATTATGACCCACCTGATGTTTTTATTTGCTTAAGTCGACGGTGCACCTTTTAAATTCAAATAAAATATTTCAATTATTTTATAAAAACATAAGTAAAGAAATTTCTACTTAATAATAAACAACAACAATGTATGTATAAATAAAATATATAGAAGAGCCTAAAATTAATGAATACCTCAAGGGCGTTCCAATTTGGGACTGTTGCTAAATGACATGGAATCGACAGGATGACCGTTCTGATTTACTTCGTTCCCTGCCGCCGCCGTTGAATCGATCACCAGACTGCCTTCTTCGCCGTCGCTACTAAAGGAGTCTCCGTCATCATCAGAGCTTGACAGGATTCCTGTAAAAAGAGAAATAAAAAAAATTCAAGTGCGTTACTTGCGTTACGTACCACTATCAATTTGTGGTTGCATATTTGCAAAATCTTGGGGCCAAAATCGTCGATTATTGTTTTGTGCTTTCTTTTTTTTATGTGCGGGCGAATTGGTGGCGCTATTATCATTGGGAGCACTAGCGTCGAGCATGGGTTGTAAAATGCGACGTCTAGCGTTAATAAACCAATTATTAACTTGCAGCAAAGTTAAATTTGTTTGTGCGGCGATGTGCCGTTTTTCGTCTTCGGTGGGATACGGATGCTGCAATTTTTACAATGAAAAAATAAAATTAAAAATATTGTAAGAGCAAAATGTAAGAAATTACCACGAGATGTTGAAAAAGCCACGACCGCATGACACTAGTCGCATGTTTTGGTAAAACGCCGCGTTTTTGTTTCCGACCTCTCGATGTAAAGTCGCTGTCGCATTCTTCTGAACCTCCAGGCGTGGTGGGAGCAGGCGAGACTTGACCCGAACTATCACTAGGAGGTGGAGGGCAAACGTTTACGCCGATTTGAGACAGGGGCGTTGATCCGTGCACCACGACGTTTTCACAAATAGGTGGTTGTTGTTGCTGCGGTACTTGGGGCAGTGTTGGAGGAGTTGAAACAGGATAGGAATGCATACTGTAGCTACTCGAAGTTTCTAGTTGTCGTTCCATTGTGTTTCCTGGGGCCGACACAACCTATGTCATACAGTCGTGCAAATAAACTCAAGCAAATAAAATAAAATTCAGAAAATTTTTCTTAAAGCATTTAGACAATTTAAACAATAATAATTGAAAACATACTCAAAAGTTATCATAATAAATTGAGCAGTCAGATAATCCCTCCCTATGTTAGGCAACGCATATTAAGTTCATGTGATTAGCCATATTAGTGAAGATCGGAGACGACCTAAGCAACTTTGGAGGAAATTAAATAAATAATATCATTAATAAGATTTTGGTTGTGCATTACAGACGTGCAATGTGTCTACAAATTCCTTCAAGTTAAACTGTAGGTCCCCAATGTGTATGAAAATACTTTGAGCACTCATCATAATATGTAGAGAAGAAGATGATGAGAGACAAAACCAAATACAAGAACTGCTATTTTCAAGAGGACCACCTCTTACTGCATAAACTTATAATGATCAATATTTTGTACTATAATTAAGGAAATGTGAAGTACTAGGGTGTAAAAAAATACAATATTGTAATGATAGAGTTGCAGAGTTGAGTTGAGTTTTGGTAAGTCCAAAAGTGAAATTTTCAAGTTATTACGAGCAAAAAAGCGGACGTTCACAAACTGCGTGGACCTTTGCAGTAGGTAGTCAAATGGGTTCAAAAACAAATTTTTAAAAATCCTGGACAAAAAACAGAAAATTATGGCTCAGAAAAGTTCCAATTTTAAAAAGAAGAAGAAAAAGCATATTAAAGATGACCTGATACTTGGGGCATACCTTCATGTAACAGAACAAGGGCTTACCCACGGCTTACCAAAGTTTTAAAATAAATTACAAAGGTGAAATCAAAATACCTTTTGCATAAGCACGCTAATCCCGATTATCACTGCCTCCTATACTTACAAGACGTGAACATGCAAATTTGGCAACGCCGCGCCGCCGGTGATCTTAACTTTCAAATTCCTTTATATGTGTTTAATATAAACACAGTAATAATTTTGTTAGTAATTTTGTTAGTAACTTTGTTAGTAATAATTAAAAATTAAATCTAACGACAACCAAAGGTAAATATACAAGTACTGTATAAATTTAGCAAATTTAGAATTGCTCCCCGCTGAAAAAAGTTGGTTGGGCACGTCCTTGAGTCCGCAAGTTGACTTTTGACTATAGTTGTTTTACATCCAGTACGTAGCTTGCTAGACTGGTCTTCAAATGTGCCTGTACCCCTGTTTTTCGTTAATGATAGCAATTCAGCAACTTATTAGAAGCACCGCCGGCTTAGCGTGCCCTTCAAAGCAAAGAGACTTTGTCATACCCAGGTTCAAACCCGGTACCTCATATCTGCATCATCACTTTGCATTATCTCGAAGTGATTGGCAATGACTGACACATAGTGAGACACATAATTTGTTACTATTTTTTTATTGTAATATTTGACTGCGATGTATATAATTACGAATTTGAAACGTAAGGTAAGGCATATTATCAGGTAAGGCTACCAATGTTAAGTTTAAACGATAATAGTTTCTTTGACAATAACTTTTTGCTATTCTATTGTCGTGGAAAATGTTCTAAAAGTTTTATTATTTAAATGTACAAGTAATTTTATTATAGTATTCTCTTAAATAATAACAAAAAAGAGAAAATAATAATATAATGAAATACACTCTCATAAACTTAGAAATTGTTTTTATTAGTTATATCTGTGTTTATATTGTAATATAAGTACTACTTTTTTATAATAACAATAATTTAAATTTTTCGATAATAAAATGGCACATTTATCAAATCTATTTATTAATTTAAAATAAAAGCAATTTGTTTTTGAAACATTTTGAAAGTAAGACTAATAAGTGCTATAAAAGCGGCGTTGCCAAATGTATGTTCACGGCTTGTAAGTATAGGAGACAGTGAGATTATCAAAAAATTTTGTTTACAGATGAAAAAATGTTTACACTAGGAGAAAAATTTAACAAACAGAATGATCGTGTGTATGCTTACAGGAAGCTTTTTAAAAAATTTCGAGGGTGTAAAAGGAGTGTATTGGGAATGACATAATAGTAACCCACCTTCACTCTTTTGTGAAAACTGGGTTAAAACATTGGCCATTAAACATTAAAAATTAGCTTATTCAAAAATAAATATGGATTTTCTAGCAACACTCACACAACGCGTTCACAACGCGCTACCCAACACTACGCTGCTTGAAAACCAATTTATCTGCGTTTATTGTAGCAAAAGATTGACCATCTGGAAGTTCAGATTTAAATTCTTTGGACTACAAATTATGATCAGTACTCGACTCGAAGGAAGGCATGGACTACATAAAAATATTGAGCTGTTTAAGTGAGATTAGGTGAAAGCAGTGGCTTCCATACACAATTGAATACGAGACGTTTAAAGCAATGTGTAAGAGTTTAAAGCTCCCATTTTGAATAAATCATAAATTAATCGTTCCAATCTTAGCAATAGCATGGTATTTAAAAAAATGATTTTTTTAAATTTTTAAATGCCATAAATCATTGTCACCTAAATTTTACAAGCCATGAAGACGCATATTTGGCAACATCGCCGGTGGTCCTATTTTTCAATGACTCAATTGTGAAGTTCCCAGCAATTTTTGTGATGTCAAAGAGATGAAAATCGTGTCGCATCTTGTGTAAAACCCCGTTCACACTACATGATTTATCATGTGACTTGTCACATGATTTCTCATATGAGAGATTTTTTTACGTTCACACTATATGATTTTTGATATTATAGAAGTTACGGCTTTTATGATTGGCTGTTGTGATGGTATGATTTTACCCATGACTTTTCTTATGACTAAGTCATATGATAAATCATGTAGTGTGAACTACCCTTAAGAACAAACCAAATTGACTTTAAAACAATTTTTGCTGATTTAAATGCAGAAAGTAATTCTGAATGTAACGAAATATTTAATTCAAACTTAATTTGGTTGTGACACATATTAACCACGGATTACTTGGATATGTGTGAAATTGATGAAGGAAGCTTTTTTGTAGTTATTTTTGTTGAGTTGTTTAGTACAGTAGTTAGACTGTGAATTATAAGAAATGCAAAAGGTGACAATATTGGAAATGTTTATTTTGATTTTTTGCAAAAAAAGGGATTGTCAATACCTAAAAATAAAATAAATTCTGTATCTTTCTGTTTCTGTTAATGTAACTTTTATGCAATATTTTGCTATATTATAAATAATTCCAAAAAAAAGCAAAATTTTTTTAAGTTTTTAAACTTACGTCAATGTACAAGACGTTTTGTAATATTCTGTTAAACAATGTGAGCGTTCAGCGAAGCTTAGCTGCTGAGAAGTTGACAAATCAGGTTTCGCTTAACGAAGTGCTGAGCATGCGCTTACTTACAACTGTTAACTGAAAAACACAGCGCAAAAATTTTACGCTGCGTTAGTTTAAGGTTTCTAGGCAATGGTTGCTGACTGTAAGCACATCATTCAGCGAAACTCAAACTGCTGAGTGTCATCATATTCATCATAGTTGACTGATGACACTAAGCAGCTGAGCTCGCTGAACGCACACATTTATACAAAAAAAGAGAATAATCAGTTACAAAGTATTGAAAATGTTACAAAAAATATAAAACTACAAGCACTTTTCATAAAAAATCTATGTACTATATTGATGTTTCTATTTTAAGATATGTTTTTGTGGCAATTAATTAATTCTTTTAAAACATAAAAGTGCATCATTCTTTACCTATTTATTAACTTAAAATAACACGAACATTTTTTCTTTATAAGAGACATTTGAAAGTAGGAATACCAAGTGCTGTCAATGCGACGTTGCCAAATGTATCTGCATGGCTTGTAGTAAAGGTGGCATTGCATAAATTAATAATTGTATAACCTTTTTGATTAGGTGACCATCTATTTGTGCCCTTAGCAATTAATTTCTGACTGATATTATTATTTAGTTTAGTTATTTATGAAATATAGGCGGGAAATTTAAAAGTTAGGACAAAAAGTACTTGAAATAAATTTACCTTGAATTATAAAATAAAAAATTCAACTTCGAGTGTGGAAAACAAAAATCAGAAACACACAAAAACTTTATTTGGTTAAACGAAATTGTTAGCAGTTGGGGAACTTTAATAAATGTAATTGAAAAATTGAGAATTATTGCCCTTCTTGCAAAAAAAATTGAGCGGATCCATCATTAATTATTGCCGAAGATGATTCTGGTTAGGCTCCAGAACAGTTTAATCATGGAGAATGGCACTAATCGACGGTATCACCGTGGTCACGGCTAGAAAGAGCAAAGGAAGTGCGAGGGGCTCAATTCGTTTCGGTGAGACAAAGCGGGAGCTCTCCCACCTCAAGAGTTGCTGTGTGACAACACCGAAAAACATCAAAATACTGTTTGATGATAAGGAGTTGGGAGATATAATTCAAATGACCTTGAGGCCACTTGCTCCAATCTTAGCCAAAGAGGCTAAGATTGCGGTGTTTGAAGCCGAAAAAAAGAGAGAATAAAATCCGACACGATATGCTGAATATACACCATATATGTACCATACCGTATATATGTACCATCAAGGGTCTGACTATGGAATATAATCCGCCACAAATGTCTAAAGGTCAAATATTTACCTAAAGAAGAAAGTCTCAGTGCAAATCAAGGGTATTAATTTGCTAATGGACGAAAAAATCAATCAAGAAGTCGCTAGGGCTGCTGAGATGAGGGAAGTGAGTACATTAAAGTCCTGCAGAACTACAGCTGTAAACAGGTAAATGTCGCTGGCCCCCCCAAATCGAATTTTTGGGTAAAATTTGTGTTAAACGTTTGAGCATCGTTTGAGCATCAATGAGCTTCCAATATTTTCGTTTGAGCCTCAACTGTCGCGGAGTTATTCGCGAAAACTTTTGGGGGGGCCGTAGACATGCTCGCCCCCCCCAAGTGGAATTTTGGGGTAAAAATGGTGTCAAACGTTTGAGCATCGTTTGAGCATCAATGAGCTTCCAAATTTTTCGTTTGAGCCTCAACGGTCGCAAAGTTATTCGCGAAATTCTTGGGGGGGGTTGCAGACATGCTTTTTCTATTTTCGTTATTATTTAGAATTTTCTTGTGAAATTGATGTCTATCGATAGAGATTCGTTTGAGCTTGAATGAGCTTCTATTCCCATCGTATTAATTTCATTTTCTGCAAAGTTACGAGCATTTCAAATTTCGAGTACTCCGGGCAAGTACCGTAAAACATTTTCTATTTTAATTCTATTTTACCGGATTAAAATTTTTGATCCGATTAAGAAAACTTAATCCTGCTTAATTGCCATCATCATTTTGATGGAATAATACGGAAGGTGTAATTTTAGAAAAGAATATGTTGAATAGAAATGATATATTTTAATTTTATTGAAAGATTTAAAATTTTTAAAAATAATATAAACGAAAAAGGTCAAACTGACATTTTACTCTAAAAAAACTTTTAAGGCCCGCAATTAAGCGCTACTTTTAATATTCTGAAAGTTTATGAATGTACTAGACAAATCAAATTTTCTAGAAAAATTTTTGTTAAACGTTTGAACATCAATGAGTTTCCAATATTTTCGTCTTCAGGGAGTAATTTGCAAAACTTTGAAGCGGGGGGGGAGAGGTTGTTAACAAGTTTATCTTTATCTCATCTTAAAGTAGAATTAATTTTGTGAAATTGGTGTCAAACGTCTGAGTATAGTTGGTGGGAGACCCAAGTGTTCCAAATTTTTTAGTTTGAGTCTTAACAGACTTATTTCCGAAATATTTGGGGGGGGGAATACTAACGCTTTCAAGTGAAATTTTGGGGTGAATTTGGTGTTAAACGATCGAGTATCGTTTGTGCCTTAACGAATTTACAAATTTTATGATGTTCATACTTTTGACATCAATTTTATTGCAAGTTTTAAAAATTATATTAAAAGGAACATAAACTAAAAAAGTCAAAATGACATTTTACTCTAAAAGAATTTTTAAGACTCGAAATCTAGCGCAACTTTTCATATTCTAAAAGTTATTAAATTAATATGTAAAAATCGAATTTTTTAGAATAATTTGAGTCATACGTTTGAGAATCAATAAGTTTCTAATATTGTCGCTTAAGCTTTAACCGTCACGGAGTAACTTACAAAAACTTTGATGGAGGGGGGGCATATTTTCCGTAAAATTTTTTATTTATATGTAATAAAACGTTTGGTATAGTTTAAGCCTCAATAGGCTTTCAAATTTTTTGTTTGAGCTTCAAGCTTTGACACCAATTTCACGAAATTAATTCTATTTTAAGATGGGATAAAGATAAACTTGTTAACAACCTCTCTCCCCCCCCCCGCTTCAAAGCTTTTGCAAATTACTCCCTGAAGGTTGAGGCTCAAACGAAAATATTAGAATCTCATTGATGTTCAAACGTTTAACAAAAATTTTTCTAGAAAATTTGATTTGTCTAGTACATTTATAAGCTTTCAGAATATTGAAAGTTGCGCTTGATTGTGGGCCTTAAAAGTTTTTTTGAGTAAAATGTCAGTTTAGCCTTTTTCGTTTATATTCTTTTTAAAATTTATTTTAAATCTTTCAATAAAATTATAATCTATTCAACATATTCTTTTCTAAAATTACACCTTCCATATTATTCCATCAAAATGATGATGGCAATTAAGCAGGATTAAGTTTTTTTAATCGGATCAAAAATTTTAATCCGGTAAAATAGAATTAAAATAGAAAATGTTTTACGGTACTTGCCCGGAGTACTCGAAATTTGAAATGCTCGTAACTTTGCAGAAAATGTAATTAAAATGATGGGAATGGAAGCTCATTCAAGCTCAAACGAATCTCTATCGATAGACATCAATTTCGCAAGAAAATTCTAAATAATAACGAAAATAGAAAAAGCATGTCTGCAGCCCCCCCCCAAGAATTTCGCGAATAACTTTGCGACCGTTGAGGCTCAAACGAAAAATTTGGAAGCTCATTGATGCTCAAACGATGCTCAAACGTTTGACACCATTTCATGATTCATCATCATCATCATCATCATCATCTTCATGCTTTAGACATTGTCCGTTGCGTCACTCTTGGTCTCCCCATCTCTTTTACACCATTTTTACCCCAAAATTCCACTTGGGGGGGGGGCGAGCATGTCTACAGCCCCCCCCAAAAGTTTTCGCGAATAACTCCGCGACGGTTGAGGCTCAAACGAAAATATTGGAAGCTCATTGATGCTCAAACGATGCTCAAACGTTTGACGCAAATTTTACCCAAAAATTCGATTTGGGGGGGGCCAGCGACATTTACCTGCTGTAAACTGGACAAGACCAACACCTCACGACATGCAAAAAGTGTTGGACCTCTGGACACCAAAAATTTAAATGGAATGGAATCAATTGATTCAAAAAGTTTTGGCAGTGCTATTGTGCCTATCATAACAAAGATTATGGTTGAGGCGAACATAGGTTGGGTAGATAACGCTGCCGAGCTGGTTCAAAAATGTAGTGCAAGCTATGTGTAGTATCGCGGGTGGGCTGCGGTAGCTTTTTGTCGAAATCTCGAAAGGGTAAAGCTTTCATTTCCGACGGACTTCTTAAGCCTATTGGATAGTACACGGCTATTCGCCTATTCCAACTGACACAATGCAGAATTTAGTTATATTAATATGTACCGACGCGACGGTGTGGCAAGTGGCACCGTCCTGCTGAAACCACATATCGTCCACAGTTATATCACCTAATTCAGGCCACAAAAAGTTTATAATCATGTCACGGTAACAACCACAGATGATTTTTTGAAAAATGTTTTATCATAATTTATGATAAATAGATTTGGTTTGTATTCTTTTCCGGTCTTTATGGATACGCTTTCTCACCAACCAAAATCCTAGCACAAAAATAATTAAATAGAAAAAACGTCAAGGTATAAAAATAGAAACTTGCATTAGTACAATAGTCGAGCGCATTATAATTTAATTAGTTTGCTTTTCATCATTGTATCGTAATTCCTTTAATAGGCACCAAAATAAAATCAATACAAAAGTATATAAATTAAATGAACTTTGTGTACGTCAAGAACGAGAATGAACGGAAGAGTTTTTACAAAAACGCCGTCCCATAAGAAAACAAACTAAATATAAAAGCGACCTTCTGCTACAATATAATAAATGAGATAAAACAAAAAAATAACAATGCTGTTTAAAAAAAACTGAATAGAAAGCTACTTACATGTTGGTTGGGACTTATGGTATACTGCACAGGACTGTTTGAGTCGGAACCACTTTCTGAATTTGCATGAGACAACAAACTATTATTATTATTACTATTTTCTAAATTATTATTCATCACAGTGGGTCCTTGAGGATAATCTGAACGTAACAAATTTTCCGATTGCATTTTTCCTTTCAAACAAGTTATGTAACGATTACAAAAATCTTTACATAATTCTTGCACTTTTTCCAATTCTAGTAAATGAATCCTAAGCACTTGTATGGCTTTTATCATCTAAAAAGATTTAAAACAAAAATAGCCTTCTTGTTTCATTTTTGAGATACTAACCAATCCGTCGATTTCGGGTTCGTTGGAAAGAAACGGTTTACGGTCACGTTCTTGATGCTGAACGAAAGCTTGAATATCCATATTGAATGCATCGCTAGATTGAGGATCAGACGATTGTGTAGCTAACTCGCATCTTTCAAATAGAAGGGCTAATAAGGGAAATAGAGGATGCCTGAAACAAGCGCGATTAATATTTTGAGTCTTTTCGGTTTAATTTCCGTATTACTTATATACAGCTCGTTTATCAGCCTCAAATTGAGCCTGATCTGTATCAGTCGGAGGAAATAATGATGCTGTGGATAAAGACTGCTGGGCTGCAGCATCGTTTCCTGGTGCAACGCTTAGCATTGCGTTTTGTACACCACAATCCATATCATTTTACCTAAAAAATACAAAAACCTTAGAATGAAATTATGTGCGAAACAGGACAAATAAATACGTTTAAACAACAATTTTGTTATTTATTAGCCTCTTGGCCTTAATTGTATTATTTCATTGTATGTGTAAAGTAATTAACGTTAATTAAAGCAGTCCTTATGCCTATCGCGCTTCTCTCAACGGCACACAAACACTTTCCGCAATTTTTATTACAGTAAGTGCAAACCTCCAATAAATAATTTGTATTAAAGCGATAAATTGGCCATGAACTTTAAAATTCCTTTGCTTAACAATTATTTGTTTAAAGAATTAGTTTTTTTGAAATTCGCTTGTCCTGTTTTTTGCGACAAGGTTCTTCATTTTAAGTGCAACAAATTAATTTTCTCGAAGTTGTTCTGATGCTGTTGTAATGCTGCAAGTCATTTTTTAAAATTTAAAGCAAAAAGAGAATAAAAAATGAGGAAAAGAGCAAACAAATCGATTTGCAATTCTAGTTGCCCCGATATTTACATTTTACCGATAAGTTTAGCCCCAATTTCCTGCCTCTTTAGAATTGTTAATTGTGAAGTACACGTAGTAGTACATGAAAACATTTTAGGGGTGGCTAATTATATATACAAGGGCGATACAATTAAAGTACGCCTTCCGATAGTAATAACAATAAAAAATGCTATTATCCTTTAAGAAAATAAGCGAACAAGAACGGGGCTCTAATTTAAACTTTAATTTAACTAATTCGAGTGGCGTTGCTTGTTAAATCGTTTCCTTAATGACAATATGATTGCACAAATGGTGGAGGGGCAAAGAAATTACTAAAATCAATATTTAAAAACCCTATTATAATAAATCAGCATGTTCGAAATTTTTAAGAAAATAAAAAACTTCATTATGGTCGACTTGGTGTGCATGCATCTTGTAGCACTTTAAATTGATTACGAAGACTCTCTCATCTTTCCATTTTAAATCTTTAAACAAGAACAAAAACTATTTTAATTATTACATTATCACAATACGTGCTGAGAGCAAAATATATACATCCAAGCAAATAATGCATAACGAAATTCCCAAGAGACTGCCTGTGCTGAATGAACGCCGTAGTAAACACCAATACATTGGAGGAAGTTCGATACAAAAATCGGTACTTCAAATTTCATCCAGTGTGTTCTTTTTTCAGATAAATTCAAACACAGCATCCTTCAAGTCCCACCCAACTGTTTCTCCAGATTAATTTTTATTAAGCGCTTTTATGCTATCCACATTATTTATGTGTTCATCAGGCTCAATATACTAATTAGCAAAGCTCATAAAAATTTTATTTTTGAAGCTTAAATAAAAATTATCAACACTTTTACGGAATGTTTAACTAACACGAGAAATTGCTGAAAACTTTCAAGCAAACGCGTAACGATTGTAAATTCAATTTTCTTCAACTCCCCGAGTTTGAACATAATATGTGTATCTACCTTATTATACCAAGACAATGGATCGTGAATGTCGGTCATAATAAGTGCTACAATGTATAGTTTAAAAGTTGCACGATTACATAAAACCAATAAATCTTGATCCCAAAAACTCATCTTTTGTCATCGAGACAAATTTGGAATTATGCATAAAAAAAACTGACAGGATCATCGTGAAGCTTTTATTGCGGACAACTTATTACACTTACATTTCAATGCCTTCATTCAAATGTCTGTCGATTTGTTATCAAAAATATTTTGTACAAAATTTATCGTCTAAACCCTAAAGCAAGGCTCATCTAGCAACAGGATGCAAGCATAGTATATAATAAAAGATTTAGTTTTGGACAATGAAAATTACATAACATAGGAAACGCGTGGATATGTTCCATCAGGTTGAACGAAAACAAATTCCGTGTCGATTTCTAACAAAGCAAAACTGCACATATAATTAAAAATTAAAGTTCTATTAGAAAGGATGTAATAAAAATATTTCTCACCTATGACATTTCGATTCATTACCTTGATCATATAAGGCAATTAACGCTCCTAGGTTTTGTAATAAAAATTTGATGGTGTTATAATTGGTGAAAAATGGACGAGTTATTACCGAACAAATTGTTTCCCAAAATTTCTGTTTGAAAATATTACGCAGAATGAACGCAGTTCAGTATAGTTTTCAATTTGGTTTGTCCTTTCTAATCTCGAGAAACACGCGGAACCAAGTAGAAAAGCGTCCCCTTTTGATTGAGAGCTTCAAACCGGGTAAATTAAATTTTCTATTTCTTTTCATTACTTTTTGAAAAATAAACACTCAGCAAGTAGCAAGATTGCGTCTTTAAGGCGTAAGACAAAAGAAAAAAAATGTTCCAAACAGACAGTTATAATGAAGGTGAAATTAGACGACCAAACTGTGGCGAAGCTGAATTTTTCAACTCACGAAAATAATGATAATCCATGGATGGATTAAAATTTTTTAAAACTGGTGAAATAAATGAAAATCTATCGAAACAGTAGGGGTTGAGAATCCCTGACTGAGGACCACCCGCCTAACCAGAGAAAAAGATGAACGATTGATTTATGTCTTTCTTTTCTCGCAAAAAAACTATCAATATTTTGTATGTACAACAATGTTCAGTTTTTGACCTAATTTGTACTCGATGTATGAGTATGAAAAAACGACATCCAAGATATTAGTTTAGAAAAACTCGACGGAATTTGATAGACAACTTTAAAAGCGTTTAAGATGAAGATAAATGACAAATATCGATTAGTTTAACCAATAATCGATTTTAAAGTTTCGATATTTCATGATATTTTATGTCTTGATTGATTGTGATTCTTCCATTCAGTGTACGGTACAACCGAAAAACATCCCGAAGAGCTATCGTTCAATTAGACTTCTCTCCACCATAGGAAAAATCGCGGAAAAAATCATTTTAAATCGCCTCAAAAAAGAACTGAAAACGCTTAGTCATCCCTGATGAACAATTTGGTTTTCGTGAAGGTCACTTCACGACTCATCAAATCCTTCGCTTCGTAGAACAAATTTCAAAGAGGTTCAACAAAAAGGAATGCACCGTCGCGCTTCTCCTGGACATAGCCAAAGCATTCGACTCCGTTTAGCACGCTGGACTTCTATACAAAATGCTCCTAGCCGACATAAATATCGCTATCGTTAAACTAATCAGTTCTTATCTTACAAGAACAACCTTTCAAATCATCGCCGACGGTACCAAATCCGAAACCCATCGCATGGACGCAGGAGGAGTTCCCCAAGGCTCGCCTCTATCCGCACTGCTCTACAACATCTACATGAGCGACATCCCTAGGTTAATCCACCCTCAAGTCAAAACCTTCTTCTTCGCGTTAGACACCGCCGTAGCTTCCACTTCAATTTCCCCGGACATCGCCAACCAAGGAGTCCAAGACGTCGCAGAACAATTCGAACAATGGCTAAGAGACTAGAGAATAGGATTCAATACAAACAAAAGCGCGTTGCAGTCATCTTCGCCTGATTAAGAAAAGAACCACCCCGAAAACCAACCTATGGATGAACGGCTTCCCCATCCAATAGCAATCATCGGCGAAATACTTAGGAGTCACCGTGGACCAAAAATTGAACTGGAAAAGACACATCACTAACTCTCAACTTTACCTGCTCATAGATCCCAAGAGCAGAATGTCACCAGCCAACAAACTTCGAACTTATAAAACCATCATCAGACCAACCTTCACTTACGCCGCGCCAGCCTGGGGACATGCAGCCAAATCCTACATGAACAAAATCGATACAATTCAAAACAAACTCGTCCGATACGCCTGGAACCCGCGTCAAGAAAAGTCACCAACATCCGTCTTCGCAACGACTCCAAACTACCAACGATCCAAGACTTCATCAAGGACTATACCGAGAAGTTCTACTCAAAATTCGAAGATCACATAAACCCGCTAATCAAACAACTCGGCCAGTACAACATCGAAGATTTCCCGAAACTCAAGATGCCAAAGCAAATCATAGAAGACGATCACCCCCTAAGGACCCCCGCATACGTACCACGGATACTTGCTACCCAAACCACGCCCACGAAAAATTCTCCTTCGCCCACAGGAACTTCAGACACTCAACCGAAAACATCAATGAACGTAACAAGGCACAACGAATGAAGAGCAAATAAATAAAACTCCCACAACCCATCCTACATCCTAGTCTACCAAACCCGTGCTGCTGAACTAGTGTTCTTCTGGCTAGTTTATTAAGTATTTTTTTAACTACTAGATTAATGAGGCTCGCGATGCTCGCTAGAATGTGCTACGCTAAGCTGAAAAGCATTGGGACGGTCATAACCTCATAACTGATGATGATGATAATGACTCATCACCGACCTAGACCAATTGTAACACCCTGTATGACTTCGGATGCTATTACTTATATTAAATTGTATTTTTTAAGAATACTTTGGGCCTGAAAGTATGCAACCATAGTTACTCTCAAATATCTAGAATCTTTTCTAAAGATTTTTGAAAAGGCAGGTTGAGAGCAGGGAGAGGGAGATGGAACAAGTTGAAGTGAAGTTAAAAAGTTCGAGTAAATTCTTCTTTTTGAATTTTTTGAATCGACTGTTGATCCTATTGATTGATCAGATTTTTTTATGGTAGCTTAGTTAGAAGCTTAGTAGGTTGGTCTCGAGTCCACGTAAGTAATTTTGCATTTAACATCTTTTGGTTGCAAATTAAAAATCTTTTTTGTTGGTGATTGATAAGTTTTCATTCGTGGTTTCTTATTATCAACTGGCGCCCAATTTCCATCTTTCGCGGATAGTGTCACTGTAGACGCTATAGAGCTTGTCGTGGTAAATACATTAGATACTTTCTAGAACCCGCGAAACGTGTAGAGCGCGATCCATAACTCTCCGAACTGTGGGTTAAATACCATGCGTGGGCAACAGGAATATTTTTAGGAAGTTGAACTGTCTCAGAGATCCACATTTTATAAAATTTACTAAACTTTACTAAAAAAACAATTGCATATTGAAAAGCTAATATTTATAAACTTCATCTACCATATTTTTGCAAAAGAAAATTTTTAACATCCGATGCCTGATTTTCAAACTCGTGCCGAACTCGAAAATAACAAAGTGTATAAGTTCTTCTATATTGCCAAACTCCTAATTGAAACATTTCTAAACAATATGAACAAAAAGTAACCTCAAAAAAAGAAACACAAAAATACGGTTTTTGTTGCGTTAATTTAGATTACATTGATTTTTCTTGCATGAGCTCGCAAATAACTAGGTAATGTAACAAATAAAATTTGGCAAATTAATTCAATTTGCGAGGTAGGACTGGGCGTTCAAATTACAGAACGGCTGGCTCGATAAAATGCAAACAAAAAATTAGATTTATAAAACTAACTTACATTTTTACTTGTCTTTATATATCAATTACACAGCAGACATGGGTAAATAAATAAATTTTAATACTTATGGGTCCAATGGGGTGATAAATTCACGGATTCCGAAGAAATTCCTATCCCTTCGCTAATAGTGATAAAAATTGAATTCAATTTATCTTTAATATCAACAGCAGTGTAGGTATATTATATTTTACAAAATTAAACAAAAACTTAGCTAAACGATAAAATATTGGTATTTTAACCATAAGTAAAGAACATACAAGAAATTTTATCAAGAAAACACTTTAAAAAACATCTTTAATCTTTTGTGACAAAGAACAACTAGAAAATTATTTGAAAAAATGACTAAAATGCAGACACGGGAAGGGAGAAAAATGTGATATTTACAAGAATTGAAAAATATAGTAAAATGATTGAAAAATTTAGATTAGTAATACGATATGGCACCATTTCAAAGTAATTGCCTATCTTCAGTCGTATGTAACTAGAAAAAAAAAAAAAATGAAGAATTGATCAAAAATCAAATTGATCATAGAAAAAAAAACCTTGAAATGGCGTTTTTTTATATTAATTTGTTACATTAATTTATACTATCTAAATATCTTTTTTATCAATCTTAGTTTTTGCGTTTCTATTAATTAACATAATTACTTAGTAATTGTGGCTCGACTGTATAATTTTCCTAATTTTATGAATAAATTTTCCTAAAACATTTATTTCTTTAATTCACCACCTCTCACCCACCACTCTCAACTATAAAGTTTAAAGTTTTAAAATGCCTCTACCCTTTTTAATATGTAAAACAAAAACTTGAAGAACGTTTTTATTCAGAAATTTTCTGTCAATATGCCAAACGAAGACTAGGGGTCATTTGTATCTTAGACCATTTAAACTTATAGACACGCCCTTTCCTATCTCTCCTTGAATAGAAACTGAAGCAAACATGTGTGACGTCACTGGTGGGGTTTTATCGAGATTTATATTAACGGTATACTAAAATAAAGTATTTTCTTCATTTCGACGTTAATACGGAAGAACGACGTAAGCGCCACAGGTTAAATTTTTCAGAGGACTGATAATTCTTCTCTTTATAATTACTTCTAAATTTATATAACATTATCTATATAAATATTTTATAAAAAAAAATTTTTCGTTATTTCAGGTTATAAATGACCCCGTTACGTATCTATTTTGAGCCCTATAAAAGGGGTCTTTTCTCAAAAGGTCACCTCAAGGGGGACCAACACGACCATAAAACTAAGTTTTATAAGGTCCTAGGACCTATAAAACTTTACTTTATAAGGTCCTAGGACCTATAAAAACAGTCCTTGTTGAGATACCTGCCCGAACGATTCATCCATTCGGGTGAACTCCTGTTTTTCGCTTATGTTGTCAATAACTTGACTAACAACTTGCGATCTTCACGCCATCTATCGATAGTTATTTCAGAGCAATTCACCCGTCTCAATTATTCTGGTCTGGTGCGAAGCACCAGGGCTGTTGCCCCATATCTTCGCAGACTTGAAGAGTAAGGTTGCGGGCTTGCCCGCAACGTTACGTCGGATGATTTTTATTGAGGCGTACCTCTGAAAATTAGCGCGAAGCTAAGTCCTGGCTGGCTTCACCCGCGAGGGATCCGCGAGAGAAAGGTTTGGTAGACTAGGATGCAGGGATGGGTTGTGGGCATATTCACCCGTCGATAAACACGCGTTTATCTATATGTTGTTAATAACTTGACAAGCAACTTGCGATCTTCACGCCATCTATTGATAGTTATCTCAGAGCAAAAAAATCGTGAATTTTGTGGAATATTATCCCCAAAATAACGAAATTACGACACCTTAAGTTAAAAAATTGGCAATTAAATTAAGTGTTACTTTATATTTATTTACAAAATCATAGATTTAGATAAAATCCGACAAAATTCGAGATTTTTTTGCAATAATTGCATAACGTGATCATCCGTCCGTCAATACGACGGACCGTTCGTTATTTCAACATGCTGTCCGTCAGACCAAATTGTCCGTCATTCGGAAATTTCAAAAGAAAATCATCCTTTTTCACTCCAAAGAGACAAACATTGATCAACGACTTGCAAGCTTCACGCCATCTATCGATTGCTATTTTAGAGCTATTATATAAAATCGCGAATTTTGTAGGATATTTTTCCTGAAATAACGAAAAATTGTTCATATCACGCGGGCGATAAGGGTTTTCATCCTTCGGTCGATTATTCACTCGCCGCTGCGCGGCTCGTTTCATAAACTTTCGCCCGGCGGATGAAAATACCCCCTTTATCGCCCTTGTGATATAAACTACTATTACACACTCTTAGGCTAAAATTATTTGATTTGAATGTTTCGATCAAGATAAAATAATAAAAATGTCGTTTAAGTCATTTAATATATTTATGTGGCGTTTATGCCATTTATGAAAAGTTTTGAATTTTAATAGTATTTTAAGCAAGTAAACAAACTTTATTTATGCTTATTGTAACTGCAAGGCATGCAAGTGACAATTAGTGTTCATGGTTGTTTATTACTTACATTATTTGTGTCTAAAATCAACGACACTGCCACTTTAATAACACTGAGCTTTTGTTATGACGCGTGTGTCGCTTACGCCACAAGCAAACTGAAAAAGTTTATAAGTGGCGCTTACGCACATTTTAAACCAGAATATCTCAAACAATTATTATTTAATAGACATTTTAGTGGTACCATACAATCCGGCTTCAAATGGCGTTTACGTCGATATGAATAACTCATTTTTGTAAATTTGTCGCTTACGTCGTTCTTCCTTATAAACGTCGATTTATAGTTGGTATTTACAGGTATATCTTAGCATTTACCCCACCAGTGACGTCACTTATGTTTGCTTCACTGCTTGAAAATCAAGGCGTGTCTATAAGTTTAAATGGTCTAAGATTTGTATAGCGTGAATTTAACCGGTAATTATGGTTTAAACTCTGATTTTAACTATAGTGATTGGCTAAGCAACAGTTTAAAATTTTAAACTAGATCTGTACAAGTCACCCTAAAAGTCCTGTTTAGTTCAAATGTCCCCCCGCTCTCCCCTACTATAACTATCTTATTTATTAATCATTAATCTACCTCTCTAAACGAATGGACAGATAAACTATTCTCTTTATCTCTCTAGGCTGGCAGTTTCCGAAGTAACGTGAGGCATTCGCATGTGACAGAAAAGTCTGTTCTTCGAGGAATATATAGCATTAATAAAAGGATCGGCATTGCGGAATTGTTGGTTTCAGCATTAGTAGGATAGACAGATTATCCCTTGGAGATGAAGAAATTTCCGTCTTCAGAAAAAGGCTGGAGGCGTAAAATCAAAAAATAATCACCAATTTTGTCCTACCAGTAAACCTAAAGCCGCTTCAGAATTAGAAACTGTAGATTGTGCAGATATTTTTCGAGTGTTTATAGTTAATTTCTAAGACGATTTAAGCAGATTCGAATTTCACATAGCCGAAAATTGCCAATAAAAAAAAATAAAAATTTGTTGTAATGCCTGCTAACAATTCTCCATATCCATACATAGCAGTAGATAAATACATATACCAAATACGAGGCAATTTTTAACAAGAATTATTTTTATATGAGACGACATCCTACTTTTAAAGCACTTGTAAATAAGAAATGCTGGGAATAAAGTTGCAGAATAAATTTTAAAAAATGCTACGTAAACGTTGAGCATTAGCGCTTTCGGGTTAAGCTCTGGTACTTGTGAATGTAGCAGACACTAGAGAAAGTTGCAGACAACTATTCTTTCAATATGTTAGAATGAATTATGAGCATTGTAATATGAACAGTTTGACAGAAGAAACTTTTTTGGCAATGGATATCCTTTCTATCTAAAAATGATCTTATAATTATCTGGATTTGTAGATTATACTAGCAAACTAAGAAAATTAAGGCATCTTCATCTATTAAGATAGTTTGATGGTTTCAATGTAAAAACTGTATATTTAGTTTGCCATTCGACAGTAAATTTAATTAACTGTTGACTGAACTTCATATGGTAAAAAATACTTCATTCACTCTGGATTCAAATGGAGGTGATTGGTTTGTATTACGAGGTACCACCACAGCATTCTCCCCTAGCAACCGTGTCGGTTGCGAGGAAGCTAACAGTAGTAGGGTTCCTGTAGCTGCTGAGAACAAGATTCAAACCCATGTGATTTGAATAAGCTCTTCAGGCAGCTCCTTTAAACTATGTTGTGTGAAATTCTAAATAAATCGGTATAAATAATCGTTTCGAACAAAAAAAAGCAAGATAGTACATACATCCAGACATCATTCCAAAAATAATCTAAAAGTTAATTCAAAAATTTTCTGGACCCTATTACAATGCTTTTCTTTAAGTAGTAATGGTATTCTTTAAAAATATATAAAATTAGCAAATCCTTAAATCGTAGTAGAATTTTAAAACCTCTGCGGCTAGCTCAGCGAGACAAAAGATGAAAAAATGGGTATAAATTCTCTCGGAAGATGCATCATAAATAAGGGTAGGTCATAGGTCTTCATAAAAATTTGTATTGAGCGCTACATGATTTTAAACATTCCCTTAGAAGATATAGCTTGATGAAATGTGAGATTATCCCGGCGCCTATTGGGCGTAATTAAATTCATTTAATGCCATTTGCAAAACATTTTTCAAAGATGAAAAGAAAGTCGAGCAGTTACTGATGTTTCAATCCAAATTTTGAGGGTACTAATTCAGTTTTACGTGTGCTCAGCAAACCGAAACTCCCTTAAAATCTGCTGAGGTATTACAGTACGGAATACCCCCCAGGATCACGGGGTCAAATAATTTTTAAGTATGCACAGTCAACTTTGGCAGTTATTATCACTAATTTGGTTGTGAAGGCCATAGTTGTACTTCAGCCAACAGCAGATAGCTTCTGAACCTGGATGTTGGGCTTTTGCTCCCTGATTTGTCGTTCAGAACAGACATTAAACTCTTTCTCTCTTATTGTGCCTTATATCTAAAGAATCATAATCCTCGCAATCACATTAAATCGTTCACATCCGCCAACTATAATCCTACAGTCTTGCAGCTCGTCAGCATCTCTTATCGCTGTCTGGAGAGGTCCTCCGATTATTTGCTTAATTTAGTCAATTCTTCTACTTTTAGGTTTTTAAAGAATTTTTTTATGTTTAACATCTCTTCTAATTTTGTAATCATAGTACTGGGGGATGCGTAGTCGACGAATTGAAGATAATCTATCCTCTATTCCGCAACACCTTCAGTATTGACATATTTGCTCTCTATGGCGTCCATGGAATTTTCAGCTTACGTCTGAAAACACCACATTAAATCCAAAACCACTAAAGGTTACCACGACCATTCTGGGTAGAGACAAAGCAAACTCAACCTAATGATGAATTAGCCATAAATAATGAATTTTAGGACTGTTTCGAGTGCCAGGCAAGGCCTTACATCTCTTTTGTTTGATAGGTGTGCGGACGCTTTGTTTGTTGAAGTGGTGTGCCTCGAAAAATAACGTGAAGCCAATGGTTTCGAAAGAACTGACCAGAGGAAAATAAAAAAGATAAGATTCAATAGCTCGTACTGAAACGCTTTCTTTTTGAAAGAGTCGGTATGATGCTTTAAAATTTGGAGTCGGCGTCCAGTCGGACATTGGTGATGTATCAAAGATCATCCCATGCTGTTCGGGAGACCTCTTGTTTTACATGACTTGGAGTTTCTTTGTATGCAGAATGTCCCCATATGGTGACTTGCGTATGAGGCGGCCGGAGCATAGTGGTCACGCAAGTTGACTTTGACCTCTAAATACCTGGTTCGAATCCAGGTAAAGTAAGAACTTTATTCTGGTCGTCTCTCAGGTCCTCCAAGTTGGGGGTTCTTCGTCGGGCTGGCTCCCTGTCGTAGATTAAAAAAAATGGAATTCCGTGAAGACTATTTGATATCATAATAGTCAGCCAAAACCCGTCAGTGTTGTATAGCGCTGAACGTTTCGTTTTTCGTATGATTGTAAGACGGATGACAGCTTCGTATATACGGAACTTGGTTTCAAGTGGAATCTTAGTGATGCGATTCAAATGCCGGTCAAGTTTGGAGCTGATGCCTTTGGTTCGGTTAATGACAGATGTTATATGATCGTTACAGGTGAGTTTGAGGACTATTCTGACTCCCAGATATTTGGCGGAGTTCTTCCATAGAATTTCTTCTTCGAACATTCACACGTTTGCTTTGGAATTATTGCTTCTTATCGAAAACAGAGCACCTTTTGTGTAAATAGACTTCGATGTGTCAGGTCGTCATTTCGTTGGTGCATCACCTTCTAGTTATTGAAAGGATTGAAGCACTTAGCCGGGAATTATATTATATAATAATAGAAGACCACCTACTCCATAAGAAGCACTACGTTAGATGTAGATTAATAAGTAGTGTGATAACCCGCAGTCTTTTGTGCCAGGTTTTCTACTGTCTAGCGTAGTATAGTTCATCGCAAAACGAAGAAAGACTTTTATTGCTTTCGGTCAGAAAAACATGTAAATTTTTTGTACTTTTTTGAATGAAGCTCAACAACGTCCTAAATTACATTCAGTATGTCTTCTTCTTCCACTTTTGACTAGGCTTTTTCCTGTTTGTCTAGTATCAAGTTTCCTTGGCACTTTTGATAGGTAGCTTGCTAGATTTGCCTATCCGGTTTTGCCTCTGTACCCTGTTTTTTTATGTTAATAATAGCAATTCACTAATCCAGGAAGACCACATCAGGCTTAACGTGCCTTCCGAAGCACGGATACTAGTCATAAGAAAGTTGTACTCTTCCCATGATTTAAACCCGGTATGCTATTTCTTAATCAGAATTTCGTGACGTAAAGGCAAATTTATTTGGAGCGAACTTTATGGTATTCCTTATCTAGGAACAGCGTACCTACAAATATGCAAGACTCAACCTCCTCCATCCATCCGTTCATCCACAGATCTAGTGTATTATGTAGGTATATGGTTATATTAAAAATGGCAAATTAGGATAAGGTCAATGTGCCAAATGAAGATAAAAATTTAGGTCAATTTTATTCGCGTGGTCGGTACCAATGTCAATACTAGATAAACTTTCAAATCATCGTCTATTAGCCGACGTTAGCAGTTAACTGAATATTTTTGAAATAAAATTCTTTTCGGCTATTCCGACACAGAAAACTATTTAATCACAAAATTATTTCATAATCGCCTAAAAACTACTCTCCTCCAAGCGCAAACATCCAAGAAACATTCTCGGTTATAAATAAAACAATGTTTCATGTTGACAGTTTCAGCTCATACTAAATGCCATCATCAGAACTACAAATCACAGTAGTACATTAATATCAACTTGATGAATCAATTTGTTTCAGTTGTCATCCATGTAGTAGTTTGTTTGTTGGTTTTATTTCATTCAGAATTTAGATCCTGACTGAGCATTTTAATTTTTACGGTTAGGACTTTATAGTAAAATCACCGGTTCATCGTTATCAATAATTGTACAGTTGGTGCTTGATTGTGAGTAAACATTTCTATCAACAAGAAAATTGTTTAAAATTTTGTGTTGTTTACATTTACGTTGGAACCATACTCCACAATTAACTAAAAAAGTTTTCCTTATAGGATTATTTCATAATAATCAAAGCAAGATAGAGAAGGTGTAAACAATTCAAAGCAAACCATAGGCATATTGTTTGGGTAGTAGTACTGAGCTTATCTATCTTATTATTGCTTTACCACATATTCTTAGTACATATATCTTGTTTACTATACTATGGTAACCATGGTAACAGTGGAACTTTGATAACTCTAAGCTCAATATGCCACAAAAAGTTTTTAGTTATCAAAACTTTGAATTATCGAATTCTACCCTTGCAGAAAATCCGACGCATTTTGTTCAACTTATCAAAAATCCGAGTTATATTAATTTGACTGTATTTCGTTTTATAGAAGTTCCACTGCATGTGCTCATGGTATATCCAGAATTGCCACATCGTGTCGTTAATTAAACAACCCTCGGTTTAATGTTTTATCTGAGCTATTAATGATGAAAATTGTGTTCCCTTTCAGGATTCGAATCCTGGCGTATTAGTACTAGATTTTACATTACGTCGAGTTACTAACTATACAGGGTGGTTTTTAAAAGGTTCTAGTATCGATTATTAGGAATAACAAAATTCATATAAATGTATCCAATTGTCAATGAATGCAGATAGACGCTATTTGAAATCGGGGCGTACTAAGCCATTATAAATGACGAAATTATTTGCTCGCATTATGTGGCATGTATATCACGTATTATTACCACAAGAGTTGCATTGAGATCGGCGGTGGAATTTTCGAACAATTCATGTCAACTGTAAATTATTTTTCAATTATGTGTTTCGTATCATTCAAACAGTTAATAAATTAGCAGCAATAAATCATTCTTCAGTATCTCTCATAATGGTTTTGAATTATGATGCATCCGTTTGAAACAGCTGTATCTCCGCATCCATTGAAAATTGGACATTTATTTACATAAACTTTCAAACTATTTTGAAATCGAGATAAACTAGAAATGGAGACTATGATTCGAAACCCAACTATCTGTAGTACTATAATTATTATATATTCCTCGATAGCCTTCGTAGCGATTACGCTTAAACCTTATATATATAAGATATTATCAATATAAGAATTGCCAGGAAACTTTGGTGTTACATCTTCCTAACACAATCAATCACGGAAGTTGTGTTTGATTGCATAATCAATGGCTGTGCTTATGTAGGATGAAGTGTACGATGACGTAACACTAAAGTTTACTGACAAGGACTACTATACGTACAAAACTGTTTTCTGCTTTTTGCAATCTGTCTCTAATTAGTTCATAATATAAGTGACAGTTGACAGAACAGAACATTCATTTATATTAAGCAGGTGCGGATAAAAACTATGTAAAGTTGGTTGTAAAACCTGTGAGGTCTCAGTATTGTAAACTCTAGCCTGATAATCAATGTTATCAATCTCCAACTGACAAAATCCTTCAGTCCATTCTTAATTTGCGATGGTTTTACATACAACTATGACTACCGTTTTTGTAATTGACTGAAGTACCGAAAGGGGGGGCCACAACATATGCGAGATAATGCAATATAAAACAACATATTAAGCTAATTATTAAAAAAAGAAAGGTAGTAATCTCACATAATCGAACTGAACTTGCCCATTGAAATGTATTTTGTAACTAGGGTTGAGAAACGCTAGCACACAAAGTAATAAACTGTTAATATTCACAAATCGTGCCTGGCTACATTGACTGATTTGCCACAATTTTGAATATTAGTGAACACGACATTTTTCCAACGAGCAAAGCTCGCACGATGAAAAATATTCGATGGACTCGTAAGATAGGTTCCATTTTATCGAACGCATAGGGTCATTAAAAAATAACATTGCATTAAGCCAATGTGTTTACCTTTAAACATGTAATTGCATCGAAAATGCAACCAATTTTCCAGTGCTGCGTTATTACGTGTGTACTCACATTAAACAAAATTAATGTAAAAAGTTGATAAACAAATAAAAGATGGAGAATTGGTTTTACGGTGAATTAAAATGAGATAAACATACGATAAAAGCAACCCTATATTCGCATGAACGGAAGAACGAAGTCAAACATTGGGGTGAGTTGAACAAAGATCGAGATAGAAAAGTGGAAATAAGAAAAAGTGAGACAAATAAAGGGGCGATTATATACAACTGTCACCATGGGACGGATTCAAGAGTACAATAATTGTGTTCCGTCCTCGGTAACTGAATGAATTAAACATATTGCGATGGCGGACGTGGTGACTTATGAAGTATTTATATAAGGCCACAAATCGCGCAAGTTTGCCCGTTCTTTTATTAATTTTAACCAAATATAGCTGGAAACAGCTGTTTTTTATATGTAGCAGGGCAACGGATGGATCTCTTAGATTAGGTTTATCGTCTATATCGAAAACATTTCGCATTTTCTACTGTTTCCTTCAATTTTTTTCAACTTTAGCCCCGTTTGCCTACGACATTTGTGCATTTTTTGAAAACCCTCAACGACGCGTCGGATTTGGATTTGCGCCAAAAAATTCTAGTCGTTACTGTTTTATATATCGATTTCGCTCTTCCTACGCGCTTAATTTTCGATGTTGTCGAACAACATCCGCTAATTATCAACCGTTCCTCCTTAAGCTCATCTCGCTTCTATCATACTTTCAAAATTTTAGTGTTTGTCTTCGAAATCCAATAGTCGATATAATCGGTTAATCTTATAGCTTTGCTGTAAAAGAGGCGCTGAGTTGATACCCGAAAATCCACCTTGAGCTTCTCGGCATGAAGTTCTTAGTAATCCTTCAGATAAAATAGAGTTTTCTCTTTTCAACTAAAAAATTTATAAAATGTTTGTTTTTATCCTTTTTCAACTAACATTATAAATGTAAATCCAACTTCTTTTAACTTGTTCCGCAACAAAATGAGAAAACAAGTCCAAGACGTCACGGAGCGGAAATGCGATGCATCTCTTTTCGGTTTACACCAAGAGCTTTGGGAAAAATTATTTTCATCTTTTTTTATCAATGCAAACAAAACGAATGCGAAAGCATCTCGAGTTTTCTTTATATTTTAACGTGGAACATGCTTCAAATCTTTATGGCTGTTTAGAAATACAATTTGAATATTGTAAAATATTGCATTGCATTCTGACAGCATTAAAATTTATCAACAAAAACACTACTTGTCGTTTTCAAATATTCGTCTTCAATTTCGGATTAAATATTCGTCAACGTCTCGCTTGGTGACCGTCACACAAATTTTGGTTCCCAAAAATAACAAAATAAAACAATTTCGAGTGCACGACGTTTCGGTTTTTTTGAACATCATCCTGTCAATTAAACTCGATTGTTTTCTAATCTGTTTGAGAGGAATAATTAGACATAACCTAACTTTTGGGCGTTCACAAAAGTTTGAAAATATTTTTTTGGATCAAAAAAACAAATTGGTGCGATTTAGTGTTGGTACGTTAATTTGTTATTTGAACAAACGCTAGGTGGATATTGGATACATTGGTTATATTTCATCAAAGTGATGAAAGAAAAAATGTAAACTTACATTCCATTAAAAGACTTCCGAACTGCGATGCCAAACTTTCCAACATTTTTCAAATCTTCCACAAACCATTCTTATTACCGGTTGAAAATGTGTCCGGCAAGGTTACACCACAAAAATAAACCATTCGACACTAAGTTAAAAAGTTGCAAAAAAAACACAAACAAAATTGATTTTTTAATAAATTCTTCTCGCGAAATCAAAACGGCATAACTAAAAACACGTGACCGTTTAATTTTTATAGTAAATTTACAAATGTTTACATGTCACTTCTCAAGTAACAAATGACTTTCTGTCTAGACTGCAAGACGTATGTCAATATTCGTCAAAATCAAAATGGCTACGCCTATATTTGTTGAGCAAAGACCGACCTCCAGAACGCCATCGCACCCGCACTCCATCCTTATTACACCCGTGCAACGCCATGTTTCGATGCCGTACGTCGGTGATAACTTAACCTTAAACACGCCCAAAATTATGTTAATCTCGCTGTAATTCAAATTCCCGCGGCAAAGTGGTACTTTAGCAGAAATCTGTAAATTTAAAGAAAACTACCAAATTTAGCAAAACAGTTTATTGATAAACCTGTACACAAAACGTCGCTTCAGTAAATTACGATACGTAAAATAACACAAAAAGGTTACACAAAAATAAGTACACATTTTGAGCTTAAAGTGGTAACTTTTCCAGGCGTTTAATTCGTCAATGTATAAAAATCGATTGCGATAATCAGCAGGTAATTCGAATTTGCTCGGATTTGGAAACATAGACACGTAAAAATCGTACAAGACGGCCCTGATCAAATCGTTCTCGTCGTCCCTTGCCAACGTTTGGTCCATGTTATCGTTCAAACACACAAATTTCCTTTAAAAAAAATGTAGTTAATTAATCCTGTTAATTCGGGTGGAAAAAGCATGCAAACGCAAAACTTAAAAAGTCCAAAAATATTTAAACCAAATTAAAAAACTGAAATTAAAAAAAAAAAAACAATTAAAATTAATTGTGAGAATTTAGTTTTGCTAAAATGTTTTAAAATATTTCCTGGATTATCTAAATTATTTACTAAGCTCCCATGCCACAAGATTATGTTATAAACTTTACTGCAGCAAAAAATGATAGTATAAATTTTAAGTATATCTACACTTTGTTAAACCGCAGCAATTGGAAAGGCATTATAGAGGAGGCTAAAGCTCTAAAAGAGCTATTCGGCCATCGGAACAACAACAACACTTTTTTAAAAAAATCTCGCTCCTGGGAAACAAGACAATAAAAAAATTTATTTTACACATAGAAACCTATGAAGATATTTATAGAAGTTTTTGCGATACTCAGTGGTATTGTGTATTATCCTTTATGTGTCCACAACTGAAGCGCATGAATAAATTTACGAGATGCCGCTACCAACCGCTCACTCACTAAGCACAAGTTTATTTTAAAAATAAGAGCACAATTTAACAAATGACGTAAACTCTGATAGATTTGGAAAAGTAAGAGCTTAGGTTATTTCATATTTTATTTCTTTTTTTTTAAATAAATTTGTAGTCGGTGAATGCGCAGTCGATTGTGGGAATCTCGTTAATCCATTCATGCGCGTCAGTGGTGAACACAACGGATAGATTTAGAGAGTAACAGCAGTGGCGGATTTCCCATTAGGCGCAGGAAGCGCGCGCTTCGGGCTTCCGAAATCCAAAAGGCCTCAAAATTCAGCTCTCAAAATAAAAAAAAATATTTCATTTAATTATTAAAAATGCGAGACATCAGGAAATACATTGAAAATTAAGCAATATAAAATAACAACTGCTTGGATATATTTTAAGATTTGCCGATGTTTAGGTTGTATTAATTATAAAAATTGAAACTTATTGGTACAAGAATTATCAATGTTAATTTGATAAAATACTTAAAAAAACAACTTTCAAGTGTTCATCAGACATTTCTAGTTAAATAAGTGAAAATTTGATGGACTTAGGTAAAAGTTTCATAATGTAGTTTGGGTATTAAAACAAGATCTCAGGTGAAATATTCCCATATAAATTAGGTAGTATTTTCAAAAAAGTCGCCTGCGGCGCTAACGGCCCCCCTCTGTGTGGCGGAAGTTGAAAACCATTACTGTAAAATGTAATGTAAATGAGTAGTGCAAATATTGAAAAGGGGGGCCTCAAATTTAAATTGCGTCTGGGGCCTCATAAGTACTAAATCCGCCACTGAGTAACAGAGCATAATACTGTGCAGTAAGTGGTCCAAATATTTTACGTGGGGTTAGTGCAAGCCGCACTTGACAAATCCAGTAAAGAGTTTAAAAAAAAACAACAGTCATTCGTTTTATTTTTTAACTAACCCAGGTTACCGACTAGTGGTTTAAGATTTTTCTATTTTCAAGTAAGAACCGTATGGTCGTTACATTCTATTGACGGTATGTGCACTTGACGTAAATACTTAGAGCACACTTTAATAAAGGGCGGGGCTTCTATTTATATACAGTATATTCCTATGGTATATTCTGTAGTTGTGGGAAAGTTATTCTTCAGTTACTAGTATAAGGAGCGGGCTAATATGCGAAACAAATATAACACTAAGTGAAAACAATGCCCCTTAGTTGTAAATTACAGTAAAATTTTCCGTTCCTATTTTATGTAAGGGCGTCATCTCAAGCGCGTTGCCTAATACCTAGTCCTGTTCGCTATCCTTGATCCTTAATCAAGAGTCGTCAACTTTTTCTGATTTGAATACATAACCGCAACCTAACCGGGTTGATTCGGCTTTTAGGATTTGTGGCGACCTCTAACGGATATTTGTTAAAACTGAGTTTAAATTTTTACACAATAAGTTATGGGAATATTTGAAATTTTTTTTATTTATGGGAAAGTGCAAGAGTGTAGTTATCAGTCATTCATAAGCGCAAGTTTTATTAAAGTTGGGGATACATTTATTTTGCAGTTTACTTACCAAACATAACCTTAAATATTGATGTCTTTTGAGATGAATGCTGATGGCGCTTAGGGGGTTTGAGCCCCCCCCCCCATCTTTATTTTCCTTGATATTATTGTTGTTCCATTTTGTTGTGAAGAAGCAGTTTTGTTTAAGGTAGAAGTCAAAATTATTAATGTCAAAAATATTATTTGAATTTTATGAACTCCAAACTCCAATCTAAAGTCACGTTTCAAGAAAAATCCGTTCGAGGGCGCCACGAACTCTACTAACCGGATCAACCCGATTAAGTATTCAAAAGTTATCTAAACTTTAATAATTGAGACATATCTAAAACTTCATTTCAAGAAACCGCACAGTGGGGTATGTGGTTTCAGAAAGTGGCATTAAATCAAATAATATTCCTACGGATTTCTAATGCATGTAGCATTTGATTTTTGTATTTTCTCCCAACATTAGAGGTCGTATTTATACCCCACTGTAGGCCCCTAGAATTTCTAAAAAAAAAACTCAAACAAACGCAAAAACTGTCAGAGAAGCAAGTAAAAATAGCGCAGCAAAAAATTTTTGTAAAGAACGAAGGTGGCTAATTACAAATTAACCATTTTAATTAAAAGCCACTCTATGAATTTATGAGTTAAAATTAGCGTTAGGTGGATATAGTATGGTTGGATAAAATTTGAATCACCCTGGGCAAGGACGTGCCCATGGGGGCAAAGCACCCCCCCCAATATTTTAAAAATTTGGCAAAAACACTCAAAAGTTGATCAATTTGGAATTTTTTTATGTCTAAATTTACAAGAAGTTGCCAAACTTACAAAAAGTTGGTTATTTTGAATTAATTCAGTTGGCAAATTTAGGATTGCTCCCCCCTGAAAAAAGTTGGTTGGGCACGTCTCTGACCCTGGGCACATCATTCTTCTTCCTTGAATTTTCATGATGAAAAATTTTAAGTTTTATTTTGGATGTCAAGTTTTTTTTTTATAAAAAAATATTAACGTTCATCAGTTTATGAAATTTCTTCATAGCTGCACTTGAGTCCAGCTAATGTAGGATTTCGACTACAATAATTTCCGATACTATTTAAGGTAAATGAGACTATGTCAGTAGGCGACGTGAAAGACTGAATATTTAGTTTAGTGTTAACAATTACTCAGTATTTGTATAAACAAGTGTATTGTTTCTATCCTTTATTCTGACTCATCAGCTGCATTCATGTTCGACGATGTGGTTCTCGATTTTAAATTAAATTGTAAGTTATAAGTTCCATTTGACTCGGCGACGACGTAACCAAAACTCTTCCCGCCCTTTTCAAATTTTTTTTGAAAGATCTTTTTTTACCCCCATCTTGTCTAAATTTGCTCCGAGCAACATGCGTCGACTACTAAAAGCTAGTTCACACTACATGATTTCTCATATAACTTAGTCATAAGAAAAGTCATGGGTAAAATCATACCATCACAACAGCCAATCATAAAAGCCATAACTTCTATAATATCAAAAATCATATAGTGTGAACGTAAAAAAAGCTCTCATATGAGAAGTCATGTAACAAGTCACATGATAAATCATGTAGTGTGAACGAGGTTTAAAAAGCTGCCCCTAAAAATGTGTCGCCCGAGATGGTCCGCCGCCCCTAGGTACGCTACTAATTTGACTAGTAAATTTCCAATATCAAAAAGTACTTGACAAAGATAAACCATCTAAATTTTAATAAGTCATAAAGAAAAAATAAAAACCTGTTGAAAATTGATGGGCAAGCAATGATTTCCCATGCAACTTATTAAAAATTATATAAAATGATTGACATTAGCATTAAGGCGCCTCTCTCGTAACTTAAAATACTGAGTTTGAACAATCAAAATTGTGAAATTGTGCTGTTAAATAGAACTATTTTGGCACAGACTTAAAATCTTGAAATTAAAATTAATTTTAATTGATTGGTGTGTGATTGCGATTAGTCACATTATTTGAAGTGTTAATTTTTAACAGTTACCAGAATCATTTGAACTTGAATCATTTAAAAATATTTATTAACAGCAGAGTCTTGACTTGCATTTTAAGCCAAGAGAATCCCTTGCAATTCAATATAATTCGCTTAATAGACAGACAACTTATGACGTCATAAATGCTAAATGAATAAAAACATTGGATTGCATCCATTGATTAGTTAAACACTCCAACTTTGGCTTGTTTAATCATCTATAGGTGCATCCAATCCATAGGGAACGAGAAATCTGACGTCGCGTCCTGTAGAGTTAAAAAATTTCATAAAAGAAGTTCACTTTTTTAACGCTAGAAGCAGTGTGGCCAGATTGAGCGATTTATCGCAATTTGGGCTACTTTTGCCATAATTTTGCGACCAGTTTTTAGCACAAATCGCAAGCCGGCAAATTGGGCGACTTTATATTATTAATATTTTTTAATATTTTGTGCGCTCGTGGAAGGAATTGCCAAGTATTGTCACGTCGCCACGCTATTGCAGTAACACATGACAGAGACAGATGACGCTCTTGATACCTTCATTAAAAAATAATGATGAAGATTTTTCTAATGTGAACGATGATTGTATTGATGACGTGTTAGCTTTGGCAAACTTGTAATAAAAATTTCGAAAAAAAAATATAATCGAGTTTTTTTGCGCGCGGTATCTAGTTGTGAGGTTATAAATGAAAGTTGCGATTTTGGGCGATAAATGACGAACAGGTTGGCGACCTGGCTTCGAAAAATCTGGCCACACTGGCTAGAAGTGCTAAAACTTCAAATTTTCTCGCTCCCTTATTGGAAAATTAGCGAGAAATCTCGACGGTAGCGCCTCTAGCGTTAAAAAAGTAAGCTTTTTTCTTATGGGGAAGAGGAATTTTCTCGCTCCCTATAAATGGATTAAATTGGTTAAACAAGCCAAGGTTGGAGTGTTACCAATCAATGACTGCAAACCAATGCTTTTACCCATTTAGAACCTCACACTTTACCAGTCTATAGTCAAACTAAATTCAAATATAAGCAGATAGCAAAGCAGGTGCAAAAAAGAACCATGCAGGTCATATTTAACAGAAATTAATTAAGTCAAGGAAGAAACCAAAGTCTGTAATCTTGTAAAAAATCAAGTCTTATCAAAGAAACCATAACAGCTTCACTTGACAATCAGTGACAAACAATAAAAAATTTGGTTTCTTCCTCTCACTGGTAGTTAATATAAGATAATTACTTTGTGCTTCGGCGTATTTCATCCAAATGTACAACAACTTCACTCACATTGGATGTTAACATTTTAAATGTCGAATAAGTGTTTTGTGAATTATCAATAATTTCGTATCTGTATTTTGGTGTCGAACCAAAGTGCTGCAGCAAAATCGACGAGAGTAAATGACAATTTACAACCAAACCTTTTGTCACTGTAGGCTAAAAATAATTACCAATTAGTCCGGTTTTCTTGCTTCAAACACCATAAAATATATACCAATTTAGAATCGATATATCGTTCGTATTCGGGTGTAGATACGTCCAAATGATTTTGAATTTTCGAACAATTCAAAAGTAACTCCTCGAAGTGATCAACCGTTGAATAGCTCAGAGGCAAATCATATAATTTGGTTAAAATTGTGCGAATTTCTCTATCTGACCAAGTCCTAAACAAGGCACAAATTAATAAACGAAGTGAAACGTGTAATTAATTAACCTTACCCCGAGTTATCTGTATCGAAACGATCAAAAATATCCGAAATACTCATATTATTTTTTTCGTTGATTACAAAATAGTAGTAACTGAAACTAAATTGCATGTCATCTTCATTTCGTATTTTGTTACTAGACGTTTTTTGAAACTCTTTGGTAAACTTCAATTGTAAATCTTGCATTATTTTCTTTTCTATCATGATCGGTGCATGTGCAGGAACGTACCTCGATTTAAACCCATACTTTTCGTTATATTTTCGATTCGTAAATTGTAGTGACGATCCATAAATATCAACATCTGGTTTTGGTGGTTTTTCAAACTTCTTAAGTTTTCTTCTCAGTTTCTTCCGTCGTTTTAATTTATTATTCAGTAAAATGCTTAAATTGTGCTGTTGCACTGCTTTGGTTAAATTTTTGGTTTCGTTGCCATATAATAAAAAACTGCGCTTTCGTACCCTCAGTTCTTTTGCTAGACCGACCTTAGAGTTGTTTAAAAGTGCAACCACGTCGCGATTAAAATTCGTGTGATTTTTAAATTTTCTTAAGTTATGTTTTTTGGTATGATTTGTTAAATAGTTTAAAATGAAATTGTTGGATGAGTTCGATTTGTACGAGATATTTGGTTTTTCGTTTTGGTATACGTTAAAATTAAAAATACTTTGGTTATTTTTTGTAAAATTTAAATTAATTTCGTTGGAGTAGACAAAATTGGAAAAATTTTCGTCCCACGAGTTTTTAATCTGAAAGAATAAAATAGTAAAATTTTTTTATTTTTTATTCAAATATGCAATTTTCTTATGTTCGGCATTCATCAGCTCAGAGCAATTATTGTTAAATTATATAAACCATTAATAAAATCAAGAATAAAATTGTTTTTGGATCTTACATTTGCCCTTGGCAAATTAACCTGTTAATTTGAACTTTCAGATTCAAAATAATCTAAATCGTTTGTGCTTTTTCGTTAGAAATGTCCATAGCCAAAAATGTAGATAACAAATATGGCTGTATTAATTTTCATTTAACAACTATAACATTCTTCTATAAAAATTTGTTGATAGAAGAACGCGTCTCAAACAACAACATATTTTTTTATCACATTAAAAATGTCGAATTTCGATCCTTATAAGAAGCATTTGCGGACATCATTACAACGTCGCTTATCCCTTTCAACGCATAAATCGCTGAATTCGACGGATATTTTTTACCTTTCGACGCATAAATCGACTTTTGTCCACAGTTTATAAAACAGTTAGCTTTGCACGCAGAAATAAAACCTTTTTTGCCCTCTTAAACACTGTTTGTTTCTATCCATTCGTCATTTATTAAAATAAAACCTAGCAACATTTTTTTTTAATATATTATTAAAGTAAGAAAAACAAAATAAAAGGAATTTTATAGAACACTATTTTATATGAAAACTAATCTTGCACTTAACATCAATGCATATTGAATTGTAAAAATTTCCTTTGCACAAACTTTAAGATGAAATAAAAATTATACAATCAAGGAGGAACGGCAGACACAACCTTACCAATGTTTGCAACCCAAAACCACAACGAAAAAACACTGTGTTTCGAGCTTGTTAGCTCTCATCAGTACCGTACACCTCTTAAAACACTTGACTGTATAATATTTATTTATTTATTTTATTATTATACAGTCAAGTGTTTTAAGAGGTGTACGGTACTGATGAGAGCTAACAAGCTCGAAACACAGTGTTTTTTCGTTGTGGTTTTGGGTTGCAAACATTGGTAAGGTTGTGTCTGCCGTTCCTCCTTGATTGTATAATTTTTATTTCATCTTAAAGTTTGTGCAAAGGAAATTTTTACTATTTTATATGAAAAATTTGCATGTTTCAGATCCGATTTTTTGTTTCATATAGCGCGTTCAAAAAGTTAAACGACACAAAAAGAAGTCGGTTTTGCATCAAATTGTGACGGATGATAAAAAATTGATTTATTTTAAGAATCTAATCCAAACCAACCATCAACATCCACTGCAACACAAGATCAATTTGGAAAAAAAAATGGTCTGCATTTGGTCTGTTCAGAAAGGTGTGCTATACTAGAGAAGAATGCGGGATGGAAAAAATCCCGTCCCGTCCCGCGCGCGGGACGGGATTTCGATTCAGTCCCGCGCGGGACGGGATGCCAATTCAGTCCCGCATGAAACGGGATACCAATTCAATCCCGCGTTTGATTTATAAATTTATTTTAAAGATGAATGCGGGACGGGATATCCCGCGGCATATTTAGAATATTTAGTCCAGCGCAGGACATTTTATAAACTCAGTCCCGTGCGGGACGGGATGCCAATTCAGTCCCGCGTTATATTTTTAAATTTATTTTATACAATACAGCTAGAGATGAATGCATGTTTTAAAATTTACGATAAAATCGTGTTTTAAAATAGAAATGAATGCGGGACGGGACGGAATATCCCTCGAGATATTTTTTGTCCCGCGGGATATTTAGAATATTTAGTCCCGCGCGGGACATTTTATCAACTCAGTCCCGCGCGTAATGGGATTTTAAAGCAGTCCCGTGCGGGACGAAATTGTTTCCCCTTCTATTTCATAATTTAACTTATTGAATCCTTTCCCTACATTTACTTTAAGTAAGTAATATACGTTAACAAAAAAATCAAAAAAATTTATTTGCGCTGCGTTGTATAAAATAAATCAAATGCGGGACTGCGGGATTCCGTCCCGCACGGGACCGAGTTGACAAAATATCCCGCGCGGAACTAAATATTCAAAATATCCCGCTGGACAAAAAAAATATCCCGTCCCGTCCCGCATTCATCTCTATTTTAACTTCAACAAAACAATTGCCCTAGTAATAGCCAAGTTTTTCAGCAGTTGGAAAGTAGACGCTGTCAGACCATGCGCAGTTTCAAATTTAAGTCATAATTTTTAATCTGCGCATGCGTCTGACGTGCGGGATCCGCGGGACGGGACGGGACTTACAAGACGAAACGGCACTGCGGGACAGGACAAAAAAATTAGTCCCGCATTCATCTCTAGATAGCACATGAGCTCCTAATAGCTGGTGAAACCGTTAATGCTGATCGCTATCGTTACTTACAACAAATGATCAATTTGAACAATGCTTGGATCGAAAAATCCAGTGAACGGCTCGTAAAATGATAAGGGCCCAAGAACGCTTGTTGCTCGGAGCAAATATAGGCGAGATATCTAGTGGTATGCATGTTGCTCGGAGGAAATTTAGGCTAGGCAAAGAAGTTATTACTTTACTTACTATACAAACATATTAAAATTGAGAGCAAAACTGCGCCGCTAGCAAAAATTTTTCGAGGGGGTAATTGCCTTTACTTGCCCCCCCCCAAATTGTTAATTTAAAGAGAAAGTGATTAGAAGTGAACTCCCTAATCCCAATCAAATCCCCAAATCAAATTATTAAATTTATTTAGTTAGAATTGGGCCATGCTCGACAATGGCCGTTAGCGCGGCCAATTTTTTTCCATTGAAGATCATACCAACGGCGTAAAAAGGTGCTTTTTTTAAAACCTAATCATTTTCAAATTTTCAAGAAAATCCCTTTTAATGTATAATAAATCTTTTTTTTTCTTTAAACCCTATTTCATAATTGAACTTATTGAATCCCTCGCCTACATTTGCTCCGAGCAACATGCGTTGACCGTTCGATCGCATCTGAAAATATCTGGCGCGGAGCCTATTAGCATCGGCGCCGGTGTGCATTGCACTCTCTGCACTTGACTACTTACGCCACTGGATCATACTGTTGACAAAAATTGGTAAAAGAAGAAGACAGCGCATAATATGAATTTGCAGAGAGCCGCAAAAGCAGCTAGCACATGGCTAGCACCAGCTCTGCTAACGCATACAGAGCAGGGGCGGATTCAGGAACTTTTTCAAGGGGGGGACGATTTCATAGATTGTTAAGAAAAATATAAAAATTGATAACCCCTTTTATAGTTTTTTCCAGTAATTTTAGTTTTTACGTTATATTTATAATTAGAGGTGAGATGTTTAGGTCGCAAAAATTCAAAAAAAACCTAAAAAGGTTCTAAAAAATGCGATTTTAGGTCCTTTAAATACAAAAAAAAAAAGTACTAAAAAGGTACTAAACATGAAACATTTGGTATCTTTCGGTCTTTTTTTCCATCAATTTTTTTGAATGACCTTTTTTTTAACCCCCTAGCTAAATTTGCGACCCAAAACATAAAACATTTTGTATCTTTTGGTCTTTTTTTTCCACAAATTTTTTGAATTACCTTTTTTTTTTTTAAAAACCTCCTAACCAAAAATTTGCGATGTGAAACATTTTGTATCTCTCGGTTTCTTTTTCTCGCAATTTTTTTGAATAACCTTTTTTTTAAACCCTCTTGTCAAAAGTGAATTTTAACATAAAGTGAAAATAATTTTTTATTCTAATTTAATCCTGTGAATGAATAATAATTTTGTTACAAAATAAACATTAATTTGTTATTAATATTAAATTATTTTCTTAGTTAAAATCTACTAAAAAAAATAAAAAAATTGAGCGACTGACTGACTGACAGACAATGTAGGTACAGCCTAAACCGGTTGGTCTAGAAACGTAAAATTTGGCACGACCTCCTTATGTGACATAACGACATAAGTGAGCACTATGAGTTTTATAGAAATCCTATTCCGATCCAAAAGGAATTTATCACACCATTTTCATAATTAATGACGCGCATGAATGGGTTAACGAGATTCCCACTGTCATTATTGACAGTTTATTATTGAAGTTTATTATTATTGTTATTGGATTAACAAGAATTTTATGAACGGGTGAGGGCAAAGGCCAAATAACTACATCCGATAGTGAGGGCCAGTTGTATAAAGGAGTGTTAACTCGGGGATCAGCTGATCGTAGATCAAGAGTTGACCCAGGATCAACGTCTATTCCTTTTATTTTGTTATTATTACTTTAATACACAAAAAAACAATGTTGCCAGGTGTTATTTTAATAAATGACAAATGGATTGAGACAAACAGTATAAATCACAATAAATTTAAAAGTAAATAAAGTTGATCCTGGGTTAATCCACCGATTTCTCGGATCAGGAAATCGGCGAGTTAACCCAGGATCAACGCTTGACTCTCGCTCATACAACAGACATTTGCTTTGATCCTTGGTTTAACTCTGATCCGAGAATGATCCTCTTTTATACAACTGGCCCTTGACAAAGACCTCCCACTTTTCAATAAACGTATCATTTTTGAACGTAAGGACGTTTTAACGTAAACAATTAAAATTGTCAGTATTGAAAGTATTTTTTTTAATAAAGCTCATTAAATGAGATTCACCGGTCAAGCTTAGGGTAGTGTTAGGAAATTACACTTTTTTATATTAAGATCGTTAAAAGCCGGTATAAAAGATATCCACTGGCTAGCTACCCGTCCATGGAAGGGGTTTCCAGCTGGTAAATTATAAAGTTTTTAATTTTGTTATAAATATCGTTAATCGAATCATGCGCGTCGGTTTCGTTGATGTTTTTCTTGAATAACTTAAAAACTATTGGGGTATAACAAAAAATAATAAACGCACAAAGATGTGCAAACGATTTAGACTAAAATTTTGGATTCAAAATTCGCGTGGTACCTGTGTAAATGCAATTCTATCGCCAGACTAAAAAATGTACGCATTAACGTGCATCTAATAAATTACCTTAAACAAAGATAATTATAACTTCTACCATAATAATAAATTGCCAAGTTAAAATAAAAATATATATGGGGCATTCCACACCAAATCGACCACTTTTGAACCCGACCCCTTTTGATTTTCCTGAAATTTTTACATATTAAAAAACAGTTCTGTGAATTTTTTCAAAATTTTTTATTCAACCCAAAAAGAGTTACGAATTTTTAGAAAAACTGATGTTGTTTTTCTTCAAACGATCGTAACTATGTCAAAAATTGACTAATCGGAACGTTTTTTTTGTTTTCGTTTGTCTTTAAACGTACTTTTCAGGAAAAAATACAAAAAAAATATTCAAACTTGGATTCTACAAAATTTTTCATTTTTTGGAGAAAATCATTGATTTTTCAAATTTCGACACTTTTGATTTTTGATTTTTTTATTTCAAAAAAAAATCTGATAAATTTTGTAGAATCTAAGTTTGAATATTTTTTTTGTATTTTTTCCTGAAAAGTACGTTTAAAGACAAACAAAACCAAAAAAAAAACGTTCCAATTAGTCAATTTTTGAAATACAGTCGAGTCGCAAAATAGTGAATTAAATATGGCAAAGACCTTTCACTTTTTCGGGGTTGTTCACTATTTAGGTACTTACAAAATTTACAATAAAGCCACGTTTTGAAAATTAAAGTTTTATTTTAAAGAAAATTGATACAAATATAATTATTAATTAGGAAAAATAATGTTATTTTTGATTGTATTTGTTTTTTATTTAATTTAATGGTTAATATACTTTTTTCCTGAAATTGATACACCAACATATAAAAATTCCATTCTATGCTAACGTTACGCGTAAAATGAAGTGTAATAGTAGTTTTCGTCACAAGGACGTAAAACGAGATTTTACACTCGAGGGAGGAGTTTTGAAGACGAGGCGAGCGTAGAGAAGCCGAGGCGCACGAACCGCACCGAGTGGTGTAAAATCTCTTTACGTCCGAGTGGCGTAAACTGCTTTTCGTTGTGACGGGACCATCTCATTTTTCTTTGTGACTGTATGGAAGCCGTCCCTGCACAGGCCGGAAACCACTCATTTTACGACCGGAACAACGAAACAACGTAACAACAACGGAACAGTGTCCTTGTGTCCTTAATGGTAACTAACTTAAGTAATATTTAGTGTGTACTTATCGTTAAATATGAACAAATCGGAGGTTATATAATTAACTAATACGAATTAAATTGATTTAAAAACACGATTTCCAATGTAAACAACGTAAAATGCAATGTTTAACATAGGTTTAATTTAGCAGATGTACTACTTATATCGTCCATGTTGTTGAATTACAACGCCATCTATACGTAATGTAAAACGCCAATATAATAGGTAATGTAAATTCTCAATGTTGGGGGAAGTCCCTATAAATGATGTCATTCAAACTGCACGATTTATAGTACGCAGTTCGCTGTATCGGGGTTACCGCTGTTCGTTATATAGGAGTCCCATATACACTCAATGTTAAAATTTTTGTGTTCACTATTTCCGGTAGTTCACTATATACGGTATTCACTATTTCGCGACTCCACTGTAGTTACGATCGTTTGAAAAAAAAAACAGCAGGTTTTCTAAAAATTCGTAACTTTTTTTGGGTTGAGTAAAAAATTTTGAAAAAAATTCACAGAACTGTTATTGATGAGATAGTATAATACGTAAAAATTTCAGGAAAATCAAAAGGGGTCGGGTTCAAAAGTGGTCGATTTGGTGTGGAATGCCCCATATGTAATTTTTGCCTATTTGAATACAAATATTAATGCATTTTGCTTGCACATTTTTTGAACATTTTAAAAACTTCATAGCAAGTACGCAATGAAAATCTAGTGATTCAAATTAATACAATTAATAAATTAATGAAAATTATTTTCTAAAAATTTCATATTTTTTGGAGGTCCCTCCAGAGATACAGAGCTTTAAATTTCGGTGATTTTTCAAAATTTACTATATTTATGCTTAGGTGAGAAGATAAGGGTAAATCTCTGGGGGATAAATTATTTTACTATATAAACCTCCTTTGGGTAGGGTAACATAGCATAAATTTGAGCTCTGAGAAATCATTCCTTCATTGCAAAATAAAATTGTAAAAATGGCGTTTTTGAATAATTTCCATGCAAACTTCATGATTTAATTTAAGCCTATTTTATATTATAAAATAACATAACGTGAATTACATTAGAAAAAAATCCCATTCAATATTTACCATGTGGTTATCAGATTATAATACCGAAAATTCGTCGCCAAAGACAAATGGAAGATGTAAAAAAATTATTCTCCATTTTGTTTGTAACGTAGTCATTTTATTTAAGGTAAATATATTTTTTAATATAAATTTGGATATGGAATGGATAACTTGGAATATTGCTCATATGAACCTTCAATACAGAAACTTAAAAGTTCATTTTTCATATTAATGCTAGTCCAGAAATGCTTCTTAAGAAAAAAAGCTACAATCTTATGAATATTCATAGGTTTTGAAACGTACCTTATTAGAAAAATCACAGTCACCACCATCCATTTGGCAATTATGGTTCAAGCAAGCGGAATCACATTGCCCATCTCCAACATAAATCCATGAACAATCTTCCGCACACATCGGCAGAGGCCAGGCCAAATAAATCAAGTAGCCTCGAGTGAGCGATATAAAATCATCAATGTAAATGTGAGATCCCAGAAAAACGTCATCGTTAAAGTAAATAAAACGCTCAGACAAACCTGGAATCCTACAACAAAATTATAACAATTCAAACTGAAACTAACATCGGCGCAAGTCTTTGGTACCTGTGCAAATGCGATTCTATAGCCGGACTAGAAAATGTAGGTAAATCTGCTAAATTAACAAAAATATCTTTATGACTGACTAGGGTAACCTTACTATAATCTAAGTTAAGCCAATACGGAATTTGGCCATTGGTAACTATGTAAACGTGCCTGATCCACGGTGCATACTTCTCGAGAGATCTGAAACACCCACTTTAACGAGATTCACAAACGCAGCGTCTTACGAACCTTAAAGAAAACTTTAATTCGTATTTGTCGTCGTATCGTTGACTAGAATAATCTCGTGCTTCACTAAAGTTACGAATCAAATATTTATTTAAAGTTTCGATGAACTCCAAATCAGACCCATTAACCCACGTATAAACCACGTCGACTTGTTCGTTGCAGTCTTTGTAACTACTCGAATCCTTCAAAGAAGATATAATTGGGTAGCTAAATTTTGATTTACAAATTTTAACCTCACCTTGGTGGAGTAAATGATGAAAATGGTGATTAATATTGTGAATACAGTCCAAGTGCGGTATTTTGTAAGAAGGGCCATCGAATTCCGTTTTATACTCATTTTTGGTCAACATTTTATTGTAATGTGTTTACAATTTGTGTGGTATTTTCTGCATTTAAGGTTATGTTTCGTCAACAATTCAATGGATTAGTTTTAGAAATGTAAAAGTCGCGATTACTCCTCTACTGGAAAGTCTTTCGTGTTTGTCATCATCACTTCTTGTTTAATAAATAATATTTTAATAATAAATTTTATAGTGTTAAAACTGGAAAATTTTAAACAGGGTTGGACTGGCCAGAATCGACCTGTATTCCCTTTTCAAATTACTAACTCCCCTATGGAGGTTTGTAAGATTTTAAAAGCCTCATTAGCACATGAGGATTTGCATCAGCGATTTCCAAAAAAAATATTTTATTTTATTAATTGTGCATTTTAAAGGAATCGTTTTGAAATCTTTGTATGTCGACATTAGTTTGTCACTTGGGTATATAGAGGGATTAGGGTTTATGTATCTATCTATTCGCTGTGTGCGTAGGTGTAGATGGGACTTGGCACAAAGATCAAAGGCTTAATGTTTTCAAAAAAATCTAAAAATGGTATATCTAGCACTGATTTAATTCTATAGCCTAAAATATAGCTATGAACATAATCAAAATAGCCGAAAAAAGTTGATTTTTTATCCCTAATAATTTCCCATGTAAATGATTTTGGCTGTTGAGGAAGATCAGATGTGCTATAGGTAGTTTACGACAATAAAACACGCCATGACTGCACATAATGTAGATTACTTTATTTCTATAATAGTGACATGTTACAATTAATATATAAAATTAAGAGCTATAAAATATTTATTTGCAAATATATTGGTGTAAGAAGCCAACATAAACATTAATAATGTAACTAACAATCTAAATATACTGACGATGATCATTGCAGCTAAGATGATTAATTTTTTTTCCACTACCGAAGACCGCTCTTCATTTTTTATACACAATTCATGTCATTAACAATATTTTACAGAACTCAAAACTCTTAACTCTGTACAATTAATATAGTATAATTAGATAATTTTGGGCTATTACTTCTACTTAATTACAATTTCTTTTAAGTTTTTTACATGAACGTGATGTGTTTTTAAGCATTCAAACTGTTACAGAATGTTTGATCGATCGGTTACGTACAAAGCTTCAAAAGCTAAACAAAAGTAAATTAGTTAACCCTAATTAACACCTAATTTGACAACATTTTTGGTGATAACGTTAAAAAACGAGGGGGGGTTTCAATGAAGCTGTTTAAAGCCGCTCGAGTAAATCAATAATTCTTCATGTTGTTAAAAATTATTAAAATTTAGTTGCTTCGAAATATATTCTCCTGCCTTTCTTTAGTTCACTATTTTAAAAACATCATCCAAGTTGATACAAATGTGCACAACATAATACATCGTGCTAAAAGTTTCCTTTCTACGGTTTTAAATAAATAACTATAAATTTTTTCAACTTACGCTATTAAAATTACAGTAAAACATTGTTTTTCATTTTATAAATTAAAACAAATAAACAAACAGGAGAAAGACATCAACACAAGTAGTTGGTGCGTGAAAATAAAGATTGTAAAATTTTTTGCTTCCATAAATTCATTTAACATACTAAACACTAAATAATGATTCTTTTAGGCTGATACGACAATTTGTGTTACACTATTAATAATATTTTTTATAAACAGTAAATATAAGAAATATAAATTCATTCATGCCAACAGCAGACCGCGTAAAGGACACAACAAATACAAAATATTAAAATAGAGTTAACGTTTTACACATTTTAATGTAATTCAAACTCAAAAACTATTGTCATATAATTTTCTTGTTCAAAATTATGGAATATCATCTAATTTAGGACCTACATTACATACCGTAACCTTGATAGGGCATTTGCGGAGCGTAAGCTGCTTGGGGGGGATAGACTTGTGGTGGAACGTACTGTTGTGGTGGGATGCCTAAAACAGATCATGAAAGACTTAAAAATCAATCTTCCATTTCAGGTTTATTAAGGAATCTAAATATCATTTAAAAAAGTTCTTACCCATGGCGGGACCGGCGGTCAACATAAGTTGTGGCTCTGCCAACATCATTGGTTTATGCGTCTCTTCGGCAGATTCGTTAACTCGTTCCGCTTCGGACTGTTCTAATTTTTCTATTTTTGATGACAGCTCTCTCGTTACTTGAATCATATAAGGCATCGCAAAGTCCATAATGTTATGTCTCCATGCTAATTCTAAGATCACATCTGGTTTTAAAAGGTCGTAACACTGAAACAAAAACCAAAATCTATCTTCCCACTTTTTCCAATTAATTTTTCAGACCTGATATAAACAAGCAGTGAAGCAGTCGTAAGCTTTTCGTTCCAAAAACCAGGCCAAAAGTTCTTCGGCAAGCTCACTTTGTCTAGATTCGGCAGTATATTCCATTGCGTCACGGAACAGTCGATCTTTCTTGCATAATTCAACACTTTGTTTCCATCTGTTATTACCCTTATACAAATACGCTGCAATACGCCTAAATTCGGTTAATTCGTGCTTCTCTAATCGTTGCGCTAAACCAATATTGTCGAAATTGTCGAAAGCATCGATTGACGTTCTCAAACCCTAAAAAAGTAACAAAGTCACGTTGTGAAATTTTAACTTTACCAAATATTACCTGATAATCTTCCTCGTCAATTAATAAAGTGTTTAGTGCTTCGTTTATCGCCTTATTATTTAAGCTTTGCACCGAACGAAGGTACGATTTAACCAACTGTAAATGACAAGTCTTGGCAAAGAATGCAACGGCCCTAAAATAAAAAAAAAGGTAAATAAAATGTTTAAATATAAAAAATAATAGTTGTTACAAACCTAGTGTGATCCATGCGTGGTGCTAAAACAAGCAACAGGTCGTTCAATAACAGAGGTTTGTAATCCAAATAAAATTGGATAGCCTTGTAGTATAATTCTATGTTGGCCACTTTGGTTATTATGTCTTTAAAGTGACCCTCTCTCCATGCTTCCGTAGGATGAGCCATCATTGCTAAAACGGCATTGTCATACTCTTCATACTTATCAAACAGGAACACCAATTCTGCCCATAAGTGGGCATGCTCGGCTGCACGTAAGACCTAAAATGTACGGTTCTTAATTCAGAGTAATTGTTGACAAAAGTAAATTTATAAACAAAATAACGATTTGGTGAACTTGACAATCGGAATTTTTAAATAAAATGTGTGTATTTCATTCCTCCATAAATATAACTCCCTAGTGCTAAGAATTTTTTCACTATTTTTCAAGCAAATATTTGGGACAGCTATACTGATTTATAGAAGTAATTCTAAATTAACTTTAATCTACCACAGTCAAACCAAAAAATCTAATCTTTAATAAAATAATAAAAGAAAGTTAATACAAATAATAAAAGAAAAACATTTTCTTTTCAACAACAAAATTTTTCGCCTGCCCTTGCATCAGTCCAAGCCTCCCAATTTGGAAATTGCTGCGTTAAGGGGTAACTTTAACATGCAAGATATTTTTGGGATTGCTATACCTCAGAAAAAAAGAACGATACCAAAAACCGACACTGAAATAATAGAAGCAAAAGATCCACTGAAAAACAAAACCTTCACAGGAAGAAGAAGATATGCCCTTATTGAACTTATGATGGAAAAACAAAAATGTCATAAAACTAATATAATTATTATATTTTTATGAGAATATAGTTCTATTTCCTTCTCAACAAATTAATTGCAAAATTTTTAACTTTAAAAATTTAAAAAACTTTTTGGTTAAAAATAATTATCCTTTACATATTTGGTTGAGTGAAGACCAAACAACGGAATCAATACTATAAAATACGACTCAAACACGAATAATTTAATAGGTTTTGTCCTACCATTGAAATGATGATGGCATGCCAATACTTAATAGTTTTATTGCGAAAAATCATACACAAATGAAATTTTATTGCAATAATGGCGCTTATTTTATGGCGCACCTTCATATTGTATTTATGTTAATGGCACAAATAATAAATTTACAGCTGCCATTTTTAGGCGATGGAAGAAACTGGATGAACTAGCTCAAGTGCATGGAATTACAATAGAAAGATACCCATCTGATGGAGGCATGCGATTATTTAAAAAATGTATGAGAATAAATAGCCACAGCTGTAGAGTGATGTGACTGCTGGTTGAGTACAGATCGGAAATTCTGAGTTCAAATCGCGGGGTATACAGAATTTCTTTGCTCGGTCTTCCACTGGACATCCACACGCTGTGGTGAAATCGATTTTGATTTATCTGAATATAAGGACTAATACTCCCGGCCAACGAATTTGTAATTCCCAAAAAAAGAAAGCAATATTCTATTTAGGAAGTAAAAGCTTAATAATGAGAACGAATCCCAGCTTTCCTTATTTAAATATCCACAAAAAGAATATAAATTGGTTTCTAATTAATTATAATACTAAATCTTCTCACGATTTTTAAAACTTACTACAATAAAATTAACGAAAACTGTAACTGAGAATATCAACGTTTTGAGACAAAATTGTCGATTATGCTCCATGAAATTCCTAACCACGAAGAGATATTGGAACTAATATCGAAAGCAAACAAATAATGTGTCGTAGAGACTGCAAGTGATCTTGGAATTGATATGGAAACTGATGGTTTGTAGATTAAAGTCTCAATTAAACCATACTTATCATCAGATTTAGGATATTGTCTGTTGAATATTGGGTTGTTCCAAGTAGTTCAGTGCAATTAGCCATTATAAATGAAAAATGATGGAACCCAGTTAGAGTGAATGAATTTGAATATTTTTTTTTAATTTCTAATATGTATCATAAACTAAAAATTTTACCCATTAAAAATTACCGCTGTTTTGAAAATCCGCAAATTGAAAAAAAAATATCAAAATTTAATAAATAATTATATAAATTTTTATAAAAACGATGATCATGTAAATATTCCGAAGTTAATGGAATTTTGACAGGTTATTTGGGGGTACTTAAGGATGTCTATCCTAAGTTTTTGACCTCGATGACCCTGTGCTAACTTAGAAGGGAGGCAGAAACCTCAAAATATTTGGACTACTTTCAGTTTTTTGTTTATATCTCGTAAACTAAGTATATTTTGAATACCATAGATCTTTGCAAAGTTATAGCGCACTATAGTCTCTCTACAAAAATTAATCTTAAAATTTTATTTTGTCCATTGATTTATTCCTTTCTACCGCTGGGGTCCAGAAGACCTCAACTTTACATGTACGTAACTAAAATATAAGTTTATCATGCAAAGGTTAAACATGGCATTTTAATTATTACCTTATTATTAAATTTTAAATTGTCTTATGCGGTTTAACTTACTACCCCACTGAAATTAGCACTCACCCCCTTACACATTTAAGGAGATGCTATTGCTAGCTGACCCTCTTTTATATATTTAATTGTTTTCTTCCGTATCCACCCCCGCTATCAAAAGAAATGCTTAATGTTAAAATTTTAACCGTTTGCATGGTACACTTATATTTTAGTTACTTAGTTAGATGAAATAGAGAATGGAAGTAGGTCGATAACCGGGACCCCGATTTTACGAATTTCCACTCCACAGAATGATAGAAAACAGTCCAAAAAACAACAATAAAACAAAAAATCAGTAGTATATTTCTACATTCTATTTATACAGTATAGTAGTGTTTTTAATCGGTATATTATTTTCAAAAAAACAAACAAAATTTTACATGAAATTTTATTTAACCACATTTCATTGGCTGACGCTAGAATGTTAGGACAAGCATAACCGATATATGATTTACATTTTAGGGTGAATTCGAGGAAACCCGAAATAATACACTTTTTCCTCACAAAATGTTCTATATTACTCAAAAAAAAAAATTTGATTGTAATGTAAGCTTTTAAAACAATAATATATTTTTTTTAAATTTCACAATAAACATTTAATAATTAAGTGTTGGAAAATACGAGTACGAAAAATAGTGTCAGAGGGTATCAACTTAACTTCAAATAATTGTACTTTGACAATATTCCATACACTAAAATACTTTTTGGTATTCCCAATTCCAATTTATGAGCTTTTATTAACCTTTTAACTAATCTGATTGATTATGAATTGGTATATATTCAGTTTCAGTCTGGATTAGATCAGTAATGTTCTACGATGGTGTCGCTATTAAGATTTACAATTTTAGTTATTTTTGGGGTGGTTACTTCTCAGAATCACGATGGAAATTCACAAATTAACATCAAAATCACACAAGGAAAAGTGGTAAGTTTTGCTAAACATTTATATCTCAATTTTTCGTAAAATAAGCCCATTTAGGAAAGCCCGACTGCGTTTCTTCCTGATCCAACGATAGATAATGAAGGGACTCAGCTTATCCTTACTCGTTTGGAAACTTTGCTTATGGACAAATTGGAATACTTGATAATGGACACCAACAAACGTTTTCAATCTTTAGAAGATCACATCGATACTAAAGCGGAAAATTTGGGTAAAAACATTCAAGAATTGATGGATGCCACTAGAAATTTACGTACCGATGTGGAAGTCATAAAGCGAAACGTTTCGTCTCTTATTAACGTTACAAGGTATGCATTTTCAGCGTCAAGTCATTCTTTTGATATTTCAAGTAGATTAAACGTAATTTTTACATTAGACCTCTTCCATATTATTTTAGAAACTTGAACGCAGTCTTCACATATTAGGATTCTTTTATCAAGGAATGCCTCAATAATAAATAAATTTATCGTAATAGGTCAATAAGAAAACCTTTTTTAATTTAGCTATGTTTTAAATTTTTAGCCAATTAATATTTCTGTCGCCGTTGCATTCACACTGCAAGCAAATTTATTATGCTCATCGACAACTTCTGTTATCGTCTTAATGTATTATTATGGCGTATTATTTCTCTTATTTCATTAAAATTATTTAAGAATTGAATAACGGTTCTCTCCAACTTTGCCCAAACAATTAAAGTATATAATCTATAATTTTTATTTTTAGATCACTAGAAGATTTATCATCAAATTCGGATTTAAAACAAATTTTCAACAAAGGATTACAAGAAATAAAAGATTTACAAAGAGCGACCTCAACATCTTGCCCACTGAATGTTACTCTAGAAAAGCAATATCCAAGAAATTGTAGAGAGGTTCAACCATTCTCAAAAACGACTTATGGAAACTACATGATACAACCGCAACATGCGCCCAAACCTTTCGAGGTGGTATGTGACTTGGAAACTAGAGGAGGCGGTTGGACGGTGATCCAAAGAAGATTTGATGGGTCACAAGATTTTTACCTAGGTTGGGAAGACTACAAGAAAGGATTTGGTAATTTCGGGGGCGAATTCTGGCTCGGTTTAGAGCATATTTATCTTTTAACGGGATTCGAAACAAACGAATTGTTAATAGAGCTAGGTACTTTTCGATCACAAAACAAAAGTGCATTTTATTCCGAGTTCCGGCTTGGATCAGAAATGGATGGATATTCATTAAAAGTTTTGGGTGCTTATTTGGGAGATACTGGCGATTCCTTGACTTATCACGTTGGAAAAAAGTTCACTACCAAAGATAACGACCAAGATAATTATACAAAAAACTGCGCCCATAAGCATGGTAATATTTATAATAATATTTTTATTAAGTTACAGCGACCCAAATTTTTTCTTAAAAGTCAATTTCTTCTTTTTGTGCTATCGGCTTTCAATTTGGGATACACAAGTTTACGTATGCCAAAAGCACATTCGTTAAATACTAATTAAAATTGGAAGGATTTTGTAATATAAATTAATAAGGCTGTACTAAACGCTCTGCAGAGAAAACTACTACCTGCAAATCAATCCACTACCAAACTTCTACACTGCAATTTAATTACTTCCAATATAATTAACATATTTCCTTCTTTTAGGTGGTGCCTGGTGGTACAATAACTGTGTACATAGCAATCTGAATGGAAAGTATTTTGATCGTAGTTATCACGCAGATGAGGTTTCTTATCATTCAATATTTTGGTATCGTCTTAATGGCGGCTATAACGGTTTGAAACACACTAGGATGTTAGTGCGGCCTAAGGTGTAAACTGATAACGTGATAATATTGATCAAGTTTTTACCCACAAGTTCAAAGAGTAAAGTCATTTAAAATTTTTTTCATAAAGTGAAAAAAATTATTTATTTACAGTGGAATCCGCTTATTATGACTCCGCCTATATTGACCAACCGCTTAATATGAAGTAATTGCAGTGCGAAGTTTGGTTTTCATATAAAATTCTATATAACAAAGTTCGGATATAATGACTTCGCCACTTCGCTTATAGTGACATGTCGCTTAATATGATCTATTTTTAAGAAATTATGTGACCAACATCCCTTTCCCTGCAACGATCTTTGGTGCTAGGCTCATTTTTGTTTTGATTCTCAGTGATTTTGTTTTTAAATGCTTGTTTTGTGTCAGTTCATGTTTCTTTTTTATTAATAGATACACACAATTTGTAGTTTTTTTCTCTATTTAACTAAATATCTAATAAAAATAGGAAGTTGTTTATTTTCTAAGGCTATGCTTTGTATGACGTCCGCTTAGTATGACTTGTTTGTCACTTCCCTTCGATGTCATTATAAGCGGATTCTACTGTATTTATAAAAATAGTTTTCCAATTTTTCAGTGTGGTTACTAATTTTGTGTTCAATAATTAATTATTTATTAATTCTTTGTGGTGATTTCCAACTTATATTAATTTTGTAGTAGTAAATAAATAGAACAATATTTCTTATGAGCAAGAATTTTTTTACTTGAAACAAGAGAAAACGTTTTTTTAAATCCCAATTTTGAATGCAAGTCATTTATAGGAAATGAAATTTAGTGTACTTTGTAAACTTTTTAAGAAAGTTAATAATAAAAACTTCAAAACCCAAATACCACCCCATAAAGTGCTAGAATTTTTCATTATTTTTACAGAATTTGGTGTATTTTGGATTTTACTGCATATGAGTTAAGAATACAAAGATAAAGACAGATGTTAATTATGTTAATCACTCATTAATATACGCATCTTGAAACACCTATGACCACCCCTCCCTCTCTCATTACAATAAACGTGAAGATGCCTCACTTTCATGTAAGAAATGCCAGAGGGAAAGATAGTCATAAATGTTCTAAGATATTCATATTGATGAGTGATTAACATGGAAATGATGGTAATAAATAGTTATAGGGGTAAAACCTTCGTTTTTTGTCTATTTTCTTTCACATTTTGAGAAACTTTGTTTAACTTTGATTGGCTGTATCTCGGTTAATATTAGGTCTAAATATTCGATTTACTAGCCACATTTTAGAAAATTTACTGCTCTATAACTTTATAATAAACTATGATACCTAAAATATGCTCAGTTTACGAGATATAAGCAAAAAACTGAAGTCCAAAAATTTTGGGGTTTTTGGCCCTCTCTAAGTTAGCACAGGGTCTTTGAAGTCAAAAACTTAGGATAAACATCCTAGAGTACTCCCAAACAACCTGTCAAAATTCCATTAAATTCGGAATATTTTCCGGTTAATAAGGAGATTACAACCCTTAAAAAAAGAAACATTAGTGGAAGGTTTCAAAATGTAAACTTTTTATTTTTTAGTATAAGAAATTCAAAAAATCCGGAAACATCGAAATCCATTCACTATATAACTGAGTTCCGAGATATAAACCTAATTGCACTCAACTAAAGTCCATTTTATAAAAATATAAAGTTCTTGTGCTACAAAAGTTGATGAGTAACTAATTGTACCATATGTTCATATGAAAATATAAAATTCAACCATGATGTTCATATTTTCATTATGGTTCAATATGGTTTAATACTTAAATACTTTAATCCATGAACCATCAGTTTCCATTTCAATTCCAGGATCACTTGCAAAAAATAAATTTGCTAGGAGCGAAATTTTACTGCTAGTAAATTAGTAACATTAAAGACAAGAGATTTTTTGATTTTGTTTATTTTATGCAATAACACTCCTTAATTTTTGATATAAAGATTTGTCTTATTTGTTTTTATTTATTTATTGCATTTATTACTCAGCTAGACCAAACTAAAGCGTGGAATCTACCTATCATATCTACCATATCTATCTAAATTTAGAGATAAATCATTTGCCAATTATTTAATTTTTTTAAATTCCAATTGTAGAGAACGATATAGATTTATCTTAATTCCAATTTGATTATACTACACTGAAATTTTTGATTGGCAATGATTGCCAACTTAACAAAATATATGTCAAATAAATCATTGCATTCGGAATCATAGACAAGAGATAAAAAAAAAAAGAAAAAATTCACATACCTTAGGAATATTAACGCGCGACCAAAACAATTCCAGATGTTCCTTCATTTTGCCTGGTTTATACTTTGAATATAAAATAGCCAATTCCGTAAACATGCCCATATGTGCACGTTCCAACCCTAAAGCAGCTTCGAGGAGTCCAATCAGTTCTTCAAAGTATCCTCGATCTTGATAATAATTAATGAGATCTTGTAATTCGTCTGCATGAACGACAATGTGCATGCCACACATTTGAGCCAACCTAAATTCTTCAGCATCTACACAGGCAAAACAAACCTCCTTCCAAGTTCTGGTACTGTTGGCCTTACGTGCACTATCCACTGCACCCTAAATAAACAAAAATGTGATTAATCAAATTTCAAAGCTTACAATAAGATTCACCCACCTGGAACTCTTTTAGGTGCACCAAAGTGATGGCCAACCGTGCGAAATTCGAAACGTTATTGTACAGTAACTTTGCAGCATCATACATTTTATCATCGAAACACCTATCACCGATCTTTTGAATATCGGCATGATTGGGTCCACTGACAAATTCTTCTAAATCGGCCAAACGACCGGTTTTTGCGTAAGAATAGATCAATTCCGACTCAATGTAACTTTCTCTCGCCTTCTTGCGAGCCATTTGTAAATACCTAACCAAGTCTTCCCATGAATTATTTTTGGACGCGGTTTCTACAACGTCCATATAAGCACTTGGATCGTCAGCCTTAATGTACGAATCAATCGCCTCTTTGACGAGTCCTTGATTGAGTTGGGCCTTAGCGAGTTGGCTCCAAACAGCCGGTTCGTTGCACCGTTCTGCAAACTCATATGCACGATCTAAATTGTTCACTTGATCAATTAGAACCTGAATGGCGGACGTGTTCACATCAAACTTTTTGAATATAGCGAAAGCCTCTTCGTATAAGTGGTTGTTGATTGCAATGTTTGCGATGTCAGGTGCATCGTAGTTGTCGAGACGGTTGATGTAGTCCATAACACGCGTGGCGTCCGCTTTTATAGCTGTTAAGATCAACAAGTTTTGCAAGTTGCGGTGATCAGAGAACACAGAATTGTCCAATACAATCTTCTCTAATAATTCAATCAGTTCATTAGGCAAATCAGCGGTCATGAAAGCCTTAACGGTGACAGAAATGTCTTCAGGGTCTTGAGTTTCATTCAATGCGGTTTGAACAACCTGGTCAATCAACTGTCTTCTGTACGGATTGGCTTCATTTAAAACTTCAGCCCAAAGTTCGGAATCTCGTCTCTTCACCAAATAACGCGCTTCTGATTTGAACAAAGAATTTTCGTTACAAACGGCAATAAGTTCGCGATCACATTGACCTCGTTCGTAAGCAACACATGCAAGATGAGGATCGCGTTTCTCACAGTAGCGTCCAACCACACGCGAATCATACCACTGATTTTCTTTCAAGAATCGCTCGGCGTTATTATTCGAATCAATGTAAATCTTAGCAAGAGCATTATGGGTAGCGGGTTCCACACAACCTTCGTGTACACGACTTTCCAACCACGGAAGCAACAACTTCAGGCGATTTCGCTTTTCCACCTCTTCTACAAGCTCATCTGTGGAAAATTGGCCCCGAACCACAAGAATCAAATTTTTAATGATGTCTTCAGAGCAGTCGACATCCAATAAACCGCCCACCACAACAGGTAAACGACTGGGATTAACTTTTTGTACATATATTTCGATATATTTTTGCAACGAGTTACGATATAAATACAAAACCAAATCGTGAACGAAATCGAAACGATCGCAAACAATAATTAACGGTAACTGATCAGTAAGTTTCGCTTCTTTTAAGAAATTTTTAACGCGTTCCGAATTATAACAGTTACTCTCACGACAGATACGTTCGACCTCTTTAATTTGACCTGTTTTACAAGCTGCTTGGATGTACTTGAAGTGAACTTCTTGGTCTTGACTGAAGTTAACAATCGAACCCAGGAAGTAAAAGAGACCTAAAGAGAAACAAATCAAAGTTAAATATTTAACAAAAAAAAAAAAACTTGCGTACCTTCGTAACTCTTAAATCCTTCGAAAAGGTCAATCAAGGATTTAGTGGTCAATTGTTCATGATATTTGGTAGCAATTTGTACGCAAATCTGCAAATTCTGTCTGATATTAGCGGTCAGCATTGCTTTCAAACATTCCAAACTATCCTCCACGCTTAACGTGCCAAAAAATCCGACCAACCAATCAGCAGAAAGTAAGTGGGTGTGAACGACTGCACGTTTGATGTCATATAAATCGGTGTAATGCTCCAGAGCTCGTTGTAACAGACCGGCCTTTTCGCAAAGTTGAGCGATGTGGGCTCTGTCGTAGTGAGTAAACATGTTGTTGCCTAAAATAGCGTCAGCAACTTGAGGGGCCGACATCAAATTCATTTCCAAAAGCCTGGTTTGTAAGTGACCTTCGGTGGGACGATTGTGTTTCAAAGCATCCAACAAGAAAGCAGTACATTGTTGGACCATATTTTGTTCCATGAAGATGTCAACAATTTGGTTTATATCAGCTAAAGGTTCTTCTTCACCTACCAGCATGGAAGCAAAAGCAGCTCCCTGATCTGGATTGGTTCTCATAACCGAACGTAGTAGATAGATGTAATCAGGAGTATAGGAAACTTTCTTAGCATATAATACAATCTTCTGAAACTGTCCAGTTTCCGCAAAGCATTGGATAACCTACAAAAGAAAGTATTTATTTTTAAGCTACGTATAACCCATGGGTCATATCATCTTACCTTTGCTGCTACATTTCCTCTAAGATAAACAGATAAAGCAAGATTAATATCTGCTTGCTTTACAAGATCTCCCAACTCTTCTGAACATTCCAATTTGTCTTCCTTTAACCACTTTTCAAGGAGCTGTTTACGACCTTGTAGTAAGACTGGTTTGCACAATTCCAAAGATTCGTATCTAAATTTTGAATAATATGTTATAATAGAATTAAAAATAAAATATAATCCAACGTTACCTGTTCAGTTGCCCTTGATCTAACAAAATACCAAAATATTGCAACAATGGACTGTTTTGTCCGGCCGGAGTCGGAACTTGTTGAAACATTTGTATGGTGTTGGGTGTCCGCAAAATACCCTTCGGTGCATTAGCAGCAACTTTGGCAGCTTCGGCATATTGACCATTTTGAAACAACATTTGAAATTTGCTAACAAACAACTCCTCGGCGCCACCGAGGTTGTTTCGAACTGCTAATCGTAAAGCTAAATCTGGGTTATGTAAAACAGTGTTGACATATCTAATAATATTTTCTTCGTCTACAGTGACGGATAAAACTTGTCCTCGTCGATTCACGCCTATAATTCCACCGGTACTCTCGTGTTGTGCCGTTACAAAGATAGTTTCGCCCGATATGCGATTCATATATATACAAACACCGCTTTCGATGTCATACATGTGAATGTATCCATATTTAGTTATGAGATAAATTACGTCATATTTAGATGATACTTGCATTGCAACAGGAAAGTCGTTTTGTGCTTCAGGTGGGAAAAATACATCTACGGTTTTCTTTTGGAATGGTTGATTACCGACAGGACTTTGACCAACCTGTAAAATTAAGCAATGCAATACAAGCAAACATAAAAAGATTGCTCACTTCTATGATATGAAGTTTTCCACCTTGAACCGTTCGTACGGCAAAACAAAACAGTGTTGATGGTTCAGGATTTCCGTCTAATTTGAAAGTTGCAAACGAGGCGGCATGTCCTTCGATGGGTTGTGAACACTTTCGTTCTACTGAATATAACTGCATTGCACCAACTACGCGACTTTGGTGTGCACTTATTCCAACAAGTAGTAACCAATTTTGTTTGGGGTCCGTACGGTAGTTGATAATTTGGCATCCATTCAAGGAAGAATGTCTAAGAAATAAATTCTTTTTATTTTTCTATGATTGCAAAGTACATTTTTTATTCTTTGGGTCCAAGTTCTGATTGCACCAACGTCATTTAAGAATGATAATTTATCCATTTAAATGGATTTCAAAACTGTATACTAAATTCTTAAATGATGTTGGTGAAACAGAAAATAATTCCCAGTTGTTAAGAGAAATTCATCTAAATAAAGAAATAATTGTGGAAATACTTAAAAATTGTACAGAAATACTTTTTGAAGCTGTCAAGATAATAAAAAATGATAAGATTAATAAATAATGTTTGCTGTTACGTAAAATTCATACATTTTATTTTCATTTTGTAGCATAAATTTAAAAAGTAAATACAAAAAAAGAAATGTTAAAATAAATTAAATATTAATTGTAAGTTTAGTTTGAATTCAAGCACATAAGTTTTTATTTGTATGATGTATTTGTACACCAAAATTTGTACACCATCATCCTTTATTGAACTTATTTCATAATTAAATATTGTTCCCATTTGGTCAAATGACTTTCAACGCGCCTGTCATTGACGTCACTAGTTAGTAGTCAGCCAATATTAAAAATATACAGTCTTACTATAGTGTGATGTGTCATAAACAAAGCAAAAGCTGTACTTATTTATTAATTACTTACCGGTCAAACATCTTCACTGGAGTGGAATCGCCTTCCATTGACCAATGAAAAACGGCCGTTTCGGTTACAAGTGCAAGAGTGTTTAATGAGATCCACTTCCAAAACACCACGTCTTCTGTCATGGTGTGTGCTTTCATTTTAGACTTCATTTCAATATTAAATATCTGTAGTGTCTTTTGTGCTGAAAAGAAAAAAGGATAACAAATTAATATAGTTTGATTGTGCAGTGTTCAAAAAATAAATAAAGAAATAATTAATGATAAATCTTGCATTTTATAATAAACAAGAAAAAACAAGTTAATAGATACTTTGGTTAAGAAGAATACCCGCATCTACTATGCCAAAATAATAAATTTTTTTGGTAAAATGTTAACTTCGTAAGTGTTAAACCAAAGAGGAATTAGAGACTCCTGACTTCAACATTTCTATATTTTGTTGTTCTGAATATGAAAACAAAACTTTATCAATAGCAATCCTCAATAAGGAAGCAGTTTAATTTTTTTTATAATAATCGTCAGAACTTAAATTTGAAACCTACTAAAATTTGTAACTGTGCCAATTTCATTATTTATAATTTATAAAAGTTTTGAATCTGTAACTAAAAACGAGAAATAAAATTACAAAAAAATAAAATCATCAGAACGTTTCATAAAGAAATTTAAAATTCTTGCCGACCTAATTTTATCATTATTGATAAAACCTAACAATCTTATTCAATGGAGAGGACTTATAACGACATCATTCAACTTGTCAAGCATTGATTAAACATTAACTTCTTTTTAGTACCAAAAGTCAAATAGTGGCCGATTCGAAATTTCAGTGAAAAAATAAGGGGTTGAATCAAATGAATAGTTGTTGTAAAAATTCAAAATAATTTTTTTTTACAAGTTTGACATACATTGATCAATTTCAATCCTAAATTTTGACCTACGCCAGCTTAAAGCTTCCATAATTCACTTGCGTCAATAGATTTGAAAAATATGAGTTTTCTCATTAGTAACGAGATTCCCACTGTCCAAAACTAAATTCGTCAAGTGCAAGCACGATAAAAAGGAGAAAATTGGGCATTTCCTTGCTAATAAAAACTTAAGTGATGTACCAAGCGGTTTTGGTTTATTTAACCATCCTCAGAATTCATTCCAAAAACACATCCTATAGTACAGATTCTACATTAACCAATCAACGTATACGTTAAATTAGAAAATTACATAACATATACTTTGGTAAAAATTATATTTTTAAATGATATAATACACTATCACAAATATAAAACGCGCATAATATATAAAACTGCAAAATAATGGCTTAAAACGCAATATTACAATATTAAATTGTAGTACTTATTGTGTTTATGTCAAGTTTAAAAGTAATTTAAAGTATTAAAGTTGAAGTAAAGATTTAAATTAAGTTATGTAAATACAATAAGAATAGCTTAATATTGAAAAACCAATAATTTTACAATAGGTTTTAAAGTATTCTTCTGCACTTGGGTATTTGGATTGCGCGACTTAATAAAAAAGTTTTAGGGAAGAGGGTGATTTAGCTATTAATTAAAAAAATATGCTAATCCCACTGGGCTGACAGTGACATACTCTACTTGCTGGTAATTTATGAATAGATAAATTGATTATAAATTTGGGCTCGAAAATGTGCTGAATAATTATCTCATTATGTACATAATATTGTTTTTACTTTACAATTTAAAATGTAGATATTACAAACAACGAAATACAGTTCAATAGCTTTAACGAGTATTCAAAATCAATATTATATGTTTGGAGGTTTTGTTACTGCACTTTATGAATAAACCATATTTATATGGGAATAAACCTATACTAACGAATTACAAGTTCGCAGATTTATTTACAAATTATATATGTGCAGTACATAACAGAACCTACAATTTAACGTGGAATCTAAATCTCGGTAAAGGAGTTGTGAATCAAACGCAAAGTCATCAAGTCAAGTTAATTCCTTTGCACTTACAACAAATTAGGTGTAATTAATATAAGTAATTATTGTTATATAATTAATTGTAAATAAATATTATGAAAAATATGTGATATAGCTGCCTAAAAATCATGAAAAAAAAAAAAAATGTATCTATTATACATTCCCAAAATTCATAAAAATGTCAAATTTTGGTACTTCTTGAGTGAATTTGTGTTTTAATAATTAAAACAAATTTTAAAATTCTTTTTATTGTGAGGATTTAGATTGAGATAATAGTAACAGATAAGAAATTCGAATTTTAAAAAGTCAAAATTGTTTTCGTAAAAAAAAACATAAAATGTCTAGGCGGGCTTATTTCGTGTGAGAGTAGGTGACGCCAACACAATCGAGCACATCATAAAAGTATACATTGTAGTTACATTATGTTTCAATGATTTTTATTTTGTGCACTGATATGAATCTGAGAAGGTTAATTTCACAATCATAATGTGGATAAAACCAAAACCAGTCATTCGTTAAGGTAAAATTGAAATTATGTTTTAGCTGCTGCTCTCCATTTAATTTCGGTTATGAGGACATACTCAATAATTTTTCTGTCTGCAGAAAGTTTATTTTTTATTTAATGCTTCACCTTGGCTGTCCTAATTGATGAAATATCACAAACATTTCTTTTATCGCCCCTAAATTGTCTTTGAATGACTGTAATTGCATGAATCCCTCGGCTATATTATCTATAAGCAACATGCGTATCAAAGACGCCGCGGACCGCACTAAGACGCCTTGCGAGCCGCCGACCTCTGCCTTAATTGATGAAATATCAACAAAATTCTTTAGCCGGCCCTAAAAATGTGCCGCCCCTCTAGCTACGCTACTGTAACCGTGTTAATGCACGTATCTATTTTCAAAATTCATAATTTTTGAAGGTGTTGCAAGCGGATTTTTAAGATTTCCTTTTTAGTTTGCAGGGAGAGGATAGTAGATAATCTTCACACGAATTTAAAATTTTCCAAAGTACAGGATGAGAGTAAATGGTCCAAAAAGCAATTACATATAAAAATATTTGCGTATCATTGCAAATTCCCCCTAAATTTTTCCAAAAATTTAAAAAATACATAAACTGGCATTTACGCCCACGCAACTCTTCAACCGGAATCTTTAAAAATATGAATCTCTGAGACAATCCACTCGTTAAAAAATCCCTCTATGCCCGCGGAACTCCTCAATCGGAATCTTTGAAAATGTGAATTAGCACCATGGTGGAACTAACTTGTAACCGCGGTCCTTAGTAACGCCCCGCAGCTTATAGAATTCGGTAATAAGGTTAAAATTTAATCTTTGAAATCATTTTTTTTTTGCTAAATTAATCGATATTCGAGATTTCTTTAATAAATATAATATCTTCTGTCGAGGTTTATCGCCACTACAACCAATGTTGTCAGAGTTTAGAAATCTGTGGCGCCAATTTTTAACTGAAAAAACGCCCAAAACCGCAAACAATTTCTCCTACATAATTTGATCAGTTTTGTTATTTTTTTTGAGATTCGTACATTTTGGAATGAAATCAGGAAAATATAATATCCTTACTTGGTTCAAAATTTTTACAACATAGATTGTTGGTATGAAAATGAGCTATTATTGCATTCAAGATCCATAACTAAACATTGTTCATAGCGGGGGGGGGGGGGTATGGTGAACACAATAATAATAATGAAATTATTTCATTTTTTTTATAATTAAAATTCTTTGGTATTACTTATGCTATGGAGAGGAGGAGGTTGAATGGATCCAAACCAATGTTTGCACAATTAATGACGTCATCACTTGGACAGTCAATAACTTTTGGCCAATTGTGCAAACTATCTTTTAATAATATTGCCACCAAAAACTTGACTGAATATTTAGTACTTGTCTAGATTCGAGTTTATATGGAAAGCGAGAAAACTGACGTTAGCGGTCTCTAGAGTTAAAAGCTTTCAGATAAAAATTCACTTTTTTAACGCTAGAGGTGCTAACGTCAAACTTTCATGCTTTCTTATTGGATAATTAGCGAGAAAGCTCGACGGTAGAGCCTCTAGCGTTAAAAAGCAAAATTTTAATATAAATTTTTTTCGTGGGAGAAGGGAGCTTTGTTATGTCACTCAATTTTCCTTGAGGTGTAAAATCTAACGACAATTCACTAAAATTAGATCTCAATGTCTATATTTATCGCAATAAACCGCAACTTCACTTTTCAGAAATCGCCCAAATTGCGGTTTGTGAAAAAATTTAAGCGCAAATTATCTACAAAAGTCGCCCAATCTGACAACATTGACTACAACTAGTAGAGATCCCAAAGTAGAATTATGCTACATTTTTTTCTAGTAGTTCTTCATTTTTTTTCTTTCTTTTACGAAGAAAGTTGAAGAAATTATTTTCATGTTTCTTACGACGTTTTTGATTCTTCTGAATTTTTTAGATGTGAATGTGAAAAAAACTGTTTTTCCCTTCTCACAGGAATTAAATTGAAAGGTTTAAATTTTGCACATGTTTTTTTACTAATAAACTTTGTAAAAAATATCCACCATAAAATTCAAAAAAAGCATTTTTATTAACGGCTCTACCCTTAGAGGGGAATGAGTTTAATTTGAGTTAAAAAAAAAAATTAAAATCTCGAAAAAGGCCAAGTTTTAGGGGACGAATTAAAAATAAATTGCTTTAAAAATTTTATAATTTGGAAATACCCTAAATTTGAGTCAACATATTTTGGAAAAATAGTTTAAAAAAATTATTTCTAAAGAGGTATTCAAAGTTTATTAAAATAATTTATTTTCTGTTCACTCCCTTTTCAGATTTCATTGTTTATTTTACCCAGATATGTTATCTCAAATTAATTATTAAATTTTTAAAGCAATTTATTTTCAATTCATCCCCTGAAATCCATCCCCTTTCAAGATTCAAATTTTTAATTTATTTTTTCAATTTAGCATATTCCCAAAGTTCTAAATTTTTTTTAAAAATTTTCTGTTTCACCCTTAAAACTAACCCCATTCAAAATAAGAGTATTTTAATTATTTTAACAACAAGTTTTTACCACTTTTTGCAAATTCTAGATCACTGCAGCAGTGACATGGCAAAAAGTTGGCATTTTTACCCTACTAAGGCCTATAGCGGATCAAAAGGGTTAAAAAAATTATATGTATAATAAAATTATAAGCACCTTCGAATGGTAAAGTAAAATGCATTAAAAAAATTATGGGTAGGTACATTATACAATTAATTAGAGACATTATTATCAAAACAATAATGGATAATAATAATCAATCAAATTATTATTGTAAGTAAAATAAAGGCGTCAGTTTCGGATTAAATTTTTTGATAATTGTTTATCAAGTTTTTCTCACATTACCAATTACTTGTATTACAAATTTCAAGTTTAAAATATTGATAATTTTTGTTAAAAGAGAAAGGAGCTATTAGTAAAAAATTGTACAGGTGGTTTAACTTTTGCACCTGATTCCACAGCATACACAATAAAATCAAACAAATAAAAATATCCTTGGAAAAAATTATTGTTGTTCATAAATTATATCGTCTCTAAGCAGTTTTGTAGAAATTGTCAGCAATTTTAAATGTTTTCAAGTATTGAGAAATGTTAACGACCTAAATGATTTACAAAACAGAAATTTTGAAGGCCCAAAATAGCAATAAAACAGTGAAATATAAAAGTAGGTCGTTGATGGTGTGGGCGAGATTTTTTTGATTCCGCTTAATCAGAACACATTGGGGCTAAAATTCCACACAAATTAACTTTAGTCTCAGTTCTTTCAAATTTAAAGTATCCCAATTAACTGGAATCGAATGTATTTTCAACAATTTTATGTTGATGTACTACTGTGTTCCACTTCTATGCAAAACAAGGATTCTTAACATATTATGACAAGAATATGGAAAACCTGTGGGTAAGTGTTAAGAAAGCTGCTTTTGTTGCAAACCACAAAATTTGTGTGAACTTAGAGAAAATTTCTTGGATATTCCTATGAAAAGAAACTGTGAGTTTGTCAGCTCAATACAATGACAATAATATAGAATAATTTTGTGATTCAACAACACCAAAAGACAAAAAAAAATATGAAAATCAGTCAACAATTTCAGTCAATATATTACACAATTATAAGCTACAATACAAAATATAATGTTTCACTGAAAATACTGCAATGAATAGCAAATTTTCATATTCACACAGCTGTAAACAAATATAGAATTTTATCTACGAAAGTTTAACCCTTTAACAATGTTACACCCCAATGATTACACTTGAAAGTGAATGAAATATGGGAAGTTCATTGAAATGCTTTAAAATATAACTTTATGGGAATAACACAAATCAGGTTCATGTAAACCCAAGTTGATTAATTTATATTAGAACAATGATGTTACAAGAATTACCTACTCCTAGTTTTGTGAAAATGTGACCTGCATATTTTAAAAGTTTTAAACAAAGTTTCCTGTAGCAAATTAAATTTTAAATCTTTCTCTACCTCAACTGACAGGTTGGGTTATATATTTAAATTAATGCCAGTTATATCTGCTTTTGTAGCACAATGCACAAATTAAATATTCATCTTGTTTAATTTTATTACTTAGACCACCCCTCCATCTTTATAAGTAGCTACCTATTAGTAATAATTTAAGAACACAGTACAATTACCATGTCAGACTCTTCACTTAGTCAACTCGGTTAAATATTTACACCACTCAATATTTAATATTGTTTGATGAACCGGAGAGATGGTTTACATTATAAGATTTAAGAAAATCACCTGAAAAGTTTACACTATACACAATGACCCCCTTATAAAACCACACGCAGGTGTAATTTTAATCCAGCGTCGATAAGAGAGTTGTGTTTTTAAAAAGCATTAAACTAAATTACCTTCAATTCCTGCTTTACCCTTAAGGGCGATAACTTTCGATGCTGGATTCATGATGGCACTTTCAGCGGTGATGGGTCGTCGAATGGGATTACTGGAATCTGCCATATCAATAATAACCACTTGGGATGTTTCTCCAGCCTTCTCACGAACACAAATAAATTTGTCGCTCTCCATCGTAAGGGTAGCAAACGAAATATTTGCAACATTAATTCCAACACTTGTGAGCTAAAAATCATAAAAAATCCCGTTAAAAATGCCGGGTTTTTCGGTGGAAAAGAACAGAAATACAAATCGTTATGGATTTTAAGTCACGATTTATTCATTGTGAGGGTAAAACGGATTAATATTGTGAGTTTTTTAGGGGGCGGATTCGGTGGATGTACAAATATTATTTTACCAACCTGCAAATGCTCCTGAAAGCGAATGGGCAATATTTGCTGGGTCATCTTGTCGCTTTTAAGAAGCACCAGCAAATACAAATAAAACTGTCAACAATTTATTGAAATTCTCACAAAAACGTTCAATTAAAGTTGGAAATGTATTAAAAACCAATTTTGCAGTTTATCGACTGTAATCTGACAGCGAAAATGAAACACCCAAAATGGTTGATTATTATCCGCGAGTGGGGGAAATTGTATTCCTACGCGAAAATCTTATTTTGTTGTAAACAACCGTAAGTTGCTAAAATTTTGTGTTACGTTTAGTGTACACTTTCTCAACGAATTCCTTGTTATATTTTGAGGTGGTTTTACGAGGACTGTTCCAATTTAACTACCAAGTCGGTACTAGTTTTCTTGAAAATGCCACATGGCAAGTTTTAGTTTTATGTGTCAACGTCATTCTGGTGGCAAAACTGAAAATTTATTGTAGACGAAGCTTTCGCAGAATTGGAAACGTCATTGTGTGAAACGTCGTAACGAAAAATTTATGAAATTTTGGGGTTTGTTAGTTTATTTTTACGGAAGCTAAAATGTCAATACTTTTTTTCTCGGATTTGCGTTTCTGATTGTAAATTGGACCATACACAAAAATGATACGTGTAAATAAGGTGATTCAGATGATGACGATCAGATGATCGGCATTCCTTCTGACGTTTTGATTTCTAATTTTATTTAATTCGCAAAGACAGTTTTGAATGAAAATTGATCAAGTTTTTCTAAACAAACCTAATTCAATTTAAATTACAAACGAAGTAGGAACATTAGCATGCAAATTAAAACAATTTTGCCTCACAATGTGTTATTTACTCGTGAAGTTAATCGTGGTTGATTCGTGAAGCGTGAAGTTGGCCTATATACAGTATACAACAAAATAATTGTAAAAATATTCATCTATAAATTTTAGGTGGAATTCTTTTGTACCTAACATGGGCGCTGTAGGAATTTTTTCGGCAGGGGTGGAACTCAAATATTAAATAAATAATAATTATAAAAATATGTTTTGTCAAACTGAGCATTAAATTTGGAAAAATAATTATATTTCTGGAAAAAACATTAAATTAAAAGCATTGTGTAATTTATAGTTATCAGTTCTACAAATTTGCAGTATCCAGGCGCGTAGCCACAAAGGGCACGTGCTACGTACCCCTCTACCAGAAAATTATTTTTTTCTAAGTATTATACGTATAGAATGCATCAATTTAAAATTAAACTGAAACTATCCCGAAACTTGCATTTTTAACTTGGACCATTTTCCCCGCCGTCTTCCCATTTGACCTTGAAAAATTTTAAAAAGGTTTCTGCGGCGCTTTAAATGGCTAACAATTAGTAAATAATGTTGAAAACGCACGAGTTCCTTCTCCCCCTAGAAAAGATCGAAAAGCTGACCGACCACCCATCAATATCAGCGATTTTTTTTAATGATTGCGGAGCGAAATTAAAGAAGTACGTGTTTCGCTATTTTGCAATGTTATTGATGTCGATAGCGAAAATTTTTATTAGCTAATTGTAACAAGATTTCCACTCCATTGAAGGCACATGCCCGTGTATGTCACGGGCACTTGTCATTTAATTATAAATGAAGTGGTGCCTCAAATGGTTAAATAAAATTAACTTTAAATGCTATTTTTTTGCTGAAAATATTGACATTGATGAGTTTAACCATCGGATTCCTCTTATTCCTTATAAATTACTGCTGAAATGATTAAATTACTTTCTTATTTATTATTTTTATCTCCCCCTGCATTGAGCCAGTGAAGAATCTGCAGCTCGTTGAAAAAAGAAATTGAAAGAATTTGTAAGCTTCTAACGATAATCAGCTGAATTAATTTTGAAATCCAATTTCAGTTGTTAGGTTATAAAATTTTACTCCCCCCCATTTTTAACAAAAACTAACGCTAACATAAACTAGAACGATGTATATCTGCTTTTAAGTGTTTTTATTTTTTAAAAATATTAAAGACTATCACTAACCTAAGCTAAGGGTTGTAGATCATATCATATTCTGGAACTCTCCTTAAAATTTTGCGCTCTTAAGCATTGCTTACCGCCATGAACTTAGAAGGATCCTTCTAAGTTCATTCTTACCATATAGCTCCGCCACTGAATTTAAGGTTATGTTTAACAAAGTCCATTAACATAGCAAAACTCGGCCTACGGTCTCGCACTGATCTTTTATAATTTTCTCGCAATTAACGTAATCCCAATTATTGATGAATGAATCAATCAGTAAAAATTTTTTGCTGACTATTGGCTTTTGCCGTAGCTGGACCCCGACTAAAAAAACTGTACCTACTGGTCCAAATGATTTGTTTTAATATTATTTTTATTTATTTTAAATCTAACAATAAAATTAAATTTTCTGCGATCTTATTTATTATTATTTAATTATGATTAAGTTAATTATTTAATAATAAATATAAAGAAAAAAATTTTATGTTACGGAGAAGTGCGAGGCCGAAGGCCGAGCTATGTTACATGATGTAGATATAGTGTGAAGGCCGAGATGATAAACCGAGATTTTTTGTAATGATAAAGGGCCGCCTCAGTTCAAGGACCTTTTGAAAAAAACCTTAAAATTTTAGAGGCTTTGTACCTTAGCCTTACATCTCAGAAGTGAGCACGTTAACCAAAAAATGATCACTCTTTTCCTTTACTTTATTTTCATTGGCAGACGAAAATACATAGTTGGCTAACGAAAACAGCGATTTGAAGTAAGAGTTGATTTTCTAAAAGAGTGATGTATGGCCTGCGTCATCTGCTCTTGAACCCCCCTTCAAATGTAAATATCTAATCTAGGCATCGTTTACCTGGCTTACCGTTTTATAGCACCGCCGTTGGGTTTAGCCTCTTTTTAATAATTTGATTCAGCGTTGTGTTGAACGCATTGAATCAAAAAATTTTGTAATTGATTACAATTGCATCGCTCGCGCTGAACGCTCAAATGGAATCCGTTCTAAATCGATTTACATTTATTGATTTTGTTGAACGCCCTTAAGGGCCAAGGACGTCCGTGTCTAGAGGGGGGGTCACAAAATGTGACTTGTAAGGTGAGCTAAGTGAACGGGCTAAGGACCGGACTCTAGGCTAGAAGCCCTAGGTTCGATCCCCAACCCGGCTACAAAATGTATCAAACTTTATTATGACCCTCTCCTCTCGGAAGGTAATAGCAAACCACCGAGAGTAATCTGCCAAGAGAACTATTTAATATTGAAATTAATGGTCGGGATGCTTCTGCCAAAAAGCAAAACGAGGAGAAAGATCTTTTATGCAACCAAATAAGCTGCCGTAATTGATTAGGTTAGCCACAGCCGTGGAGTGATGTGACCGCTGGTTGAGTACAGAGCGGAAATTCTGGGTTCAAATCGCGGACTATACAGAATTTTCTTAGCTCGGCTTTTCAGTGGACATCCACACGGTGTGGTGAAATAGATATTGATTTATCGGAAATACATAGGTAATATGGGGACTAATCCACCCCGCTAATCGGATTTGTAATTCCCAAAAAGGGAAAAGCAATGTTCTACTTAGAACGTAAAAGCTTAATGAATTGATTAGGTTAGGATGACGCAAGTGCCAATTTACTTGGATTGCACTATAATAATATAAGTGTGACAGACGGGAAAAGGGGGGTAGCAAAATGTGACATGTGATGTCCGCATAAAAATCTCATTTTGGAATTTGTAAGCAAAAAATTTAGAGAAATATAGGCTAATCACTAAGAAGGGAGGAGAAGTCAAAAGTTGGACAAACTTGCGGACATTTTTTATGGACGACCCCTAATCTATAGTAGAGGGGCTACATCGGTTCTGTTTCACTTTTTTCAAAAATTGCTTTCCTGAAATTTTATTGATTAAGATTTTCTTTAGTGAGTTTTCCTCGGAGGTTTAATCGAACTTAAAAATTTTTCTGGAATTATCTGCATTATTTACATAGCCAGTGTACCGTGCAGAACTAGAGGTTATAACAAAAAGCAAATAAGCACAGCAATATTTAATAAATTTATTTTTTGTAAGATACAAGATTTAAAGAGTGAATTACTAACAATTTAAGCTTAAAGAAAGTGAAGTGTACAAGTAGACGATTTATTTTTGAATACGAGTAACGTTGGTATAAATATAAATATTTTTAGTAGAGCTTTGGTCTTTAAGTATGATTTTTCTTCGTATATCAAAAATACACCATCATTATAGAAGTGAAAGTTAATATATTTTATAAATTTTATAATTTGATAGAATATTTTTAACATTGTAAATATATTTATTTCGAGAAGAAGATTTTAAAAACTACCCATGCAAATTTATGTGTATGAATGAGGTAGTTGTTTATTTTATATAAAAATCTATACACAAAAATAAGGCGTACAATTAAATGGCAAAATTTTTGTATACAGGATCAGCAAATTTCGTTATTTTTGCCGATAGACGCGAGAGTTTTATTCAATATTATATCAGTATTTTTTTAACATTATCTTCCGCCCCTAATGAACTTATTAGAAAAAAGTGAAATGTTTATCCCGAGGCAATGCTTTGAAATCTAGATAGGCTATAAAAACAGATGGAGTTATCATTTTGTTATATTGTGCGCAATTATTTCGTTATATTAGAAACTGATAGAAAAAACCTAAGTGACTTAAGGCCTACTGTGCTTTCTGCATGAAAAAAATTATTTGAAATTTACCAACTTTCAGATATGACTAGAACATTTTTTAAAAGAAGTGCATTAGTAATTTGGCATAAAACTTTTCTTCTGAATTATATTGAGTATCCTATAAGAATAACGAAATTTGCTCACCCTGTACATTAATGATAAGAAATTTGTTAAAGTTATGAATGACTTACATTTCCTTCATATTGGCTTTGTTTAAATTTGGAATTAGCTAGATCAATCAAAAATTTACTAAAATAATGTTCTAAATTTTGATACAAAAGCTACATTTTGAGTTAGAATAGAATATTTGGCTAAATTGATTGGGATCAGAACTACATTTTTATGACTCATTCAACATTACGAAAAGATTAATAAATTTGAGAAGAAAGACTTGCCAGGAGTAGGCATCATCACAATAATGTGAACAGAATTGTTTCATCTTGCCACTTCCAACATGCAGGCCTTAGTTTATCTTTAAAACCGCTTATATGTAAAAAAAAGGTTGTATTTATTAAGTTTAACAATTTTAAGTCGATTTACTTTAGGATTGTAATCCAGGAAGACTAAATAAAGCATCTACTTAACAAATTGTGCAGGCAAGTGACTAAGGAATCGTTTATTGCTAATAACAAGAAACTTGCACTAATAAAAGAAACAATTTGACAACTGCTGATCAATCCAAAGCGACAAAATTGCAATCCTCTAAACAACATAGTGGTCCCTTTTAGATATAAAAATAATAAATGAGAAAATAACAAATTACATTAAGAAATATCACACTTTTTGCTTAAGTAAAGCTTTGGTTCCTAAATTGAACTACTTTAAAAAATAAAAGATTGCCGCATTAATAGTTGCAGTTTCTTATCACACAATCACAAAAATTGCATTATAACGTGTGGTTTATACTACAACAACTACTAAAACATTTCAGGAAAGTTTGACACTTTTTCGTTAAATTATGATGAAACTACCATAGATAAATTGTAGGCTTGGAAGTCTACAAAGCGTCAAAATTTGAAATTTTATTTGATAAGGATGACGTTGGAAAAAGAAAGGAAGAGGAAAATTAATTTCTAAATAGTGCATGATGCGTAGAATTATGGAAGCTCAAGCACAAGATTTTAAATAATATTTGGAAGAATCACAAGGAATAAGTTGGGTATCAAGGAAGTTAAATCCTTAAGCAGGAACATTAGCCTTCTGGTTCTTTAGTCACTGAACTTACAGTTTCTTCTTTGCAGGTGAAATCAATAATTTTTTGAAAAATACTTCTTGTCGATCCTTAGATTATAAGGAATAAATACACCACTTACCATTTCCTTCCACCATGGTGTTGATATTTTCATTTTAAGTTCTTCATTTTGGAGACTACTTAAATTCACCTATAGTCTTATACCATGTCAATGACCGCCGTCCACGCACTTGAAACTTTTTGGATTCCTTGGAAAACGCAACCTTATATGCATGATCTCGATTTCGACTTTAACCATAGTAAGGCCACATCAGATGCAGACTAATTCGCAAAACAATGTATCAATTCGTCAAATACTTGACTTTATTATTAATTCCTTTAAAATGTCAAACCTCCCTGGATTAAAAATTAAAACAAAACAGAACATATAAAATTTCATTTTCAACAACGTTTTTTTTTTAATAACACAACCAATAATTTTTAAAACAACGCAACTTGTATATCATTAAAATTAATTTGTGTATGTAGTAAACAAATTGTATAAAAATAAGTACACTAAATAATATTTTGGAAAAGAATTACACTTGATCAGTTTGTACTTCTTTAACAGATTCTAAACAAGAATCTGACTGTTTTTGTCTGTCCGTCACATCTGTGTACGAACCAGGAGCCGAATTTGATCTACCAGATTTTCCAATGTGTATGTGTCGACTGCGACCTTCACCTCCTGTTTGTGAGCGATTTTCATTTTTGTGTGTGAATGGATTCTGTAAATAAAGAAAAAAAATGCCATAATTCAAAATTTGTGTTTTAATGAGAATGCAACAACAAATTATTTACCGACTGTAAAAAATGGCTAGATTATAAATCAAAATATTTCTGATAAAATACAGAGTACTAACGTTCCAGGCTTAGCCAATCATAACAAAGAGGAACATTTCAAGAAAAAAACGGTATAGGGAGCGAGAAAGTTTCCCTCCCCCATGAAAAATGTTCATGATAAAAGTTCACTTTTTTAACGCTAGAGGCGCTACTGTCGAGATTTCTTGCTAATTCTCCAATAATGGAGCTAATTTTCCAATAAGGGAGCGAGAAAGTTTGACGTTAGCGCCTCCAACTTGAAAAAAGTGAACTTCTTTTATGAAATTTTTTAACTCTAGAGGACCCTAACGTCAACTTTCTCGTTCCCTATTAGAATGCTAATAATCAATTCTCCATGGTATTTAAAAACTCTGTACAAAAGGATACCAATGAAAAGCTTAAAAGTAAAGGTCATACTTGACTTTAAAGCCTTAAAGAAACAGAATTTTTAACTAAACAAGATTTTTCATTCAAGCTTATTAATCGAACCAAATACTTATAAAAAATCTTTTGGGCTTCGTTAAGAGTATGGTGATACTAAATCAGATCTATTAGAAGTCAGGGAAGATTAATAGGCAAGTGAACTGTTGCCTAGTATGTGATAGCAATATATCAATCTAATTAAATTTAAAATAAACACAAAGCGACTGAGAAGTGCAATAACCCGCGACGACATATTCAAAACGACACGCAAATGTCAAATTTATAACAAGCTCATCGTTCACTGACAAGATTGTCTACACTTTTGTAACAATGAAGTATGTACTTATAAAAATAATAATTCGAAAATAAAAGGGAAGTTCATTATAATAACTTTTATGGAAGCCTCCAGAGTAAAAGTGTTCTCGTAGCTTTCATCAAAATTTTTTATGATATGATATATCGATGACAATAATTTCCACAGCGTGCTTTTAATAAATCTATATCATATTGTAATAAATAGTTCTTACCAGGGAACTTTGGTGTTACGTCATTCTAATCCAACCAATCGCGGAAACTGTTTTGGTTGCATTACCAATGGAGATGCTTATGTATGATCAAGTGCGCGATGACATAATATCTAAGTTCCCTGACAAGGATTCTATTATAGCAAAGATATGTGAGCCGTAAAGATGGAAAATGCTATACAAATTTATAGGTATGCTTTTTTTCCTGGTAAATTAATGGCGTTACTAATTTTCTTCTTATTTGCAGATTAGGGGTTACTCTTTTTAAAAAAATTGTGACTTTAGTTGTTAATATAAAAAAGTAGTAACACCAAATCAGTAGACCTATTTGCAAATGGGGGAGAAAATTAGTAGCGCCATCTATTTACCTGGAAGAAAAGGTATATTAATTATTATTAAGAAGTGACCGGAAAACTCCGCACGAAGCCTCATATCTATCTATTAATTTAGTATTATAATTTAAAAATTACTGTTAAAGAGACGGTCATTTGCCTTGTAGGTAACGCGATCAACTGCAAATGCGAGGTACCAGGTTTAAATCCGGAGAAGGGTAACTTTCTTATGACTAGTCTCCGTGCTTCGGAAGGCACGTTAAGCCGGTGGTCCTCCTGAGTTAATGAATTGCCGTCATTAACATAAAAACCAGGGTTACAGGTGCATCTGGAGACCAGTCTAGCAAACTACCTATCGGACGTTAAACAATTTATATGCTCACATGAAAAATTTGTCACCTTTTTTATTGTAACTTGGTATGTGACAAAAAAGTGACATTTTTCATCAAAGTCTATAAGTTACAATTATTTCTCAACCAATTTTAATTTTCTTTTAATTGCAACATATTAAATTACGACGAAATCTATATCGATTTCCAATAAAACAAGAATTTCCATAAACTTCCTAGTTTAGCCTAAAATTAGGGGAAAAATAAAAGTTTTGGTTTTGGAAATTTCAAGATTCCATTCATTATTTACTCTAATTTTTTAGGATAGAATGGTAATGGTAAAAAAAATACGAACCGAAAACTAAAAAGGTTATTAATTCTTTGCGTTTGGTTAGTAAAAAACTAAATTTTTTAACCCCTTAAGGCTCATTTGAAAAAAATAGACTTTTTGTTTATGGAATTTTTGTTTTAATCAAAATAACAGATATTTTCGTAAGAAAGAGATATGGTGTTAAATAAACAAAAGGTACATTTTCAATAAGTCGAAGTACCCGCCCCTCCTCTTCACATTACGTATTAAATGTGTAACGATGATTGGATGAAAAATTTTCAGTTTGTAGGAAAGATCCGATAGAATGGCCAGCAAGATTCCCGACTTGAAAAAAAAGTCATTTGAAAACAGTATTTTAAAAATCTGCTCTCGAAAATGTTTAAGAACTGAAAATATGATAACCCAAAAACGTAAGCGGATTAGTCCAGAACCATAATGAAGTCCATGAAAACATTTTGAAAATGTAATTTCATGAATTTTGAAAAATGTTAATAATTTCTGAATAAAATTATTGCTTGTTTCAGCTTTCAATTTTTACTTCTAACTCATAAACAGATTCAGTAAATCCAATTTTTTTTTATCGTGAATAAACGAAGAATTTTAGAAGCTTTAAAATTATTATAATAAAGCTGACAAATTTCCAATAAAAAGATTAATCCAGTTAACATTTACTTTAATTTGGGGATTAGACGATTGCATGTTGTCATGGCAACACTTCATTATTTTCACATTAGCCTCTTGGGAGTTAAAATAGCACTTTAGTCCCTTGAGAGCAAAATACCCTAACATTTTTTTAACTCATCTTAGAAGATAGAAAAACTACTTAAAAATTTGCTGATAATAATTAAAATTAGTTTACTTTTTTCAAAAAAGCGGCTTTTCTTTGCTTGTAGGGTTTTTATTACTTTTAGCATTTTATTCACTTTTTATAGTTATACTTTTCTCTTACATTTTCTAAAAATAAACAAAAAATATTACAAGAAAAAATTACGACTTGTATGCAATTAAAGTATTACTTTGATTATTATTATGGTGTAAGATTGGCAATTCCTTTGCAGGTTTTAGAAACACCTAATGTATTTTAAAATACCGTGGACAGATGGCGATTGAATTTGAATGGTCAATAAATTGCTTTAACGTCAACAAAGCCAAGAAGCATTTTTTTTACTAACTGTACAGTTTTACAGAGAAAACCTTTTACAACATAGCCGTACGTACACATTACAACAAAATTTTTGTATTTAAAAAACATAAAGGCGATATCTAGTTACGATTGTTCGAATGCTGCAACACGCGATAAATACAAGGTAAGATATCTCCGAGCTTTCCGCATATTAAAAGCCACGAGATGACATCACTGCACAAAGGAAAACGTTTTTAGGAAGCATAATATCCTACCTGGGATTGGATAATTCAATGCTCGACAAACTCATTATTCAAAAGAGACAAATATCATCAGTACAACGGTTAAGATTTATTTTGAGAGCCAAATTCTCTTATCACTTGAGTTGGTTCAAGCTATAAGTTGAACCAACGGTAATAATTCGGAAATTCAAAAATTCGTCTAGTCAAGTTCATCTGTGCATTTGAAGGATGTCAATTCCTAGCGTTTATAAGTTCAGAAGTATATTAAAGCACGACGGCAATGGCACGTTTTCCCTCCCACAACTACAATTCAAAATTTTTGTCGGAATGGCGCATATTCAAGTTGCCCATTTAGCCTGGCAGCACTGATGACTATACTAATTTTCTCCCCGTTTGTAGATGGCGCTGCTGATTTGGCGTTACTATTTTTGAAATATCATGAGTTTATTTGTTAATTTAAAAAAATAGTAAGCCCAAATCGAAAGCGTCATTTCCAAATACGGGAGAATCTATTTACCGGGAGAAAAGCATACTACATATGGGGTGCGTTCCACAGCCACGACAACCACCACGGTGTAGAAACTAATATAGTTAATAATACAACGTAATACAAAAACGTAGACCCTGTAAACCATTGTACTTTTAGTTGGCAGGATTTTTGAAGGTGGCGCTATTGTAAAGTTTATGACATTTAAAAATTAATTTATACAATAACATAACGTATATCATATTCTAATGATGATTACTAATTAGTAATGATTATAACAGTGAAAGTAGTTAATTTGTGTAATTTAAATTTAAATGTAGTGGAATAAAATGTACATGTCAAATTTAGTTGACCATGTTTTCCTAGGTGGCGCAATTTTAGAGTGTCTAGACTTTTAACATGGAAGTTTCTATTCTATTTAGATCTATTATTCTATGACAACCACGGTTGATCGTCAGTCCAATCAAATAACTCGATTTTTAGTCCAATCAGATAACCCTAGGACCACGCCGCGGTCGCCCATGGCTTTAAGTGGAACGCACTGAATAATTTGTAGAGATTATGTATCCTTTTTGCGGAAATTTTTTTGAAATTGTATTGTGAATTTATTTTTGGAGAAAAACTTGCATTTTGAAAAAAGTTAACACTAAAATTATTTTGCAGTCAAATTATTAATTAGCAACTCTCTGTAGTAATTAATTCAACTAGTTAAAATTAGCGTTAGGTGTAATTCAATGTGACTTATAATATTGGCGTTTTGAGCATTGTTGAAGCGTTTTGAGCATGAATACAGTTAATCCACCACAAAAAAATTGTGAGAAATTTACCGCGGTTTTACAATACGCCACCGGAAATATGAGTATGTACGCGATATAAATACCGCAAAAAAGTTTGTTTTCCGTTGTTCCGTTATATAAATAGAAAATAATAAGGAATTACCATCCGCCTTACTAAAAGTATTTAATTATCATAATTTACATAAGCCTACCTGAAAGGAATGTTGCTTCAACATGTGCTTGATGAGAATGAGAGTATCCAGTTTTGGAATCGACGTGACAACTTGTGCAACATCTTCATCCGTAATTTCAACCAAATGACAATTTTCTTCTTCACTGGGCATGGGAAATTTAGCGTCATTTGTTATCCACGGATCGTTCTGAAACCAAATATTTTGTTATAGGTGCACATGCAAACTAACGCTGAGGTTACCTTTATTTCGGCCAAAGTAATTCTTTGTTTGGGGTCCTTGATTAACATACTCCGCACGAGATTTTTGAATCTTGTCGTTGTGTACGGTTTGTGCGGAAATTCAATCGCGTTATTTTTGATACGCGAATATAAAGTTATAACGTTTTCTCCCTTAAATGGAACATCGCCATAGACGAGAGCGTACAACGTAATTCCCATTGACCATATATCCGCAGCCTGAAAGTTACAAAATATTTATAACAAATTGTAGGTCGTAACCCGGTGTAGCGCTGTTCCAACGAAACCCTCATAAAAATCGATTTTAACATTAAAAATTCATCGCTACATTAATTTTTAAAAACCGACCAAAAACCTTTGTCAATCATCGGTTTCGATTATTTAATTTAAAATTCGTTAAAAAGCGTTACTCTGTTACCTTGCCGCTAAATCCGTCCTTATTTCCTTCAATTAAAGCTTCTGGTGGCATAAAAGCGGGAGTTCCCGCAGTAGCAGAAAGATAAGCATCTGATCCATCAAATTCATTGCAAACACCTAAATCAGCAATTTGAACTCGACCAGATTCGGTGAGAAGAAGATTGGCAGGTTTAATATCACGGTGAATTATTCTTTGATAATGCACTGGAAAAGCACCAAAATGTGAAGAAAAAATTTTAGTTATAATATACTACTAAAAACTTACAGTACTCAATTCCTAATATCACATCCCTGAAATAACTCCAGGTTTCATTTTCACTAAGTGGTTCTTCGGTGGGAATAGCTAATATTTCCTTTTCTAATAATTCGAAAACTAAATATAATTGGTCTTCCTCGGGGTCGTCTAAAACTTCTACTAGTTTCACTACGTTAGGATGATCGAGCTTCTTCAGCACGGCGATTTCTCTATAAACTCTTTCTAAAGGCGTCAACAATCCAGAACTATTAGATTTACCGATCCATCGAGGTGGTAGTCTTCCAAACATGCCAGCTTTTTTTACTAACCGTTTTTTGGATAATATTTTCATTGCCTATAAATTATTAATTTTTTATTATTGCAATTTTTTTTACAAGGCTCGTTCAAACCAAAATGTGTTTGTTTGGGAAGTTTCTTGACGGATCAGAGGAAATTTCAGTTAGGAGTCATAATTTTTGGGAGTTGTGGTGATAACGCAGTAATGCCCAATTTTTATCATTAAAAACACATTTGATTTGAATTGACCTCGTTTAATAATATTTTTCAGCTAAAACCCACTCATTTTTTTATACTTACATAATGCGTATCGTCTTCTTGATTGTAAGCAAGCTTTACAATACCATAGGAACCCTATAAAAAACAATCAACTATAAGTACGTAGACAGACATATTAAATAAAATCAATAGGAACCGAAATAAAGAATTCCGATTTAATCAAAAAAAAAATATGTAAATATACCACAACAATGGTGTTTATTTTAAGCAATGCTCATCAATCCATAATTTATGAATGAAAGGAACTCACGAAATTTCATTCATAAAAGAAGAAAAAGTAATTAGGAAAATTTCTATTCACACTCCGGTTTTGTAATCTATTTAAATTGGATCATCCTACACTAAAATTTATTAGCCAACTTTTAATTCGAGTAATTATTATTATTATCTTTGTGGAGTATTTTACAAGATCGTGGGTTGTTGGAGGTTTCGTTTCGGCTTATTTCCAATTTTGAAATAATACGTTAATGAAGGTTAAAGTTCAATAAAAGTCATTGAATAAAAAAGTTAGCAACAGTTACAGAAGGTCATAGAGAAAAAAATAAGATACGGGAAAACAAAAATGAACTTGATGAGCAACATAAAAAGTTATTGATTTATTGTAAGCCGTTATTTACATAAAATTAAATCTATGATGATGCATGAGTATTTAATGTATAGACCGCCATACCATACGAAACGAAAGTCTGGTGTGATTAATGATTTTGATTATTGTTCTAGGTTATCCAATTACCCATGCACCAATATCGATTATTACCTGTTCATATTTTTATAGGAACGTAATTTGCATGACATATAATTAAACCCAAAGTTGCATTGTCATAAGATCAAAGAGATATGAACTCATATGGAAGAAACAATATTCAATTAAATTTGAAATATAGAACGAATTGATTGATTTCCCTTATAGTATTTATTATAATGGATAACTTTGCATTGAATAAAATCGTAATGGTAATTATTTATTGATTGAAACTCCTCTCACTCGAGTTCCATTGTCTTTTAAAATTACTAAATTAGCCTTGTTATTTGTCGAGTTTAGCATAATTCTGATTCCTACACAAATCAGATGTCAAGATCTTTACTGCAATGTACTTCAAACAAATAATAATGGAAGTTTTGCTCGCGCTCTCCACTTGTTCCAACAAGAATATAAAATAAAAACCTACCTGTCCTATCGAATCCATAAGTTTGTATTGATTCAAATGAATATACGTTCCAGTTTTATCTATCGATATTCTTCTCGATTCCTTCAACGGTTGCCTCTTCTTGACTCGAGGTGAGTTGGAAGGACTGCTGTAAGGGGAATATGGACAATTTGGATAAATGGGACGTGGAGTTGTATCTATGACTAAACTTTTTGCGTGTATCAAAACTTTTTGATTGAGTTTGCTTTTTGCGTTAGGTTTGGATAATAAGGATGAGTTGCTAGACGCAGGCTCTAAAGAAGGCACGCCGGATCTTATCACAGTTGTAGGTTCGAGACCATTATGATTCGGCTCGGATCGGGTTATACTACTAGAAAAACTCGTTGTGGGTTCTACATTTTGTAAAGGTACTGAAGGACTGGAATTACTGGATTTTATACTTTTGGTATCCGTGGTTGTCGTTTCGCTTTCTATTGCACTGTATCTGAAACAAATGTCAAAAAGTTAAAACATTACAATAAAATATTTAACAGGCGCGACCGGGAAGCGACTTTTCTAGTTCCGGGTCGCGCCACACGGGTCGCTTCCTCCACTTAATTTTTACACGAAAGCGAAATTTTATATCAAAAATTTAATGTTATCGTATAAATGTTAACCGCATCTATCTTGGTTTGCCTTCCGGTAATATCGCTTAAATTAGATGAATAAATTTCCCATTATTTATGCATAACTTCCCTATTAAATAAATTTCCAATATAAATTGAATATTTTCTAGGGAAAAACCGGTAGTGGAATTGTTAAAAATCTTGCCATTTCGTTATTTATTAAAGGTGCAGATTCAGATGAACCTAACATTTTGAAAAGTTGTAGTCCGTTGCTATGCGGATGTCATTGCGCTATTATACTTCTTAATGGTGGATTTCACAAAAGTGATTTTTAACCTGCGATTAAATAATAACAATACATTTTAACCCAAGCAACAGTAAATCGTTCAAAAGCGATTCAAACTCTGGTGCCGCGGTGGGGAGAAGTTAGCTAGTTACTTATGAACAACAGATGTGACATCGAGGCAGTGTCAAAATTTATACAAAGCAAATTTTATCAGAGCACAGTCACAGTCAGATGATAGTAGTTGTTTTGATGGTTCAATACGTAATTAAAGAAAAAATTTAATTTGATTTGAATTTATACATTTTTTGCACTTATTGTTTACATTTTTACTTATTAGTGATTCGAATTAACCTTAATGAGTGACCACGGTTTTGTTGGCATGTATGTACGAGAATATGTACATTGTAGGATGATTAATTTAAATTACTTTTTTGAGGTGAGCTCAGGCGTGGACAAAATACATTTGTATTTTAAACTAAAAGTAGAAAGAAAACATACGATAACTTTGAATTTTTTGTTCAAAATTCAAAATAAAATGCACAGTCTCGTGCATTGAATTTCATATTTTAAATTTATTATAAAAAATACCGAAATATTTTGCATTTTGTACTTCAAATATGAAATCAATGGCAGACAAAATGTATTTGAAGTACAACATGCAAAATATTTTGGTATTTTTTATTTTCACTTCAAAATATGAGATATAATGTATGAAAATGTACACTTCATTTTAAATTTTAAACACATTTTCAGACGGTTTTTCGCAAATAACTCAAAAAGTAAGTATTTTATCGAAAAAATTACTTTCATTAAAAATGTAGTTTTTAAAAAAACAAGAACAATGGTGGGTTAATGGTGCCTGTAGACTCAATACAAATGGAGTAATAGCTTGTTCAATTTTGCTTTTTATTCGTCAAACGCCATAATTGAAAGTTTCAACGTGAAATAACCAAAAAATAATGCATTTTTCGGGGAAAACTCATAGTCTTTTTTAAAGTGCTTGAAAAAATCTTTATTTTTGTTTTTTATACAACCGCATAGCATTAAAACTAAGAGAGTTGTGACAAAAATAATGTTGATCCCTATTTTTTTCGGCGACAAAAAAATATGAAAATCACCCCATAATAATTACCACCCCAATTGAAAATAATTATTACTACTTTACAATTTACTTTATTTATGTACTTGTAATATGCACTAGAAGTTTGACTGCTTTAATGTGCTTAGTTTTGAAAAAATTTGAGGGTGAAGTGCGAAGAGAGCATTTTTGTAACTTTGCAAAAAATTGTCTTTTCTTATAAAAATAACTCAAAAACTATGGGGTAATGTAAACTGGGCCAAAAAACTACCTGAAAGTGGTAAACTGGGCCAAAAGCAAATTTTACCAAAATTTTGAAAATTGTAAACTTGGCCAAAATCAAATTTTACTAAAATTTTGAAAATGGCAAACTGGGACAAAACCAAAATCTTTTAAGTAACCGCTGAATTAAAATTTAAAATAAATTTTTTTATAAAAACCACCATCGCACGAGGAGGATCCACGCGAAAACGAGTTTCACCTCTCAATGATCCACCTTTTCCGTAAGGCTGTGTTCTCGCTTAGAATGAAAATTCGATTTTAAATAGAAAATGGACTATTTGATGCACAATAACAGTATCTGACCAAAAAAGTACAATAAAAAATAAAGTAATGTGTAAAAAAAATCGCGAATGCAAGAGATACGCGCATTTTAGAGTTAATTTTATTTACAATTTTCTGACTTTATTTTTGAAAATAACGCGTTAAAATTTTTACAGTACAGTAGAATCCGTTTATTATGACTCCGCTTATATTGACCAACCGCTTAATATGAAGTAATTGCAGTGCGAAGTTTGGTTTTCATATAAAATTCTATATAACAAAGTTCGGATATAATGACTTCGCCACTTCGCTTATAGTGACATGTCGCTTATTATGACCTATTTTTAAGGAATCATGTGACCAACATCCCTTTCCCTGCAACGATCTTTGGTGCTAGGCTCATTTTTGTTTTGATTCTCAGTGATTCTATTTTTAATATGCTTGTTTTGTGTCAGTTCATGTTTCTTTTTTATTAATAGATACACACAATTTGAAGTTTTCTTTTCTATTAAACTAAATATCTAAAAAAGTAGGAAGTTGTTTATTTTCTAAGACTATGCTTTGTATGACGTCCGCTTAGTATGACTTGTTTGTCACTTCCCTTCGATGTCATTATAAGCGGATTCTACTGTATATCTAAAACGTTATTTTTAATATTATGTCGAAGCAAAAATTTTTTTAAAATTGCAATACAATGACATAATATTGTAAATAACATTTCAGACATACTGTAAAAATTTTAACTCGTTATTTTCAAAAATAAAGTCAGAAAATTGTAAATAAAAAAATGGTTGCGAGAGAACAGCCCACGGGCCTAGAGGTATGTTTATAATAAGGGTAGTTTTAGGGTAGGTAAGCTAGGCGTAGGCTAGCGTAGGGTCAATTTTTATAAAAACCAGCACGGCACGAAGAGGATCCACGCGAAAAAGTATTAACTTTTGGAAAGTTTTCAAATGTTTCAAATACCCAGAATTGTTACTGATTTTGAGGTTGCGATGAGAAATGCGTGTGGCCAGATTACCCAGTGGCCGGAAGCAAATGTCGAAGGTTGCAGGTTTAATCTTGGACAGGCGTGCTTCAGACTACCAAAATGTCGATTCTGAAGTTAGCACATGGTTACGGTATTGCTTTGGTTTAAAGTTTTTGGCAGCGGACGACGTTTTGGGGAGTTACAATGATTTAATAGAAACCAAACCGAATAATGCAAATCTCGACAAGTTCTGTGAGTATTTATTCATTTACTATGTGGTAGGGTCAGCTGTGTTTCCTCCGGTGGATGTAGAGGATGTATGTAGATCTGTCGGTAGGTTACAGTTAGTTTCTGATATTTTTTTTTAAATAATAACAAAAAAGAATTCACACCGGCACACCACTAAACTATAAACATAAATCTTCCACTATTTCTATAGGAAATTAAACTTTGGCCCAGTTTACCATTTTCAAAATTTTAGTGAAATTTGCTTTTGGCCCAGTTTACCATTTTCAAAATTTGGCCCACTTTACCATTGGCCTAGTTTACATTCACCCGTCGCCGAAATAAATAAAGATCAACTTTATTTTCGTCATAGGTCATAGGTCGTAAAATTCATTGTTTTTTGGTTATTTCGCGTTTTGACGTTTGACAAATAAGAACCAACCTTTAACAAGCTATTACTCCGTTTGTATTGGGTCTACAGACGCCGTTAACTCACCATTGTTTTTGGTTTTTTATAAGCTACATTTTTAATAAGAATAATTTTTTCGATAAAATACTTACTTTTTGAGTTATTCGCGAAAAACCATCTGAAAACGTGTGTTTTTGGTTGAAAAATTGACATTTTAACTCGAGAATAAATCGAAAAGTATTGACTTTCTGAAAAAACTTAAAAAAATAAAAGTTGCTTAGAATTAGTCAATCTATCCATTCTCGGACTTATTTTCAATGAAATATTTTTCACCCTTGAGAAGGGGCGGCATCCACCCCCAAAATAAAATCAACCCCCGGAATTGTCTCAACTTTGAAGGAGAAGCTAAGTAGATCCTAAATCCAAATTTTTGTGCAAATCGGTGCTGTTTGGAATAATTCTGCAGTATCGCCGTATTTTACCTTTAATGACCCTGGATTAAATGTATTTTACCCACGTCTAGGTGAGCTTACATCAAGGATAGTAAAATCAGAACTTTAAATTAACTTTTAATAGATTACAATTACCTGTATATACTTATACAAACATTGAATTTTTAAAAATTGTATACTTCCAAAATCGTGGTGAGAAAGTCAGAAACACAAGCTTCACCAAATATTCTGAACTTAGCGATTTTATGAGCGTACACATAATATTAATTATTTAAAATATTCTGACGTTTGTAGTGGAATCGCACAGGTTAATTATGAAGTAAATCTTAAGCTGTACCAATAAGTTTTAATGATACGTCACTGTATCATGTGTATGTCTACACAGAAAAACAAACTACGCTTAAAAGTAGCACAAATTAGGTGTAAATTGTTCACAAGTCCAAATTGTGTTACTGTTGTGTGAAATTGTAGGTACTGTTTTTCTAACACAATTATTGTTCATAATTTTAAAACATTTTGGACTTGTATAGAATCTGGACCCAAATTGTAATATTTTTAAGTATCTACAGTTTGTTTTAGTATCCTTCACATGTTACATAAATCCCAGTTGCAAAAATTTGTTACAACCTTTGTTAAGGTCACGACGCTTCTCTCAAGAAGCATACGATGAAAGAAAAGAAGATAAACAAAATACACCCCAAAAATATTAGTTAGAATTTTAATTCTCATGTCGAAATGGCGGCGTTGAAACGGTGGCGTCGAAACAATGTCGTAAAACTGAACTAGATTTCACTCCTACAGCACTCTACCCTGTGGTGGAGCTCCATTGGGGCTTTAACCAGGAATTTGGATCAAACTATTTTGGAATGACTCAACTCTACCTATGGCGGTAAGATTTTTAAATACGACGTCAGAAAAACTGCCAAGTCACAAAATGTCATAACCAGGAAATTCACCTGCCAACAAAATTCGCATTCGAAGATGTTTTATAAAATCAACAATGAGCTTCGTGCATTTTATAGTGAAATAAAAAATTAAAAGCTATGGCCCGTTCGTATTTTTTGAATCTTGATGTGATTATTCGCAGGATAGGTTTGCGTACCGTTGATCTGTAAGTTTTCAATTTTCAAACATTTTCATGTGCTCTGTTAGACCACATTATACAATATGACCAACAAGAGGCCTGTTAAATGTTGTATTTTTTTAAATAATGTTCGAAATGAATAACAAATATCTACGTTTTTTTAAAACTCGAGGTCGAGCAGATGCGAATCTTGTGGTGTAAATATTTAACCATTTATTGAAATGTTATTTTATGGAAGATTTACACACCGTTTATACGAAGTTGACATGGTTTTTCAATAATTCCACTTAAAATTAATCAATCTTTACAGCAAATTTTCCAAGTAGTTATAGCAAATATAATGAGGAAAAAGACGTCATGGAATTTTGCATTTACATAGTATAAACAATGACATAATTGCAGTAATTATCCTTAGTAATTGCCTTGCTCCTAAGGTTAAAGGCCTCTAGAAAATATTTCCTTATAAATTGATAAAAAAGCGCCTTCGGCTCATTTCATTTGATCTTTGTCCTAGAGGTAGGTACTACTTACTTTGGAAGTTCTCCGATTCTTGGAGGTCTCTGTTTACGGCAATTGTAAGTTCCATCAACCCATGGTAGCCCTGAAATAGAAAACTTTTTCAATTTACGTCATAAAAAATATTACGTTACGATTTGAAAACGATCCAAATTGACTGTAAAAAAATAAATCAGAATAATCCGATCCTGATCGTAAACTAAATCCAATGGGACCAACTCATCATCGTGCGATTTTTTAATTCGGGAATGTTAAAATGCCAAGGTTACAATAATAATAATTAATTACAACGTTTAATTAGCTTAATAGCAAATAATGATATACTATAAAATGTGCGTTTCATGCCAACTTACCTTGCTGAAATGTAGTCATTATAAATTGAGCGTATTTACAAATTCGATTACCGACTTGAAAATCTGAAAATAAAATAATAATTATTAGCGCTGTTATGTACTTACAAACACAAACAAATTTTTACAGGATTTTAATTACAAAAGCATGAACAAAAAATTAGTTACTTTATACAAATACAGAATCAAATTAAAATTTTAAATTTAATTTTTACAAAAATGTTATTTTCATAAATTTTACATGAAAACTGGAATATGTTTTTGTTAATTTCATCAGATTTTAATTAATTTGCATCAAGAAAATTCGGTTAATTCGCAGTGCGGTGCAACCTACGCCATTTTGTTAATCCAAATGACGTGCATAAGGCATAACTTGTATTTTGTACGATAGGTTAGTTTTAAAAATAAACCTCTGCGATTGGTCACTAGTACATGCTGCCACCTGAATTTCAGTATTCACAACTTTAGTAAGTCCATGCAGAAAGCAAAAAATTATATTATGTTATTTTGTAAATTACTTTTATAGGTCTGAGTCCTTTAAGTTCTTGACTAAAGTTTGATTTACTTTCATGAAGTTAAAAATAAAATTGGTAAAAAAAATAATAAATAGAACTAAACATAGAACTTAATGTAGCGTAAACATGAAAATTTGCATTTGATCTTTAAATTAAACAGCGATTATAAAATGCTCAACATGAAACCAAAAGGTATGAGTAGCTACCGTAAAATTTGTTAAATTTTATTTATCGATATAATAATTAACATTAAAAAAATAACCTCGATAAAAATGTCACGTCATAAAATAAGTTACATTTAATGAAACTGAAAATTGAAACTAAAATCATCGGAGCGTGTAAAATTCAGCCGATAAAGCACATAACCATGTAAATTAGATCAACATCAAAGTTACCTACTAGTAAAGTATAAAATATAGGTGAGTAATCATAAATATTTGATGAAAAGTTTTTTCACTATCGAAGTCAATTAATTAAAACTTCCCTTTAGAACATTCAATCGATGAGTAGAGAAACATAGAGCAGTTTCACTTTACTGAAACTCATCAAACATAAAGAAGTTTCCTATGGGTAACTTCATCAAATAGTTAAATTGTATTTTTCTTTATTTTTTTAATTAAACTTGCACGATTTTATTATTTATTTCTTTAATAAATTTTTCTCGACGTCAGATTTAAAGAAGTATGGGATATCTCCAACTGTTTCATGTTTGTTTTGCAGAGAGATATAACAATAGGATTGGAATAAATTTTACATTTCGAATGATTTACTATTGCATCATTTTCCAATCGCTGTATTTGTTTAAAAATTCAAAGAGGAACCGACATTTTTTCATCAATTCGTACAATGCGATCATTGTATACTGCTAGAGCCAGTTCGGTTTTGGCCTCATAACAGTGAACGAATTTCAGGCTATTTAATCATGAAGTTATTTCATAGTAATCAAAATAAAATAGCAAGGAATTAAAATAATGTATTCTTCATCTATTGTTTTTTTTCTCTCTATTGTTTTTTTCTGTAACCACTGCAACCGTGACATCGAATATTTTTAGCTTTCTGGTGAGTGTAGGCTGAATGGTTAGCATTTTAGTGAAATAATCACAGCAAAATATTAAACTAAAGTGAATGACTTTTGCGTTTCTGATAATGTGGTATAATGATGTGATAATTAAAAAGTATACTGAAACCCCCACTTTGTAGTAGTAATTCACTCTTAAAATTGATTTTCAGGAATCGACTTAAATTTTCATGAAATTTTCCGATACAATTAATTTAACTTCTCGAGCAAAGTTTATCGAACAAATTGTGGAACAAAAGCCAATAACAAACGCGATACTTAAGGTAAAGTACATAATAAATATACTGCAATAGTTTTCTTTGGAAAAGAAAACGAATTTACTTATTTCCACGCTATAAAATATTTTAGAACGCAAAATAAAATAAAAACATTTAATAGAAATCTCGTTCTAAGACACGCAAAATTCCACAATTGTAAAATTTCCATTCTTAGATTATTGCCCACTTCAATGTCAAATAAAAACGCAAAGAACTTATTTTCATGCGATAAATTGCCATTGCTCAACAAAATAATTATATTTCCTTTAAAAGAAAACTCGTCATTATAAGCAAGGATAATAATACGAGCCATGCTAGTAATTAGGATGTAACTTTTAATTTAAAAAATAATCTTTCCCCATAAAATAACCAATCAACAATTTATTACGGTCGAAAATAGACATTTAATTAATAGGATATTGCACAATATGGCTTCGTTTTTCTATACCGGAAAATTAAGCTTTTGGGTAAACATAGGTGCTTGAAAATGAATCAACTAGATCCAATTTTGAAGTTGAAACAAAGACAAAATATTAATTCGTTAATCGCTGTCTTATTTCAACCTTTATTCAGAAGTATATGCTCCGCGAGAAAAATAGTACCTGCAAATTACTACGCTTGACTGTTAACAGGGATGCTAGGTCAACAGTCGTTGTAAATTGTTTTGTTTTTTTGTGTTAATTTATTACCCTTTTCGTGAGTATTTTATGCAAACGAAAAGATTATTTGCTTTAGACAATTACTTAAATCAACTAAACGATTTATTTCCCAAATTCTTATGTAAATGAGGTGCCAAAGTGAAGTATTTGATATATTTATAAGTTTTTTTACAAGCTTTTATTTAACTCATTGACGTGCACTTTAAAGGTGTAGAAAGTTTTTAATATTTCCAAATCAGGAAAGGCATGGATATACCCAACACGTCAGCGTTGTTCCAATATTCTAAGTGCGTAATGCGTTTGCTTTTTAAGCAAATTGAGAAGGATTTCAACCCATAATTTGAATAAATACGTTCTGAATAAAGGGATATTGTACATGAAGCTATTATGGAGCTAGCCGATGATTTAAATTTTGTGTTGGAGTTAATAAGTACAAAAGGTTTATTTCATTGCATAATTTATTTATCCTACACGTACATGGATTGAAGCACTTTCAGTCCAAATTTTATTAAAACGTCGGCATGATATTATATATCCAAGAACGAATAGTCTGATTGGTTTCAAATTTGTCATAAATGGTTTAATAAGATTCTCGAGATGTCTATTAAGAACGGTTCTTTCTACAATGATAATCAATTTTTATTTTAAAAGGTTCAATTTTATTGACTGGATATTATGAAGTTTTTTTCCAATTTGTAACCTTATTACATTTTGCACCTGTAACTATGATATTTTACTATACAATAAATCTTGAAGACGAGCTTCAAGCGATAGCTAATAATTCGACGATAGAGAACATTTTTCAATAAAATCTCGACTTCAAGTACCTACTATGTACAAAATAAACATACAAAATAAATCAGAAATTCGTTAGGATTAGCGGAAGCCAACTGAAAGAATTACATAATTCGTAAGCACAGAAACTTGGCTATGTATAATCAACCAATTTATTGTTAAAAAACCATAATATAAAGCTACGATAGCTTTAGAAAATTACAAATGATTATTAAATTACACAAAAGTTAATAAATTCGTTTATTATGCATTAACATACTTTAGCACTGCGACTTAATTCTTTCGACTAGCTTCCGCTAAAATTGACGAATAGTATTTATTATATTAACACACAAAAACAAAACAATTTGAAACGATTATTGACCTATGTTTACTGTCGATAATCGACCTCGAGGTAGAGTGGTGTAGTAATGTATCGCTTACGGTCGCTGCGACTTAATAAACTTTGTTTTACGTAATAGCAGTATCACAAATTATTCAATTTTGAAACATCTATTTACTATGAAACCATAAAAAAATTATTTTTTTATTAGAATATTGCTTAAAACGAAAATTCCACTTTGGGAATCCCCGATTTCCTGTTTTTCAGTTAAAATACTGTTTCAATGGAAAACAATCAGAATTTTTTACACTTGCACGTAGAAGGGTTTAAAGATTGGTAAAAACCAGTAATTAGTATTTAAATTTTTATGGCACTGAACAATGCACTTAAATTTATAATTTGCAATAAAACAAATAAGTTTTTATTTATATTAATAAAATTACAACAAATATTATTATACAATAAAAACACTTTTAATTAATTACGTATTAATTAAAAGTAACTATAATAATTGCTGGTACATAATTCATGACACGTGTTTCGTTGTTGTTAAAGCTGCTCAGATGTATTTAATATGTAATTATAAAAGTAAAGGTAATACCTGTGGCCGGTTTCTGAAACGATAATTTAAAGTTAATATTTGATGAACTAGATCGAACCAATAGAAAGCGTTTGTTAGCGCTAATAAACGTGATTAAATTTTAATTATCGTTTCTAAAATCAGCCATTAATAGTGAATATTTTATACGAAATAAATGCAAGATTTATTACATTTTAAATCTATCTAGGAAGCTTTAACAAAAGAAAAACAATTGCAACTGTGCTTTAATTAATAACTAATTTAGCTTCCTTTCAAAAAAAATGTAAGTCAACAATTGTTGATATTTTATCCCATAATTTAATAATTGACTATCTAATAAAGAGCGAGAAATCTGACGTTAGCATCCCCTACAGTTGAAAAATTCATGATAGTAGTTCACTTTTTTAGCGCTAGAGGCGCTAACGTCGAGCTTTCTCGCTCCCTTATAGTGTTGATCATGAACATAGAAGTTCATGTTCTATCTTCATGGTGTTGATTAAACAGTAGGGAAAATTTGGTAGGAATGTGTCAGTTTTTAGTTTTTCTCCTTTATTTTTACATCAATAATATTATAATATTTTTAACTTTAATTGTATTTATTTATTTGACAATTTGCTATAATAAAATACATAGTTTTTTAATTCACCTATTCTATTTTACTATGTATCCTAATCACTTCTCGCAAGAAAAACTTAATACCTATTTTAAGAACAAGTGATAGCTGCAATTTAGTTATAGTCACCAAAATTTGAAATATTTGTTTTGAACAATTTCTCATGTGTCGCATTATTACTCCACTTTCCCCTATCAAATCTATCATGTATTAAATAGAGTGGTGCAATAAAGACGATTCACCCATTAAAACATGGAAGCGGATTGTGATATACATACTTGATTTTTTGTTACCTGTTTTAACACTTTTGTTTCCCTTAATTTGCCCCTCACCTTCAAATATCTGAAATTATCCTTACATTTTGCAATACTATACCAAACAAAAGCTATAATAATTGCTATTTTTCTATACAAACAGAAATTAATTTCGTTGCTTCGTTTTCGAGTTATTACAAAAAGTATTTTTGAATAAAATTGATAATCAAGATTCACAATATATTGGAAGAACCATAAAAGTAGCCAACGTTTTATTTTCACAATTTATAATTTTTCCTGCCTGTGTTTGTAAACGGCAAGTTATTTTAAATTTAAATATCCGCTTATAGACACACAAAGGGTATTGTTGGTTTATAAACTGCGTTTTATGAGTTCAAATCCCATAACTGAAGTGTTGAACATTTTTTACAATAGTAAACTTAATAGCATTTTTTGATTGTGTGAGAGATTCATAAATCTTTTTTTATTTTTCAGGAAATGTTTAATTATTTTCAAACCTCAAGAGCTAGCCGTGGTAAATAAGATGTTACTTTACTACTTCTTGTTTAAGAATTTTTCCCCACTTATATTTATTTTTTTATAATTGCAATAGTAGAAGAGCACCACCACGACAAAAAATTAATCAATCTTCAAATTTACCATTCAATACAGCCATCATTTCATTAGATGCGTGGCATGTGACGCCCATCTTGTTGAAACCACTTATCATTTATTTCTAAATTAATTCGTTCAATTTTGGACCAAAAACTCTTCGTGATTTCCATGGACGGTAACGGTTTGATTATGCTCATTTTCGAAAAAAATAAGGTCTAATGACACCACCTGCCCAAGGGCTCCATTAATAGCGCAAAATTTAAAATTATATCTCGATATTATAAAACACAGACGTAATATGTCAGTCACGCACTTCCTCTTTCATTAATAGCTGCAATGCTTTTTTTTCAGGCTGAAGACTATTATTTAGTTATAAAAAAATAATTATTACGGTCAAATCCAATTAAAACATTTTTATTTAAATTTAATATAAAAATTCTTATTATATCCCATTGTGTATTTAATTTTTATTATTTATAAGCAATAAAGTGGATAATAAATCAATATATTTATTATTTATTTATTGTTAATAAACATCGATCATTTCAAAATGATTCATTCCACCATTTAACTTTGTAAGTCAATATCGGGAGTAGGCCATCAACCGATACTCCGATTTTAAAAATTTCCAAAAACAAAATGATAAAAAACGGTCTAAAAAGCAATAACAAAACAAAAATATTTTAAACTATTGCAAATAGGGCTTATTATTTGAAAAAAAAAATAAAATTTTACATGAAGTTGCATTTAACGATGATTGATTGGGTGCCGTTAGAAGGTTAACACCGCCCATCGCATAAGTTTTTTTTGCAAAAATCATTCAATACATCGTTTTCAATCAAACTTTATTTGTTCAGCGTAGATTTTAGTGAGGAGACCTCTGCTCCGCACGTTCCAAGCCGTTTGACTTGGTAAAGTGTGTTACTAGTAAGGGATTGGACCACCCTCGATGTAAAACCCTTAAACAGTGAAATTTTCTTGATGTTAAAACAACCATAGTGCAAATGTTACTACTGCTCTCGTGTTATAGCGTAAGTAAATCAACACGTACCGTTAACAAAATACCCCATAAGGGCGAATGTCGCACAAAAATTGGAAACTTTAAAATCGATTATTATCAAATACTTTATAATAGGTGAGGTAAGCTAAGTGAACGGGCTAAGGACAGGACTCTAGGCTAGAAGCTCTAGGTTCGATCCCCAACCTTGCTACAAAAATGTATACAACTTCATTATAACCCTCTCCTCTCGGAAGGCAATGGCAAAGCACCGAGAGTAATTTGCCAAGAGAACCATTTAATATTAATATTAATGGTCGCCAACCTCCGATATTAGGAGACGGCACCTTAAGAAGAAGAACTTTATAATAATAATACGGGAAACTTATGCAAATTCCTTTGTTATTTTCTTATTTTTATATTTTTTTATATTTTATATGCTTATACAAAATATATTTTATAATACATATTTATATTAATGTAGTGAAAATAAATTCTGTTCGTCTCTCTTTGATAAAATTTCTTTCTTTAATTTGTTTTTAGGTGCTTTTTTTTAGCTAGTTTTTAGATGCTAAAATATTGAAGCATAAAAGACATAATAAAAATTAAATATTTAGAATTTTACAGGTTTATAATTTATGAAAATTATAATATTTTAATTAATTATTTATAATATTTTTGTTTTCTATTGTATGGAAAGTAATTGTGCAGAAAAGGTTAAGACTTTGCTGGATTTATGGTCCTTGAATATAAAGTAATAATGAATTTATACTTGAGATCAGGAAAACTTGATAGTGACGCATAGGAATGGTTTAACGAGATTCTATTGTTTTTTTTGTTATAAAAATTGGTTGTTTCAATTTATGTAAATTATATTTACATAACTGTTAATGTACGCTCTGCCGCACGCGAGCGTCGAATCATAGTGGCGTCACATAGGTGACGTTATACGAGACCAAAAGATCAAAATGTGGTAAGTCATGGGATGGATCTTTTCTTAAACGTATTTAAAAAAAAATGGTTAAGTTAACTTGCTTTATAAAATAAATATAATAATATAGCAAATTAATAAGAAAAATGAACATATATTTCGAGATTCCACGGAAAAATTAGTACTTTTAATTGTCTTACGCCCTACTACCTAAAGAAATATGTTGAAATGACAGGGATCCCAATTTACTTCAGTTGAGAGACGGAAAATTATGGGTTCTAAAAAGGAAACTGCTCTATTCGTACCGAGAGCTACTATTGCAGCATCAGTCAGCACAAGTGGTTCGCTAGTAAAATAAACTACGATGAAACTGCATAATCTTTTTGTTTGTTCATCGAGGTCTTGCAGAAGTTACGCCGATATTCTTTATGAAATTCAATTTGGTATTATGGAACAAATGAAATGAATCGTATGGTACGTCGCAGAATTACAATGTTTAAGTATTCAATAAGCGTATGAATGCTGGTGAGGAGAATTATAAATTGGAGGTATATATTACGATTAATTTTCTTCTATGTTAATTATTTAATCCCAAAAATTAATTTTTAGGACCGCTGTGACGTCACTACGTACGGTTGTGCAAATATTTGCCTCGATGGGGATTTCTCAATCAATTTTCGTCAAGTCGGACTTTCCGCTATTGAGTTATTCCGTAAATTTATTTATTCAATTTAATATTTTAACACACCCACTTTGTAACTAGGTACAGTCTAATTTTATTAAATTTTCCAATCTCCTTCCATTGAAAATTATTCCATTAATCCACAGATTATCTTAACACTAACCTAAAATAAATTCTATATACGTATAAGTATGAAGATTTTAGATAAAGTTTTGGCCCTTTTAGAAGGATTAATTCCTCCAATTTTTTTGAACATGTTACCGATTTTACAGACGTATTCACGTCAAAACTCAAACGGGATCTTAATACATTATATGCATACTATGCCATAATAATAATGTTGAATAAAGACAGGATAAAGAACAAATTTAATTTCCTGTTGCTGTATTTGATCAGCAAAAGATAAAACACGAAAGAAATTGAAAACCAAGCTGAAATTAATAATACACGACTTTTTAACTTATTTATTAACTTCTCTTTCACAAGGAAGTGTATAATTTTATATTTCAAGTAAAGTTCTGAAAGTTATAAAATTTCGGAAATTACTACATATGGCGTTGACTAAAATACGTCTCATCCTATCAGAAAAAAAGTAAAAAGTTTTCGGATCATTTAACTCTCGTCCCAAAAGTATTATAAAAATTTATAAGTTCTTTCCTATTACTTACACAGAAAACTGTGTTCTAAAAACTTGACATTCTAGGAGAAAAATTGTGTAAGTATTCAACTTTCATAATTTAGAAGAAATTTTTAAATTACCTCGTTTGTGCCAAAATCAAGTTTACTTAATATATTAAAAAATTTAAATAATATGTTTGTGCCATTTTTGGTTTATAAACCTGGTAAAACCTGTTGTTATAGTAAACAAGCGATTTATAAAATTACCACTACAATTTTTGTCGATATCACTAAATTTTATCCATAATATTATTAGCTTTCATGATTTTATATGAACAAGTTCAGAGGTTTATCTTAATCTTTAATAACGTTGACGCGCTCATGCTTAAATTCGACTTTTTTTAATTGTTCATTATCAGATGTAATTACATATTCTCTTTATTAATCACGTAATGTTTTCACATCAAAAACTTTTAAACCGTGCGTAATAGTTTTGTACGTCAACAGATCAATAAAAAAACCACTTTGATTTGCTAAAATCAAATTTACATTTACTTATTATTTTGTTAGATAGAAAACTTTATAATTTTTAATTTTAGGGAAACTATCCCGTATAACATATAAAAATTGCGTAGGTGTGAATCTTATAGGAATCTCGTTAATCCACTCGTGCGCGTCATAAATATTTTTATCCTAATCACGCAATCAAATCAATGAGTCACATTCGGATCTTCCCATTGTATGTAAGTGTTAAATAAACAAAACAATCCAATTATTGCATTTTTTTATGTCCTACTTTGCTACTTTTATGTACATACCCAGTTGAGCTCTAGAGATTAGGAAGATCTTAATTTTTGTTTAAACCGGCTCTATTATAATCGACTACGTGAGGAATTGCATGAAATCAATAACAAACACGAACAAGGATACTTTAAGCGATCACTCCCAAGTTACAATATTAATGTTATGATTTTAACCCCTTTTATCATTCAACACACGAATTGTTTTAAAAATCTCCTTTGTCACTTTAATAATGCAAATTTTTTCTGCGATGTGTATTAGGAAATATTCATAGAGTGGAAATTTCTCTTTATGAAAAAATTCTGCAAAATTTCATTAGAGCAGCGAATATTATCATACACACGTAGTAAACAGTAAATTTATTAAATTGCCTGGGCGACTTTTCTCTTATGAAAGAGTAAATTACGAACAAAAGCAAATTTTGGTAAAAAATAGGTTTAGATATGCGATCCAGATTGCTAATTTTCCAATTTCAATAACCCTACTGAAAATGTTTATACCCTCGTGCCCTTGTTATTTTTTAGTAACAAACTCGACTTGATTAAAATTTTCGCGATACAGAGAGCCCATACGAAGTGGGTTAATTAATTTTTGTGTTGTTGACGTTTACGTCATTGGAAATTTTTTTTATCTCTTTTTCAACGCATTCTATAAAAGAAATCCAATCGAATACCTACCTAAGGAGGCCATTCACATCGAAAGTAATTATGGAAGAAACTTCTAATCTCATTTTTTGTTTTTCTATTTCGTTCTTACCTTATTAAATTTATTTTTAATACATTTTTTTGTCAAAAGATAATAATCAAGTTATTTTCTAAATTTAGTAATTTCGTTTACTTTTCTATATTGTAAGCTCTCGTAAATTATCTCGCAATTTGGTAATGACATCATTAGGAATTATAATAATTATAATGTAAATCGCAGATTGACTTCATTAATTTTTCAAAACGTCCATCAAAGTGACAATACAATCTACTCTATCTTATTCCTTTCACAAAAAGTAATTCAGCATAATTTTGATTCCTACATTCAGATCTCAGAATTATAAGGTCGGGATTACATTGAAAAAGATTCTATAAATATTACGAAAATTGTCGTCCAGAGTGGAATGGCAAAAGTATAACTGGGGGTAGCCTTAAAAATTCCCCTTCCCTTAATTTGTTACCTATGTAAATTTTTTAATTTTCATCATATCAAAAGATAGCATGGACTTACTCAAGATTCACAACAATGGATGAAAAGATATATAAATAATTCGTTTGTAGAGTTCACTTGGACCAAACATTCTTTGTAAAACAAAAACAAACTGATACACGTACCAAGTCATTACCTAGAGTGTATTTGTTTCACAACCCTATAAAAGTTTTGTATATCTTTGTATTTGATCGACCGCTTTATTTCCGAAGAAATGTATCATTTTATCGTTATTGAGTTATTTTTTAGCAATAAGCTGAGCCATTATTATACTTGACGTCTTTTAATAATAATTGTTCGAGAAAAAACCAACCGGTATTGTATTGTGCAAACATATAGAAAAACCATTTACAAAAGTTCTATCGAGAATCCGATCGCACACTCCATACATTGCCAAGAGGTATCTCCTTTCAATGACTCTAAATAGCAGACTTAACTTGAAATATAAATCCGAAATGTACTGAAGGAAATGTGGCTCTCGTCGAAAGGTACATTCCAGGTGTCTTTGTATTTTTTATTGAAAATTTTCTTATTTTTTATATTCAATATTTTTATTATTGCAGTGTACTTTCAATAAATTAGTCTAAATTAAACATCGGCGTATTTGAGTGGATTGCATTGCTATGTTTAAAATTTCTAGGTTCTGATTATTTTAGTTAATGTGTAATCAATTTTGTAGCTGTACTTATGCGGCATTTCAAGAGTAATACCGCGTAATCCGTAGAATGTTGTAGTTCTATTATGGAATGAGGTGAAGATCCCAATTTCTTTGTCTAACATCTGCGAAGTAAGTTGCATATAGAATTTTGGATAGATTATTATTTATTGTTTTATTTGTTATTCACAATCTGGATTACTTATGAAAGGCCGATTACAGTTCATGCACGCACCTACGAGGAAAATCAAGGCCATTTTGCTATTATTATTTACGTAATACATGCAACGATAATTTAATGTTTGTTGAGTAGTGGCATAGCGCCGTTATTATTTTGAAAAGTGGTCTTGTTACTTCGTTACATACCCATATTCCATACCCCCTCCGGTTTCCCCTCAGTTTCTTCACATTTTACACACAGCGCCAGTGTTGCCACCGTCAGTACATAATATGTACTTTCTCAGTACTTTTTAGCTTCAAATAAAAATTAGTGCTACCTCGAAAAATTCAGACTTCTTTACTTTGATGACGCTATTTAGTACATTTACAGTAGGTACTTTTTTAACACTGACGGATAATTTGAATTAATTGCATAAATTTCATGGGAAAACATGAATAGAACCTAGACAATAGACAACCTTATCTAGATATTCTCTAATTCGTTTTTTCTATTGTTATGTAATTTGTATGATTGTATGTTGATTTGATAACAATTTATTATAAAATCAAGAGTAAGAGAGCAAGATTTGACTTTATTCCATGTGGAAGAGAAGGAAAAGAATGTCAGATAGGGGAGAGAAGAAAGGAAGCTCGGCAAGTGCTTTTCTATGGGATGTAATATAGCGAAGCACCGCAGGTCTTTTATCAAAAATGGAAGCACCGTAGGGGCTTCGGTCTATGAAAATTCTACAGTCTTTGCAGTCGTCATTTTTACACCATATCTTTCCCTTGTTACAATAAATAGGAAATAACCTGTATATAGAAGCACGGGTAGAAATTTAGTTGATATGGAACTACTAAGCCATCGCCACTTCCGGCAACAAAATCAAAGTGAAATTTTTCAGAATCTTGCAACATCAGTCAATTCCTATGTTACCACAAAGTACTACAATATTGTAACACAAAGTACCTACTACAATTTGTAGTTGGATAAGGATCAATATAAATTTGTAGTTATCTTCCATTAAAATTTTGAAGGCAAACTTTGTAGTAAAGTGCGAAAGGGGGGGAGTTAAAGATGAATATAACAATCAAGGCTTCCCATATTAAACCGAAAAAACTGTACATTAATGTCAGCAGAGTAACTAAAGCGTGAAAAAGATGGCGTAGGGCAAGGGTGCACAAATAAGGGCTTAGCTGCCCTAAAAATTTAGAAATCGCACTTTAAAATGAGATAAAATTAAGTATTATGTAGTGTAGTTTATGGTCATGAAAAAATCTTGTCTTGATCTGAAGGGTATTTTTAAAAGCAAACAATCGGAAAACCGGGGGTCTGGGGGGGTATGGAATACCACCCAGCCATTAAAAAAGATATGTTTTATCTAAAATTAAATTTGCGGCTTTATCAATTTTTAAAGTTTCATATTCTGGAGGGTATTCCATACCCCCCAGACCCCCCGGTTTTACGCCCAATTTTTTATTGTTTGAGATATCTAAAATTGGTTTGGGCACCTTAGAAAAAAATACTTAAAAATGAGATAAAATTTAGTATTGTGTAGTTTATTCTCCTTCCAAAATTTTTCTCTAGTTTTGAGGATGTCAGGGAGCAACTGCCTCTTTTGTAGCCCTCCCCCCGGCTCTTAGCCGTTTAAATTAAAAATAAATGTGTTTCTTTTGACTCTAGAGGACTCTAATGTCAGCTTCTCGTTCTCTATTGAAAATAGGGCCTCAAATTTACTATAAATCTAAAAAATTACATGAACTGGCATTTAACGACATTGAATTGGTTGAAGTCATAGGGTTAGCTCCGCCCACTCCTCAACTGACGACACCGTCTTAGAAGTTTATAAATATTAGACCAAAATTACTTAAAAAGGATTTATTTTGATATAAAAATTTGTTTTTTAACACTAACCTAAGCCCGACCGGTGTATCTCTCTTTTAAGGGTCCACTAATAAAAAAAGATTTGTTTTTAGCACTAACCTAAGCTAGACCGGTGGATCTTTCTTTTAACGGTAAAAATACCTCTAGTTAATTAGTTCTATTAGACAGTGTAGCTACTACTGCTGCTCTCGTGGTTCATGCACACGGACGGGTAATATAATGCGATCATTAAGGTCGATATTACATACAATAATTAGCATAAAAATGTAAACTTTAAAATCGATTTTTGACCAAACTAATCGATATATAATATTCCTCCATATTTTAGTTAGTATTAAAAATTTTTTAATAACAGAATTTTGTCAGAAACCAATAAGCTCAACAAGGTAGGCTAATGGCCTCCTTGAAAGAGCTTAACACTATACAAATTAACCTGCAGCACTGTCGAGGGGCTGTTGCAACTTTATGTCGCCACCTCGACCGCTGCACGGATACAATAGCTCTTATACAAGAGCCATGGTTAGTAAAATCCCAAGTAAGGGGTCTTACAAGACTAAATGGTACCATTTTTACAGGTAGCACAAGTAAAATCAGGACGTGTATATACATACCTGACAACATACAGGCCAACCTTCTACCGCAGCTCAGTGACGGGGACCTTACAGTGGTCCGACTCAGCTGTGACTTTGGGAATGGCCAACAGAACGTAATCATGGCGTCACTGTACCTCCCAATAGATTCACCTGAACTACCACCTTCTCGGAGGATGGTGGACCTCGTGGACTATTGTGAGCAAAGGAAAGAGCACCTCATAATTGGCTGCGACTCCAACTCCCACCATGTTGCATGGGGAAGCGGGGACTGCAACAACCGAGGTAAGTCTCTATCAGACTACTTAATAAGTACTAATCTAGAAATTCTTAACCGTGGGAACGACCCTACTTTCTATGTGTCACCCACACGCAACTCGGTAATAGACATTACCCTTGCGTCATTAAGCATTTCAAATAAAATATATGACTGGCATGTGTCAAAAGAAATGACAATGTCGGATCATAAATGGATTTGTTTCAAATTTGAAACTAAAAAAGTGGAACCCAGACAATACAGGAATCCGAGAAGGGTTGACAGGACGGCCTTTTTAGACCACCTATCCTCTTCCCTGGAGGCCAATACGTCAGGGAAAAACTTCACAAAAGAACTCTTAACAACCACTGAGGAAATCGAAATGTATACTAATGCACTTCAGAATTCCCTCACAAAAGCTTATGAGCTGTCCTGTCCACTTCAGACGGCTGGACTACGGAGTCATGCAACACCTTGGTGGTGCAAAGAACTCGACCAGCTGAGAAGGGTGACTAGAAAGCTCTACAACAAGGCGCAAGTCTCTAAAAGTGACGCCGACTGGACAGCATTTAAAATGCGACAGTCGGAGTACAAGAGACTGATACGCCAAAAACAACGAGAATCATGGAGAATCTTCTGTAGTGGTGTTGAATCAACTACCGCTGCAGCAAGACTAAAAAAGATCTTGTCAAAAGATCCACACCGGCAGCCAGGCAGCCTTCGCCGAGAGGACGGCTCTTACACAGAGACCCTCTCGGAGGCTGCTGAAATCCTGCTAAAAACACACTTTCCTGATAGCAAAACTGTCTTGGACTTTGACTGGTCCGCACCTACGGGCCAGCCGCCGACTGAGGCAGATTGGGAAACTGCAAATAAAGTCGTGAATGCGGCTAAAATAACATGGGCAATCAAGTCTTTCAGCCCCTTCAAATCGCCTGGGCTTGACGGGGTATTTCCAGCCCTACTACAGTGGGGCTTGGAATTAGTGCTCAGTCACCTGGTGCGAGTGTTTCGGGCATGCATTGCGCACGGATACACACCGAAGGAATGGCGGAAAGCAAAAGTTGTCTTTATACCTAAGCCAGGTAGAAGTGACTACTCCCTTGCTAAATCTTTTAGACCAATTAGCCTCACATCGTTTTTCCTGAAAACGTTGGAGAGACTATGCGATAGAGAGATCCGTGACACGGTTCTGATCCACAGACCGTTACATGCGAATCAACATGCATACATCCCAGGGAGATCGACCGAATCGGCACTTCACAAGGTAGTGGAGCGCATAGAGTGGTCGTTGGATAATTGTGAATCCACCCTGGGCGTGTTTATTGATATCGAAGGAGCTTTTGATAAAGCTACCATCGAAAGTATGAGTGTAGCACTACAACTTCATGGGGTTCCCGTGATCATTGCAAAATGGATTCTTTTTGTACTGACTTGGAGAGCCGTGGAGATCAGTATTGGAGACACAAAGATTAAAGGATTTGTGACAAGAGGCTGCCCTCAGGGGGGAGTTCTCTCCCCACTACTGTGGAACATGGTAGTGAACAGCCTACTCAAACTCCTAAATGATATGGGCTATTATACCCTAGGCTACGCAGATGACATCGTCATACTGCTTACAGGAAAATATGAGAATATCCTCTGCATGCTAATGCAGGACGCTCTCAAGATTTTAGCACAATGGTGTAAAGAACACTCTCTCTCGGTAAATCCGACAAAGACAGAGCTTGTACTATTCACCAAAAAAAGAAAGCTGCCGGACATGATTATGCCCAGCTTAACAGGTACTCCTCTAAAACTAGCCGATGAAGTCAAGTATCTGGGAATAATACTTGACAAAAAGCTGAACTGGGGAAAACATTTACAGATGAAACTCGAAAAAGCTAAGCTGGCTTTCTGGCAATGTCGAGGAACAATGGGACGGTCATGGGGCTTGTCTCCTAAGATCACCCTCTGGCTCTACACCGCCGTTGTCAGACCCATGCTATGCTACGGTGCCCTTGTATGGTGGCCCAGAACCAAACAAGTAACAACAGCATCCTCCTTACACCAAATACAGAGAATAGTCTGTCTGGCTGTAACTGGGGCAATGCAAACAACACCGACTGCGGCTCTTGAGACTCTCCTCTGCCTCCCACCACTTGATCTTCATGTGCAGGAGATGGCGGTTAGGGGGGCGCTTAGGCTACGTAGTTGGAAAATATGGGACAATAGGTATGGAACTACGGCACATATGCGGATTTTGGAGGATTATTCCAGAGGAATACCTCTACTGCACTTGGAGCCAGATAGAATCCAACCTAAATATATATTTGACAGGAAGTACGACGTTCTGTTAAATACTGATAGAGCACCTAACTATGACATACGTCTATATTCGGATGGCTCCAAAAACGATGCTGGATCAGGTGCAGGAATATATTCTGCAGAACTTGACCTAAGCATAAGCATAGCGCTGGGCACATATGCATCCGTATTTCAAACGGAACTTATGGGCATACTACGATGCGCAAAAATAGTTCAGGATAGACATATCCAGAACCAACATATTCATATTATTTCAGACAGCAGGGCGGCACTCGTGGCACTTCGGAACCACAAAGTCACCTCTGGTCTGGTGCTTGATTGCATTCAGACACTGAATAATATATCTAACCAAAATGTTCTTTCCCTTTGCTGGGTTAAGGGACATCAAGGTGATGAGGGCAACACAAGAGCTGATGAACTTGCAAGACGCGGTTCCAATAGTCTTCCCTGCGGCCCGGAGCCGATGATCACGCCTTCAGTTAAAGCTCTAGATGCACTCTTAAAACAACATACCCTACAACTGCACACCCGCAGATGGGTACAAATAACAACATGTCGTCAAGCAAGGGCTGCAATAACCGCACCCTCTTGGAAACATGCTAGATACTATCTGAAACTGTCCAGAGTCAATCTGCGGATAATTGCAGGGATTCTAACTGGACACTACAGACTAAACAAACATCTTCACATGATGGGATATGCAGAAGACCCAATATGTCGTGGATGCAATGAAGAGGAGGAAACAGCCGAACATGTACTCTGTTACTGTCCGGCGTTAACTTCAACGAGAGGATCTGTGTTGGGGGACTTCTGGCCTGACATGGCCAGAATCAGGGACACTCCACCTGCCAGGATCCTAGAGTTCATCCTAAAACTGGATTGGCTCAATGGGGAATGACAGGACTGGGGGGTAACTGAAACCGGAGGTAGTACAATGGGCCCGATTGGTGGCCTAAGTGCGCGCGAGCTTGTCTTGCCCTCCAGAACAAATCCAGAATCCAGATAGCATAAAAATGTAAACTTTAAAATCGATTTTTGACCAAACTAATCGATATATAATATTCCTCCATATTTTAGTTAGTATTAAAAATTTTTTAATAACAGAATTTTGTGTCCCACTTTGCCCTAGTCCACGCCTCTCAGTTTGAGGCTCATCGCTGCCTCAATGAATAAAATTTATCATTATTTTTCTAAGTGCGCGAGTTTAATGGTAATAAATTTACATAGTTTCAAAATATTTACTATATTATACTCTCCAGAAACTACTCCATTTTAATTTGAAATTTTTTCACTATTTTTGCAGTGTTTACACATTTAATACTACTATTATTTACCAAGATTCAAATATTTTAAATAAAATTTTTACTGCTAACCCCACTGAAAAATCGCCCTTTTATAAGTAGATTTTTTTCATTATTTTTACGGTATTCACAAATTTAACATTAATAAGCAATTTATACAGTTTCATAATTTTTATACAAGATGGTACAATTTAATCCCCTCAAGAACTAACCCATTTTCGTTTAAAATTTTTTCTAATATTTTTACAGTATTTGCAAGTTTAAGGAGTAATATATTACTTACCAAGTTTTAAAAATGTTAAACAAAATTTTTATTGTTTTACTCCCCCCTTTAAATATCACCGCTGTCGATTAGAATTTTCTTACTATTTTTGCAGTATTTTTAAAAACAACGGCGATACATTTCCAAAGTTTCAAAATTTAAGTATCGAGAGAAAAAGTTTGGACCTACAGGTCACCTAAAAAGCGCCAATTGGGAAAAAATAGTCAAACTTATCGCTTCATTCAGTTAAAAAATTTGGTTTCTAAGTAACCTACAATAGAAAACCCAACGTGCGAAAATGTGATGAAAAAGCTTGGTCGGAAATCCAGCTGGAAATGTAAGCGCGCAATAAACCCACAAAGACGGAGTAAAAAGTGAAAATAATCCCTCAAATAAATCAAATCACAGTTCAAAGTCTATTTTAAGACTTTGAAAAACTAAAGAGACAGAATGGGTTAATCCAACTTAAGGTCATTCATTGTATGTTCTGAAAGTCGCCACTCCGAATCAATACTTCGTAATATTATAACCTTCGTGTACATCAGAAAAACATAAGTTCGGCCCTGTTCTCTGTTAAGATTTTATGTTCTATCTAATTTTTGTAGCTTACTAATTGTTTCTCAACTGAGATAATCGCACGCTATTTATTCGCATTTTCTCAGGTCAATTTGGCTGTGAGAAACTTTCGACTTTCAACGTCATTCCCTTATTATTTTGCACTACTCGCAAATGCTTTTTAGACAAAATTTATTCGGTAATTTTAAAAAATCGTTCTTTATATAAATTCCATCTTAAATAAATCCTTCCATTAATTTTGCGAATACAAAAGACAAATACCTATAGATCTACTTTAACGGAACCCACGCAATTCAAAACTAATTTAATTAACGGTTAATCATTTCTTTGACAGTTTAAATAATTCCCATAATTTTTTAGCGCCTACTTTGATAACAATAAGTAGGTGGGCAAATATTGATTTCGAGTTAAAACTCGTGCAAAATTCCTTTATGAATAATCTTGAGTTTAAACTTCAAAATCGAAGCTTAAATAAAAATAAATTGCAAATCGTGTGTTCTTTTCACACCTCATTCGTAAAAATAGATGATTGCATTATAAAATCGAAGTGGATTGAATTTTTATGTTATCGGTTCGTTCACCCAAAATAATTTCAATATAAAAATGATTTTCACGATCAAACTTACACATTTTAACGAAAGCCGATTACCAGTTTTCTTATTCGTGTTTTTAAGGATTTTGGTAGAAACGAAATTCAATATTCAATATTAGGATGAATGTCAAAACGTCGATTTATTTACTCCAGGCCTTCAGGTAATATAGAGGATATTGGACGTTGACGTAACTCATGTCTAATATTTACAAGAAATTTGTTTTTTTTTATATAGTTGCCTCGCTATCCGTCAATCGCACAGTAAAATTACAAATGAGCAAAAATATAGGAAATTAAATTTTTTACAAAAAGTCATCTATATATTTTTGTCGCTTAAATAATTACAATTATTGAAAAGAATTGTGTTGGAAAATAAAATTTTAAATTTCCAAATTTTTGTAATTAAATGGTAACTTTTGGTTCAGATGCACAAGCCGTCCGATTGCCTCCGTCACCTTGAGGGCAGATGAGATAATTCAAAACCAGATAAACAAATGCTTATTTATATTTTAGTTCAAAAGGTCATTATTAAAAGTGAAATAAACCAGATAAACAGAAAAAACTGAAACGACCCGTGTTTATTATTTATCTTGTTAATTTTTGAATTTAATACGAAATTAATTATTAGTTTATCAATTATTAAATTTGATGGAAAATAAATTTTGTTTGAATTTTCCTGTTTTAATCTTTCATAAATTTAATATTTATCATTTATCTTTTCTATTCAATTTTTTTTACCATTCCTTTGCCGCTTTTTGATATGGTCGCTTGGAGAAACCTCAGCTTGACCTCCTAATTAAAATATAATATCTACATATTTTATAGTTTCCAGCTTGTGAAAATTATAATAGGAAGTATTTTAATTGAATTATAAGTTATCGGACAAAAAGTATTATAAACTATGACATATGTTTTGCTCTTATTTTAGCTCATCGGATAGTTATAATATAATTTTACAAGTTTAAGGGAAAAAATAGTTGATAGGAATTTTCATACAGTAACATAAAAGAAATTTGAATTTTCTAACCCCCAAATGAGGCATTATCGTTACTTGTAGAAAAAAACTTAAAAAAACATTTTTGTAGATAATTTAATTCCCTTTACTTCTTATAATTATTGTATGTATGTTTTTGTAAAGTTGATAATTCAAGAGATATTTAAAGAAAACGAAATAGAAAACTTTTGCTTTATTTAGTTCTAGCTCCGGATCTGGTAACCCGGGGAAACCCTACCTTTCCTACATTCAGGTGTAAAACATACAGCAATTGTGATTTATAATAAATAATTGCAATATATTAAAATTGCACAAGTTTAGGATGAAAATAATTGATGAAAACTTTCTTCCGCAGATAGTTGAAAGTATTCTGCATTTTCCAGTCATAATTGTGCAATTACCGTTGCTGGTACGAAAAAAACCTATAGAAACTTTTTGATAGAAAATTTAATATCCTTTATTTTTTGTTATTGGTATGTTTTCGTACATCTGACCCGAAAAGAGATATTTAAGAAAAACTAAACAAAAACCGAAAATTTCTTGCATAAAATATGCCAATCGCCAAAATATGTTTTTTTAGATAATAATGGGATCGAGTTAATGAAATATTAATGGTTTCTGAGCAAATCTGAGATTTTAAAGGTATAAAGTCAGTTACTTCTGAATTATTTATTCCATGGTTTGGATTCCATGTTAAACTGTAGGTCCTCTCATGTAACCTGTGTCCAATATATTCAAATACACTTTTTTGAGCGCGTATTATAAATTTAATGCCAACTTGAAGAACATAATTTTTTTACAGTTTGACATCGCCATGTTTAGGCAAACAAATAAGGGTCATATTATCAAATTTCTGTCACTCGTCATTTACTTACAAATCGCAATGAAGCAGTTTTGAAAGATGAAAATTCCAAAATATTTGAATGGTGAGCGTCCGGTGCCATTTTTAAAGACCTCAAAAACATCGAGATCAAGCGTGATTTCGTTTACAAAACCATAAAACAGTACAATGAGACCTCCTATTTAGAGGATAGAAAAAAATCTGGTAAGCCGCGTTCGGTGAGGACAGTACGAGTAGCGAAAATTGTGAGGGAACGGATTCGATGAAAACGCCATCTTTCAGTACAAAAATTGGCAGCCGATCTGAATATTTCTAAGGAATCTGCGCACAACATTTTGAAAATTGATATTGGATGACGCGCTTACAAAAAATGAAAGGTGCACGACGTTTCGAAAGCTTCTGAGAAAAAGAAGCTAGAAAGGGTAAATGCGATACTTTCCTAGCACGCAGGTGATGAGTTTGTGTTTTCTGACGAAAAACTTTTTGTTGTGGAACATCCGCACAATGTTTAAAATGATCGGTTATGGGCAGTAAAGATAGAGGATATTCCGGATAACCAGAGAAACGTTCCTAGATTTCAGAATCCACCCTCAGTGATGGTTTGAGGAGCAGTTTGTAAGCGCGATAAACTTCCTTTGGGAAGGAACGACAAAGGAGTTAAAATTAACGCCGAGCATTACCGAACGGAAGTTTTGGAGAAAAATGTTGCTCCAAACGTACGACGTATGTTTGGAAATGATCATTACGTCTTTCAACAAGATGGAGCACCATCCCACACAGCAAATATGGTTCAAGCGTGGTGTCATATCAATTTGACCAATTTTCTACCCAAGAATGAGTGGCCTCCCAGCTCTCCAAATTTGAATCCTTTAGATTTTTGCGTGTGGTCATACATGCTTTCGAAGCTTAATGACTATAAAATCGCAAATCTGGACCAGTTCAAGAAAGTTATCGAACGCGTTTGGGAAGAAATGCCAATGGAAGCCGTGCGTGCCCCTTGTAACGGGTTTGAGAAGCGTTTGAAGCTGGTTGAAAAGGTTAAAGGTGGAGTAATTCCAGAACATTTATTGTGACTTCTTCTTATAAATGTACTTTTAATAAAATACAATTTTTGACTAACTAAATAATGTCTAATAGATTTTATTGGATTTTGAAAGTGTATCCGAATTTATTGGACACAGTGTACATACATGCACGTCAATTAGAAAAACTGGGGACTTGTAATTCATTAGTGAGGATTTATCTTTACAGAAAATTGTTTATTTGAACATACAGTAAAGTACAAAAGCTTGCAAAAATCAATCAAAGTGATGTATAGATATGTACTACCTACTATAGATAGATTGATGGTTATTTCAATTTGATTGGTTGTTGCAAGCTTCAACCTTACAATATAATACAAGAGTAACCTCTATGTAAAAAGTACTTAAACGAACCTAAGCCTATAAAAAAATAGCTTCATTTCCCTATTATAGCTAATAAAAAACAATCAAATTAAAATTCTTAATTTACACCCTAATAAAGGGTCAGAAACCTTCCTTCCCAAATTTTTTATTCCATTAAATATTTTCAGGAAGTCTCGACAAAATATACGACTTTTGTTTGGAAGGAAGGAAGGATTAATTTATGGATTCGAAATTGTTAAAATAAACGATGGACTCGATTATCTACCCCAAGTCATGGGTTACCGACCCTGCAATAGTATAGATAAAAATGTGCCGTCATTCCGTTACTTTATCGACTCTTGACAACGTCTTCACGACTATAATTTATTTTATATTATCAGATTGTAACATATAATTCGTGCAAGGGGCGAGAACAATGTCGGTTTTTCATCATGAATTTGTAAAAGTGGACGTTCTATATTGTTATTGAAAAAGTACAAAAATAGATTCCGGATTCTGATACAAAGGGAAACTGTCCGACGCTGTTGCCCTTCAGTTACTAATAAGAGTAATCAATCGATCTTGTAAAAGCGTCTAAAATCGACTTTATCTTTATAACAGGTTATGGTACTTTAATGATATTAAAAGGAAATTAATGAAGATGAGCTTTTTAGGTCCCTACTAGGTTACAATGAAATTTACTGACACCGTAATAATAAAATGTGCGATTTGCGAAAGATAATCGTTCAAGATAATTTGGAAATGGAATTCGTAATAATGCCATATCAGCGCCGTTTACTACGTTTCGCAACATATTTTAAAATAGACTATTTTGTAATGTCTGACGTTAGTACCAATAAAAGAATTTATTGTTACGTTATCTCTGGGTCATTTACCGTTTACTGTAAAAGTCACAAACTGCATGTTTCGATCTTATACATAGATCTCATCAGTGGTTTCCATTGTACTTGTTAAATCGAAACTTTTACTCAAAACTATCCAATGTATTAATCAAAACTACCGGTTTAATATTATTCAAATTCCTTCGCAAATCAGTATCGTCTGTAAACCTGTTTTCACAAGGATGGAATACAAAACTACCGTGATAGAAGGTTGTCGCTAACTGAAAAGTCAAAATTATGATAAAACTATAACTTTAGAACAGAAGTAATTGGAAAACGAACCTACTATTGTGATCCAGATAACTCTCAATGCGATCCTGACCTACTCAGATAAATTAAACATCAGGGACGCTACTTAAGGAAATTGAGAAAATATTTACATTTTGAGAAAGTAAGTCGTTGTCTTAGCAATCGATCCTACATTTACTTACGTAAACATAATATTGTCTTTCAATTTAGAAATTTATACGCCAAAAATAGTCATTTCAAGGTTCCGAAGTTTCAATTTCAAAATGCAAATTGATGTTGGTAAACAAATCAAATAATAATACTTTATGCGTAATACGCATTGAAAAAACAAAAAAACAAGAATGATTAATTTAAAAAGCTGGACGCAATTCCTCCGAGGATGTAAATAAAAAAGTGATTGTACATTTAGTTAAAAAGGAAGGTCGACAGATAATTCGTGCTTCCTACTTCCCTAAAAATTACTCGACGTCGTTTTTCAAAATTAAATAAAATTGGGTTAGTAAGTAAAAAGTATTCCTTACTGACTTCTTTATTTTTTTTATAAATGACGTCTACGCGAGATAAAAACAAAAATATAAAAAACAACAAATCGAAAAATAAAAAAAATAAAAACTACAATAAATCAAAAATTCAAAAAAAATATTACTCACATTTTTTTAAATTAAATCTTCTTGAATTTGAAGCTTTAAACTTCCATATTTAAGTGGAATCAATAATAAAATTCTTTCACTTTGTATTTTAATTAAGAAATTTTGATGATAATAAAATGTTTTCGAGAAAAATGTAAATGACGTTCACATTAAATGCATTAACACGAAAATCTAATTGTGAACGAATAACGACAACATTTTAATTTGTGGCCGACTGCACTATGCCTCGGCACAAATTCTACTGTTGTGTTTAGTTTCTGTGCAGTCTGTCTTTTTGAGTGAGAATCTACCGCACAAATTTCAAGGCACACTGTTTCCATGGTTATCCTATAGCACATAAGCGCCAACACGATCGGAACGATAGGGTCGTTAAACCCACCTAATAAAAGCTGTTAAATTCATTATCGCCACGAATAAAAACGTGCCTTAGTTATAGTAATCATAAAACCACTTCGTTAGAACAATTTTACTTTATCATTGCAATTTTATTGAAATTGATAGGTTCAGTAATATTTTAACTTCTGCTTCTTTCAATTATTAGATTATAATATGTAGGCAGGTACTACATAATAAAATAATTTAATTATTAAACCGTTCCAGTTTTTATTCAATTCAAATAAGATTATTTATTTACTTGAAAATTTTGTTCCCCTCTCACCCCCCTACTAATAAACAAAATTATTGTGACTTATCATATTATTATTCTAAAACTTTTTTTTATATTGTCATGTTATTTTTTTGGTTATATTTTTAAACAATAGTTTTTTTTTTAAAATTGAAAAGTAAAAAATTGTCCACAATCAAATTTTCATTTGGTCAAAGTTTTGTTTTAGAAATTTTCTTAAATTTAATTGGACGAATGGTAGTCACTTGTTGTTTTTTCAATTACGTGTCAAAGAGATACGTGCAGAGACGAGATTTTAGGTTTGGAGATTAGTCCATATAGCCTGAAAATTAAACATTTCAAACATGAAAACGTTAAAATTTTTGATTAATTTATTTTTTATTTGTTTTAAAATTGTTAACTTACGTTTAAAAATTGAGTTGGTACAAAGGTAGCTACGAGCATCGATACAGTGTTTTTAAACCAAAAGTGTAGTTTGCAATTTAAAAATTTAGTGACTTCAAAATGTTGAATTTGGCATCAGGAAATTTGAATTTCGCTGGAAAACCAACCAACCAGAGTGCGACACGATTTTCCGAAAAAAAGTTTTGCAGGAAAAGAGAAATGGAGTTGCCCGAGAGTAGAGAGGGGAAGTCTAGAACTTAACGGCTTCAGTGGGTTATCTTCGGATGTTTAAGAATTACGAATTGGTAATTAATTTTAGCGAAGATTATGAGCAGCTGGAGATTTGTTTGGTTGTGTGTGTGCTACGAAAGAAGAGCATTAGAAAATTTTGAAGATTTTGAAAATTTTACTGACTGATAACAGGAAGCCTTCCATTTTGTCAAATCGTAGATGCAAAGAATTCGAGGGGCAATCGTCTATTATTCAAGCCATCGTCTTGGTAAATAATTTTTAAATTGTTTATTTGCGCTATTTCCACGATGATCTTCGATATTTGTCACGATGCTTAGTAAAATTTTGAGGTTATCTACATCTGAAGTTAAAATTTGTATTTCAAGTCGCAATTATGAATGGATATCTTCACATTTAATTTATTAAACAAATTAGTGGAACAATTTTAATAATGGATTTGTGTTATTTGATTGCGAAATTTAAATTTACGCGATAAACTTTTTCGAACGGTTTCTATGCATTTGGTAGTGACTACCATACCAACTTTTGAACAATTAAACGCATCATCAATATTTGAAAGTAAACAATTTTTCATTTTTGTACATTTTATTACAGATGTTTTATTCAAATTATAGTAAAACGTTAATTATTCTACAAATTGGAGATACTGTTTTTTTGAGATTTAAATGTGTAAATTTGTAGGATAATTCTTCATGATTTTTGGAATAATCGATTGTGTCGATAAGTTTAATTACAAAAATTTCGTCTCAATTTGTTTACTAATTTGATTATGAATACTATTATCGTCCAATTAAATTATAATTCATCCCTAAAAAATTTTGTTTCATTTATTGTGGATAGTTTAGAAAGCTAGCCGGTGCATCAGGGTTGTGCTCTACAATTTGCGGATTGAGTTTTCTTCGTTTTCTTCGTTTTTTTTTTTAATATTTTACTTTTGCAATTGTAGAGGACAATATATATAAAATTTAATCTACGCCTCTGGCGTGTTTCATATTAATTTGTTCTCATTGGAGTAAGTGCTCGCGCTTTTCTCTTCGAAAATGCAAACTGTTTCGAGTGGGTTACATGAATAAGTTAAGTTAGCTAAACCAACTTGGCCTTTTCGTTCTAAGAGTTAATTTTTTCAAAAAGTAAACAGACAACGGAGTTCCGCCCAAATCCTTTCAATTTTTAATTTATCCATTTGGAATGCTAAATAATTTAAAGCTTTCAAATTTCCAAGTTTAACCACAGCCTTATTTGGATGCTTGTGTAATTAGAAAATAATTGGAAACAAATTTTGTAGGTGAGTTTTATGTATGGGCCATCAAACACGGAGGTTAATAAAGAAATACACTTAGTTTGCTTTTAAGAAATATTTGAACACTTCTAAGAGAATTTATCAAAAACAATTTAAGGAAGGAAAATTGACCGAATGTAATCTACCGAAAAATTAATTACTACAAAAGCAATTTATCGAATGACATTTGTCTAATTGCAATTTATCGAATGGCATTGTTTTGATACATCATAGTATGTAGATATGATGTATTATGCAGGTACATGTATTATTTGACAGCATGGGCGCCCATATAAAATGTTTTCGGTAGGGGCCATTGTATATTTAATTGTGTATCGTATCTCATTGAATTTTCGAGAAAACGCGAAATTTTTGTTTTTTTCAAGGTCAAATGTCCTTGGATCGACTTTAGGAATATTTAGATATACAGTGTGTTCACGGAAAGTGGTAACAGTGAATAATTCTTAAATATTACTAGAAACAAAAAAAAGTTTAAATAGTTTTTTATTCAACTCCAAATTTTCTATTGGAAACTGTCAAAGTATATTTTTTTATTCTTCAAATTCAACCGGAAGTAAGCATAACATTTTTTTTTCAAATAGCAACATGTCTTTTTTTTAACATTTTGGCAATCTACAATTTTTTATCTATAAATACCTATAAAATTTTCATAAGGTTACATAAGAAAATATTTGAGAAAATGTAAGATTTAAACAAGCAATAATAATTTACTGATTATTTACACATAGGTATGTAGAGTGCCATGAAAAACAAAACATCACGACACCGAAAACACAACATTTCATTTATCTGATAAATTTTTCAAAATTGCCACCGTTTTGTTCAAGATATGATTCAAATTTTCGCAGAAGTTCTGGCGATTTGGTGATAATTTTGATAGATGCTAAGTTAATTTTGATTTTTAAAATTTTAAATTTAAAGAGAGATTTGCCTAATATACCATTTTTAAATGACTCCATAGAAAGAGTCTAAAGGTATCATATCATAATAATGGTGTTTTGTTTTTCATAGCACTCTACATACGTAATTAATAAATTATTATTGTTTGTTTAAATCTTGTGTTTCCTCGAATTTTTTCTTATGTAACCTTATGAAAATTTTATATGTATTTATAGGGAAAAAATTGCAGATTACAAAAATGTTAAAAAAAGACATGTTGCTATTTGAAAAAAAATAATTTATGTTTACTTCCGGTTAAATTTAAAGTATAAAAAAATATACTTTAACAGTTTCCAATAGAAAATTTGAAATTGAATAAAAAACTATTTAAACTTTTTTTTGTATCTAGTAATATTTAAGAATTATTCACTGTTACCACTTTCCGTGAACACACTGTATTTTTGTAGTACAGTAAAATTAAGTATTTTTTATGGAAAAAAAATGAATCTTTAATTTTAAGCAATTAATTAATTAATCCGTGGTCTTGAACGTGCGGATGATGATGATGATAATTAAAGATTTTAGAAGAAGTTGGAAAAAGGCATACTATAGGCTTCCATAGGTATAAGCAGAGGCTGTAGTGTGCTTCTGAAAATATTCTCGTTGTAACTTTAGATGTCATAGTTTTACTATTTTAATAATTCAATCTGTTTTTTATAGTGTTACATTTTATTAATTTATGTATTTTGTTTTATGTTTTGAATCTATTGTAACTAGTAAGTATGAATGAATACTTCTGGTGGATTTCTCAGTAGGGGCGACGGCCCCTACTGCCCCCCCCCCTATGGGCGCCCATGTTTGACAGTCATGTATTTTAATGTGGGGTATGTAATCGCATAATTTGTAATTCGTGAAAACGTCATTATTTTGTGATTTACATAAAATTTTCATTGCTCTTATTATCATTATTTAGTTAGTACATTATAACAAAATAACATAAAAGAAAACGTAATATAATTTTTAAATAAATAAACAGAAGTTAAACTATTGTACTTTAAACATATCATCCCTGTCTTATGCTTAGGTTAGTGTTATTTTTTGATATTTATTTAGTAAAAAAAACACATTTTTTTAAATATTTTGATTTCTTCCTTAAGCTATTGTTATTTTTTGATACTAATTTAGTTAAAAACGAACATTTTTTCAAAGATTTCGGTCACTTCCTTGGGTTAGTATTTTTTGGAACGAAGTCCCTTAACGCAGCTTGCAATAGCAGTGAAATGGCAGATAACCATAGAAACGTCACGTAAAGAAAAAGCGTTATGCTTCTTCTCTAGACGTTTGGTTTGGATATTAGCGTGAAGCGCTGGCCGCCATACTTGTAAATAATAAATAAACAAATAAATTATTTTTTTGTGATTGTTTTAATTCATGTCAGTTACATTGGGTGCGTTTAGCGAAACTCAGCGGCTGAGAAGTTGACTAATCAGGTTTTGCTGAACGGAGCGCTGAGCATGGGCTTACTTACAACTGTTGACTAAAAAACTCAGCGCAAAATTTTTACGCTGCGTCTGTTAAATTTTATGATTAGTTTAAGGTTGCTAGGCAATGGTTTCTGACTGTTAGCATATCGTTTAGCGAAATTCAAACTGCTGAATGTCATCACACTCATCATAGTTGACTGATGACACTAAGCAGCTGAGCTCGCTGAACGCACACATTGACTGATTATTGCAATTTTGTAATGAAGATTCAAGAAATGGAAACTGTAAGAAGTATATTATGTAATACAAATATAGGAAAGTAAATTAATAAAATTTTATATTTCGTTACAATTATTTACTGTTTACATGCGTTATAGAATAAAACTCTTTGATTTTATTCCTTACTTTGTATTAATTACATTAAAACAATGATAGAAAATATTAAAATAAAAAATAAAAATTTAATAAGACGAACTCCAGAGTGTAAACATGAAAACTTTCTAAAAATTTTGACGTTATTCGGATTTAAGAAAAAAATTAGCTCAAACGTTGAGATGCTATTTTGAATTCAAAATTCCAAAAACGCAGCTCTCTGCAGCCCCCGTGATTTATTGAAATATTTAGAAATCTATTTGGGTACTACCGAAGCACCAAAAGCTAGCAAAAAAGTAGTAAAAGCTAAAGTAGCTTTGAATCAAAACTAAAGTACTTTTGAAACAAAACTACAAAGGTTTTGAATAAAAACGAAATTTGTTTTAAAACTGCAGTAGTTTTGAATAAAAACAAAACATGTTTTGAAATAAAGCTGTAGTGGGTTGGAATTAAAACTCCAGTAGTTTTGAAACAAAACGGGATTGTTTTGAAAAAAAACTGCAGTGGTTTTGATTCAAAACAAAACTGGCTTTGAAACAAAACTATTTAGATTCTTTTTTAAACAAAACTACAGTGATTTTGATTCAAAACGAGATAACATTTGCAATAAAACTAAAGCGGTTTTGACTCAAAACAAAAGTCGTTTTGAAACAAAACTGCAATGGCTATGAATCAAACCGAAAATCGTTTTGAAATAAAACTGCAGAGGGTTTGATTCAAAATTGCAGTATAGTTTTGAAACAATTACTCACAATTACAAATTATCGACCGAAAGTTCAACCTCCATAATTCAAAATATAATACCTATAATAAAAGTAGCAATTATTATTTAAACTTGTTTATTTTAACACGACTTTACAACGTTTAACTTATAATATATAAAATTTACATCAAAATTTGGAATGACACGGCGTGACTTTTTTTTTGTTATATCTTGAATTTTCAATTGTAGAGGTCGAACTTTCAAACAATAATTCATTACCGTTCTCTGACGCTGCTGCATTCTGTTTTCAGCGCCTATCTCATCTCCAAATCACCGGTCACGTGGTCTCACCATCTGATACTAGGGTGCCTTCTGGCTCTCTCGCCCGTTGATCTCCATAGAGATCTTTTCTTTCTCACTAAATATTTTTTACCTCTTATGATATATCCCAATCATCTTATGCACTGCTTCACCACATTCTCTCCTCCACACAACTGCAATATTTCTTGATTTGTTCTTCCCCGTTTTTCTTTGTTTTCCCAGTTGCAACACACGCCTTTGCTCTTTTTCCAACAACTTATACAGCTCTCCTTCTTGACCCTGTCAAAAGTCTGCTAGAAATCGACAAACAAAACTCTTCATTGAATTTATTATGTTTTCTCCATTATTCTCTTTACCACATGTATTGCTCCAACCGTCGATCTGCCCTCTGTAAAGTCAAATTGGTTGTCGCTTATTATTCTATCTGTGTGTTTCTTCAGCCTTGTCATTGTCAACGACGATAGCATTTTGTATGTTGTACTCAGCAGCGTTATTCTCCTGTAATTTCCATATTATTCAGGGTCGCAGTTCTTTTTTATTGGAATCGCTCCCTTCTTCCATTCCTTGAGCATCCTTTCCTCTCTCTTCATCGTCGCCTACTTGATGAGTTATATGTTTATTTCGTCCTTTCTAGGCGCTTTTCCGTTTTTCATCTTCATGATTGTCTTATTTATTTCCTTTTTAGATAATACCTGAATCTGAGTCTCACCTAGATCTGTTTTCTCTTTTCTGCATTGTGGTCTGTCTTTCATTTGATATTTTTTATTCTTCTTTGTTCAATTTTGTTTTTTATTTCTTTATAAGTCTGTAGAACATTTTCTTTGCTTTTTTTTGTTGTTTTTGTTACTTCTGTACCCTAATTCCTCTCTTGCGCTCTTATTTGTACTCGATGTGATGAAGTTCACAGCTCCTCTTCATGTCATTACTTCTTCTCTGTTTTATTTCGTTTGTTATCTCTGTGTTTGTCAGTTCTTCGATTACTATATTTTTCCTTTTGTTTTTTAACTTACCTATGTATTTTTTCTTTTTTATTTTTATTTTTTCTATCACCAATCACCATGTAGTGGTCCGAGTCTGCGTTATTGGCCCCTCTGAAAGTTCTCGCATCATTATCATTTATGGCCTTCTTATCTTGCTTGGAAATCAGAACATGGTCTATTTGGTTGCCATCTTTCTTGTCACCACCTGGCCATACCCACGTTATTTTGTGAATCTTCTTTATGTCTGAACATTGTACAAATTTTTAAATTTATCACTTCTGCTAAAGTTACATAAATGGCCGTTTTCACCGACAATTTCCTAACGTTAAGTATTTCCTAAAGTATGAATTGTTTCTTAGTGACTGTATTAAATGTGGTAAAAAACTTCGCCTTGAAGGAATTGAAAAAAAATATTTTATTGTCACACAACGAAGTTCTGTGTAATCCTAACGATGCGATGTTTTGATTTCAAAACCAGATGACGAAGTTGGCGTAATACCGCCGATAAGTAAGAGGATAAATAAAATGAATAAAAATAAAAGCTCCTTTTAGTGGATTTGCACGAATAACCATTTAAAAAAAAGCACTTTTTAGTGAATTTGCCAAGAAGTGCAGCCCACGTAAAATATTTGGCGCTCTTAAAACTGTGATGGTCCAGAATTGGCCAGTTGACTAATGCGGACTAATTTCCAGATTTAAATTAAATTAGATACTTGGATGTGATCAAGAATTTTTCATATTATAGACGACATTTTACAAGTGAGATTAATAATTTCAAAATTCGCTGATGTGCAAATTAATTGGATCGCTAATTGTGGTGAAATTTAGTTTCATTTATGTAGCAATCCGCTCTTATTATTTTTGATTAGAAATATAAATTTTTTTATCTATTTAAATTCTAATACAATTTATAACTATTTTTTTTAAATTTTATTATAAAGTTATATTTCTAAAGTCCGGATCTGATCTTTTTTGATTCAAAAATAAGAAGAACATAATTTAAAACTTTAAGAAAAGTTGCTAGGCCAAATTAAAATATTTTCGTTAAACCACAGTTCTCATATCATTACAAAAATTTGTTCACATAAGAAATATTTCAAAAAACTAATAGCCAATATAGCTAAGATGTTCAAAGGAAAACTCTTAAGAAAAATCAAAGACATAGAAATAATTGTAACCACTTCAAATTGATAAACACTTAAAAAGGCGAGTAACGCGAGTTCCAGGAATTCTCAAAATTTTAAAAACTATACATGTGTTTACATCAGATTTTTAGAATCACTAGAGTACATAATATTTAAAATCAAAAATTGTTAACCAAAAAATTAATAAATACACGGTAAGAAAAATTCACACTGCCACATTGATCACATCAAATTGATATTTGTTTTTTTCTTTGTTTGTGGGCGGTATAAATTTCATTTGATTTTTTGTAGCGAAGACAGAAGCGATTTTTGAAAAATCAGACCTGCTTTGGATATTTAAAATGTCAAAACTTGAGTTTAAGTTCATTTTTAATTAAGTTTATTTTAATCTGTCAAAGTAACTTGTTGGCAATTAGTGCCAAAAAACACTGGCAATGAAGGCAACTAACATTTTTTAAAAGGACTATTTTATCATTTATTATTGAGTTTTTAACAATAATTTAAAGAACAAAATATCAAGTATTTGGTATCTTTAGACGCGGAAAAGAATATTTTTATTAAATTGATACTTTTGTCATTCTTATCCGTTATATAATAAAAAGCGAGAATTTAAAAAAAGATATTATTTTTTTATGTTATTTTCTTATGATAGGTTCGGCGGATGTCGAATTGTCTTAAGACATAAATATCTGCTTTATCTCCCTAGGACTTAAATAGTCCTAGTTCTTAGTAGTCCTAATATTTATTGCGAATTCAAGTCGCTGGACTGAGGTATATTTTTCTGCAAATATCTGAAAACTCGTTTTTAAAGCACTTTTACAATTATGACAATTTACCACTGTAGATATTAAATTTGTTCTAAGTATAGATATTTTAGTTCGGAAGTTGTAGAGAAATGCTAAGATTTTTTATCATGGCAGTTGTTGAAGAACTCCTTTTCTCAGTTTTCCAACAATAATAAAACTTGCATGTTATATTCAATAATAATAAAACTAGAAGTAATTTAACTTTTTGCCAAAGTAGGCCGCTGTAAATTTGACGAATAAAAACAAAACACATTTAATAATTTACTTTTATGCCAAGTGCGGTTGTACGTGAAGTTAGTGCATGTTTATTTTTGTTTCAATGAATTTGTTTCCGCATCCAAAAAAAATATTAATAATTTTTTACCAAATTTATTTTAATTTGTCAAAGTAATTTGTCGGGAATTTTTTAAAACTTTCGGTTTTAAATGATTAGAATTCTTTTTTTATAATAATTTTTTTTTATTTTGCCTCCCTCCTGAAAATGATCTTATGGACGCTTATGACAAAATTAAGACTATTTTATAAATTATTATCCTTGTACTCCACCAAAATTCATTTTATTAAACAAAAATTATTTTTAAATATAAAAATTTTTTCTTAAGATCACTTTTATTGTTGTTATTACTTTTTCGTATTTTTGAGACTTGAATAAAATATTAACATATTTTATGCAGAGCCTGCGGAGCAAATAACTTTTTGTTCTGCAATATTTCAATTTACTCACATGGGTACATTTTTTATCTCGCTCGCACTTGCATACATCCCCATCTCTGTCGGGTTAAGCATCTTGTTCAATAAAATTCTATGGAGCGATCAAATTTTTTCAGTGTAAAACAAAAGTTAAGATGTAAACTTCTTTAGTTCGCATTTTTATAATTATTATATTTGACGAACAAAATTTGGATCCAAAATTATTACAGTATCATTTCTTTATTAAGGAACACAAATATTTCGCAAAAGTCATAACCGACGTATTATTTATAGGTGAGTGTTGAATGAAATCTTCTGTCAAACTTTACTACTTCAATTTTTAGGTTAGAAATCCAATTGAAATATGTACGACAGTCCCATTACGCTTAGAGAATTATGTCTGGATAAGATTTGCGATTGCCTGGAAGAAGTTTTTGATTTAGTTTTTGATCACTCAAATAATATAAATGGATCGGTCACAGGTAGTAACGATTCGTTGGATAGTCGAACGGGCCGTAGAAAATTTTGCTTTAAAGATCCCGATCTGTTCCTGTTTAACGAATTGTCGGAAAGTTTGTTGTTGAAATTTGGACAAAAGAAGTTGTGGTGCAATTCCACTTTAAGTTTATTTTCAAGAAAGAATACTCGATTAAGAAATGTCAGAATTGGAAACGCTAGAGCTATCACCAATGAAGGACTTAAAATATTGCGGGAACATCCGGTGGTTGCATTGGAGATTGTTAATTGTAGAAATATGTGTGTGTCGCAAATTATTGATTGTTTGAGTAATTGGTCCAAAGCGAACATTGTGGAGTTAAATGTGTCAAGGTGCACCTTTATAGATTCGTCGAGGTACTGCTTCATGATAGTTTTAACTCAATTAAAAAAGTTACGTAGTTTAAATGTTTCCTATACGGAATTCAATCAGGAAACTTTGCAAGCCATCTGTGAAGATTTGAAGTGCTTGGAGAGGTTGGATATTTCCGGAACTTGTGTTAACAATTTTACTCCTTTAACGCTGCTCTCAGAACAACTAATTAATCTTACTGTGTCTGTAAGTATGTTTTCTTTTATTAAGCTTATTTTAACCCACTCAAATAATGACTAAACTAAAGTACAATATTTATGTTTTACAAATAACCTGATGACATTTTATACAGACTTACTCGAGACATATTTGACTCACTTAAGGGGTTAACCTACAAATGAATTGGTACAACTGCAACTACCATAAATATGTTAATAGCGAGTTCCACTTGAAGTTTATGAAGACCACGGTCGGTCTTTAATCGAATAAAAAAAATCATGCGACTGTGGAGTTGTAAGTCTGGAATACTCAAAAGTTCAATGTGTAAAGAAAGGTGTAAATAGAAATGTTGAAACTAAAAGGACAAACAGCTGAATTTCAGTTTATTTGAGGTGCAAAATGAACCTGACTTAACCCTGTACATGAACCACATTTTTCGTTAACTTTGTGTGAACTGTGGGTCTTTTAACGGACAACATTTGATTTTGTAGTAAATAACCACCTCACGGTATAAAAATTATATTCTTACTATTTTACATATATAAGTTATAAGTTATAATTTAATTTTTGCTACTCTCCCCTCCTCCCAAATGAAGCGTTTAGGTGAGGAATAATCCCAAATATTGATTAGTTTGGCCAAAAATCGATTTTAAAGTTTACATTTTCTACGAAAATTTTGACCTTATTGACGCATTGGGAGGCGTGGCTAAGGACTGTGGGTGCAAGTTTTAGCTCCACCACGGTATTAATTCACATTTTTAAAGATTTCGATTTAAGAGTTGCGTGGGGCCTAGAGGGATTTTTTTAATGAATTTACTATGTCAGAGATTCACATTTTCAAAGATTCCAGTTGAGGAGATGTGTGGAAGTAAATGCCAGTTTATGTATTTTTCACTTTATTGATAATTGTAAGCCTAATTTTCAAGGACCGCAAATTTGTTTTTACCATATTAGTCCAGTCATTTGGTAGTTTTACCTGGAAAGTTTTGAGGGAGTTTTGAAAATTGGTATTTTTATAGATTTTGAGGTGCTCTTTTCGAATTTTTACTTTGCCACTTCGTATCTTTGCCGCTCGCGCCGCCATCTTGAAAAAATGGCGCCCAAAAACAGTTTATTGCCAATATCTTCTTTCCTACTTATTTTACGATGAAAATAGTTATATAATAAAGTAAACTAGAGAAAATTTCCTATAATTTATGTCTTCACTTTTTTTTTGAAAAATAAATAGTTTTAGCGTACGAGCGCCGCGAAGTCAACTCTAACGTGTATTTTGGTGCCAAAACTTATTTTCACACCATTTATGAGGTAAGATAGCGCGTTTTTTTGTGGTATCTCCAGTAGACCTAATATATATTATATAAATTATATAAAAAAATAAAATTTAAGCAAAATAAATAATAATAAAATAAAACAAAATAAAAAAATAAAATTTAGCGCTTCCAGCTTTGCATTACACCTCTTACAAACACCCCTTTAAAACATTGTATTTATGCAGGCATAATCTATAATTTATAAATTGCATAAAAAATTATATTTAAAAAATAAATAAAAAATTATAACATTTTAAATAAACAAAAAAAAATTCAACGCGTTCTTCTTTGTTTCACTATCCTTGGTGGACCAGGTTTTGCCAGTTCATCCTCTTCAGTACCGAGATAAACGTTACAGATAGAAATTTCTTCCACGTTATCTCTTGTTCCTCAATTTCGTCGTACGTTTGCTCAAGAGTAGTCTCTGTTTCTTCCTCTACATCACTATCGTGTAGTGAAACTTGCGAATTATTACAGATACCATTGCAATTTGTGCAAATAATGAAGCACTTTAATCCAGTCTTTCTGCATCCACAGGATCCCGACATCCCTTTTTGCATTTGCAAACAATAAGCAAAAAGTAAGATTTTCTTCTAAATCAATCAAGAATGTGCGCCCGTGGCATGCGTCAATTTCCCCACGCCCTAGTTACGGCCTTAAATATCTAAATCTTGACCTATTTAAAATGTATACCAATTAAAATATATAGATATCTAAAATTTTAACAGTTGCCAAAAAAGTGCCATAGTTCATGCGCAGGGTTAAGTATAGAGAACGAAACTCTACCAAAAACTAAACTAGCAGAAAGGTTGGAACCTCAATGATATATTAATAAAACTAGATACGCTGTAGAAAGAGAGGAATCGCCAGAACCATGCAAAAAAAGTTTAGTTAATCAGAAATAAAAACAAAATTTTGAAATGAAACAAAAACTACCCTCTGAGTCTCAACCCTTAATGAGAGGGTTGGTCAAAACACAGACCAGAGTTTGTTGCAATCTGGAAAGAACCTCTTCAGTTTGTTTAACTACGATTTTAATAGACCAGCTCTGGATGGGTGTGGAGCGTGCGGAGGCCAAGCCGTTGGTTCTGAAAAATAAGGGTAGCTTGAGGGAAACTCCAATAAAACGCAAAAGAATAATAAAGTGCTTTTAATGGATAATTAAATTTGAGAGATGTAGTCGCAGTTCTAATAATTGCAATGTGTGCTAAAATATACACACAGAATAATTGAAAATGCGATGTCATAATAAAAAGGTGTACCTACCTACCTCAAATTAACAAGTTTCATTAACAAATAACCTCTATTAGCTACTCCACAACGAATACAAAAAGCCAAAAGAATAACATGTCAGTCACACGAATTGGAAGAAATAAAATAGCTACTTACTCGATATCTTCTAAGTTTACAAAATTGCAGGTATTTTCTTTCAAGCGGCAGGGACGTGCCCGTGGGGGGTGGAAGGAGCTACCCCCCTAATATTGTAAACAGTTGGTAAAAACATTCAAAAGTTGGTCAATTTGGCAATTTTTTTGTCTAAATTTACATAAAATTGGCAAATTTGAATTAATTCAGTTGGCAAATTTGAGATTGCTCCCCCATGAAAAAAGTTGGTTGGGCACGTCCCTGCCAAGTGAGATGGTGAAATTCTGGAACTTTTGTCAGTAATTAACAGGCTACAACTGATTGACACTCGCGAACACCGAACAATGTTTAAAAAAATATAGAACGCTGCTGGACCAAACAAAACTGACTATGACCAAAGATGCTACAAGCTTTAAAGATGGAAAATTCTTCAAATTAATCTATAGCGTTCAAGGAAGAACTACCTTGGAAGGTTAAGCTTTAATTGTCAAACAACAACACAAAAGTCGCTGTTAACCGTAGGAAATCGGAAATGGTCGAAAAACTGGCTCACCAAACTACGTAAAGCTCGTGCTGCGAAAGAGCTTTCAGTTAATAACTCTACCAGATGTTGTGATATAGGAGTCAAAAGATACCAAGGCAGCTGGACGACTGGCCACATACGAATCCGGCATGATGACAATGACGACGAAACCAAAAACATTCGTCTGCGATCATTAAATCGGGACCTAAAAAATTTGCTAGATCTATACATAAACCAGCCTGCTTGTTTAAGACCACGACCGCTGCGCATTTAATCGCTACGAACGCCACATGTACAAAATAAGACAAATTTTTGCGAAAGCACAAATGTTCAACACTTTAAAATTTTTTGCTTTTGATTGAAAATATATAAAAACAACAGATCTATTTAGGTCATGAAAAAATTTCATTACAAAATTCGATCGCGGTGTATTGTTTATTGTCAATTGAAATTTGAAAATTTAGAAATTTTTTTGTTAATAAAGTAACTTTTTTTTATTTCGTACCCAAGCTACCATTATAAATGTGCTAATTTAAAAATATAAACGTTAAAAGTTCAGTAATAAAGTTTTTCTGCATGTTTTTGCGAAAATTAAAATATTTCAAATTTAGATTTTAACCTTGAGTAGCACATCTAATTTTTCTAGTTCGTCTATTACTTCATAGGGTAATAATACAGAAATCTGTACTTCGTAAGAAAAGAAATGGGACACTAACTTTGTGGTAATTCGAAATGTGCGTGAAGTTAGCCCCCCTTTTTTTGAAATTGTGATTTTTTTTATTTGTGCTCAATTGTGCTCAACTTGTGCTCAATGTGCTTAAAAGAATTTTTTGATTTTGAACAAAAATAACAAAAAAAATCGAAAAAAACACTTTTTGACGCCAGCCCCCCTTTTTTTGAAATTGCAACTTTTTTTGGTCGTTCTCAATTGTGCTCAAGTTGTGCTCAATGTGCTTAAAAGAATTTTTTAATTTTGATCAAAAATAACCGCGTAAAGCGCGAAATAAGATTTCTAGCTAGCCCCCCTTTTTTTGAAATTCCAACTTTTTTTGATTGTACTCGATTGTGCTCAAGTTGTGCTCATTGTGCTTAAAAGAATTTTTTAATTTTGATCAAAAATAACCGTGTAAAACGCGAAATAAGATTTCGACCTGGCCCCCCTTTTTTTGAAATTGCAATTTTTTTTTATTGTTTTCGATTGTGCTCAAGTTGTGCTCAATGTGCTTAAAAGAATTTTTTAATTTTGAGCAAAAATAACCGCGTAAGGCGCGAAATAAGAGAAAAAAGGTGTGCATTGAACAATTTTATCATACAGGGTGAAAAGTAAAATAGATTTCCAAATTTCATTTTTAAGGACCGCATTCAGGGTAAAGTTTTTCGTCGTAATGATTTATACAGGGTAAAGTATCAAACATCTAAAAGACATAAATGGAGAATTCTGATAGTACTATATTAGTTTAAATACAGAAGCTGTATTTGTAAAGATATGACTAAAAAATTTAAAAATTAAAAAAAAAAATTAAAAATTTTCATGGAAACCTTTTATTTAAAATTACAAAGTGCAATAAATAGTAAAAAATAATGTTAATAAGAGCTAACAAAGCTTCTTAAAAACATCAATCTAAAAGCGTAAGGCTGTTTATTTATAGGTGGCTAAGCAGGCTCAGGTGCATGTCGCTGTCCCCCCCTAAATTAAATTTTAGGATAAAATTAGTGTCAATCGTTAGAGCTTTGTTTGAGCCTGAATGATCTTCAGTGAGCGAGATTTTGAGTTAATTTTTTTACAAAGTTAGGAATATTTGAAATTTGTGAGTAAACTGCAAGCCTTAAAAAATCTTACTATTAAACGCGTGTTGCTCGGAGTTTACTCAAAAATTTCAACTATCTATAACTTTTTAAAATATTAACTTAAAATCTTGCTCACTAGAGCTCATTCAGGCTCTAACGAAGCTCAATCGATTGACATCAATTACACACATAGATTCAAAATGAGAAGAAAAATTTCAAAAAAGGGGGGCTAGGTCGAAATCTTATTTCGCGCATTTCGCGGTTATTTTTGATCAAAATTAAAAAATTCTATTAAGCACATTGAGCACAACTTAAGCACAATTGAGTACAATCAAAAAAAGTTGCAATTTCAAAAAAAGGGGGGCCAGGTCGAAATCTTATTTCGCGCTTTACGCGGTTATTTTTGATCAAAATTAAAAAATTCTTTTAAGCACATTGAGCACAACTTGAGCACAATCGAGTACAATCAAAAAAAGTTGCAATTTCAAAAAAAGGGGGGCCAGGTCGAAATCTTATTTCGCGATTTACGCGGTTATTTTTGATCAAAATTAAAAAATTCTTTTAAGCACATTGAGCACAACTTGAGCACAATTGAGAACAACCAAAAAAAGTTGCAATTTCAAAAAAAGGGGGGCTGGCGTCAAAAAGTGTTTTTTTCGATTTTTTTTGTTATTTTTGTTTAAAATTAAAAAATTCTTTTAAGCACATTGAGCACAACTTGAGCACAATTGAGCACAAATAAAAAAAATCACTATTTCAAAAAAAGGGGGGCTAACTTCACGCACATTAATTCGAACACCTTTCTTTTTCTAAATTTTACTTACTTTTGCATTGGAAACTCGAACAATTTTTACTTAGTTAGTTAAATTAATATGTAAGATTTCGGTAATTTTACATCAATATAAAAGATAGGTAGGTATTTTTTTACAATATTGAATATAAAGAAAAACAAAGGGCCACTTTTTTAAAATATAAAATAAATAAACACAATTTAAAACGTAAATTCTTTATTAATAATCGTATGTTTGCGGATGAGAAGCAGTGTCCAAGTCAACCCTTCGGAGGTCACAGTCCTCATTTATCAAATAATCTGTGAGTCAGATTAAGAAACTATCAGCAATTTTCAAAACAATAACAACCTTTGTGTACGAAATAAAACAAGGCGATTTTTAATTTTTTACCTCCCGCACGTACCTATAAATGTAATCGAGTGGTGAGTTTTTGATGAATAAACACGAATTAGGGTCATTTTACAAGTAACAACTCATTTTTCATATTTTTACGATGATGTAGTATATAGCATTGTATGTACATACTACATAGGTACGTAATGAAACGCCGTAGGTTGCCGGTCGCCGCTAAATACTTGGTATTTACAAATACTATAGATTATAATAGATAATCTATAATAATAATAATAGATAATCTATAGTATTTGGTATTTAGCATCTGTACTCATTTTGTAAGACCCCATTAAATTTTGGTATAAATTCACAAACCGGAAGTTGTAGTTTACTTGTAGAGTGAAATGGTTTTTCCCACAAAATTTTTGTGAATTATCTAATTCTAATATATAAAATTTTCGTGTCACTGTGCTAGTTAAAATACAATAATTTTTAATTTTAATTTTAATTTTTAATTTTAATAATAAATAAAATAATTTTTGACACCGGTAGATCGGGGATAACTGATAATTGATCAGTTATTGACCGGGATTTAACGAGGGGGGGCAAAACAACGTTTGCCGGGTCAGCTAGTTTTATAATATAATATTCGATTTCTAAAACATTTTTTAGGCGAGAGATTATGTGCTGGCCATATCAGATTTTTTACAGTAGTTGTATTACTTTGCATTATTTTCTGTACTTGTTTTAACACTTTTTAGTAATTTCGTTTTATTATTTTCAGCAATAGCATCTTGAATGTATGGTGGATCTACATATTTTTTGTTCTGTTTTAAATTATTGCGAATTAATTCAGGAGCTATACATTCAGTGTAAAATTGTTGTAATTTGGGCAATTCATCTCTGTAAATTTCTTCTATGAAAATTGGAATTTTGTCGTTGACATAAACGACAAAATAACATTTTTCTTTTTTAGTGATAGTATTTAGTTGCCCTTGATATTGTTCTTAACATTTTAAATAATCAAATTATATTTTCTTTATCAAAAAACTATAGTATCTTACAGAAAATTTATTATATTTCGTACCTACTGCAAATAACTAAAATATCGCCAGAGAGAATATGCAAATACAATAGTCTATTGTATTGTAAGAGAGAAAGATAATGCTTGCACACAACTGTGCACTTATGCCGATTAAAATTGATGGTAAACAACATTCCAGCGTATTATCTCTAGTACAAAACTTGCCACCAGATTGCGTATCGCTTCTCTTGAAACGCGTATAATTAATAGCTCAAATATATTCGAGTTTTAAATTGTATATAGTCGCCCCCTTGTGATAAATAGTGCAAGATAAATAGTGACTGGTGGTGATCCTAGCTAACCTCATTAAAAACTTGGCTAAAGTCGTCGTCTTAAATTATCGGGGCCGACCCTCTCATAAGCCGCGCACTATCAGCATTTGTGAGCCAAGCTTGCTTACAATCTCCATTAATCTCGAAAGCAACAAAATATTTTATATTGAATGCAAATAAAAAGATAGGATTGGATCGAGGAAATATATTATTATTACGGTCATCGCTTTGCAGTTAACGCGATCAATTGCGAATGCAAGGTACCGGGTTCAAATCCGGGAAGAGTCGAACTTTCTTATGGTTGTGACTAGTATCCATCCTTCAGAAAGCACGTTAAGCCGGTGGTCCTCCTGAGCTAATCAATTGCCATCATTAACGTAAAAACCAGGGTACAGGCACATCTGAAGGTTAGCCAAGCAAACTACCTAATGGATGTAAAATGTTTATATGCTCAGTCTTCAAATAATATCGAAATTTTCCTTTATCTGGGGAAAAATCTCCAATGTGCGTATTGCCTTTGTATTTGTATATTATAGAGACCGGAGATAAACATATAAAAAGAACCATTACAATACTCGCATATTATTTTTAAATTCTTTTTACATTCCATGGATGGGGCCCATGACCTGTTAAATTTTTATTTTAAATTTGGACAAATACTACAACTTATTTATCTTCAGACCAAGGACTTGCTCTATACCTCAAACTAAACTAAAAGTACAACATTTACATTTTACAATTTAACGACTATTGTTATAATCCAATTTATTTATTATTATAATCGCACATTTTTTTAAATAAAATCTAATTTTTAGGACTTCAGGATGACGGCTGAAATGGTTTCAGATTTAATAAAATTAAATTCATTGAGACACCTGGACGTTAGCATAGTAAATGAAAAAATGGACAACAGTAGCAATTCTGCAATATTAGATATTTTAACAAATTACGATACTCTCAAAAATTTAGTATCATTAGACATATCGGGTTGGCGTAACGTTCTTCCAACCGAAGTGGTAGAAATTTTCGTAGCAAGTCATCCAAAGTTAAAATATTTAGGTTTAGTTTTAAATTTACTTGCACTCGAACCCGAATTTTCCGACGTTAACAATCCTAATTACAACCACAATTTGGCGGTTGGAGGAGTCGGGAACGAATCCCAAATCAAAATTGTTCTTCAAAAATATCATAACAAAGCCATGTACATACAAAAGGCTTTGTACCATTTATTTCAACTTAGTAATACGTTTAGAGAAGCCAGACCAGACATGCTCGAACTTGTGTTATTGGCTATGGCTTCTCATCCATTAAAATTTCCTGTACAGCTGGCTGCAACCGCGTGTCTTTATAATTTAACCAAAGGGGACCTTTCCAAAAATATTCATCCCAGTTTGCTTAGCAAAGGCGTTGGATTGACTCTTTTAGCTATGGATCAATTTCCTGACGAATTTCAATTACAGAAGAATTCTCTGCTTACACTTTGCAGCGATAGGATTTTGCAGGTTAGTAAATTTTATTTTAAGTAATGATAGGTCAAACTTAATGTTTTAAAATTTGGTATGCATACATAACCTTGTGAACTGCAGAAAGAACATCCGTGTAGTTCAACCCTTAAAATTTTGAGAAGTTTTTAGTTATTTGGATAGAGTTAAATGACTTTATAGTTTGTTATACCAATGTTTGAGTTAAATTTCATGATAATAAATGTAGATAGATAATATATATTATCAAAACCGATCACTCATTAAGGTTTATTTTCAGGACGTCTCATTTGACCGATATCAATGTGCACGGTTAGTGTTAGATTCATTATGCGCGTTTGACGAAAGCAACATGAATCGCATGGCCGTAGCCATTTGCAGTATTCTAGCGGCTAAAGTTTCGACATCCGAAACGTCGCAATTGGGCGCTCGACCCAAGTACATGCACAAACTATTGGCGATGGTCTGCAATCGTATAGAACCAAAAATATCGGATATCACCATGAAATTTACATTGAGTGCGCTGTGGAATCTAACCGATGAGAGTTCCGCAACTTGCGAAGTGTTCTTGGCAGAAGGTGGCGCGCTTTTGTTCTTGAAAGTTTTAAAAAAGTTTCGAGATGATAGCGCGATTGAAACTAAAGTATTGGGATTGCTTAATAATATAGCGGAAGTTGAAAGTTTGCGTTATAATTTGATGTTATCTGAATTGATTGAAGAGTTGTATGTGTTGTTAAAGTCTGAACTTATTGATGTTAGTTACTTTGCTGCCGGAATTGTTGCTCATTTGGCTTCGGACGGTGTGGAAAGTTGGATGGTTAATAAATATAGTCGTAAGGAAATGCTCGTCGAACTAGGCAATGCTGTCACTCAATGGAAAGTACCTGAGAGCGAAATGGTGGCTTATAGAAGTTTTAAACCTTTTTTCCCGTTGTTACGAAGAGAAATGGATTTTCAAATACAGTTATGGGCCGTTTGGGCGATACATCATGTTTGCACGAAAAATCGTAAGTTTGAAGTATTTTATTTTTATAATGTGGGGATTAAGGTACCTTTTTACTATGATGGAACATAGTCGTAGTATTTTAAGAACTATTATTGTGATCCTACTTCAAAATTGTTAAATATTAAGAGAAGGGGTAAAACATTTTTTTGTTTCCTTGACGGCCGTAACCTTTATTTCTATTTCTCTACCCAAATTGTTTCCAAGCGTAGAAAGAGAGGTGACGCTCAGAAAAAAATCGATGATATAGTTCATGCCAGGAAACTTGGGTGTTACGTTATCTTAACCTAACCAAGCACGTAAGTTGCTTTGGTGCAAGGCGTGACGAAGGTGGTGCCTTGGAAAATAGAAAAAAAAAACACTTAAAAATTAGATAAAATTAAGTATTATGTAGTTTGTGTGCCTGAAAAAGTCTTCACCTGACTTAGAGGGTACTTTTAAAAGTAAATAATTGGAAAATCGGGTAGTCATAATTAAGCAAAGTGATGTTTTTTCAAGAATTAAATTTGCCTCCTTATTGATATTGAAAAGGTATCTCCTTACTTCTTTATGCTGGAGGGAATATTTTCCCATCGCCATCGATTGTTGGGCAAGGAGAAAAAATTATTTTTTGCTAAGTGCACAAAAAGGTTACAAGACTAACATTATTTAGATTCATGTAACAAAAAATAATACGAGTATTTAATTTTCAATATCCTCGCGTCGATGGGGTTAAAATAACAAAACGTCAAAGGTCATTTCTTAAAATAGAATATTTCTGTTTCATTATTTTTGTTTGTTGTTGAATAAAAAAATGTAGAAATTTGTTTTGGCTTAACGATATTTTTAGTTGTTTAAATAAATATTTAACGTTTAAAAAAAAGATTGCTTTGAACGGGAGGCGGGGCGATTGTCCGGAATAAACCGCTTGCCTCAGGCGCTTTTACCCTAGTTACCGCTCTGTTGGCTGGATAACCAATGCAGGTGCATATGAAAAATCAATTATACGATGACTTAACACCCAAGTTCACTAATAAGGACTATACCAGGTGTTTATTTCAAAAGTAGCCAATTGAAATTACTTTTGTTGTGAGTAAATTTGAGAAAAAGAAAAACATGTTAATTTAGATAGCATAGACTTGTCTATGCGCAAAGAAGAGCAAGCATTTCCTACCTTTGATAGGATAATTCATGCTTTGCTCATGTTAAGGGTCACGTGGTGACGTCACTGTGCAAAGGCGAACGTTTTTAGTACACTAACATATCCTACATTACCTACCCTTACTTTGAAATTTGAAATAGCACCCCCTACCTTGCGATACATTAATTTAAAGCTTGAAAAAGTCTTTGTTTATCTACGGTAAAAAATTGGATTTAGTATGGATCCGTTTATGAGTTATAGGTAAAAATAGAAAGATGAAACAAGAAATACATAATTTTATTTAGAAGTTATTCAGAAAATTTTTGAAAATGTTTTCCATTATTGGCCAAACAATTGTTATTATTATTGCTAAACGGGTTGTAGCTCTACATCCACTTGCATTGAGGTTCTGGGCCTATTGTACCTCGCGTTTCGTGTTTACCTCATCAGGTTTGTGTTAAGGACATTGCTGGATTGGACATGGGTTCTTGGATTATCTCCTCAGTTGTCGAATAAGGATAATTGAAGTATCTTAGTTTTTCTGTAGCAAGGACTGGATATTCTACTTGTAGGATCTTTGACGACCCCAATGATGTTGAAATATCTGTGTAAGCAGCAGTGTCCTGTATGTACTCCTGCTGTTTTTTTCAGATGTGTTCTGATCTGATCAGCTGGAGAATTTCTTCCTGGATGGACCTCCAATGAACTTCCCGGACTGCTTTAGTCTCGAGAGGCTCTCCCAGTACATAAGGTGTTGTTTTCTTAGTAGTTTCTTAATAGTCCCTTTTGAGGTCTGATACTGTCTGATTTTGTTCCGAAAGTTGATTCTGGACCTACCGGGTGGTTTCCTACAGCTTCCTTAGCAAGGGAATTGACTTTTCATTGCCCTTTATGCCAACGTGCCCTGGAACCCACCTCAGCGTTAAGCTGTTGCGTTGTACTAGTTCTTTACAACACTAGAGTGTATTTCTACTTCTTTCAAAGTTTTTAATGCTGTCTGACTGTTTAATGTCGGTCATGATGTAGGTCCGCTTTTTTTCATAAGCCCTCAGAATTATTTTCTCCCCGCAGACCATTATGGCTATTATTTCAACCTAAAAAACAGTTTTGTGGTAGCCCAGATTTAGTTCATTTACCAACATTATCCCTGCTCTAGTACTTACTGTCGTTTTATATTCATCTGTGTATTAGATGGTGTCATATCGATTCCCCAGCTTCTGTTCAGTGCTCTCCGCTCCACTCTCAGGTATTATAACTTGAAAATGTTTTTGGAAGTTCTTTGTGGTGCTGGTTCTATTGGATTACATACGAAGCTTGTTATTACTTCTAATGATGAAGTTGAAGATCATGGTATAATAGCCCTCTCTATGAGGTTTTATTTCTTATTCATTTGTCGTAAGCCATTTGAGCCTTGATTTCCACCACTATAATGTAGTAATGTAGTGGATGAAGCCTCAAAAGCGTTTCTATAGCTGCGGTGGGCATTGTTGTCGTTGCCCCCGCTATTTCTAAGCAGGCAATTCTTTGCAACTTTTTTAATGTGCTGATACTTTTTTTTTTGCTTTATGCCAAATGATAAGAGAATTGTATGTTACTGTGGGTATCACAACTTTGATATAGGTCCAAAGAACCATTTTTTGTTTTTCACGTTTTTCCGATCATTCTCCTACGGGCCCAAATGGCCCTAATGGCCTTGATTGTTGTGTTTTCTATGTATTTTGTAAAGGTCAGCTTGCTATCTTAAGGTTACATCTTATATAAATAGAATCTAGTTTTATTTTACTTTCTTCTTCTTCAACTGAATAAATTCAGCTTAAGCCTAGGGCTTGTTATTTCTAGCCACTGCATCGTTTCCTTGGCAGTTCGTTTTCTGTGATCATATAAATCATATAAAAAAAAAAAACGTCATCGTTTCTGTGAGCATATAAATTGTTTAACGTCTGATAGGTAGTTTGCTAGACTTGCCTCCAGACGAGCCTGTAACTCTGGTTTTTATGTTAATGATGGCCATTTATTAACCCAGGAAGACCACCGGCTTAACGTGCCTTCCGAAGCACGGAGACTTATTAGTCATAAGAAAGTTGCCCTTCTCCGGATTTGAACCCGGTACCTCGCATTCGCAGTTGATCGCGTTACCTGCAAGGCAAATTACCGTTTCTAAATTTTTATTTTACTATGGTTAAACCCAGGTATTTGACTTTTCCTACTAGTTTTGGTTTTTTCCTTCAGAGACTGGGTATTCTCACTTTCTGCAGACTCCTTCGCTTTGTGAAGGCTTCCACAGTGGTCTTATCTGAGTGTACCGACAATCTTTTTTTGGTGCACCACCGTTCGACAATTTTCAGGTTATGTTGCATTAATGAAGATATAACCCATCTTTTTCAAACTTCCCGAGGGCGAGGATTGTGATATCATCTGTAAACCCTGGTTCATAAATGCCGCTCTGTTTCAGTTCCCTCAGAAGGTCGTCCACGACCAGGCACCACAGAAGCGGTGAGAGAACTCCACCCTAGAGCAGCGGCGATATTTCTGTTTCTCAGAGTAGAGCTTATCCATCCAATAACGAATGGATTTACTCGTCGTCTTTTGAGTGCATTTTCAGGGCAATTTCTTGACTCACGAGAGCCCTCTCAATCCTTAAAGTTAGTTTTTCATCACTGTTACTCAGTTTTTTTAAGGAGAACGCCTTGGCTTGGGTATGAATATCGCTTTAACCTCTAGTCGACCATTTGGCACATATTTTAAGGCGATGCTTGCTCTATAAATATCACATAAAGGGGAAGATACTAATTCTTCTCCTTGTTGTAGTAGAGCGAGAAATATCCCGACTGATCCTGAAGACTTGTACGGTTTGAAAGATTTCATCGTCCATGCAAGTCTTGTTTTGTTAACGAGTTTATTTGCAACTTTCCATTTGCCCTTTACACTCTCACGAGTGGCAGTGCCTTGATAATTTCGGTTGGCTGCATGATTTTATTTAGACGTGCATCCTGGGAAGTGTGTCTGTAGCAGAAGTTCCAGAGTTTTCTCTAGATTGGATGTACACCCTCCTTGAGGTTTTTAGAGAGAGCTAACTTTACTTTGGCTGCCTCTCATTAAGGCTCCCTGGAGTATCGTCGACTTTCTCACAGTAGTTTCTCCATGAGTCTTATTTTTTTATACCTTTATACTTCTCTCATTCATTGGTCCAATTTTTAGGCCGATTTAAGAATCAACAAGTTGCTGTTTTGATAAAGGTTAGCTCACGATTCTACCAGGTAACCTCGCGTTTAGCTTCTTCTTCTTCATTTTACAGCTTTTCTCGTATATGTACGTTTAATATTGCTGATATGATTATGTTGTTCATCAGTTTCAACTTCTCTGCAGTTTTTGGCTTCTGCGGACATTCCTTCAGTTCTTGTTTTAGGTATCTCTTATAGAACTCTCAGTCACAAGTCTTTGGATTTCTGTACACTTACATTCTAGAACGGACTCAAATGTCAAATCTTATGTATTTGTGGTTTGAAAGCGATTCCTCCCAAGAGACGTGTCATCTTCTCACCACACTACAGACGAACGGTATCCCAATTGTGATATTGATAACTTCTTTCATTGTCATTATAACGAAGGTAGGTTTTTATTGGAAATATACAGTGTGTTCACGAAAAGTGGTAACAGTGAATAATTCTTAAATATTACTAGATGCAAAAAAAAGTTTAAATAGTTTTTTATTCAACTCCAAATTTTCTATTGAAAACTGTCAAAGTATATTTTTTTATACTTCAAATCCAACCGGAAGTAAACATAATTTTTTTTTTCAAATGGCAACATGTCTTTTTTTTAACAGTTTTGCAATCTGCAATTTTTTCTCTATAAATACATATAAAATTTTCATAAGGTTACATAAGAAAAAATTCGAGAAAACACAAGATTTAATCAAACAATAATAATTTATTAATTACGTATGTAGAGTGCTATGAAAAACAAAACACCATTATTATGATATGATACCATTAGACTTTTTCTATGGAGTCATTTAAAAATGGTAGTTTAGGCAAATCTATGTTTAAATTTTCTTCTTCTACTTTTGGCTAGGGTCAACCCTGTTTGCCTTAAACAGCCACTACGTTGTTTCCTTGGCATCCTTGAGCATATAAATTGCTTAACGTCTGAGAGGTAGTGTGCTAGACTTGTCTCCAGACGAGCCTGTAACCCTGGTTTTTATGTTAATGATGGCAATTCATTAACCCAGGAGGACCAACGGCTTAACGTGCCTTCCGAAGCACGGAGACCAGTCATAAGAAAGTTGCCCTTCTCCGGATTTGAACCCGGTACCTTGCATTCGCAGTTGATCGCGTTACTTGCAAGGCAAATGTTTAAATTTTAAAAATTTAAAAACCAAAATTAATTTAGCATCTATCAATTATCACCAAATCGCCAGAACTTCTGCGAAAATTAGAATCATATCTTGAACAAAACGGTGGCAATTTTGAAAAATTTATCAAATAAATGATATGTTGTGTTTTCGGTGTCGTTGATGTATTGTTTTTCATGGCACTCTACATACCTATGTGTAAATAATCAGTAAATTATTATTGTTTGTTTAAATCTTGTGTTTTCTCGAATTTTTTCTTATGTAACCTTATGAAAATTTTATATATATTTATAGAAAAAAAATTGCAGATTACAAAAATGTTAAAAAAAGACATGTTGTCATTTGAAAAAAAAAATTTATGTTTACTTCCGGTTGAATTTGAAGTATAAAAAAATATACTTTGACAGTTTCCAATAGAAAATTTGGAATTGAATAATAGTAGTTTATATCACAAGGGCGATAAAGGGGATCTTTTCATCCGCCGGGCGAAAGTTTATGAAACGAGCCGCGCAGCGGCGAGTGAATAATCGACCGAAGGATGAAAACCCTTATCGCCCGAGTGATATGAACAATTTTTCGTTATTTCAGGAAAAATATCCTACAAAATTCGCGATTTTATATAATAGCTCTAAAATAACAATCGATAGATGGCGTGAAGCTTGCAAGTCGTTGATCAATGTTTGTCTCTTTGGAGCGAAAAAGGTTGATTTTCTTTTGAAATTTCCGAACAACGGACAATTTGGTCTGACGGACAGCATGTTGAAATAACGGACGGTCCATCGTATTGCGGACGGATGGTCACGTTATGCAATTATTGCAAAAAAATCTCGAATTTTGTCGGATTTTATCTAAATCTATGATTTTGTAAATAAATATAAAGTAACACTTAATTTAATTTTTTTGCAATTATTGCAATAAAATCTCGAATTTTGTCGGATTTTATCTAAATCTATGATTTTGTAAATAAATATAAAGTAACACTTAATTTAATTGCCAATTTTTTAATTAAAAGTGTCGTAATTTCGTTATTTTGGGGATAATATCCCACAAAATTCACGATTTGTTTGCTCTGATATAACTATCGGTAGATGGCGTGAAGATCGCAAGTTGCTTGTCAAGTTATTAACAACATATCGATAAACGTGTGTTTATCGACGGGTGAATTGCTCTGAAATAACTATCGATAGATGGCGTGAAGATCGCAAGTTGTTAGTCAAGTTATTGACAACATAAGTGAAAAACAGGAGTTCACCCGAACGGATGAATCGTTCGGGCAGGTATCTCAACAAGGACTGTTTTTATAAGTCCTAGGACCTTATAAAGTTAAGTTTTATAGGTCCTAGGACCTTATAAAACTTAGTTTTATGGTCGTGTTCATAGATAAGAAAGAGTAATATAGATTGTCAACTCTATTGTCTATAAAGGGGTCGCTTTATTAGTTTGTACCAGGGTCACCAGGTGGTGCTGTATTTTATGTTGCTATTAAATTTAAACTCTCAAATTTACAAAGATGCCGGTGTAAATGACGTAACTGCATCCTAGTCTACCAAACCTTTCTCTCGCGGATCCCTTGCGGGTGAAGCCAGCCAGGACTTAGCTTCGCGCTAATTTTCGGAGGTACGCCTCAATAAAAATTATCCGACGTAACGTTGCGGGCAAGCCCGCAACCTTACTCTTCAAGTCTGCGAAGATATGGGGCAACAGCCCTGGTGCTTCGCACCAGATTAGAATAAGATGAACGTAACTGCATAAAGGACCCGATAAAGGAAGCTGCAGCAAGAAAGTACTAAAAATTCAGAGGAGCAAAAAAGAAGTTTAAGATAACGAAGCAGTTATTTTCACTAATATTTACAATTAATTTAAAATCATAAGTAAAAAATTTAACATTTGAATTCCCGCCGATTTTATGGCACGATAGCAGCGCTGTTTGTGCGCCTGGTGACCCTGGTATGAACTAATACTTCGGCACAAAAATAGGTGGGGAGTCGGCCATCTATTACTACTCTTTTATCTATGGTCGTGTTGGTCCCCCTTGAGGTGACCTTTTGAGAAAAGACCCCTTTTATAGGGCTCAAAACAGATACGTAACGGGGTCATTTATAACCTGAAATAACGAAAAAAACTATTTAAACTTTTTTTTATATCTAGTAATATTTAAGAATTATTCACTGTTACCACTTTTTGTGAACACACTGTATTACAATAAGAATTCTTCTCTACTGTTTGTATCTGAGCTTCCCCACACCATGTAATGCGAGTTTGCATCGCAGCAAAGCACCAATTGTACGCCACTGTCTTCAAAGTTTTTTAATAGAACTTTCACTTCCTTAGTGGGAGGAGGTTTTGATTGATCATATTGAAGAATCATATCTTCAAGCTTTAAGATGATGTATCACAAGGTACTACGTGCTATTTAAAATTTTGAAGTAGTGGTCGCTAGTGGGGAGGGTATTGGTTTTGAAGCCCTTTTCGCCATCTTCGTGTTTCTTTTTTTTCCTAAATTCACTCAAAAACAAGTTATTTCGACTAGCTACTTTTGAAATGAACCTCGGTAGAACTAGACAACCTTCATAAATCTTGATATTTGTGTACAAAATTCCCCTAAAAATAGTTATTTTTTTAATATTTCAGCAGCTCGGTACTGTTTGATGTTAAAAGAAGAAAAAGGCATTGAATTTTTAAACGACTTGCTGGAAGATGTTTCAATACATGAAGAAATAAGAACAATAATCGAAAATATTATGCGATCTTTAAAAATAAATTTTTAATTTAATTTTGCTTGTGATATTATTTATTGTAATATAAAATTAGTTGTAAAAAAAGTTCAAAAAAATTCAAAGTTTTCTCGTGGTAGAGGCGACTTTGAGTTTGCTGAAAAAATTAGGTAACTATTTTATTTTTCTGTAATGATAGAATGTTCATGACATAAAGGGACCACCTAGTACTAAAAATGAAATAAATATTTTACAGAAGGCTTTTGTGCCCCCTAGTGGACAGGATTATCGTGCTTAACGCACCTCTGATTAGTTCATTTATTTATTATAAACTTGAACAAGTTTGAATCCACCAGGGACCGCAGAAGAGTCATTTTAATTTCTAGAACTAGGTAGGCCCGTCTATATACATTCTCTTTTTCTTCTTTGACGTGCGCCGCAACAGTGTATTGTTTGGTTGGCTTGTTTGCCTTCTACTTGCCGGTGTGCGCGCTCATAAAACAGTAAATATTTTCTACTGGCTAGTGGACTGGCCAACTATTTAAGAGCTACGACGCAAACTTTAAAGATGCAGTAGGTAATTTCTAAACTTCATGAGTCCGGCTCGTGGTCGTCTTTGCGGAGAGGGAGGGTTAATGCTGGCAATTGCCCTTCAAATTTGAAAGATTTTTTATTGAAATTTTATTTTGAAAAATGTATTTTTATAGTAATTTTGAGTTTTTCTCCGGAAAAAATCGTATTGACGCCTATGGCCCTGACTTACCAATAATATTGTGGTTCCGCAAATTTCAATGTTTAAAAGCGTTCTATTTGCCTAACTTTTTTAAAATGAATGTGTGTGTGGTGATTTATGTTCAGAAATATTGTGATGTTGGCGTAATAGTATTTTGACAATTATTGTAAAGCAATTTTAATTATAATTGAAGCTAAATGAACCTAAAAATAAGAAAAACGCAAATTTAGCTATAATCGTGTGTAAATAAGAAATGTTAAGTTATTTTATTAATCAGAGCATTGCCCAGTGGAATAGAAGGTGACTCATGTTTAATGACGTTTACTTCCAGAATTGTATAAAAATTTTAAAAACCGCTTCATTTTGAAAGATCTGTTTTAACAAAATTGACTCAAAATAAAAATTAGGATTTGGGAATCCCTGAATCTTAGTTTTTAGTTTACGCAAAGTTCCTAATGTTAAATAAAATTTATATTAATTCACATTTACACAGATAAGGAAGAAAATAACGATTATTTAAATTTTTGTAACGTTCATGAAATAAATGACAAAAACACAGGGAAAACTCAATATAGCACTTAGCAGTGCTCTTAATAATTGTTATTTATTTTTTTCTTATTCTCTCTCTCTTTCTCGTTACTTTGGCATTGTTAAATGTGCTGTGCCAATTGCAACACAAAATAAATTTACTAGTCACTAAAAATATAATGAAAATGTTAAAATAATTGTAATTTTATAATTATATTATTATTTTTTAAATAAATCATTAATTTTACATTGTATGCAGCAAAGCGGATATATTTCTAATAAAGTTGTAGTGCCGCTTTTATGTTTTGTTTTTTCATACCCAAATAACATGGACATCCAAGGAGCATCCACTTTTTTTATTTCCCAACTCCTCTTTTTGCTGAAAATGACCTATTTGGATTTGCATTTTTTAATAACAAATAATGCAATTTTTTTAACCTTTTCTGAAAATTTTAGAAAGTAACGCCTCTGTGTCGTATATATTGTCATATTATATTTTGGATGTAAAAATTTTGTAAAAAGTAAATAAAATTTATTGAATGAAAACGAATGTTAGTGTTTTTCTTTTTTAAATCGGAAAAGAATAATTTGGTCAATTGAATATTGCAAAGAATTTATAAAAATTAATATTTACAATTATAAAATTGAGGACGCGCATGATCGGATTAACGAGATTCGCTGTATACTCCAAACAAATTTGTTTTTATAATTATAAGAAAGCTGTTGAATTTATCAATATTAAACATATAATTATGATTATATGCTGATGATTATGCTTAGTTAACGATAAATCGCCTTTTTCCTGTTTAAGTTTAATCTGTCTTGGAAACTCATGTGTTTAACGCAGCCGTATTTACGGTAATGACGTCGACACAAATATTCGATTTTACCACTACGTGTAGATGGTCACCGGAAGGCCGATCTTTTTGAACTCAGAATTTTTGCTCTGTAACTCAACTAGCGATCACTCCACGGCTGTGGCTTAGGCAAATAATATTTAATTAATTTCTAGAATTGGTTTAATAATTAATTTTGCCAATTTAATGTTTGTTTCTTTCTTTTGCGATAGCTACTGTGATTGTTTTTGTATGGACACCGAAAAAAATGTTACATTGCCGTTGTCAAGGAAACGACGAAGCGAAAAAAACAGATGTCTTGACTTTTTTCAAGTCATGAGGAGCGAGAAATTAGTCACTAGATAGATACAGTACCGCAACGTCCGGCCATTTTGGGTCCAAAATAACGTTTTCTCTCTCGCATTCATTGTACCGCAACCCTATAGGCCAATGAGTGCGAGAGAGAAAGCGTTATTATTTTGGAACCAAAATGGCCGGACGTCGCGGTACTGTATCTATCATGGACTTAGAAAGTCCATGGTATCTATCTAGTGACTGTACGAGAAATTACAGTCACTAGATAGATAGATGAATTTATCTTTTTACAATCTTCATTAAAAAAATAAATCCCTAATACTGACAATTTTAATTGTTCACGTTCAAACGTCTTCAAGTTTAAAAATAATAAGGATTATACAGTGTGTTCACGAAAAGTGGTAACAGTGAATAATTCTTAAATATAACTAGATACAAAAAAAAGTTTAAATAGTTTTTTATTCAACTCCAAATTTTCTATTGGAAACTGACAAAGTATTATATTTTTTTATACTTCAAATTCAACCGGAAGTAAACATAAATTTTTTTGTTCAAATGGCAACATATCTTTTTTTTAACATTTTTGTAATCTGCAATTTTTTCTCTATAAATACATATAAAATTTTCATAAGGTTACATAAAAAAAATTCGAGAAAACACAAGATTTAAACAAACAATAATAATTTACTGATTATTTACACATAGGTATGTAGAGTGCCATGAAAAACAAAATATCATGACACCGAAAACACAACATTTCATTTATCTGATAAATTTTTCAAAATTGCCATCGTTTTGTTCAAGATATGATTCTAATTTTCGCAGAAGTTCTGGCGATTTGGTGATAATTGATAGATGCTAAATTAATTTTGGTTTTTAAATTTTTTAAATTTAAAGATAGATTTGCTTAAACTACCATTTTTAAATGACTCCATAGAAAGAGTCTAATGGTGTCATATCATAATAATGTTTTGTTTTTCATAGCACTCTACATACGTAATTAATAAATTATTATTGTTTGTTTAAATCTTGTGTTTTCTTAAATTTTTTCTTATGTAACCTTATGAAAATTTTATATGTATTTATAGAGAAAAAATTGCAGATTACAAAAATGTTAAAAAAAAGACATGTTGCCATTTGAAAAAAAAATTTATGTTTACTTCCGGTTGAATTTGAAGTATAAAAAATATACTTTGACAGTTTCTAATAGAAAATTTGGAGTTGAATAAAAAACTATTTAAACTTTTTTTGTATCTAGTAATATTTAAGAATTATTCACTGTTACCACTTTTCGTGAACACACTGTATAGCTGATTCAATCGTGGACGGGTGTCCCACCATCATCGTTAGAAACTCGTTTGGTGTGCAACTCGATCCCAGGGGAATTGATTTGAAGTTGCTAAAAACCCACGGCAACAACCAATCAGAGTGCGTTGTGTGTCTTACAAAAATAACACGCTGCTACTGCTCCAGCGTGTCATTTCTTTTAGAACACACAGCGCACTCTGATTGGTCTTTGTCGTCGGTCGTACCAACTTAAAATTACTTTACCATTCCATATAGAAGTATATATAACCTTTTCTGAATGGAGTATTAAGGTGATTTTAAGTTGGTACGACCAACGACAACAACCAATCAGAGTGCGTTATGTGTTCTTAAAAAATGACATTCTGGAGCAGCAGCGTGCTGGTCTTTTATATTGTTGATACTTCGGCCTTCGCACTTTCTATATCGCGTCACATAACTCGGTCTTCGGCCTCACACTTTACAAGATACATAATAAATATGAAGATTTCATAGACAATTTAATTGTAAGTATAAAATCATTTTTGGAATGGTACAATCTTTTGTGATTCGGCTCAGTTCTCTGGTTTTAGCCAGTGCGAGGTTTCCCTAATTTTTTGAGTGATCTTTTTGTAACTTAAAACGTTTTTTTTTCCCACGCCGGAATAGATGTGTCAATTCTTTTTCACTACCTTTTCCTTCAATTAAATCATTATTCTGACAAACGGGAGCAACTCAAGAGGCACAGGGTTTGTAGCAAAGCCGTATATATTGTCGTATATTTTTTTGGATGAAGAAATTTATTTACTTCATTTTATAATGTAAAACTTCAAAATATCAAGTTATTATTAAATTAAAAATTGTTAAAAGATTTATTTAGCTTTCAAACGTTATATCGTTCGTCATCAGAATAATATACAAATGTAATGATGACGAACGATATAACGTTTGAAAGCTAAATAAATCTTTTAACAATTTTTAATTTAATAATAACTCGATATTTTGAAGTTTTACATTATCTAATATCAACGAGTTAATAATTTATATATTTAAATTACTTCATTTTATTTTATATTTCTATTTTATTTTGTAAATTTAAATTGTTACGCCTCTGGTGTAAGAGCTGAGGTGGGGAAATTTTTGATTTTGAGTGCATGGAGGGGACTCGCGAGCGATCCACGGAGCTGTGAGGTCGCGATTTTGTAGTTTGAGAGTTTCGATGTAAAAATTTTGTATCAGTTATAATAAAATTTGAGTTTAGCGAAAGTTTTGTGTGATTTTTATTTCTTTTAGAAGAAAAATATAATTTTTAAAATTTCAAGTTTTATTTATTTGCAAGGACGCACACTGCAGGTGTGCGATTGATAATTTGGAGGGTTAATTTTCGATATCAATATATAGGGTCAACTCATCTTAATTTAGGGGTCAACATAAGAAATGCATGTTGATCGGATCAAATATAGGCGGTAGATTAAAAATAGGTTCATTAAAAAAAATTAGATTTCCTCCTCCCCCCCCATTGAAATAAGTGACGCATGCAAGAAATAGCACAAACATAGGCATTCGTTTCAGAAGTAACGTATGTTGCTCGGAGCAAATAAAGGCGAATGATTTTTAAGAGCCCGATTTTTCATTTGGACAACAACTTTTTCAATGGATGGCGCAGTTATCAAGATTAAGAGGGGCATTTTTTTCAGGGCTCTTTTAATTTAATCAACAGATGGCGCCTACTTAAATATTTTTATAAAATAAGAGGAATTTGCTATATTTAAAATATAGCAAATTCGTTGAGATAATACGATTCTATAAACAATATTCTTGATCTTAAGCTATTTTGAGTTCGTAATATTTATTTATAAAAACACAATTCATAATTAAAGTTTAATTATCTTTTTTTGTAAGTGAGTGTGTTTTGACATACTCAATACGAACTCAAAATAGCTTAAGATCAAGAATATTGTTTATAGAATAGTATTATCTCAACGAATTTGCTATATTTTAAATATAGCAAATTCCTCTTATTTTATAAAAATATTTAAGTAGGCGCCATCTGTTGATTAAATTAAAAGAGCCCTGAAAAAAATGCTCTTCTTAAGAATCAAAGTCTTTCATTGTAAATCATTTAAATTATGGTCGAAACAAACCTTCATTTACTGCACTTATAATACTTACAATTTAGACAATTTTAATACAGCAAATTAAAGATTGCTATTTTAACTGTCACGACATATTTTAAATTTTAATTAATTGTGCATTTTTGATACAAAATGACTAATTAACATAATTAAAATGTTAATCCGTTATCAAAACCAATTAAAAATTATATCATAAATCATTGGAAAATTCTTCTCTTTCCATTAAAAAAAAATTCATTGCTACATCTAGAAGCAATTTCAAGCTGTAAATGAAGTTTTGGAACAATCTTTACATAGCATCTTTAAGGGTGCGTTCCACTTAAAGCCTACGACGATCACGATCGTTTGTTAGTCCAATCAAATATCTGCTCTTGAGCTTTAGTGCAATAATAAATCCACGGGACCACGCCGCGGTTACCCGTGGACTTAAGTGAAACGCGCTGTAAGTAATTATGACATAGGGTTTAAAAAAGGTGATTAAAAAACTTTTTGGAACCCCTCCATGATTAATGTCTAGCTACGGCCCTGGGCTATAACTTTTGCTACTTCTGTTATTGTGCTAATCCGGCTCCAGCTATAGGTAAAAAACATTAGTTAGCAAAGGGTTTTTACCACTGTTCTTACTGACTGATACATTCAGAAAAAATCGAGACTGCAAGAAAATTAAAGATTAAAATGACAAAAGATCAGAGGAAAGAACTGCGAAGACCCTAAGCTGAATTATATTATATACTTTTATATTACTCGGAATCTTCCTAAGTCTATTCTCGGAAAGGAGAGGATCAACTGTAAAGCTGCCCGCACACTTAGGCGACGCAACACCACACTACACCTGCGGACCTACCTGTCGCGTCGCCTGGTGTGTTGTGGGCTTCTGTCTGTGGTGTCGCATCGCCTAAGTGTGCGAGCAGCTTAAAAAAGGGAAGAGCAGGTCGTCAAAAATTCCGAAAATATTACAGACTTCAGCCCCGTAGCCAGGATTTAATTTCGGCGGGGGCTCTAGTAAAAAGTAAAATTTTTAATAGTTTTTCTTTTGAGAATTTTTATTATTATTATTATTAAACAAATTTTCATTTACTTAAAAAAAAATTTGAACATTTCGGGGGGGCATGTGCCCCCCCTGGCTGCGGGCCTGACAGACTTCTTTTGTTAACAACTCCTTAAATTCCAGAGTTGATTTGAAAATTACATTTGCCAATTTAACGTCTTTTTTGTTTTTGCGACTCCGTGTTTAATTTTGCACAGAAATCGAAAAGACGGTCATCTTTTACACTACGTCATGGACTTAGAAAGATCTTTCTAAGTCCATGCACTAAGTTAATGGGTTTGTTTAGTATGTTACTCCGAACTACTCCTAGTATAAAAGTTAGTAAAAAAAATTGTGGAATTTGATTGGTACAAAAGCATTGACCCACTTTTAACACCAATCAATTTTCGCAACTTTTACATTAACTTACTCCGAGTAGTTCAAAACCATTTAGTTACAAGCAAATGTAAGTAACAATATCTAATATTTATAAGGCTGCTCCTACGCGCTTTTAAGGCTATTTAAAATTTTGCGACCCTTACAAGAGGGTAGGGTTCAAAAATTGGTCTCATAAGGTCTCAAAATTTTATAAATCCTTATATGAGGAACGGGACTTAAAAAATTTCAAATATCTTTCTTGCATAATTACGACGTGATGCATGCATCTGATTATTCTAATCTATATTTCTACATTTTTTCTTTCTGTGCAAAACACGTGGTTTTGTCGGTGAAGTCAGCTCTGACCACATCATGCTCGTGCAAAATTTTTAAAGGAAAGTAAATTATTATTATTATTTCAATCATAAGCTCAGTTTTTCACCTCGGTAGCATACTGTATAATGTAAATGAAATAAATTATTTCACAAAAACGCAATTTCTGTATTCCGCAAGACGCTTGCGAGTCATTCACGTTGTTATTTTCGTAATGATTTTAAAAGTTAATTTCTAGAAATCAGTTTTTTTAATAAAACTGGTGTGACGTAAGAAAATTTTTGCTGACGTCAATAATTGACACATTAAATTTTTTACAGATTTACAAATTACATCCTAGCACGATTTTAGATAGCTTAGAATTATTTATTCCGTAACGGTTTTAAATTCTAAACCTATCCAATTTCAAATTTGAAGAAATTAATAATATTAATTTTTGAGATTATTTTTTAAAATTCCACTAGATTTTGTACGGGTGGCAGTAGTGGCAAGTAACCGCGACATCTAGCGATCGTAGTTTAATCCAGTTGTTTGTTTATTATTCAATTTTCACGTATTCTTTCGTGAATTATTACCGCCGATTGACGTTTTACGAATTACCCGTGATATTAAGTCAAAGTTTAGTGAAAACGTGTCGACGGGTCGCATTTTGAGTGTAATTTTAACGTTTAATCCAATCATAGTTAGTTGTTTTTTTTTACACTAGATGTCCAGTTGATTTTTGAGTTTTTTCTTGGTTTTTCTCGGTAATTGTGATCAAGTTTTCTTGTTTCGCGGACGTATTGTGAAGTTTATAGTGTCGTGGTTGCCTTGTCGCGGTCACGTGGGGCCAAATAAGTTGAAAAATTCAAATTTAGTTTTGAAAATTGGATTTTTTGTGGTGACGTTTTTGGTGTGCGCCTGCGCCTTGGTCAGGAGTCTCGTGTAAACGATCCCCACCTTAGTAGTTTCGGGTACACCATGTTCCCTGTTTCACAGTGCAGAGCCGAGAACGGTATAAAACGCAATGTGCCTCCGCCATTGTTACGGAGTGGAACTACGCAAAGTTCTGTCGAAATATATACGGTTTTATCGTTACAAACCGACTTTAAATGCAGAATAACGTAACAGAATTGACACATAAATTACTACGATCATTGGATAGTAATTATAATGTAAGGATTTTACCGATTTAAATGGTTTTTTAGCATTTTATGTGGACGGACCTACTCATATGTGTGATGTATTGTATGTTAGTGTGTAATGTTGTTCCCTGTATATTACTAACAGGTCGAACGTGGAAGAGTTTTACGCCCGTCTCATTAATATTTATGTTCAACCAGTGGTTAATTTTATTTTATCACCTTATTTTGACAAATCAATCTCTTAATTATTTACTCGTCGACTTAATATGGACGAGTGTATTGACATATTTTTAACTCATTTTTCACATTTTAATATTACACTTTTAAAACCACAAAATTAAACCTTTTTTAATTATTTAGGTCATTGATATGCCAGCGGTGGTCGAAGTTATATCAATATTTGAAAAAATTTCGTTTACGGGAAATTATTTAAAGGTGAGTTGTTATTATTGTATTGCTGTTAGTACAATCCCGGTTTGTCCATTTTTAGGAAAGCGGATTAGGTAAACATGTTAATTTGTTGCGTAAAAGTACCACAGACTCGGCGTTGGCACGGCGCGCTAAAGACTTGGTGAAACGCTGGCGCGACTTGGTCAACGCCGCTCCTTTGAACAATGGGCAAGTTAAAATCAACGACACGTCGGAAGAGGCGAGCAGGAAGCGTGGTGCTCCGCCCGAATCTTACGACCGGGGGCTCGTTAAGAGGGCCCGGCTCATGAACGGTCAAAACGAAATTGACCTCTCCGATAACTCTAATTCGAGTTTTGCGGATCTCGCGAGGATTTCCATCTCGCAGCGGCCGAACATCGTCAACTCGGATTCTAATTCGAGTATTCCTGACGCGATCGCAACGCCGGACACCCACGTGGTACAACAGCAGCAGCCCAAAAAGAGGGGGAGGAAAAAAGGCTCGAAAAATCACAAAAACTTGATTGAAGAAGCGGAGACGTCGTTCTCGAACAAGTTGAACGTCTCGCGTGGTAATGCGAAGGTTAAGACGACGCAAGAGCTTCTAGCCGATTTGCACATCCGGACGGTCAACAGTTTGAGTAACAGTAAACCACCGATCGAAGATTTGAACGAACGGGCGGCTAAACTCACCGAACGGGTATCGATGATTGACAGGAAGTTGAATGCGAATTCGACGAGGTACAATAAGAGGTTGAGTTACAAGATAAACTTAGATAAGAGTGAAAGTTTTGATTCGGGGGTGGTTCACAACGTGAAGAGGGAAGTGGACGATAAGAATGATGACGTTATTATAGTGGACGAACCAGACGTGGTGGAGGATGCAGTGAAGGTGGAAGACGAGGTGCCTGTGGAGGAAGAGCTTGTGGTGAGTAACATTCCGAAATCGTTGAGCGTGGAAGAGGCCTTATTGTTGTTACCACCTATCGATAAAACGGTTTTGTTGGAAGAGGACCCCGAACCCAAGTGCACGTGCCAACTCATCGAGAACGAAGTGGAGAACGTGACGGAAACGGGTGACGTGATAGTAAGTCATAGCTACGAATTTGTGGAGGACGAAAGTTGCGAAGCTCGGGATCATTTAAGCATAAAATACAAATTGAATGACGAAGAGTTAAGCGAACGGGTTAAACAGTTGGACGAGGAGTATTTACCAAATCTTAACGGTAATTATGGTGCGGGTTGTTGTACCAAACAGACGCAAATGAACGATGACGGTCTTTATTTAAATGTAGTGCCTAATGTAAATACAGACAATCTATTTAAATTTAACGATGTCGATAACGAAAAGCCGGCAAGTGAAAATTTCAAAAAGTACAGCATATCGGAAAACGGAACAACTGATGAAGATTGTGTTGCCAAAAATGACGAATTGTTGACTGCTAAGTGTGAAAATAGTAAATTTTCTGAATGGCACGAAGTGTTAGAGACGCCTTCCTATAACGGCGAAATATTAAAGATTTTGCCTTATGTTATTATAGATTAATAAAATTACTAGTCCGTTATGTAAAAATTCGAAGCAGTCCCACTTTATCTTCTTTTTTCACTATAAATATGTTTGATTTTCCGTATCGGCGAGGTCATCCCAGTGCGAGTGCTTCGAATGGTTTATTAAGTGTTAGCACCTTTCTCTGCGCTACTCTAAATATCTATGAATGTAAATACTTTCTACTATTATATTTTGTCACAACTAGATGGCGTTTGAGGTGTTTCACACGAAACCTTAGTTACTACTCAATTTTTTTAGAAATCTTTATATTGTTAAATCTGTTAATTTATTAGTTCGTTATTAGAACAGTAATGTTTGATTGAGTTTTATTTTGCCAGATGTGATTTGTTGAAGGTTTTTTTCTCTTGATATGTTGGAACAAGTTACATATTACTTTTTGTTATTTTTCTCACTTGTAATTTGTTACTTCATGGTAAATATTGAAAATTAACAAAAGCCTTAATATTAAATAGGGTAAACATCCCATTTCACTTGAGCTACTTTTTTTAGTTTTATTAATGTACAGCATGTCTTACTACATTTCTTGTTTGCGGTACAATAATATCATGTTTGTAAATTGTTATGACATCAGAAATAATACTACTGGAAATTTTATTGTTTCTATAGTGTTGATGACGATATTATGCCTTTTTATTAAATATAAAATACACATATTTTATATATTTTTGTAGTTTTATTTTGGTTACTAAGAATACAGCGTTTGGCCTAATATAGGCCTATCCGGTATAATCAAAACTGAGTAGCCATACATACCCCTTTTTTTATCTAAAAGTTTTATTTAGCTTCCCTTGAATTTTATTTTATATTTTAATAGATAGTTTTTTTTAGTTTTCAGTGCTTTCCAAGAGGGGTGGGGCACAGGTTGAGAATTACTGGCCTCTTTGCTTAAGTAAATTCATGCGATGGTCATCATCTGTGGTAATCTGGCCTCAAAGGGTCAGGGGCTTGATCTTTGATCATCTACACAGTAAATTATTACAATTTTGTATATATGATCAAAGGGCTTGAAATCTTGGAGGTAATGTAAATTCTGCTTCAAACTAATGGATTATTATCTATTTATATCATAAGCAGGAAATTATGGTTATTGGAGTTTAAGAAGGGCTTAATTAAACAGAAATGTCCTTTTTTCGTAAATTTTATCAAGTCATCTTCTTAATTTATTCACGTTATCGTGACTCCACCATAGGTGCAACAGAGGTCAATATTTTGGGAGTTAAAAAATGTGTTTGAATAATAACTGGGGGTTTAATGGACTAAAACGCGGTTATTTGATTGAACTGACAGTCGTCGTGGGCTTTAAGTGGAACGCACCCTAATTGCGCCGAATGAACTCCACTGTTTACGTTTAGTTTGGTACGAGTGTTCGTCCGTGTGGGTGGACTTTTTTTAACCAACTTTTCAGACGCTTTTACAGAACTGAAATTTGGTGCACAGATTTCACTTACAGCAAATTTTTATATTTTATTTTTCTAAAATTCTGGAAAAAATTGAAAATAATAAGGCGCATGCACCATTATAAGTATGAATTTATCAGAGATTTTAAACTATTAAAAGTTGGTTGGCTCAACCAACAGGACAACGACGGCAGGGCTCCCTCAAGGTTTTCTCCTTTCGCCCACCCTCTTCAGTATTTATATCAGCGATATTCCAAAATTGGCGAAGTCAATCCTAGTCCTCTATGCAGACGATGTGGCAATCCCTAACAAATCAGCGAATCGCAGTCTTGCTATCAAATAATTAATTGATGCTCGAAAAACTTTTGAGCTTTGATACCGTACGTGGCGCATTGTAAGTTAAGTCCACCAAAAGCAAGTCAACGATTCTAACTAAAGGCACAAAGAGACTACACTCCCAACAGGAGATCAATATGTTTGGAGCAACCATCCTTGGGTCCAAATCGATAAAGTATCTTGGTGTCAATCTACACCCACTTCTCTTTTGGGTCAAACACATCGACTACTGCACAAGTTAGGTAAGAAGTCTGATAGGGACATTGGATTTCTTGCTTCGCCATAAAAGTAAGTGGCTGCTTACAGCTACAAGATGAGAATTTACAAGGGTGTCAAGAGTATGTAAATGCTGCCTCTTCACTCGCTTTTTCTTCCAAAAATCAAATAAAAAAGATACAGATTGTTCAAAACGTAGGGGAAATGTGTCTATGATAGATCCCCGCCAATGATGGACCACTAGCTGTATTTTCAAATTTACAGCACATAATACTACACTACCTCCATATTGGTTAAGTTGACTGAAGTTTACAGTCAGTTGTTTACTAGCGCTTACAAAAATATAAGTAGTTTTTATGAAAATAAATAAAGTTAAAATTGGTCGGTATTGATATAACAAAGTAACTTTTGTTTTACGCTCAGCTAGAATCTGCTTTTGTTACTGCAGTTTGAAAGAACTGTTGCATGTTAATTGCCAGGTAAAAATTGAGGTTACGCCAATGAACAAAAAAGATTGGGATTTTTATCTGATTTATGCAATGTGGCCTATGATGGACTCTTTAACTGTGTTGTTATGATGGACCCCATAGTGTCCATATTGACAATAAAATAATTATATGAAAAAAGTGGATTCGTTGTTAAATATGTAAGTCGTGGTGCCACAATGAATTCGCTGGTGTTACCTCTCGTTGCAAATCTTTTATTTGTGAACTATGTACCTAATGTTTTATTTTGTTAGTTTGTTGTATATTTTGTATAATAAAAGTTTAAAAAAACACTTTTAATCATTTATTTTAAAGAAGTCTAACATGGGCACATATGTGTCGATGATGGACCCTTCTACTATTTTTTTTAATTCCTTAGGCATTATGCCTATATTATTAACCAGACAATTAATTAGTAAAAAAATTCACTCTATAGGTACCTACCATAATAAACTTTGAATTAAGTATAGAATTTCATATAAAACAAATTAATAACTCCTAAACTAAAAAAGATATAATGATATTTCCTTAAGGGGTCCATCATAGGCACACTTTCCCTATGTATCCGTAAAATTATAAATTCCTTCTAATAGTTAGTTTCTAACTGTCCAATCAAAGCGGCGTCAGCGCTAAAATCCCCTTACTTATAAACTTCGTTTATAAATTACGTAAGGCGTTTAGGGGCGAGGGGGGGATTTGGCGAATATCACGTAATTTTTTGCCACAAGAAAAGGCGTAAAATTGGGTTAAATTTGTTTCTTTACTAAATCTTACACAATAAATATTTATCGTGGTTTCTCTGAGACCGTGCATGCGTCCCCGTGGACTGAATTCCCATTTAAGTATTTTATTGTTTAATTATCTCACTGCAATTGTCTTAACTAGTCAAATAATAGTCTTATTAAATAAAAATAATTACTTAAGCAAATTATGTTTTTTTTTTTAATAAATCCAACTTATTTACACTAAAAATACACATTTTGAAAAATCTCACGTAAAATTAGGGGCAAGGAGGGTCGAGCCAAATCTTACAAAGCTTTATAGTGGGAGGAGGGGGGATCGGAAAATTGCCAAAAACCCTCCACGAAATTTATGGACGGCTCCTAAGCATTCTAGACATCCGATAACCACTTTTTTTTCTCCCTACCTCAATTTCCATTTTCTCCTCATGATCTTATCTTTATCCGCCTATCAATAGGTCTGTTTGGTACCACAGTCCTAGTGCTATACTAACTACACTACTACAAATTGATTGGTGGTACAATTACCAACCCACTTTTTACACCAATCAATTTGTAGTAGTGTAGTTAGTGTAGCACTAGGACTGTGGTACCAAACAGACCTAATAGCCAGCACCATGCCCATACAAACCTGAAATAAACATTTCAAGTTATTCCAAATCCTATCCGACCAAATTCAAGACAGTAAAATTGAGGCCATTTTGCATAAATAAACATGCAAAACCACAAGGAACACAACTCCACATTTATACAAGTAAAATCTAGGACTGTCGAATTAAATTACAGGTTTGTTCTAACCTGCTAAGAAACCTTACAATGAACGATCACGCTTCTGCGCAATAGATAAAAAGAAACCAATTTGATCTGCGCATGATTTTTACTTATTGCACATGAGCGCGACCTACATTGTACGGTTTCTTGGCTGGTTGGAACAGACTTTACATCACATCATATCTAAGCTGTAAGAAAATTTATGCTATAAGGTTGTGAATTCAATTTGCAAAGTCAAATCAAAATGGATAACTAAATGATCATAGGTTCCAGCTCCCCACATGGGGGGGGTTCACTACCTAGTGAGTGGAGGGACCTTTGCCTTGCCGGGGCCCACGGCAACGGTATACGAATTCCCAGGCTCAAAATTTATGTGGGTAGTGAGCCTACTTTTCGTTTGAGTAACCAGGTCCAAAATTGCATGTGGGGGGGGGGTGTCTGATAAATTCTCAGAAGATCGGAAGTAGATTGTTGGTATGAAAATGCGTTTTTACAAGTATTATTGAATTCAAGAAGGTTTGTAACTATATAGACATTAGTCACCATGGAGGGGGGATATGGATGAACACAAGAGCTTTGTTTGGTATCACAGGTCTAGTGCTACACTAACTACAAATTGATTGGTGTAAAATCACCAACACACTTTTTCACCAATCAATTTTTTAAACTAACTTACTCGGAGTAGTTGGATGTAGCATATACCAAACAGACCTAATAATAATTTTTTTTTTGGACTTGGACACTCAATAATTGTGCAAACGATTTTTTGAAATATTTTTACCAGAAATTGCTTTCACTGAACATTTAATATTATTAAATATATAAATTATTAACCCGTTGATATTAGATAATATAAAACTTCAAAACTTTAACAATTTTTTAATTTAATAATAACTCGATATTTTGAAGTTTTATATTATTTAATATTATTATTATACATCGCAACTTCATTTCTCAGAAATCGCTCAAAAGCGCTTTTTGAGAAAATATAAGAGCATATTATTTACAAAAGTCGTCCAATCTGACAACACTTGCCGCCAAGGACGTGCTCAACCAACTTTTTTTGGGAGGGAGCAATCCCAAATTTGCTAACTAAAATAATTCAAAATTGCCAACTTTTTGTATGTTTTGCAAATTTAGACATAAAAAATGCCAAATTGACCAACTTTTGTGTGTTTTTGCCAAATTTCTAAAATATTTGGGGGGGAGCTCTCCCCATGGGCACGTTCCTAGTTCCCGCTTGCTCATTGACCATAGGTTAAAAAAAGTACAATTTAACAAATAAAACGTAAACCGATAGGTTTAGAAAAATAAGAGCTTAGGTTATTTTATTTCCTTATTATCACGTGTTAATAACTTAACAATTCAAATATATTTTCAAAAAAATTACAAAACAATTTTAAATTTATTAATAAAAGGTATGGAACTTGTTTTTCTGGGGGGTGCGGGGGTTGGGGCGCTGATTCCATAAGAAAGTGATTGCTGGTGAGTGATGTGACACATGTGAAAGTTCTCAAAAATACATTGAACATTTGGGCAGGGACGTGCCCATGGGGGGGAGCTTCTCCCCCAATGTTGCAGAAAGTTGGCAAAAATACCCAAAAGTTGGTCAATTTGACATTTTTTATGTCTAAATATACAAAAAGCTGCAAAACTTACAAAAAGTTGGCAATTTTTAATTAATTCAGTTGGAAAATTTGAAATTTCTCCCCCCCGAAAAAAGTTGGTTGGGCACGTCCCTGCATTTGGGCAGAGCTTTGAGTGCAATCACTTTCTTACAAAATCAGCTCTTTAATTTTGGTCTAAGAAAAATAAAGAAAATTTATAAAACCTAGAATGAAGCAATTGAACTTGTTGCTCTCCCAGCATATCATGTATTTAGTCAGGGACGTGCCCCACCAACTTTTGGGGGGGGGAGGAAGAAATTTCAAATTTGCCAACTGAATTAATTCAAAATTGCCAACTTTTTGTAAATTTAGACATAAAAAATGCCAAATTGACCAACTTTTGGGTGTTTTTGTCAACTTTCTACAACATTGGGGGGGGAAGCTCCCCCCATGGGCACGTCCCTGTATTTAGTTCGATGCGAGCATGTGCTGTTATTTCTCCACCATTGACGCGCATGAATGGATTAACGACGTTCCTGCTCACTTATTAACCCCAGTTTTTAAAAAAATCACAATTTAACAAATAATGTAAGCTCTGATAAGTTTAGAAAAATAAAAGCCTAGGTTGTTATTTTATTTTTTTAGAATAAATTTGTGATCAGTGAATGAGCAGTCGGTAGCGAGAATATCATTAATTGTACAATATAAGCTTAAACTAAAATCATTTTTTATTATTTATAAAATTCTGTTACATAATATCCTATATTTACATAATTTAATTATTGCCAAAATATATACACAAATTAGACTTCTTCCATAGGCATAAAACTTTCCTCATCTTCTGATAACAATGCATCAATATTATAAAAGGAAGCATGTAAAGTGATAACAAAAAATGAAGCACCGAGAACCCAAAACATTGCAGCTCCTGCACCCACCAAATAAAATATCGGCATCGAAACTAAAGACACCAATCCATATACTTGCGCTAAAGTTAATTCATGACCAAATAACACAAATTTCTTGTCATTGTGTCGTTTTGATAAACGATAACCGATATAAAAACTGGCAGCTAACGCAAATAAAAGTAACGGAGATGTAATTCTACAAATTAATTAGTTAATGTAACATTATTATAAATACAACACGAAATTTAACTCACAGGCAGTAAATAAATAAACCAAGAAAGACAAACAAGTAATTGCTTTGGAAGTATTCTATATTTCTCATAATCCTCCGACTTAACCGTGGCACCGATTGGGGTATCCTAAAATTGGTTGTTTTTACGAAATCCAGCCAGGGGCGTACATTTTGTCGCCTCACGTTCACCCATTCTTTAGCGTCAGGTAACTGAGATGAAAATTGCAGTAATCTGAAATAGAAGTTAAGTTGGGGTGAAGCCCTATTTACGACGGCTTGAAAACTCACCTCGCGAGCTGATTTTTGGGGTTCTCTTCTGGAGGAAGTTCCATATCACCGGATACATCTACCGATACGGATGCCATTCTTTAATTTTTCTGTTTAAATGGTTTTAAAATATCAAAACATTGCTGACGTATGATTTGACAACTCAAATAAATATGGGTCATTGAAGTTCATTCAAAACATGTGTCACTTTCAGCAGGAGTTCTAAAACTTTATTTTATGAGAATTGAAAATTGTTGGAGAGGTTCATAAATTAATTGATCTGATTTTTTTACCATAATTTGACTACAAATTGATCTAATTTCAATTTTTTGTCCACAATCTAGCAGACACAGATGTTGTCAGAATTCAGAAAATTTAGAAAGAAAAGATAAATACAAAAATTGATAACCTCTTTTATTTCAACTTTTTCCAATAATTTCAATTCCAAAAGTTTATTTTTAGTGTGCGTGCAAGTGCATGTTGCTGCCCCCCCCCCTTTCAAATTAAATTTTTGAGTGAAATTGGTGTTAATGGTTAGAGCCTAAATGAGCTTCCATTTTTTATTTGAGCCTTAAACGTCAAGAAGATATTTGCAAAAACATTTGAGGGGTGGGTGTAAACCACGGACTCCTTAAATAAAAATTTTAAGAAGTCCGTGGTGTAAACACGGGTCGACACCCCTCCCCCAAATAAAATTGTTATCAAACGTTAAAGCCTAAATGAGCTTCCATTTTAGTCGTTTAAGCCTCAACGACAAATAAAATATTTGAGAAATATTTTGGGGGGAGCTTTCTATTTTTGCCTTTATTTTAAATTTTTGTGTGAAATTTAAGAGCTTCGGTTACAGGTATTTAAAATTTTCGAGTCCTCCGAGCAAGTTCCGTACGATAATCTTTAAGTTTAATTCTACTTTAACAGATTAAAATGTTTGTTTATATTAAAAAAACTAACCCTGCATACCAATTTACCATTTACAATTTTAAAGAATTTGAAGGAAGGACAGCGACATGCATCTTGTAGGTAAGCACGTGAAGGTTATTGTGACTGAAATAAAATGGCAAAAACTTACAACGCACCATTTAGCCGTTTCTGAGAAAATGCGTATAAAATTTTGCAAAACTTCACTCTGATCAATTAGATAAAGACAAAAGTAGATATTTCGAAACAGAGAAAAAATTTCATAATAAAAATTTAATACTCGTTTTCTCAAAAATGGCTAAAAAGTGAGTCATATAATTTGTAGCTGTTGAAGTTCTAATTATATGGCATACATATACAGTAAAAATAAATCAAATCGGTGATGCCCAAAGTTAGCACTCATTTTGTAAGAACAGAATCAAACATTTATAAGCCAAATTTTGTTTGACAGTTTTGACAAACAAACAAAACACAACTAAAACTTATTATATTTTGTTTCGATTTAATATTGAAAATCTTTTACCAATCTTTAATCAAAGTTAATTTTTAAGAAAAGAATAATTGGCGAGTGTCAGTAATAAGAGATCACGCGATGTACATGTCGAAAATGTAATGTCATATGATGCACGCATTGGTGGAATTTACAATCGCCACGTTCAACAGCACTGTTAATTATGGAAAAGTGACAACATGGCATTTAAAAATTCAAAAAAGAGGTTAAGTTTTTTCTTTAGCACGCCAGCGGTTTAGTTTTTGACGAGCTGCTGGTCAAAAATGTTTCCCTTTTATTGCAATTGAGTCGTCGAGGTTTGAATTTAATTATTTATAGTTTGAGGTTTGAATTAATTTGTGATTTATTTATATTATTTTGTTTGATAATTTTTAAAAAACGACCACGTTTTTTCTAAAGTCGGCCCTGTAGGTGTTTCAAATTTTTACTTTTATACCAGAAACCGTTATTCGAAAACAGAATGTTTACGAAACGGACGTGCAGATGGTGCTGCAGTCACAATTTTGTAAAACACTTGTGGAAAATAATTCGAGCACGTGTATTTTTTACACAATTAAATTACCCCACTTATACTTTATGTCCGATAAAATAACGGAATTGTTATAGATAATTTTGAGTGCTGGCATTAGAAATCTATTAGTAAATTAGGAATGTACAAATAAAGTGACGGTTAATTATTTGTCCTAAATACCTGTGGTTAAATCAAGTTTCTATTTTACCGATGTCCTACATTTGATACGACCAATTAAAATGCCGCAATTCAAATAGGCGAATGTGATTGGTTGATTTCGTATTATTGTGATGCGTCATCCGCCATTAAACCGTTGTTTTTAGTTTGGTTTATGTGTTAGACAGCGTGTATTTTGATAATTTAGAAGAAATCGGAAAAATATAGTTGTGAAAGTAAAATTTTTAGTGAAATTTTGGTATTTATTGTTGTTTTTAATTTTGGTACGCAATGGATTGCGTTAGAAGTTTAAACTTTGAAATGCAAGAAGCGGACGACGAAAATTTCGATACATCTTCGGGCTGTGAATTATCGTTTGAAACGTCAACCGATAATATTCAACACATAAGTCCAACATTTCATTACACACAACCTAAGAGTGATATTTTCGAAACACCTATGCCACAGGTTGTGGTTCACAGTCCACCTTACAAAAGGGTACGTTCTTTGAGACTGTTCGACAGTCCCCACACTCCTAAAACCATCTTAGAGAAGTCGTCGGCGTTTGCTACGCCAGCTTTACGTATGCGTTTGTTTCCTCCAACCGATAAACCTCGAAGTGTTCCAAGTGCGTATCCCAAGAAAGAAAAACCGTCAGCTAATGTGAATCCATTTTCACCTATCACAGCAATCCTACAATTAAGTAACAAAAAGAGGACGCGTTCGTTACGCTCGTTAGTGGGATCACCCGAAATGTCAAATTCGATTCATGATAACCAAGATTCAGAGGCCAGCGATGTGGAGATAGATCAACCAACAAAGCGCGTCGCTCTACAAGAAAGCAACATATCGAGATACCACAAGGAATTTTTGGAGTTAGAGCTTATAGGTTCAGGTCAATTTGGTTCAGTATATAAATGTATCAATCGTCTGGACGGTTGCATTTACGCAATCAAGAAATCAACGAAACCGGTCACTGGAAGTATTTTAGAAAAACGTGCCCTAAACGAAGTATACGCGCACGCCGTTTTGGGACGACACGAACACGTAGTGCGATACTATTCCGCGTGGGCCGAAGATAACCATATGATTATACAAAACGAATATTGTGATGGTGGTTCTCTAGCGGACAGAATTTTGGAAGGTCCGTTGACGACATCAGAATTAAGACAATTGGTGATGCACGTTGCGGAAGGTCTGAGGTACATTCATGCAGAAGGACTTGTTCATTTGGACATAAAACCAGGAAATATTTTCATTTCACACGAAAAGAAAGCTCGTTATACTAATTATGATTCAGCCGATGATGGATTTGAAGATTTGGATGAGTCTTCGCTTTCGGAAGACGATCAAATTGTTTACAAAATTGGAGATTTGGGTCATGTCACGAGTATTGTTAAGCCACAGGTAAGAATCTTTTTGTTTTATCTACAAAATTTGCATGATTTTATTTGACGATAGTTGAGATTTTTAGTTTTTCTTTATAATTTGATCTATAAATTGTCAAACTGTACCTGTCATTTTTTGATGGTTTCTGTTTGTCTCTTTGAAAAATTGTTATAAGCAATAAACTTTTTAATTTTAATATTTTTCCTTCATGTTTTGTTTTTGTCAAATTTCCAACTGTCAATATTGTTCAATCTTTTGTTTTTGTCAAATGTCTAATTTTTTGTATTATTTCTTTGTAGTCTGCCCTATGAGATTTCTAGTGTCATTCAATCAAGTTTTTCTGCAATAACTCGAAAATGGTGAAAGATATCAAAAATGTCCAAGAGACCAAAAATGTTCGGCAGAAAATAAGGATTTTTTTGTTTGTTACGATATCTTTGATAACATTGACCGTTTTTGAGTTATTAGAGATAAGCTAAATTCAAGTCATTTTTCTGGATAATAGAAATTCTTTTTTACTGTTCGATTTTATAGTATGGATTTTTGTAAGTTTGACTTAATTATTGACGTAATTATGACTGAAGCAGAATAATAGAAATAAGAAATAGCTGGATTAGTTATCCTTTAGTTATAAAAGTTGACCTCAAATATTTGGCTGATCCAAAAACTAAGTAATTTTTTACCTAAAATATTTCAATAAGTCCAACCAAAAGAATGATTAAAATCGCTTGTTTTGTTAAGGTTAAAATACTTGTCCTATTATTTTCTACTCTCAGTAAATCAATTGTCGTATTTTTTTCTATCTCTATTTTTTTCAGTTTAGTAAACTTTTGAGAAAATCTAAAAAGTATTTTATAATTATTATCTCAAATAGGTATTTTAATTAAGAAATATTAATTTTATCAAATACTTTTTATAATAGTTCAACAACAAAATTGTCCAATTTTAATTTTTTTTAATCAAATGATAACATTTTTTCATAGCTTTTGTTTGACTATATCGACTGAAAATATTTGTAATAAAAAATTTCCTCTTTGGTTTTCATCTTTATTAGTTATACAAAATATTTATAGTTTTACATTAAATCATTATACATGTACAGGGTGACCGATCGCTGAGCAAACATAGGAAATTAATTTTTTTTCTAAATTCCCGATTCCAATTTTTATTCCGCGTCTGTAGATACCTAACATTTGATGTATTGTTCGTTTAACAACCTTTTGGACACGTAGATCGACTAAAACGCCGGACTTCAGTCGATTTACGGGTTCAAGGGGTTAATTACTGTTAAAAACTCACTAATAAAATTAAAAAATTAAATTTAAAGATTAAAGTAACTTTGGTTAACAATGAACACCAATACAACTTGGCGTTGAAGAGAAAAAGTTTTGGTACATGGTATCTATCGTAGTAATTTGCAGTTATTACATAAAAAATTAAAAACAATACAATTCTAATATTATTATTTATTTTTATAACAAGTATTCGAATAAATCTCCATTCTGCCCTAAACAGTAACCCAATCTATTATAAAAGGATTCTCGTACATTTGCAAGTTGTCTAACAGTAATTAGATTGCATTTTGTAAAGATCGCGTTCACCAAAGAATCAATATTTGAGTAACGGTTTTATAAATTTTGCTTGAATCAGGAGATCTGGCTCGCCAGTTTCACCCCCACGACTAATCCATCGATTTTGAAATGCTAGGTGTAAAAAATCACTAATATTTACCCCAAAATGTGTGCTTCTGGACAACCGTCTTGCTGAAACCAGACCTTTTGGTTTTCATAGGGCCAATATTTACAAACAGATCCAAGTACACTTCTGCATTTAAATTTCTAAAATTATTTTATTTGGACCAAGAGTGAGATTGTTTATTAATTTTTTAAGGATACTGTGAGCCAGTGGTTAAATTTAATCTTGGATTTTCCACAGCCAATAGCGATGGTTTTGTACATTTGGTTCATTGTTTAATGACTTTAAATGTAAATGTACATTCGTCTGTAAAACATTTGTTTTCAGTAAGTTTCTCTTTCTCTGTTCGAACGTTCTTGAATTTCTTCACAAAATACATGAAATTTCTTAATTAAAAAAAAGAAATAGTTATAGAATAGAGTTATATTGGTTAATAATTTTAGTTAAGAGAAAATATCTAGTACTGCATTGAATAATTTGTTCAAAGGGGGGATTCTTTTAACGTATTATCACAATAACGTATTGCACAATTTGTGCAATGCCCAGCGTTGCCACAGTTAAAAAATAAAAGGTACTTCTTGGAAACTAAAAGGTACTAAATGCTAGTAAAAACTTAAAATTTTACTGCAGCCATTCGATATACATTTTTACAAAGCGGAAATACATAAATAAAAGAAACACATTTATTTTTTAATGTTTTTTATTAGCATATTCCACAGTTTTATTAATGTGAACTATTAAGGGCCAATTCTACAATGCAAGTATAAATTAAGAATAAGCTATACTGAGAATATCTCACACAGATTTCATTCACAATTGTCGTATAACGTTATGTATTTGTATAAATTGTGGGATAATGATCTGCCCAAGATCAGAGCACAATTTATACAAAAATAATTTTATAAGATGAGAGATATTCTCAGTATAGCTTATTCTTAATTTATACTTGCATTGTAGAACTGGCCCTAAATGTTTCAAAAAAATTTAAACGGCCGAGGAGGGGGAGTAAAGGAGGCCGTTGGCCCCCGCCATCCTCTAGATCAGAGAAAGATTTTGTAAGGAAAATAAACTACACAATACTTAATTTTATCTAATTTTTCAATGAAATATATTTTTCTTTATTATAGGCGTTTCAATTTAAAATTGTAGCGCCGCCATCGGCCATGTTGGTACTAGAGGTGAAGAGGCAATTAATAAATGAATGAATTGACCATGATATTACAAACAAACAGCAGATAAGATATCTATCATATTAAAAACATAATCAGTACACAACTGTGCACTTATGCCGAATAAAATTGATGGTAAACAACCATTCCAGCGCATTCCCTCTAGTACAAAACTTGCCACCAGATAGCGTATCGCTTCTCTTGAAACGCCTATACCTGATCTCCCAGCCACCCCGGTTTTACGATTGTTTACTTTTAAAAGAACCCTCTATGTCAGGGAAAGATATTTTCAGGAATATCAACTACATAATACTGAATTTTATCTCATTTTTAAGTATTTTTATCTAGGGTGACCACCAATTAGATATCCCAAAATGTAAAGAAATGGGCGTAAAACCGGGGGGTTTGGGGGGTTATGGAATACCCTCCAGCCATTAAGAAAAGATGTTTTCTCTAGAATTAAATTTGCGGATTTATCAATTTTTGAAGTCATTTTTAACGTTCCATGTGCTGGAGGGTATTCCATACCCCCCAGATCCCCCGGTTTTACGCTCATTTCTTTACATTTTGGAATACTTGATTGGTTTGATCACACTAAAAAAAAATACTTAAAAATGTGATAAAATTCACATTTTTGTATTTGAAACAAAATTTTTGTAGTTGATATTCCTGAAAATATCTTTCCCTGACATAGAGGGTACTTTTAAAAGTAAACAATCGAAAAACCGGGGTGTCTGGGAGGTCGGGTATAATAAAGAAAAATATGTTTTCTTTTCAATTAAATTTGTGTCGTTATCAATTTTGAAAAGCCTTCTCGTTATTTCCTTATGCTGGGGGGTATTCCATACCCCCCAGACTTCCTGGTTTCACGCCCGTTTCTTTACATTTTGGAGGAGAGGGTCCAGACACTTTAAAAAATAGAAACTATTATTTGAAAATAATATAAAATATATCTCATTGAAAAATGAGATAAAATTAAGTATTGTGAAGTTTATTTTCCTTTTCAATCGTTTACTTTTAAAGGTACCGTCCAGATCAGGACAAGATTTTTTCATAACCATAAACTACATAAATAAATACTCATTTTTTTTCTCATTTTAAATTGCGATTTTTAATTTTTACGGCAGCTAAGCCCTTAGGAAATTTTGCCCCCTCAAATTTGTGCACCCTTACTCTACGCCACCTTTGCCACGTTTTAGTTACTCAGCTTACATTAATATACGGTTTTTTTGGTTTAATACGGGAAGCCCTGATTGTTATATTCATCTTTACCTCTCCCTCCGCACGAAAAGAAAACTTTGTAAAACTTTCTGGGATAATTATAATCAATGTTTTTTAGTACTTATTGAGAAAATTTGTTTAATTTTGTATAGTAATACAAATGATATAAAAATACTGAATAAAATTTGAATTTGATGGAAGTACAAATTACTATAAATTGTAAAAATTCTCAATTAGATTAGTAGCAAATACTTGTAGAATTTAATAGTAATTAGTAGTACAATTACTAGTCATTCAGGGGTATTATGTATCACCAACATTATCATAAAGGTGACAGTTATGACATAAAATAAAGTTTTTTGGTAAATCCTACCAATGAAATCGATACGATTTACCGAAATATGTTATAACGGTCACCTTTATGATAACGTTGGTGATACATAATACCCCTGATTATTTACTACAAAGTTTTCCTACAAAACTTTAATGGAACATCACTACAAATTTATACTGATCTTTATCCAACTACAAATTGTAGTACTTTGCGTTACAATTGTATATAGTATACAAATTTGTGGTAACATAGGAATCGATTGTTGCAACATTTTAATAAATTTCACTTTGCTTTTGTATTTGGAAGTGAAAGGGGGTAATAAATATCTACACATTAACCCCCCTATTCTGTAACTTTTCATTATTGTTATGAAATTCTTAAGAACTGTAAAGTTTGGTTTCTACATACCATTACATTACTATTTAATGCAATTCTGAGTGTAAACCAAATTTTACGGTTCTTAACGATTTTGTAACGATAACGAAAAGTTACAGAATAGGGGTGTAAGATCTAATAAAAATACCTATATAAATAATATAATAAAAAAATAAACGAAAATTTCAACTATCTTTACTTATTAATCCACCTGATGATTTTATATTTAATCAAACCTATAGCTGAAGCAATTTCTAATTTGTTTAATTGTTTCAGGTCGAAGATGGTGACTGTCGATATATTTCAAGGGAATTACTAAACGACGACTACAGTCAATTACCGAAAGGAGACATATTTGCATTAGCTTTAACAGTTTTAGAAGCAGCCGGTTCAGGTCCACTACCAAAAAATGGTCCCGAATGGCACTCATTAAGGGACGGTAATGTTCCACAAAACGTGCAATTAAATGAAGGTTTTAGAGATCTGATAAAATCGATGATACATCCAAACCATATGTTGAGACCTACTCCCCTACAAGTCCTTCAGCATCGTTCCATTTGTCCAGGCAGTAATAAATCGAGAGCACAACTACGCCGCGAACTTAATGCAGAAAAGTTAAAAAACGAAATTTTACACAAGCAACTCGTAGATGCAGCTAAATGCATACAATCTTTTGCACCTGCAGACACAAAAGAAGTGAAAGCGGTCACAAGATTAGCTTCTAGAATTATGGGAAAGAAATTTAACAGAAGTAGTAGTACCACACAATTTTAAGTAAAGATTTTTTTATATTATTGTATCTTTGTTCGAAGAGAAGTTACTTTTGTTAATATTTTTGTTATAACTTTTGACTAATGTGTACCCTTACTTTAAGAAAAATTAATGAAATTAATGTATAAAATTTTACTAAAAATAATCTTGATAATAAGAATAATAAATGTTTATATTTTTTGTTACTTCTTTAATTTCTTGAATTTTACAAAAAATATATTTATAAGTAAAAAATTGTTAATGAAGTAACTACTAATCGCAAAGATATTCCTGAAATTTTAAACTGTGTTTGCAAAGGCTGTTGGAGATTATAGGGTGACGTTTGTGATGTTTTGTTAATTTAAGTTTTGCATAAGAGCCAAAAATTAATCGAATTGTAACTTTAAATTTTGTAAATGTTTAATTATTATTTTTATTAATCTTGTTCCTAAAACAATGTGACTTATTTTTACTATGTATTTTTATACCTTCTGCATGTATTATTTTTTCTTGTACTTTTTCTCCTCATTTGTATTATTTATCTTCTACTTTGTTTACTTATTCGAGTCGCAGTGTCTGTTTGAAGTATGTGATAATATAATTGTTGCTTGCTGTAACTTTTAAGAGTGTTTGTTTTACACTTTTTTTGCTTCCAGAAAAAAGTGTTAAAACTTACTTATATATGACTGCACTAATATTTAAGTGTTATAATATTTAAGTGCCTTAGTTTTAAAATGTATGTTAAAATATTTAAAAAATTTTTGCTAATGTTATAAAAGATAAGGTGTAAGTTTTAACTATTTTATTAAATACCATGTATATGTATTTTTGCAAATAAAAATTTATTCGACAATCATTTTATACTAAGCAGGTGTTTTTTTAACTGTTATTGGGTCCTTGAAATATATTGAGGAGATATGCTGATTTATTTGACTACATAATAAGTGCACGCAAGCATTAAAACCTGGCAAACTACCATCTTTTTATGCTCTTGGCTTGTAGTAGAATCAATATTAAACAAATAATCGCCTGTGAAATTGACGGCTATGTTGGTGTAAATAACTTAACTATTTTTGTTTACAAGTTGTATTTATATAAACCAAGTATAAATACATTCCTGTTAAGTAAAAGTGTAACAGTCAAATAGAGAATTAGTGGGCGGCAGTTTTATAATCACAGAGTCCGAATTTGTGGCCCAAAAATGTCAATATTAATTTATTATAAGCGCTAAATTATGTCTTCAAAATCTTGTAAAATAAAATTGCTTTTAATTAATTTTAACCCAAACGTAACATTCTTTGTTCCTAACTCACTCAAACTTCAAAATGAACTAGCATTGTCGAAACAATGAGAGCTTGAGTATGACTCAACTTTGTTTTTCTATGTGATTCAAAAAAATGGTGCAAAATCTTAAACGTTGAATATTTTTTGTTTTGATATTTTTCACCGCTTTTGAGTTATTAGAGAAAAACTTGGTCGGACGGGGCAAAGCATTCTTGAGCTAAGATGTCTCCATTCTTACTTTAATAGACGAGGCTTAAGGCCAACTGACACTTGTATGAATTTTGTACGAAATAGTAACTAACCAATTAAAAAAGAGTGTTAACTAACACGCGTTTTCTATTGGTTTAGTTACCATTTAGTACAAAATTTTCACACTTCCACGCCACTGATTGAAAGAAACTAATGTAATATCAAAGCAGGGGCGTTTCCAGCCAACTGGCTTAGGAGGGGTAATTTAAAAAAAAAAGAAAACACTTAAATATTTTTTTATTCTATAAATACAAAACAATCAACATAAAAAAATATAATTTGTATAAAAAAGCAATATTATATAATAATAAAATAAAAATATATTCATTTTAAATAAAAACAAAATATTATCACATCCGAAATAAATGTAGGACATAATATAAAGACATAATAAAATATTCTGTAAAATTTTAAACAGATTCTTATAATTTTTATTAAAAAATGAAAATTTCACGAAAATTACCCTCGTTTGTAATTGATTTTGGATTTAAGAGGGAACCAGCGTCACGATGACCTCGTAAGAGAATATTTTGTTTCCCCAAAAAAATTATAGGGGAGATGTATGCAATCAGAGTCAGTTGACAATGGTGATCACCACAAAATTTCAAAATCCGAACGCAAGTGTGTAATGTCAACACACCTATTTGGTAGCTTTTGGGCATTCCCGTGGGCAAGCGGTGTCACACACAGTTCGAGCAACTAAATATACACATTGACCTGTTTTTATTGCAAGCAAAGACTCAAATCATTCTCAAAACAAAGCAAAATATCGCAAACATGACGAAATTAATTAATACTTAAATAAATTATACTATTTAGAAATTGATAAATGTGAAATCAGTTAATAATTACATAATAAATGCAAAATTCGGTTACGTTTATTTTCAAATTTGTATTAATTTATTATTATGGTTTATTTTTAAGATTGATGCTATTAATAGTGCAATGGGCCATTGCACACAATAACTAATTAAATATTAATAAAATTTATAATTTGTTAATGTTTTTACTGTTTTGTTACACTCGTTAAAATGTCACTTTGCCCTTGAAGGTATGCAACCTGTCATGCAACCTGTCATATGATCGAAGAAAGCTGCTATTACAGTCACTAGATAGATAGCTGCTAGGACGCCGGTATTTTGCGGTATAATTGCGCCAACGGTCAATATTTTCTTGGCTTTTTTTGATCGGTAGCTTAAGGACAACTAGCAAATTGCGCCAGCGGTTGGTTAGGGAGCTTAAGTTGTAATACCCAAAAAGTGGTGTACACTTTTAGTAGTAGTAATTATAATATTATGTAATTCCCACAGTGGAGTAGTTTTTAGAAGGTTTTATTTTTAGAAAAATATATAAAAAAGTAACTGTAACCTACGCACAGCTGTACCTCTCCGCGCAGATTCAATTTCTTTGGCGTCATTTCTAAAACAATATAGAAAACAAAATATAAACAATATAAACAACAATATATAATTATTAATGAAGATTATTATTAATTATTTTTAATAAATATCTGCAAAATGATGACATTTACGTTTTAGAAAATCAAATCCGCTTAGTTCCTTCGATTGACACAATGCTATGTTGAATTGCAATGTTTTTTGCTTGAGTATAGTTTTAGTACGGATTTGCTTCTGTTGATTAATACTATCGATTTTAACGTAAACAGAAATTTGCATATCTAATACGGCGTCCAAAAATGTGTAAAAGTCTGGATAAGCTGTATGAAAATTTTTAGCAAAATAATTGTGGAAAGACTCGCATGCGTTAGTTGTTCGGGACATATTTGATGTATTCCATGCCCAAATGTTTGGGGGGGAACAAAGATTTTTTTTGCGGGGACCACAAATTGCGCCAGCGGTCAAGGGTTTTTTTAATCCTACCCGTAAATTGCGCCAAAAATTTTTGCGGTTGACCGTAAATTAGGTCAAAAAAAGGTTGTTATATTTTAATCCATTGCTTGTTTGACAAAAGGATTAGTACTACTGAAAAAAAATTGGGTCTTAATTTAACAGAGGTGTATTTAACCCATATTTTCACACTGTAGGAGTTTCACTGATTTTTACGTTAAGAGCAATATCCAGTGCTTAAGTACAATTTTTGTGTTTTGTGTAATTCATTTCCAGGACGTTACAAACATTTAAATAATTGCTAGCATGCCGAAATCTTTTAACACTTCTTCATGTAAAGGCGCTAAAGGCAATTGATTTATTTATTTATCACAATAATTAATTTAATATATTAATAATTAATTAATTGTGATATGTTTATCAAGTTGCACTACTTAGACCACACTGTTATCAATGATTTATTTATTGGAATACCACGTTATTTAAAAACTAGAATTGGTGGGGGGGGGAGAGAATCCCACATTCTAGTTTTCAGATAACGTGGTATTCCAATATATTGACCGTTGGCGCAATTTACCGGCGTCCAGATAAACATACGGCAGGGGTGGCCAAACTTTTGACCTGTGAGGTCTACTTGTGTTTGAAAATATTTCTTGCGGTCGACTGCATGGTAGAGTTTAGAAGAGAGAAATAAAACATTTTTGTGATAAATTTGTAAGTAGTCATCTTTCATTGCGTTTTACGTTTTAGGGTGGATGTTTGGCACTGCATATTCTCCACAAGTTTATCATATTATTTTTTAATATTTTTCTGTTCAGTTTATTTTGACTCTCGCTGGCTACCTAAATCGCCTTCGCGGTCGACCTCTTGGCCATCCCTGACCTAAGTTCTTCCCTAAAAATTTTAGCCAATGAGCGCTTCAAGCAGTGGCGTAACAAAACAATATTTAGCTGTGCTTTAATTTGCAGAAGGCCCCCCTCCCCATATAAAGAATTTTTTTTATTAAATCCATGTATGTACGGTCGTGCTATTCGCTGTGTGCGTTGCTCTTGCTGCTCTCTGGTGGCTCAAATAGACAAAATAATTAGGACTCTTGACATATAAAAAACTGGCAAATTTTAAGCTTTCAGGTAGGGAGTTGCGGGTCATAATCCTTTTAAGACCATGGTAATCACATAAAGCAAGTCCTAATTCAGTTCTATTACCGGCCACTCCGAACGCTTCGATCGATTTTCGTATCCCCTCTACACCTACGCACACAGCGAATATGTTCTGTAAATAAAAAGTAGCATTAGGCGCAACTAGGGGGGCTACAGGGGGCTATGCTTTCTCAAAATCTAAATTAGCTTCCCTTAAAAATCCGAAAAATTATTAGTTTTTAATGGTTAAAAATTAATAGTTTTTTTTAAAACCGTTCTTTTAGGTTTCCCCTCCCCCCAAACTTTTGACTCTTGTTGCACTGTTAGAAACCATCCAATTTTAAAGACTAACTTCTGCGCTGTACCCTCCAAACTGCCCCGCTGTAATACTTTAAAAGAAAATATCATTACAAATAATGTACAAAACAAAATTTCTAACAATAATCATATGTAAATAGAATAATTTATTATTGCTATACGTTAATTTTTTGTAAGCATTTACAGTAAATGTTGACTTACAATTATTAATTGTCAACGTGACAATAATAAATGCTTAGGATACGTTAATCTTTATTTAATGTACTTTTTTTAATTATAAATTATTATAATATTGCAGCCTTATGCATAGTTAACTTATGGTGAGTTCATGCAAGAAACTCATTAAGAGCTTTTTATCAAATTAGTTACAATCAAATTAAAACTTTTATTTAAAATCAAACTTTCCTATTATTTACAATCAACTTTATTATCCTTCCTCTCATTCCTTCAATTCAATTACCAATTAATCAAAATTTTACGATGGTCTTATAGGCGAATCTTCATGCTTTTTATTATTATTATCATATTCTTATCTCGAAAAGAGCTGATTCAATTTTACAATCATATTTTATTACCATTTAGGCCATCAAAAACTTTTTAAAATTAAAGTTCAAGTTGTTTACCAATGTTTACCAAATACTTGAACGTAAAGTTAATCGCGTTTTCCCCAAATCTGTTTATATAAAAAAAATTAGTTTTATACACAAAATTTTATAATTACTGGTATATACTAGATAATACCTATTAAATCAGACATTTTGGCCAACAAGAAAAAGGTGTTTTTATTTTGTTTGTTATTTATATGATTTATTAAGTTTTTAACTTGTGAAATTCAATTAATTAAATATTTAAAAATATTATCGAATCAATTAAATCAATTAAAAAATATATAGGTATTTTAGCTATATTTAATATTTATTTTTTAACAAATATGTGAAAGCTTATATATAGCTATGCTACATACAAGCGGGATCTATGAGAGCTATGCTATAAGCGGGAAGCTACATATTTATAGATGTACTGTGGTATTCATAAAAACGCAAAATTTACAACAGGTTTACTAAAGTTTTAAAAGCCTCACAAATTCTCTTAAAATGCCTTATATGACTTACAAAGGCTTTATAAATCTGTTTTGAATATTTTTCAGTTTTATGAATACCACTGGTAGACTTTCTGCTCTTCGAAGTAACAGACCAAGAACCTCAAGTTACAAACCACAAGACCACAACAAAGGTTCAATCACGACAGTAATGACCCACCACCTCAAGTGGATGATCTTCTACCGGAGTCGCAATTAAAAGATGAATCAGTTTCCACAGCAGATGAGATAAGTTTTCTTATATAGCTCAAGAGTAACGCCTTTTCTACATTTTCCTAAGAGACCATTATTTTCAGGTTAAATGTACAAGTCAGTGTTTGCTTGACATGATTTTGTAATGGGTATTAGGTAATAAGAGATTTAAAAGACCGAATAATTGCAAATATGCATAGAAAAGATGCAAAAAGTACTGATTGTTATTTTGAAATAAAATTACTGTCAGTGGTATTTACGATTTTCTATTCTTTTCTACCTCTAAACCGATTAGTGGGGCAAAAGTTTCTAATAAGATGTTTCGAAAATTAAAAAATTCTGCACTCAAGTCTTTTGAAAAATAATTCATTTTTTTACCGAAAGTAGAGGAGACATCCTAGTATCACTGGCGGTTTTAGGGGGGTGTAATTAGGTAATTACCCCCCCCCCCTAAGAATTATTATTTAACCTTTTATTTTTCGTTTTTCAACAAATAAAGATCAATCTATGTTGAAATTTACATTGATATAGGTAAATTACCCCCCTAAGCCAATTGGCTGGAAACGCCCCTGCCTAGTATACAAAACAAACCCTCTTTTTTTATGAAAGGAAAATCTAGGGACCCGGAGAAAAATCAAACATCAAAACAGGAAACTTTTTCCCCCACCTATCTTAATATAGAAAATAAGTAGGGATAAATCCAGCAACTTTTTCAAGGAGAGCTTGTCATAAATGGAATAAGCCCCCCCCCCCCCCCCAATTGAACAATTTTTCACTAAATAGATGCTTTTGAGTGAAATTCGCTGATCAAGTACTACCAAAAAATTATATTTAATTTAAGAGACGCTTGATTACGAATCTAAAATGAAATGATTGTTCAAATTAAAAAGGCATATCCCTAACTCTTTGTTTTAGGTTACTTTACATTACATAATATTTTTTTTAAACATTCACACTTTTTTCTATGATTGACAAGGTAACGTCATTTAGTGCCAATATTCTAATTTTGGAAGCGTTTGTGATTAAAAAAGTTTGCTTTCCCAAATTGCATTTATTTATATAGTATATGAAAATAAAAATTGTTATACACATACCATATGCACATTGTATGTATGTAGATACTAGATAATAAAATGTTTATTAGTAGAGAACAAATATCTGCTATAATATCATAATAATATATTAAGCGAATCTATCAGAAATGTCGATATTTGTAAATTAACGAAGCGTAGTTCGCATTGTTAATAAAATTGGTCTATTTTGTTCTTTTGCTTCACAGTGGCGCAACCGATGTGGGAGTTACTATAGTTTTTTTTTTAAATAGTAACCCCAATATTACATAAAAATTTGTATAGCAATTTTCATTTCTACAGCTCATATTTTTCAAACAAACATTATTAGTCAGACGAATTTTCTCATCAAAATACAAAGAACTCGCCGAAAAATCGGTGGTTTTCCAATATAATTTTTGAGTAAAAAAATTCAAAGCGGTTAATCTACTGTTTTTGTAAAATCCGACTAAAATTTTCAAGTCATTTTTGTCATTGTAGGCGACGTATTTTGGTGCGCAGAGTTCAAAAATTGCATTTTCAGCTAGTAGAAACCAAGGAAAATCGTTCAAAATAGGTAAAAAAGTGAAATTTGGAAACTCGATTTTTAGAACTTCAATCAACTGCAAAAGTTTAATTTTAATATTTTTAAGAAATAAATAGCGTCAAACTAATTTTCTCATCAAAATACAGAAGAATCCGTCGAAAAATTGATGATTTTCCAATAATTAATTTTTGAGGTGAAAAAAATTCAAAAGGGTTAAAACTACCGTTTTGTAAAATCCGACCAAATTTTCAAGTCGTTTTTGTCATTGTAGGCGACTTATTTTGGTGCGCATCAGAGTGCAAAAATTGCATTTTCAGTTAACAGAAACCAAGGAAAGTTGTTCAAAATCGCTGAAAAAAGTAAAATTTAAAAATTTGAGTTTTAAGATTTCAATCGACCGTATAAGTTATTTTAATATTTACTCAAAAATAAATTGCGCCAAAAGAATTTTCTTAGCAAAATACAGAGCAATTCGTCGAAAAATTGATGGTTTTGCAATATTTAATTTTTGGGATAAAAAAAATTAAAAAAGGGTTCAATCTACCATTTTGTAAAATTAAACTAAAATTTTCAAGCCGATTTTGTCTTTGTAGGCGACTTATTTTGGTGCACAAAGTGCAAAATTACATTTTCAGATAACGTAAACCAAGGGAAGTGGTTCAAAATTGCTGAGAAAAGTAAAATTTGTATATTCGATTTTTAGGACTTCAATCAATCGCAAAAGTTTAACTTTAATGTTTTCTCAAAAATGAACTGTGCGTCAAACAAATTTTTTCATAAAAAAATAGCAGAATCCGAAGAATCCGTTGAAAAAGCAATGGTTTTCTAATATTTAATTTTTAAGGTAAAAAAATTGAAAGCGGTTAATCAACCGCTTTTGTTAAATCCGACTAAAATTTTCGAGTCGTTTTTGTCATTGTAAGCGACGTGCGTTGGTAAACATAGCTCAAAAATTGCATTTTCAGCTGGCGGAAACCAAGGGAAGTCGTTTAAAATCGCCGAAAAAAGTGAAATTTAAAAATTCGATTTTTAATATTTCAATCGACCGTATAAGTTTAATTTTAATATTTACTCAAATATAAACTGCGTCAGACAAAGTTTCTCATCAAAATAAAAGAATCTGTCAAAAAGCAATGGTTTTCCAATAATATTAATTTTTGGAGTAAAAAAATTTAAAGCATACGGTTTTTGTACAATCCGACTAAATTTTCAAGTTGTTTTTGTTGCTGTAGGCGACTTATTTTGGTGAGCAGAGTTCGAAAGTTTCATTTTCAGCTGGCGATAACCAAGGAAAGTCGCTCAAAATCGCTGAGAAAAGTGAAATTTTAAAATTTGATTTTTATGACTTGAATCAACCGCAAAATTTTAATTTTAATATTTACTTAAAAATAAACTGCGTTAGACAAATTTTCTCATCAAAGTACAAAGAATCCGTTGAAAATACGATGGTTTTCCAATATTTAATATTTGGGGTTAAAAAAATTTAAATTTTCAAGTCGTTTTTGTCATTGTATGCGTCGTAGTTATATATACGACTTATATATTGCCCGATGTATATAGGAAATCCTTAGACCATTTAAACTTATAGACACGCCTTTTCCTATCTTTTCTTGAATAGAAATTGAAGCAAACATGTGTGACGTCACTGGTGGGGTTGCATCGAGATTTATATTAACTGCATACTAAAATTAACTATTTTCTTCATTTATAGTTGGTATTTACAGGTATATCTTAGCATTTACCCAACCAGTGACGTCACATATGTTTGCTTTACAGCTTGAAAATTAAGGCGTGTCTATAAGTTTAAATGGTCTAAGGGAAATCAAACAAGGTTGCCAAGCCTGGTTAAATTTTCTAACGAAAGTAAAGATCGCTGGTAATGGATATCAGAAATATAATTGAAAGCTTTGCTTCCCTAAAAGCGCGAAAGATAAATTTCTTTTGAACAAAAATTTGTACATTGGGAAAACTTCTTGCCCCAAAAACGTCAAATAGATGAAGGATCTTGGTAAAGGGGGTGGTTGCAAATAAAACTAAGCGATTTGTCGACCGGTTTCGATGCCTATGCCCATCATCATCAGGACTATAATTTGTAAAGACAAAATACAATGCATCCGGCCAAATACAATCAAAAATAACATTACCTGAGAATCATATGGTATTCGTTTTATCCTATTGCAACTGGACGCAAAAACACAACAGGTGCACAGTTGGGCTGATGTTGAGGGACTGAATGAACAAAAATTGTTATTAAAAATTTGTACAGTTGTTTTCACAAAGAGACTTATAATAATCGCTTATGTTAATGTGTCTTTGTTGCACCTATGTTACTACAACTAATTTAAAAAAAAAGTTGTCGGTGCTTAATTCAGATGATTGTGACGTCAGCTTTAACTTTCTTGAAAAAAACTAAATCAATTAGATTTTAAGGTTAATTCTGTTTAATTCTGTAAAATAATTAAAAAATTGAAATTTCTTTGGAAGTCTTTGCTTGCAAATCTCTGGAGTGAGGGCTTTTGTTTCCATGGGCCCGTGGTTTTGCACACCCACAACCCCCGGTAGTTACGCCACTGTAGTAGTTAATAACCTGTAATTCTGCGAATATGCTGAAATTATCAGTGTAGAACAGAAAAGGATTAATTATTGTTATTATTAATGTTTGAAATATTACGATAACGCTCGTCAAGGAAGCGATAAAACGGATATTAACACTTTGATGAGTACGACGTGAGATCATACGGATTTTTTGTCATTCAACCGGTACATTATCAATGTAATACAATGTATAGTATACAATGTATATGATCAGTGGCGGTGTAACTTAATTTTGTAATGAACACAAAATAAATTGACAAAGTCCTCTCCCTTATATTAAGGCAAACAGGAAGTTTGGGGGTAACTCCCCCGACTATAAATATCAATATCTTCGAAATATCTCTTTGAAAATTTGGTCTGAAATACTCTAGATGAATCTTGAATTCATGTAAACTTCTCCACGTTATCCTTTTGAAAATATTTTTGAAATTAGTTGCTAAGCTGAGATATCAAATGCAATTCTTAGATCACGTGAGAAAGCAACTTTCTTTCATTGGCTGACAACCTTCATTGGAGGTCATAAACTGCTGCAACAATGGAACCATTCTTTATCACCGTCGTCATTCATTTTTCTTTTCCATATTAATAATATTTTGTATTAAAATGTTTGAATATCCTACGGCGCCTCGCACGCTTTGAAAACCACTGCCGCTACGATTGATGATAAAACAAAGTACGAATTTTAATTAACCAAATTGAAAATAAAAAAGTCAAAGCAATAATTCTACTGTCTGACTTCCATGCAAATTTCGCACACACAAAACCAATTAAAAATTATAATTTAAATCGCAACAAGAATTTATTGCATAATTTACTTGCTTCGATTTAATTTTCGCATAAAACTTTCTAATGTGTCTGGAACTTGAAAGAGAGAAAAAAATTGTTTAATGAAACGAGAAGTATTTTTAACCTTGTTAAAATCAAATAGCGTTTATTTAAATTTTTAATTTACACTTTTTGTGTCAAATAAATTTTGTGCATTTAAAATATTATCGTTGCTAATAATAATGGCCTAATTAGAACGATCAATTTCTTAAATATTTGAGGTCAAATTAGTGGATATCGGACGTATGTGTGTACGTACGTCTGTGTGTACACGAGTTTATTGTATTTATTTACACCAGCAAATAACAAACCAAAAGGTTATTGCTTCCGTGACGACAATATTGTCAACTATTGTCCCTTGCATTTAATAAATCGTACATTGTAATCGATTTTAATTGAAATATATATTAATGTAAATTACTACTTATTCTATGACGTTGCGTATTATAATTAATCAACCATCTAACGCTGCAGCCATACAAGATTATGCTTCTGGAGTTGGTATGTCTATTTCAGTGTTACCTATAAACTTACAACTTTCTTCTTAGTTTTATTGAACTACCTGACACCCAATTATGTTTTTACATTTATATCATGATTTTTAATTCAGGAGATAGAATCTAGTCATCTATAAGATTGAACCCCGGTTTCTCCAAATATGTATCAGTTTTAAAAAGCTCATTCACCAAATTTTATAAACTCATCTGATTACTACAAAAACAACTATCAAAATATTGATTTCAATTTTTAATTGATATTTTGAAAGTAGAAACAGCACTCATTAGTAGTGGATTTGTTTTAAAAACTATCACCGTCAAACAGTATGTAGGTTTAACATTTTTCAAGAGAACAATCATAGTAATCGAAACAGCTCATCGTTTATCTTAACAATAATAATATCTCAAATCGACTATCTACTTGAAAGAACGTACTAATGCACTTTGAAATTTATTGTATTTTACCTTTTTTATTTTTATCATGATTTAAAATAAACAAATAATTTACTTTTAAGAAATAGTAACATTGAACAAAAGTTGTTTATTGCTCTCATTATTTTTTGTAACAAAAAGGTTAAAACTAGAAACATACAATCTTTATCTAATGCTATCTCCACACATCGCCGAACATTTTCCGCTTAAAATGAGCGCAAGCATTTGATATTTAGCACAATGTGATTCCATCAGCGATATGTAGGTATTATATTTTTCACCAAATGAATTTAAATTCCAAAATTATAAATTAATACAGCAGAGCAAAATTCGGATATAATGAACTCCGAATTAGAAACATTTGGTTATAACGAACGAAAGTGAAAGTCCCGATTAATATTTTATACTTTTGCATGCATTTAAATCGGTTGTAATAAACTTCATTATAATTTACTAAAAATGAAAAAAAGAATACTAAACTCGGATATAATGAACTAGGTCAATAATATTTATTTTATCTTGATATAGTAAGTGAAATAAGATGGTAGTGGTCAGTGCCGGAACTAGGCATTTATGTGCCCCGTGTAAAAAATTTATTTGGGTCTGTTTATTAATTAGGTTTGAGAAAAGTAATAAAACTAAATACCAAAAAACATTATGATAAATTTTTTTTAAATAATAAATATAAATTATAATTTAAAAAATATATAATTATTGTGAACAGTATTTAGGTTAGGGTATTTAGCTCTTTTCCAAATGGATTTGTGCGGGTGCATTTGAATAGTTACAGCACTGGCGGTGGTCAGTGGTGATCATGCTGTGATCAGTATTTAACCCCCCCCCCCAAAACCCCGATTCCTTTCAAGAAAATAAATACGTATTTATAATATTTACCACTTTTTTGTGACAGAGTGGATCCACCTACGATCCTTGTGATCAGTGATTCTTCTAACTGATCTAGTACATGCATTAATGTCTTTGATTATAATAGTAACAGATTAGCAATTTTATTTTTAATTTTGAAAATATCCTATCTAATTTTAAAGACTACCAAGAGAAGAAACAAAATTCAGGAAGTTTATTTTGCTTATTTAAATTTTAAAAAATTTTCTTTTTTTAACAGTTCTAGTTCAAACGGCATTTTGAAATTTTTTACCGATTTGGTTGGCATAATAACAAGATTATCAGGAATAATCTGAAAGCATTAAAATCTATTCGAAATTGTCATGAAAATCATTGGGAAGAGGGGAAGCATACATTTTAGCAAGTTTTAAAAATTTTAATTTTAAATTTTAAAAAGTTGAAGGTTTTGTAATTTTAATCTTAAAATTTGAATTTTAAAAATTCCCCCCCCCCAAGAAAATTCTATGAACGACCATGAAATCCATTTAGCCCAGGATAAATAACCATAACGGTTGTTATGAAAGTAATTTGACATTTTTTTCTAATTAATCATATTGGCCTGATACATCATTTTAAATTTATAAATAACAAAATTATTCGAAGCAGTAGCATTTTTTGTTGTCCAACTCAAGACATCTCTCCAAGGTCTGCATCAAGAAACTTATAATATTTCTCAATGGATTTATCTAATTTTGCAAAGAAGCGATAAATTTAATAATTTTTTGAAATAAATTTTTAATTTTTGTTATAACGAACCCTCGGTTGGTGTGAACAAAATTTGAGGTCCCTTGAGGTTCATTATTTCTGCGAGTTTTGCGACATTTTACAATTTTAATTATTTAGTAAAAAAAACATATTTTTACTTTTCCGCCCTAGAACGTAAAAATAACATTTATAACCTAAAAAATGGTTTTTTCTATACTAGTAGACAAAATATTAGTAGTTTACGTTCTTAGGGCAAAAGTCACACTTTGCAGTCTCATTCGTTGATAATTCAAAGCGAGTCTGCCTGAGCCAGGGGACCTTTGTCCCCTCCCCCAATTTTTAGATTGTACAGGCGAAATTCAGTAGTTTCTATTACTAATTGCCATTTGTATTTTACTAATGCACTTTAAACCCCAAAGTACCTCACTGATTTTGATAATTTCTGAAAATGTGGTACTCGTAGAGCATCGAAAAATAAAAAAATCCAATTTTTCTAACGGCTCAAATTTGTTTATATGAACTGTAATCAGTAATCACTCACTGAAATTATGATAAAAATGGAGTTCACTAAAAAGCTCCATTTTTAATTAATAAGAGCTGTAAGATATCGATGACTAGTGCAGCGGTCGGCAATCTTTTTGGTATTACGGACCACTAAATTCGTAATTTAAATTTCTGGGATCAATAACTTTTAATTGTTCACTTTGAACACTGAATTTTTTTGAACGACTTTTTTTTAGATCTTATTTCATTAAGTAAATATATTGAATCCGTAGCTTACATTTGCTCCGAACAACATGCGTCGCCTGGTTTCCTCCGATAAAAATGCGTTCAGAGATCGCGTCTAAAGCTGTCAGGTCGGTATAATAATACAGCTTTAATTCAATTTATTTTTCACTAGAAAATTTTATTAAATGAGCTCAGCAAATTTAAATACATAATGTTAGAATTTCTTAGCGGACCATTAAAAATTCGCCGAAGATCACCGGTTGCCGACTGCTGGTTTAGTACACACATGCGTTAAGTGTTCCATTTCCTTTAATTATTTATAAATATATTTTTTTTATTACAAATATTTAATATTTTCACCCCCATAACTTTAAAACTCGAAATACCATCGAATTCTTTTGAAAAAAGGGAATAAGTCCCTAAGGTAAGGTACGGGTTCACGAATTAAAAATTTTTTGATATAAAAGATGATACTAGAGTGTAGAGTCAAACAAAACAATTATAAAACAAAAATTTTATGGATGATTGAAAATAAGGCGCAGAATTTGCCTAAAACTGAAAAATACATAAACTGATTAACTAATCTTTGGACATGTGAATCTCTGAGATGGTCCACTCATTAAAAAATTCTCTCTAGGCCCACTGGACTCTAAATCGGAATTCTTAAAAATGAGAATTAGAACCGTAGTGGAACTAACTTGCAACCTCAGTCCTTGCAAGCTCCGCCCAATGTGTTATTAAGATCGATAATTGCGTAGAAAATGCAACCTTTAAAATTGATTTTTGGCTAAACTAATCAATATATGACATTGCACCATATCTAAAACGCTTCATTTTACTATTATTTATCAATTTTCCTTGAGTTTTTAATAATAAAATTAATATCTTCTGAACTTTTGTTTCTTGTCCTACAGAAAAAGAAGACAGAAACATAAATGTTTTTTTAATTACGGGAGTAAATTAGCTCTACAAATTTTTAATATTCTTATAAAATCAGTGCATTTGTTTAATAACAACAATTATGAGGACAACGAGAATCTCGTTAATGCATTCATGCGCATTTTAAATTTTATAAAATTATAATTACAATAACTTGAAATAATAGTTTTCGTCACAAGGACGTAAAATCTGTTTACGTCCGAGTGGCGTAATCAGCTTTTCGTTGTGACGGGACTATCTCATTTTTATTTGGCTGTAGTGTATGGAAGCCGTCCCCGCACAAGTATAGTCCATTTGAATATTAGGGGTTAGTTTGGTTTTTTTTTACTCCCTAGGACGTACAAATTTTTTTTACTCTCAAATGAAGCCGAAATAGTAGTTTATATCACGAGGGCGTAAGGGGTTGTTTTTCGTCTCGAGACGTAGTTTATGACACGAGCCGCAAGGCGGCGAGGGGAATAATAGTCGAGAGATGAAAAAACCCTGGAGCCCGAGTATTATGAACTGCTTTTCGTGAATTTGGGAATAATATCCGACAAAATTCACGATTTTTTTGCATAAATTGCATAAATTTCACAAATTTATTACACGTTTTAATTGACATCGTGGTAGTGTAAAACCAACTTCTACTTGTAACCATGGTGTTTTTCTTGGCACCAGTTGGTACCCTGGAGGGCAGCCATGTTGTGACGCCATGTTCATTTTCATTTGTGATATTGTGGTGTGTAGATGCGTGCCTGTTGTGTGTCAGTGTTTTCAATTAAAAAAGCCTAAAAACCAAGAAATAATCGTTAAATAATCAATAAATACGACATTGTGGTCGCATCTATCGATGTTCATGGACACGTTGCAAAAAAAATGCAAATTCGATATCGATGGATCACGTGGTAGGTACTATCGCGTTCAGCAAAAAGCGGTATTTATGGGGCGAATTTATACATTATTTACTATTTCAGGCTACATAGCCACGATAGTCGATATACGTGTTCTAGTCTCCCCTACAGGATTTTCAAAGATTTTCAAGATCAAAAATTAAAACGAGGAAAAGCACGTTTGCCGAAGACAACCGAAAAACGTTGTAGATACGCAAGACAGGCAAGTTTTTCACAATTGTGTGGTTAAGATTAAATATGTCAATAAATGATTTTTGAAAATTTTTGTTTTTTTGAAATTTTTTGGTATTTTTTTTACTCCCGGGAGAAAAATAAAGTGTGACGAAAAGAGCTTCTTTACTCCCGAAAAACCGGGTGTAAAGTAGTCACTTTTACTCTCAAATGAAGCCGAAAAATACTTTTCGTTGTTCCGGCCATAAAATGAGTGGTTTACGGCCTGTGCAGGGACGGCTTCCATACAGTCACAAGAAAAAATGAGGTGGTCCCGTCACAACGAATAGCAGTTTACGCCACTCGGACGTAAAGAGATTTTACACCACTCGGTCTTCCAAAACTTCGCCCTCGAGTGTAAAATCTCGTTTTACGTCCTTGTGACGAAAACTACTATTCCATACCCCCAGACATACCGGTTCCCCGATTGTTTGCTTTTAAAAGTACCCTCCAGGTTAGGGGAAGATTTTTTTAGAAACATAAGCTACATACATAATGCTTAGAGAGAGAGAAAGAGAAAACAAAATTTATTAAGTGTTAGCATACAATTATAAATTATAATACATTGCAGTGATAGTTTCGTTGTGGTTTTTTAAACTTCCTGAAATGTGAAAAAACGAACGTGTAACCGTTGAGGGGGGGAGGGGTCTGGGTTGTGGGATACACCCCAGTATAAAAAAGTTACGAAATTACTTTTAAAATTGATAAAAACGCTAATTTAATTCTTGATAAAACATCTTTTTTTACTTACTGCTGAAGGGTATTCTATACCCCCAGACCCCCCGATTCGTCTGATTGTTTACTAAGGCTGGGAATTTTTAACATTTTTGTATTCGAATATTCGTTCAACAAATTACTAGAATATTCAAATTATTCGAATATTTAGATTATTCGAATATTTAGATTATTCAAATACTCTGATTATTTGAATATTCAAATTATTCGAATACGCAGATTATTTGAATACTCAGATTATTCGAATATTCGATTATTTGAAGAAAATATTCGAATATTCGATTAATTAATTTAAATAGAATAAATTCGACTATTCATTTCACCTGTCATCTGTCAAATGAGGACCAATAAAAATGTTGGATGTCAGATTTTATGGCCAACGAAAATGAAAGTACAACGCTTATATAATAGTAAATATTTTGTAAATTGGTAATACTAGGGCAAGTTTTTGACACCAAATGCAACTTTTTTTACGAGTCGTAAACGGTCTGAAAACAACGAAAAATTGTATTTTAATTGCATATAGTGAATAATAAGGGAGTTTTAAGCGCAACTTTTCACGTTACCGCAACTTTCCACATATTTGCAGCTTTCCTGCAACTTTTACAAATTACAAGTTAAATAATTTTTTTTTTCAATTTTTTTTAATTTTTCTTTGAATTTTTAATTTCCATAAATCTTAAGCCCATTATGAGCAGCAAATGGTAACTAACCAATAGAAAGCACGTGTTAGTATCCATAGGACGCTTTCTATTGGTTAGCTACCATTTACTAAGTACGACCCTGTACGAGTTATTTTTGAATTTTGAGTTGTTTAGTTTTATTTTTGTAAGTTTTTATAATTTTTTTAAGATTAATAAATGCAACTTTTTGTGTTTAAAATGCAACAAAAAAATTGCCCTAATTATAATTATTCTATAACAAAATTAAATATGACAATGTATTTATTTATTTTATAAATTTCTATGTGTATATTCTTTATTGTTTTCAAGAAATACAAAAAAAATATAATAAATGCAACTGTTTTTGCTTTAATTGCTACTTTTATGATTAATAAATGCAACTTTTCGTGTTTTAGGTCCGTATGACACGATGCTAAATTTTACATAAAATTTACATGCAAATGGTAACTAACCAATGAAAAACGTCCGATGAGTGCTAATACGCTTTTTCTATTGGTTAGTTACCATTTACATGTAAATTTTATGTAAAATTATGCATCGTGTCATACGGGCTTTAAATGCAACAATAGAATTGCCCTAGTAATAACTTTAATCAGGATTAATCCTTAATCCGGCTAATACTTACTCCGGATCAAAGATTATAATTTAGAGAAACCCACCAATTAGATTGATTAATTAAAAGTTAATTTGGATATTTGAATAAATATCTCTCTATATCAAATTACTCGAATACTTCAATTATTTGAATATTCAAATTAATCGAATATTCACGTTAATCGAATATTCAGATTAATCGAATATTCAGATTAATCGAATATTCAGATTAATCGAATATTCAGATTAATCGATTATTCAAATTATTCGAATATTCAGATTAATCGAATATTCAAATTATTCGAATAATTTGAATAGTGCTGTTGAGAAAATATTCGTATTCGAATATTCGAATACTCGATTAGTTGATTATATTCGATTTTGATTCCCAGCCTTATTGTTTACTTTCGAAAGTACCCTCCAGGACAATAGAAGGTTTTTTGAGTAACCTAACCAGCATAATACTGAATTTTATCAAATTTTTAATTGCTTTTTCTATTTTCTAGGGTAGCTACGCCCCCTAGTTTACTTTGTATAGTGCAGTACTTATTATTTGTGTATTTTTTAAAGGAACGATATAATAATTTGCTAGAAAGCTACTCCTCTTTATCTTATCATGATATATGACGATAGTAAGAAATGGCGTAAAAACAAACTATTGATTTCTGCGGAGAAGAAATGTGGGCTTACCCACTCTATACCCTTCCTAGGATCTTCCAAAAATTGAAACTCTTGGTTTTCTATTGATTGATTGACTACAATTTCAATAGATTTTGGGGGTATTTCCCTAAACGAATCGAAATAAATAACAATTATGAATAAGATAGAACTTTAATTGAAAAATGCAACGAATACACAATAATAACCATGTTGTCACTAACTGTTAAGATAAATGTTTTTTATTTTTGTTGCCCAGCCGCCACAAGATTATTCATTTTAAATTTTTTTAGAAGTTTCTTAAATCAATATAATTTGTAGAAAATTTTTAACTCCCCTTGTACCTAATTGGTAAATGCACTTTAAACATAACAACATGATAAAATTAGGTATTATTTATTAGTTTTTTTTAACTTTTTTTTCTTACCTCTATACTCACCGGTTTTTTATCTATTTCTTTCTATTTTTCACATAGCGGCCTGTAGAAAAAGGATAAAACATAACCTTTCTTAACATTTGAACTTAACTACACGAACGTAACCCAAGTGATCCATATGTTAAATTATATAAATGAATTGACCTGGCTGTGCGGCCTAAAGGCCTCACTTGAGGCTATTTTTTTTATTAGTAATCAATGAACAAACCAATTCTGAAGAAGTCCATAATGACAATCTTTTTTTGCTTATCTTTTTTTATCTTTCCACTTTGACTTATCTAAGCCAAAAGCGTCTCAAACATTTTTCAAAATTTTATAAAAATTTTATATGACACAATTCATTTATTTGAAATAAACTCTACTAAAACAAAACCTTCTTCATCCCAAAATAATACGACAATATTATACCGAGAAGACTTTCATTTTATCTAGGGACATTCCTGATGTTAGGATTTGTTTTATGTAGCAGGTCCTGCACCAACAACACATTCATCCTATTCTCCATTACACTTTACCTCCAGGTTCGTCGCTACAGCCTTTACGTTACAGTCGTTACAGTTGCAAATTCATCTGTTTGATGATTCTTTGGTCGTTGGGGTATTCTGCTGAGAATGTGGAGTTTCCATCTTGATGTTTGTGCCTACGAGAATTTACGCAGCTGGGTATATCGGTCTTGCAGTTGGCCCAGATCTATTCAGAAAAACCACACTTTTTGCATATCTTATCTTTCTCCCAGCAGTCATGTTAGATGGTTCCATATTCGAAGAATTAAAAGTATACTTCTGGACGTTGTAAATTTGGACGATCTTGTAGTAGGCAAACAAAAACTTACCTTAAGGTAGGAGTCTCTCTGTCAAGTGACACGAGGAATCTGAAAGATAACATTGCCTGTCAACTTATCTTTCCTCACTAATTTGGTGGCCGACATAAACTCCTACCTTGTGTCCGGGCAGTTTTTCTTATGCGCATCGGCCAGCAGATCTTTTTATCTGTCAAAGTCCTATTTAAGGAAAATTGAAAAGGCAAGGCGGAGGTACAGAATAGCAATTATTGTCAAACCACGGAATGTATTATAAGAGAATTTTTCTTAAAATTAACATTTTATGATTACCAATGGCTAACTTGAAGTGAAATTGCGTTTGCTTCTTATTTGTTTTATATTATTTGTTAAAGCTTCGAGCAATTATTATTATTAATAAGTTAGTGGATGAGTAATAATAAATAATAAATTAAAAAATTTTAATGAAACTAAGTCACCTACAAATTTGTTTATTATTTGAACTGACCTCATTTGTTCCAAAGTCATGCAGTCTTTCACATGATAAGCTTGATTAAATTTTTTATTTCATCGAAGCCAATGAAATGTTACCGTTCTCAGGTGACTTGATCTATGTTAACTTTGATTGTTGTTCTTGTATTTTTAACTTCATTATGGAGCTTGTGACTGGGTGGTCAAACTCTAGCTAGTCTGTTCATTAATGTATTCGTAGACCATCTAGGCCAGTGGTGCTCAACCTTTCATATAACTTGATCTAATTATCAATATCTGAAAGTCTTGAAGATCTACTTTTTCTACTATATCAAAGTACTGTGGCAGACCAATTTACAAATTTTGGAAAAAGGGACTGTAATTCGGGTTATCGTACAAACACAGATGTTACATATGAACAAAACATTTATTATTTTTTGATACATTTTTAACATATATCTGTATGTATGGTTACAGAAAGAAAAAAACGCAACTCGCTCGTCTAAATTCTGTTTACGCGTCAAGTTATTTATTTTTTAATCTAAGCTAAAATATTTAGGTTTAATCAGTTTGAATGAAATTGTTTTGGGATCTACTGAAATTAGCTTTGCGATCGATCGGTCGATCGCGATCGACGGGTTAAGCATCGCTGATCTAGGCAATGGTTCAACTTTTACAACCGACGAGAGTTTTTACACAACCGCAATAAAGAAGGAAATATTATAAGGAATTGCTTTAGGGCCTCAGTATAGCCATGCATTTTTTAGTTGTTTACTGAAGCGCTACCATATTGTAATTCAATACGGAGTGAAATGAAAGAAAGATTTCATATTTTTGGACCGTTTTCGACGATTTTATGAGAAATACGTTCTACAATTTGCAATTTTGTTGTATCTTGAATTTTGAGTTCACCCTATAGAAGTATGAGAAGATGTAGATAGTAAATTAGAGAGAGAATTTAATCGGACAGGAAATCGGGTTGAAAAATTTGAAAGGTTGCAATATTAACTGACTTTCTACAAGAAATAGTCAAGGTCACAAAAAATGCAACTATGCCTTTTTTCTTAAATCAAATATCTACCCAATCTAAGAAAATTCAGCCCTGCTCAATTCATTGCAAACAAAAGGCACTTGCCTACAGCACATTTCTAAGAAGGAGTCCAACATCTAAACGCAACAAAATATTTTTACCAAAAAGCATCTTCAGAACAATCACTTGCTCTGTGTAAAACATTAAAATTACAGTAGAAATTCAATTAAACAAGAAGAATTACGTAATTTGGCAATTAAAGACAAAATTAATTGATAAATTAGGAGATTAGATTTGCTATCTCGCCAAGTAATTACTCACGCTATATCATTTATCTTACTTCATCAACTTTGTTAATTTGGCAATAATTTGTATTGAGAATGATATAACAGTGCAACATATAGGATTGATTATTATAATTATAATAAAAATATGATTACAATAATGAGTCAAAATAATACATCTCAAATACACCCCAATTAAAATGGAAACTTAAAAAATATATGGTATACTCAAATATTAATAAATCTTGTTAGTGCATCGACGAAGTGGAGAACCCGATCTGAGTCCACATAAACACGCGTTTGTACACTATACAATAAAATACAATAAAACTGAAGACCAATAGAAAAGATGTATCAATGAATTTTAATTGTACCTACACTTACCCAAAAACTCTGGAGAGACTTTCGCTAATCCGTTCCCAAAATTATCATCAAACCAAAAATCTTATCCAAAATTGATGTGATTGACCAAATCATTGAAATTGAATGACACATTAAAACGAAATTTTCTTTTCCGGTAACAAAAAAGAAATTAAAAATGTATGCAAATTACAACAATATAATTGCTCAATAAATTTAAGATTTTTTTGAAATACATATTAATATTTCTCAGTAACGGTACATTTACAGGAACTATAAAGTGATAACTTTCTATTGTTTTACGCTAATTTTAAATGTTATGTTCACATATATTTTTACTTTCCACCATAAACTGTGAGGTACCTACATATGTAGTACACATTTGACGACATTATAATATTATGTTGATTAATTTAAAATTTAAAAAATAATATGTAGGGTAAGATAAAATTTCTTTATAATTCTTTAAACTACTGTTTATATTTTTAGAAATATTTATGGTTGTTATCAGCAATGTGTTATTATTTACTTCGTAATTTATGTTTTGATGTGGTTGATGGTTCCATCGTAAAATAATACGTTTCGATATGAAGTACGAAAAAATTTTATTGGTAGAAACTCATAAAACTTAAAATACCCAAATAAAATTAGAAACTAAAAATCGATACGACAAAATGGGAAGAATTTGTGCCAACACGAAAACGTTTTTTATAACTTAAAAAAGATTAATAACTTGAGGTAATTCAGCATCCTGGTCTGGACCAAAAACACCCCATTTGACAATATACTTTTAAGGAGGAGAGGTAGCGGTGTAAGTCATTAATTATCGGTCTCCCAGATATTTTTTAAGACTACAAATTTTGTATTTAACCGTCTACATTATTCTTCCAAAAAGCTCATTGCTGCAAGTATAAGACTTGACCTGTATTGATAGGACGGGTTTTTAGCACTATTACCTAGTTGAAGTCTGTTTACTGATATAAGTGAGTAAATTTACGTTTTTTGTGATTACTCTACTAATAAGACTGGTTTTAAATTTTTTCGTTATGAGGACGCGACAGTACGCTACTTATTTTTATTATGGTCATCTTGATGTCAGTTGATATGACTTGTTTTTCTCAAATAATTTAGTAATTACTTATTAGCGCACAGAAGAAGTTATTGATAAGTAATCTTATTGATGGTGTATCAGATGTTAGGGTAGGTCAGCTTTTTGCATTTAAATAATATAATTTTGCATAAATAAGCATCTTATTTTTGATACAAGGGTTGCTTCCAACTAAATAAATTCACAACAATTACGTGAATTTGAAAACTGAACTTCTCCATTTTGAAAATGCAAGAATGAGGTTTACCAACTTTTAGTTTTACAACCTCTGTTCTTTCAGCAGTTTGAAACAGTTTGCAACTGTCACACGCATGCGCAGTTTTGAATTCACGTTATAAATTTTAATCTGCGCATGCGTCTGACAGTTTCAAACTTTTAAAACTGACTAAAAGAACAGAGCTACAGAGTGCGACAATTGAGTTATACCTAATCTTAATTTTAACTCGTAAATTTAATTTACGACTTGACAGTTTACGTTAGGTTCTAAATAACATTATGAATGTTTCAATCGATCCTCTGTAAATAAAATCAATAAAATAATTATTGAGGTTTATAATAATTAAATGTAATCTTTCTGTAATATTATGTATTAAATATGTTCTCAAAACAACATATTTATATGCAGCAGAAGATTTATTATAAAATAATCTCAATGGTGTACGATTCTACATTGTTAATTTACTTATGTAATACAAATATACATAATAAATGCAATTTGTCATTCATTAATAAACTACATTTATCTACTTTATAACCTTCTATTTTCGGAGTGATTAATTTTTACTAATGCGTTTAATTGTTTGATTAACTGATTAACGACAAATAAATGTTAAACTTTGGTTACGCAAAATTAAACATTTGTTTTCTTTTAACATTTTTTACACTCTTCAAAACAGTAGTACCTATTTAAAAACCATTAATATGGTTTTTGTAAGAACACAATAATATTAAATTTTTTTGATATTAATAATAATTCTTTAGAATTACTTATACCATGAGGGGGGGAATCTCTAAAACCACCTCTGCTTCGTACTCTCCAGATCTTCCCTCCGGTATCAAGTCACTTTAGTGCCGATACCACTACATTATTTTATCTTAAATGGCTATTAGTATTATTGTTACTCGATATCAACATTTCTTGTCTAAAAACACATAAGGCATGCCTCTACAGAGCTGATTAAATTTTGGTTGAATTCCTTCATTGTAACCTTACTATTTTCGATTTTAAGGTAGATCTCATTTTTACGATTCTATACTTATTTTTGCAACTTTGTCAAGGGAATGAAAGATAATACAGAGAGAAAAGATATCTTTACTTTTTCTTGTAAAAAAATTCTTTTAAAGTTATTGCAATTGATTCGTGTTCAAAATATTATTTTCAATTTTCTTTTTTTTTTTTTTTTGTTTTTTTGGTTTCTACGTAACATTAGCTTTTATTATTTTGTTATTTATCATTGCTTTTCGTCTTTTAAGGCTGTTCTCTTGCTACCATTTTTTTATTTACAATTTTCTGTCTTAATTTTTGAAAATAAAACTTGTCAAAATTTAAAAAAAGAACTAAAGTGAGAAGAAAATGGCAAATAAAATTAACTCTAAATACGCGTAGGTTCTCCCCATCTTACTAGCGGTTTCAGGGAGGGGGTAATTGGGTAATTAAGAATTATTATTTAACCCTTAATATTTCATTTTTCAACAAGTAAAGATCAAGCTATGTTGAAATTGACATTGATATTGGTAAATTACCCCCCTAAGCCAGTTGACTGGATACGCCCCTGCCCTATCTGTTGCATTCGCTAATTTTTTTACACTTTACTTTATTTAAAGTTATTGTAAGTTAACTAGTTTTATTGTAGACAAAATCGTTCATTTTCTATCTAAAATCGAATTTTCTTTCAAAGTAGAATTTTTCTTCCTACTTTTTGATTTCAAGTAGAAAATTTTGATTTTGCGATTCTGTGATTATTTTTGCACAGAAATTAAGGAAAAGGTCACCTTTGTCAAGGAAACGGTGAACTAAGAAAAAATGTCCTGACGTTCTTGTAAAAATAGTAGTTTTAGTCACAAGGACGTAAAACGAGATTTTACACCCGAGGGCGAAGTTTTGGAAGACGAGGCAAGCGTAGCGAAGCCGAGGCGCACAAACCGGATCGAGTGGTGTAAAATCTCTTTACGTCCGAGTGGCGTAAACTGCTTTTCGTTGTGACGGAACTACCTCATTTTTATTTGTGACTGTATGGAAGCCGTCCCTGCACAAGTATAGTCCATTTGATTATTAAAGGTGTTGATTGGTTAGTTTGATTTTTTTTACTCCCTAGGACGTAAAAGGACACTTTTCGAACGAAATAGTAGTTTTCGTCACAAGGCCCGAACGTAAAATCTGTTTGCGGCCGAGTGGCGTAAACTGCTTTTCGTTGTAACGGGACTACCTCATTTTTATTCGCGATTTTATATAATACCTCTGAGATAACTATCGATAGATGGCGCGAAGGTTGCAAGTCATTTGTCAAGTTTGTCTCTTTGGTGGAGAAATGAATGAAATTCTGAATTTAAAAATTTTGATTTTATATCGAAATTTCACTTCCTAGGGAGTGGAAATGAGGGGTTATGAAATAGGACGTAAAATGGCACTTTACAATCCGCAAAACACGCCGTAAAGTAGTCATTTTACGGCCGGAACAACGAAAAGTAATTCATTGTTATAAATTATAATGAATACGAAAAGAGAAAAAAATTATTTCGCAGAGTGGACAAAAAGATTGTAGACCTCCATTATTTAGTTTCATTAAGCAAAAAATAATATTTAATTTTTATTATCCCCGAAATGATGAGGTTAAAACTCAAAAGTCAAAGATAAAAAAGTCACTTCTTACCGAAGAATATTCTTAATTTTTTATTTATTTGTTATTGAAAAAAATGTAAAATTTGTTTAGGTTTAACAATATTTTTAATTTATAATATAAAAAAAATTTAGGTAAGAATATATAAGAGCGTAATAAGACCTACCTTTACCTTATGCAGCCGAAACTAGACCGGACACTGCGGCAACAAAAAGACAAACAGAAGTTGCAGAAATGAAAACATTAAGAAGAATACTTGGAAAAACCAGAAGAGACAGAATACCAAACATAAACATACGAGAAACCTGCAACGTCACGAACATCTCGGACTGGATAGCTGACAGAAGACGATTATGGAACGAACATATAACAAGAATGGAAGAAACCAGGTTAGTAAAAAAGGCAAGAGATAACCGTCCAAGAGAAAAAAGGAGAGTGGGGCTTCCCAAGAAAAGATGGCAAGACAACCTATAAAGAATGAAGAAAACGTTGGTTGAAACAGGAAAATAATCCTAAAAAAAAGAGAAAAAGAAGATTTAGGTTTGAACGGAGGCGGAGAGGAGTAGCACAAATTAAACCATTTGCCGCAGGCGCTTTTTATTCTCGTTAGGGGTCTGTTACTAACACATTTTAGAAGACATTAAATATCTAGTAGGTACTTACTTAATAAAAAAATTATACTGACTGATAGCCAACGCACACGCCTAAATCGATAGGTCTAGAAGCTTGAAATTTTGCACAGAGCTCTTTCTGCAATGTAGGTGAGCACTAAGAACGAAATTTATGGAAATCCTATCTAAAATGGATTTTATACCTACCATGTAATTAGTGACGTGCATGAATGGATTAACGAGAATTTTATAAACGCGCGAGGCCGAATGCCGAACAACCACATCCAACACTTACAGAAGGTAGACCTCCTAGGAAAGATTTGGGGTCCCATCGCATTGTGCATTATTAGCAGCGCCATAGCTAAATTTCATTATTAATTTGTTATTTTTTCAAAGTTTTTCGATTTATAATTAACTTTTGGTTTTTTGGTTAACTTGTGGAAAATAAAAATAAGAACGAGTTTCATTAGCGCTATGATTGTTTTCAGAGGCTTTGCTAGGGGAGGCTGGAAAGCTGCGATAAAATTATAGTTATGCTATGGAATATTATGAAAATATGTGATTCGATTTGCGTTGTTTTGTTAAAACTTGATATTTTTTAGTGATGAAGAAATGCATACATTCCAAAAAATGTATGTTCCAAGAACCTCATAACAATTTGTAATAAAATTACTCTTATTATTATTAATATTATTTAAATAATATAAAAATTATTATTATTTAAATAAGAAGTTGTGAATTTACAACTTTTTGGCCTTTTTTTAAGAGCATACCGTGTATTTTAGCTTGGTATGCACATGCGCCCTTTTTATTTTCCTTACGTAGCTTTGAAAAGGTAAGAACTTAGGTTATTTGTTATTTTCTTTCTTTTATTTTATGGTCGATATGCAAACAATACAAATGCGTTTGGACTATTGTATAATCTGCACTTTTTTTAAATAAATGTGTGGTCAGTGAGTGAGTGGTCGGTAGCGGAAATTTCGTTAATCCATTCATGCGCGTCAGTGAAGTTTTGCAAGAGTTATAGAGTTGTTAACTTGGAATTTAAATTTTTAATTGCTGAATTTATTTTTCAATAGTTAGAACGGCAGGCTCCAATTATATTTTCTGTTCTACAGTTACCAGTTTCTTTATAATTAATTAATTAAATATGTTGATGTGGGGTTTAAGTAGTATTTCATTATTAATTTTCGTAAACTGGTTACCGTTACCACAGAACTACACAATACCCATGATACGAATACTTGAAAGTTTTAGTATCTTGTACAATACCTAAGCGTGAAACGCACTTACGAAGAACAAACAGCCATTATTATTTATTAAAGTATAATGGGCCTCACAAAAGCACATTTAAAATTATACACTCATCAGTTTTCGGTATCAAAAGGTCATGAAAGAGGAAGTGTAATTTTAAATCAGGAATCGATTTTTGAAAATCACAAAATATTAAATTTTTTGGAGGGAAAATTCGTGCGCACCTTTGGGGGCTCGTAAAGCTTGTTATTGTTATGGGTAGACGTGATTCCGTCACTTCACCGTTAATTTCACGTGGGGTGTTTTAAAAATAGTTATTAAAGTTCTAACGCAGCACAAGTGAGACGGACTACCTCGCTATATATATGATGCATAGTATTTATACCGTACTTTCAGTACACCATTAGCGCAAGAATGTGTAGTTGAAAAGCATGTAAAGATTCTCGGGTCGGATTTTCGAATTTATTCTTTTTTCGTTGCATAATTTTTTTTACAAAAATTTACAATTCCGTCTTCTAATTTCGTAATCCAATTTTTTTAAAAGGCTAGTGACAGGATTAACTATTTTATGAGATAATTTGAAATAAAGTGGTGGTGATAATTTTTAAATTTTGAAGAACTGTCGCGATCGTTAGTTTTTTTTTGTTGATAGTGCGTTGATTGTGGATTGTGCATACCTAATTTCAAGTTTCTTCACCCGCAAGCTATTTGAGGTAATTAAAAATAAATTTGGGTTACCTATTAATTGTATTGGATTAAATATTTTAAATTCAACCTAATTTTGACTTTTAACTTATTTTATTGGTACTATAATTATAATCGATCCACAATATCGTCGCAAATGCACGTTGAATAATAAATAGATTTGGTAGAATAAGAATAATTCAACGATTATTAATTTTATCATGTCTTTTTGACCGCTATTTTGAAGACAAAACTGAGTTTTGGTTTGAAAAGTAACGGCCTTCCATGAAATGGTATTTAAAACTGGGAAGGTAAATCGTAAATCATAATTTCGCCTCCACCTGGTACGGTCCTTTCTGTGGGTATGCTAGGTACTGTTATTATAACAAGGACAAAATTAGTACTTTCCGAGGAAATGCAAAATTAAGTGTAACCTTGGTCATTTTTGAGTTTCTAAGTAATTCAAAACTTTATAATTTGGAAGATTATAAAATTTATACTACATAACAATTATTCATTTGATGATATTCCCTCAACGTGAAAAGAGATTCACTTTTTAAAAGTTTCGTTTTCAATGGCAAATATAATTACAGCAACTAATGCATGAATGGGTGTAACATTTTTGAATAGTGCAGTTTTATTTGCACCAAGAACGAGAACGAACGAGTTCAAGGTTAATCGGTCGTGAACCGATGATAAATGTATCAGACAGATGAAAAGCGTATGATTGCCTACCTGAACCGGTACATCATCATTCAGAAACTAGACAAACCACTCGGCTTTCAAATCACGGATCATTTTGTTTCGATTTAAAATTTATTGTTTTCCAGTTCGATAATAATTTATGAAATTTCTGGATATTGTTCCGGTTTATCTTTCGTTATCTTCATCGAATCTATTAGAAATGTTTACTTGTAGTTGTATTATGTTTTACTGTTTATTATGATAACAATATTTAGTAATTGATTAGAATGGAATATAACATTTTGAAATTAGAACTGATAGAATTTTAGAAGATAAGGTGAACTGGCATTTGTAATCTTTATTTTGAATAAATTCGATTGTATTTAAATTTGACTGATAAGAATAACATTCCGAACTTAAAATATTGTATAATATAAATAAATATATATTATAAACAATAATAATTTTCAAACGGAATCAGCCGCTGTTCATGACTTCGAATTAAAAAATTTTGGTATGGAAAGCACGCGCAGATTTGATTGATGTGCGAAAGGAGTATAATAGTACAAATTTTTTGTATACTTACTGACCCCGAACAATTTCCGATAATAATTAAACAATATAGTACAAAAATTAAAATTTAAAAAAAGTAAAAGATACGTTGAAGTTACGTAAAAGTACGTTTTTCCCCAATATCTCATTAATCAGCAGTTTTATGGTAAAAAGAGTTCGTACCAATTTTAAAGAGAAATTAATTCTTTACAAAAAAGTTAATGGCGCATTTTTACATGCGATGAGTAGTTGAGAAGTTATAGCCACGAGAGTTACATGAAAAAGACAGTAGCGGCGATAAAGCTAAAAGATCCCGCTCTACATCATGATTGGTTAATTTTTTGTACCTGTTTCAAGCATTAGATAATCTGCTTCGGTACGTACAAAAAAGCTATAATAAATCATTCGTGCGATAAAATTAAACAAAATAAGTAAATGATATGTAAAAGAAGACAGTGCTTCATTTGTATCACTGATTTGGTCTATTATCAATCACAGTATCGAAGTTACCTGAATTATTGAGTCTTACAATTTCCACCTGTTGAAGTCATAATCATGCCTTACACGTATAATAATGATGGACTGTCTTTCGAAATTTTGCATGTACGAGGGAAGATTTTAAGGTGGTGGAATGGGACAGCAGGAAATGTATATAAATTAAAATTTTTATATATAATCGTTTGGTCGCAATCGAAGAAACTAGTGATATTGTAATCAATTTTAGAAAAATGTCAAATATTGAGTCACGTACGCTTATTAAATTCTTTACAAAACAATAAAAAAAAGTTAAACAAATAGGGGCAGTTATGGTGAGAGTTACTCTGAGGAAGAACAACGATAACAAGGGAACCAATTATTTAATCAAAGTGGAGAGTCATTTGAAGTTGACCTATGCCCTGAAATCTCAAGTGACGTCACAACACAGGAAATGGCTACAAAAGTCGATGGTTCCGTGAAGCAAAATGGTCGCATTAATGAACCACTTTAAGTACACCGTCGCATATATACGACCACTTTAAAGTACTTTAAGTGTAATTAAAGGAAGAAACTAAATTAAACAGAAGATGAACATTGATCAAATGCATATTTATACTGCAAGACAATGCACCTGTTCACAAAGTGAGAATTACAATGAGTGCTTAGACGTCATGAGATTTCAATGAAATTGGTCACCCAGTTTATAGTCCAAATAGTCCAGTCAAAATGGACATTTTACATCGGTAAATTGGTACAGACCTTAAAAGATAGCATTTCAAATGAGATGTAAAAAATCCTCATCGATCCCACCATTGCTAAAATTATTATTCAAGGTGAAATGATCAGTGTTTTGCAAATATCTCTTAAACGGTAAATGTTATCGCAAAGATAGTCATTACAAATTTTGTAGTTTGTGCAATTCTCTACAAAAAAGATCTCTATACTTTTTTTCCGACGAATCGTCATTCATGATATATCGCGATTTTAATAATTGGAAGTTATATTCTCTACAAAATAGTCTCGGTTTTACCTGAATGTGGTCATCACCTAATGCCCGATGTGGCTCCACTAGGTTAGCCGGTTTTGGACCTGACCGAGTTTCCCGTTATATTCAGGTTACTTAATCTGCACCTGATCTGAAGCTGAACCGCAGTATTGGCCCAATATTGGTTTTCTGTATTACTCCAATAATATTGGAAATATTGGAAATATAATATTAATATCCTGAATAGTTCAGGATAGATGCATCAAGGAGCCACAACCGTGGAGTGATGTGACCGCTGGTTGAGTACAGAGCGGAAATTTAGCTCGGCCTTTCAGTGGGCATCCACACGCTATGGTGAAATCGATCTAGAGTATTAAAGAAGAAAAAACGAGGAGTGATTCACCTCGGTAAATGAATCGTAAAAACTTCCAAGACAACTTCCAAGTAGGCATATTCCAAATGGAATGGATACCTGATAATAATAGATGCATCAAGGACAAAAATATCCAGATTCTATCAGACAGTGATACGACTGTTATGGCACTTCGCGTGGCCATCCAGACATACTGAATAAGATATCTAGCCAAAATGTTCTCTCTCCCATCTGAGTCAAGGGATATCAAGGTGACGAAGACAACAAACGTCGCTTTCATGCGGCTCGGAACTGATGGTCACGTCTTCTATAAAGGCTCTAGAAGATGCTCTTCTTAAAAAATACACCCTAGAACTGCAAACTAGAAGGTGGGTACAAGGAACTGCATGCAACCACGTAAGAGAGCATTGGGCGGATTTTAACTGGACACTGCAGCTTAAATAAACATCTTTACACGATGGCCTAGCATGGCCCGATATAGTCAAAATCAGTGAAACTCCGCCTGTCAAGGTCCTGGAGTTCATTCTACAGTTGAGATGACTTGAAAAGTGACAGGATTGAGGTGGAAGTGAAAACTGGATTTTTTTTTGATTTTGATTTCATTTGATTTTACCTTACTCTCTACTACAAATTCAGAATCTAGAAGTTGAGTAGATGGAAAAAGTTCAGCGATGGCAGTGACGATGCTAGGGGAAGGCAACCTGGTCATCTGCGCAGTTCTTATTTAAAAAAAAAATTATTTTAGTATGTATTATGAATTATTTTACCTACACGAGAGTGCTGAAATTTTTTATTTTAAACACAGTTGAACATGAAATTTCTCAAAAATTCTCCTGCGGCGCTCTTTTTGTTATAATAATCAAAGTTTATTCTATCACATATTATACTATATTCGGTAATCTTAGTCTTATCTCCACTGTTTGTTTTCTGTTTTGCTGTCTATTTATAATATTATTACATTTAGCCCAGGGCTCCGCAAAACTTAGAACTGTAATGATTCCTATCTCTCGAGCCCGAAGACCGAGTAACATTGATAGCATTCAGTCAGTTTCTAGAAAATCGATTAAATTTTTTTTTTATTTAATGTTATTTATATTTACTATGGATAATAGGAATGACGCTCATGGATGGATTAACTGGTTTACTAATCCAGTGGGAATATTTGTTTATACAATCGTTCGATTTGCGTACAATAGCACTACATATTATAGAGTTACTATTCGCACGAATAAACTCTGAGATATGTGTATGTTTTTTATTTATTATAATAATTTATTATCAGAATATTATTACATGATAATTTATTAAAACCAATAATATTTTCTAAATACGAGATATACATAAACGAACAAAATGTATGCATTCGACGGAATGCACCTATTCGCTGATTGTTAAGCGATAATACGTTGTTGATAAGTGTTCCTGTGAGGATCAGCTTCCTTTGACGTGGGTCGAAAAATTGATACTATTTTTACAGTACTACTATAGAATACATAGCAGCTCATAGAATCTCCCCGTGCTCACAATACCGTTCGAGCAGTGTTCGGCGACATGATGTGGATCCAGCATAACATATGGAGTTGCAAAATTTTGAATTAAATTTTGGTCCACATATGAAAAAAAGACGATACTAAAGCACTGAACCATTATTGAAAGTCGATGTTTTAATTCTCTTTATCATAAAAGAATTTAGATCACAATCGAATTTATTGAAAGTTGGCTCAATTTGTTTTATAGGTTTCTGGTGTAGGATCTTCTCATTGTGAATTATTACGTGATGTGTATGCTCGAAAATTTTGTCGTAATATAATTAAATTATTTTTGATTTATTGCGTAGTGAGTAGCATTGCGAATAAACAACTACAAAGCACAATAACAATTACTAAGGCATTAACTTGTAGGTGCTAAAAAACTAAACGTCCAATGCTCCTTGGCTAACTTTTGATTCTAATAGGAAAGGTCATGGTACCGGTCGATATTATTTATTTTCCTTATCGCAATTTAATAGTTTGAAGTTATTTTAAGCAATTTTATGGGTCATTTATAAATTTATCTTCATTCATTTTATTTTAACCTTTAACGCCAGTTTTATAAGCTATACAGACTTTAAAACCTTGAGCTACATTTCTCAATTGTTGCGAGTATTGCCATTATCTCATCAATATCTACCCAACGTCCAGACATAAAATAAATTTAAATCAAGATCAGGAGAATCACTTAATTTATTGACAATTTATTGACACACTGCCTGTCAGATTCTGACATTTGAAATTAGAAAAGGTTGGTTAATATAAAGTGTACAATGAAGGCAATTGAAAATGCTGGATTTTGAAGGAAGAATATCACTCCTGTATGGAATTTTTTGCCCATAAATCTACCAAACAATGGTTCGTATTTTATAATTTATAAAAAAACCTTTTATACGTTAAGAATAATTTATGAAAAATTAACAAAATGATAGTAAATTATTAACAAATGTGGTTAAACCAGTGAGTTGCGAGTGCAATGCTCGACTGCTGAGGGTAAAATACTTATTTTAAAAATTATAAAACCACGTATAGGCAGAAACGAGGGTTTTTTCTAACGTTTATTTTCCTTACTTATTTAACGTTGATCACTCACAATTAATGTGAGCCTGAAGTGGTTAATGCGAACTATCATCTCAAAAGTCAAAATACAAACAAAATTGCAAATGTAGCTTACCTCACAGCTAAACTAAAATAAAATGTTGATAAAAAACTTGGGTTGCAGGTAGCTACTGTGGTCCCGAAAATACAAATTTTACGATTGAAATCTCGATGAATTCTGAAAGAGTATGTTTTAAATAAGAGAATAAAGGGAGATTCAATGCCCTAAGTGCCCCTGTTTTTTCAAAAATCGAATTTAAAAACTTCGATTTTTGCAGTAAATTTTAAAGCAAAGTCGCTCGGGATTGGTTAATTCTGTCGGTACGTGCACCTAGATATAATCTTAGCTTTGCGCAGAGTGGGAGCGACACTTGCATTGCGATGCAGTAACAGAGCACTTCGAACGAAAATCATGGTTTTCAACCCTAAATGTGCTGGTAAAATGGCTTAAAGCGCCCGAGCGCAGCGAGAGGTGCTTTAAGTCGATTTTTCTTCGCACAATAACCCTGCGTTACAAATCCACTCTCACGAGTTTCACCTCTCAAAGATTCACCTTTTCCTTGACCTACGGGCCTCGGGATATTTTTAAATTAGTTGTCATTTTGATGAAAATGGCTCGAAGCGCCCGAGCGCAGCGAGGGTTGCTTCGAGTCAATTTTCATCAAAATCACCATGGCAAGAGTCGGATCTGCAACCCAAAAGTAACTACCGTTCGTTAAATTTAAGTAACCCTTTTCTAAAGTTATTTTTAAATAATTTTAAATTTTTAAATTAAATGAAAAAGGAGAACGCATTCCTACCATACCGCAAGAGTTACTGACTAATTGTTAAAGGGAAACACTATTATATATAGCAGCGCACGTACCTCCCACAAACGAACTTGATTAACCAATCACGAGCGTTTAACTTTCGAAAATCAAGCTTTTTTAAATTCGATTTTTGAAAAAACTGGTGCATTTAAGGCATTGCGTCTCCCTTAATTCTCTTATTTAAAATATACTCTTTCAGAAAAGTTCGAGGTTTCAATCGTAAAATTTGTATTTTCGGGACCACAGTAGCTACCTTTCCCCAAAACTTGTTAATAAAACCACTATGATTCAGAAAAACTAAACTACCTGCAAATGACGAAATGATGTTCCTTTTAATTATTCCTTATTCAAAGTCCATTTAACTTTTGAAAATTTCAGTAGAAGGCTGACTCGCTGTCATTCAATTTAAATTTGTAATTCATTTACGTGCAAAAATTATTTATTCATCAGGTAATAAACTGGTACGGGTGCACAATATTATTTTCAATGCAAATTATCTTGAATTAAAAATAGAATCGATAATTGCCGATTACTGGTATAATTAAGTGTTGATTTAATTTAAAAGTGCTTAGATGAAGGTTGAAGACAAATGCATCTATTTAAATTTTTATGGAGCATTCACCGTCTGAGTCTTATATTCCTGTGGGTTTTATAGCGAAATAAAATTCTGCGTCTTAAAATGTCTGATGCTAATTTAGAGCAAAAAAACTATGCAAAGTTTATTTGCCTGTTTAATTTTAGCTGAGAAACAAAGTCGGAATTGGTTGCTATTGATATTATAAGGTGGTCAAGGATGAAATACCGAAGTAAAAGCGTGATGATTCCAAAATTGCATTCTGTGATGATGAGAACTGCGATTATCACAGTTTTGTGGAAATGTGTGAGATGATAGAGGTCGATACTCTAAATTTGTATGGCTACTGTTTTTCTATGCAGAGGCAGTTTAAAAATAGCAACCGATATAATAATAACATTGTACCTACTTAATTCATAGTTCATAATTATTATTTCATCAAACAGTTATTGTACATCAGTCACTTTATTATTATCGCAAATGCTTTATAAATAGAAATTGCATACTTAAGCTTAGTTTAATGAATATTTATTTGAAAATAAATTGAATTTTATTCTGTACTATAAACGTAAGGGAAATAATTGCCACTTATATATTTCCGTTAGAACTATTGTAGTTTTTGTTACATCATAAAAACATGTTTATTTTTTTTTCAAATTTCATTATTCATATTACAATGAAAGAAGAACAGAAATCAACAATTCATTATGCTCATATTACGCTTTTGAGCGGAAACTTCTCATGCAGGAACCAGTATATTATTTAGGAAGCGTTCGGTTTGAGACTGTTTTTTCGCTACCCTCATCGGCTTCTACAACTTTCTGTACATTAAATTTCCTTGTATAGTATATAAAGTCAAACATACAATTATTTATTAATCTAATGCACGGACGTACATAACTCAAGATCTTAAAGAAGACATTAAATATAATAAATATGTGGAGGATAATATTATTGGTTATAGCAGTTTAATAAAAGTTTACTTTTATGTACTGTAAGCTGGATGAACCTGTTCAAAGAAATAACAATTTTTTCAGTTTTCCTGCCGCTCTTGTTTCGCAGGAAATAACTCCAATTTTATTATTTTAAATATTTTATGTAGGTAGTTATTAATTTATTATGTATTATAAAAAATTTACATTATTTTTTATACATAATCTTTTATAGTACCTTACAATAGAACTCCGATATAGTGAACCTCAAAGATACCGAATCTTTTCTCGTTGGGGTAATTCAGATGCAGGATACTACTCCGCTTATAATGTACCAACACCAACCTAAGATTTATTTACCGAATGAATATCCAGATTTGAAAATATAATTTTGTGACGTCATTTAAAAAATAATATCGAATACTAAGAAGTAGCCGAAACTAAATTATTAATCTTCTTTCAATATAAAAAATAAAACCTTTTGCTTTTTGCCCACAATTTAATTTAAAATTCCAATAATGTATACTACCTATAATAGTATTGTGGTTTGCGGTCAATTTAAGATCAAGGCTCTTCATGAGAACAAGGTTTTAACCTCTCCTGAATATTTACCATGCAGTTGCATTGATCAACATAGGAATTTTAAAAAGTTTAAACGATAAAGAAAGACTTGTATGTAACACTAAAGAACACATTTTTAAAAATCGAAAATAAAAGTTTAGTGGCGTTTGGTACATTGAAATTCCACTGTACCTTTTTAATTTTGCAAAATTAAATAATAAAATAGAAAAATTTAAAATTTTCAAGTCAATTAAACGAAATAAATGTCAATTATGTTCTTATGCGCTTTCAGATCGGCTGTTTTATAGCTTTGGTCAGATGTTTAATAATTAATAAGCAAATATAATTGATTTTTATTGTGTTTAACTGACTTGTTAATTTTTCTAATTTTTTATTGTTATGAAATCAGTTTCGGATGTTAATTTCGATTATTAATTTTTTTTTTACAAGTACAATAATACTTTCATTGCAAGGGAGTGGAAAAAGAAGGATGAAACCTATTGCATTATTTAATAAATGTTATCAAGTATTCCTAATCAGTGATCATCTGTAGTTTGATTCAAAATGGCTTATCCGTAAATAAACAAATATATTATATAAATAGACAAACAGAAATTCCGGTAAGCTAATTTTATAAATTCTCTACTGTGGGTTGCTTCTTTATTTAGAGAACCTCTACACTGTGGTACCACAAAAGAGCTTGCCTTTTTTTAATCAATTGAATTATTTTCATTCATAATAGCGTAGTGGAAATTACAAGCGGTGTGGGTTACGGTGGTGCAATTTCTGCATTAGGAGTAAAATCAAACACATCAAAACTAAATCAAAAACTAAACAAACTAACTCAACTTACTTTACTCTTTTTGATTGTATTCCAGTTTTATTACCTGATGCAGTGAGCGGCCATTAATCGTTTTTAATATTACTGGTTTTAGATTTTTTTTGGTTGCTTTTGCAGAAGATAGTTTATTATTGTGAATTATTTGGCGACAACTTGGCTTAGTCTCGTATTGACTAATTGAATAATTGGTTATTATTTATATTAGTCAATCATCCACAAACGTGCTATTCCGTTACATCGTTCGGATGATTAGATGATTGTTATATTAAATACTAGATTGCTCTGGTTGTGCGGCCTGAAGGCCGCACTGGAGCTTATTAATTCATAATTGCTTTTGTTAGTCTATCATGTGTCTCTTGACTCTGTCATGCTCTCCAACGTCTTTGTCTTTCTCTTCTTAATCTAATACGTTGACGCTCAATTGGATTTTCATCCATTTTGGTAATATATAGAGAGTGGCAGCGTAACCTTCGCAAAATAAATTGGCGAAGGCGCCTCTCTTATATCTTGTAGGGTTAAAAGGTTAGCCAAGTTACGTTTATTCATTAGCAGGAAACGGTCACTAATAATTTTAATTGTTAAATAATGAACAATATGTGACTATTACATAAATGCAATTTTGCATCATAATAACCTTCAACATAGCACGGAATGGTCCCTGATAATATTGGTCATTATATGAGGACAATAAGGGAAGATCACAAAAATGCGAATATGCAAAAGCAATCTTCCGGTGATATCGAAAACTCTCAAGTAAGGAGGTCATGGAATCACACCATTCTTACTTGAAGGCTTTGTTATCTTCAAATATAAATAATCAAAATGTAATGTAAAAGTTAGCTGCTTTAGTTACTCTTGTTAGTTGCCAATGGACGAGTTTCACTATCTTTTTTTATTTGTTTATTTGAAAGTCGACGGTAGTTTTACGCTTAGACCATTTAGGGTGCGTTCCACTTAAAGCCCACGACGACCACGGTCGATCGTCAGTCCAATCAAATAACCGCACTCAATCTTTAGTCCAATCAAAGAACCACAGGACCACGCCGCGGTCGCCCATGGGCTTAAGTGGAACGCACTATTGAACTTATAGACACGTCTTAATTTTCAAGCAGTGAAGCAAATATACGTGACGTCACTGGTGGGGTAAATGCTATAATATACCTGTAAATACCAACTATAAATGAAGAAAATAGTTTATTTTAGTACACCGTTAATATAAATCTCGATACAACCCCAACCAGTGACGTCACACATTTTTGCTTCAGTTTCTATTCAAGGAAAGATAGGAAAGGGCGTGTCTATAAGTTTAAATGGTTTAAGGTTTTACGACTACGGTTACTGACGTCACACGAAAGTGAACCAATCAGAATTGCCCTGTTGTCACATCGACAGAAATTTAAATTAAATATCAATTTTGAATTTGAGTTTCATGGTTTAATAATGGTATTCTTCAAAATTTCAGCTAAATATATTTTGAATTTGAAAAAACTGTCAAATCTTTATAAAATATAGTAGATAAATAAATGTAAGATGATAATCAGATAATCATTATTTATCAATTGAATGATTTGGCTACAGCGTATAGTCACCATTATGCACCAAATTACCACCGACTATCGATCGCCCACCATTCACTCATTTTATGGTAGATCTTCATTTATTTATATAAGTTTGAGGATCCCTAACCTACACCATCAAATTTCACCTTTTAGGGGTATTTTTAACTTAAATTTGACGAAAAAAAACAGTAGGATCCACTCCCTTCTTAGTAGCATCTTATCCGAGCACCTTTTTGGATTGCTGATCCTTTTCGCTTGAGCTAACCCCCCCCCCTCCAACCCCCGACAGTCGATTGCTTATCATTCCCACATTTTATGGCAGATCTTCATATCCTTCATATAAGTTTGAGTATCCCTGGCTTAGTAGGTTAGTTAAATAAATTAAATACCTTAGAACAGCAGCACCATCTATCCAGAGGCATGGTAACTGTCTACAACAGGTAGTTATATATTAACAGTGCAGTGTAAGGGCGGATGCAGGGGGAGGGCGATTGCCCCCCTCCTTTTTGGAAAAATTATGCATTATAAATACAACGTAAAAACTAAAGTTATTGGAAAAAAAGTTTAGAAAGGGCTATCAATTTTGGTATTTTTTTATCAATCTATAAAATTGTCCCCCCTTGAAAAAATTGTTGGATCCGCCCCTGGCTAAAGTGTCTACACATCAGGACATACATACAGACATAGTAAACTCTTACAAGGTGATTTTTGATATTATGTTATTGTTTCAAATTTTGGTTACAATTTTGAATGCTTCCTGCGATTTCATATAAATTTCATTAAATTTTAAAATTGACAACTTTTTTTATGGCAAAACTTTTTGCCGCAAAACACCGGTAGGCTAGGGAGCTGACAACTGCAGTTTAATTTCCGGTTGCACCGGATCATCAGTCTGTGGGCTATGGGGATGGTAACAGGAAACGATCCCGTTATAGCATATCCATTATAAAATATCGCCAAATCAAATAAGCATAGCAATTGCAATTCAACTTACCCCTATCTAACAATTCGTCCAATTCCTTATTTCAATTCTTTTTCATCTTGTGGAAAATCCGTGACTCATCGTTCTAAATTGTATTAATAAAATTATGTTAAATAAAAATATATCATAAAATAAATTATGATTATATTATCAGATATTTACATAGATATGATTTCCAACACAACACTCCCATCTTAAAAGCACTCAAATTAGAGGTGTCATCAGATATATTAAAAATGAGGTGGATGTAACTGCCAAAATATAAATTTAAATTAGCCTTAATTTTCGTGGAAAATATGTCAAACTTATACCTGCTATAAGAAAATATAAATCAGCTCACCCCATCCAGATAATCTAAACTATCCTCGGAATATAATCCTAAATGAAAATTTGTTCCACAAAGATGTACTGTGAGATTATCTACTATCTTGTCAATGCGTATGCATATTTAGTACTCCAAGTTTTTAATTCTGGTCGAAAATCATATTTTTGAACAAACATAATAAGGAAGAACTTCGATCATATTTTGGTTCTACAGGTCTTACGAAAATCTGATCTCTTATTAAGGCATTAATATATAAATATTTTATAGTTATTATCTTGTGAAGATTATAATATGAATTACAAATTATTGGGCATAAAATTAATTAATGTACACATGTAAATAAGCTACAACATATGTCATAGTTTAACTGCTACACATGCAATAATTTATTTCATGTCCAATAACTTGTAATTCATTTATAATAAATCATACAGGGTGGCCCTTTGAAAACGAAACAGACGGGATTGTGGCCAGCAGAATTTTTTTTTAAGAAATGAAAAAACACGTCAATTTTATCAGCGAGGGGAACAACTTTTGCGATTAATGTCATTTCCATATTGTTTCATCCCTTCGCGCTGTCATGACAACCCCTGAAATGTTAATAGGGATGATATGGCAAGTAACACCTCATTTGAAAGGTCTTTCTTCCCTGAATTCAGTGCTATAATTTTTTTAAAGTTTTATCAATTATTCAACAAAAAAATTGAAGTTGCAAAATGCGAAATAAATCCGATATTTCAAGATATTTAAGAATAAAAAAGAGAAAAACGCTTAGATAAGTTGATTTTAATTTTAAGGGGGCTATTTTTACTGCTATTCATAAACATTGACAATTCAACCCTTAAGATAAAGGGCAAACCACCCTTAATAAAAAGATGGGTCTATTTTTTATCAAAAAAGTGAAATGCGTTTTTGCAACTTTAGCTTTGATGCTTACAGAAATTTATAAAATAATGGAAGAATTGTTTTAATTTTTTATTGCATTCAAGACTGTAAGGGTGGTTCACCCTTCACTTCAAGGGTTGAATTGTCAATGTTTATTAATGACATTATAGCAGTAACAGTAGGCTTCTTAAAATTAAAATCCACTTATCCAAGCGTTTTTCTCATTTTTATTCTTAAATGTCTTGAAATATCGGATTTATTTCGCATTTTGCAACTTCAATTTTTTTGTTGAATAATTGATAAAACTTTAAAAAAATTATAGCACTGAATTCAGAGAAGAAAGACCTTTCAAATGAGGTGTTACTTGCCAAATCATCCTTATTAACATTTCAGGGGTTGTCATGACAGCGCAAAGGGATGAAACAATACGGGAGTGACATTAGTCGCAAAAGTTGTCTCCCTCGCTGATAAAATTGACGTGTTTTTTCATTTCTTAAAAAAAAATTCTGCTGGCCACAATCTCGTCTGTTTCGTTTTCAAAGGGCCACCCTGTATTATGATTTCTACGATATTTGATAAAATTATTTTTTAAATATTTTAGCCAAAATGCGCATTTCAGTGAAAATGAGAAACCCGGAACAATCGATACTTTTCCACTTTAAAAGTTAAAAAAATTGTGGAAAAATGTACAAGCTTTTGCTGATGATTTTTTTTAAATTTCTTTTTGATTAACATTTTTATTTTGTTTTTATTTATTTATTTATTTATTTTTATTTTGGTGAGGGATAGGAAGTTGAAAATTTAGGCCCCCTAAAATTGTACGACCTGAGGAGGTAGCTCTGATAGGGCCTGCAAATTTAATCCAAATAATTTCAGGTGCTACTTGCAATTTTCTAATTAGCAAAGCATTACTGATGTCCATAATTTGGTTTCTGTCTATTTTAAATTGTTCGAAAGTTTTTTTAAAGCGTGATAAACAATTTTTTAATTTAATTATCAAGAAACTTTTTATTACAGAAGTAAAACCAGTGAAACATTAACTTAAATCGTTAAAAAATGTAATTAAATAGGTACGAAACATAATTTTTTTTATTATGAATATTATGCAATTTTGTTAATTCATTTGTTAATCGATGCAATAGCGTGATCGTGATGAGAAAACTGCAGTAAATATTTTACTGAAAATGAAAATTGCTAATCTCGAATATACATTATCTGTGACCTCGATTTGCAGTTTGCTGTAGTTACGCAATTGCATTATTTTTTTTTTATGTCATTTTTGTTAATTTTACTACAATTATGGGAATTTTTTAACAATAAATAGGCAGTACAATATTTTAATTGTCAACTGTGGCTACTAAAATAATTTATTATTGTTGTAGCTTTAAGTGATTATGAATGGGCGGTGCGTTTTGGGAATTTTGACCCGATTGCACTGGAGTCTTTCTCGACTAGGAATTTCTTAGGGGTGGGAAAAGGCCCTGATGCGATTTGTTATAGGAAAGATTAGGTACCGTGCCTAGTCTACCGACCAAAGTGGACGCAGTGCGCTTTTTTTTAATAGAGGATTTCAGCATTTACGGGGTGTACCCCATAACGGCTTGCATCTGTTGGTTGCATCGTCAGTTTTATCAGGAATTAAACCTGGTACTTTCATCTCAGTAGTTGAGCTCTCTACCACTGGGTTAGGGAACCACCTAAAAGCTACGTCATGCCTTAAGGGATTATTCACAATTGAGTGGGGGGGGGGTAAAATATCACCTCACAATAATAGTTATAAATCCACTTGATCCAATTATTGTTATGCAAGGTGTCAATAAATAAACAACATTACTCAAGAAAATAATTCTTGGCTTTACACCTTCGAGTGTGCGCGAAATTTAAATGTATTTTTACATTCGAAAACATAATCAAGTTGCGCTTATTCAAATTAGTTAATTGTATTGTATTATTACAATAGCTTTATTTATAATTTTGATTTTTACAATTTTCTTGTTCATGTTTACGTACGACCTACAGAAATAAGTCAAGGTTGTTGTAACCGTAACCAATTTACCTAAATAATTAACGAATAGGAAACTATGACACGAACACGTATTATACAGAAGTAATCGTTAATATCAATAAAAATATCATGTAAATTCAATTGTGTGTATTTTAGTAATTACGATGTATTAGTAGAGTAAATATTTGTACAAAGTTGCAATATTGTTACGATAATTTTAAAGCATTGACTAAAGCATTGCTACGCCAATAGAAAAGCAACTGTGGACTTTTTTCGCGCTCTTTTGATTTGATCATATTATTAAGCACTAACAACAACAGATAATAATATATTATTGTTTAATAATTTAACTTATTTGTACGAGCGTCGAGGGCAATGGGCGTATTGCCCTTCCAATTTAATTACCCACCCCTCCCGATGCCCCAAAATCTATCATTTTCAATAAATTCATCAGTCACCACTATTTAAATATTAAAAGCATTTAACGGAAGGCCAGATCCAAATATTAATTCAAAAATTAACTACAATAGCATTTATAGTCATCGTTTATTAATAAAATGGAGTTCGAAAAGCCAACGAACGAAAATTAATTCACTTATGGACTATTGATAAAACAGACTTTTGCTGAAATAGATCTAAATTTTTACTTTGTGACAGTGCATTTTACTCAAGGTAACTCAGGTGGTTTTTATTGATCACGATTTTCTGAGAATTTTGCTATTATTACAGGTATCTAGTTGAACTTTGAATCAATTCTTTCATTACTTTGATAATAAAATTTTTTCAAGAAATTTTACCTAATTAGTAATTACAATGAAATCAAATTTTTCATATCGGTTTCCTGTTATTTAAAAATATTCGGTGATTGATAAAATTTAATCCAAGACTCCATAGGTAAACGACCTTATCATTCATTTATCAAATGCCATTCAATAAGCATATAAATTAACATAATCAGGAATGCCGAATTCCTTAGAAATTTAAATTTCTAATCAGTAATCAGACATTCAAGTTGCACCGAAGTTGAGCAAGGTTAAATAGCTGAATTATGTTCAATTCATAATCTTCTTTGTTTGTTGACCAATTAAAGCCACAAGTTAAAGTCTTCCAATAATCTGTTATTATTGTTAGACAAAACTTGCTGACAATCCGAAACTCATTGATTATTATTCGATAGACTAATATCGATAGGTCAACGGCCCGTTTTTAACGTGTGTGGTCTTCCAAGTTAAGATGTGATAGAGCGGGAAATTACGAAGGAAATAATTAGCAATGTCTCCGAGTATGAACGACTAAAGTAAGAGTAATCAAATCTGAATGGAGGTCTAAATCTGACTATTTTTTTCAGTAGCATCCAAGTTCTCATTTCGGGGTCAAAAGATACTGATCCAGGTAATCTACATTCAGTATTGTACATTGTTTTGCCTAACTACAAGGAGTCTGCTCGACTGCGGTTTTAGAAATTATGTTGTGAGTCTCATCAGAGAAATATTGCTTGTTACGATGAATGGACATGTTAGAGGTCATCAATCAATGCTTCACAGAGCTGTGTAGACCTTGCCAAAACTTTACTGATCCGGAAAGGCAACGTCAGGTTTTATTTAAAAAAAAGGATGTTCAGGAAACGGTTATTAGTTTTGTATGTTATTTCATCTGACACAAATTCAGTGTAAAAATAATCGGTCGGATTAAGGTTTCATGGGGCCCTGGGCTAAAATTTTATTCGAGAACCTTACAAAGCCAATACAAATTTCACCACCAGCAAACTTTCACAACCACATTGTTTAAAAAAACTCGGAAAAAAGATGGAAATATTGTGAACAAGGGATGAAAAACTATTAGTAAAATTGTATTACACCTAACGCTAATTTTAACTAGTAAGGTTCAAAATTACTGATACGGTGCTGCTTCTCATAGTTATTCGATTTATATACCCACTACTCCTATATTTTTTGACCTATCAAACAATAATTACTCCAAGTACTAGATACTTCCTACTTTCTTCAGGTGGTAAACCCAATAACTTCATTTTTAACAATTTCTCCATATGGAAATTTTGTCTCAATTTGTCTGATGCAAGAATTGGAAAGAAAAACAACAAATTACATCAGAAATTCGATCACTTTTGAAGAAAATTACGCAAGTATGAGGGTTTTCAAATGTATAACTATTTTTCGTAATCCATTGGAATTAAATTAGACCAAACACTTAAAAATTCAAATAGCCCACCTTCTGACCCAGTTTTGGCAGCTTCTAGTTTCTATTTTTATAGCGTTGTGTAAAAAAATTCTATATTTTTGAACTTTGAAATTTGGACTAGACAGAATTCGTAAGTTGCCCGATGATACTCTATCTGGCTGAATTATGGAATCGTCGTCTATTATTTATTGCTTCTAGAATGCACAATCATGCAGGAACATAAAAAAGTGGCGCCTAAAAATAATTCAATTTATGCTAAATTATGTTTATCAAGCAGAAACTATAAATTTTATGTCAGGAAAGTGCTTTGGCACCAAACCTAACGGAAGATTTGCGTTAGTGCTGAATATTCGTTACAGTTAAAATTTATAATCGAAGATTTAGAATAATTATTATTTATGAATCCCCCCTCCTTTAATAACGCATTTACACCCTTTGGGGTTCGTGCAAAAAGAATTCAAGGTCAAATATGCCTTAGGCGGTTCTCACATCCAGAAATTATATCATATCGAACCAGAACGTGAGAATGCAAGATTACCTGCAGTAACTTAGTTTTAATTTTCAAAACAATTAGACAATTTTAATTAACTTTTGCTACACTTGTGTATGTATACATACAACTTTAAACCGGTCTTGTTTTTGTGGTTCCAATTTAAATTGAGATGTGTAAATTTTGTTTATAATTTATTATTTTATCCTTAGGCTCTCTACTTAACAGTGAAAGTGGTTAGCTTAAAGTTTTTGTTTTATTTACATTTTAACATTTTTTTATATATTAATTATATCACTTCCTGTATTTGTTTTTTTCTGATCGACTTTTGCAGTGCTGCATCTACATTTGAAAAAAACCAGTCTAAATGATCTGAAAACCTGGAATGATAAAACCGGTTAATTTCCTGGAGACCATCCTCAGGGAGGTCTGGTATTTATGTTGCAGACAAACAGAAAGCTTCGGTTTGTGTGTTAATTCGTTTAGTATTGTTGATGCAATTACTATTTTTTTGCTTGTCGCAGTAATTAGCATCGTTTATCGTCATTACTACGTACAATAATTTTTGTTGCACAGATTTGCACGAGCTAATAATAATTAATGAACATACAATATACTGATACATACCACATAGAGTAAATATTTGATAATCGTCTAGCACATGCCAAATTAATTGTACAAATATAGGAAATACTTACCACGCAATTAAAAAGTAATTGCGGAATTATTTTTAATTAGTTGGACGTTTCCTAAATCGGCTACTTAATTACACAATTATTATTATGCTTTGATATAATGTGATGATGATAGGGGTTGATTTCGTTTAATGTACTTTCTTCTACTATTTGTACCTAACTTTATTTATGACGTGAAATTTAACCTATTACAAGATTCAGCCAATATTGGGGCAATATAGAAAATCAATATTGCATTAATGTTGGCTGGAGATTGGTGCAATATTGCACTAATATTGTCTGCCGATATTTGCTCAATATTAGTCCAATATTGCGCCAAAAATTGGAAACTAATATTGGAAAATGTTCACAACTCGATATTGGGGCAATATTAATTTAAATATTGGACCAATATTGCGTCAACATTGTGAGATACATAGAAAATTAATATTTTGAAAAGTTGTCATCAACGGATTGACTTCAAATTTTGAAATTATGCTTACATTTTAAAATTATTTATTTCTTACAAATGTTGTTTTTCCAAAATTTTTCAAGCTAATTTTAATAAAGGTTGAAAGAGATCAGTTTTAAAATTTTAAGATAGCATTGTTGCAGTTATTGAGAAGTTCTCAAGCTATTTAAAAAACGAACAGTTTAAATGGCAAGGGTACATAATATTATATTATATAATAAAATAATAATGTTTAATAATATTAAACATGAGTTTTGGTCTATTATAATAATAAATAATTTCATAAAATTATTTGGGGTAGTGGACTATGTAATATGTAGGTTTGTATATTATTCGACGTTTCGCTCTGCTTTATTAATTAATAATATTAATTTCAATACTAATAACCATTGCCATCTTTATTTTTACAAGCCGTGAAGACGCAAATTTGGCAACGTCGCCGGTGGTCCTATTTTTCAATGAAGATGTTATTTTTGAATGTATCAGTATAAAATCATTCTAATAATATTTTATTGGTAATGGACTCGTACAAAAGGTAATGTACGACAAGGAACTGAATTTTTAGTTGATTGTAGCTAAGATTTTGTATTTGAAATATTTTATATTGTAACACTAATAAAACGTAAATTTAAGTGATTAAATTATATTGCAAACACAACAAAAGGTAAGTACACAAGTATTGATTTAAATACATAAGTCAAAGTCGAAAATGTAGATTCAATTCTTCGATAGATTAGAGGTAGTTGTAACTTAAAATTTTATTTTTTATAATTCGTATTTCATTTTATAGAATAATTTGAATAGAAATTTGAATAATTAATTATTGGTATACTGCATTAATAACATTAACATTATTATATTGCTTATAGATGCCTCTTAGATGCTGTGTACAAGGCTGCATATCGAATTATGATAGCACATTAAAAAAGGGTGAACCTGTGGTTACCACATTTGCTTTCCCCAAAAACAAATCTGAATTTTTGGAAAAATTAAAAGCAAAATTTTTAAAGCTTTTAAACCAAAAAGTTTTCTTAGTAAAGCTTGCAATGGTAATAAGTTTAAACGCCAATCGCTTCTTTGAAGATAATTTTTTTAAATGCTATTCATGTGGGTAACGTTCTAAAACTTTATTTATAGAAATATACAAGTTGTTTTGCAATCAAAAGAATGATCAGTTAAAAGTATTGAAACTGTAAAAAAACAGAGAAAACTACAAACACTAACATAAACCTATGTATTGTTTTTATTTAATCTTTATAATTTAAGATATATTTTTGTAACAATTAATTAATATTTTTCATAATAAACTTTTAAAACATAAAATTGCATCATTTTTTATCTGTTTATTAACTTAAAATAACACAAAACAATTTTTCTTTTATAAGAAACATTTGAAAATAGGACCACCAAGCGCTGTCAATGCGACGTTGCCAAATGTAACTTCACGGCTTGTAAAAATAAAGATGGCAATGTAATAACATAATCTCTAACTCGCCGTATAAGTCCCATTCTATGTGCGTTGACACAAGCCCATGTTTAACTATAGGTCCCCTCTTCTATGTGTGTGAAAATACTTCGGTTACACACTGCACCCTGAGGAAAACAAAATTCTATGCACGTACTAAAATTCAATAATATATTGAACTGAACTTGCAATTTTTTTTTATTTACAAAAGTTGTCTAACGAATTGAGAAGTCAATGCCAAAGAGTGAAAGCATTTGAAATTAGTATCAAGACGTTGTTATTATTATTTTTTTTTCAATAAATGTAAAATCACGCAGTTTAAAAATAAAATTAGTGCTATAATTATAAATCGTTGAATTTACATGCTATCAATATACTGTGAGCTTTGAGTTGTCGATAGAATATCATTCTCATTCCAAATGATTACTATGCACCACCTTGACCTGAACAACGTGAAAAATTTACTTTTATCTAATGAAATCATTTTTAGAATTTAATTTATCGCATGTCTGCATGTACTATGTATATGTTTGGATATAGAGGACACCGATAAGACTAAAGGAGACGTTTAAAGGTTCATCCATCTGATCGTCATCGTCAGTGCGTTCCACTTAAGCCCATGGGAGACCGGGGCTTAGTCTCGTGTGGTTCTTTGATTGGACTAAAGAGCGTCGTGGCCTTTTTAGTGGAACGCACCCCATTTGTAGACTATTGTTCAAATGTTTAAATTCATAATCAAAGTTTGCTTAATTTTCGATTTTTAATGGATATGTTCAGTTAACATACTCATTAGGTTAACTAAACTATTTTTTGCCTATCGTAAAAATGAATGTTTTTTATTTTATTAACTCAATTATGAGGTAGGTATTTAGAATGCCCCATATAAAATTTTTTTTAGCGTCCTGAAGTCATTTGAATATACAAAAAAAAATCAGTTAACCTAACTTAACCCTTAGTCGTTGCAGGTTATAAACTAATGTTTAATAATTTATTTGCGTTCATTTTTAAATAAATTTTTTATGTATTATGCATGAACGAAAATGGAGAAAAGAAATAAATTCAAAACTTTTACTCTCATTGAATATTAATCGTTATTAAGTAATAATTATTTATGTTAAATTAATCTATTACTATTATAGTAATTTATAATGCATCACAATTTATAAACATAGTAAACATTAACTAAACCGACACAGTTAATATTATTAAAAAAACAGAAGCTCGACCACAAATTACCACAATTTTATCAAAGTAAACCTTACTGAAACGTTACAATCAAATAAAAATTTATTTCTATTCAAATATGTAAATAACAAAAATGTATCTGTAATATAAAAATGTATTAAAGATGACAGTGACCAGGAAAACTTAAATTACATACGTGTTCTGGTCGAAACATGGAAATTTTGTTGTTATTTATACATTTTTCTAGTCATTTTTAATTCTATATAATGCAGTGGCGTAACTTTAAATTTTGGACCCGAGAGCAAGAGCTCTGACGGGCTCCTCGATTGAGAGGTGTGCATTAAAAAAAAATTTGATTGCAATATAATGCAGTTTAAGGGGACCCAAAGCCTTAGGCCAGGGGCAATTCCTCCCTCTGGGAATTTCTCTCGCTTGCACGCTCGCTTCTTCGCATTTTAAGGTGTTTAGCGGGTTTACCCATCTTAGAAAATAGAAAAACCACGTATAAGGTTAGATAAATTTAAGTATCACGTAGTTTATATTTCTGAAAAAATCTTCACTTGACTTTCAGAGTACTTCAGAGTACTTTTATAAGTAAACAATTGAAAAACCGGGTGTCATGGAATACCCCCAGCCGTAAATAAGCAAATGATGTATTCTCAAGAATTAGATTTGCGTGTTTATAAATTTTGAAAAGTCATATCGTTACTTTGTTGTGCTGGGGGGTATTCCATACCCCCCAGACCCCCCGGTTTGACTTCCATTTCTTCATATTTTAGGGGAATAAATTTGTTTTGGTTTAGCGATGTTTTAAATTGTATAAATAAATATTTAAAAAATCTTTTGTTTAAAATGGCGGGGGGGAGGGTGTAGTGCAAATTAAACTGTTTGCCACAGGCGCTTTTTACCCTTATACGGCTCTGGGGAGAGGGAAAATAAAACTTTTTTAACTAAAATTTTGAGGATCAGCTACACTGATATGGATGTTATTGTACAAAATCAGGCGTATAGGAGCAGCGGGATCAGACGGCTATTTACCCCTCAAAATCTTGAGGTTCAGCAGGCAAAATTGATTAGAAATTCTAATTGGTGGTAAGGACCGTGCGGTATATTTTCTCAATATGATGCAAGTTTTTGAAATGCTGCATCTACCTACCTTTGACCTTTCTTTTTGCATTTTTTAAAATTTCCATATTTCCTTCCGCTTTTTTGAATCCTTATTTTAAAATCATACATGTTGATGAACGAATTGTATTGTTTCCACCCCCCATCTCGCGTTGTGCGGTTCAAAAAAAAAGAATACCGTTCAGTAGCGGGCTTTCGCCACTGGATATAATTTAATTTATTTTAATTATTCTGCATACCTACTCTATTTTTATCCAAGAATAAAGCAATATTTTGTAATTTGGATTATTTATACTAAAAATAAACACAAAAAATGCTCATTTTTTTCTTTTGCTCATTGTTAAGGACACGTTTACTTTTCAGCTCTTGAACATAAAAGTAGCGTTTTTCTCCCTGTAAACCAGGCAGAAAATTGCTACTTTCTATGGGGTTGGATAAAAAACAATTCATTGTCTATCTGAGTTAATCGTTTAATTTAAAAGTTCCTATTAGTTACGTCAATTACTTCCTATTAGTTTCATTGCTGTGATTATGACGCTATACTGTTCATCCATATTGATTATGGATGGAAAAATGGTTCTCCTTATATGGAGATATATGGATTGAAATGAATAAATTTATTTTTGGATCAATTTAAACCTGGTTTAAAATCAATCTTGACTGATTTTTTTATGCATCTTCACCTGGATCACTTTAGTAAAACTTTGCTTGATCGAAAGACTTGCCTTTGACTTCTTCTTAATTTTTTCTTGAAAAATTTCCTTGGGCTTTTTCTTGACATGTAAGTACATTATAATAATTCATGGTAAATTTGAATGTTCGTACCGATTTAAGAAAGGAAGATTTGTCTAAAGTAGGAGAAGCCGGGGTTAGGTGGCAAATTTTTTGGAATAATTGGGTTAGATTACTTTTAATTAATTTTTAAACTTATTTTTTCAAGTTATATTTAGTGTTATATTTTATATTATATTTTATAATATTAGTTATATTTACTAAAATTTAGTAATTCATCGAACGACTATGTCTAAAATATGGGGTTCAAAAAGTTCAAAGTCCTGTTGTTTTCCACGTTTTGGAAAAGCTGATCCTTTCCAATACGACTTTTTTTGACAGTTTGAAAGTAAAAAATGACTAAAAATATACCGTCTATAGGATTGGTTCACGCATCATGAGATTTTTAAGGCAAATTCACAAAGCTTTTAAGTTAATTCTTTCAACGAAACGAAAAGTTACACAAGTAACGACTGCGCTTTTAGCACATTGTTAGATTTTAATTTTATACCAAAAAATAATGAAAAATGAATAAAAAAAATTGTTTTGTCTCGTCTGTTTTTTATTGTTGAATTATTTTCTCTCGAGATAAACTGGATATAAGTTTTTTTGTATAAAGAAAAAACTGCACCCGTACATGTTATTGTTTGTAATTTTCATTTTCACAGCAGGTTAAAGGTCAAGGATACTAAAACTACTAATTTAATACAAATTTTAAAATACAACTATGACCATGCTTAATACTATACTATGTTTAATTTACAGATCAACAATAATAACTTTTTATTTTATTAAATCCAGGGTAACATCGACTTATTTTTAATTTGCACTTTTAGTTTTCTCAGTTTTTTACTTTGTGTAAAAAGGAAAATTTCAAACAAATATGTACAAAAAATTTAATAGTTTATGTACGGATGCGTATACACGCACAGTACATCAAACAAGGGCACGACGCGTGTAGGAGTAGACGTGTCACACACGTCAATGAGCATTAAGTGGTTAAGAATTTATCTTTGAAATCTCTCAAATCGTCTATAACAACTAAGATTGGGAGAGGTCTTTCATTCCTGGTACCTCTCAAATTATTTTTGTCTAAGGATTTCTTGTTAATAAATTATAAGTTAACAAATCAGTACTCCTGATTTGTAATTCATTGCTGGTTTATCCCAATTGGATATTGAAATTCTTTACGCGTTTAAAAATTCTAAAAGTATTTTGATAGTTTTGAACACTTCGTAAGTTAAGTATACTATGTAAGACGTCATGGATGAATGAGGTTAAGGCAATTATTGTATCATAGATGGTAGTGACGCATGTAATAAAAAATGTATTGTATTTGTTTATAAAAATAATATGTTGAAAAATCACGACAGTTGTGACAGTCCTCTAGAATAAAATTTTCTCCCCTGCTCTGAAAAGTATCACTTTCCTCTCTTGTGTTATAATCTACTATTATGAGTCTGACAGATACTAATTGGGCAAAAATCATCAGTGTGGTTTTTATAAATAAATAACAATTTGCGCTCTTCTCGCTTTAATTTTATTTTGTTTAATTATTTACTACAATTTAATTATAATTAAAAATAAGCTAATTACATTTAAATGAATATAATACCTGCTACATAATTGAAACCTTTGTTCTCACGTAGTGCATAACTATTTGAAAAGGAATTATATTTTTTATTTTTTCCGATGAGTCTGCCTGCCTACATTTGAATATTGATTTGAAATTTAAAACATTTTTTTCTATGATTAACTGCTAGATACCAGATCTTTGAATTTATTCATAATTGAATTAAGGACGTAAGGTATTTCAAGGTAAATTTAAAAAAAGTTCAAATATTACCATTTTAATTACATAGTACTTTTTACAGATTAATTATGATTCCTTAATACTTGCTTCAAAAATGTTTTGAAAACGTAATTATTGGTTCTCTGTAGCAACTTATTCGCCTTAAATTTTTGCAGAAATTCAAAACTTTAGATGCGGCATTGTAAATTGTTGCAGAACAAACTGGAAATTCGGACGTTTCATTGATTTTTTTCTATTGATATCCATCACCTTCATAAAGCACATTTGCCTTTTAATTTATATGCTTCACCGATTATGGAATATTCTGCGCATTTAAGAATCTTAAAACATTATATAATTGAAAAGCACGTGGTCCCACTTACTTTTAGCATTTATTTGCCAATTTTTATCACAAAATGAAAGAAATCAGGTGATTCCAAAGTTTTATTTAAAAATACCAGCAAAATTGCTATTTTTTTTAATTTATCACGTTTTTCAATGATACATGATTGATCTTGTACAAGTTCAATGGCATGGCAATATAATATTATTAAACAAATCGCTTAATAATCACGGAGTTTTTTAATTAATATTTTTAATGATACATTTTAATATTGACGTTTGATTAGTTTAAAAATCAATTAGTTCACGTTCTAAAAATTGTTACACTAGGGAGAAAACAACAATCCTATATAATAACTTCCCTTTCCGTTGTAGATTCGTAGTACATTTTCAAAAAAAAAAAAAAATTTAATCAATATCACCTGTTGACTTTCACTAGGTTATTTTGTAAAAAAATACCAACAATTTTATTTTAATCTCGCGTTTTGAAAAACGGTTCAAGTAAAAGAAAGGCATTTGAAATTTAAAAGATTCACACAGACCATCGACATCAAATTGCTGAGAGCGTCGATAATTTTAAAAAATGCAATCCGACCAGTGATCATGTGAGGTTGTTTTAATTTCCTTTCCGTTATCATTATTTAAACGCTTAAACTACATTTTCTTGTCCAGTTCAAATGTGTCTGTGTCGATGTTCATTGCTGTTCGCTCAGTCATATTGATGACTGTTGCAAATGTTTTGTATGTGCCAAAAGAACATTTCAATTTTTTAGAAAATCTGTGATACGCATCAGTTCTTAGGAGAATTTTTGGATTTGTTTACAATTACTAGGCAAAAAGTATGTGTAAAAAATTTTCAAATTTGTTTATGTACCCATGTGCAATTTAGTGAAGATTCCATGTACAAAGGAAGTTGAAAAATTAATTTTATTTTGTCCTTCTGTTATGTTTTCAAGAATAAATTTTAAAATAAAATTGAATTGCAAATTGAGGTTTGTCATTTCAATATATGGTGATTGCTGAAGTAGTCTACAGCTTAATCGCATTATTAGAAAATACAAGTCGATATTCCGAATTAAGAAAACGAAAAGATTCACTTTCCTAAAATAATATCACATTATGTAAACTACTACTTTCAGCTATTTGTTTTCTTCAGCACATTCCAGTCAAATATTCGCTGAAGAAGACAAAAAATAATCGAACTAGTTCACTCGAAGAGTAAAAAATATTACTCGAAGAAAGTGCAGATACCTTATTTATTCTTATAACAGATTATTTTTCGGATTATTGAATTTTTGGATTCAAATTTTTTTTTTTTTTTTTAAATTGCAGAAATCAAATTGATTAACACCACGTTGTATTGATTTAGCATAATAAAAGTAACGTAGAATGTATGTTGACAATTTTTTATTTAATTGTAATTTGTATTTTAATTTCTTTTTTTTTTTTAATTGAAACGCTGCAAAAACCATAAAAAGTAGAGAAAATTATATAGACAGAATTTTATGAGAATGAAATTTTCTACAAAAAGGTTCAGGACGGTATAAATTAATATCTTCAATAGTGTAGGTGTAGAAGACTTCAAAATTTCAAAATCTGCAACTACGAATGCGAATTTTAGAAGAAAAACATAATATGCTGTTCAGAACTTTCTTGTAGAAAATTTCTTTTCTACATAATATAATTTTTCGTGTTTTTACAAGACTTTACTTTTTAGTTGGCAATTTATTAATGTAAACAAAAAATGTATTGTCAGCTTGCAGCGCTCGTACTAGAAAGCAAAAATATACTTTTTGTTTAAAAGTTAAAATTATTAATAATAATATAAAAAGATCTTATTATTAGATCGATATGTTGCATTGTTAATAATACGAAGGTTGAGTGAAATTGGTTAAATTGAAAGCAAAACAATTTATTGATTAAAAATAATGAGGTCGCATTAAATTTTTGATAGAATGTCGGTATAAATATAAATACAGTACAGTTTCGTTAATCCGGACTGAGAAATGGTCCTTCTGTCCGGATTTTCGAATTTTATTGTTTATAAAAATATGGAATATGCAAAATATAATCGTGTAACATATTCTTAAATATTGAAATTTTTTTAAAAATATTTTTAAATTCGTGAAATTTAGAAATATAATCCGAACTTCTGCAATAGATCTGGCATTAATCTGTTCGGATTATCTAGTCTAGACTATGAAAAAATGTTATCTTTCTTTCCAAAAAATTGAAATCGTAATAATTTAAAACAAAAATTTGTTTTATTCTAAATATTTTTTTTTCAATATGTCAAACGTAAGCTATGAAAAAAAGCCATCGTTTTATGCAAAAAAAATTAAAATCGGTCGGTATGTTTTTGAGTTATTACAAAAACTATTTGAGAAAATGTTATAAAATATTTTCTGCAATAACTCGAAAACGAATCGGCAGATTTCAATTATTGTTTTGAAGATGGGACAGTTAACGGAGACGTTGGTGATTTAAAAATTACAAACGTTTCAGTAAAAGTTCTAAATAAAATAAAATAAATAAAAAAAGTCTAAATTTATTTTTAATAAAAAAATGAAGAGTTTTGTGGTTAAGCAGAATTCGGATTATCGAGGTTGCACCGTACAGCAAACTCTAAAATAGAAAATTGTTGCATGAAACTGGAACTGATAGATTTAAACTAGAAATGTTTACAATTTTTGTATCAAAAATTTTACAATCTATTGGAAATAAAGGGGTAACTACCCTAATGTTGAATGATATTTTTATTAAAAAATATTTAAAATATATTACAGATGTATAAAATTAATTACTTCGATATGTAAAACTTAGCTGTATCAAATTATCGGAAAATGAAAATTAATTTTTAATTTATTTATTTATAGATATTAATTCTTTAATAAATAAATTTAATTAAGAACAAGTTAATAGCACAAAATATATTTATATATTTTAATTTTATTTACTGATGTAAATCTAATTAAATTTTTCTTACAATATTATAAATTAGATTACTTAAGTTCCGCGACCTAAAGGCCGCATTTATTTTTTTTTTCTAGTAAAAAGTACTTAAAAAGCATTTCATATTAGAATATGTCGCCATAGTCGCCAACATAGACTGTTAAAAATTTGATTATAAGTGCATTTATGCTTATTTGTATTCCGGCATTTAACCTTATGATGAGTTTGAACGCGAACAATTAAAATTGTCAGTATTAGGGATTAATTTTTTTAAATGAAAAATGTTAAAAGAGAAATCCATCGGTTGAGCTTAGGTTAGTGTTGGTGTTTGGAAACGATTTTGTTTTTTAATTAATACCGCTAAAATAGAGATTTACCTGATAGCTACCCGTCCGTGGACGGGTTTTATACATAGTTTTAAATATATAATCAAAAGTTACTGAGTATTAGTTTTTTATTCAAATAAATGTTAAAAATTGAATAATTTTAATATTAATTAAAATAAAAAATTGAATTTAATTTAATAAAATTTCAATTTTAAGTATGACACTACTGCACCTCAGTGGCGCTGTCTCTCGGAGTTGATGCACAACTGTCCCAGATGACCGTTAGCTGTCACTGTCATTATTATTTTGCCGATTTTTAAAACTGTAGCTTACTTAATTGTAGAAAAAGTAGTCTATTGTGATTGGTAATACTTGAAGGAACCAGTGACATGGGTTGCAGAGATCAGAACAGAGATAGCTAGACATTGGTTTAGTTAGCGAGGGGTGGGTATTTTTTTAACATTTTTTGCCCTCCTTAAACTCTGATAAAATTAATTACTTGGCTTTTTCTCAAAAAAGTTTTCTCAGGAACAAGGCAAATTTTTAAGAATCAAATTTGCATCGTTAATCAATTTTGAAAAACCGTGTTGTTGCTTGGGAGCCACCTGAGGGATATTCCAATGCACGAGAAGTTAAGAGAATACATTCATTTTGCAAAATCTACTTTTTCGAAATTGTCTCGAAAAAAAATCAAATCAGTGTTACGAATGAGGGTTCGTTCGGCTTGTCGGCCACTCTTAGATGTGGTGTGAAATTTGGTATTTGTTTCAAGTTCGGTCCTGTTCTTAATAATAATTTATTATTTTTATTTAAAAACATTAATTATTTTTAAGTAGGTTTAAACTAAGCTTAAAATTATAAAGGTGTGGTGAGGGTAAGGTGAAGATGCAAGTGCTAATGCATTTGTTCTACCACCCACACCAAGGTTGACAATAATATCGATTAAAAGATGATGATTACCTTGCACCGCTTTATAAATGATATGCAAATGTTTATGCTCTAAATTAGATTTTGCATAATATCTACCATTAAACCGTGTAATTACTTTTGCATGCAAAATTATGAGGATCGTTTATCCATATACATAATATAAAATTATACCAATTGACCGACCATTCTCCACGTTACGATAATTAAGGCCCGAAATTTAAATTTTTTGGAATTTAATGTTCTTGCATTGCCATTTACCGAGGAGCAAGAGGCAGATATACCAGTTTAGTTTTTGACTAAAGGTCATGTTCTACCATCAGCAATTTTGCTTCGTTTTCGTTCACATGCTGCATTTTTAATGCAAGTTTTACTTACAACCACTTTTTCAACTGCTGGACGAGTTCTTTGAAATCGGAAGATTTTACAGGTTTTTTTTGCTACGATTTAAATTCCGTTACAATTTAATCATCACTTAAGTCAAATTACATACCAATTTTCGTTAATTACTTGTATTTGAAGAGAAAAAATTAAACGAAATATTTTCGTGTTGCTTTTTAGTAGGTACAGTCTGACCAAGCTTACAAAAACCCAGGAAATAATCTGAATAATTTTTAATCGAATAAATCAAACGATCGATTGACTGATTACATTATAACCAACCACGCCCATCCAGTTTTTTCTCGTACTGCTCATATTACCTATAAATTCACAATATCCTCAAAAATTACATGAAAATAATTTTAAATTTTTGTTACAGTGAAATCGTTGAAAGAAATCTACGAAGTCATGGCCACGTCAGTAAATCTGCTGGTCAATGCGTTCCGCGTTTATTGGAGATCCATCTTCATAGTCATCTTTCCGTTAATTTTGTTGCCCATTTTTATCTTAAACAACACAGCCGCCAACAGATGCCTTTACGTGGTGTTAATCATGGCAGCGTTTTGGGTGACGGAGTGTTTACCATTACCAGTAACGGCCTTAATTCCTATGGTGCTGTTTCCCCTGATGGGGATATTACCTTCGGAAGAAACTTCTTTATGTTACCTGAAAGAAACGAACATGATGTTCATCGGCGGCCTAATCATCGCCATTGCGGTGGAGCATTGCAATCTTCACAGAAGAGTGGCTTTGGCCACCATTCTTTTAGTCGGCTGCAGCCCTAGAAAGTTAAACTTTGGGTTAGTTGTCGTAACGATGTTCGTTTCGATGTGGATTTCGAACACTGCCGCTATAGCTATGATGTGTCCAATTATGGAAGCAACCCTTAAAGAACTCGAATCTCAAGGGATAGGAAATATGTACATAAATAATCGGTCCAAAGAGGACGAGGCGGTTGAAACGGGTGAAACGCCCCCGTTGAAAGATTCAAAGGAGCAAGAGAAGTTAGTTCCCAGCAAGATCACCGTTTGTTACTTCCTGGGCGCTGCTTATGCTTCCACTATCGGAGGTTTAGGAACTATCGTCGGCAGCGGTACAAATTTAACTTTTAAAGGTAGGTAAATCCCCCTAACGATATTATTTTATGTAACTTGAATCGTTTTTAGGAATTTACGAAAACTTTTTCAAAAAGAGCGAAGGATTGATTTTCACCCAATGGATCTTTTTGAACGTACCAATTATGTTGGTGACTATGTTTTTGGCGTGGGTGTGGTTGCAGATTATTTTTATGGGCCTTTTCCGACCGAATTCCATTGATGCCAAAAGCATTCGTGTGGGTCAACAAGGAGAAATTGTAGCTCGTAAACTTATTAGACAAAAGATGATCGACATGGGACCAATGACTTTTCACGAAATAAATGTCGCTGTGTTGTTTGTGGTTTCGGTCTTATTATGGTTCTTCAGACAGCCACAGTTCATTGCCGGTTGGCCAACGCTTATCACGGACCATAAGGTAAAATATTATAGTTTCTATTAGTTTTAGTGGAAACCAAAATATTTTTAGTCGATTTCAATAATGTGCTTACTAAATTATCTTATTACATAAAAATTCAAATGCGTTCAAAGTTTTAAATATTTTCTAAATATATAGGCTGATTTAAAATCTTCATTACATAAACGTGCAGTCCTTGTAATTTTAAAATACTCAATCGTAAATAGCAATGTGATTGCCAAAAATTTGAAATTTGTATTGAAATGTGTTCAATTACCGCAAAATACAATAATCTGATCGCTTTTTAATCACGCATTAGGCAAAGTTTTACCATTAGCTTTGGTGTAATTTTTGATGATTTTATTTAATTAAAACTTTCATAAATTCATTGATATAGTGCTAATATATAATATAATATTTATCTTTGACTAAAAAGCATGTAGAAGCATTCATTGGTACAGGATGTCACATGAATAATATATTTATGGGTTTATATAACCGTATTTATGTATGATGACCGTATGAGAATCCATTGGACCTTTCAACATATTTAACTCACCGGTGAATAGGACCACTTTGCGGACTCCAAGTACTTGTTGATCAAGGTTTAACGGTTTCTCTATAAGCTTTTCCTATTGAACTTGATTTTGATATTTGCTCCCTTATCAAGAAATCCAACGTATGGATTGTGAGATAATATCCATTCCAAGTGAAAAACAATGGAATGGCAATTGAACCTGGATATGCGAGTTTATGAACTGGCAAATATGGGCTTGCTTTGTGTTCGTTCAGTTTATTAGCGTAGTTAATTGTATGTAAACAATTTTCACCTTTCACAATAACGATTCACATATAAAACAATTGTAGAATTATCAACAAGGAATAAGGCCAAACATTTTAAAAGTTTTGCTAATCAATTCGACAGAGCTTCTCGACAAATAAAATTTTAATGATACACGCTCTACTGACACAAATTAATTGTTTAGAATGGTCTGACCATTTTACGAGAATATGCATATTTTCGACACCCATTCCTGATAAGTGGCGCATATTCCTAATGGTTTTCCATGTATGTATGTACAATGGAAAAAATCTTCTTCTTCTTCAACTTAGTTTAAGCCTTTAAGGCTTGTTATTTCCAACATCTGCGTCGTTTCCTTGGCAGTGTTGGTTCTATGAGCATATAAATATTTTTACATCCATAAGGTAGTTTGCTGGACTCGCCTTCAGATGTGCCTGTATCCTGGTTTTTATGTTTATAAAAACTGTTCCGTTCCGGAAAAAATCTGTTCCGTGTAAAAGGTTCTAAAAGGAGTAGAATTTTTTAGCGCTTAGGCAACTTGGGACACTATATCGACCCAGGGAGACAGACGGCTTTACATCCCCCCAAACCCATATAGCACAAAGTAGTTCTGTGGACGTCCGTATGTTGCCCATGAACGTACGTCCGTACGTTCATTGAACATCCGTTAAGTCCATTTAAAGTACCGTGAACGCCCACAGAAAGGCCGTTTGGCACAACATTGTGCTTTCTCAAAACGTCCGTAACCGGATGTCATTAAAACGACTGTAACTGGACTTTAACGTTTAACATTCAACGTTCGTGAAAGTCCACTTAAAGTACCGTGAACGTCCACAGAAAAGCCGAAGAAAAAGTCCGTAACTGTAAGTTTTAAGTATGTCCATTTGTAGTCCATGAATGTACGTACTTAAATGGACATACATCGAAGGTCTTGCTTTGGACGGTCTACCAACGTACAGTAACATAGGTTTTAAGTATGTCCTTTTATAGTCTATGGACGTACTACGTACTTAAAATGGATTTTTAACGGACTTCCATAGGCTGTTGTGTGTTATATGGGAAGTACGAAAGTAGTCATAAAAAACTATCAAAATATTAAAGTTATTTACTACTTTAAATTTGCTTTACTGCTATTTAAGGAAAGGCTGATTTCCACTGTATACTTCCGGCTCTGTTCTATGCCGATTCTTTTCAAATGTTTTTGACTGCAATTGGTTTCCGACTTATAGATGGAATCTTTAGTGGGAATCAACCTTTAGTCGTTTAACTAGTTCTTCTCCTGAGCCACACCTTCACGATTATCTAGAGTCAAATTCATTTCAGATAAAGGACCTTAGTAATCCGCAAAATTCAGAAAAGAACGAGTATATCCGGTAACATCGTAAGTGGCGGAATAGCATGCTCAATATTGTTGATTTTGACATTCCAAGTTCTTTGATCATTCCAGATGACAACCCGATTAACTCGCTCAACATAATTTACTTGCGGGTGGTGTGCAGCGTTATACAACAGGTGAGAGACGTTGCAGTCGCTCATGACTTACCGAAACTCAGTCTTAATAAATTGTGGAATTAACTACGCATATTAAACAAGATAAAAGCGGCTGCGACGTCTTTAAATTTTTAGGGAGGGTCTACACCATTTCAAGTTTCAATTCAGAAAGTATCAGTTGTAAATCAGATTAACTAGTACTTCACTTTAACTTTTCTGGCTAGCTTTACGATACTGCTCGGTATTCGATCTTGTACAACTCTGTGTAGATGGACAGTCATGCGGCTGGAAATTTTGACTAATCTGAACTGCAATTGATGCTTTCTGAATTAAAGGTTGAAATGGTGTAGAACAGTGATCGGCAACCGTTGGTTCGTGGCATAATTTTAATGGTCCGAAAAATTAATTCAGATTCTATTTCAATTTGCTGAGCTTATTATTCATAAAATTTTTAAGTAAAAATGAATTTGCTTTAAGCCGAATAAGTTAATAATAAATAAGAACATTATTTGTTCCAAGTACGATGTATTTCAAATTTCCTTTTTTTTTGAAGAAAGATGTCTTTAAAATTAAGGAAAGGGGGGTTAAAAAAGTTATAATAGTGTAAATACTTCGTACTTTTATAAATTAAGTTTGAAATTTTAATTGCAAAAGTGTTTTTCCAATGTCCTCATTTTCTAAAAGGTTGCCGACCGTTGGTTTCGAATATCGAATATGCCCCTCCTCACACTAGGAAAGCAACAAGACGACTTTTCAAAATTTATAAAGTCTTTATTGGAAAACGTCAATATGAAAGCTTAAAATTTTTTTATTTACCAGGTTAAATAATAGCAAATAACATTATTAATTATCCCTCCCCCCCCCGCGTTGTCAGTCGGTAGTTTTCGGGTTACGTCTTACTTAGGAAGACCTCTTTCCAAGTCGAAAAGGTAAACGATTTTCAAGCACTTTCAGATGAGTAATGGCATAGAGACATTTTGTTTCCATACGCATTTGATTCAAATTTATCAGACCAAAATGAATTACACCTAATGCTAATTTTATCTTTTTACCTTGTAATAGATTAGATCAGTGATTACCAAATTTATTTTGCTACGGAACCCTTACACGATATTTCAAAAGTTACGGAACTATGTGAAAAGCTATCATTATATTGTGAGAACCCCCCACCCCCCATTTTAATGCTAACTCTTCTTCTTCTTCTTCAGTCTATCCGTCTTAACAGACGCGTAGTGATTATTTTCATGTGCCCAATCGTGTAATCGAGCCGCGCGTCGATTACTAGACAACATGATCATAATGCTCTTGGCAGATTACTCTCGGTAGTTTGCCATTGCTTTCCGAGGGGGAGAGGGTCATAATGAAGTTGGATAAATTTTGTAACCGGGTTGGGGATCGAACCCAGGGCTTCTAACCTAGAGTCCGGTCCTTAGCCCGTTCACTTAGCTCACCTCTCTTTAATGCTAACACGAGAGTCAAATTTACAATAAATTATACAAAATTATTCAAATCGTCTTTATTAAAATTTAAATCAGTTTTTATCATAAAGTAGAGTTTATTAATAATTGCGTATAAATGGGGGGGGGGGGGGGGCATTTAAACGTTACCAATTTAAGTTAAGGCCACATGGAGATTTTCACTTATAAAATTGTAAAATAAATACGTAATCCGAATGATGATCGACTGGAAAATGTGTTTTAGTGGAATATTCAATTTTTCGGTCCATAAATTGCACCAAACGTTGGCAGTGAAGTTTGTCACAACGCCACTTGTTCCTTTTAAAACAAAAAGGTAGCTAACTTCGGGTATTTAACTAACAGTCGGAAAGTCATGGGTCGCGCTATGCGCGTTTTGTGGATCCTAGAAAGTATCTAGTGTATTTATCACGGCAAGCTTTTAGTGACATCAGTGACACTATCTGCGAAAGATGGAAATTGGGGGCCAGTTGATAATAGGAAATCTTATAACTAACAAAATAGATTTTTAGTTTGCAACGAAAAGATGTTAAATATAAAATGTAAAATCACTTACGTGAACTCGAGAGGACCTTTCAACCATAAAAATCAGATCAATCAATCGGATCAATAATTGATCCAAAAAACAATCTAAAAAGAAGAATTCACTTCACCTTGTTCGATCGCTCTCTCCTTCTTGTCTCAACTTCTCTTTTCAAAAATCCCTAGAAAAGATTCTTGGTTGCATACTTTCAGTCGCAAAATATTATTGAAAATTTAATTTAATAGATTATAACACCCGAAAGCATACAGGGTGTTACAAAATTTAGAGATGATTTTTCGGTAACCGATACCTTAAAAACAAAGTTAGTTTGGAGGTTAAGACCTCGTCGTTTGATGAAATAAATCATCATAATTATCGTCTTTATTTTTGACGAATGAAATAGACATTCAGGGGTATTATGTATCACCAACGTTATCATAAAGGTGACCGTTATAACATATTTCGGGAAATCGTATCAATTTCATTGGTAGGATTTACAAAAAAACTTTATTTTATGTCATAGCTGTCACCTTTATGATAACGTTGATGATACATAATACCCCTGATTAGCGTATTATCGGGAAATTGTTGACAAATATCAAAAACAATTTATCTTATTATATAATAGGGGTATTCACACTGACGTGTATATACCCTTGTATTTATACACCATTGTATTTATCCTAGTAACTCCAAATAAAGTTGTGTATTACTAGACGTTGCTAGGATATTACAACGGTGTATAAATACAACACCAATACACGAGCCAGTGTGAATACCCCTAATAATTTATTTTACTTTGTACACTTTATTAATTCAACTTAATCTCATCGTTGATGCAAAAAATAGTTTTATTATTTTGATTTGTCACAGTTCGGTGCATTTATCACAGCCTGTGATGGTAAGAGTAAGAGTCGTTGCTAGCCTGACCATCTAGAGTTTGTATTTCCCTTTCGTGGTTGAGAAGTTTTCCCAATCTTTTGTATTAAATATAAGATAGGCGATTGGGATAGTACCTATAATATAATCCTAATATGAAATTGTAAATCGGTATGAGTAAGTTCTTGCAATTCTTCTGGTATAGTTTCTGGAGTGTTGTGGGCTGGTGAAAACTTAAACTGACTGCTACGGCAGGCATCACATATACCACTGACGGAATCTTTCTCTGCAAACAATTTTTCTTCCGCTTTCCTTTCTCATTGAAATAAAACGATATTACTCCATTTAAACAAAATTTGAGATTTTAACAAAGATAACGTAAATTAATGATCTTTAAAAGTCACTTATTGCTTTCACCATTTGCTTAATTGATATCACTACTGCAGTTAAACCGAGGCGAGGGTACGGCAAAAGCTTCAAATTAGTTTAACGTCTCGTGGTACCTCACAGATTGAACTATTAAATTCTCTTGTCAACAATTTGAAATGTTAGCAACCGACATTTGTAATGCCATAGAGAAAAAATCTAAATGAAAATATTATTTATAACCGCTGTTTGCTTTGTTTTCATTTGCTAGCAAAAATAGTTGATCAGTAAAAACACTGCGTACTGAAAAACGCTGTTAAGTGTCGCTTCTTTTTCTTTAAATATTTTGTAGTATTATGCATGGACTTACAAGGTTAAGTTAGTCCGTGGTAATGGATAAATCTTCTAGTCCAGGGTAATTATGTTACATCTAAGTGCCGTTGTCGGTCAGATGTGTTTGGTGAAATTACAACATATAGAAGGTTATTGTCTTTGTAGAGGTTTAGGATTGGAAAGTTGAATGGTGACATAGTTGTCCATAATTGGCAGAATTAGATAATTCATCATTTGATACGGTGATACAGTAAAATTCTTGAAATATTTAACCATTCAAAGACAAAATCTTCACTTAAATTTCTGGAACTTATTTTTGATCATTTTCGTTCTTATTCCATCAAACGACTATAATCTTTTAGGCTCGGGCGGCTAGCTTTTATCTCCATTGTCTAGAGCCGGGATTCCGTGAATTATTTATTTAAATGTTTGTTTGGCACTTAACTGTTTAAAAATTACCAGGTAATTCAAAAACTCAGAAAAAACTAGAAGTTGTGTTTAAAAAAAACAAGAAGAATTAAAAGATTTTGATTCACGTGACTGGCAAACATAGTCAAAATAAATTCTCAAATATCTGAATGACTTGACAACGCCTAAATAATCGTTGTTGAAAACCATAGCAGGCGGTTGATTCAAAAATATTTAATCAACCAATAACTGAACTTTATTTGCCGAAATGCAATATACGTAACTTAAGTTACACATTAAGATTTTAGGGTAATTACCCTAAAATCTTAATGTGTTTGAGTTAGGAAACCTTTTAGTAAGATCATTTCTAAGATTGTTAACTGAACGAACTTTAGAATTAAACTGACTTGATTTTTTGTTTAAACTCTCATTTCCTACGCAATAATTTTTTTACTATAAAATATATTCTCACGATTTCTGCAATTATTTAGCGGTCGTTTGCCTTATCGTAATTTATAATAATTATTTATTTGATAATACTTTTGATGAATATTCATTTATATGCCTCGGTTGCAACCTTTTGATTGTGAGCAAGGTCCGGAGCTCAGACAGGTTCTACGGGAGCTGGATCGTGGGCTCAACTGGAATAATCTAAGAGTATTTGAATATTTTTAAGGGCGCAATTAATGAAAATTTTCTCTTGGCAAATACTGAGTTACTGCTTTAGTGATGTCAAATCAAACTCATTAGCAAACTTGTGCACATTTAATTGATAACAAATTTTGTTGTTACATCGGAATTGCATAAAGGAACAAATCGTTTGACTGCATTCAAAAATGGCTGGCCTACACCATCAAAATAAATGAAACCTGTAGCGTCATCGTTCCATCGAAAGCTAAATCTCCGAAACTACAGAACGTATAGGTCTGATATGAAAAAGAACGCCACAATTTAATTTTAATCGATCATCAACATCACGTGATAATCCAATCAATTCGTCATACCATTTTTCCTGTTGAGCAATTTCTAAACTTATTAATAATCGATTTAATAATTAAATAAGAATAATTTTTTAAAATTAATTAAAAATTTTGTTTACAGGTAAAGGATGCAACTGCGGCCTTAATAGTAGTGATGCTACTTTTCATTTTACCTGCAAAGCCCGATTTTCTCCGAATTTTCCGAAGAAATGAAAGTGAGCGTCCAAGTGCTCCATCACCATCTCTGGTAACTTGGAAGGTGGTTCAAACAAAGATGCCGTGGGGTCTTATCTTTTTGCTGGGTGGTGCGTTCGCTCTAGCAGAAGGTTCTCAAACTAGCGGAATGAGCGAATTAATTGCAAATCAGCTCAACGGACTTCTAGTTCTCAACAAATTTTGGATTATGGTTATAGCGTCGTTAGTTGCGTCGGTATTAACCGAGTTTTCTAGTAACGTAGCAGTAGCAAATGTAATTTTACAAGTTTTAGCCGAATTGGCCCGCAACGGTGGCATTCATCCAATTTATTTGATGATGCCAGCTGGATTGTGCTGTTCTCACGCTTTTTGTTTACCGGTCGGTACACCTCCTAACGCCATAGCATCGGCCGCGTGTAACATACCCACGAAAGATATGTGCAAGGCTGGATTGGGAGTTTCTGTACTCTCTTTACTAGTATTATTTTTAATATTTCCCTTGTTAGCTCCCGCAGTATACCCCGATATAAACACTTTTCCCGAATGGGCGTGGAGGAACGCAACTGGAGCAGTTTAAGAAATTAAGCTTGAACCACTCAAAACGTAGACAATATTTTATTATTTGATTAGAGATCTCAGAGACTGCATAAAAGAAAATTATAAATAAAAATCGAAAAGTAATTTGTAATTGTTATTTGGCACGTTTCATTTTTATAACTTAAGTATTTTTAATCAGCATTTTCCCAAAAAAATGTAAATTTATCGGCCATGAATAATAATTACGAAATCGAACGTTACAATAATTACTAGTTTAGCCAATGACTACAGTTTGTTTATTAGTAGATACAGTGGCTATCAGGCTATGGTTATAGTATTAGAATGTTAAATCTATTTAGGTATTTATTTTTTTAATTTTGTTTGTACAATTTCTTTTAAAAAGATTGTATACGTCAATACAAAAACTAATGTTTGTGCAAATATAAATAGAGGTGTTCTATAAAAGTATTTTTGCTAATTGCGTATTTGTAGATACCTATAAATAAGATTTTAAAAATCAGACTGAGAAGAAGGTTTCATGCGAATGATATTATTTTCTTTGTCTCAACGATTAGATTCGCGCTGCACAGAGAACTCACATTCGCTTTCATTATCTTTTTGCAGCGTGTATGCACTTTTAACTTTCGAAGTCAGAGACGTTGACGAAATTAGGGAATATTTTCACTGCCGACTTGCTTATTCATTAATTCAAAATTTATCATAAAATGTCTTCCAATTCACGTGCTCACTTTTTGTAAAGTTAGGTATTGCATTATAACACTACATTCATTTGACAATATTTATTAAGTGATTGTATTTTATTTTATGTAACAAATAAAGTTTGTTGAAATATTTTACGTCTTTATTTTCACGCAAGACTAATTAAATTGGACCACTGCTTCGATGGTCTACGAGTGTAGTGGCGAGCAGACTACCTAGTTATAATTTAATCACCTCGTTCTTCGTCGGTTCTAATAATTTCGTGGATCTAGGAGACATTAAAATGTTTTATAATTATGAATAAAGATGCATATTCTCAAGAGAAAACACCAAGTCATCAGTGTAGTGTTATAGTAGTCCCTTTACTACAATTCGTTCGATTTTTCACTTCAATTCTCGTCGATCTTTCGTAAAATCCATGCATCTTTTTTCAAATCTTTAAATTGTGTTCCAGGTAAAATTAAAAACTGAAACTACTAGACTGTCAGTGAGATCACTTGAGAAGGATTACACATTTCATTGACCTATTAGGCCAATGGCAGAGTGGATACCGTATATAAAGATTACCAAAATAAATTCGGAGTGTATTCCGAATTCTTCTGTACTTCTATGTTTATGCTTTTTATTAAGAGTAAGCTTAAAATGGTCTTAAACATGCCCAAGCTCTTATATTTCAAAGACCTTGTATTACTGGCGAGTAGGCTGTCTCAATATGTTAAAAAATGTTTTTAATTTATATAAAATTTTATTTAATAATTATTTACATAATGATTACAATGTACATACATACGTATTCTTCCAAGTCGTAATACCACGAACCGACAATTTTTTACAAAATAGAAGATTGATATCTATAGAAGAACCCTATGGAAGAACCTAACCAATTCACAAACTCGAGAAGAAGCTGTTGCTCCAGAGGCGGATCCATGTTCGAGTTTAGTCCAAATAATTTTAAGCGCTTCTTTCTAGCGGATTTGGAAAGTGAACATCTCGACCCAGCGCGCATCCTGATATTTGGCAGCTTCACTCAATGCGTTGATTATTAATTCTTATAAACTTTTTTTTTTGATACGTTAAATACAATTTTAAAATATTTTAATTATTATAATATTGAAAGCCGCAATAAAATTCCCTTGATTTCTAGAGAACAGTCGAAATCAGAAAAGCTGAAATTATGATTATGCTTAACACGATACTTAGGTCTCATGGTAGGTAATTTTATTCCACGTAATTTAGCTATATGGGAGTTATGGATTAGTTTCCGAGAAATCATTAATATTGTAACTGCTCCAATATTTCATTCAAAAGATTACGAAAGGCTTGATGTTGCCATGAAAAAGCATCATCAAGTTCAGCTAAGACATTTTGATCATTTACTGCCGAAGTATTACAAAATGCTTCATTATGGTGAAATAATCAACATATTTGGGCCGCTAGTTCATTTGTGGAGTATGAGATCAGAGGCAAAGCGGTCGAAAATAACCGTGCTAACGTTTCCTGCAATTTTAAAAATATGATAAAAAAGTTAGCAATTATGTCTCAATTCAAGTTTTCGGCTGGTATGTTGAGAGGTAAAAAATCATCATTTGATTTTGGTACTACCAAATTAATAATGTATAGTTTCTCGATGGATGTTGTAAACTAATTGGTAAACTGGAATGTCACCTTCAATGACAATACACTGATTGGTCCAGAAATAATTCAATGTACTGGATTATAGGTCAGCACAAGAGAATATGGACTGAATCTCAGACTCGTTGTAAAACGTAAATTAGTGTTTCTGGGCTTAAGTAGTTTGCCAGAAACTCATTTAAATTCAAAGGAAGACGAAGAATTTGAAAATATAATGCAACATGATTTATGCATAGATTCTGGACCTTAGTTTGACTTCTGATTTTTCTAATGTGATAAAAGGAAATAGACTGGGCTATTTATTGAATTGGGAAATAAAATTACAATATAATCATGTAAAATCTTGTACAAGAGGTTTATTATACCCTTCTTGTGAAATTGCTAGAGGTTTAGGTTTAATTAGTCACATTGAGTTTAAATGCAACTCATGCGATATTGAAATTGCAAAGGCCACTAAAGATCCAAATTTTCAACAATCGGTAATCAATACAGGCGTTGTATGGAGTACTTTAGCCACAGGAGGTATACATTTGGTCATTTAGAAAAATTACTACATTGTATGACATTGATTGAAAAAGGGCTTGACGTCAAGCTAGCACCCCTACTTTGCAACCAGTAACGCTACACAAAAAATAAACATATCAGAATATCAGGTTACAGAAGATATGCAAATACATCAAACCATCGATGATATAGATGAAGAAATGGAAGAAGCATTGGTTACAGAAGATATGCAAATACATCAAACCATCGATGATCTAGAGGAAGAAATGGAAGAAGTTGCAGAAGATGTCGCGAAGTCACCACTTACTTGCATTGTGTGTGGTATGTGGATACGGAACTTACAAGAATCTGACGAACTAACTTATGATGGAGAGTGTTCTGGAAAAAGAGTGTGTGTACTGTGCAAAGACATTAAAAACATTCCTGATATATTGGCAGGAAAAGAAGTCGAAAATTGGGGTGACTCAGCTAAGGAAACTAAGAAAAAGAAAGGTAAATATTTGACACCAGCAACATCAAATGAGTTAGTTTCTCACAAAAAATTGGTTAAAATACTAATTTTAAAAAATGGAGGAAGTATGTCATTAAGAAGTATCCGATTTGTAAAAAAGAACGTTTCTTTAATTAATACCTGTGCTTTTGATAGCATTTTCCAGATTTATTTCTGTATGTGTTTTGATGACATTAACCTTCGAAAATTCATAAGCAGCCAAAGAAAAAATTATGAATTTTTTGAATTACTCATGAATGCGTACGAAATGGGAATAAATTCAAAATCGTACAAATTGAGAACAAATATTTTAATGGAATATTTCCCAGAAGTTAGAAATAACGATAGTGTGAGGCTCATAAACTGCGCAACAACCATCGAACTTTTATTTAAGAAGCTTCCCAGTTTTGAAGAGACTTGGTTTGCGATAGTTCCAAATGTACCGCTCGAGTTATTGACTTTCTGGTGAAACCGATTAGTGATAAGGCTATGTTAGATAAAGAATACAATATAAAAATAGAAAAGGAAATATTGCAAAGAAGACGCCGCCCATGTGGACAAGCAAGATGTAAAAGCTTTGAAAATATAACCATAACAAAGACTGCAGATATTGTAGGTTTTGAAATTTTTAATGCAACAGATTATAATTTGCCTCTCAGTACTCCCCTTTGCAGTATTTCTCAAAACATAAATCTAACGTTTTTAGAAAATTACAAACTGCAAAGGGTAGTCCGCTTTGAACATCCACAACCTGGAAGTGAAATTGGCCATTATTATGGAATTTCTTTCAGGAACAGAAAAGACTGGATCAAACTAGATGGTTTGAAAACTTAAGCAGAGTCTGTATCGGGAAGAACGGCAGTCCATCCACAACTTATTATTTATGCAAAATAAAATTATTAAGATGCGAAATACCAAACGAGAACGATCACTATGAAGAGTTAAAATTATTGTTTTTGTTATTGTTTTGTTTTGTGACAGCACAAAATTTTCTTTCTGTACACAAAATTTACACAAAATTCCTATCTATTTTATTTTTCATTTGGAAAAAGTGGGGGTGCTGGCTTGACGCAGTTTATAAACTAAAAAAATGAGGGCTACGAAGCTACGATAGAGATGGAAATGAAAAAGTTGGGATACAGTTTCACCAAAACACAAATTGAAAATAAGTGGAAGACGATGGAGAGATCGTTCAAAAAAAAAACCGAAAATAATAAACAGACTGGGAGAGCTCGAGCAGTATGTTCGTATGAAAAGTAAGTGAGAAGTTTGAAATATTAATATTTATTAATTTATTATTTATAGAAAATTAAGTGAGTGCATGCTCAAAAAGTCATCGGTTGTTCCCGAATTTTTATTGAGTGCAAATGATGATGGAAGAAACAGAAGGCAATTATTGACAGATATTGACAAATCACAAGCCGACAACATTTCTATTCGTAGTGTTAGTAGTAAAGATTTAGAAAATGCTGGTTTGACTGATTCAGCATTATCTGAAAGACAAAAACCTAGCAAGAACGTAAAAACCTTTAAACCTAATCGAGGAACCATAGCAAACGAATTGAGAGAATATAGGGTGGCAAAGGAAAAGTAGAGCAAAGAAGCAATTAAATACAAAAATAGAAAATTACAAGCGTATGAGGAGAGGATGAAGGAACTAAAACGAAAAAGCGACTTGTTAGAACAATTAATTGCAAACCACATAAAAACTGCTAAATGTTTTTCTGCAGATGTTTTATTATAGTTGTGTTGCACATTCTTATAACAATCACTTTCCTCAAATATCTAGGGCAGCTAATAAGAATAAAGAACCAAAAAATCACGTTTGCTTTCGTAATAATTGGTCTGGTAGCTCTTTTGCAAAGGAGCAAGATATAATAGCTCAAGGTTTCTGCTTTAGTAAAGAACAACATAGCATTAGATACTAAAAATTTATAGCTGATGGAGATTCTAGTGTTTTTTGTGCCATCACAAAGAAATGTAGCTATGGCGAGTCTGTTGCCAAAATAGAATGTGCAAACATATGATATAAAATAAGCATATGCGGAACAGGTAGAACATACACCAGAAGTAGTAAAAATATCAAAAAAGCGCACTATGGAAAAACTGCATGTAACAAAAGAACTAAGTAAAGTTTGAACAGGTTAAAAATACGACAGTTTGTAGCTGGAAGTGAAGTACGACAGAAAAGAGTCTACAGGAAAACTAATCGAGCGATTGTCGCAGAACTGACATAGTTTCCATAAGTGAAAGTAATTTCGATCAAAATTTTTGATTTTCCCTAAATCCTTGTCCGCGGCTGTTTATTCAATTATTCACAGCTGACCAAGCGCACTTGGTCGTTCCCCTATCCGCAACCCGGGGACGCGCCACGCTGCTGGTTAGGCACCAGGGAAGAGGAAAGCGAACAATCTGCGATTGCAAGCTCACACCCTGGAACGTGGAAAAATGGTGAACGCTTCACGAATATGCGTGTCATCCTTGCGCAGGGACCATGCTAATCTTCTCTGTATCGTTCCAATTTTAGTAGATGTACCGCCGAAGCGAGTACGATTTTCTCCATTTGGCGCGTCCATTTATATAGATATATTTTTTGGTTGGTATAATGTTAAGATCAAAAAAAAAATATTAATCTAAGATATTTAATCCGGAAAATCAAGATAAATATTGCTAATGATAGATATTAATTTCTTAAAACGACTTGATTACGCAGATCCGTGGTCTGAAGAGTAGGTGCACCCCTCTGAAATTAAATTGTCGGTTTTCAAAAAAATCAATGCTTGAAACTGTTTAATTCTATCAATTTCTACAAATTTCTTTTTTTTTAATTCTATGTACTTCAGGCCGTATTAGCGCTCTTAAAAAAATTGTAAAATAGATAATTTTTTAATTGAGCTAGACCGGTATTTCTCAGCTTTTCAGTATTTGCGACCCAATTTTTAATCATAATTTTCATTGCGCTCTCTTTAGATCCGGATTTATAAATTTGTCATCGGTAGGTTCAATAATATTTACCATCTCTTTACTATACAAAAATATTAGGGGGTGAGTAATGGTTGACTGAAGGTCAAAAAGTAGTCGGCAGTAGGCGGACGGGGTTTTGAGTAGTGATGGGCACTATCGAAATTTTTTGACTATCGATAGTTAGTTACTAATTTTGTTTTACTATCGATAGTTAGTAACTAAAAATTTAGTTACTAAATACCAAACCGAATAAAAACTATCGAATAAAACTATCGAATAAAAACTACCGAATAAAAACTATCGAATAAATTTTTAGTTACTAATAAACTATTCGAATAACTTATTAGTTACTAAAACTATTCGAATAACTTTTTAGTTATTAAAACTATTCGAATAACTTTTTAGTTACTAAAATTATTCGAATAACTATTTAGTTACTAAAATTATTCAAATAATCTTTTAGTTACTAAAACTATTGTATGAATTTACTACCAATTACAATTTATGGCTTTAGATTAGAGGTTCTCTCAGTTTATTAATCTCTTAAGCCCCGGTATCACATGATGCATAATTTTGCATAAAATTTACATGTAAATGGTAACTAACCAATGAAAAACGTCCGATGGCTACTAATACACTCTTTCTATTGGTTAGTTCCCATTTACATGTAAATTTTATGTAAAATTTAACATCGTGTCTTACAGGCTTTAAGGGGGATAGATTATAAATCTCAGTTAGACGTTTTTTGAACCCACCCCCCTCTGTTTTTGCATTTTTTTTATATTTTTCAAATATTTTTGGTTTTGCTTTCTTATTGGTTATTCTTCGCTTACAATTAAAATTCTAATATTTTTATATTGGTATATGGATTATCTTTTACAATTCTCTATTAAGCCCGTATGACCGATGCATAATTTTTCTCATATTTTTTTCATAATTTTATGCAGCTAAAAATAATTTTCTGTATGCAACCAGTGCAATTTTTTATGACAAATTTAGCACGCGCTCTTGCGTATTAAAGTTCAAACCAGTGTTGCCAACTCTTAAATTTACGAAGTCTTTTTGTAACAATCAGTGCCGGACTTTTGGCAATTTTTACAAATTGTCACATTTTCTGTCAGATAACCTTTAATCAAGCTAGAATTTCAGTTATTTCCTAAATAGTAGCTTTTCACCGCTAAAGCAACTTTCAATAAGTAAATTTAGTATTTACTAAATTTAGTAGTCAATAAAGTAAATTTAGAAACCCCTCAAAACTTTTGAGGGGTTTCTAAATTTACGGGGAGTCCAAGGGCACTACCCCACAGTTTTTTTTTGCAAATTTGGTATATAATGGTGAATTTTTAGGCTTTTCTAGGTAGGATTTATTAACATTTCATTTGGTTTTCTTAGAAGATATGTTCGCTCCTTCCTAGGGAAGCTCACCCTACAGGTTGAGAAACGCTGAACTGAACACTTCTAAAACTTTCGCTCTGAAATACGTTTTTTTGGTAATTTTCTACAGAAAAGTCTATATATACTTACATATACAGGGTGTCTAAAATCCAATTAATTTAAGAAGAAAAATTCATTGTTCATTAAGCTTTTTACATTCTAAATAGAATATTGCTTTTCTTTTCTGGGAATTACAAATCCGATTTGCGGAGTGAATTAGTCCCTATATAGCATATTTCCGATAAATCAATATCGATTTCACCATAGCGTGTGGATGCCCACTGAAAGGCCGAGCTAAGAAATTTCTTATAGTTTGCGATTTGAACCCAGAATTTCCGCTCTGTACTCAACCAGCGGTCACATCACTCCACGGCTGTGGCTAAAGAAGAAAAATAAAAAATTAAAATAAAATGTAATTTTAACTTAAGCCTGAATGACAAGATGCATAATTTTGCATAAAATTTACATGTAAATGGTAACTAACCAATAGAAAAAGCGTATTAGTAACCATCGGACGTTTTTCATTGGTTAGTTACCATTTACAAGTTCATTTTATGTAAAACTAGCTGACCCGGTGAACTTCGTTTCGCCTCAGAATCAATAAATGTATTAACTTTTTACCTGAATAAAATTTAGTTTTTTTATTAAAAATACTCAAAATGAATTAAGTTCAATAAAGGTACAAAAATCTAAATGAAATATATTTTAATTAAAATAATATAATTATACCAAACGTACATGTATCTTAATAATTGATAATAATAAGACTTTGTCCTGTCCAAATTACAATAAATTTTTTTACAATTGCGTATACATTAGAGAGAAACGTTTTATGTTCCAAAAAATGATTATTGATAAAATGCTGGGTATTACAATTTGAATTTAAAATGTCATTTTATTTTAAAAGTAAAATTAAGTTTCTTCTTCCTCTCTTCTCTCCTTCTTTTTCTCCATCCTCTTCTTCACCTACATCTTGTTCTTCCTCTCTATCTTGTTCTTCCTCTTTATTGTCTTCTTTCTTTCTACCCTTTTCTTATTCTTCCTTTCTTTCCTCTCCTTTCTCTCTTCCTTCTCCCTTCCTTCTTCTCCTCCTCCTCTTCTACTAAAGATCTTTGAAAATCACGCAGTGATATTGATAATTTGTCTTTATTTTCCTTTTTCTTTTTCAAATTGGTAGAACCCACGTAATCAATAAATTTTATCTTTCGGTATTATCGGAATTCTTTAGAATAGTTGAACAATATAGGAACTTGAAAAATTAAATAACAATATTAGTAATCATTAACCAACACAACGGCAAAAGATTTAAGGGTGCCTTTAATATTCATTATTGAATTATGCTAATATCCCTCAAATGATCGCAATCACAAATATGTGTCAACAGGTCAATTGAATTAAGATTCTCATACAAACAAGGCGGTACAACATTTTTTACAGGGTTTGGTACATAGAATAATAGATTTAAATAGTTTGCTACTAAATGGTAATTAGCCAATAGAAAACTGTTAGATACTAACTTCCGTTTTCTATTTAGACCGGTTAGTAACAATTTGGCACTAAACTCTGTACAAAATGATGTATTAACCTTTCCCTCCCCTTATCTACTACTTGGATACAAAATCAAAATATAGGAATACATAATTCGAAAAATTGACGAAATTCTAATGAAATATACATTATAAATAAGCCAATGTAGGTATATGATCATACTATAGTAGAAGATTTAATAGAAAATATACAATTTTTTCCTTGTAAATACATAAAAGTGAGATACTCTCTTTTATTAATCATTATTATATAACTGTGAGAATGAGACATTATACTCACCATTTGAATTTAGAACTTTGTAAAAAAAAGTTCTCAAAAGAAAAAGTACTCTAAATTATTAAAAACTTAATTTTGTTAATTTATTTTTAACAAATAATGTTTATTTCTTGTTATATTCTTTTTATTTTGTAACACTCTTGTATTGCTGCGCCATCTGGTGGTTCAGGTTGGGGGTGTATGGTTAAGCGCACGCAAATTCAAGGACAGTTACCAATCCCGTACTTCTATGTTCATGATTGTGACTGTACAGATGATGGGCTTAACTGATTAACAACTTAACAGCTCATCGGATTAATGGGTATAAAGGTTGAAAAAATAAAAAATATTATTTATAATTGAGATCCCAATCAAAATTCACAGAGAGAACATATTGACATAACACAGTTCTGAAAAAGTAAAGCTAAAGTTACCATGTACAATTATTGTAAATTCGTTAAGCAAATCTCGGGTGCAAGCAATTTTGAATATAAAAAGAGGAAAAATGTGAAGATAGATCCGGAGAAAAAACGTGAGATGAGAAAAAAAGCTTTTAAAGTAAGTGAATTTTTAATAGAAGGGCAGTTAACTCCGGAAAAATTTTTAGGATGCTTAAACCATTTAACTCGAGAAATTTATAATGGTGTGGTACAAGAAAGAGCATTGAACAAAACATGTGGTTATCCATTATGCAGTAAAGTCATATCCCAACCAGTAGTAGGGCAAAAATGGTGCATCGATATAGAAGAAGGGAAAATTTATGATGCTAAGAAATTTCAACGGTTTTGTAGTAAGATTTGTTTTAAAGCAAGCAATTACATCAAAAAACAAATCAATATTGATTTTATAAGAGAAAATTCTGAAAGTAAACAGTTTAATTTATTATCCACCGATGAGACAGCTCCTCAAGTATCTGAAATTAGTCCAAACTTAACAAATCCAGTACAATTTAATGATACTATTTTAGAAAGTAGAGAACCACAAAAAAATAGTGCACCCCTAATGGACATCGAAGATGCCAACATGGTTCCTGATTCAAAAGATTTGGTTAGTAGGATCGACGTTGTCGACGATACTAAAAATGTGAAGGAAAATATCGAACCCACCCATCCAGTTAAGAGGAGCGTTTCTTCACAAAAAGAAGAAAACGGGAGAGGAAATAATGCGAACACTAATGTAAGATTCCAACCATACTAGAAGAAGTGGATCAATTGAAAACCAAATAAAACTTTTTTCTTTTTTTTTTTAAATTGTTTATTTAATTTTTTTATTGCATTAACAAACTTTACAAATTTTGTACAAGGGCCTTTTAGCTTACTCTTGGTTATACTAGAGCGAGTCGTAGGTTCAAACGTGGTTGTTAATAACACTCAACTATTTTTTAATGGGCGCCAGCCAATGATAAGGAAACTTCATGGAATAATAAATTGTAACAAAGGCGATAAATGTAAATACGCATTGGATCGCTTTTAATATTTAATGCAACAAAAATGAATTTCAGTACCACTACAAACTTACAACTTATGACGTGGATATCTATCAGCGTTAAAACTAGATACTAGATGATAGTAAAACTAGGGGGGCTCTGCCCCCCTGGTCGCTGCCGCGGTGCAACCCCACCGGGCCGCTTCGCGGCCCTAATAGCACATAAACGAAATAATAAAATCAAGTTATAAAACTTCTTTGCATACAACATTTTTTTCCAATGATTAATATTATATCTCAACGGATGAACGGTTAAACGGATTATAATGTCTATAAAGCTTATTGATTTAAAACAAATGTTATCGATTACTATTATTTTTTTCATAACGAACGGATTAACGTCTCAAGGGACTTGATCTGTTTAGTACTTGATCCGTTGAGACGTTGATCTGTCGAGTCGTTGAGTTGTTGATTGACCACCGTAGAAGCTCTTTAGTATTTTATTAACATGCTATTGTACAGGGTCTGGCAGGGAAACCAGATGATTTAAAGAAGGAAAAAAGCTCGTAAGTTGTTGATGGGGACGGCGGCGGTGGCCTAACAACGTCTCAAGTACTAAACAGATCAAATCGTCTGAGATGTTGATAGGTTGGTATAAAGGTCGCGACAGTTATAATAATTTTATATATATATATAGGTACTATAAGCATTTCAAGCCACAGCAGTGGAGTGATGTGATCGCTGGTTGAGTATAGAGCGGAAATTCTGGGTTCAAATCGCGGATTGCACAGAATTTCTCGGTTCAGCCTTCCGGTGGGCATCTACACTCCTGTGGTCTTGTAAACTCTCTAAGAGCTGTAATATACTATAAGCATTTCGGTTTCATAAAAATGTGAAATGAAAACGTTACATGAAAACGTTACATAAAAACGTTACATATTGTGCCCTTATCTTTTTATAGTATAGAGTAGATAGATTAGGCATAATTAGATAAAAATTGTTTTATTAAACAAATATTTTAATAGATTATTATTACAATATACTTATTATCACATGGCAATAAGTCTTTTGTTCCAATTTTGTGCAAGTTATCTGCATTTATTTCCAATACGACTCCAGTGATGGTTTGTAAGTCTGTCTTAATTAGTTCTATCTACATTGAGAATATAAATAATTATGTACATTACTTCTAATGTCACCTGCAGAATGGATTGCATCTGAAATCTTTTTCATACTTTCCGCCTGTTTTTTTCAAATTTTCTTGTGCTTTTTTACTGGCTGAAGAACTGTTTGACGCTGTATTAACTAGTAGAGCTACCTCTTCCTCCTTATCCGCTTATCCGTCAGCTTTCTCCTGCTCCGACTTAGTTTGTTAGTAGATGTCATAAAGTTCATCTTCATATATATTTGAAAAATATGAGATGGCAATGTTGTTGGTCTTACTCTTGGTTCAATTCCAAACTTTTCTTTGTATAGAGATTGTTTGATTCCTAAATGAAGGGCTCTATTTATCATAAATTGCACGAAACAAACACCGTTTGACAAATTAGTGGAATTGTTGTCTTTCATCCAAAAAGCCAATTTACACTGTTGACTGGATTGCCAACGGCAGATATTTTCGAAGTTGTATTTGATACGATGAATAACTTTAAATTCACCTATTTTTGTGGACAGTTACAAATATTTTTAAAAGTTGTCGGCATCTCATGAAGTGCTTTTCAAGCAATGCCTCCAAGAAAAAAGATCAAAGTTGTTTGCCATCTGCTTTTACGCCATTTACCAATCGCTGGATTTAATTACACATCAGAAATATATATTTTACGGTCAATGATGACAATTCAGCCATAAGCGACAATGGCCGGACAATAACACCAATGTCCTTTTTAACTGGACCTTGATGTTAACGCCCGGCCAATAACGTTAATGACCATGCATTTTAGGCAATGCTGACATTTAAAGTTTTACATGTGGGTTTTGCATCATTGTTCGAGGAATGACGACAGTTCCCAATAGAGAAAAGAAACATAGGTAAAATGTTTAACTGCTGTAAATAATTATTCATTAAACATTTTTTATTTACAGATATCAAGAAAATGTTTCGAAAAAAACCAAATTGAGCGATTATACCCATTGTGATGATGAAAGTGATGAACATGGTATGAACGACAGTAGCGTAAATCAGGACGATAATGTTCAGAACAAGCTGAAAAGTAATATATGTTTCATATTGGGAGATCTTAAAGCAAAAATTGATCAAAACAGAATTAAAATTGATCTTTTATACAATGACATGATGATAAGAAAATCTAATTCTGTTACAAATTTGTCGGTACCAGAAGACATCCCACAGTTACCATTAAGAAAAGAAGATGGTCTTAACGTAATCGAAACGTTTTTAAAAGAAAAAAATAATTTTAATTATTTGATAAGTCATAGTTTTATTTGCGTCCCTCCCAATTATAAAAAGACACTAGGTCATCTGAAATTACAAATTTTAAATGTTCATTGTAGAACTCCGTACATCTGCGCCCCTGATAACAAACCATGACTAAAGATAGTAAGAACTGTGAAGATTTTTAACCTATTTTTAGATGACGCTACTGATTTGGGGTTACTATTTTTAAAAACTAACAAATAAACTTATGATTTTCAAAAGTAGTAACCTCAAATCAATAATGCCATCTGAAAATGAGTTAGAAAGTTAGCAACGCTACCTTTTTACCGCGAAAAAAAAAAATACATTTAAATTTTTATGGCGTTATCCATCTTTACAGCTCTTACCATCTTTGGTCATAGAGATAACTTAAAAGCAATTGTTAATTTTTGTAATTTTAGATCAAACGGTTATCGGGGGCGCAGATGTACGAAACTCGACAATGAACATTCTAAAATTTGTAGTTTCAGATGACCTGGCGTCTCTCTATAAATTGGGAGGGATGTGAAAGAACTCATACCCCCAATGTAGAGAGAAAGCTGGCTTTCAAAAACACAATATTAATGGAAGCGGTTTATGGTAAATTTGTTAATTTCATTAATTTATTAGTATAATTAATTAAATTTTTTTTAGGCTTAGTCAAATTGATGTATGCCAATTTGCAACCAAACGAAATTAGCGATCAAATTATAGCTGACGCTATAAAATCGTGGCTGAAACTGGCACCACAGCGCCAGCGGTATAAAAAAAATAGCAAAATTTCTATAATATATTTGTAGTTTTAAATAAATATTAAGAATTATTGAAAATCTGTATTGTTAATTTATTAGATACTTATAAACACAAAATTTAAAAACTAAAATAAAATAATGTATTTTAAATTTAAAATACTATACATTTGTTTTTAATTATAATACAAATTAAATTTTAGACATTGCCAGCCCTGATTCTATACATCTATATAAATGAGGTCCGCTGTTAAATTTTAACGTTTATACATTTTTTTTTTATACGCAATATAGACGTAATATATCACGAATAATATACGTTTATTTTATGTATTGTATATTATAAACGTCTATAAATAAACGTCCTCCACGGCCAATTGAAGGAATATAGGGTTTTAAAAGAAAAGCAGAGTGAAGAAGCAATTAAATACAAAAATAGAAAATTATAAGCGTATGAAGAAAGGACGAAAGAAATAAAACGAAAAAATGACTTGTTAGAGCAATTGATTCAGCAAATGAATAAATAGAACTGTATACCTACTATTCTTAATTTCAAAAAAAAAAATTATTTTGGCTTGAAAAAATTAAATATAAAAGTTCAGATGGAAAAATGGAACATAACAAACAAAGGTGTTCATAGTTCGTAGTTCATAAAAAACAAAAAATTTTAATTTATTTTTATCATTTCGCATTTTCGCGTGCGATGAATTGACCGCTCAGAACTGTCGTAAATTCCATAAGTGATAGTCAAATCAAAATTTTTGATTTTCCCTAAATCCTTGTCCGCGGCTGTTTATTCAATTATTCACAGCTGACCAAGCGCACTTGGTCGTTCCCCTATCCGCAACCCGGGGACGCGCCACGCTGCTGGTTAGGCACCAGGGATAAAAGTGAACAGCTTATACCCTGGAACGTGGAAAAATGGTGAACGCTTCACGAATATGCGTGTCATCCTTGCGCAGGGACCATGCTAATCTTCTCTGTATCGTTCCAATTTTAGTAGATGTACCGCCGAAGCGAGTACGATTTTCTCAATTTGCGCTTCTATTTATATAGATATATTTTTCGTTTGGTATAATGTTAAGATTAAAAAAAAAATTAATTAATCCGGAAAATCAAGATAAATATCGCTAATGATAGATATTAATTTCTTAAGAGGACTTGATTACGCAGATCCGTGGTCTGAGGAGTAGATGCACCCCTCTGAAATTAAACTGTCGGTTTTCAAAAAAATCAATGTTTGAAAGTTTTGTTTAATTCTACCAATTTCTACAAGAAGATATTTTTCGTTGTTCCGACCGTAAAATGAGTAGTTTCCGGCCTGTGCAGGGACGGCTTCCATACAGTCACAAATAAAAATGAGGTGGTCCCGTCACAACGAAAAGCAGTTTACGCCACTCGGACGTAAAGAGATTTTACACCACTCGGTGCGGTTCATGCGCCTCGGCTTCGCTACGCTCTCGAGTGTAAAATCTCGTTTTACGTCCTTGTGACGAAAACTACTATTTTAATTCTATGTACTTCGGTCCGTATTGGTGTCTTTTAAAAAATAGTAAAATAGATGATTTTTGAATTGAGCTAGACCTAGGCTTACCATACGTCCCGGTTTGACCGGGATTGTACTGGTTTCATGTATTGGTCCCGGCGTCCCGGCCGGTTTGGTATTTTGTCCCGGTAAAATTAATACCAACAATCTATTTGACGAGTTGTCCCTGGCAAAGACATATTTTGCGTCAAAAAATGAAAGGTGGCGGACAGCAACCACCCAAATTAAGTACTATGTGGAAAAAATGGGTACAATTCTTTCAACATTTCCTGGAGCAACACATCGAAGTACCAAATTTAATTAAAATGTTGCTTGAAACACATTTGGTCAGAGCCAGTCAGAGTCAGATACTGTACGAGCTCTTCTGTACTGCAAACTTAAGTTTGAAATTTCATGTAATGAATTTTTTGAAAAAATTAAAAAGGATAACACAATTTTGAAAAAGGTTCACTCTAGTAAAATCAAAAATAACAAAAAATCGTTACATTATAAAACGGTTTTCGCAAAAACTGGTATTTTTTCAATGCAGTTCAAATTCTTACTTTTGTCCCGGTTTGAGACTCCATAATTATGGTAAGCTTAGCTAGACCAGTATTTCTCATGTGCGTGAAGTTAGCCCCCCTTTTTTTGAAATTGTGATTTTTTTTATTTGTGCTCAATTGTGCTCAAGTTGTGCTCAATGTGCTTAAAAGATTTTTTTGATTTTGAACAAAAATAACAAAAAAAATCGAAAAAAACACTTTTTGACGCCAGCCCCCCTTTTTTTGAAATTGCAACTTTTTTTGGTCGTTCTCAATTGTGCTCAAGTTGTGCTCAATGTGCTTAAAAGAATTTTTTAATTTTGATCAAAAATAACCGCGTAAAGCGCGAAATAAGATTTCTACCTAGCCCCCCTTTTTTTGAAATTGCAACTTTTTTTGATTGTACTCAATTGTGCTCAAGTTGTGCTCAATGTGCTTAAAAGAATTTTTTAATTTTGATCAAAAATAACCGTGTAAAGCGCGAAATAAGATTTCGACCTGGCCCCCCTTTTTTTGAAATTGCAATTTTTTTTTATTGTTTTCGATTGTGCCCAAGTTGTGCTCAATGTGCTTAAAAGAATTTTTTAATTTTGAGCAAAAATAACCGCGTAAGGCGCGAAATAAGAGAAAAAAGGTGTGCATTGAACAATTTTATCATACAGGGTGAAAAGTAAAATAGATTTCTAAATTTCATTTTTAAGGACCGCATTCAGGGTAAAGTTTTTCGTCGTAATGATTTATACAGGGTAAAGTATCAAACATCTAAAAGACATAAATGGAGAATTCTGATAGTACTATATTAGTTTAAATACAGAAGCTGTATTTGTAAAGATATGACTAAAAAATTTAAAAATTAAAAAAAAAATTAAAAATTTTCATGGAAACCTTTTATTTAAAATTACAAAGTGCAATGAATAGTAAAAAATAATGTTAATAAGAGCTAACAAAGCTTCTTAAAAACATCAATCTAAAAGCGTAAGGCTGTTTATTATATAAGTGGCTAAGCAGGCTCAGGTGCATGTCGCTGCCCCCCCCCTAAATTAAATTTTAGGATAAAATTAGTGTCAATCGTTAGAGCTTTGTTTGAGCCTGAATGATCTTCAGTGAGCGAGATTTTGAGTTAATTTTTTTACAAAGTTAGAAATATTTGAAATTTTCGAGTAAACTGCAAGCCTTAAAAAATCTTACTATTAAACGCGTGTTGCTCGGAGTTTATTCAAAAATTTCTACTATCTATAACTTTTTAAAATATTAACTTAAAATCTTGCTTACTAGAGCTCATTCAGGCTCTAACGAAGCTCAATCGATTGACATCAATTACACACATAGATTCAAAATGAGAAGAAAAATTTGAAAAAAGGGGGGCTATGTCGAAATCTTATTTCGCGCTTTACGCGGTTATTTTTGATCAAAATTAAAAAATTCTTTTAAGCACATTGAGCACAACTTAAGCACAATTGAGTACAATCAAAAAAAGTTGCAATTTCAAAAAAAGGGGGGCCAGGCCGAAATCTTATTTTGCGCTTTACTCGGTTATTTTTGATCAAAATTAAAAAATTCTTTTAAGCACATTGAGCACAACTTGAGCACAATCGAGTACAATCAAAAAAAGTTTCAATTTAAATAAAAGGGGGGCCAGGTCAAAATCTTATTTCGCGCTTTACGCGGTTATTTTTGATCAAAATTAAAAAATTCTTTTAAGCACATTGAGCACAACTTGAGCACAATTGAGAACAACCAAAAAAAGTTGCAATTTCAAAAAAAGGGGGGCTGGCGTCAAAAAGTGTTTTTTTCGATTTTTTTTGTTATTTTTGTTTAAAATTAAAAAATTTTTTTAAGCACATTGAGCACAACTTGAGCACAATTGAGCACAAATAAAAAAAATTACTATTTCAAAAAAAAGGGGGCTAACTTCACGCACATGTATTTCTCAGCTTTTCAGTTTTTGCAACTCAAGTTTTAATCATAATTTTCATTGTGCCCCTTTTAGATCTGGATTTATCAATTTATCACCAGTAGGTTCAATAATATTTGCCATCTCTTTACTATCCAGAAATATTAGGGGGTGAGTAGTGGTTGACTGAAGGTCGAAAACTAGTCGGCCGTAGGCGGACGGGATTTTGAGGGGTTTCCAAATTTACGGGGAGTCCAAAGGCGCTACCCCACAGTTTTTTTTTTAAATTTGACCTGTAATGGTGAATTTTTAGACTTTACCAGATAGAATTTACTAACATTTTATTTGGTTTTCTTAGAAGATATGTTGGCACCCCCCTAGGGGGGCTCACCCTACAGGTTGAGAAACGCTGAACTAAACACTTCTAAAACTTCCGCTCTGAAATATTTTTTTTAGATAATCCCTGATTTCTGTTGGTGTCTTTTCAGCTCGATTAGTTCTAAAAGATTATAAATTAGCAAAAAAAATACTTCATATCACAAACTTCTCTTGACATAAGAACTTCTTCTGTTTTTATTAAAATAATTAAAAAAGGATTTTACAAAATGAGTTTAAACGAAAATATTCTGTATTTAGTAGTGGAGTTTCAGAAGCAAAAAAAATATGAAGATTTAGTCTCACGGTCATGGGTAACCGAAGTGGAAGATGAACTGTTGGTAGGTACTAGAGATAAATGCGAGACTATTTTTTCTTGTCCCGTCCCGTCCTGCAGTGCCGTCTTGACCTGTAGGTCTCGTTCCGTCTCGAGGCGGATCCATCACGTCCCACGGATCCCTCACGTCCCGCAGATACTTACCTACTCTATCGAAAGATGATTGAATCAGGATTTCTGATGAATATACACGTAAGTGGCAGTTGCCAAACTGTCTGAGTGCAATCGATGGGAAACATGTTAAAATTAAAGCTCCAAGTAAGTCTGGCTCCTTATATTATAATTATAAAAAAACTTATAGCATTATATTATTCGGAGTATGTGATGCAAATAATTTTTTTACATATGTAAATATAGGAGCATATGGCAGCCAAAGTGATGGTGGAGTGCTACTGAAATCATCTTTTGGATACCATTTAAAAAAAGGTACTTTATGTTACCAGATGCACTTTTACCAGGCACCACAAAAGAAGTACCTTTTTTTTGTTGGCGATGAAGCATTTCATTTGCAAACAAATCTATTGCGTCCTTACGGTGGACGGTATTTATCAGACCATCATGAGAACATTTACAACTATCGTTGGTCTAGAGGTCGGCGTGGAATTGAAAATATTTTTGGTGCTTTGACTGCACGATGGCAAATTTATCATAAAACCATAAATGCCCATCCAGAAAATGTTGACAAAATAATTCAAGCAACAGTTTGTCTTCATAATTATATAAAAACTGAAGAGGCAAATGTACCATCAAAAGACCAAAGATATTGTAATGATGCATTTGAAGACCGAGAAATAAGAAATGGTGAAGTGAATCTTGGTGCTTGGCGACAAGAAATTTCAAGAAATGGATGTTTGAGATCAGCAGCTTCTTTAAGACGTTTAGGTGCGAGAAATGCTGGACAAGATGCAATAATATTTAAAAATTATTTGAAAGATTACTTTGTTGGAATTGGAATTGTTGACTGGAAAGTCGATCATGTGACAAGAACAAATTAACTGTTATATAATTTTAGTGCTTTTTGTATACTTTCATTATTGTTAAGATTGCATTTAAATTTAAAAAAAAGATGACATTTTTAAAATAAAATTTTATTTTTACTATTTTAATTTTTTTTCACCCATTGCTATAAATTGATTATTTAAAATAATTTGAAAAAACCAGGTAAATTTATAAAAGTTTCCAGTCGCTTTGTATAATTGTATTTATTTTTAATTATGCTTTTTTTTAACTTAGAACTGCGGTCATCCGAGTTCCACCTCGTTGTATATCGAATTATCAATTGTATTATCGATATCTTTTCTTGCATAACTGTTTAGTTATGTATTGTGCATGTTTTGTTCCAGATGTAATCCTGCGTTAGCAAGAAGCTAAAACATCAAAATAATAACGATAGGCTTGTGTTTTGCAACGTTTTTGTGATGATAAATAATCATATGCTTCAAACCTTGAGTCGTGGGTTTCAATTGAGCACGATTGGGTCACTTATGTTACCGCAAAAAACGACTCTGGTGTCCCTGGTCTTTATGTCACGAACGTATCCAGTGAAACCCGTAAAGGTGCGTTCCACTTAAAGCCCACGACGAACACGGTCGATCATTAGTATAATCAAATAACTACGCTCGATCTTTAGCGCAATCAAAGAACCACGAAACCACGCCGAGGTCGCCCATGAATTTAAGTGGAAAGCACTGAAAATCGTTAAATTAAAATTTATTTGTTTTGTTTTCTATCTACCCACGATCCACCCCGTTAAGCCAAGCCGGCACTTCTGATGTTTTGTTACTGGTACTGTACGGTTGTTAGTAATGAATTGGGTTTTGGGCACCCTGTATATAAACAATATAGACTTTTCCGTAGAAAATTATCTAAAAAAAATATTTCAGAGCGGAAGTTTTAGAAGTGTTTAGTTCAGCGTTTTTTAACATGTAGGGTGAGCTCCCCTAGGGGGGCGCCAACATATCTTCTAAGAAAACCAAATAAATTGTTAATAAATTATATCTGGAAAAGCCTAAAAATTCACCATTACAGGTCAAATTTTCAAAAAAAAACTTTAGTCAACCACTATTCACCCTCTAATATTTTTGGATAGTAAAGAGATGGCAAATATTATTGAACCTACTGGTGATAAATTGATAAATCCGGATCTAAAGGGGGCGCAATGAAAATTATGATTAAAAATTGGGCTGCAAATACTGAAAAGCTGAGAAATACTGGTCTAGCTCAATTCAAAAATCATCTGTTTTACTATTTTTTAAAGACGCCAATACGGTCTGAAGTACATAGAATTCAAAAATAACCTTTTGTAGAAATCGGTAGAATTAAACAAAACTTTCAAGCATTGATTTTTTTGAAAACCAACAGTTTAATTTTAGAGGGTGCACCTACTCCTCAGACCACGGATTTGCGTAATCAAGTCCCCGTAAGAAATTAATATCTATCATTAGCGATATTTATCTTGATTTTCCGGATTAAATATCTTAGATTAATTTTTTTTTTTTGATCTTAACATTATACCAACCGAAAAATATATCTAATAAATGGAAGCGCAAATTGAGAAAATCGTACTCGCTTCGGCGGTACATCTACTAAAATTGGAACGATACAGAGAAGATTAGCATGGTCCCTGCGCAAGGATGACACGCATATTCGTGAAGCGTTCACCATTTTTCCACGTTCCAGGGTGTGAGCTTGCAATCGCAGATTGTTCGCTTTCCTCTTCCCTGGTGCCTAACCAGCAGCGTGGCGCGTCCCCGGGTTGCGGATAGGGGAACGACCAAGTGCGTTTGGTCAGCTGTGAATAATTGAATAAACAGCCGCGGACAAGGATTTAGGGAAAATCAAAAATTTTGATTTGACTATCACTTATGGAATTTATGACAGTTTTGAGCGGTCAATTCATCGCACGCGACAATGCGAAATAATAAAAATAAATTAAAATTTTTTGTTTTTTATGAACTACGAACTATGAACATCTTTGTTTGTTATCTTCCATTTTTCCATCTGAACTCTTTATTTTATGAATATAAAATTTTATTTTTTCGATGCATTGATCCGGTTGCTGGCATGCTGCAAATAATCTTTCGTGGTTGTTTGTATTTGTTTTAGAGTCATTGTGTTGCCATATTGTTTTAAAACAACTCCTTCGACGAAATTATTTATAGGCGAATCTTTAACAGCTCTTTTACCATTTCGGCCAGTCCAGTTGCATAGATATTGGAGGTCGTTGGTCATGATTTTTTTCCAAATCAATCGTATGCATTGATCCCCCGTAGTTCCTCCTATGTAGCGTAATCGTCTTTCAACATTATTTTTAAAATCAGCAATTTTTAAATTGTTTTCGAAATCGGATAACTCCTTCAAAGATTTGATCGGGAAACATTCTTCAACTCCCAAATCAACACTTGAATTTTCGTTATTTAATTTTCTGAGTTCATTCTGAACTTCCTTTATCCGGTGATTAGTTTCCATAAATACATTAGCTTTTATTTCCTTTGATGCTAATTTCTTAGCACAACTCTCTGCCATAACTCTTAGTGCTTCTTTAGATGCTAAACAACATCGACAAGTATCTTGATTACAAGGAATAATCAAGGAATCATCATCATCGTCGTCGTCATCATCATTATTATTATCATAATAATCAGCGTCTCCATAATTGGTATTAATATCATCTAAGTCGTCGTCCTCGCTATCTTTACTTTCTGAAAAGTAAACATTATTACCAATTACTTTTTCCGTTTTAACGGTATTATTTTCACTGTATGAAATAAAATTTACTTCAGCTTGTTGGTCGGAAATTTCTTCATTTTTTTTTCTGTCACTACAATTAACCGTTTTATTGTCACTATTAAGAGTTACTCTTGATGACAATATTAAATCGACAAAGAATTCATCTTGCAGTTTTCGTTTAGCCCTGTATGCGCTCATTCTTGATTCGGCAGTTTTTTTAAATTTTGGTTTACTCTTATCGGATAAAATCTTCATTTTGTTTACTTTATTATAACTGCATATAAACTTGTTTTAAATTTTATTACTTATTGTATAGATAAACTTTTCATGCGTTTAGATTCTTTGATTTTTTGATAAATGATAAAAACACCCGTTCCTTTATAGTCAGAGTTAATGCGATTATCCGATACTAAATTAATATTTAGGGCCCGGATTTATAGGTAACAATCAACACATCGGATTACATAATCGCATAATTTCTCACTATAAAGGAACGGGTGTTTTTATTATTTACCAAAAATGGCCAATACGAATATTTTTAAAGTGTGGTCAAGAAATCGAGATAATAGTAGTTTATATCACAAGGGCGATAAAAGGGGTATTTTCATCCGCCGGGCGAAAGTTTATGAAACGAGCCGCGCAGCGGCGAGTGAATAATCGACCGAAGGATGAAAACCCTTATCGCCCGAGTGATATGAACAATTTTTCGTTATTTCAGGAAAAATATCCTACAAAATTCGCGATTTTATATAATAGCTCTAAAATAACAATCGATAGATGGCGTGAAGCTTGCAAGTCGTTGATCAATGTTTGTCTCTTTGGAGTGAAAAAGGTTGATTTTCTTTTGAAATTTCCGAACGACGGACAATTTGGTCTGACGGACAGCATGTTGAAATAACGGACGGATGGGTCACGTTATGCAATTATTGCAATAAAATCTCGAATTTTGTCGGATTTTATCTAAATCTATGATTTTGTAAATAAATATAAAGTAACACTTAATTTAATTGCCAATTTTTTAACTAAAGGTGTCGTAATTTCGTTATTTTGGGGATAATATCCCACAAAATTCACGATTTGTTTGCTCTGATATAACTATCGGTAGATGGCGTGAAAATCGCAAGTTGCTTGTCAAGTTATTAACAACATATCGATAAACGTGTGTTTATCGACGGGTGAATTGCTCTGAAATAACTATCGATAGATGGCGTGAAGATCGCAAGTTGTTAGTCAAGTTATTGACAACATAAGCGAAAAACAGGAGTTCACCCGAACGGATGAATCGTTCGGGCAGGTATCTCAACAAGGACTGTGTTTATAGGTCCTAGGACCTTATAAAGTAAAGTTTTATAGGTCCTAGGACCTTATAAAACTTAGTTTTATGGTCGTGTTGGTTCCCCTTGAGGTGACCTTTTGAGAAAAGACCCCTTTTATAGGGCTCAAAACAGATACGTAACGGGGTCATTTATATCCTGAAATAACGAAAAAAAGTTTTTGTTGTTGTCTATACTATGAAATCTGATATACTCGGCAGCTTAATTATTTCAGCTTCCGTTAAACTTGATTTATGTGGTAAAAATATTGATTTAGAAGAAGATGGTACTGAAATTGATGATGATGATATTTTGGAGCATGTAAAGTTAAAAACTTTAATTATTCTAGAAGGAAATCAAACATGGGTTCCTCGAAGTAGGGAGTTAAAGTGTTGTTGCTCCTTGAAAGAAGTAGTGTTGCCGACAAATTGTAAGAAACGTCGGCGCGACATCTAGAAGAACCTCCAATGCAATCCAAGCCAATCTTTGAATACAATGGGTGTTTAGACTTTCTTTTTGATAATAACTAATAAATATTTACGTTTTTAAACGTATTTTCCAAATCTCTTGCACTTTTATTTGTCGCTAGCTCTTGCACTATTAATTGATCACATGATTATTATTATTTACAACGTAAGATATCTTTTTGTTTGCACAGTAAATTAAACTTTTAATATTTTATAATAATAATAAAAAATACAAATTAAATGAAGTTTTGAATTAGTGCAATGTACTTAATAATATTTATATATTTAAATCTTTATAATTATTATATAATTTAAAATATAAAATTACTGTGGTATCAAAAATAGAAAAAAAATTTAAATTGTGGAATATAATAATATTTATATATTTAAATATTTATAATTTTTATATAATTTAAAATATAAAATTACTGTGGTGCCAAAAATATGTAAAAGTTTTGAATTGTGGAATATAATAATATTTATATATTTAAATATTTACAATTATTAAATAAATTAAAATATAAAATTACTGTGGTACCAAAAATATGTAAAAGTTTTGAATTGTGCATTATAATAATATTTATATATTGAAATATTTATAATTATTGAATCTATCAAAAAAGCATTATATATTATATAGTTTTTTGTGTAATGTGTATAATATTTTATATATTGTAAAATATATAATAATTACATAGGTTTGTATATAAATTTATTTATAAACCAAAATCATATATATATTGTAGTGATATCGTGGAAATTAAATTAATGTTGAATTATATTAAATTAGTGTAATTTATTAATCGAACGCTCCCACGTTTAGGGTGCCAAATTTATATGTAGGGATAAGCGTAAAATCGAGCTCCACTGTTGAAAGCCAATTTTTATATGTAGTGATAAGTTGAACGTGAGTGATAAGTGTGAAATGGTGTGAGTTAATTAGTGTTAATTATTAAAATAAAAAAATATGATAAATAAAAAAGTTCTTTTTGAAGTGAGTGTAGAGTGACACGTGATACCGCAAACTCATCTTTATTCTTAAATTGACAGTAAACGCCTTACAACCTTTTATTCACTTTACAACAATGCCCACTTTATAGACGTAAAGAAAACAAGTACAGCTGTTATTATAAATTAAAAATTGAATTTTCATAAAACTATCGAATTTAATTTCATCTATTCAGGTAAATTTATTTTAACAAATGTTAAATGCAATTTAACAATAACTTATTTTATTCTAGGGGTAAACAAGTCTTCTTTCTTCTTCTTCTACTTTTGGCTAGGGTCAACCCTGTTTGCCTTAAACAGCCACTGCGTTGTTTCTTTAGCATCCTTGAGCATATAAATTGCTTAACGTCTGAGAGGTAGTGTGCTAAACTTGTCTCCAGACGAGCCTGTAACCCTGGTTTTTATGTTAATGATGGCAATTCATTAACCCAGGAGGACCACCGGCTTAAAGTGCCTTCCGAAGCACGGAGACCAGTCAAAAGAAAATTGTCCTTCTCCGGATTTGAACCCGGTACCTTGCATTCGCAGTTGATCGCGTTACTTGCAAGGCAAATGACCGTCTCGGTAAACAAGTTATAACCTAAAAGTTCTTGCGTATGAAAACCGAAACCTTAAAATTACAATTGAACAAACTAAATACAAAAAAATACAAATAAGGGGAATACTGATCGATCAAAATATAAAAGAGCTCTTTTTACCTATTCTAGGAGTTCGACGAAAAATTGTTCTCTTCTGTCCAGGTAATGAAAATATAACCTTCGTACTTAAGCCAATTTTTGGTTCTATCGTCCAAATTATATTATATCCATAATTTTCAAATTTATTTGCAGTATCCAAATCATTATTTTTGGAAGCACTTATGTAGAAATATTTTTTATTAAAATAAAAATATTTTTGAAAAAATTTTATAAGTTCAAAATTTTGTTAAATTTAATTTGAGGTTAAATTCGCACATGCGGATCTTCCGACGATTGAGTTAATACTGATATTTACATGTAAATTTCATTGTTTTTCCAAATTTTTTCCTTTGTGGCCTTTTTTGGAATTAAGTTTTTTTCAAAATTGTTTCAGATCTTCCTGAAATTTTACAGAAAGTTTCCTTTATATCTCCCATCTTTACTGAACAAATTTCTCTTCTCAAAGTTACCTCAAACTCGAGTAATTAATTAATTTAGAATCTGACATTTAAGCAGATAATTTTATAAATCATAAATTTTGATAAATTTATTAATATTTCTTTTCTTTAGGTAAAATTTATACTATCTGTGCTGGGGACTATTCTGCACGTTTTTTCAACACAATTTGATACTTCAATCATCTTTGGACAACCACATGGTCAATTTACGATTTTCAACTATAAAGCTTGCTCATCTCTCCTCCAGTGTATTTTCTCCAAAATTTTACCATTGTTCATGTTTACAATTTAGTTCTTTAACACTTATTCACAAAATTTCACATTTATGCCCGGTTGCACCAACCGACCGTAAAAACAGTCGATACAATAACCGTTGATCGACCGATTAATCGATGATTCTCCGATATTTCAAAATACCAGTTGCACCAGAAAAAATAACAATAGGTATTTGAACCAACCGTTTTTTGTAAAGTGAAGTGAGCGTTTTAAACTATAACCCTACATTATACGACGTATTGTCAATGCCATATAAAATGGGAACTAATAATCAGCATTTCACCAAATTAGAAAAGGATTGTGCCGTTGTTGTTATTTTACGATATAAAGACATAATCGAAAATAAGAAGACTGATGGAGTGGCAAACAAAAACTTGAGAAATAGGATAATATTATACGTTTAATTAACAATTTTTTTGAAATTCAAATTAGTAAAAAGTATATTTTAAGCTCACTTTACTTATAAATAATACTAACATAATATAATACTACATAAATAAATTATATATAATATATAAGCAAGCGCTACAGGCCATGCAGACCCAGGGCTGATAACGATAAATCGTCTTTTTCCTGCTTAATTTGTCTTATAAACTTTTGCGTGTGTGACGCAGCCGTATTTACGGTATTGACGTCGACACAAATATCAGGATTCACCACAGAGTGTCGATGTCCACCGGAAGGCCGAGCCAAGAAATTTTGTGAAATCCAAGATTTGAACCCAGAATTTCCGTGCTATACTCAACCGGCGATCACATCACTCCACTGCTGTTGCTACATAAATAAATTACAAATTATAATTAAATTATATTGCAAGAATTATATTCTTTTGCAATTTTATCCCATGCCTCAAGTTTTTGTTTGTTTGTCATGTATAATATTAAATTAATAATTAGTAAAATAGTGAGGTTATTACTCTCAAAAACAGTCCGTATTTGCAATTATGGCCCGAAATCGGACGGTTAATTCTGTCCGTAAAATCAATCGATTAACGGACAGTTTTTGGGTGGTGCAACACGCAAGCTACGATTTACGGTCGATCGGCCGATTCAACAGACTGTTTTTTAGCTGGTGCAACCGGGCATAAATCTAAAATTTATACAATTTTATAATTTTGTGCTACGCACTTACATCGGAACGTCAAATTTGATTGTTTATGCTTTCAATTTATTTTTTAAAAAATTTATTTGATTAAGGCATGATCTGCTCTGTTAATCTTTACTATTTATAAAGTTTCAAATGTTTATGCCAGAATTTGTGGCTTTTATTGACTAACTAAGGTTTTCACATATCGCAGCCTCACTTGTCAACAAGATAAGATGTAGGTGTGTTTTTGTGATTCAGTGTAAAATTTTGTGTTTATTGTAACTGATCTTCATCAGTGAATTGTTATGTATCATTTTGCTTATAAATTGCTTTGCCGATCCCTCAATAAGTGAGACGACACCATTACTTGTAGCTAAATCACTCCTAAATGTTAATTTGAGCCTTCAACATGATAATATATAATAAAAAATGTTGACTGGGTATATTATTTTTAATTTAATACAATTAATTAAATTGTCCAAAACATCCAATTATCCAATTATATATTTTTTTGAGTTTACCATGACAGTAACTTCTATTTATCTTTTGAAATGCCTGAAAAAGCCTTCAAAAGACTTCGATTTCATGGTTTACTGAATAGTAGTCATTTTAAGAGGAATCTCCAATACGAATTTTAAAGCTCTAAAAGAGACTGCGGTAATTCAACGATTACATGCTTATTATTCAAAAAAATTGTATAAAAGTATACATTTTCTGAAAGCGGACACTTGAATGTAGACTACCAAGGTTAGATTTTTTAAATATTCGAAATAGTTTTTTTGTAATCTTCCAACAAAGTTACCTTTACTTTACTAATTAATTATGGCAAAAAGAAATAAAAAATTGAAAAATTTAAACCATCGTCGTATGTATTGAAGTTTTTTTATAAATAATTTCAAAATTTCATGCATTTTGCTCATGCCGTTTCGTTGTTTTTAGTGAATTACAATCATGTGTATTTTATTAAATTTTAGAATTAATTTTAAATAAATATGCAACCAACATAACGGACAGTCACCAGCAAAATATATTTTCCATCGTAACTATATTGTCGAACAGAAACAACATTACGAGTAACAAAGAATACTGCAGAATTATGTGCTTTCATAACAGAACAGATACTTGATACATGAAAGCCACCTAATATGTTCTTATCAGTTATTACCATATCACTTTATAAATGTACTTTTATAAATCGACATAATGTAGTTATTAAAAATTATAATTTTGAAAAAGCACATTGAAATTTTATTCGTTTATCAAATATTTCTTACATGCTAAATTAATAGAACGTTAATTTTAAAAAATCGTGCTTGAAATTTCAATAGTACTTCGTGAATTGTAAAAATTTGTTTTACAAATCTCCAGAATTTTGTTTTTTAAATATCCTAAAAATATCGATATTTTTCGATATGCATAGCAGAACCATCCCTGTACAGGATTCAAGGTAATATGAATTATAGTAGTACTACGTAAACTACCTAGGCTACTGAAAAAGTTTAAGGAAACGATATTATAAAACACATAGAAAAAGGTAAATGGCTTTACTGCTTTTCGAAGTACTACATAATACATATTACATACGGTAGAATCAATTTGAAAAGCATTTTTTCCACTGTGAAGCTGATACCTCAGAAATCAGCATTTGAAATGTTTCAACAATACCCAAACCTATGCCTAAACGGTGGAGTGTTGTTTATTTTCGGTAAATATCAATAAACCTAAATTTTGACAATAATTTTTGTTATTTAACCTAAATTTCATTACAACCGGTAATGATTTGATGCAGTTCAGGGATTCGCCAAATTTGAAAGACTGCGATTTAATTTCTTGAGCATTTCTTTGCACCATTTGACACGACTTTTCTTTGAGTTTTTAAATTATTTTTCCAATTACATTTTTGCAACATTTTTTGAAAATTCTTGAAAATCTTTAATGAAAATCTTTAATACAAAAATTAGTGTAGTTATGGAGATTTCCAGAAAAATGGTAATTTTTTAGTGATTTTGAAAAGTTGTAAAAATTGCAATCCCGATTATGGACTATTTTGTCAACAACCCGACATGCCAGAGAAAGAAAAAGAGTATGAAAATGAAAAATTGATATTTTTAAATAGTTTAACAAAAACAAAAGAAGAGAGAACCATTTTTGAAAGAGACACAATTTTGCAATCAGAATGTGTTCTATGGGTCGAATCAAGACGAAAGTTACTGACTGCATCACATTTCTACGACGTATGTTCAAAGAAGAAAACCACCCATCGTGGAAATTTAGTAAAAAATATTTTATATGGCATTCCTTTAAACACTCCCGCTGTAAACCATGGCAAGTGTTACGAGAAAGTTGCTATCAAGCAGTTAGAAGCACAGCTCAATGTAAAAATCAACAAATGTGGAATGTTCATTGACAAAAAATTTCAATATCTTGGAGCTACACCCGATGGCCTTACTGGAGAGGACACAATTGTTGAAATAAAATGTCCCTATTCTTCCTTTAATAAGCCGGTAGAATCATCAATAGATAATAAAAAAATTAATTTTTGGAAAAATGTAAATGGTGTTTATGAAATCAACAAAAAACATAAATGGTATTACCAAATTCAAGGTCAATTACATATTGCCAAAAAGAAAAAGTGTGTTCTTGGAGTTTGGATTTCCAGTGATTGCAAATTAAAGACAGAAATAATTTATAAGGATAATTCTTACTGGTCTGAAAAAATGGAAGAAAAGCTATGCAATTTTTACATGAGCTGTCTCTTACCAGAATTAATTGATCCACGGCAATCCAGAAATATGAAAATTCGGGATCCTGTACACGATGACTAGACAACGTATGTAAAATAGAACAAAAGTGATCAATGAAACAATTGAAGTGATTTAAAAAACTGTACGAGTTGTGCATGCCAAAACGTAAAACTTCACTGTCACTGATTTGTTGTTATTCGTTTCGAAATGGTTGTTTCATTAGCAGCATTTACATACGTACATACTAGATTTTCCATGTTTATGGATGTAAATTTCAAATTTCATCTTTATTAAGCCCACCTGCAAGTTATTTGCTACAACGTTTAAAAACTGCTGTTTTTTTAATTGTGTATATATGTGATGTTTCAATGTATTTTGGTTGCGAATATTCTTATTGAAAATTATCGAGTTCAAATGGATTTTCTTTGAGTTTTGTTACCAAAGCTGATGTATTTCCAACGTTAGTTTATGTTACTACTTTCAATGACCAATCTTGTTGCTTTCACACGAGTAAAACAACAAATGGGGTTGTTTATGCCAATTTCACTATTTTATGTATGAAGGATTTCATAGTTTATGGCAGGTCTGGTTTATTGTAATGCCTTCAGTGGTCAATTTTGTTGCTTTTACATTAAGGAAACAACAAATAAAGAAAGACTTGTAATAAAAAGCGCGTTAAGTACTAAAAATTTTCAAATTTTCCAAAGACTTGGAAACAGTAGGTACTGTGGATCATCACCATACCAAACATATCACTTATTTCAGTTTAAAAATGTTTGACACTTGAGACTTGATTCAGTTTTTAGTATTACAAGTCTTTTAAGTTTCAAGTATTCCTTAGCTCTAGCCTTTCGGTAGGGTGATGCTGGTTCTAACCTTCTAAGTCCATGATGGACTCGCTCAAAGTTGAGTGGACGGTAGCCAATTTCTTTAAAAGTATTTAATTTTTATTCCTGCACATTAGATCCGCCTGGTCAAGTAAAACCTTATTCTATTTTTATCCTACTTCACAAATACTTCAATTGTATTTTATCGTTTCAGATCTTTTTATTTTACAAATATATTTTCATAAATACTTATACATACTACATACCTACTAATTATCTACCAATTAATTATTAGATAGTACTTGTTTATTTTTCATTTAAATATTGTCTTAAATATTTCAATATCGTAATTATGGCTATAAAAAAATCAGAAATTTGTACCGTAAAATTATAATTTGCAGTTTACTACTAAGTACAATAAAATTTTTGTACAATAGGTTGATCATACTCGTCATAGTTTATTCTACTTATAGAAAATGCTGACAGCGCGGCAGCTTGTGAAGAACTATAGCAATAGTTTATATTTGGTTTTTTGAAATATTTGATATTCTTTTTATTATTATTTTCAAACAAAATTAGTTAGTGAATTTAAAAAAAGGTTGAACTGTTACAAAGCATTGTTTTATACACCTCGTTAGAGAGTAGTATTAATTATTATTATATTGCAATAATAAAAAATATCACTTGATACCTAGTTAGTAATCGTTTGTATAAAATTCTTGTCTTGAAATGGAAGTCTTATCGTTACAAACCGCATAATTTTTATCCTGAGTGTATTCTCTATCCCAATCGCAATAGTCTACCTGTCTACGACAGCTTTAACGGTTGTATTTGCTATTACGACTGATATTTTATCCTACTTCGAACTTTCGTTATTTTTCCAACACTAAAATTTATTATTGGCGACTATTCGAATTTCCTTCGCCTACTGTGGAGGACACTCAAGTCGGTACGCGACAACTGGGCGAATCCCACTGGGCGACGTATAACTGGGCGACTGGTAAACCGGGCGACGGACAACTAGGCGATGGGTAAACTGGGCGCCGGGTGAACCGGGCGATTGTCAAGCGGGCGACGGATAACTGGGCGATGAGTAAACTGGGCGACGGATAAACTGGGCGACGTATAAACTGGGCGACAACCTGAAGCTTTTTGAAGAATTGAAATATTTAGCATGAAACTTATTGAGTTTTCAGTGTAAGAAAACTGTCGCGTTTGAAAATTTTGCAGGGATTTGCATTTTCTCACTTGATACAATTTTATTTTTTGAAACATTTCATACAGGGTGATATAAAACAAAAACCGAAAAAAAAATTAACCAAATTAAAATCTATTCAAAAAAGTTACGACGTAGATTATGAACGACAAGTTGCTGGTTACCAAGCTGCAACGAAAAGGAGACGTTACCTTCAAGCTGACGAAAGAATCCTGAATAAGGTTACGAATTATGATCGTAATAACATAATTGAATACCTTCGTGGCATATCATATAATTATAATATGAATTAATTTATTTGATAAATTTACTTTTTTATAATAAATAAATAAATAATAATAAATTATTATACTGTATAAAAAAATACATCAGTTGTTCGGAGTCGACATCAAGCAAGAGTTACTATTTTTTTCGTCAAATTTAAGTTGAAAATAATAACTCATAACCTAACTAAGAGATGATGAATCAATCATTGTCTTTATTAGCTAACAATATCCATTAGGGCCTTTTTTTTAAATGCTCAAAATTTACAGTTGCGTCGCCCACTTATACGCAGTGTGGCCAGATTTTTCGAAGCCAGGTCGCCAACCTGTTTGTCATTTATCGCCCAAAATCGCAACTTTCATTTATAACCTCACAACTAGATACCGCGCGCAAAAAAACTCGTTTATATTTTTTTTTTCGAAATTTTTATTACAAGTTTGCCAAAGCTAACACGTCATCAATACAATCATCGTTCACATTAGAAAAATCTTCATCATTATTTTTTAATGAATGTGTCAAGAGCGTCATCTGTCCCTGTCATGTGTTACTGCAATAGCGTGGCGACGTGACAATACTTGGCAATTCCTTCCATGAGCGCACAAAATATTAAAAAATATTAATAATATAAAGTCGCCCAATTTGCGAAAAATTGCGATAAATCGCCCAATCTGGCCACAATGCTTATACGTTGTTCAGTTTACCCATCGCCCAGTTGTCCATCGCCCGGTTGACCGTCGCCCAGTTTACTAATCGCCCAGTTGTCTTTCGCTCAGTTGCCTTTCGCCCAGTTATACGTCGCCCAGTTGTCCGGTTCCGCACTCAAGTAGTTGCAATAGTTGCTCTTCATTTCCCACATGTCCCTGTGCTACTCAAAAATTTAGCAAAAGTGATAAAAGAAAGAAAACTGTAACAGATATTTCAGAAGAACCAACACCCAAAAGAATTAAACGTGGAAAATCCTCAAATGTGGCTTTTAAACAAAAAAAAATGATGGAACATTCATTTCGTGTAATAATGTATTTTTTAACCATTTAACGGTTGTTAGAGAATAATCCATGTGGTAGTATTTACTCTCGGATCTATCTCTGTTGTTTCTCCTTTTTCCATTTCGTTTAATGGAAACGAGCAGTTAGATACGTTGTCGCCAATTTCAGAAGATAAGTCGACAAAAAATCTGCCAAGGAAGTAGCCGCTCAGTATGAGGTAGTAAAAAAATTGATCTTAGAATCAAATTGCATAAAAATTAATATTGGCTAAATGATCCCCGCTGTTATTGCAAAATCGATACAAATACAATACAGTGGGTGCGGTAGGAAGACAAAATCATGTGATGGAAAGCATAATTTCAGTGCAACATGCACGTACGCTTGTAGTGCAGGTATGTATACTATAATAAATTTATTATTATATTTTCTAATAATAAATTTAATATTTTATAAAAATATGTAATATTTCTTTTTGTTTCAAAGGTTTTGCAAAACAAATGATCCCAACGGAAGGAACCGTTATACATTAGAACAAAAGTTAGTCGCTGGCTAACAGAGGCAGGTGATCGCAATAGTGGTCGGCAACGACATTTGTCCAATTAAAATCCTACTTTTGTTTTAAATATTTGTAATTATATTTACTTTGCAAAACCGCCAAAATTGGACTAATACTAGGAGTAAACGTTGCTTTTTAAGCCAATTATGCTTTCCGTCACATGCTTTAGTTTTCCTGTCGCACCCGCTGTAGTGCATTTGTACCGATTTTGCAAATAACAGAAAGGATTATTTGGCCAATGTAGTACCAACGCTGGTCGCCAACCGTGGGACGGAAGCTATCATTTTGGCTTTCATCATGAAAGAACGTTGGGCCTGTGGTAGTGCCAGCAGTTGGCCAACTGTCGGACCAATACTGGTTGAAGAATTGCACCAGCCAATCTAATACTGCTTCTGCAACTATAGAATTTTTGAAAAAATGAACGACATATTTGATTGTCTAAATTCTAAAGTAATTTTTGATTCCAATCCATTCCGATGTGGTTTTTCAAAAAAATCAGTTGTAGAAGAAACATTGATTGAAGGAATTTTATGGTTTAAATCAATAGCAATTATTATCAAAAAAGAAACGATCAAGAAACAAATTACGACAGCTATTCGCTGGGTGCGCGACACCAGCGCCAAATAATTTAAGAACTAACATGCGCAATTTTTACATTGGTTGTAATGCAGTAATATGTTATTTATACATTAAAATTTTATAAGTATTATTTGAAAACATTTTGTTATTTTAATTTATTATTAAAAGCTTTTATTTAACTTGGGAAGACCGTTGTCCGTCGTCCGTGTGGGTCGACCGCTTTGAGGCCATTTTTAAGCATCTTCCCGACGTCCTAGAGATCTGAAATTTGGTACACAGCTTTCACCTGCAGAGCATTTTCATATTTTAATTTTGTTTTTCTAAAATTCTGAAAAATAAGCGAAAAAATCGGGGAAAAATGAAAATCATAAAGCGCATGCGTCAATGCGCATTGGACAATTTTATCATACAGGGTGGAAAGTAATATAGAAATACCGGGCCTAAATAGCATTGAATAGCCACTGTGGTTTCAAGAAAAAGTATATTATATATTACAGCTCTACAGGCCTAGAAGGCTTATGGCTTTTTCCTGCTTACTGTTACCCCTCCTCTGCTATACTCACTTCTTTCGGTGGAGCAGATTTTTCGAACTTGAATTCAAAAAATACTGAGAACTTTATCTCAGGGTGGTACTTACGTGAAACAAAATATACGCTTACCTCGCTTTTACATATATACACAATCCTGAAAAGAATTCGACGCTCTTGAAATAAAAGATAATTGAGGTAAAGAAATATAATAAAGTTAAACAAAACGTCGCCACAAATACGGAACATAAATACAAATTTTCCTTAATTTTACCTAAATGATCAAGGAAGCTTCCGCAAGATTTAATTAAAATTATTTAAATAAGGCGTTAATTAGAACAAAATCAATGGTAAGAAACCATTTATTTTCATCATCCTTACGGATTGATTTCCACTTCAATAATTTGTACAAATAAATAATTTATACAGAAACAGTATAGGTAATTGTATGATTGATTTTTAATGTAATCATAATGAAAAATGGACCAATTAGTCGTTGAATAAGCAATACATCAAATCAATCGTTACAATTAGATACGTGCGGTTACATACAATTAAATTGAACAAAAACTAACCTTTAACCCGGTTAAACGTGGTAAGTCGTTGCACTCTAATTATTTTTCCTGAATTCAAATTCGGAAAAGCTGGTTTATCGATACCCCTGTTGATTGCACACCGTCCTTCCAATTCCATTTCCTTTGTAGTCGTTGTTGACTATTTGATAATCCAAATCTCCTTCATCCCATAGGTATACGTTATCTTCTTAATAATCCAAATTTTATCCATCCAGTAGGTATAAGTATTTATCGTAAATCAATAATTTGTCTTTAATTCAAATTTGCCATGTTCGAGAGAGAATTATTATAAAACACATTTTGTTTGATAGATCGGTAAAAAGTTTTAAGTTACTTATTTAATTTTAGTTACACGAAACTATTACTCAGGTATTTGTTTATAGGCACATAGATAAGTTTTAGTTATTTTATTCGAAGCACGATACAAATTAACCACATCTTCCTTCAATGGAAGTACGATAGAAAAGTTAAACACCTCTTCCTTGCTTGGAAGACAACGAAAAAACTCACGTCTTCATGACTCGAGGTACAGATCGAAAGTCCGTTAATTATTTATTTGAATCACGAGACCAAAGGAACGCATCTTACTACTTTGACTGTCGAACCGAAAGTGCCGTTATTTCCAAGATGGCTCTTGAAATTTAACAGGGATTTTTACTTAAAGTTTCTTCAAAGATTAAAGGGTTGCCTAGATATAGGAGTCAAAATGAACCGATTTCTTATTTTTCTCGTCGAGGTACATGACGTAATTCTTCGTTTTGCTTGTTAGCAATTTGAGGACAGAATTCTTAGAACTAAAGCCTACGAATGGCATGTTTCTCACGTAGATAAGTTCTAAAAATAATTTAGTGGAGACGGTTGTCTGTGACATATACCAGGCTCGTTCAAATAAATCTTATGATTTAATCAAAATTTTAAGTGAATTTAAGGACTGTTCGACGTAGTCGTAACAAATATCCTTATCGTTAATAAAAAACAATAAAAAAAGCGTAAAAGTCATAGTAGGAATATAAGTTAACATAATTCATGTTAAGGCATAGATAGAGATACGTTACTGTTTAATCAGCATTTCCAAGCTGCGATAAAGATAATAAAACAATTTAGATAATGATACCCCGATAGATAACCCACAAAATCGAAATATGATGAAATCCCATCCCAGAGAAATATGGTTGTAACCATCATTACCATAAGGCTAGGTTACTTCGGTTGAAGATACTGTGCACGAAATTTTCCCACCCCCTGTGCACAGGACACATTTATCGCCATGAAAACAAATGTCATGTTGATGCGATGGCATTGCAGTCATCGTTTTTCCTCTGCTTGGTGAGGCCAAGCGCAGACAACGAAACGGAAACGGTGAAGCCATTGGTTTCCTCTTCGGGCATCGATATCAAAATTCTTTGGGCATAGCCCAAGAGCGTCAATGTATTTCTTATAGAAATAATTATAAGAGAAAAATTATCACGAAACTTCCTCATAAGGATCGGGGCCAAATCGTCACCTCATGATGAAGTCGCAAAAAAAACTCGTCTTAAGAGCCGATCGAGAGGGTCGGGAGCAAATCTTCGCCTCTCGATTGAGGATCTACAGACCGTCACGAAACTGACAGACACACACAAGGGCGGAACGGTGAACTAGGGTCGGTAGCCAGTCACACTAGAACTACCCGTACCACTACCTTTCTCACACTCATTCATCCAACTAAAAAAAGTACGTCAAGGACGTAAAAAAAATTATAAGTATGGCTCTAGGGAGACAAACTTATAATGAAAAAATTTAGTTTTGAGTTAATACTCAAACTAAATAAAAGTCAAACTGCGCATAGCTTGAAAACAAGCGCAACCGGTATAGGATCTTTCGGAAACCGAAATCTCGCGTAAATAACGCAAGTACGAGACTTGAAACAAGGAATATTCTTTGTATGACCGGAAGGGTTATTAACTTAGAATTTTGCGTAAGTAACGCAAAAAAAGTGCAAAGTTACACAATAGAAATCCATAACCTTTACGGTTATGAAGGAACGCGTAAATGAAAACGCAATGGCGCGGACAGCGCAAAGATAACGGGAAACAGCGTAAGATAACGCAGATCGCGTCAGATAACGCAGATAACTGCTTGACAATAAGAATGGTATGGGGGGCGCAGAGGCAATAATACCTCCTGTTCCATACTTGTACTTATTGTCAAGGTGAGGAACCACTAGATATAGGTATTCTCTCACTTAAATTTCGGACTTTGCCTTTTATTATTTAATCGATATTCGGCTAATGCCTTTAATTATTATTGATATTCGGCTAATGCCTTTAATTATTCATAGATATTCGATATTTTAATTCTTTATTTATATTATTATTTTATTATAGGTATATACCTGGCTATGGATCTACAGCCATAAGTCTCAATCTAAGATTTACCAATAGACTCAACCATAGGTTTTTTTTTTTTTAAATGATAGTTTTAATAGAATTAAAACTACTTTTAAGAAAAAGTAATCGATTTCGTATAGAATTAACGAACGATGAAAGTTCTCAAGGTAGAATAGTTTAACTAAACCAGATGTGGAGTTTGATTCCAAAAAAGGTGACAAACTGGTAATAGAACAGAGGAACTGTAGAACAGTTTAAGGTCATGTCTTGGACCATAATCGCGAGAAACGCAACGATAGGATAGTTTAGGGTCATATCTGGGACCATGAGTCAAAAAGTTAATAGTTAATGAGTCAAAGTTATACAAAGTAAAGAGAGATAGATAATAGATATCTTCAATAGGAAGAGAAAAGCTAAAGAAAATAAGATAAACTTTTAAGATAAGGAAAATATAAAACGCGGAAGGGTCTAGCTCGTCGAAAAATGGTGTTGACAAGTATATGATCATCACTATTGATCTTGGAGGAATGAATTGAGATGAGCTCGGGGAGACTATCAAATTTACATGTCTATAATCATCACTATTGATTGGTTGGGGAGGAAATTCAGGGTTGTTAGGCGCCACTCAATTTTGTCTTAATTTATCTGGGAGTAAAATTAAGAAAATCAGACAGATAAATGTTGGCTATCATATTTACAGGCCGATAAAATGAATAAAAATATAATTTACTACTAAGTAAACTTATCTAAAGACCTAATTCAGCACGCAACGACGCATAATTGTTCAAGGAGGGAGTCAATTTCTTCACGGGATCCGAAAGCGACCAGATTCCTACAAGGACAGTGTTAATAATCGTAGCGACGCATCATGTCGGAATTTAAAATTGTTTTATAATCATATTTACAAATTCCTAGTAGCTCAATCATATTCACTAAAATTAATGTAGCTTTACTTTATTCGGCAGGTTAGAAAGTTGAGCAAGAATAAATAAAGAGGGCAACGATTTTTCGCACGGGATTGAAAAACTATTGTAATCCCACAAAATTAAAATCTTTTTCTAATTCCTTGGCCTTCCGAGGTTTAATAAAGTACGGATGATTCTTAAAATTAAATGAAGATGAAAAAATAAAATAAAATAAATCATCAAAGGGCTTAGGACGGACCTGTATAAAAAAATCGATGTCGATCGATACGAGAGGGAGGTTCTCAAATATCCGAGTCAATTTGCGATCCTGATTCCCACAAGTATAAACCGTATCTTAATTTAATAAGGCAGTCTAAATTCCAGGGATGATCAAATATCAATCAAATTTACAAGTTAGGTTCGGAACAGGTGAAACACCTTGTATAAAGTTTAAAATTTCTTATGAAATTTTATGTAATAGTAATTATTTATAATCCAGACGATTAAAATTGTTGGTGAACAGATATCACCTTGTGATTCAAACAAAAATGTTTGTATTCATTGGAAATTATTAACCTTGTTTAATTTTATCGCATAAAATTATTAGATAAAAAGTTATCAGATAATATTCATTAGGTATTCGGTTTGATCAGGACCGATAAGATATCCTTAAAGATAACAATAAGGTAAGATAAGGTAGTGTCTTTTTAGACAAGATAATGCGATATAAGATAATAGATAATAGGTATATATCGTTAAGTTATTCACTTCGATAACGAAACAAAATTACAATCTTATGATTGATTTTTAATGTCATTAGACAAGGTATGCGATATTAGGTAAAAGGTAACAGGTATAAGGTATTTAGTTAAGTTATTCAACGATAACAAAACAATTTTACAATCTTATGATTGCTTATTAAGGTTATAATAATAATTTCCATTTTTCCTTTTTCTTCACTTCTAGGTACTTCGGTACGTTACAATTCGATACAAAGAATTAATTAAGATAAGTTACTGATTCATGTAAGATAAATTCGATAAGAAAAGAGATAATAAGGTAAAATTAATTAGATAAAGGTAATGCATTAAAAAAGGTAAATTCAATAAGATAAAGATACGGTAACAGATATAGCAATAAATAAGATAATATTTTAGGAATTAGAAATTCGATAAAAGGAAAAGATAAATAGGTAAATCGATAATTATAAAGATAAAAATTATTCAGATAAGAATTGGGTTTCATTTAGATAATTCATAATTCAAAATTCAAGGTATAAACATTTAAAATTGAGGTAAAGTTAAAATTCGAATTTGCAGATAAGTAATTAATTATTAAGCAGTTTTCTTGTTTCCTCGGGCCCTGAGTTAAACAAAAAAGTTATACTAACATACATACACACCACAAAATTCGGGATAGGTAAATTAATTTTTAGTAAATTTAAGAAAAATATTTAATTAGAGAATAGTGACAAAGGTAAGAAATAGTACGTTATAAGAAAGTCAATAATAAGGTAAAGATAATTAATTGAATCAGATAGGTAGGTAATAATAAGAAAATATAAAAAAGTTCTTTAGGGATTTATTGATCGACAGAATGGAACGATTTAAGGTCCTTCAAATGCCAGATTCCAATCTGTTTCTGGGAATCCACTAATTTTAAACGATAGGCGAGATCACCATGTTTTGCAATTACTTGGCATTTTAAATATTTAGGCGCAAGTTTATGAGAAAATTGCTTAGAGGCATCAGATAAAGCAAAATTTCTTTTCCAAACGATATCACCCACTTGGAAAACTAAAGGGCGTTTTCTCAAATCATAATGTTGTTTACTTTTTAGATAAGCTCGTTGTAAACTTTTCCGTACGTCGGCAAATAAAGTAGGGAGTTGTTGTTGAGTTTCGTCCCAACGAATCCGTTCGTCTACTTGAAAGACGTCGGTATCTGTAGGTACAGGACCGTAATAGGAACCATCGGTAGGTATATATCTACCAAAGACTAGAAATGAGGGAGAGAAATTAGTAACTTCATGTTTGGCGGTATTTATTGCTAATGCAATTTTGTAGATATTTTCATCCCAACGAGTATGATCGTTAGTAATATATGAAGAGATAGCGGTAACTAATACTCGATTTACTCTTTCGGTAGGATTAAATTGTGGATGAAATTTACAATTGTAATAAGTTTTCTGAACATCATATTTAGATAATAATTCTTTAAATAAATGAGAGGTAAACTGAACTCCGTTATCACACAAAATTACTTGTGGGATACCGTAAACTAGAAAAACTTGTTGTTCAAGGAATCGAGTGATTTGGATTGCGGTAGCTTTAGTTAAAGGTTTTACTATAACATATTTTGTAAACCAATCTGTAATTACTAACAAATGTTGATTTCCTTTCTTTGACCTAGGTAAAGGTCCTAATAAATCCATAGAAATTAACTGAAAGGGATATGAAACATGTTTGGGTTTTCCCATTAATCCAGGTCTAGCTTGCTGAGAGCTTTTCTGTGCGCAACAAATTTCACAAGAGAGGACATAATTTTTAACGTCAGATATCATTTTTGGCCAATAGTAAAGTTCGTTAACGCGAGAGATAGTTTTGGCAATACCAAAATGTCCAGATGTCGGATCGTCGTGACATTGTTTTAATACTTCTTTCCTATTAGCTAAAGGTATAATCATTTTAAACTCAACTTGATTAGCTGAATTTGGAGTTAAAGTCGGTACTAACTTATATAAGAAATCATTTTCCACCTTAAATTGGGGATATTTTTCGGGTTCTTCTAAAACGTTAGTTTCTAGTTGATGATACCAATCATCTTTTACTAAATTTTGTGCTTTAATAAGACAAACGTCTCTAGATAAAATATCTGGAACAATATTTAGCTTGCCTGGACGATGGCGTACATCAAACGAATGTTGAGCTAATTTTAGTGACCAGCGAGCTAATCTACCAGAAGATTCGTCAAATTTAGATAACCATTGTAATGCTGAGCAATCAGTTATTACAGTAAAGTGAGTACCTTCGATATAACCACGAAATTTATTTATAGCAAAAAGGATAGCTAATAATTCACGCTCTGTAGCATGATATTTCTGTTCGGCAGACGTAAGAGCACGGCTTGCGTAAGCAATGGGGTGTTCTAAACCGTCTTTTTCCTGAAACAAGACCACACCTAATCCTACAGCACTAGAATCAGTTTGCAAAAAAAAAGGTTTTGAGAAATCGGGAGAAATTAAAATAGGAGCTGTCGAAATTAATTCTTTAATTTTTTCGAAGGCAATTTCAGCTTCGTTATTCCAGGTAATAGTTTGTCCTTTTTTCTTATTTTTAATAAGAGCAGTGATAGGAGATGAGATAGTAGATAAATCGGGTAAGAAAATTCGGTAATAGCTGACCATACCTATGAGTCGCTTGACTTCGGTAGTAGTTTTTGGAGTTTTAAAACGTTGAATACATTCAACTTTTGACGGGTCGGTACGGATACCTGTTTCGTCAACGACAAATCCAAGAAAAGTTAATGATCTCATACAAAAATTACATTTTTCCGTATTAATTCGGAATCCTGCTTTTTTCAAACATTCATATACATTATTTAAGGTATCGATGTGTTCAGAGAAAGTTTCGGAAATTACCATAATGTCGTCTAGAAATACAAAAACTTTACCGGTATGAATAAGTGATCCTAAAATTTCGTCCATAACTCTCTGAAGAGTTTGGGGTGAGTTAGAAAGTCCAAAAGGCATTACTAGAAATTCAAATAACCCTCTTCCTGGTACACAGAAAGCGGTTTTTTGTCGAGAGCGTTCACTTAATTTTATTTGCCAAAAAGCTTTGCGCAAATCAATCGAAGAGAAATATTTAGTATTTCTTAATCTGTTCAAAATTGAATCTATTCGAGGTAAGGGATAGGAATCTTTGACGGTAATTGCATTTAAAGTTCTTCCGTCGAAGCAAAAACGGTATTCATCGTTCTTTTTCTTAACTAACAAAAAAGGACTTGAATAGGGAGAATTCGAAGGTTGGATTACTCCATCATTCAACATTTCATCAATTTCTTTATGCAGATGAACTTGCATTGCCGGTGAGAGATTGAACGGGCGTTTTTTGAAAGGTTTGCTGTCCAGTGTTTCAATGTCATGGGTGGCAACTGTCACACATCCGGAAGCAGCTGTACTCAAAGTGTTAAATTTAGAGATAGTCGCGTTCAAAAGAATGCTTTGTTCATCGGTTAAGATAGCTTGGGGAAAGGTAGCTACTCTGGGCGACAAAATACAAATTTTACGATTGAAACCTCGATGAATTCTGAAAGAGTATATTTTAAATAAGAGAATAAGCGGAGGTACAATGCCCTAAGTGCACCTGTTTTTTCAAAAATCGAATTTAAAAAAGCTTGATTTTCGAAGTTTAAACGCTCGTGATTGGTCAATCAACTTCGTTTGTGGGAGGTACGTGCGCCGATATATATAACAGGGTTACACTTTAACAATTACTCAGTAACTCTTGCAGTATGGTAGGAATGCGTTCTCCTTTTTTATTTAATTTAAAAATTTAAAATTATTTAAAAATTACTTCAGAAAAGGGTTACTTAAATTTAACGAACGGTAGTTACTTTTGCCGGTAGGTCCGGCTCTTGCCAGGGTGATTTTGATGAAAATTGACTCTCAGCACCCTTCGGGCGCTTCGAGCCATTTTCATCAAAATGACAACTAATTTAAAAATATCCCTAGGCGCGACAGATCAATGAAAAGGTGAATCTTTGAGAGGTGAAACTCGTGACAGTGGATTTGTAACGCAAAGTAACTGTGCGAAGAAAAATCGACTTAAAGCACCTCTCGCTGCGCTCGAGGGCTTTAAGCCATTTTTCTAGCACATGTACTATTCGGAAAGGTGGTTGTGCAAGGAAAAATCGACTTAAAGCACCTCTCGCTGCGCTCGAGGGCTTTAAGCCATTTTACCAGCACATTGAGGGTTGAAAACCATGATTTTCGTTCGAAGTGCTCTGTTACTGCATCGCAATGCAAGTGTCGCTCCCACTCCGCGCAAAGCTAAGACTATATCTGGGTGCACGTACCGACAGAATTAACCAATCCCGAGCGACTTTGCTTTAAAATTTACTGCAAAAATCGAAGTTTTTAAATTCGATTTTTGAAAAAACAGGTGCACTTAGGGCATTGTACCTCCGCTTATTCTCTTATTTAAAATATACTCTTTCAGAATTCATCGAGATTTCAATCGTAAAATTTGTATTTTCTCGCCCAGAGTAGCTACCTGCAACCGATAGCTTTATTATCGGTAACGTTAATTAATTCTTCAGAAATTAATTCATCATTAATTTCAGAAGGTATGTTTATTTGCGCCAAAATTAATTCCTTTTGATCTTTTGAAATTTTATTTATTTTTTCAAAATTAGGTTCGATATATTCGATATTTTCGGTATTCTTTGGAAAAGTTAATTCGGCATAATAGATACTTGTTTCCGTAATTTTAGGTAAATTTAAAGTTTCTTTACTATTTGACATAAATTCGATATTTTCAGAGGGCATTTGCCATGAATGAGTTCGGAAGTTCAAAGTTAAATTAAATTCATGTAAAAAATCAGCACCTAAAATGAAAGATTGTGGTACTGCAGGGACTATTAAAAAATCAATTGTACGTTGTACATTATTTAAAGTTATTTGTAAAGAAATTTGTCCAATGACTTTCGTAAGCGAGCCGTTTGCAATATTTATTCCCAAAGTTTTTGAAAATTTTGGGTTAAATAAATTTTTATTTTTTAGGAATTCGATACCAGGTGAACCCATCAAATTATTTGTTGCACCTGTATCTGCAAGCACTGAAAAAACTTTATTCGAAAGAGTTATGTCGATAAAAGGTCGATTATCATTAAATTTCTTAAAGGTAAATTGTTTTCCATATGTGGGAAATGGACGTAAATTCATTTTTCCAAAATGTAATAGTAATTCAAAAGTTTCGCAAAAGTTAGCACCTACGATAAAAGTTTCAGGTATTTCGGGCGCAATTAAAAAAATGACTGATTTTTTTCTGTCATCAACGGTACAAGTAAATTTGGTTTTACCCAAGATAGGAGAATAACTTCCGTCGGCAATTTTTATATATTTCTCAACTGTAGATGTTATGTGCTGAGTTTTAATATATTTTAAAAATTCCATTCCTTTCTTGCCCACAACATTAACTGTTGCTCCACTATCTACTAGCGCGACTATGACTTGATTTTGTAATTGAAAGGTAAGATAAATTCGGTTGTCTTTATTTTGGGTAGAAAAGACAGGTTCTAATTTAGGTACTTTATCACAAAAGAAATTCGATATTTCAGATAACCAATTATTCCATTCATTCTTATCTAATTTAAAACAAAAAGATTTTTTGTTAAAATTTGAATTTATTTTACGAGTTATTTTTGAAAACGGTTTTCGTTTTCTCGAGATGACGTAATTTTGTTTTGCTTTGTAGCAATAAATTTTTGGTCGGTAAGAAATGTTGGGGTTGCGAGATTGACCTGATCCGTTCCCCTTAACAGGTTTTTTGGAACATTTTCGATATTAGTACAATGAGAACACTGTGGCTTAAATGTGTCGGCTTTGCCACACCCATAACAAAAAATATTTTTCCTTTCTATACAATTTGTATAGCTATGATTTGGTTTATGACAATTCCAACAATTTAAAATTTTACTAGGTAACGGTAAATTATTTTTAGGAATAGTGCCTGTTTGTAAATTATTCTTAGGAACATTTAATTCAGGGTTAGTAGAAATTTTCAACTTAGCCATCGGTCGATAAGGTGTCGTAAAATTTCTTTTAATTACAGGTTTTAAATTATCTTGACGTAATTTAAGTTCGTGTATTTGTTTACACTTATTTCTTAATTCCGTTAAGGTATGATATTCGGAAGAAACTAAAATATTTGAAAAATAGGGATCCACTCCACGTAAAATAATCTCAATAATTTCTTTCTCAGATATTTTCCGTTCGATTTTATGACCTAACATTTCAATTTCGTTAATGTAATTAAAAATATTATTAAAGGTACTTTGAGTTATATTTTGAATTTTCTTTTCCAATTGACTTTGGTAATCGAAAGGTAAATATTCTACTTTTAATAAATTTAAAAATTCGTCCCAATTTATTACCTTTTTCTTTGCATTTCTGCAAAAAATAGTAGCTTCGCCTTCGAATAAATCTTGTGCATTCTGGAATAAATCTTTATCCGTTGCACCCCTAGCGATTTTTAATTCATTTATAATTTCAAGAAAAGCTAAGATATCCCGAGAATCGTTATGACCTGTGAACTTGGTAAAGTTCCACTTATAAATAGGTATAAATTTGGTTTTAGATATTTCTACCGGTATTTTTTGTTTAAAGAAAACATTATTTTCATTATTAGTTAAGGTCGTTTCCGATAATTTCAATTGAATCTTAAAATTTTCTATCGCAATAATTTTTTGTTCGTCATTTCTGGTATTCACGGTATTTAAGCGAGTCGATATATGCGCAATTTTTGTTTCCAAAAATTCTATTTGTTGGTCCGATAGTTGTCTTTCTAATTCGCGATTTAATTCCGCTAAAGATAATTTAATTTCCTGAAAATGGATTTCCCAGGTACACGGGTCTTTTGAAATTTCAATATCTTCTTCTAAGGCAATTTGTAACTGGATTCTACGACTAGTAATCGTAACCCTAGGTAAAATTGAACGTGCAAGTAATTCAAAGTTCAATTCGTGTGAAGACAAATGCTTTAAATTCATTTTGAGATACAAAATTAATTATTAATTTACGATAAATTTTCTTGATACGCCACTGGTGGTCGTCGATATATTTTGTTAACACGCAAATACGTAATACGTGTCGAGTCCCACGTTCCATGCGCCAATTGTTACCCCTCCTCTGCTATACTCACTTCTTTCGGTGGAGCAGATTTTTCGAACTTGAATTCAAAAAATACTGAGAACTTTATCTCAGGGTGGTACTTACGTGAAACAAAATATACGCTTACCTCGCTTTTACATATATACACAATCCTGAAAAGAATTCGACGCTCTTGAAATAAAAGATAATTGAGGTAAAGAAATATAATAAAGTTAAACAAAACGTCGCCACAAATACGGAACATAAATACAAATTTTCCTTAATTTTACCTAAATGATCAAGGAAGCTTCCGCAAGATTTAATTAAAATTATTTAAATAAGGCGTTAATTAGAACAAAATCAATGGTAAGAAACCATTTATTTTCATCATCCTTACGGATTGATTTCCACTTCAATAATTTGTACAAATAAATAATTTATACAGAAACAGTATAGGTAATTGTATGATTGATTTTTAATGTAATCATAATGAAAAATGGACCAATTAGTCGTTGAATAAGCAATACATCAAATCAATCGTTACAATTAGATACGTGCGGTTACATACAATTAAATTGAACAAAAACTAACCTTTAACCCGGTTAAACGTGGTAAGTCGTTGCACTCTAATTATTTTTCCTGAATTCAAATTCGGAAAAGCTGGTTTATCGATACCCCTGTTGATTGCACACCGTCCTTCCAATTCCATTTCCTTTGTAGTCGTTGTTGACTATTTGATAATCCAAATCTCCTTCATCCCATAGGTATACGTTATCTTCTTAATAATCCAAATTTTATCCATCCAGTAGGTATAAGTATTTATCGTAAATCAATAATTTGTCTTTAATTCAAATTTGCCATGTTCGAGAGAGAATTATTATAAAACACATTTTGTTTGATAGATCGGTAAAAAGTTTTAAGTTACTTATTTAATTTTAGTTACACGAAACTATTACTCAGGTATTTGTTTATAGGCACATAGATAAGTTTTAGTTATTTTATTCGAAGCACGATACAAATTAACCACATCTTCCTTCAATGGAAGTACGATAGAAAAGTTAAACACCTCTTCCTTGCTTGGAAGACAACGAAAAAACTCACGTCTTCATGACTCGAGGTACAGATCGAAAGTCCGTTAATTATTTATTTGAATCACGAGACCAAAGGAACGCATCTTACTACTTTGACTGTCGAACCGAAAGTGCCGTTATTTCCAAGATGGCTCTTGAAATTTAACAGGGATTTTTACTTAAAGTTTCTTCAAAGATTAAAGGGTTGCCTAGATATAGGAGTCAAAATGAACCGATTTCTTATTTTTCTCGTCGAGGTACATGACGTAATTCTTCGTTTTGCTTGTTAGCAATTTGAGGACAGAATTCTTAGAACTAAAGCCTACGAATGGCATGTTTCTCACGTAGATAAGTTCTAAAAATAATTTAGTGGAGACGGTTGTCTGTGACATATACCAGGCTCGTTCAAATAAATCTTATGATTTAATCAAAATTTTAAGTGAATTTAAGGACTGTTCGACGTAGTCGTAACATTACCTATAACCTATCTTGCAAACTTTGCGTGTGTGACGCATTTTTTTCATATAGAGTGGAAAGTAATATAGAATTCTAAATCTCATTTTGAAGGACAGCATTCAGGGTCAAGTTTTTCGTCGTAATGATTTATATAGGGTGAAGTATCAAACATCTAAAATACATAAATGGAGAAATCTGATAGGATGAACCTATATTAGTTCTTTACATCGTTGTCAAAGTGATCTACAAAAAATGCCGCAAAAGATAAAATTGAAATTGGTCAGGTATTTCAATGGGCAGTTAAACTTTCGCTAATCTCAAGTTTAACTCAGTTCAGCTAGTCAATATCTTCCATTTAACCATGTTGATTGGTTAATAATAAATACCGGCCCTAAATAGCATTGAATAGCCACTGTGGTTGAAAGAAAAAGTATATTATATATTATAGCTCTACAGGCCTAATTAAAAGATAAAATTATCTAAAAAAAGATAAAATTATCTTTTAATTTATTAAAATCTTGCAAACTGCGTGTGTAACAAAACCGTATTTACGGTAATACATCACATAAGTGATGTGATCAAAGAGCGGATTTATATGCGATAACAGACCCGTCTAAAGGTAACACCTCTTAAGCAAAGTCTATTATTGATATAAAACACTTATTAGCGCTAATTATCGTTTTCCATTGGTGATTTATATTAGTCTATACCTTAAGACAGGTCTGTTATCGCATATAAATCTGCCCTTTACAGATCACCCCCCTGCTGTGGCTAAGAAAAAGTATACACATGCGAAATTGATTTTAAAAACTGTTCCCTATTTTTTGCAGTTGGTAACTTTTGCTTGTATGGCGATTAGGTTAATAAAGGCTTTGGATTGCAATACAAAATCAAACGAACCAACTTCAATTCAAACGAAAAAATGGCAAAACCAGAAAGTAAAACACAGCGTGACAGACGTTTATCAAAGCGCCGCCAACAATATTTAATACGAAAGCTAAATGAAAGCGAGTTGCAGCAACAACAACGATTGGAGAAGAAACGAGACGGACATACAAATGGCTGAATCTACCGAAGAACGACAAAGTCGGCTGGAAGAAGAGCAAAAACGTATGCGACTTAGTCGTTCCTTGCAAAATGACGAACAATGGGAACTGGAAAGAATTCGAAAAATGGTAAGTCGTTCTATGGAAGATGTGGCGCAACGGGAGGCACGACAGGAAGCTGACCGAAAACGATTAGTAGAAAAACGTGCTTTGCAGAGTGATCAGGAACGAGAGGAAGAGCGATTACGCAAGAACTTGGATCGTTTTTTAGAAGATGTGGCGCAACGGGAGGCACGACAAGAAGCGGACCGAAAACGATTAGTGGAAAAACGTGCTTTGAAGAGCGAACAGGAACGAGAAGAAGAGCGATTACGCAAAACGTTAGACCGTTCCTTGGAAGATGTGACGCAACGTGAGGCACGTTTGGAACAACAGCGAACTCACCGTGCGTTTATGGCAGCTAACGAATCATCAACATCTCGTGAAAACCGACTTGCCATTGCTCGAGAGAAAAAGATGTTACGATGTACAGATGCACAAAAATTCAAAGAAGCAGTTAACACATTTGCCGAAAACATATGTGCTATTTGCCGCAAACGTTTCTACCCTAAGCAGGTGACTATATTCCATTTTAATCAAAATTTGAGCTATTTGCCGGCAAGCTTTTCCGATGTGTCTTCTATCGTTGTTTGCAAGCGTTGTAAATCACATCTAATTGGCAATAATGCAAGACCACCATCAACTGCCTACTGGAATAATTTGGATCCGGGAGTGATTCCTCAGGAGATTATTCTTTTGACTGAAGTTGAGCAGCGTTTAATAGCTAGAATCACTCCATTCGTAAAGATTGTTAAATACACTGGCATCTTTGGACAATTTGGCTTTAAAGGGCAAGCGATTCTGTTTGCTCAAGACATTTTCGAAATTACTGAAAGATTACCAAATATGTTACCGAAAACTTCTGACGCAGCAGGAATTGTTGTCGTTACAGAAAAATTAGAAAACCTCGACATCACACGAGAATTCACAGTTTCAAAAGATCGAATTAACAATGCTTTGAACTGGTTAATTTCTAACAACCCTTTGTATGCAGATGTTACTAACGTTACTGAATTTTCACAAATTAATATAGAAGATTTTGTGAGACATCAGCCCGCACAGCAAAATGTGGTTGTCGAGGAAGAAGTTGTTGATCAATCCAAAATTACTTCTTACGTGCAGCTCAACAACAACAATATTTCTCGCTTAATTCGAGCGTCATGGCATCAAGGCAACGACTCAATTTTTAATCGACTCTATATGGGGAAACAATGTACTGCAATGGCTTTGGCGGCAATCCTTAAAGCTCACCTCGTTCATGTTAACCGTTGGAACTGTAATGTTTATAACGAAGTGCTTTTCTCTGGAGATCAATTGTATGAAACCATTCGCGTGTTGTCGGAAAATCAAGGGGTTCTTATTCCGGAAAGCGAATACTTATTCGTTAAGAATTTTGATGTTATCAAAGAAGATATTGTTGCTTTTTGCAAAGCCTTTGCTATACATTACGACGACGATCCACATATTTTTGGTATGCTGAATGACAGACAGCAAAATGTTGTTGGCGTTGGTTATACATTATTGCAGGGTCTTCAGGAACTTTTTAACAATCACAGTTGTGGGATTTTGATTGCTAATAGCAAATCTGTTGCTGTGATGAATTTCGACGACAAATTTTATTTTGCTGATTCCCATTCCTGTGGTAATAGTGGTGCACCTTCACTTGATGGCCGAGCTTGTGTGATTGAATGTGATACACTGCAGGAACTGCATCGCATCTGCAGAAGAACAACAAGATCAAACGGGCAGTTCACATTAGGCTTTATTGACGTAGTTGTAAAAGATGACATCATGGAGACAAGCCTTAATATTACAGTTGTTGCTACTACTACAAGACCTCATGAGATACATACAAATAATGAAAGTACGGAGTGCCGTAAAACTGAGAATATTATTTCGAATCCAATATCGTCCATTCCAGTGATGACTTCTGTTATGTATCCTGTCGATGGTCCTCAGCCTACAGAGGAAAGTGTCTTGGAGAACGTAACCGAAGATAGTGCAGACTTAAACACCATTCGAAGAAAAACGGTGAATAATATCGTCAATGTCTCCCACGAAAAGAAAGCTGAAGAATTTGCGTGGTTCCATCTCTTTCCATACGGCATTAATGGATATGAGCAAGATCGACCTGTTCGCATTACACCATTAGACTACTTCCAAACTAGAATCTTGAGTGCTGATACTCGATTTCAGCGAAACGATTATCTGTTTTATGCTCTTTCAATGTATGAATATTATCGCATTAAGAGCAACATATCAGTTTGTGGTCGAAAAATCCAGCAACACAACAACATATTGCGTCTGCATATTGGAACACTGCAATGCTTGAACTAATTGCTATGATCAGATGTCTGGGAGCTCCGCATTATTTCATGACCTTCAGTTGTAACGACCTCAACTGGTCTGATATGCGGAGAGCTCTTTTGATCGCAGATCAACAGCCTAACAAGGATCATGAAATGTTGACAATCTACGAAACCCAACGTTTGATTGAAAAACATCCCGTTGTGGTGAGTCGACATTTTATGATTCGTGTACATGCTCTACTTAGATACGTGAAATCTAATGTAGAGCTTTTTGGAGGTAAAATCATCGATTTTTGGTGGCGCATAGAGTTCCAAAATCGTGGTTCTCCTCATTTACACATGGTTGTGTGGGTCGAAGGCTCTCCCGATTTCAATACTGAAGAGGGACTTCTACGGATTGACGAGGTAATGACCTGTGAACTTCCCGATGATCCTGAATTCAATTCATTGGTACAAACTTTGCAAGTCCATCGACATACTCCCTCCTGCAAGAAATCTGGTTCTGAGTTTTGTCGTTTTGCTTTCCCTAGACAGGTTAGTGAAACAACAAAGCTTATAACACATACTTCCGATGAGTTTATTAAGAACGGTGGACGTATATGTATTTTAAAGCGCGTGGAAAACGAAAGATTTATAAATAATTATAATCCTACTCTTCTTAAACTTTGGGGAGCAAATATGGATATTCAACCATGTGGCTCAAACGAATCTATCGCAATGTATGTTGCCAAATATATCTCCAAAAGTGAATCTACCGATTTAGATAAAAATATCGCTGAAGCCATTACAAACATTCGTAGAGAAGAAAGTGACATTTCAAAAAAACTTTTCAAAATTTGTATGAAAATTCTTAGTGAAAGACGAGTCTCTGCGTGTGAATGTGTTTATCGCTTATGTCATCTACGATTGAAAGAAAGCTCTCCTCGCACCATGTTTTTGAATACTAGAAAACCTGATCAACGCTATACCATTTTAAAGTTTGGTAATTCTGACGAAGCTATTGGCTATTGCTCAAATATAATTGATCGCTATACAAAACGACCCTTATCGCATCCCGACTATGATTTTGATTCAATGTGCCTAATGGAGTTTGCTATGAAATTTGAGCCTCATTACACTCGAAACAACGATCAAGTCGATGAAGACAACGGCGATGAAGATGCTTATCAGGAGGAGGAACTTCCCAGCGCCAGAATTCGTTTGATTACTCTTCAGGACAACTCCAAGATGAAGAGGAGAAATGTTACAGCGGTTATACGGGTTCTTTTCTTTAAGGTTGCAAACGATGCAGAAAACTATTATTATAGTTTATTGGCGCAATACTGCCCATTCAGATCAGAAGACCAATTGTTAGACTCTGCTAAAAACGCTTTTTTAGCAAAAGAAGAAATGATTAAAGAATCTTCCCACCTTATGGAAGAACATCGTCAACGAGATCAACAGCTCCAAGTAGCATTTGAACAGGCCCATGCATTTGTTGAGCTAGAAAACTACGCGCCGCCAGAGGAAATTGACAAAATTGACGTTGTTTTACTCGAAGACATGGGCATTAGCGAAGTTGATTTTCGGACTGCAAAGCAAGCTATGAATCTTGAGCAGTCTGATCTTTTCAATTACGTAACGCACCATATTCGTGACCAACTGGATGGCTCGCATCGTCGAATTAAGCTTTTTATCACTGGCGGCGCTGATACTGGTAAAACATTTACTTTGAAAGTACTCAAGGAGCAGATTAAGCGGTGCTATGGAAGTGATAAAATATCGGTAAAGGTTTGTGCACTTACTGGAGTAGCTGCGCCATTAATCAACGGTTCGACGCTTCACTCCATTCTTAAACTTCCAGTACAGAAAGACGGAAAAATTCTTAACATGCCAATTTTGACTGGAGATTACTTACGTCGGATGAGAATGCAGTGGAAGGATGTTCAATTTCTTATTATTGATGAAATTTCCATGATGCCGTATGAGATGCTTTGCATGATTGACCAACGTTTGAAGCAACTCAAAGACAGTCAAGAACTTTTCGGTGGCCTTAACATGCTACTGTTTGGAGATCTCATGCAGCTTCCACCGGTGCGAGGTAGTGCAGTGTTTTATCAACCTGATCGCATACAGCCTGCTACTCATCTATGACGAGAATTCTCTTTCTGCGAACTATCGCAAAATATGCGACAAAAGGACGACGTCACATTTATCGATTTGTTGAATGATTTAAGAGTAGGAACAGTAACAAATAATCATATTCAATTACTCATGTCTAAATTACAAGAAAACGATATCGGTGAATTTTCTGTTGAAAAGGCTCTTCGTGTTCATCCGACGATTCGGCAAGTTGACAAGCACAATCAAGCAGTATAATATATATAATAAGTATAATATACATAAATACAAAAAACGAGTTTATATTACATAACCTCAAAAACCAAAGTCGTTAATTTAAAGGTTTTTCTTCTTCAAGTGCCTATCCGAATCCGGATGTTGGCGATCTTCCTGGCTAAGCCAAGAAGACTTTTCTAGGGAAATGTTAGTGGGGTGGTTTCCCGTTGCCTTCCCCCATAGTCCACAGATCGACTTTGGACTTTTTAAATCACAGCATATCCGACGCAACCAGGATTAGAACCGCGGTGCCCCGCTCTCTAGTCTATCCGTGTTTGATTTACGCCAGACTGCTGGTTTTAATTTGTTAATTAATTTGTTGTTAATTTGTTGTTGTTTAATTTAATTTAAAGGTTAATTGTTTATAATTTCAGGTGTACAATGAATTTAGTAATAAAAACTGGATTCCAAGCAATTACTCATAATAGGTCAGTTTGGTACCACAGTCCTAGTGCTACACTAACTACACTACTACAAATTGATTGGTGGTACAATTACCAACCCATTTTTTACACCAATCAATTTGTAGTAGTGTAGCACTTGAACTGTGGTACCAAACAGACCTAATATTGTTTTTCAACCACAAACAATAATAAAGGGTAAAAATCTAGTCGTTGCTAAACATGTTCGAGATGTAGAAGAGCTTCGAAGAAATTATGAAAGTAGTAATGTAATAAAATCGCTCTTCATTCGACAAACATCGGTCCATTCGACACCTTACACAACATCCTTAAAGATAATTTGAAATTTTAATGCTTACAAATTTAATTAAAAACGATTTTTTCGATGCGTGACTGACGTTAAATGTGATTGTGTGTACAATCAAAGTGGAAAGTGCAAACACATTGCTGGATTGATTTATATTATAATTAATGAAGAGAGTGCATCCAAGACGAGTACCGACTAGCAATGGGGAAAACCTAGTGCCCGACAATTTTCAAATGAAAAATATTTTAAGGGCAAATATTTTGAGGAAATGTTTCTCTTAAAGGCAGTAAAAAAATGTGAACCTCAAGCAGTAAATATCTCCGAATTAGTTGGTGAATCTGCATTAAAATAAGTCATGGTAGCAGATGCCGCAAGTGCACATGATCATACGATAAGAAATCTTATGAATTCATTACTGAAGCAAGTCGAAATAAATTTAGAAAAGGAATATTGTGCCGAATGTATAAATAATTTCCATATTTTTTGTAAAATGTAATGTTTTTGATTTTCGTCTTCTAAGTTATTTTTTATCTGCGAAGTAGTTTTCTTCTGTATGACAATTTACTTGGAGCCACCCCAAATATATCGCAAGCCTCCTCAAAAATCGTGAAAACATATAGATGTAAACAGGCAATAAAAGAACCAATCCAATCTAATCCCAGTCCAATCAAAACTTTTGATTTCTTTGAATCCTTGTCCGCGGCTGTTTATTCGATTATTCACAGCTGACCAAACGCACTTGGTCGTTCCCCTATCCGCAACCCGGGGACGCGCCACGCTGCTGGTTAGGCACCAGAGATAAAAGCGAACAGCTTATACCCTGGAACGTGGAAAAATGGTGAACGCTTCACGAATATGCGTGTCATCCTTGCGCAGGGACCATGCTAATCTTCTCTGTATCGTTCCAATTTTAGTAGATATACCGCCGCAGCGAGTACAATTTTCTCCATTTGCGCTTTCATTTATATACACAAACTTTTCGGTTGCTATTTTACCAAAAATATACCAACCGAAAAATATTAATCTAAGATAATTCGACAAATCAGGATCAATGTCGCTAATGATATTAAAAGGACTTGATTAAACAGATCCGTAGACAGAGCGACCAAAAGTAATCACCCCTCCCCTTCACTATAAAATTATACTTTTGAGTTTTCATAATGATAAATGATTGAAAATTTTGTTTAACTATACATCAACTTCTTCAAAAAGAAATTTTTTTAATTCTTAATATTCTATTTATTTTAGGCCGTTTTAACGAAACGCCTTGAAAACAGTAATTTAAAAGATTAACAACAAATGATCCTATTGAATTAATTTAAACAATAAATTGCTACAATTTTGTAAATCTTGCTTTGCATTGGTACCTCAAAATTTATTATGCCTTCCATTTTACTAGTGCCATCTGTCGATAATTTTTTGGATTGCACTAGTTATTTATAGTGAAATAATTTATACAAAACACAAGAATAAAGACAATAAATTAATTGTAAAAAATAAATTTCTAGATGAATTTGCAAGAGTTAACCGACTTAAAAAAAAAACTTTTTAACAAAAAAAATTTAACCGACTAAAGCCTATATGACACAATGCATAATTTTACATAAAATTTACATGTAAATGATAATGATAAGTAACCAACAGAAAAAGCGTATTAGTAGCCATCAGAGGTTTTTCATTGGTTAGTTACGATTTACATGAAAATTTTATGTAAAATTATGCACCGTGTCATACGGGCTTTAAAATTAGTTACTTACATTACTTATTAATAAAAGTACCTATATAAAAAAAATATTAAGTAAAATGGTATAACCTAAAATAAAGCAAAAAAAATCCTTGCTGATGAGTTTTTTAATCAAAATTATTTAAATTTTTAGCCGTAGCGTTGTCTTTTTATCAGCTGACGCACTTGGTAAATTTTACTTGCTTCTTGTAAGCATTTCCATCATTCAAAATATATGTGCTCTACAGCCAAAAAGAACTTTTTGACTTAACTTTAAGAAAACGTGTGATAATAAAATAAAAGTCACGTTAAAAGAAAAGGCCGACTACTGACGCACCCGTATGTTATCGTAAAACATGTAGATATTATGTATCTTTTCGTTTACTTGATGAAATTTATAAATACACATTAAAGTTTTTGCTATTATGGATTAGATAATATTCAAATTTTACATCAACTTTTTCAATTTGATATTAAACTTCATTTTAGCAATAATTAGATACATTATTGTGATACACTTTTGAAATTTAATGATGCTCGAAAATTCTCTCTCTATGAAGTTCAAGACCAAATTATTTTATATGTTCCAGCCGTGGTTTCAGCCTATGTGATATTTTAAATTTGGTATTGCGTTTTAAATTAATAACTTACATTATTAAAAATTATATTTTTAAATTAAAATTAATTGATAACCGTCGACGTAGGTACCTACTTGCGGAAATATTTTTTATTTCAACAAAAAGTATTGAAAATGTATTTTTTTTATTTATGACCATAATATCTACCGTACTTAAAAAAAAATTTAATTTAAAACACAAAGCCTTAATTATTTATTATTCCACTTGCCGTTTAGAGAAAAGCGAAATTTTATATGTTTATTAAATAGTTAGATAATAATCATAATTATTGAAATAATATCAGTAATATGAGATAAAACTGTTCGTGTAGGGCAGGGGTGGCCAAACTTTTGACCTGTGAGGTCTACTTGTGTTCGAAAATATTTCTTGCGGTCGACTGCAAAGTAGAGTTTAGACGAGAGAAATAAAACATTCTTGTGATAAATTTGTAAGTATTTATTAATTAAATATTACATACAAAATTCGCATCTTTCATTGCGTTTTACGCTTTCGGGTGGATGTTTGGCACTGCATATTCTCCACAACTTTATCATATTGGGGAGTGTACGAAGTAACTGTGATGCGCTAACAGGAAGTTAAGTGAAGTACCTATATAGTCAGTGTTCTTAGCGCGAATAGGTACCTACATATTATTATTTTTTAATATTTTTCTGTTCAGTTTATTTTGACTCTCGCGGGCTACCTCAATTGCTTTCGTGGTCGACCGGTAGACCGCAGTCGACCTCTTGGCCCTGATGTAAGGTGTCACATACTTCTGAGACCAAAATAAGCCCGTTGAACAAAACCAACCTTTTTCCAAAAGTAGGTACCTCATGCTCGGCTTTAGAATAGAGCAGACCTAGAGTTTTCAAAAAAAAATTTTACTCTTTTAGATTTCACTAAATAATTTAACAGTAGTGAACAAGGGAATTCAACTAACTCCCGAAAATTAACAACAAAAACTAAGCCCATATGTTTTTTCCTTGCCTTCTCTTAGATTACAAAACCCGGACAGATATTGATAATACAATAATAAACTAAAATAATTTAAAAATTTAATCTAAGAAGGGTAACTTAGATACAAAAAAAACAATAAATTATCAAAACTTTTAAGTGGACTGCCAATATTTGGGATAAAAGAAAGTTAAAATATAAACTGAAAATATCTTAATGAACATAGTATGATTTTATAAAATTTTCAATCATCAGTCGGTATTTTTTTTCCAAATTGTTCTGCATACCTAGCGAGTACATAAGTATTCAGTATACTTACTATATATTACAATTTTTTATACACCGTTAAACATTACAATTATTTTCAGTGAACAAAAATAACTTGCAAAATGTTTTGGTTATTATTTGCTATTTTGGGAGTTACATTGATTTATCTGGTCTTAATAAGACGATTGCAACATTGGAAACGCCTTGGAGTACCACAAGATTCAACAGGAAATCTGCTGTTAGCATTAATTTCTAGTGTTTTGGCACGGAAATCAGTAAGCGAAGTATTCGAAGAGCTTCATATGATGTTTCCTGGCCGAAGGTAATTATTACTATAGCGTAGAAACTTTGAAATTTTATTCTGTGAAAGCCATAGACATAACCAGACTGAATTAGATTTATGGAGGAGTCTCCCCAATTCTCAAAAATACATTAACTTGACAATAATTCATTTTAGATACACTGGTATGTACCAATTAACCACGCCATTTATATTACTGAAAGATCCAGAATTAATCAAGCAAGTAATTGTGAAAGACTTTGATTATTTTCCTGATCATAAAAATAACATTCAAACTGACGCCGATGAAATTTGGAATAAAAATTTGTTAAATTTAAAAGGTGAGAAAAAATTTCATTTGTTTTTTTTTATGCTAGGGATTGGGAAATTAAAAGCAATTTATTAATCGGTTCCAGGAAACGCATGGCGAGATATGAGAGCAACTTTAAGCCCTTCATTTACCAGCGGAAAATTGAAAACAATCTACCCTTTGATGATCGACTGCGCTAAACAATTTGTAAATTACTTTAAACAACAAAAAGAAAATGTAACAACCATTGAAATTAAAGAAGTTTTTGGGATGTTTACCAACGATATCATAGCCACATCAGCTTTCGGAATTACCATTAATTCTCTTGAAAATCCTACTAATGAATTTTATGTAATGGGAAAAGAAGTTACCAACTTCACCGGTATTTTTAAAAATTTAAAATTGATGGTTTTATTTTTTATGCCAAGAATTGCCACAGTAAGTATTTAATCGCCATTCAAAAAATATGTTTCAGTTTTGAATTTCAGTTTTTAGGATTCACGTTTTTTGATCCTAACATTGTCCAATTCTTCCGAAAAATAATTATGGAAAATATTAAATCTCGAGAAGTTGATGGAATTGTAAGATCTGACATGATTCAATTGCTTCTGCAAGCGAAACACGATAGGGAAGATGATGAAGATGTGGAAGAAGCAGATAAGGATGGGTTTCTGGTCACTAATAAACATCTATCTGGACAAAAGGGCAAAATAAAAAAAGCGAAATTAACTGATGAAGATATTGTATCTCAGGCATTTATATTCTTCATTGCCGGATTTGATTCAGTGTCAACCATGATGTCTATTGTGGCTTATGAACTAGCCGTTAATCCAGATATTCAAGAAAAGTTGTATCAAGAAATTCAGACTAATTTGGAAGAAAATGGATCACCACCAGCATATGATAGTTTACTGACGCTGAAGTATTTGGATATGGTAATATCAGGCAGGTCTTCCTACTTTCAAGTATATTAACTAATTCATTTTAATTATAAAATTAATTTTAGAATCATTTCGGAAATATCCTAGTGCACCAGCAATCGATAGACAATGTGTAAGAGATTATATCATTCAACCTAAAAGAGAAGATGAACTGCCAGTTCACATCAAAGCTGGCGAATCAATAGCTTTTTCAACTATTGGATTACACAGGGACCCTGACCTATTTCCCAATCCTGATCGATTTGATCCTGAAAGATTTAGTCCTGAAAATAAATCCAGTATAATTTCCGGATCATACCTACCTTTCGGATATGGACCCAGACTTTGTATTGGAAATAGATTTGCACTGATGGAAATCAAAGTGCTGTTCTACTATCTCCTAACTGAGTTTGAAATTGTAGTGGTGGAGAAGACACCAATACCGTTAAGATTTTCTAAAAGTCAGTTTTCATTGGCATTGGAAGCTGGTACTAGCTTGGGATTAAAAAAAAGAATTTGAAAGAAAAAATGAATTACCTATAGTTGTACCTACTAATTTAATAATTTTGTTTTGAACATTTTGGTGGATAAATAAGAATATGATATTTTTTTATACTAGCTAAGAGGTTTTTCTTCTTCAAATAATTTATTTTATAAAAGAGTATAAGAAGATTTGAATTTTAGTAATTTTAATTATTTTTCAGTTGGGATTATAATTGTAGACTAAATATAAAATAAATTAAGGGCGTCACACAGTGGAATGGTAAAAATGAAGAGTAAGGCTCGATCTTATTTTTGGTTGCCAAGCATGGATCCACAAATTGAAGAAACGGCAAGAACATGCAAAATATGTAACAGAAATAGACCTAATCTACCAAAAGCAGCTATTTTACAGTATGAAGAAGATTTATCGGATTAAATAGATTATCTATAGTTAAAACACTATATAAGTAATTACAGTTTATTAATAAAGTAACATTTAAGCTAAACACAATACTAACCTGATAAACTTGGCTGTAATTTTTTTTTCGTTTAAAAATATTTTTCGTTACAAATGGGTAGGTAATAAAAAAATAAAGAGCATTTCTAACAAGCGTTCCATAAGAAGTAAAATGAAATCGATGCGAAGTTCAAAAGTAGTTGGTGAAACATCGTCGCAATTGCCTTTGGCTGATGTTAGTATGGAAGAAGATTTACCGAATCCTAATGTAGAAGTAAGCACAAACGAAGAAAATGTGGAGAATAATTTTGTTATTGGCGGAAGACGAATTGTGGACATCAGCTATTTCCTATCATCGCTGATTGGATTAAAACACGTCGGATTTGATTGTTCTTTTTTTGATTTACTCCTCATCAAAGAAAAACAGAGAGGATTTGTTTCGATATTGACCTTCAAGTGAAAAGTTTGCAATAAAATTGACGTTATTTCTACTGAAAATATGGACAATTCAGGAACAGATGTAAACTTTGCTGCTGTTTCTGTTGTAATAGCTATAGGAGCGGGATTTACATAACTGCAAGATTTTTCAGCGGCTTTAAATATTCCATCTCCATCAAGCGGTACATATATGGCTTATTTTAATAAAGTGTCTGAGGAATTTTACAAAACGAGTTTAGATTCGATGAAAAATGCAGACGAAGAAGAGGAGAAGTTAGCAGTAGATTTGGGAGAAATTGACGCCGAGGGATATCCTTGTATCACGGTTGTATAGCAGATGGAGCATGGAGTAAAAGGTCGTACCGAACCAATTAAAACGCTTCGTTAGGAGTGACTTGCATTATTAGACAAAAGACTAATAAGGTTTTGTATTTGTCGGTAAAAAATAAATTTTGTTTAGTTTGCTCAAGAAAGGATCTTTATAAAAATAATGAATGTCCAGTACATACGTGTTACAAAAATTAGAATGGCCCATCTACAGGTATGGAAAGTACTATTATTGTAGAAGAATTTCAACAGTCAGTGGCATTATATGGAATAAAATTTACCAAGTTAATTAGAGATAGCAGTGCTCACAGGAAATTAATGGAATGCATGCCATATGGCCCAACTACGATAGTAAAAAAAATTGAATGCAAAAACCATATTTTACGAAATTATATTACAAAACTTGCACAACAAGGATTGCGTAAAGAAACCTAGGACTGATGCAATATGTAAAGAAGCAATAAACAGAAATATAAACACCAACAAATTTAGAAGCGCTGTTACTAAAGCTATTCAACATAGGAAAAATTAACAAACATCAATGTTCTCGAAAATACAAAATTGGAGTTAGACAATGTCGGGGCATTTCACGTGAAGCGGACCATGAAAAAAAAGTGAGGTTGTGAATTTCGTTCATATTGGGCATATTTGTACTTCTAGGGGATATAAACGTGTACATATAATATTTTTTTTATTTGAGGTTTAGTTGTTAAGATATGAGATCTTAAAGATTCACGTAATTGACGGAAGGGTTTATTTGGAATTTTATTTTCACATTGAAGTAAATTATAATAAAATAATAAATGTAGTGTTTTCTATAGAAAATTTCCTGTTCTTTTTGATTTTTAAATCAGATTTCAAATTTGAATTTTTTTTCTAGTGTTAAACCGGAAGTAAACATTTAAAATATTTTTTTTAATAACTTCAACCATTTTAATTTTAATTTTTTTTACTTTAAAATAAAGCTTAACATTTATAAATTCTGCTAACAAAATTTCAGAATGAGATCTCAATTATTTTGGGAGATACATCCATTACAGTACGTACATGTCACACTGGGCGCTTCATCAAGTTGGCTGGACTAAGTACTTTTACCTTGGAAAAGGTATAGGAAAGTTTATATATGGCATGATTGTTTAGTTAAGTAAGTTAAATATAAATTTCCAAGTTTTCGACCTTGAGGGGGTGTCTCTCGCGCCGCCATCTTTGTTTGAAGAGGTGGAAAAATCGCCTTTTTGCTACTATCTCGTTACCAGTACTAGATACATCAACTAAGGTTATTATAAAAATTCTAGAGCGTGCGATTCTGCATATTTTTCTTTTTATACATTTTTTTGTAAAATTAATACTTTCAGAGTTATAACGAGTAGAAAATTAACGTTTTCGTCAATTTAATACCCCTAAGTGTGACTTGTATAGTCCAAGTTTAACCGGTAACTATGGTTTAAACTCTGATTTTGACTATTGTGATTGGTTAATCTACAGTTTAAAATTTTAAACTAGATCTATACAAGTCACCCTAATACTTTGAAATTGACAAAAAAACTATTAATTTTAGAAAAAAAATACATAAAACAAAAAATATGCAAAATTGCACGCTCTACAATTTTTATAATAACCTTAGTCGACGTATCTAGTACCAGTAACAAGATAGTAGCAAAAATGCAATTTTAAACCCCTTCAAACCAAGAGGGCGGCGCGAGAGACACCCCCTCAAGGTCGAAAACTTGGAAATTTATATTTAACTTACTTAACTGAACAATCATGCCATATATAAACTTTCCTATTGGGATCCGTCAAATGAGCATATGACATCTGGTGGTGAAATATGTCACTAGATTAAGGGAAAGCTAAACACGGCAACAGTAGTGAGTTGATTGTGTATCGTTAAGTTCCTACAAATTAGAACATTAAAAACAATTTATTGCATATTTGCATTATTAATAATGGAGTCTGCAACGTTTTCTCCGCGAGCAAAGTCTAAAAAAAGTTAGTTTGTGTAGTACAAGGTTGTGATAGCGCTTCTAATAAAGACGTGAATATACGTTTTCACTACTTTCCAATAAAAACAAATCGTTTTATGCACGCCAAAAATTTATTTAGACAAACAGAGCGAAAAGATCAATTAGAAGTTTGGATGAAGATGTTGAAAATTAAAGAAGTCAATTCTGGAATGAAAGGGGAGCTTCCCCCCCCCCTCCAATGTTGTAAAAAGTTGGCAAAAAGTCAACTTACTACATTTTAAATTTAAATTAGACAACTAATACAACCTGAATATATTACATAATCACTTTGAAAATCATTCGATTGCACGTAAACTATATCTCGTATTTGAAGCTTTCCCTTAAGGTAGCCATATTTTTTAGGCTCCTCCCATCTGACGGATCCCAATACCTTTTCCAAGGTAAAAGTACTTAGTCCAGCCAACTTGATGAAGCGCCCAGTGTGACATGTACGTACTGTAATGGATGTATCTCCCAAAATAATTGAGATCTCATTCTGAAATTTTGTTAGCAGAATTTATAAATGTTAAGCTTTATTTTAAAGTAAAAAAAAATTAAAATTAAAATGGTCGAAGTTATTAAAAAAAATATTTTAAATATTTACTTCCGGTTTAACACTAGAAAAAAAATTCAAATTTGAAATCTGATTTAAAAATCAAAAAGAACAGGAAATTTTCTATAGAAAACACTACATTTATTATTTTATTATAATTTACTTCAATGTGAAAATAAAATTCCAAATAAACCCTTCCGTCAATTACGTGAATCTTTAAGATCTCATATCTTAACAACTGAACCTCAAATAAAAAAAATATTATGTGTACACGTTTATATCCCCTAGAAGTACAAATATGCCCAATATGAGCGAAATTCACAACCTCACTTTTTTTTCATGGTCCGCTTCACGTGAAATGCCCCTGTCCTCAAAAATAGTTGGCAACCCTACGGACACCGGACAACGCTCACACCACGTGAAATAAAAGCTTTTAGGCTCGTGATTATAAAGGGCAGATAGAAATTTAAATCTCAGATAACTCTAACCAACTGATAAATTTGATTTTTAACTTTATCGCTCTGTTAAATATTTATCGAACTGTTAAATTTATCAAACAGATAAAGTTAATCAATCGATAACTAATCAAAGGATTTAAAAAATGTAAAATTCTTTTACAGCTTTATCACAGATAAATCAAAGTTATCAGTTGGTTAGAGTTATCTGAGATTTAAATTTCTATCTGTCCTTTATAATCACGAGCCTTAAAAAATAAAAAAATTAAATTAAAAATTACAAAAGTGCACTAAAAAGTAAAAACAAATTAATAAGAACAAACAAAGCTTCTTGAAAACATCAATATAAAAGCGTGGGAATGTTATTTGAATTTGTAGGTAAGCATCAGGGTCACTGTTGGTGTACGGAATTCACAGCCCCACGCTTTTATATTGATGTTTATTCCAAAAAGCTTTTTTTGTTCTTATTAAAATTGTTTTTTATTTTTTAGTGCACCTTTTTAATTTTGAATAAAAGTTTTTTTTAAATTTATAATTTTTTATTTAATTTTTAAAAATACAAAACATACATTCCATTTATATTATCGTCTTCTTTGGTTATTTCGGTCATGCTTTTTGCTATTTTGACTGCGATTATTTGCTTTGAAACCTTCAATTCTATGATGAACTGGTTTGTGATTTCGTCCATTGTGGTCTGGTAATAATAATCTGCGTGTACGACTAGAATTTTCAAATCGAGTCATTTCAATGGTCATTTTCCTTCCATCTAAAGGTACTCCATGGTATAGTTTCATAGCGTCAACTGCATGAATACTTTTCTCAAACGTGACTTCTGCTGATCCCAATGATCGGCCTGATTTGTTATAATGCACTGCTGCATTTCTTATTCGTCCGCACGTAAGAAACAAACTCCTAATTTGTTGAGTTGTGATACCAAAATCAAGATTTGAAATTTGTATTTTACAAGACTCGAAAGCATCTCTTGATTGTCCTATTTTTTTATTGTTGGGTTTCAAGTAGGTTTTCTTGATCCCACCATTATTTGTTCTTCGATATGTTGTTTTACCACGAAAACCACTGTTTCCATTTTTTTTACGATCTTTTGTATCTTTGACTTTGCTCTGTTTAATAATTTCGTCTAAACTCATGTTTATTTTGTCCATCATTTTTTCAGTTTTCTGAAATATATTCTAATAACCTTTATTTCTTAATAATTACACTAATTTACTGTACACTTCACCACTGCTCATTCTATCTATACAACATAAATGATTTCTCTTATATAGTATTTGGACTTCATACCAACCCCAATAATCTGATAATCTGATAAGGTTGTCCAAAACATAACATCTTCTCTCTTCTTATTTTTTAAAAGCTTTTATTTAACTTGGGAAGACCGTTGTCCGTCGTCCGTCGTCCATCGTCCGTCGTCCGTGTGGGTCGACCGCTTTGAGGCCATTTTTAAGCAACTTCCCGACGTCCTAGAGATCTGAAATTTGGTACACAGCTTTCACCTGCAGAGCATTTTCATATTTTAATTGTGTTTTTCTAAAAATCTGAAAAATAAGCAAGAAATCGGGAAAAAACCGAAAACTATTAAGCGCATGCGTCGATGCGCAATGGACAATTTTATCATACAGGGTGGAAAGTAACTTAGAATTCTAAATCTCATTTTTAAGGACCGCATTCAGGGTAAAGTTTTTCGTAGTAATGATTTATACAGAGTGAAGTATCAAACATCTAAAACACATAAATAAAGAAATCTGATAGGATGAACCTATATTAGTTAAAATACATAAGCTGTATTTGAAAAGATATGACTAAAAAATTAGAAAATAAAAAATTAAATAAAAAATTAAAAATTTTTAAAAAAAACCTTTTATTTAAAATTACAAAAGTGCACTAAAAAGTAGAAAATAATTTTAATAAAAGCAAACAAAGCTTCGTGAAAACATCAATATAAAAGCGTAGGGTTATGAATTTTGGACACCAATAGTTAGCCTGCTTATCCACCTATAAACAGCCCCACGCTTTTATATTGATGTTTTCACGAAGCTTTGTTTGCTTTTATTAAAATTATTTTCTACTTTTTAGTGCACTTTTGTAATTTTAAATAAAAGGTTTTTTTTAAAAATTTTTAATTTTTTATTTAATTTTAAAAGCTTTTATTTAACTTGGGAAGACCGTTGTCCGTCGTCCGTCGTCCATCGTCCGTCGTCCGTGTGGGTCGACCGCTTTGAGGCCATTTTTAAGCAACTTCCCGACGTCCTAGAGATCTGAAATTTGGTACACAGCTTTCACCTGCAGAGCATTTACATATTTTAATTTTGTTTTTCTAAAATTCTGAAAAATAAGCGAAAAATCGGAAAAAAACTGAAAACCATTAAGCGCATGCGTCAATGCGCATTGGACAATTTTATCATACAGGGTGGAAAGTAACTTAGAATTCTAATTTTCAATTTTAAGGACCGCATTTAGGGTAAAGTTTTTCGTCGTAACGATTTATACAGGGTGAAGTATCAAACATCTAAAACACATAAATAAAGAAATCTGATAAGATGAACCTATATATATTAGTTAAAATACATAAGCAGTATTTGAAAAGATATGACTAAAAAATTAAATAAAAAATTAAAAATTTTTAAAAAAAACCTTTTATTTAAAATTACAAAAGTGCACTAAAAAGTAGAAAATAATTTTAATAAAAGCAAACAAAGCTTCGTGAAAACATCAATATAAAAGCGTGGGGCTGTTTATAGGTGGATAAGCAGGCAACTATTGGTGTACAAAATTCATAACCCCACGCTTTTATATTGATGTTTTCACGAAGCTTTGTTTGCTTTTATTAAAATTATTTTCTACTTTTTAGTGCACTTTTGTAATTTTAAATAATAGTAGTTTATATCACAAGGGCGATAAAAGGGGTATTTTCATCCGCCGGGCGAAAGTTTATGAAACGAGCCGCGCAGCGGCGAGTGAATAATCGACCGAAGGATGAAAACCCTTATCGCCCGAGTGATATGAACAATTTTTCGTTATTTCAGGAAAAATATCCTACAAAATTCGCGATTTTATATAATAGCTCTAAAATAACAATCGATAGATGGCGTGAAGCTTGCAAGTCGTTGATCAATGTTTGTCTCTTTGGAGTGAAAAAGGTTGATTTTCTTTTGAAATTTCCGAACGACGGACAATTTGGTCTGACGGACAGCATGTTGAAATAACGGACGGATGGGTCACGTTATGCAATTATTGCAATAAAATCTCGAATTTTGTCGGATTTTATCTAAATCTATGATTTTGTAAATAAATATAAAGTAACACTTAATTTAATTGCCAATTTTTTAACTAAAGGTGTCGTAATTTCGTTATTTTGGGGATAATATCCCACAAAATTCACGATTTGTTTGCTCTGATATAACTATCGGTAGATGGCGTGAAAATCGCAAGTTGCTTGTCAAGTTATTAACAACATATCGATAAACGTGTGTTTATCGACGGGTGAATTGCTCTGAAATAACTATCGATAGATGGCGTGAAGATCGCAAGTTGTTAGTCAAGTTATTGACAACATAAGCGAAAAACAGGAGTTCACCCGAACGGATGAATCGTTCGGGCAGGTATCTCAACAAGGACTGTGTTTATAGGTCCTAGGACCTTATAAAGTAAAGTTTTATAGGTCCTAGGACCTTATAAAACTTAGTTTTATGGTCGTGTTGGTTCCCCTTGAGGTGACCTTTTGAGAAAAGACCCCTTTTATAGGGCTCAAAACAGATACGTAACGGGGTCATTTATATCCTGAAATAACGAAAAAGGTTTTTTTTAAAAATTTTTAATTTTTTATTTAATTTTTCTAGTATGTTAATCTATCCGGAGGCCTAGAAACACGCGAGATTCTTCTTAATGCTGGTAGCATAGACGTACTTTCTGTTTTGCTTGATTCACTAATAATGAACTCAGCATCATCCTCCGAACCTTCATTACTCGGTTTTAGATGTGCCTCTCTTTCTATTAAAACTTCTTTTTGAATATTATCTTCATCTGAATAGTTTTGCAACAGCGTTTCCATATTTCTTTCCACCGGAGTTATTGTACTTTCTGTCTTGGGTTCTACCAAATCTTCCACACTTTCTAACCATGATTTACGTAAGCTATTTACATGTTTGTGCAGTATCTTGTCTCTAACTTTTACCAAATAAGTTACTCCACTTAATACTCTGAGAATAACTCCTTCTTCCCATTTGTTCAATGTGTTTGGTCCTAACTCTGACACCAATACCTTTTCTCCTACTGCAAATGTCTTCGGACTGACATATTCTTCTGATTTTCTTTCTGATATTTTACCACTCGTCGGTCTCAACATATCCAGTCTTGTTCTCGGTTTGTATTTAAATATTACGTCATTTGGTGACATTCCTGTTGTTGTGTTAGGAGTATTTCTGTATGAAAATAAGAAATTTACAATCTGCTGTTCCAATGATAACGTTGACTTGTCTGCTAAGTATTTTGTTAACGCGCTCTTTACATTTTGCACATGTCGTTCCGCTAATCCGTTAGATTGTGGATGATATGGAGGAGACTTCAACGCCTTTATACCATTTACCTGACAAAATTTTTAGAATTCCCCCGAATTAAATGGCGGCCCGTTATCACTTACCACCGTTTCTGGAATTCCCATAATTGCAAATGTAATTTTTAATTTTTCTACTGTCTTTAACAAGTCCGATCCTCTTGTCATCGCGTGTACATCCAACCATTTTGATTTACTGTCCACAATAATCAAAAATGATTTTCCTAGAAAGTGAAAAAAATCTATATGAACTCTTTGCCATGCTTTCTCTGTTTTTGGCCACGATACTAAATTCGATTTTTCCATATTATTATGAGTAAGTTGACATACTCGGCATTTATTGATTAATAGTTCAATATCCTCATTTAAACGAGGCCACCATACTGCTGATCTTGCCAGCATCTTACATCTAACCATGCCTACATGTTCGGCATGTAGTAATTACATTACTTTCTTTCTTAACGACTCTGGTATCACCACTTGACTGCCTTTCATTATACAGCCATTATCAATGGATAATTCATTACGTCTTGTAAAATATGGCTTTAAAACTTCTTCTGTTACCTTATTTGGCCACCCCCGATAACAAAAATCTGCAACTTTTACCAATACTACGTCCTTAGCCGTCATCCTCGCTACTTCTTCACTTGCTAATGGAATTTCTTCGGTTAAATTAAATGAATTAATCGACGAGTCTACATTGGTTGTGTCTGATAATGGTAACCTTGACAATGCATCTGCTTCTACTAATAGCGACCCTTTTTTGTATTCAATTGTATAATCATATGTCGACAGAATTAAATTCCACCGAACTAATCTTGATGCGGTCACTACGGAAATAGCTTTGTCTGGATTAAACAAAACTTGCAACGGCTGATGATCCGACAACAACGTAAACTTTCTACCAAAAATATATTTATGAAACTTTTTTACTGCAAACATTATTGCTAATGCTTCCCGCTCAATTTGAGAATAATTTTTTTCTGAATTCGACAACGTTCCTGAAGCAAAGAATATTGGTTTATCCACTCCGTCTACACGATGACTCAATACCGCACCCACTCCATAAGAACTAGCATCACAGGCTATCACAATCGGTAGTTTTTCATCATAATGTACCAGTACGTTACTTTGGCCAATCTGACGCTTACTCCATTCAAAACGTTCCTTGCACTCCGAAGCCCATACAAACTCTGAATTCCTTTCTAATAACTTATATAACGGCCTAAGTTGAGACGATAACATTGGTATAAACTTTGAATAATAATTTAATAACCCTAGATACGCCCTAAGTTCTGTAACATTTCTTGGTTGTGGTGCTTCCATAATTGCTTTAATTTTGCTCGATGTTGGATGAATACCTTCCTTATCAATTCTATGGCCCAAATACTCCACACTGCTCTCGAAAAATTTACATTTTGATAGATTAGCTGCTACTCCGTATTTCTTTAAACGATTTAAAACGGTATCGACCAACATCTTACATTCATTCATATCTTGACCAGTAATCAAAATATCATCGAGGTAGCATTTCACTTTTGGGATCCCTATTAATATGCGATCCATTACTGATTGAAATATTGATGGCGCACTAGACATACCAAAAGTTAATCTTGTATAGCGAAACAGCCCTATATGAGTATTAATAGTTAACAACTCCTGCGATTGCTTTGCTACCTTCACTTGAGTATATGCTCCTGTTAAGTCTATTACCGCAAATACCGATCCTCCTGCTAACGAAGCAAATATATCTTCTGCGGTTGGTAACGGGTACTGATCTTGTATGAGAACCTTGTTTACTGATACTCGAAAATCTACGCAAATGCGAATATCGCCATCTTTCTTGGGTACTACTACAATCGGAGATGCCCAATCACTATTTTGAACTGGATTTAAAATTCCTATTTTCACAAGTGCCTTCAATTTTTCTTCTACTTTGTGTCGTAACGCATAAGGCATACTGTATGCTTTTCTAAATATTGGTTGTGCTCCATCCTTGATTTTTAAATGGACCTCAAATTCTTTTATTGGAATAATTAAATTTCCTTCGAATACCGATCTAAATTTCTCTTTTAGCTTATCCACGTCCGTTGAAATGGCTGCCACCTTGAAATTTTCTTGCCAATTCGGAAACAATATATTCAACCAATTTCTTCCTAACAAAGGCACAAAACTATGTTTTGTTTTAACTACCACTAATGACAAATTATATTTCCGATCCTCTTTAACGACTTCAACTGTAATTTCTCCTAACGCACTGATTTCTTCTCCAGTTACCGATGTAAGACCAAAGTGTACTTGTCGTAGCTTTACATTTGAAAATGTTTCGTAAAATAACCTTGATGGCATGATAGTTTTACATGCCCCTGTATCAATTTCAAATTTAATTAAGTTGTTATTGACTTTCAAATTAACCCTATGCGCCAAACTGTGAATGACTTCTCCAACCACATTAATATTGTACAATGAATAAATATCTTTATTATTAACCACTGATGAATTGAGATTTCGATCCATTAAACTGTTCTCTCGACATGTGTCTTCTCCTTCTCTCTGACGTTCTTCCACCGCTCTAATTACAGCCTTACTTCGACACATTTTTGCGGAATGACCAATTCTTTTACAATTGTAGCATTCCCACTTCCTTGCTGGACAAATACTCGGATTATGTTGCCTACCACATCGAAAACATTTACTTGGATTATTACGCCCATTACCGTCATTTTGATACCTTTGATTATTTGCCGCCTGTCCAGTCACTTCTTTTCTTGTGTTTTGATTATCTTTATACCTTTCTACGTACTGGATCTCCCCTTGGCCACTCATAACTCTCACTTGTTTGTCCGCCATTTCGCATTTTCTTGCGACCATACAAGCCATTGTAAAGGTCAACTCTGACTCGGCTAACAGCTTTTTTTGTACTTCACCTGATTCTACTCCGACCACGAATTGGTCTCGTAACGCTTCATCCAAAAATGTTTTGAAATTACACGTGCTTGCCAGTTTTCTAAGTTCCACCTCATATTCCGCTATTGTCTGATTTGATTTTTGATGACATTTGTGAAATTTAAATCTTTCACATATTTCAGATTTTATCGGGGAATAATATTTTTTTAATATTTCTACCATTTCTGCAAATTTTAGATCACCCGGCTTTTTCGGTGCAACTAGATCTTTCAACGTTTTATATACTTTTGGACCCGCTAACGTAATAAACATTGAACTCTTCATAACCTCACTGACTATATTGACTTTAAACAAATGTTCCACACGTTCGCAATAACAATCAAACTCATCTGCCCCTCCTTCAAATTGTTCTATTGATCCAATTAGTCCTGCCATCCTGTCGCCAATGAAATATATTCTAATAACCTTTATTTCTTAATAATTACACTAATTTACTGTACACTTCACCACTGCTCATTCTATCTTTACAACATAAATGATTTCTCTTATATAGTATTTGGACTTCATACCAACCCCAATAATCTGATAAGGTTGTCCAAAACATAACATTTTCTAATCGATAAAAGTTTTGCAAAAAATGAATTTGTTTGCCGCCTTAAAATATTTTTTATATAGTTTACATTATAATACCAACTGAAGGATAATTAAAATTACTAAATTTCAATACTTTTTCAAACTCTTTTATAAAATAAATTATTTGAAGAAGAAAAACCTCTTAGATAGTATAAAAAAATATTATATTTTTATTAGTTCACCAAAATTTTCAAAACAAAATTATTAAATTAGTAGGTAGATGGAACTATAGGTAATTCCTTTCTCCTTTCAAATTCTTTTTTTTAATCCCAAACTAGTACCAGTTTCCATAGTCAATGAAAACTGACTTTTAGAAAATCTTAACGGTATCGGTGTCTTCTCCACCACTACAATTTCAAACTCAGTTAGGAGATAGTAGAACAGCACTTTGATTTCCATCAGTGCAAATCTGCTTCCAATACAAAGTCTGGGTCCATATCCAAAAGGTAGGTATGATCCGGAAATTATACTGGATTTATTTTCAGGACTAAATCTTTCAGGATCGAAGCGATCGGGATTGGGAAATAGGTCAGGGTCTCTGTGCAATCCAATAGTTGAAAAAGCTATTGATTCGCCAGCTTTGATGTGAACTGGCGGTTCATCTTCTCTTTTAGGTTGAATGATATAATCTCTTACACATTGTCTATCGATTGCTGGTGCACTAGGATATTTCCGAAGTGTTTCTAAAAATAATTTTACAATTAAAATGATTCAGTTGAAATACTTGAAAGTAGAAAGACCTGCCTGATATTACCATATCCAAATACTTCAGCGTCAGTAAACTATCATACGCTGGTGGTGATCCATTTTCTTCCAAATTAGTCTGAATTTCTTGATACAACTTTTCTTGAATATCTGGATTAACGGCGAGTTCGTATGCCACGAAGGTCATCATAGATGACACTGATTCAAATCCGGCAAAGAAGAACAAAAATGCCTGAGACACAATATCTTCATCAGTTAATTTCACTTTTTTTATTTTACCCTCTTGTCCAGATGAATGTTTATTAGTGACCAGAAACCCATCCTTATCTGCTTCTTCCACAACTTCATCATCTTCCCTATCGTGTTTTGCTTGCAGAAGCAATTGAATCATGTCAGATCTTACAATTCCATCAACTTCTCGAGATTTAATATTTTCCTTAATTATTTTTCGGAAGAATTCGACAATATTAGGATCAAAAAACGTGAGTCCTAAAAACTGAAATTCAAAACTGAAACATATTTTTTGAATTGCGATTAAATACTTACCGTGGCAATTCTTGGCATAAAAAATAGAACAACCAATTTTAAATTTTTCAAAATACTGGTGAAACTGGTAGCTTCTTTTCCCATTACATAAAATTCATTGGTAGGATCCTCAAGAGAATTAATGGTAATTCCAAAAGCCGATGTGGCTATTATATCGTTGGTGAACATCGCAAAAACTTCTTTAATTTCAATGGTTGTAACATTTTCTTTTTGTTGTTTAAAGTAATTTACAAATTGTTTGGCGCAGTCGATCATGAGAGGGTAGATTGTTTTCAATTTTCTGCTAGTAAATGAAGGGCTTAAAGTTGCTCTCATATCTCGCCAAGCATTTCCTGAAACCGCATAATGAATTGCTTGTTATTTCTAAACAGAATGAAATTTTTTCTCACCCTTTAAATTAAACAAATTTCTATGCCAAATTTCATCGGCGTCAGTAGGGATGATATTTGTATGATCGGTAAAATAATCAAAGTCTTTCACAATTACTTGCTTGATTAATTCTGGATCTTTCAGTAATATAAATGGCGTGGTCAATTGGTACATGCCAGTGTATCTAAAAAAAATTATTGTCAATTTAATGTTTTTTTTGAGAATTAGGGAGACTCCTCCATATAACTCTTTGGTTATGTCTATGGTTTTCACAGAATAAAATTTCAAAGTAATAATTACCTTCGACCAGGAAACATCATATGAAGCTTTTCGAATACTTCGCTTACTGATTTCCGTGCCAAAGCACTAGAAATTAATGCTAATATCAGATTTCCTGTTGAATCTTGTGGTACTCCAAGGCGTTTCCAATGTTGAAATCGTCTTATTAAGGCCAGATAAATCAATGTAACTCCCAAAATTGCAATTAATAACCAAAACATTTTGCAAGCTGTTTTTGTTCACTGAAAAGAATTATGTCTAACAGTGTTTAAAAAAAGGTAATGTATATAGTATAGTATACGGATACTCGCTAGGTATTTCAATACCTACAACAATTTATAGGATAATTTGGAAAAAACTACCAAACTGATGATTGAAAATTTTATAAAATCATACTAAACGGGTGGTTAATAGAAACCAACAACGCAATAACTGTTATAAAGCAAAGTTTGTTAAATGAGGTGCCATTATAACATTCATCAAGATATTTTCGGTTTATATTTTAACTTTCTTTTATTCCAAATATTACGCAATCTTTTGGTTGTATGATTGGTAGTCCACTTAAAAGTTTCTCATTCCGCTACTGCTAACAGTATTAAATGAAATCTAAACAATTACATTTTTTTTGAAAACATTAATGCTGAGATAAGACCGATCGAAATGAGGTACTTTTGAATAAAGATTGTTTTTTTTTCAATCGGTTTATTTTGGTCTCAGCAGTTATTAGGTTATATGCATATGTCGGGTATCATGATACCCGACATAAACAGTATTATCTCATATTACTGATATCATTTCAATAATTATGATTATCTAATTAATAAACATATAAAATTTCGCTTTTCTATAGCTAAACCGCAAGTGAAATAATTAATAATTGGGGCTTTGTGTTTGAAATTAAATTATTTTTATTTTTAAATACGGTAGATATGGATATAAATAAAAAAAATTCAGCTTACCCAAGTTGTTCCAATAACAAACACTAATTGTTTTCATGCAAGTATTATGCAATTTTTAATAATGTAAGTAATTAATTTAAAACGCAATACTAAATTAAAAATACCACATACACTGGAACACATAAAGTAATTTAGTCTTGAACTTCACGAAGAGAGAGGGAATTTTCGAATGAGTAAGCTATCATTAAAATTCAAAAGTGTATCGCAATAATGTACCTAATTGCTAAAATGAAGTTAATATCAAATTGAAAAAGTATGGTGTAAAAAAATAAAAATATTATCTAATCTATAATAGCAAAAACTGCAATGTGTATTTATAAATTTTATCAAGTAAACAAAAAGATAGGTACATACACGCAAAAAAAAAAGTTGTAAATGTAACTACAAATGCAGTGCAATCTACTACAATGAGTTGCAAATATAGTGACAACACCAAAGAGTAGTAAAATTTACATGTCAATTGTTGTAAAATGACTGCAGTACAATTTACTACAATTGTTGTAAAGGTTTAACAGCATTGTAGTATAAAGTACTTAAAATTTTGTTGTTATATGAACGTGTGCTTATGTACATAGTACTAATGGTGATGTTGTTTTAACACCTATAGGTGTAGCTAACCCTACGTTTACTGTGTAGTAAATATTGCTAATATTCAGTATAATTCACTTTTTGTGCTGTTGTTACTTGTACAATATTGTTAAGTTAATTGTACTACACAAATGTTGCTATTTTTACATAGTGATGTTGTTACCTTTGAATTATAAATTACTTAGAACTTTGTAGATATTATAATATCTACATGTTTTACGATAACATATCGTCGGTTGAGTATTGGTGTGTTCCATGTCCATTTTAATTTTTTTTTAGATTAATGCATCTACTTGTTGTTAATATTGAATTGTACTATCTCCATTAAAAGTGCCCAAAAATTCGAAAACGTTTGTGAGATATAGAGTTTTAGGTTTTTACTAACTTTTAAAAATTTACTTTAAATGAGTATTGTTTTGTTCCAAGTCCACAGCCAACCTATTGCATTACTAGGAGTAATCACGTGAGCAAGGACTTGGCACATTACAATACTAATTTACATTTACATACAAAAAAATTATTTTTTAAGTTACTTTATATCTATTATTTTGGACATGGAACAACTTAATATATTAATTTATAAAAAAGTTTATGTCATTTGTTCCATGTCCATTTCAAATAATTAATTATTTTCAGAATACTATAATTTAAAAAAAATAACTAGCACTATTTAATTCATGTGATAATACCCCAAATAATAAATTATGTATGTACTATTATAATCTACTACATATTTAGAAAAAATGCGTTTGAAACTTTACTCAGCCGACGATATGGGTGCGTCAGTAGTCAGCCTTTTTTTATTTAACGTGACTTTTATTTTAATAACACATGTTTTCTTAAAGTCAAGTCAAAAATTTCTTTTTGGCTGTAGAGCACATATCGTCGGCTTACTGCTAAAACAAGCTACTCCACTTTTGACCAAAATGAGTTAGAATCGAGGTTGAGACATTCAAATAAGACCAAAGTATATTCTGGCAAAAGCAGGTAAGTGTAAGTTAAATATTAAAGGAGTATTAAGAAGTTTAATTTTACTAACTCCTATGTGTTTGCAGTGCAATCAAACATTAAAGTCAGTTTATCTCAGAACTATCATTATGGAGTTAGCTTGTTTTGGCAGTAAGCCGACGATATATTTTAAATGTTGGAAATGTTTACAAGGTCGTAAGGAGCAAATAAAATTTACCAAGTTCGCCAGCTGATAAGAAGACAACGCTATATGCTATATTTTTATTTCGAATAATGTAGAAATTTCTAACATTGGTATAAGACTCCATTTTGAACCTTAGGTCCCTATACAAGCTTTATTTTTATATTGTTAAGAATAATGCATTAATTTTCAAAATTGATTTCCTCAAAATTGGATGAGCGTATAGTTTTACAATTTGCATTTGTTGAAGTATTAATCATGACCTACCTTTATATTGCATATTCCATGTAGAACCTTCTCCTGGTTAGTGTACATTATAATATCAACCACTTTTTATAACTTTGACATGAGTCGTCCAGTTGCAAACCCAGACAGACAAAAAATTTTTTTTGTGATTTTGGGTGTAAAGTGACTATTTTACGACCTGTTTTGCGGTCGTAAAGAAGGTCTTTTCGTCACACTTTGTTCGGGTACCTTCCCGAACGGGTTTTCGGGTTTTTTCGGGGCAAAAAACAAAAATTTTCAAAAATCATTTATTAACATTATGCAATGTGTACCACACAATTATTAAAAACTTGACAAATGACTTGCAACCTTCACGCCATCTATCGATAGTTATCTCACAGCCATTATATTATATTATATGCAATTATTGCAAAAAAATCTTGAATTTTGTCGGATATTATCCCCAAAATCACGAAAAGTTGTTCATATCACTCGAACTTCAGGGTTTTTTCACCCCTCAAGCTATTATTCCCCTCGCCGCTGCGCGGCTCGGCTCATAAACCACGCCCTTCGTGGTGAAAAACGACCCTTTACGTCCTTCTGATATAAACTACTATTTTTTGAGTTTTTGATATCTAGGGAGTCATAATATTATTACGAGTCGTTAGATACCAAAAATTCAAAAAAAAAAAATGTTTGTCTATGTCTGGGTTTGCATCTGGACGACTCACATATGTAATTAAAAAAAAACAGCAATTTGGCGTAAATCAAACACGGTAGACTAGAGAGCGGGAAACCGCGGTTCTAATCCTGGTTGCGTCATATTTGGGCTGTGATCTAAAAAATCCAAACTTGATATGCGGACTGCTCGCCAACCCGCCTGCCCAGCGTGGTGAGTTATGAGTACAACCCCCTTCCTCCCCCCCCCCCATTTGGGAGAAGTTTAATAGGGGAGGCTTATATCCGACGATGGATGTTATAGCTGATGATGATGAATTGGAATTATCTGTGTAAATCAACAATTTAATCTAAGAAGGTAATTTTTATGACTAAAAAAAACTTATAATAATACTAAAAAATTAACTTAAATAAGAGTCTGATGAATTAATCTAAGACAGTTATATGGTTATTTTTTGCAATTTTGTCAATATAAAAAAGTTTGTTGTGTAGGTGAAACAGTACATTGAAGTTTTAATCCTATTAGCAACAACAATGGATTTTACCATTATTTTCGTGATTGTTACAGTAGTTGTAGTACAATACTCAAAATTATCGATACAAATATCGCTGATTTACAAAAACACTATTGTAAATCTATGAAATCACCGCACAATCGAAAATACTTAACTCACCATCAAAACGCACAATCTCTGTAGTTTAATTTTAAGATTAAGTTTAATCAACCCCTTTTTCTTGCTTAGTTGGTAATTTGAAGTTTTCAGTCGCAAAATTGTAATGCTTGGTTCAAATTTAACATTTTTAGAAATTGCTTATTTTTCAAACAAGGGTGCGAAATACATATTAATTACACGTACAGTGCATTAAACAAAAACACAGCGTGAGAATAGAATTGTCAGATGCGACGCTGTAGTATCTCAAGTGGTTAATAAAACTGCAATTTTTTTGAAAATTAATTTATTATTACAGAAACTAAAATAAATAGGTGTACCAATAAGAAATATAAGAACAAACGTAAGTACAGTACAGCCACGTTATTCCGGACAGTTTGGGTCTGTTCGGTTTATCGAATTTTCCGGATTAGCGAGATTTTTGTTATTGCTAATTTTATTCAATAAAAACCACTGTTTACTGAATTTATTTTGTTTGTTTAAAATTACTTTATTTAACTTTATTTTGCACTAGCTGAAAGATCCGTCCACGGACGGACAGCTCGCCAAAGTTAAAAACTCGATTGGTGTGCACCTCGATCCCAGGGGAGGTGATAATAAAACTAAAAAATAAAACTTTCAACAAACAATCATACTAGGATTATTTAAAGAAACAATTAATTTTTTATTGGGTTAATTTGTTCTTTACTACCAAATCTCGAGCGGTTTCTTTTATTCTTCTTAATTGACTTCATTAGTCTATAGCAGGCATGTCAAACTCGTTTACCACAAAGGGCCACATCAAGTATTACACACAAGCCGCGGGCCGCATTACCAAAAAAAACTTTATGGCCCACCCAATAGGTGCGCTATTGTCGCCTTTACCCGCGATATTTAGAATTTTTATAATATCAATATTATGCTCTACAACTTTCATAATTTCTCCAAATGTCATTTAGAGCAAAGGTAATAACTAATAACCTAATAAGATTTTTATAAAAAACCTTTAATATCTTGAAATCTATTTGACTGGACTATTATTTCAAAGACATTTTTGTTTACCATCTCAGGATTGTCCTGATCCTATTTATAATTTTTTATGCTTATTTACACCTTCATCATTTTATCTGTTCATCCATCAATGACGTCAGCTTAGTCTTATAAGAATACTGATAAATTGCATTAAAATAAAAACTGTAAATGGAAATATATCCTAATTGCAGAAATACAAAATATAAAATGTCCAAAGGCCAGAAGTGATCAGTTTAAAGTGTGTCTGGATAACACGCTGTACTGTAATTACTCGCAAAAAAATATAAATCTTAAAATTGAAACAGATAACTTTTTTATAGAGCAGTTAGATCTTTGTGTGTCTTTAAGTGGCGAGTTAAATGACTACTTTGAGTGTATCGTTTAGAACACAATTTACATTCATAAGGTTTCTCTCCGGTATGAATAACACGATGGTCTTTAAGACCTCCACTTCGAGCAAAAGTTTTTTCACATATGTTACATTTAAAGGGCCGATCACCGGTGTGTTGCTTCGCATGTTCAGATAAATTGGAACTAGTGTAAAATTGTTTTTCGCATATTTTACAAGTAAATGATTTTTGTTTGCTATGGTACCGCAAATGAGTATGCAGATTCCCTGAATGGGCAAAGCTTTTATTACAAATATTACACTTATAGGGAGTTTCTCCTGTGTGAATCCTGGTGTGATTCTTAAGAGTTGCTGACTGGCTAAAAGATTTACCACAAATCGAACACATATGTGGCTTTTCACCACTATGAGTACGCATGTGTGCGGTCAACCCTGCAAGTTGCATGAAGCTTTTATCACATGATGTGCAAGAATATGGACGTTCACCTAACAAATTAACGTTTTCATAATTTTTTTTTTATGTAAATAAGTACTACGTACCGGTATGTATTCGTCGATGATTGATAAGATGTTCATTTCTATAGAATTTTTTTTCACACACATCGCAACTATACGGTTTTTCTCCAGTATGTCTCCTAAGGTGAAATACAAAACTTTTACGCGAACTCAAAATATTTCCACAAAAATCACACTGGTGAATCTTTTTAGTTCCTCTTGATTTTAAAGTCACTTTCTCACCCCTTTCCTCTACTACGAAATTTTCCTTTTCGAGATCCTGGCCTACACCAACAGTTTCACTGTTGTTTACTAATTCGCACTTCAAGAAATTGTTCTGCGTCCCAAAATCTTCTACTTTGTTTACCTTTTCTTCTATAACTTCCAGTTTAAGAGTATCACACTGAGGTTCAGTCTTCAAAAGTTGAAGTAAAACACTCTCACAATCCAAAACTTTACATCTAAATTTATACATGGCTATTATATTATTCTTACATCGCCTACAAATTTTAAGGGGTAAATAATCGCCTTCTTTGATCTAAATAAAAATAGAGAATTAAAAAATTGAAAAGTTAGGTTAATTAACTCACATCGACAGAAATACAATCAAACAGCATTTCTGAATATAACTTTTTATATTTTTTGCTCAACATGAAGATCGATGTTAGCGAGTCTTTAGACATGCAGGTTCGGCAAGTCTGAAAATCCATTTTAAGTAAAATTAATTTTTGTTTTTGATAAAAGTATCTTTTGTTTGTTTAGGTCCAGACTGCCATCTATGAAATTAGAAATGTCACATATCGCATTTTAAATCGATGTGTCAGTGACTGCTAAAATGTTAACAAAATCGTGGTCTTTACGAGAGGTTATTCTTAAAAATGAAAAGTTATAACCCCCCTATTCTGTAACTTTTCGTTATCGTTCGTTATCGTTATGAAATCGTTATGAACCGTAAAGTTTGGTTTCCACATACCATTACATTAGTACTATTTAAAGCAATTCTAAGTGTAAACTAAACTTTACGGATCTTAACGAATTTATAACGATAACGAAAAGTTACAGAATAGGGGGGTTAAACCCAGTTCAGGATTACCAGCAGTTAATTTAAGGTACATGTACCCAGCTTCAGCCTCTTAGTCAAGGTGGGTACATGCCACTCCCGAAATGTTTAAAAAAAAAAGTTTTGATAGTAAAAAATTTTGGAGAATCGTTCGTTAACCAGGACTCCGATTTTATGCATTTTTAAAAGAACATCATTTCCTTCATGGATTAGGTCGTTGACCTGTTCCGGCCTATCTTTTACTTGGTCGTCTCACATCTCTGCGTCCTTGAGGTTGGTATTTTTATAGATCTGTATAGGAATTCTGTAGTTTTTCATTCTCTGGAGGTGTTCTTCCCACAGGGGCGTTTCCAGCCAACTGGCTTGGGGGGGGGGGGTAATTTACCTAAATCAATGTAAATTTCAACATAGATTTATCTTTATTTGTTGAAAATTAAAAAATAAAAGGTAAAATAATAATTCTTAGAAGGGGTAATTGCCCAATTACCCCCCCCCCTGAAACCGCCAGTGTCTTCGCATTTTGTACGATTTCCCACTATTTTATCATTCAAGTTAAAGATTTGCTGGTCGTCTCTTATATGATCATTTCTTATACGATCCGTTCTTTGGATATTTTTAACTCCTCTAAGGAACTGCATAAAGGAACAAATGATAGAAAAAAATACCAAAAAGCAATATAAAACAAAAAATTAGTAAAACGTTGCTAATATTAGGGCTCACTTTTTCAAATTTTAAAATAATTTACATGAACGAAAGGTTTTCGCGGTTTGCGGTCTCATTATACATGAGACACTTTTATTGGCTTATACTTCGTCAAAGGTGTGAATTTAATTTAAGGTTTTAAATTGATTTATCGATGATGGATCTTAATCGAGCACAGTTGGGTGTACTAATTAATAATATCCCTAGGGGGCTTCCAACTTGAAAAAGGTGCTACTAAGAAGGGCGTGGATTTCTTTTTTTCGGCAAATTCAAACCGAATAAGTCCTTAAACACTGATTTTAATTCGATGTTAACGCTATCATGGTGCAAAATGCTACTGCTGCTGCAAAAATTCAAATTCAAAGGAGTTAATCTTCTATTTTTGCAAAATCTATCTAAAATTTTTAAGTGGTTTTTGATGAAAACTCCGAACCTTTGCGATCTGTCACGACGTGACGGTTAAATTTTGTGTATATTTGTGCATTTTTATTTTCATAAGTTAGTGTTAAGATCTTAGATCATAATTATATTACACCAAGTGCACTATCCCAATGCAATGAACGTACTGAAACGAGATCGTTATTCGTTACGATTTGGTAATTTGTAGCTGTCTTCGTCATACATTTTGGTTGCCCATCTTGTATTTCTCTCAGAGTCCAAAATCCAACGCGCATGTTCAATTTTTAAAAAGTTTGACAGTTACAATTGGTTATCTTAGTTTATTATTGCATTGACTTAACCCTAACGTTTTCATAATGTCAGTCATAATAATATTATTTAAATTTAATTTAACTACCTATATTTTGTTAGCAATTAAATGTGAAAATGGTTAAGTGTATAATGTGTAACGAACAGTTTAAAACTGGAACGCTAATATCGTTTCATAAGTAAGTATATTTATTATTTTATAATTTTTGTATAAATAAAATTTAATTACGTAAATTTAGGTTTCCAAAGGATGAAAATAGACGGACTCAATGGCTTGACGCTTGTAAAATAAGTTCTAAAATTTCATTTTTAACTTCAAGAATATGTTCGAAACATTTTAAGAAGGAAAACTTTGAATATGATAAAGAGGATTTTAGTAGTCGTATTCGAACATTAAAAAAAGATGTCGTACCAAGTATTTTTTATGAAAATCAAAAAGTACAACGGTATGTAGTAACCTACACCTCTGCTATATTTGCTCATTTTTTTTTGCAATTTGTTTTATTTCAGAAAAGCAAATGCAAGTATGAGTTACAGAAAAACTAGACATTTAAATGCAAATCCAGTTAATAATACATCAGATGCAAGCATGAGCACTGCTAACACAAATCTCCCCTTCAACACAATTTTGATTCCGTCGAACACCTCGAATGAAAATGCAAGCACCTCGAATGAAAATGTAAGCACCTCGAATGAAAATGCAAACACCTCAAATGAAAATGCAAGCACCTCGAATGAAAATGCAAGCACCTCGAATGAAATTGCAAGCATTTCAAATACAATTCAGAAAGCTTCCTGTGCAGGTTTTAGAGGTTAGTTATATACAGCACTGAAGTGAGAACCAGTTATCACAGATTAGTATACAGATAGCCAACCCCATTGTTAAAATGGTTAACACATTTCTTACCTGAAACCATGTTAGTACTGGAGGCGACTCCCAGAGGCGCATTTCTGGGAGACATCACGACATTGAACTATGGTGGCTACTGGATACGCTTCATAGATGTCGTTTCTAAAATATCTCATGAAATCTCAAGTAGAAAATTTTATTTACCTACGGCTTAAGGGTTTTTTTTTCCTTCAAGGCATGATACTATAACGGCATAATGTATGTATAATTAATTTTCTGCTTAAGATTTTATGAAATATTTTAGAAACGACATCTATGAAGCGTATCCAGTAGCCACCATAGTTCAATCAAATACGCTAGATTATAATCTTTAGTATTTGGTTCAATGTCGTGATGTCTCCCAGAAATGCGCCTCTGGTAGTCGTCTCCAGTACTAACATGGTTTCATTGTTAAAATCACAATACATTTAAAATGTGTTAACCATTTTAACAATGGGGTTGGCTACCTGTAGTAGTAATCTGTGCAGTTATTTAACACAATTTTTGTTCTAATATATGATCTAAATACAAATATAGCAAAGATGTCCATCATGTGGATGTCAATATCGCGATAAAAACAAACTTATGTATTTAAATAAGTTCATTGTTAAAAATTATAAATTTTTATTTTAATAAATTGAGCTTATATTGCCATTAAATTACCTCTAATAATTTTAAAACACATAAAATATAATGATTTCTTATTAATTTATTATTAATATGTTACTATGAATTTTAGCAGTAAAACAACTTACATTTTACTAAATTTTAATATTCATTCTTTATCTTTGTTGTAATCTTTATATAGGAAAATAATTAATATTACTACAAATTAATACATTTTTATTAGTAACGTTTGGTGCACTAAAAAAAAGTGGCATCATATTGATGAAAAAAATCATCAATTTTGCGCCGATGAAGAAGTTCATCAATATGATGAAATACGTTTCATCAAATGTACATCATTTTTTGGTTCATCAATATGATGAATGAGTTCATCGATATGAAGTACGAATTCTTCAAAAATTGTAGCGTATTTATGCATATGTAGGTATATAATATGATGAAGAAAATCTTCAATATGACGTACTCGTTCATCTCATCAGTGGCGGATTTTCCATTAGGCGCAGGAAGCGCGCGCTTCGGGCTTCCAAAATCCAAGGGGCCTCAAAATTCAACTCTCAAAATAAAATTATTTTATTTAATTATTTTCTTGTATGAAAAACTGTTAATAAGTATATTGTAGTGATCCTTGCAATAATCCTGACCGTATCAGTTAGTAATAAAAATTATGCCACTCAAACGAAAAGCGATTGGTCGAAATGTAAATAAAGTAATAAAGTTTTATTGGCTGTCCAATAGTACTCCATAATACAGAAAATAAAAATAAGATCTCAGGTGAAATATTCCCATATAAATTAGGTACTATTTTCAAAAAAAAATCGCCTGCGGCGCTAATTGTCCCCCCCCTCTGTGTGCCGAAAGTTGAAAACCATTACTGTAAAATGTAATGTAAATGAGTAGTGCAAATATTAAAAAAGGGGGCCTCAAAATTAAATTGCGCTTGGGGCCTCATAAGTGCTAAATCTGCCACTGGATCTCATTAATAAATATGAAAAACAACATTATTGATTTGATGTACTCCTTATCATCAACGATTTGATGCACTCGTTTATCATATTGATGACCTCATTAATAAATATGAAAAACATCATTGATTTGATGTACTCCTTCATCGTATTGAAGATCTTATTCATAAATTTTATGAACAACATCGATTTGATGTACTCGTTCATCATATTGATGATCTTTTTTTCTAAATATGATGAACAAGATCATTGATTTACTCGTTCATCATACTGGTGATCTTATTCATAAATATGATAAACAAAATCTTCAATATGACGTACTCGTTCATCAAATTGGTGAATAGTTCACCATTCATTAAATTTAAACGATTATTTTGTACGTCATATTGATGATTTGTTCATCATAATGATGAATAAAAATTACAAAAATTAATGAAAACAAATTCATCATATTGATGAGTAGTTCATCATTCATTAAATTTCAACGATGGTTTTGTACGTCATATTGATGATTTGCTCATCATTATGATGAATTTCATTTGAAGAATGGTGTTCATCAATATGACGTACCTTTTTTTTTTCAGTGTACGGTAATGAAGTCGACACAAATATTAGGATTCACCATAGAATGTAGATGTCCACCGGAAGGCCGAGACAAAAAATTTTGTGCAATCCGCGATTTAAACCCAGATTTTCCGCTCTATACTCAACCATCGATCACATCACTCTACTTCTGTGGCTAATTATATTTATGCGTTTCTATTCATGTAATGTTTAATTTAATATTGACATCTACATCGCATCGACATGTTTCACAACTACCGGGCGTCCCGTGACGACAAGAAGTGCGTAGAATTTAAATATTGTATTTTCACTTGGCGTAAAGCAAGGGAAATGGTTCAAAATCGCTGATATAATTTAAAATCCAAAAATCGATTTTTACAATTGAATGAGACCGTAAAAGTTAATATTTAATACTTATTACTGCAAAATAAACTGCGTCAGACGAATTTTCTCATCAAAATACATAAGAATCCGTCGAGAAAGCTATACTTTTCCAATAAAAAATTCAAAGAGGTTAATCTTCCGTTTTTGGAAAATCCATTTAAAATTTTTAAGTGGTTCTTTTTATTGTAAATAACGTATTTTAGTGCGTAGAATTCAAATATTGCATTTTCAGGTGGCGAAAAGAAAGAGAAATGGTTCAAAATCGCTGTTTGAACCGTAAGGAAAAATACACACGGACCGGTGACAGAATAAGTCTATTGAACGAAAATTGCAAACTTTAAAATCAGTTATTAACTAAACTAATCGATATACAACATTCTTCCATATCTAAAACGTTTTATTTTAATGTTTTCTATCTAAGTCCTTCGAGTCCTGGTTATAGAACTTAATCCAAAATTTAAATTTTGAAAATAAAACAGGTAGGTATATTTTAAAGTTGGAAAAAGTTGTTTTTCAAATTTATTTGCCTTAATTTAGATATAATTATTGATTCCGATATTATAATAAATAATTTTGCAAATAAAAACGAAAGGCGCTTAGAGTTTAAATTATAAAGTAAAAGTATAAAGCGAGCGAATAACTTGTTTATGTAAACTTTGTTTTAATTAAAAATAAATCAAATTAATAAGAAATTTGTTTGTAATTATAAAAATTCCCAAAAGGAGAATCACCGAAAATTTTACTTTTACAAAAAGCTTTTTACAAGTGCCCCCCACCCCCGAAATAAAACACTGGTTACGGGTCTGATAAGGACGATTCCGAATTGCAAACCAATTGGAGTCGCATGAGGTCTTTTGTTAACAAAATATTTAATGTTACCATACAAAGGCTAATGAACAAACTTCGGAGGCTTTGGGGAAAACTGCTAATTTACAATGGGAGAAAGTTGATAAAAGACGGAGGAACTCAAAAGTCGGGATTGTTCCCTCTCGCGGTTGTCAAAATCAGTGGTGCATATTAATCCTGGCCGAATAAATTTTAAGTAAATATTTTACTTAAAATCTTGCTCACAGAAGCTCTATCGATTGACATCAATTGCACACATAAATTCAAAATGAGAAAGAAAATTGCAAAATGTCTACAGCCCCTCCCCGGTAGTTTTTCGCGATCTTTGAGTCTCAAACAAAAATAATGGAAGCTCATTTAATGTCAGACGACGCTTTGAAAGTGGGGGGGCCATCATGTCTACAGCCCCCTCGCTAGTTTTTCGCGAATAACTTTGCAACCTTTGAGGTTCAAATGATGCTCTAACATTTAACACCAAATTCATCCAAAAATTCGAAAGTGGGGAGCCACTGACATGCCCCTAAAGAAGTACAATACAAAATATCATCATTTTTCATACCACGTTTATTTTGTTATTATTAATTCAGTATTTATATCTTTTTCTTCTATTTTATGCTGGTTGCTTATTTTTCGTTAAAATAAAGGATTTTTTTTAAATATTGTTTTTTTTTCTAAATTTTGCAAATACTACTACAATAGTGGACAAACCCAAAAAAGTAAAACAGCTATACCATTTTTAATTCACAATTTCATGACTGCTGTAGTTTGGTTTATTTTGGGTTTTCAACTAAATTTTTTAATTTAGCGGCAAAATTTATTATTGCCATCTTTTTCAACATAGGTAATGTAAAACTCAATTAGAGTAATTCATGCAAATGCCTACTTATTAGGCCACTTAACGCCCCTTGGTGTTCAATTACATTTTTCTTTTAGGTCATAAATAAAAAATTTGAGAATGACAAACTAGGGATATAAAAATGATTCACAGCTATGTACATCACACATCAATTTAATTAGACAAATAAAAAGAATATTTGCTTTTATGTATAAATTTAATAATTGTAAATTATAAATTACAACAATAAAACGGTCGTATTAAAATGTTCAGTTTCTGTACAAATCTTATTTTAATAGTAAAATAATAAATTAAAAGTCGCAGGAAATACCTCATACACACAATGTTATTTCAAATTTTAATTGCTTTCATTGAGCAAACATGCATCTGCATAACTTCCACAACATATACAGCCACATAAGGGAATTTATTTATCAAATAAAAAAAATTAAACTGATCCAAATTAATAATAAATTAACAAACCTAGGTTTTAACTAATTTGAAACATTATAGTTCCGTGTGAATTGGTTTTAATTGTTCTATTCTTTGGATAAAGTCAGATTTCTCAATGCAACCTTGGCAGTCTTCACCCCAATCGTTAATAATCTTCTTGAGGTCTCTCACTTTCAATTTTTTCAAGTCCACAGTCTTCAAGTCGATTTCAACATCGAAACGTAAATCACAAATTTGAGCATCCTTCTTTTTCAATTTCTCGCATATTTTATCCCCTGGCATCGACCACGACAAAGGTTTCGATATTTCTCCCAAAATACCAGTCGCACTCTCTTCCAAACCACCCAAGTAGTAGCACTAAAAGATTTTTCCAAAAATAAAACAACCCTGTCATTTTGAATTAAACAAAACTTACAAAACGGTTTTCTTTATTCTTGGAACCCTTACAAAACTTTTTAAATTCGTCCTCTATTAATTTTGGTTTACTTTTCACATTATCGCTCAAAGAAGCAGCAAACTTGTCGAGCGTTTTGATGCAAACTAAAAATTAGTTGTTTTGAATATCCCGGCAATTATATTAGTAAAATAATTCATACCTTCACATTCTCCAGGTTTTAAACTACTTACTACAGCTACTATTGAAAAGAAGACCAATGTTAAGCACACTTGCAATTCCATTTTTGTTAAAAATATACAAGTGAGGTTATATGAATTTCGGAACGAGATATTATAGTGACGTTCTTTAATGGTTAAACTCAGTAAATAATTATTTTAACTATTATTTTACAGTTATTTGATGGTGCTTCGTTCAATTTTAATCGACGAAATAAACTAAAAACCTTACTACACGTTGACAGTTCTTAAACATAACACCGGCACATTGTTGGCGATATCTGATTGGACCACGTCAGTAACAGTTCACGATGGCGCCAAATTAAAATAAACGGGGAAAACTAAGCAGGTCAAAATTAAAATTAATATTGATTTTACTTTGATTTAATGAAATTTTGACAAAAAATTTTTATTAAAAGCTGTTCAAAAAGTACGTGACGTACTTTAACTATTTTATTTTACAAAATAAGGGTTTAGCTTTACAAGAAATTTCCATTTTTATAAATTCTCGTAGAAGTATACTAAAAATGCCGCATCGACTTCTTGAATTTTTGAAAAATTTTTGCATTCAAGTAAACGTATATTTTAGAACATTTGTTCTAAAACTACCTGTGTAAAAAAACTGTTCTTAGTAGTCTTAAAATTCTGTACAAAAGATATGTAGCTTAATATCGAGACGGACGTGACTAACCAACTTTTTTCGGGGGTTGGGGGGGGAGAAATCCCAAATTTGCCAACTGAATTGAGTTAAAATTACCAACTTTTTGTAAGTTTTGCAACTTTTTGTAAATTTAGACATAAAAAAATTTCAAATTGACCAACTTTTGAGTGATTTTGCTAACTTTTTAAAACATTGGGGGTGAAAAAATTATCTCCGTGTTCCTTGATTTTTTTAAAAGGTTTTGTTTTAAACAATTTAGTTATTTTGGTTCTTTAATATTAGGGGTATTCACACTGGGTCGAGTATTGGTGTTGTATTTATACACCGTTGTAATATCCCAGCAACGTCTAGAAATACACGCAACTTTATTTGGCGTTACTAGGATAAATACCGGACTCTAGGCTAGAAGCTCTAGGTTCGATCCCCAACCCGGCTACAAAATTTATCCAACTTCATTATGACCCTCTCCTCTCGGAAGGCAATGGCAAATCACTGAGATTAATCTGCTAAGCGAACGTTTATACGTCACCAAACCCTCATTAGGATAAAAGGACCGAGGAGGAGGAGGAGGATAAATACAACGGTGTAAAAATACTAGGATGTATTATATACACGTCAGTGTGAATACCCCTAATATTTTGTTTATTTTAAGGTAGGAGAAATGTGTCTATGATGGACCCTTTAAGGAAATATCATTATACCTTTTTTAGTTTTGGAGTTTCATTTTTTCTCCAATGCTTTAAAATTTATTTTGGTGAAGTTTAAGAAAAGCTTGTTTTGCAAAATTTATGGTCGTCGTATAAAAACCACATAAAATTAGAAAATATATCTTTTATTTCTGTTTATAAGAAAAATAATTTCAAGATTTTATCAAAAAAAGAAAAAACACAACGTAGGGCACATAATCAGGATGAACAATTAATATTTTTCTTGTTTTGATAACCACATTTACTTTATATTTTAATGCAAATGGTTTTGGAAACTGGAACAAAAAAAATGTAAATTTGATAATATTATTTAAACACTTCTCTAAACTTACCTGCTTGCACCATAGAGTAAAATGTAGAATATATTCCCTGTAGTATAAAATTAAAAACTATTAAACGACCTGCCGGTTTTTGCTCTTCGTGTGATGTAGAATCTGCAAGAAAAATATGAAACATGCAAAATACTATTTTTTTGAAAGGAAACATCAATTTGTTACCTTCTTCATTTTCATGTCCTTCTAGTACGAGTTTTACGGTGGTACCAAGTTTAGCTAGTATCTCATCACTTTCGGCATCTATTAATTTAATATAGTACTCCAGATCGTGCATTTCAAGATCAATTTCAGAATTATTTAAATTCATATTGAAAATTTATTTCGAAAAGAAAATAAGTGCAGGTTAACTTTCCGAACTTCAATTGATATACTATTTGCAGAAATAGGTGTTACGATGTACAAATCTAATAAAATGATAATTCTAACCAATGGCTATACTCAAAATTTAAATTATTATATTATCTTTTATGGATGGTAATCCTCTAAATGTTAAACTAACTACTCCTAATCAAATAAAAGTTCGGGGCATAATTAGGAACCACAAAAAGAGAACTCGTTATAGTATTTAGTATGATTATATCGTTATAATCAATGGCGTTACGAAGGGCTTAAGTCAAAAATTGGCAAATAATTATATTTAGCTATAGAATATAAAAATATAATAGTACTGCATTATACATTATGAGAGGTGGACTAAGTGAACAGGCTAAGGACCAGACTCTAGACTAGAAGCCCTAATAGGTTCGATCCCCAACCCAGCTGCAAAATTTATCCGACTACATTATGACCCTCTCCTCTCGGAAGGCAACGGCAAACCACCGAAAGTAATCTGCCAAGAAAGCCATTTAATAATAACATATTAAATTGGTCACGACGCGATGCTTCTGTCAAGAAGCATACGAAGAAGAAGAAAAAGCATTATGCACCAAGGGTGGAAAGTGAAATTTTTTTGTCTGGAGAGTAAAGGATTATTTCAGTTATTTCAGTAATCAAAAAATAAGATCGATGAGTGCAATAATAACCGAAAGATAAAAAAAACACTTTACTTTGATTGAAGTACTTTTAATTTATGGTAATTGAAGTACTTTGAGTAATTGAAGTGCTTTGGCAAATTAAAGTACTTTGGCTAATTGAAGTACTTTATTTTAGCTAATTAAAGTAGTACTTTGAGTAATTTAGAGTCGAGCTTATAAAGGGCAGATAGATTTTTAAATCTCGGTTAACTCTAACCAACTGATAACTTCGATTTTTAACTTTATCGCTCTGTTAAATATTTATCGAACGGTTAAATTTATCAAATAGATAAAGTTAATCAATCGATAACTAATCAAAGGATTTAAAAAATGTAAAATTCTTTTACATCTTCGAAAAAAGCTTCTGTCACTTTTTCTGTTAGTGTTACTTGAATTAATTTTTGAGTTGTTTTTTTTGTTGTTTTTCTTTTGAATTAATTAACTTGTGTTAATTTTAAAATACTTGAATTACTTTTGATAAGTACTTGGTAATTGAAATATTTTTGCTTAGTGAAGTACCTACAGGGACGTGCCCATGGGGGGGAGCTTCGCCCCTCTCCCAATATTGTAGAAAGTTGGCAAAAAGTTGGTAAAAACACTCAAAAGTTGGTCAATTTAGCAATATTTTTGTCTAAATTTACATAAAGTTGCAAAACTTACAAAAAGTTGGCAATTTTGAATTAATTCAGTTGGCAAATTTGGGATTGCTCCCCCCTGAAAAAAGTTGGTTGGGCACGTCCCTGAGTACCTAAGTACTTGATGCTTAAATTATTTCGAAGAAAATATAGTATTTGATACTTGAAATACTTTTGGCATTAACAAAGTACTTGATAATTATAATAATTAGGTCTGTTTGGTACCACAGTCCTAGTGCTACACTAACTACACTACTACAAATTGATTGGTGGTACAATTACCAATCCACTTTTTACACCAATCAATTTGTAGTAGTGTAGCACTAGGACTATGGTACCAAACAGACCTATTATGAATTACTTTCACAAAGTGCTTGAAGTCAGTGCCGGTTTCACTATTTTTGCTTTCCGGTTTGGACTTCTTTAGGTTTTGGCTTGAAGCGAGGGGCGTGCTTTTAATGGACGAGTTTTACTGTTTTTTTTTTATTTTTTTATTTGAAAGTAGAGGTCAAACTGAGTCTTCAGAATTGTTTTTAAATTTTTTTTACCACTCCTAACATGAGAAAAACGTTACCGGAGCTGACGTCTACGGGAGCTGAACAAAAGAACCAATCAGAATTGTAATGTTGTCATAGGACAATTATCATTGGTTAATCATGGCGCTCAGCTTAAATACTCTTTCAAACTTTAAATTGTTTTTAAAAATCTAAGAGTGAGTTTTGAGACTAACCATTATACATCTATATAGCATTTTTATCAAAGTTTTATGTTCATATATTATTTCAAAAAATTATGACTAGTGAAACTCCCCCATTGTTGCTTGCCATTGATCTGTTTCGGCGCCGGCCTGCTTGAATGTTTCCTACATTCAACGAAGTTGGCGAGATTGTGGCGCAATTGTTGCTTTCCGGATCTTTAAACTTATAGACATACGTTTGATGTGTGATGGGCTCCCGCATCTTTGAGACATTTTCATGGGTAGGTGCATATGTCAGTGGCCCCCCACTTTCGCATTTTTGGATGAATTTGGAGTAAAACGTTAGGGCATCGTTTGAGCTTGAATGAGCTTCCATTATATTCGTTTGAGTCTCAAAGGTTAGTCGAAAATTTCAACATTCTATAACTTTGTAAAAAATTAACTTAAACTCTTGCTCACTAAAGATCATTCAGGCTCAAAGGAAGCTCTATCAATTGACATCAATTGCACACATAAATTCAAAATGAGAAGGAAAACTGCAAAACATGTCTACAACTCCCTCCCCTCAGTAGTTTTTTTGCAAATAACTTTGCGACCTTTGAGGCTCAAAAAAATAATGGAAACTCATTCAGGCTCAAAAGATGCTCTAACGTTTCTTTGAGTTCAATATAGAAAATTTATATATCCAGAGTATGTAGATTATCAGCTTAAGAGATTTAAGCATAGCATAGCATCACATTGTGAACAGAGTTTGTTTGGAGGCGAAGCCTCCATTACCTCTTTCAACATCTGAGAACATCGCGTGGATGGTTAGAGTATGAAATACTAGAGCGAGCATTGAGCCTTGTATCGTTTCAAAGTGGAGTGTTGACCCGCGCGAGGCGATAATCAACCTTTGATGAATGATTTACGAGTTAGACGGCCGAAGCAACAGTAACCCCAGAGAACGTAGCGTCGTGGAGCCCAAAAGGGTCCGTCGAAAGGAAAAAAGGCGACGCGGTCGCAAAAAGAAGTGGGATTGTACGGTTGAATAAAGTTTTCTACCATACATGCCCGCAGCAAGTTCACTTAAGAACTGATCTAGGTCGGTGCCGAGACATTGAGTAAACGCCCCGGCTGTGACCCTGAAGAGATTTAAAAAGCTTTAGATTTAACGCATGTTGCTCGGAGTTTAGTCGAAAATTTCAACTATACCTACATACTACATAACTTCGTAAAAAAATAACTTAAACTCTTGCTCTTTGAAGCTCAAACGGAGCTCTATCGATTGACATCAATTGAACATACAGATTTAAAATGAGTAAAAAAATTGCAAAACATGTTTACAGACCCCCCCCCTCACTAGTTTCTTGCGAATAACTTCATCGCGACCTTTGAGGCTGAAAAAAAAATAATAAAAATTCATTCAGGCTCAAACGTTTGACATCAAATTCATCCAAACATTCGCAAGTGGGGGGGTGGCACTGACATGCTCCTAGTTTTTGACAAAGTTGGAAAAAATTATCATTTTTTGACCATATCATTTGACCAAATTATTAAGTTATGGTACTCATTTGACGCAGAACTTAATACTTTCTAATTTATTATATCACTACTTTTTTGCTAGAATCAGGGCCTGCTCTAGGGGTACGGGTGGCAAATCTAAAAGGTGGTATTTTGGCTGGGAATGTGACAAAATATTGATAAGTTAAATTCCCAATTAATTTAAATTTATACTTGCTGATTTCTTTCTTTGGCGAAAATTAACATACAATTTACATTTTGTATTTACTGTTTTTGTCTAAGCCTAAAAAATATTTGTAATTCATAATTCTGCGATATACGGGGCCGCAATTTGACTTTTTGTCCGGTAGGACTTGAATGTGGAATAGTATTTAAACGAAATTCTTATAGATGATGGCTCGTGCGTATATATTTCAAAATATTTTCATGAAAATTGATTTTCCTACTACAAAATTACTTGAAAATTACAAATTGAAATAAAAATTTTTGAATGAAAATGTTTTTAGTTTCATACAAAAATTAAAACAAAGTGCACCACTCCCTAATGTGAACAAACTTAAGCTGAGTTCACAGTGACTTTGAGGTCTTGTTTTGCTTCGGTAGAAGGTGGCACGCGCCAATCAAAGCGATGACATAGGGTGCGTTCCACTTAAAGGGACGACGACCACGGTCGATCATCAGTCCAATGAAATAACCGCGCTCGATCTTTAGCCCAATCAAAGAACTACGAGACCACGCGCGGTCGCCCATGGGCTTAAGTGGAACGCACTGATAGCAAAGGATAGGAAAAAAATACATTGCTTTGATTGGCGCATGCCACCTTCTACCGAAGCAAGACAAGACCTCAAAGTCATCGTGAACGTGGCCTTAGGTCAGCTTATATACAAGTGATTAGGTAGTTACATTAGGATCTATTAAGCCTAACCATCAGGGTCACTATCGGAGTTCTTGTAACTAACTCACCTTGGGAAAGGTCCCCGGATCTGTGGTAGAAAGCAAAGAAAATATATAGAGAAGAAAGTACCGCTGGATATGTTCCAAAAAATCACTGGTAATGCTCAAGGTAGATAGATTTAAATCTATATACGTTGGGTAGTGCTAATGTAGGGTAGGATTTGACCTGTTCATGGTATGCCAGTGTCGTTGGTCAAATCACAGTAATGTTAGGATTGCGTGCAGTAATTAATTACTCAACGGGGCCTACTCTAACAGATCTTTTGGCAAAAGTTGCTGGTGATTTTTTTTTAGACCCCCCTCCTTGATTTGGCTATTATTGACTGCCTAATATACTCAGTTCATGATTTTAGTAAATTATTCTCAATAGATGGCGTTATTGTTACAAGTTACCTAATTCTCATAAATGGCTTGTGCCTAAATATTTCAAAATATTTTCATAAAAAGTAATTTTCCTTCTACAAAATTACTTGAAATTTACAAATTAATTGTTTGAAATAAAATGTTTTGCATAAAAATGTTTTTATTTTAATACAAAAATTAAAACAAAATGCACCACTCCCTAACGTAGACAAGGCCTAAGCAAGCTTTTAATATAAGTGAGTAGGTAGTTATATGAGGATCTGTTAAGCCTAACCATCGGGGTCACTATCAGAGTTCTTGTAACTCACTTACCCTGTGGAAGGTCCCCGGATCTGTGGTAGAAAGTACCGCTGGATATGTTCCAGAAAGTCACTGGTAGTGCTACTGTAGGGTAGGATTTGACCTGTTCATGGTATACCAGTGTCGTTGGTCAAATCACAGTTATGTTAGGATTGCGTGCAGTAATTACTCAACGGGGCCTACTCTAACAGATCTTTTTGAAAAAAAATGTTGTGCTTTTTTTTCTTTGTTATATTTTTTCAGTTGTTTTCCCACACGTCGAGGTAAAAGCTGCAACAGGCGCTGCTAGAATGCACCGTTATAGGGGAAAAACTAAAAAATGTCCTAAACTTTCGAGGTTTCTTGGCTGCTAAAAATTCTCCCGATGTCGCTCATGTTGCCATTTTTGTTTCTTTACATATTTTAGACCACCCCTTAGACCAGTTAAACTTAAATTTAATGGTCTAAATTTGCACCTTGATTTACACTCATATATAAAAGTTAAAAAAATAAGACACTCTACACCACCTTTTCAATATACCCACCCCCGTTTCAATCCTCGACTGACTGGCCTATCTAATGTTAATATTTTCATGACTAACATCAATGACCAAATCATAACTGATCAGATGTACAAAATTTAAGCACCTTAAAAAATGTTCCTATACAAATTGTTACTTTTTATCGTTAATGCAATATTTTGAATGCAAGGTCGTGGCGGGAGTTCTTTGAGAATTTAGAAAACTGGAGGACTAGCCTGCAGGTTAAATTTGAAACCTCTTTTTTAAGAAAAATATATTTGAACTTTCTCGGAAATTTAAGAAACAATAAAATCAAATATGTTGTTTTAAATAAACAAAAGGAAATTATGGTATTTAATAAATATTTATTCGATTTTTCTATTTTATTAAAAAGTAAATTAGGTAAGTTTCGGTTTCACCTATAATAATTATCTTCAATTACATACAAATTATTCCTACTTGATAAATTATACACCCATAAAATATTTACAACTGGATTCTTGACGAGACTTGAAAGCGATCGTCTCGTACAAAACCACAATTACACTGTCATCTTTAAATAAATCTCGGTTGACTTAAGACATTTTTGGAATCGTATGCCCATTACTTTGCGTATTATTTTGATTGTTTATAGTTTGTTCATTATTATTACCATTCTGGACGTTTGGTTGCAGCAACCGACTTCTTCGTCGCGTATAATGTTGCCACAAGAGAATTTGTTGGTCGTCTATAAACTTTGTACATTGAGCATTCACCAGTTCCCTTCTAAAGTGTTCGTATTGTAACAAATCTAAGAAATGCAAGCACATAGGATATTTCAAAAATTTTGCATATTCCGGTTCCTTCCAATATTGTAAATATTTAAGGTAATTTACGAAAGTGCTGTCCTTAAAATATCCTCTTTGGGCTAAAACTAACGTACAAAATTAGAGGGGCTACAAAGTTTTGGGTACAAAATTCTTACAATTCAAATAATTGGGATTTCCGAGACATTGCACAAACTCCAGTTCAATTTGAAATCGCAACTTTTGCTGCTCTTCGGTTTCCGTTGAGCCTGCAACATAATTCCAACCTATTTTAAAAATTAAGTAAATGTTTTCGATTTATTTAAGAGTTTACCTTTTCCTGCCATAATTGTTAACCTATACACGAAAGTTCGACAAGTTCCTTCAACTGTCAAAAACTACGGTTATTTATTTTTGGTAAAAATGTTTACAGAGGGAGCACCTACACTATTATTTATTTGTAAACAACTTCACGATAATATAAAATTCAGGACCGTACCACCACAGAATTATTAAGAGAAGGCGTTCTAATTGTATATCTTGCATTTTCGTTGCAGTTAGTAAAAATTTGAGAAGATTGAAATAATTAAAACAGTAATTAAAATAAATTAATAAAATTTATCAAATTTGAAATTATAATTTAAAAAGTCTCGTACGCTAATTTTCAAATTCTGGCGGCATTTTTATTGTGTCACAGCAACACCTCCTAGATGGTGTTTTTGTTGCAAATGTCACATATTCTTATCGATTGTAGTTTTTATTAATTTTTAAGTTAAAATTTCATTTTTATAACGTAGTGTGATAGTGCGTTTTAGTTATTTCATTTCGTTCGGGATGTCGGGTCACGTTTATACAAATTCTGGTAAATTATTTAGTGATGATGATGATGTGGATGACGAAACATTTCTACGAAATTCGAGACATTCCTACAATCAACAACCCACTTTTGAGGAACAAAAGCAAACCTTTGAGGAACGTAAGAAAATTATCGAGGAAAGGACGTTGCAAAGTACCGATAGGAGTATTACTCTGTTGAGGGATTCCGAACAAGTTGGTATTGCAACTGCTGAGGAATTGGTGAGACAAAGGGAACAATTGGAACGAACCGACAAGCGATTAGAAGAAATTAATCATACTTTGAGGTTTTCTCAAAAGCACCTCAATGGTATTAAGTCGGTGTTTAGTAGTCTTAAGAATTATATGTCGGGCAGGAACGATACGAGTAGTCCAAGTTTAAGTTCTGCATCAAGTAATGTGCAGGTAAGGGAGTCTTTTGGAGTAAGTGGGGTTACAAACTTTATTTATTTTGACTTTTTCAAACAAACTTAAATTTAGCAATTTTGCTTAGTAATTAATAAACAATTAACTGTTTACTAATAAGTTTCAAAGTCTAATTTTAATTTGTGAATAACGTCGTAATTGCCGAGTAAGTAATCTGATTATATTATTCAGTGGCGTATCCGGTGTTTTTTTGTAGAAATTTATGTGCAAAAAGAAAGAAGATAAGATAGAAGGCTTTGCACTTTTCTAAGAATATTGATCAGGAAATTTAAAATTAAATCTATAGCCAGATAAGCATGGGTATTATTAGTCTTGTATATGTATTTGTCACTTGGAAAGCAAATTTTCCCTTAAACTTTCAGCTTATTATTTTTTAAGTTACAGTATGCACAAATTAAGGAAAATGCAAAGTAAAGTGCATTATTTTAATCATAAATTAACTTGGGGAAAGCCACTGTGACAGTTGAAAAAGTAACATAGTTTTTAAGATTTATTTATCATAGGTAACTAAATATTTAAGGGATCGGGTTATTGTTTTTTCATTAAGTGTATATTGAACTTGTTTTATATAAATTTATATTTAATTATTTTAAATAGTAACAAAAATATGAGCCGTTATGTAAAGACTGATAAATAAAATTTTCTCTCCATCGTGGCATCGATATCTCGGTGAAGAGTTATCCGAAATTAAAAATGAAAAAAATTATCAGAATTTAAAAGGAATGCAGCTATCGTTGTATGTGGCAGTTTTTAATTTTTTTTAATTATTTACAAAATGGCAACAGATTGAAATGTATTTTAATTTTAAAACTTTTTTTTTCATTCAAGCAGATTATTAAAATAGTAATTATTAAAATTTTTGAAATCGGCTACGTACAACGATAGCTACATTCATTTGAATTCTGATAATTTTTTCATTTTTATTTTCGAATAACTCTTCAGCGAGATATCGATGCCACAATAAACAGGGAATTTATTTATCAGTCTTTACATAACGGCTCATATTTTTGTTAATATTTAAAATAATTAGATAAAAATTTATATAAAACAAGTTTAATGTACACTTAATAAAATAACAATAATCCGATTCTTTAATTAATTAGTTACCTATGTGAAAATAATTCTTAAAAACTAGGTTACTTTTTCGACCGTCACAGTGGCTTTCCCCCTTAAGAAGCTGAAATTTTGAGAAAGTTTTTTTTTACTAATAAGGATTACGATTGACCAAATGCTATTTGAAAACTTCCCAGGGATCTCATATATAGGGAGGGGTTTTGGAGTTCAAATTCCCACCCCATAGCATAAGTAATTTCAAAGAATTGTTATTAAGAGCGGGCCACAAAAAAAGGAGAGGAAAACATTTATCCAGGTTGACCTCTTAAAATAAATATTAATAAAATTTATTAATTACAGCGCCCACTTAGCGCCTTGATATTGATCAGGACCAATCTACATAATATGATTTCTACGGCAAATTCCATTAATACTTATCATTATTGGCTGGGCTGGGCTTTATTCGTATGAGAATATCTCGATATAGATCTCTATTCGCGTTTTACATTACCGTCAGTGGCGCCATCGGCAATAACAACATTATGTCCAACAGCAGTTTGAAATTATTCCGTGTGGTGGCATTTTGTTAATGTAAAACGCGAATAAAAAGAGCAATAACAAATTGTAATGTTTGGAAAGATTTTGGATTTACGAAGTAATAGATGATGGGGAGAAGTGTCTACCTTGGGACATTCGATTTTCTAAGTTGTTAGTTAACTTTGAGTGCTTAAACTACTCATAGTAACCGTCTAATGTAACCTACTAATGTAACCTACTAATGTAACCGTCAAATGGCAGTACATATAGTATGCATGCTTTAGTTTCAAACATTTAAACCTGTTAGGTATTATTTTATGTTTTGAGTGTTCTATCGTAAATTTAGATCCCTTAACATCCATCTGTGGATAAATCAAGGTAAGCATTTTAAGTCTCTGCAGCATGCACTATTATATGATAGACGCATTTAAGCAATTATTTTTTATTTTGTAAGTTGGTATAACCTAGAAATATGACAAATAATATAACTTGTATGCTGCAATCCGTTTTTGTGTACCTTTGGACACATTACATAGTGTATCTTAAACCGCGTCACAAAGTACACATAAAAGTACACAGCACACAGCAAGAAGTTATACAAATATTATGTAGCTCAAATAATACAAAAGAAAAAGAATTTGAAAGTGAAATACCTTAAAAAAGTAGAAATAAACAAATTTATATGCTGCGATAAAATTGTTCATGAATTACAAAGTTCCGAAGTAATTATGAAGTTACCATGTCCTATTATAACTGGAGGAACGAAAAAAATAAGAAAAGAATGTGAAATAAATTGTATATGTTTGCGTTTTAAGGTACACTCATACATGTCCCAAAGTACACATGATTATTGTACCTTGGGACATTTTTCAATTTTTATAAAAATATTCTGCATTTCGTTTTTCATGCATTTTTATTAATTTTTTTTGGATAATTTAAAAGACAATTAGAGTAACAATGTATCTTTTTAATATAGATTGTCTGAAGCTTAAAATAAAATTTTTAAAAATATTTGAATTTTTGTGTCCCAAGGTAGACACTTCTCCCCTAATAGTAACATCTATTACTATTACACATCTATTACTATTGCCACAGTTAAAAAATTAAAGGTACTTCTTGGAAACTAAAAACGTACTAAATGATAGTAAAAGGTACTGAAGTGAAAATTTTAATGCAGTCATTTTCGTACATTTTCTCAAAGCGTAAATACACACAGAAAAAAAGGTGTACTTAAAAGTAGAACAATTTGTGCCTAGATTGTCTACAAGTACAAATTGGATGAAAATTAGGTACAATTGTACTTAATTTTAGTCAAATTCAGTCATCTCTAGCGCAATTGTACTATTTTATAGCACAAATTGTGCTAAATTTTTACACAATTTGTACTTGTAGACAATCTAGGCACAAATTGTTCTACTTTTAAGTACACATTTTTTTCTGTGCATAAATAAAAGAAACACATTTATTTTTAATTAGCATATTCCAGTTTTATTAATATGAAATATAAAAACTACACAATACTTAATTTTATCTTATTTTTCAATGAGATATATTCGATATAATTTTCAAAAATTGTTTCTATTTTTTAAAGTGTTTGGACCCTCTCCTCCAAAATGCAAAAATACGGGGGTGAAACCGGGGGGGTCTGGGAGGTATTCCATACCCCTCAGTACAAAGAAATAACGAGAAGGCTTTTTAAAATTGATAACGACACAAATTTAATTCCAAAGAAAACATATTTTTCTTTATTATACTTGACCTCCCAGACACCCCGGTTTTTCGATTGTTTACTTTTAAAAGTATATTCTATGCCAGGAAAAGATATTTTCAGGAATATCAACTACATACTACTGAATTTTATTTTATTTTTAAGTTTTTTTTTTCTAGAGTGACCAAACTAATTAGATATTTCAAAATGTAAAGAATTGGGCGAAAAACCGGGGGTTATGGAATACCTTCCAGCATAAAATGAAACTTTAAAAATGACTTTAAAAATTGATAAAGCCGGAAACTTAATTCTAGAGAAAACATTTTTTATTAATGGCTGGAGGGTATTCCAGACCCCCCGGTTTTTCAATTGTTTACTTTTAAAAGTACGTGACTATAAACTACATAAATACTTAATTTTATCTCATTTTAAAGTGCGATTTCGGTCATAAAACAAATAGGTACCTACCAGCGATTTATGGTAATTCTTTTATGCTAAAAATATTCCAATGGTTACTAAAAGTTTTCACAGTAAACACTTTATGACTCTTGAATTTTAACAGTAAACTATATCTCTTTAACTCAATTGCAAAATGTAACTCCATTCATTCTATGTACCTCGTAGGTAAACGAATGTAGAATGTAGTAATAATGTGTTTTTCCATAATTTTTTTTTATAAATGTTTTATTGATGCAAAAACATTTTCCATTTCTTTCGAAAGTTGCATATTATGCAATTAAGCCAAGAAAAACAACTAGTTAGCAGCTTCTTGATATATTTTAAAACAGAAACATTGATTACATAAAATTTTGCTTTATAATTATTATAGGCATTTACGAAAATTGTACCGGTATGAATCGCATCTACCGGCTGCCTTCGAAAATTCGATCGTACCTTCGTCCCACGTTTGAAAATTAAACGACCAATGTGTCATCAGTTTACGAATGATCAATCAGGTACATGTACCAATTCTGTTTAATATTTGAACGTGGGACAAACGTACGGTTAAATTTTCGAAGGCGGCCGGTAAATGTGGTATATACCGGTATAATGTTTGTAAAATTTAATATTAGCTTGTAACTTCTACAACATAAAAATAAAGTAAAAAAAAAAGAATACATTTTGCAGAATGTATTTTTTTTTGGTAATTTTAAAAGTGTACTTCCTTTATAAACCTTCGTTTGGTTGCATTCATAAACTGCGCCATCTGTTACAAAAATTCTTATTGTCCTAATGATAAATCAGACTTTTAATTCTGCTTAAATTAAGAGAATTTTACAATTTCGCTTATAATTTGAAAAATTCTTTGCATTATACTTCCCAAATAAGTAGTACAAAATTAGATTACCATTAAAAAGTTTCTTTTACAAATTTCACTATTTTATTTGTAAACGTAATCCTTTCGCCTTAAAAATTTTAATAATAATTTATTAATATTAACAATTTATTTATTTTAAAATTTACCTTCAGTGCTGTAATTCAGATGCCACGCTTTGTGATATGATGTCGATAATTTAGTGTTTATAGCAATATTTCGTGGTTTTTAAGCTTCTCTTGTGAATTTCACTATTTCTTAGTTTAGCTACCACATTTTGCTACACCCCCAGTTACAATCGAAATGTTTCACCATGAAAATTTAAAAAAGGGGAAAGGTAAGAAACGTAGACCCTACAATAAAAATTTTACGATTGAAACCTCGATTTATTGTGAAAGAGCACATTTTAAATAAGAGAATTAGGTGAGGAAGAAAGCCTTAAAACCACTAGTTTTTTCAAAAATTGATTTTAAAAAAGCTCGATTTTCATAGCAATTTTCAAGTTACGTCGCTCGTGATTGGTGGATCAATGCATTCTGTGCTCCGTCCGTGCATTGTAATGCATAAGAGTCCCGCTGATGATACTTTTTCGCGTGGATCCTCCTCGTGCCATGGTGGTTTTTGACCCTCAGCACCCTTTAGGCGCTTCGGGCTATTTTGATGAAAACTACACTCATTATAAAAATACCCCTAGGCCCCTGGATTAAGGAAAAAGGTGGATCTTTGAAGGGTGAAACTCGTTTGCGTGGATTCTAAAAGCAGGGTGGTTGTGCAAGGAAAAATTGACTTAAAGCACTTCTCGCTGCGCTCGAGCGCACATTTACTATTGAAAACCATGATTTTCGCTCGAAATGCACTGTTGAAGCATCCATCCCAATGCAAGTATCGCTCCGGTTATCGCCGCTAGCATAGCATCACTTTGTGAACAGAGTTTGTTTGGAAGCGAAGCCTCCATTACCTCCTTCAACATCTGAGAACATCGCGTGGATGATTATCAGTATGAAATACTTTAGCGAGCATAGAGCCTTGTATCGCTTCAAAGCAGAGTGTTGATTCGCGTATGGCGATAATCAACCTTTGATGAATAATTTGAGTGATTTTGGCCGAAGCAGGCCCGTACCTAGGATTTAACTTCGGGGGGGGGGGGCACTTAGTAAAAAGTAAAATTTTTAATGGTTTTTCTTTTGAGAATTTTTATTATTATAAACAAATTTTCATTTACTTTGAAAATTTTTTTTTTTTTTAACATTTTGGGGGGGGGGGCACGTGCAGCACGTTGCACGAAGCAACAGTAACCGCCCAGAAAACGTAGCGTCGTGGAGCCCAAAAGGGTCCGTCGAAAGGAAAAAGGCGATAGGGTCGCAAAAAAGAAGTGGGATTGTACGGTTGAAAAAAGTTTTTTACCATACATGCCCGCAGCACCTTCACTTAAGAACTGATCTAGGTCGGTGCCGAGACATTGAGTAAACGCCTCGGCTGTGACCCTGGGTTATCGCCGCTCTGCGCAAAGCTAAGACTAGTTCAAATTACACGCACCGACAGTAGAATGCATTGATTCACCAATCCCGACCGACTGAACTTGAAAATTGCTATGAAAATCGAGCTTTTTTTAAAATCGAAAAAAGTGTTGGTTTTAAGGCCATTTTCCTCACCTAATTCTCTTATTTAAAATATGCTCTTTCAGAATTCATCGAGGTTTCAATCGTAAAATTTGCATTTGAGGGTCCACGTTTCTTACCTTCCACCTTTAAAAATAATATTAACAATTCAGATGTTAAAATTTATTTATTTAAAAAATTTTTTTTTTAATTATTTTATTTATATTATTATTACCTACTAGGGGGGCTTTGCCCCCCTGGCCGCTGTCGCGGCCCAACCCCCCGGGCCGCTTCGCGGCCCTAATAGCACATAAACGAATTAACTTTGAGTTGTAAAACTTCTTTTCATACAACATTTTTTTCCGATGATTAATATATCTCAACGGATGAACGGATTAACGTTTAAACGGATTATAACGTCATACAGCTTGAAAATTTAAAATAAATGTTATCGATGACTATTAGGTATTTTTTGAAAACGTTCTGCAATTTTACTATTGGTTAAAGGGAAAGAACCAATCACAATCTTCCAAAACGTTGCATAAAAACGTTGCATATTTTGTCTTATCTTTTTACAAAATTAATTTTTCCAAAATATTGCACTGCAATATCGGCGTTTTTGCGTCATATCTCCGGCATCATGAGGTATTATTATTATTTGAGAATTATTGGCAATTTGAGCTACTGTCTGATTTTCGCTTTTTATGCATTCATTCAAAGGTTCCTTTGATTTTTTTGCTGGCGGATTTGATTTTAATAGTTCTTGTTGCTGCTGTTGTCTTTCCCTGAGTTCCTTGACACGTTCTGCTGATGTTTTAGAAGATAAAAGCTCGTAATTTGTTGATGGGAACGACGGCTGCGGCCGATCAACGTCTCAAGTACTAAACAGATCAAATTGCCTGAGATGTTGATCAGTTGATCAGTTTATCAGTTTATACCATGGTATAAAGGTTGAGACAGTAAAAATAATTTTATATCTTATATAGTATAAGCATTTCGGTTTCATAAAAATGTTACAAAAAAACGTTACATAAAAACGTTACATAAAAACGTTACATAAAAACGTTACATAAAAACGTTACATATTGAGCCCTTATCTTTTTATAATATAGGGTAGATATTATTTAAAAAAAATTTTTTAGTGCTGTATCAGTGCTGATGTCAATAATTTATCATTTATTATCAATATTTAATGGTTTTTAAAGTTGTAACGGCTTCTTTCTGAAATTAAACACACGTAGAACGACGTGAATGGCAGAAATTGGCTTATCTCCCTCATCTGAATTCTACACATAAATTTGGGAAATTTAATTGTGAATTTCTGACTCGTTATGGCATTGAGCCTGACTTGGATAGGAGAATAAAAGGTGAAGAGGGGAGGAGGAAGGATGTGGGGAGTAAACATAAGTGAAATATGTACCTGTTATATTTATAGGTTTTTTATTAATTATGTGGGAGATGGGGGGGGGGATTTTGACTAATCAAAATCAAATTTTGATTAAAACTGGCATTAAGGCCATCTAGTCACAACGGAGCCACTTTTTAATTTCCCCCACGACAGTAATCAAGTAAACATATCTTGCTAAAGCCTAGTCCATATTGAAACTTAAAAATTCGTATTTAAATTGTAAAAAAATATTAATACAATAAAACTAATCTTACACTATTTGCTAACACTGAGTACTTTAGTATTTGGTTGACCTACACTTGTATTGATAAACATTTCAGTACCTATTCATCACATAGCATTGCTAGTCAATTATAAATTTTTTTACAGCCCACAGCAACCTCTTCAATACAAGAAACTGTAGAAAATTATGATCGTTACGAAAACCATCCTGTCACGAGGTTAAGAAACTCTGAAGGAAATACTCAAGCTCAAACTTCTGGAAGCAAAAATTTTAGTGCCAAATTGGACGCGAATTTAGAAGAAATGAACAGTTCAATTTCGAGATTGAAAGGAATGGCTTCTAATATGTCTCAAGAAATTGATTCTCAAAATGACCTTATTGGCAATATTATTGATAAAACTGAAAAGGCTGATGTAACTGTAACAAAACAAAATAAAGAAATGAACCGGCTATTAAAGAAATAATACACGTTTTTGCTAGGTGTATATTTGTATTTAGTTAAATCAATTTAAGTATATGCTCTAATTGTACAAAAAAATTATATGTAAATGTACTATATGCGGTTATCAAAATAATATATTTGTTTGTATGTATTCTTGTAATATTACAAAAGATATTTATTGCACCTACATTGTTATTTTTTTATTTTCAATATATAGAATAAAGAAAAATAATTGTTTATTGAATAATTTCTTCCAGTTAGTTAATGTATGTTCTTAGCAGAGGTAATCTATGTTTGGTCATGAGCATTCGACCAAAAACCACCTTGTCTGGGATCGAGTTGCACATCAGGTAAGTTTCGACTAGCATATATATTTAAAAAGTCAGGACGCTGATCCACCTGTATTAATCAGTCCAATAACCTAATTGGTCTAACTTTTTACCAACTTTAAATCACCTACCCTGGGATCGAGTTGCACACCAAGTAGGTAAGTTTCAACTGGCAGATATATAATCCACCTATATTAACCTTACTTAATTAGGTGTCTTAATCTTACCAATATCCTTCAAAATAGAATCGCTTTTATCGATATTTCCCTCATGTAATTCTACTATGTATCTTTTTAATACATTTTTTATGAATGATGTAATGAAAATGGATATTACATTATTTCCAGCTACAATTCAGCAAGTGCTAATTATAATTCAGATTAGCTAGTTTTTCCGGACTCGACCACCATTTTGGGTAGCTCTGAGAAGCTTCTCGGTGTTCTGTCTTAACCCCTATGACTAGCTCTTTTTTGCAGCGTTTCCGAATCGGACTAAAAATATACACTTTTTATGACAATGGAATGCACAAAATCCAATATAAAGGTGAGTTATATTGAAAGTATTTGACCGAACTCCAGTTTGAGGTCGTTTTCGATAAAAGAAGGCCCCATATGCGTCGTTTCCTTGGCAGTGTTAGTTCTATAAGTATCAGCATATAAATATTTGTTGTTGACCTTCAGATGTGCCTGTACCCTGGTTTTTATGTTAATAATGACAATTCATTAATCCAGGAAAAGAAATATTAAAAATTAATTATAATAACATTTAACACAACGTTGTGTACGCTGAAACAACAGCTTTTAGACATCAAAAGCCTGTTAAAGTATCAAAACTTTGATGCAGGTGTATAATATACTTTTTCCTGTAAAATCTTGTTCTTCCGAAAAAGGGCTTTCTATGTTAGGAGGGGGGGGGGCAATTGCCGTCCGATAAAAAACTTTTCTCCATAGGCGATTTTTATAAAACTACTCATAATAATTTACTTCAAAGTTTGCGTTCTTTGGATTTTATGAATTTATTCATTTCTGAACTTTTTGGATTCGAAGGCATTAAAATCTGATTTGTATTTTTTCACATCCATTTTCTAATAAAAACGGTTTTTCTAATAATTTTGGTAAGATATACCTATCTTTAAAATGCTCTATTATATTGAAGTGCCAAAAGACGATTTTCTGATTTAGTTCGCACGTTTTTGAATTTTTCAAATTTGGACGCCATCGAAATGAAATTCCATAGTACGGTTACTTAAAAATCGTTATTGAATTAGCCTACTTCAAATTATCGTAAAAGTGCATATAACAGTCTCAGTAACAGTACACTACTATTTAATATTCCTTTTGAATTCTCTTCAGCACGTTCAATCACGTCAAACCAGTTATGTGGGTACAATTTAATAAAAATGTTTTTTAAATCCAAACAGTAAACTCCTTTCGTGCTAAAGTGTTCAAAAATTACTGAACTCACGTAAGTAATTATTATTTTTTCTACTATTACTTAAAGTGACTATTACATGTCTCTTTCAGATAATTATGGGTTTCTATCATCGAGTTATCTTGATGAATGTTGTTTTAATTGCGCTTGTTTGTGTTTGTTTGGCGAAGAAAAAAACCAAAAAGTCTAATAAAGCCTTGATACTAAGACAAAAAGAAACGAATGCTGTGGATTTCATCAGGTTTGTAAAGTGCGCAAAGGAATTTTTGAAATTGATTTTTTTTATTTAGATTGTTAGTCATGAGATTGATATACGGGGTTGCAACCCGAATTGGGCTAGGAGACAATATATCAGACGCTTTAAACGGTGTTTTTGTACCCCCAGGGGTCGATGATGATTACGATTATTCAGAATTTGATTTAGCCGATCGTGAAGATGATTTTGATTATTGATTTTAAAAATAGGTAGTTAATTTAATTTTTCGCACTAAATTATTTTTTACACTTTTAAAAGTATAAACACATTTTCTAATTAACAAAGTGTTCAAGGATTGTGTTCTAACTGATTTTTTACCGTTATTTTTTATGGTACCTGAAAAGCGCTAAATTACTGTAAAATAGTGAAATGAAAAGATGCCATAAATGAAATAGAAAATGTAGTTATTATATTATAGTTGATATATGATGCTATTAGCCAAAACATTAATTTAATAAATATATCTAATTTATTTGTAAATAAATTTATATAAAAAAAATTTGATTTATTTTTAAAATTCCTTTCCTCCACTTTTTCCATTCGAGTCATAGGAATGCTCTTGCTGAATTTTACTTGTTAGTCAAATTTAATTTTGGAACAGTTAACTTATATGAATTACTTGGATGACAAAGAAAACAAGAAAAAAACTATAATAGAAAGGAAATATTGGCAACCTATGAAGAAATTGAATTTAAATTGCAGAAAATTTTGTGATTCATTCGTGAGGGTTTTTAGGAACACTAAGGTCTAATAATCTAGCACTAAGGTAATATCGAAAGAAAAAAAAACAAATAAGTAATGGAAATATAATTTATTTTACCGTAACAGACACAATTCTGATATCATCATATGGTTTATCAGTTTTAGCATTTGTGCGAACATTTGAAATATTTTGTACGACCTCCATACCACGCACAACGCGACCAAATATCGTGTGCTTATTATCAAGCCACGTGGTGGGCGCTAAAGTAATAAAAAATTGACTACCATTCGTACCGGGCCCTGCGTTAGCCATACTAACGGTATAAGGGCGATCGTGCCTCAAATGAGGTCTAAATTCGTCCTCAAATTCTCCGCCCCAGATACTTTCTCCACCGGTACCGTTACCAGTAGGATCGCCAGTTTGGATCATGAAACCTTTAATGACGCGATGAAAAATATGACCGTTGTAGTATCCATTTTTGCTGTGCACGCAAAAGTTTTCTACCGCTTTTGGAGTATCTTTAGCAAAGAGTTTCAAATGAATGTCGCCAAAAATGGTATGGATGATTGCATTTTCGTAAATACGTTGCACGGTTGCATTCTCCGTCGCCGACATCGCTTCCTCTTTGGATGGTTTTTCATTGAACACGTCCCTGTCTTGTTGTTCACCCACCGTCGATTCAGGATCGTCTGGTTCACGCCGACTGAATAAAAAGAAGCGTGATTTTTTGTATGCGGTACAAATTAAGGTGGGATCAGGTTGAATCGATTCCATGGTTGGATTCTCAGACCCTTCCAATTCGTAGGTTACTGCAGCTCTGTTTCTTCGTGCCGAACCTAAATAAAATAATAGTGCAACAAATTTATATAAAATATACTGGGTGCGAATTTTTTTGATAGCTCCTTACAATAATTTAAAATATGTTTTTATATCTAGCTGGCTGGCCCACCTAAATATTTAGCAGAGAAGGAATGCTGTGTTTTCCCCAAAAAACGGAACACTGTTGTTGAAACAATTTTTACTATTTTTGGCCATAGCCATAATAGGTTACTTTACTACTGTTTTTTCAGGAACAAAGTGCTATTTTTCGGTCTAAAATAGTAAAGTAGGGGGAGCCTGTCTGTTATTGAAAAAAGTATCCCTTTGTTCCCTTGTTGTTACATCTACTATTTTTGTTATAATAATTATTATGAGGAGGATGGTAGACCATTACAAGAACTAATCAAATTGAGAGTACATGTAACATTCTAAATGTCAGTTTTCCATTTTATGGCCAAATTCTTGATAATTTACAATATTAAAAACAATTTTGGCAATTCAATTTACAGAGAACTACTGAGACGCTAAGTAAATTTAACTTAAAATTCACGTTGCATCAAAAATGCTACAAGCTTTAAAGATGGATAACCAGCGTTGGCATAGTTAAAAAATAGAAGGTACTTCTTGGAACTGAAAAGGTACCTACTAAATGATAGTAAAATGTACTGAAGTTAAAATTTTACTGCAGCCATTCGATATACATTTTCTCAAAGCGGAAATACAAAAATAAAAGAAACACATTATTTTATTCTTAATTAGCATATTTCAGTTTTATTAATAAAAAATATAAAATGTTTCAGAAAAATTTAAACGGCCAAGAACCAAAGGGGGGAAGGCAAAGGAGGCAACTGCCCCCTGCCATCCTCCAGGTCAGAGAAAGATTTTGTAAGAAAAATAAACTACACAATACTTAATTTTATCTCATTTCTCAATGAGATACATTTGATATAATTTTCAAAAATTGTATCTATTTTCTAAAGTGTCTGGACTCTCTCCCCCAAAATGTAAAGAAACGGGCGTAAAAACGGGGAGTCTGGAATACCCCCCAACACAAGGGAGTAACGAGAAGGCTTTTCAAAATTGATAACGACACAAATTTAATTCAAAAGAAAACATTATTTTCTTTATTATACCTGACCTCCCAGACACTCCGGTTTTTTGATTGTTTACTTTAAAAACTACCCTCTATGTTAGGAAAAGATATTTTCAGGAACATTAACTACATAATTCTGAATTTTATCTAATTTTTAAGTATATTTTTTCTAGGGTGGCCAAACCAATTAGATATCTCAAAATGTAAAAAAATGGGCATAAAACCGAGGGGTCTGGGGGGTATATGGAATACTCTCCAGCAATAGAACTTTAAAATTGGTTTTAAAAACCGATCATCATCATCCGCACGTTCAAGACCAGTACGTGTTACGTCACTCAAATTGATCCCGCCGATAAAGCCGCAAATTTACTTCTAGCGGCTGGAGAGTATTCCATACCCCCCAGACCCCCCGGTTTTCCGATTGTTTATTTTTAAAATAAACTCCAGATCAAGACAAGATTTTTTCGTGACCATAAACTACATAATACTTGAGATTTTATCTCATTTTAAAGTACGATTTCTAATTCGTGGGTGCGCGTGGAAAAGGGGACAAGTCACAAAATGAAAGAACGGAGAAAATTACAATTAAACCTTCATGTAATTATGCAAAATTGAAGAAAAGGGTTAGAAATTTCAATTCAAGCTGAAAATAGAGACTTCAGGATACTTTATGTTTATACTTTTGATTACTAATATTCAACAAGCAGAACCCATTGTAAACTGACTTAAGGAGGTTGGGTCGCGTAAGCAAAATATTAAGAAATCTTTCAAACTTTGAATATAAGTCATTAAATGTATAATACACACGCTGTTAAAATTTTTAGACGATTTACCACGTCTAATAAAAGATAATTGCATTTAAAAATGACATTTTTTGTACATGTAGCATGGGAGAAGAGTGGGAAAATGACAGGTTTTTTAATTTTTTTCTTTGAAGGAGTATTACCATTCTGACAAAAAACTAGTATATTGAAAAAATATATATTTTGAACAATTTAGAAAAAAAATGAAAATTATTTACCATGTAATTTTAATAAAATATTAAAAATAATTCCGTATTTAGAGGAATATTTTTAGTGGAAGGGGTATAAAATAGAGCCAAGCGGTGTGAGTACAATAGAGTGGTACAGTACAGTAGGGTGAGGGGTACACTACCTTTAAAAAACTTTATTAACTATCTTTCTTCCGCAGGTACGTATAATATGGGTAGTAAGCAGGTAGTAAGCCATAACTTTTTAACTGGACTGTAGGGAAAGAACTACCTTAATACCTTTGGCACCTATTTATTCATGACTTATCCCCTTTTCCACGCGCGCTCTCTGCCCTGTATCTCTAAAACGATTCAACGTATGAAAAAATGTTTGAAACAAAAGTTGTAGAGAATTTAATTTTCTACAATATTGATACTAAATACAAATAGCGTAAAACACGTAGGAAACGAAATATTGGCAAAAAATTCATTTTTGTGACTTTTGACCTCCGACTTTTACAGTTGCTTACATCGAATCATGTGTGAATTTTAAGAAAAGTTTTAGGATGCCAAAATACAAGTTTTTACGAGTTTACAGCTGGGTATGTCGATTTCCGAAATACTTACCTAATTTTGACTTAAATGACTGGACTATTAATTTGTTTAATTTGATTGTAGTACAAATTACTATAAATTGTAGAAACTCTCAATTTGTAGCAAATATTTGTAGAAATTATAGTAATTAGTAGTACAATTATTACAAGTCATTATTTACTACAGAGTTTGCCTCTAGTAGTAGTACTTTGTGTTACAAGATTGTAGTAGAAATTTGCAACACTGTTGCAACATTCTGAAAAATTTCACTTTGCTTTTATTGTTGGAAATGGCGATGGCTTAGTAGTTCCATAGCAACTAAATTTCTACCCGCTTCTATATACAGTTTATTTCCTATTTACTGTAACACGGCGAGATATGGTGTAAAAATGACGACTGCGAAGACTGCAGATTTTTCAGAGTTTTTAAATTAACGCTCATGGAATGAAATCAAATCTTGCTCTTCTACTCTTGATTTTATAATAAATTGTTATTAAAACAACATACAATCATACAAATAACAAAATAATAATAAAAAAGGTTGTCTCTCTTGTCTAGGTTCTATTAGGTGCATATGCCTCCCCCCCCATTTTGATTTTTGACTCCAAAATAGTCTAAATCGTTTTTGCTTCGTTTATGAAACATTATTTTCGTTTGTATCCGAATAGTTTTCGAGAAATTTCAAAATTTCGCTGGCGGGGGAGGGGCTGGACACATGCTTTTTTAAATTTCCAATTTTGGATTCAAAATAGTCTAAAACGTTTGTAATTTGTTTGTACTTGTTTGTGCAAGTTTTATTTTCACTTGTACCCAAATAGTTTTTGAGATTTTCAAGAAAAACATCATGGATACTGACGGGCATGAGTGGATTAACGAGATTCTCTTAGCACGGGAAAACACTCCCGTTTTAAGAGGAAGGGTCTTAAGAGGGGCATTTTTTCAGGGCCCTTTTAATTTAATCAACAGATGGCGCCTTCTTAAATATTTTTATAAAATAAGAGGATTGTTTTGTATTTAAAATATAGCAAATTCGTTGAGATAATACTATTCTATAAACAATATTCTTGATCTTAAGCTATTTGGAGTTCGTATTGAGTATATCAAAATACACTCACTTCCAAAAAATGATAATTAAACTTTAATTATGAATTGTGTTTTTATAAATAAATATTACGAACCCAAAATAGCTTAAGATCAAGAATATTGTTTATAGAATAGTATTATCTCAACGAATTTGTTATATTTTAAATATAGCAAATTCCTCTTATTTTATAAAAATATTTAAGTAGGCGCCATCTGTTGATTAAATTAAAAGGGCCCTGAAAAAAATGCCCTTCTTAATTATAATAAATATGTAATTTATTGCAATGGTAAAACGGGCATTATCCAGCATATACCGTTGCAGTTGTAATTTTTAGATAAAACATTTCATTTGCAAGGTGTGATTAGCTTTCTACCACCGTCATCCAATCATATGTCTGCAAGAGGTCACTATAAATATAGCGTTTTGCTGGAGAAGAGAAGACAATAAATGGAAAAACATTTATAATCTGAAGCACTCGGCAAAAAACAAGCGGTTATCTGAAATAGTCAATTGTCAATTTCTTGTGTACACATTATAAATAGACCTCTTGCATCCTAGTTATAAATATAATATAATAAATTGAATTTAAATTACTCATAAGATAACAAATGTATTTTTAATTTAATCTTGTGTATGATTTAAATTTTTCATTTTGTAGTTTTTGATAATCAAATCTTGCGCGTCATCGCACACTTCGGCATTTGGCCTAAAAAAATGCTACGAATTTGCTGATGAGATGAAGCAAAAATTTTTTTCTGGGATTTAAAATTTGCGAGAAACGAGAAATTCTAGATGACGATTTTAGATGATCCTTTGATTTAGGTAAATTTACAAAATATAATAAATGTTAATTATAAATAAATAATTAAACAGATTTAAAAGATTTAATATTGGTATCTATCTATCTACCTTGGTACTAAATAGCGTCACCAAAGTAAAAAAGTACTGAATTTTTCGAAGTAGCACTAACTTTTATTTGAGGCTAAAAAGTAGGTACCGAAAAAGTACATAAGTACTGATGGTGGCAACACTGGATAACGCTATACAAATTTATATGTATGCTTTTTCTAAACCCATTTTCAGATAACGCTACTAATTTGGGATTGCTATTTTTTAAATATCGTGAGTTTATTTGTTAATTTTAAAAAATAGTAACCCAAATCAGTAGTGCCATCTAAAAATAGGTATAGAAAAACCGCAATAAAACTTCATAATGCAATGGCCGTTACGCCACCTAATTTGTTCAACTGTAGGGCCCCCAAACGCTTTGTTAGACTTTATTTTAAGATCTTGTATAAATAATTTTAAGGAAAAAAAGAAACATTTTCGCATTTCCTTTTAAGAGGAAGCAATTTACATGATCAAGCGATCACGGGGGGCGCCAACCTGTTAATCTCCAAGTGAATAATACTTTACTGTTAAGATCGACAAAGCAGATACAATTTTTACAATTAAAATTTGTTTGATATTTAAAATGATAAGGAAGCTGTCAAAAAAGTCTACGCTAATAATAAATTCACCCTGATTAAAAAATATTACAACATAGGAAAATCTCACTAACCTTGATATAAAGCTATGTGCAGAAATCGTAAATTTTCATTCTTCCCAATAATTTTTATACACTCATTTGTAAATAAATTTATCAGTTTGACTCCCAACAACGTCGAATACAAAATGAAATTTCCACTGTTATCATATTGTATGTTGGCTAGAGTACTGAATTCGGATTTTTCTAAATCTCTCTCAACTGCCATTCGTCGACCAAATTCCATATTAGGTAATTGTTGAGTACCATGCTGTAATTCGATAAAACGAGGTAAGGTTTCATCGATAGTGTGAACCTGGAAATCAAAACCGGAAATTTTAGTGTTAAAATAAAGACAAGAAAGAAGGAAAACTTACAATTTTTCCAGTGAGGAAGTTAAAAATTCTAATTTTTCTGTCGTTTGCCAAGGTAGCAAACTTAGTACCATCGGGAGAAATGGCAAGATCGTAAACTGTAGATTTTGATTTGGCAAACTCGTACAAATCCGTGTCAAGTTTCGATTCAAATGAAACATTTGTAGGGAATTTAAAGTCAGATTGTATACCAGACCAATACTCTGAAAAAAATTTCCAAGATTATTAATTACAGTTTAAGAGTGAAAAAACTGACTGACATGTAACTCCTCAAGTACGACAACTTTTACTTACCAATCATTCCAATTTTATCAACCGAAACGGTAACCTTAAACTTAGGGTTGTATTTAATTAAGGTCACAGGTTTAGAATGCATTTTTTCCAATACGTGCAAAGGCTGCGATCCGGCTTGCCCATCATAAATGTAAATTTTTTGTGAATCCATATCAGCAACGGCTAGAATACTTAAAGGGTCTCCTGCACCGTGAATCCACTCCACGATACTGGGAGTGTAATCGTTCTTAATCATGGTAATATTATCAAAATATAATACATCAAAGATTTTCAACATCTTATCTGTGGAAGCCGTACATAAAAGTGTACCCATTACGTTACACGCAATGTGGGTTATCGGACCTAAAACAAATAACGTATGAATATATTATAAAAGTAAAATTGAGTCGCGATTTACCTAAATGAGGCCGAAAGTTTTTAACAAATTCAATGCCCTTTTCAACTTTCTTCCAAAATTTAATGCGTCCATCACAACTGGCAGTAATAATAAAATCACTGCTCGTCACAATACAATGGGTAATCACATCCCGATGCATGTAACTTCTTTCGTACGACTCAGTATTGGGTAACTTCTCCAGATAGAGGTTTTCGTACGGAAGTACCTTACGTACTTTGGGCATTACTGATGGACCTGGAGCAGCAGGGCCTATGGATTTGGAATCGGAATCACTGTCATCGTCGGATTCCAAAGAACGTTTCGTTCCTGATTCATTTTCACTCATTTTACTAGTAAGTATACAAAAACGACATAAAACCAATTTTTAAAAAAGTGAGGTTATACTCAAAACTAGTATTTACAAATGCGGTGATATACAGGATGAATGCAAATTTAGTAACAAAGTTTACGTGTGCCCCTCATCCCTTGAGTCAAAATTATTTTTGAATTTTGTGATCAGCGATTATACAGTCCTTCATACTTGCGAATCAAGGTAGATAAATTTATTTGTAATCTATAAACCTCGTTTGCGAATACTGCAAAAATAATGAAAAAATTCTAAACGAAAAGAGTTGACTTTTGATGGAAGGGGGGCATTGCAAAAAATTCCATTTTAATTTATAATTTTGAAAACTTTGAAAATATATTAGTTTTTTTAAATTTGTGAACAGGTACTTACTGCAAAAATAATGAAAAAAAATCAAAGCCCTTAGAAGGTGGTTTTAAAGAGGGTAAGCGATTAAAATTTGTATGAATCTAATCAATGCGAAGGTGGTGATTAATTTTAAATATTTGGGAGCTAACTTCAAGTCGTTTATAAAATAATTTGATATTACACTATCGTGCTACCTACTTTCAATACAAAATTCAAAATTTCAATACAACAACAAATGTTAAAAATCCACGTCAACCTCAGCTATGAATAGCAAATAACCTAGAAATTCTGACGTTTTACGTATGAAAAGAAAACAAAGCCTACTGCCATCTGGCGCTTCTACGCACCTGTCAAGTTATTGACGCTTTTAATTGCAACCATAACCTAACTTTAGTGTTTCTTTTTGAAAATGATCTAAAATCTGTGTTTTTATTATAGTGCTTAAAAATAAATGCGACCACCAGAAATGGGCAAACACAAGAAGCATAAATCTGATCGTCGCGAACGATACGAAAATCCTACAGACGCCGCCGGCAGATCTGGCGGTTCAGGGTTAAAGTTAATTTTGAAGGTGGGCAATCAGGGAACACCGGAACACAACACCGATTGGCACTATTCGAATAACGGTGCGGTTAACCAAGGTGCTACGTATAGCGTTGCAGGCGAGGATGCAGTACATCCCTCTTCGTTACTTGCTGAAAATTATGGATACTCAGTTCACCGATCACATCACAAAAAAAGTAAAAAGAAGAAGAAGAAGAAGGATAAAAGTAAGGATAGAGATAAAGAACGAAAGCATAGGAAGGAAAAGAAACGTAGGAAACTTGAGGCAGGACGTGAGGATGACGAAGCTTCGATGGACACCGGAAGTTTGCAAGGGTCGGGCTCGATTGCGTTGAACGTTGGAAGTCCTTCAGGTCGTGAGTTACGTCAATGTGTGTTGAGGCAACGTCAAGAACGCACTCCTCTGCAAAGGGCGTTGGAAAATGTGTTGAAGAAATTTGAGCAGCGCGATCCGAACCAATTCTTTGCGTGGCCGGTCACGGATAATATTGCACCGGGTTATTCTGCCATAATTACGCACCCAATGGATTTTTGCACCATGCGACAAAAAATTGACGATAATCAGTACGGAAATTTACAGGATTTCATGGCCGATTTTAAGTTGGTTTGCACGAATGCGATGCAATACAACCACATAGATACAATTTATTACAAAACGAGTAAGAAACTTTTGCAAGCTGGGTTAAAATTGGTACAGCCGGATAAGATCGGGTGGTTGTTGGTTTTAACACCCGATGTGACCAGTCGTGATTTGGGTTTCGAAATCTTACCAGAACTGAGGCAAGAACATCGTCCTACATCATCTACAGGTGACGTGGACGATCAGGACGATACAGATAGTGGGAGATTAAGTGCAGATGTTTCGAAAAAACGCATGCCAATTTCGAAATTTGAAGCCATACCTGATGATCTTTCTCCGGAAGAAATTTTGGCTAGTGTACAGTCTTCTTCAAGAGAGGCTAAAATTCAGCTGGCATTGAAACGGGGTGGTCCAGGTCTGGGTTATTTGAAACAACGCAAAGACGGAAGTACTCATCTCAACATTATCGTGGGAGGCGACGGTGTTATACCGGGAACTAAAAAACGACCTGTACTACTTGGGGCCCTAACAGGAAAATTGTCAGAAGGAACTAGTCAGTTACAGGTGAGAAATTTTTAATTTAGAAAATTTTACTGTTTTTCTTTGTTATGCTGCTTCACCGAGTCCCGGTATTTGTTTTTCTGAGTTCAAGTGCTTATTTCAATTATTTATTTTAAGAAAGAAAGAATATTTTTACAAACAGCTGCAGCCAAATAAAAATATACCCCATAACATAATACCCAGTTGAATTTTCTTGTGTAGGTTGCTATCACTGACCTCATAAGTTGTCCATGTTATTTATTAAACTGATGCTTATCGATTTTTTTCTTTATTTTTAATGGGTTTGGTTAGGGGTGACATCAAAAATGTCATAACCGCTGAGGTCTTACTTTAATTTTCTTTTGTCTTCTTCTAAGGAGAACTATCCTTAATTTTGCAAATTAAGTTTCTACCAAAATTTGATTTTTGAGTTCATACTATGCTCGAAATTATAGATTTTCTGTAAAAATGACTTGTGTATGTTTTTCCTTAGACCAATAATTTACAAACAGTGGTCACTCACACTTCCTTAATTTTGTGAATTAGGAGCCAAAATTTGGTTTTTATACAATAATTCATCTGCTTTTCTTTTACAATCAATATGCTAGTATACTAAATTGAAGGTCATTAAATTCACTTTGAAAAATTTTCTATTCATGTTTTTCCTCAGATCAATACTTTCTGAACAAAGGTTGACAAAAAATATGGTATAATACCTTGGCATTTCTAATTCAAGTAGTTTTTTTGTGTGATATGATAATGTTTTACATAAACAGTATTATAATTCATTCTAATTTTTATGCAAAAACGATCACCATAACTTTATGCATTATTTTTTTATTTATTTTTTTTTCATATGCAGGTATTGCTTGAAAACTAATGGTCAGAGGTAAAACATACAGAGAACATTTTTATAGAGTTTTTAATCACTTTCAATTTTGTATAATATTATTTTGGGCGTAAGATGAAACAAAACCGAGTTATCACACTTATAAGTTTAAGTTTTGCTTATTTGCTAAAAAAACGTCATAACATCATAACCCAATTGTAATAAATCAATTCTTCAAAAATGACAATTTTTGTTTAAAATCGACTCGTTCAGTCAACTTGTTATGAAAAAATCTATGCTTGAAATTTTGAAATTTTAAGAATTTGCATCTTTCAGGCTACAAATTGGAAATGTTTGATAAGTAAGAGACAAAATTTTGAGATTTACAGGATACTTAGGGCCAGTTGTATAAAGGAGGGTTAACTCGGGGATCAGCTGATCCTAGATCAAGAGTTGACCCAGGATCAACGTCTATTCCTTTTATTTTGTTATTCTTACTTTAATACACAAAAAAACAATGTTGCCAGGTGTTATTTTAATAAATGACAAATGGATTGAGACAAACAGTATAAATCACAATAAAGATAAACAGGTTCAACGCTTGACTGGCCCTTAGTTCTTACCTTTAACTTCAAAAAACGTCAAGGGCTCTTTTTGTTATTTTCTTCTCTCGCGGATGTACAGACGTTTAAAGAAAAGCAACAAATATAGTGATTTTCTCTTAGCTTTGGTTACTTTAAAGTATTTGTTGACGATGGTACTGGTAGGAATGGCCTTGGATATATTTTTGTCAACATTATTAACACCAATGAAAGCCAGATTTTACTTCTGAATGATAGATAAGGACTATGCCATTTGTTCTTGGTTTCAGGCTTGGGTTTTTCTCGATGCGTTTTTCTGCAAGATGGTAATTCATGTGAGGATTGGCTTTTTCCTTTGGGTTAGCAGGGTTAAATGTTGGGGTCATTAGCGTGACGTTAAGTTTCAAGATTTTGGGTGGAGAATTTACCTTCGCGTTCAATTTCTTCGTTATTTTTTCAGAAATGTTTCCACTTACTGACTCGATGTTACCAGTCGGTTACATTTATTTACATAATATTGTGTATTTAGGACTCTGTTGCTGAGTTTATCTCGGGAGGCTTTAGCCTCTTTACATGGCCTCAGAATTCTAACTGTGTTATCAAAATGTGTGGCTCTTTTTTCACTACTTTAACGTCAATTCTTAATATAAAATTTTTGAGTAAAATTAATATGTCAAAAGTTAGAGCATCGTCAGAGCGTAAATGAGTTTATTTTATTTGTTTGAGCTTCAACTGCAGCGCAATTATTCGCGAAATTTGTAGGGGGGGGGGTGTAGACATTCTTTTATATTATTCTATTATACAGGGTAGCCAACCGGGGATTCCAAAATAGGAAAATAAAATGGGAAATTGATTATTTTAAATTCCTGCTTTCCATTATTACGGATATGAATGAAAAAGGTATCACTTTAAAGAGATTACTTTTCCGCGTCTAAAGATATCCAACACTTGATATTTTGTTCTTTAATTATTGTTAAAATCAAATTACTTTGACAGATTAAAATAAATTTGGTTTAGCTTGAACCATTCATGGATTAAACTCAAATTTTGATAGTTTAAATATCCAAAGCAGGTCGGATTTTTTAAAAATCGCTTTTTTTAATTCTACATTTTCAACAATAATTTAAACAACAAAATATCAAGTGATGGTTATCTTTAGACGAGGAAAATAAAACTTTTTAAATTGATACCTTTTTCATTATCTGTTATAATGGAAAACAGAGATTAAAAACAATCAATTTTTCATGTTATTTTCTTATGTTCGGATCGGGGGTCGGTCACCCTCGATCCAAAAAGGATCCATGTGTCCAAAAAGGGTAGTAGCCATAAGAAAGAAAGATTAGCCAAATATGCTGATGCAATACGGAAACAACTGCTTTTGTACAAAATGACCAATATGTTTTTTTTAATGGTAGTTTTTTTCCATGTATTCTTTTTTCTCCAATTCCAGTTTCTTATTTTGTGTAAATTTTTTTTGTTACTAAATTACTTTTTGATTTAACAGGGCTTCAGAGAAGATCGTCGTAACGTGGCAAAACCCGTGAAACCTCTCTATTACGGTGCGTTTGGTTCGTATGCACCAAGTTACGACTCAGCTTTTGCTAATTTAAGCAAAGAGGAAAGCGATCTGGTATATCAGACCTACGGTTCCGACACATCTGTACAATATGCAGAAAGCATTTTAGATTTTGCGAAAGACTGCGATTACACTCTTCAAATGGTGGATAGCTTGTTGGATTTGTTGACCGGAGGTGACCACAGTAAAACTAAGAAAGTATTGGAAGAGAAGAAAATGTTGCGAGAAGAAGAAGACGCTATCAAAACGGTTCTAGAAATCAAACCTACTGAACAACCAGTTCATATTGATGTAGATAATTTACGTGGTCTTACCGAGCAAGGTATTAATATGGACTTTTTAGAAGATATGGAAGAAGATATACGGGCTCTAGAAGATTTTCACGAACTTCAACAGCGCCTTGATTCCAATTCGCAATTGTTGGATAAGTTACAGCATACACAACAAATGAGACTCTCAGCAGCATTACCTACTCAGCTGAACAGTATACAACCACCATCGGAAGAAGAAATCGCGTTAGCTGATACTGTGACAGGTAATTTAACCGATATTGTTAAACGGATCAACCCAGGGGATGTGGCACCCATTCAAGGTATTCATAAAGCGTTGGGGGTTAATCTACCTTCTGATATGGAAGTAGGAAATGCGGATGTGCCTGATTTAGAAAGTGAGCTGAGGCAGTTTTTAGAAAGTGAACCTTCCTTAGCACAATCACCTTTACGAGATGATAAAACTATTGAAGAAATTTTAATGGAATAAATGTCGATGTAATTGATGATATATTTTAATTATTTTAATTTAAGGTGTAACAAATTCAATAATTTTAAGCTACTAATTATTATTTCTCATGTTAAATAAATATGAAGTTTAACAACGTTTTTAGTTTTATTCCCATCATTCAACTCTTGAAAACATACGAAAAATAAAAATGTATACCTACCTACCAATTAGACGCTTTTTGTTTTATCTAAATTTTTTTTATCTAAACACAATAAATTGAAATTTGCCATTTTTATTTATTTAGTGAGATAACACGTGCTTAAGAAATCAATTTGCAAATATTTCATCTTATCAATTAAACAAATGACCATATACACCTACTGATTATTGAGGCCAAAGTTCCCAGCTGTTCCTCATCAAGTTCAGTCCTTTAATAGCAGTTAAGCTGCTTAGATGTAGTTAATTTTATTTCACTTTAAAAATGTCATTGGATAATTTTCTAAATAAAGAATATGAGTTGACTTCAAGTGACCATTTCGATGATTACATGAAAGCTTTAGGTAAGTGATTTTTTTTAAATTAAAAAAGGATCCAACTGAAGGATTCATTTTTCTGCAGATGTTCATGGAGTCTTACGCAAAGTGGCGTCCAAGTTACATCCTGTTATGATTCTTACAAAGACTGAAAAAGTTTTTATAATAACGTCGAAATTGAAATTCAAAAAATATGTTATCGAATTTGAACTAGGAAAAGAATTTGATCAAGAAACTCCAGATGGACGAGACGTTAAATCCACTATAACGCTTGAGGGTTCAACGTTGCATGAAGTGCAGAAAGATGAAAATGGAAAAGTGACTGTTATAGATAGAATTTTTTCGGATAAAGAAGTTAAAATGGTATGAGTTTACTTTTTACTTCCTTCTTAAATAATGTGTTATTTTAATGCTCGGTTTCACAAAACACTTAACAGAGCGTTTAAGGTTAACCAAAGATTTCTATTGGCTAGTTAGAACCAACATACGTTTTTTATTGGCTGGTTATTTTTAACGCCTTGTTAAAAGTTTTATGAAACCAAGGGTAAGTGCAAATTTCTTAAATATCAGGTAATTCTTAAATTAGATTTTTTCAAACTTACAAAAACTACAATTTTTCATTATCCTCAATTTATTTTAAATTTGATCAAATTTTTATTTTTTTGTAGATATTAAAAATCGGTGATGTAGTAGCTACAAGATATTATCGAGCCAAGTAATCCACATATTGTTGAGATATCGCTGAAGAATCATATTTATGTTTTGAATTTCATTTTCAAATTGAAAGTTGAATAGTTAAATGTAACATAAAATAAAACTTTTTATACAGTTAGCATTGTTTAATTAAAATTTGAGCGTTGAAAAAATTGGAGTCACTAAGATTATAAAACAGGAATAACTAAAATATAACAAAAAGATTGGACTTAATTTGCTTATGCAACAAAAATTGGTCTCAAATGAATAGAATTTTGAGATAAAACAGCATTTTTGTTTAGTGGGAGGGGATTGTTAAATTTTGTTTAAGAGAGGGCAATTTTTGTGTGATTTTACTTATCTTCCAGAAAATTTGAAAATAATTGTTCAAAAATCATAATTTGATTAAAATAAAGTGCTTCGGTCGTGAGTTAGGGAGGGGTCTTGTATAACGCGCCTGATTAAAAAGAAATATATTAGAAAACGGGTGAATCTCTTTTTTAACGATTCACTAATAAAAAAAATTGTTTCCTAACACTCACCTAAACTCTACCGGTGGATTTCTCATTTAATTGTTTACTAATAAAAAAATCGTTTTCTAACACTAAGCTAAGCTCGATTCTCTCTTAAAGCCTGTATGACACGATGCATAATTTTTGCAAAAAATTTACATGTAAATTCAGGGACGTGCTCAACCAACATTTTTCAGGAGGGAGCAATCTTAAATTTGCCAACTGATGAATTAATTAAAAATTGCCAACTTTTTGTAGGCTTTGCAACTTTTTGTAAATTTAGACATAAAAAAATCCCAACTCGATCAACTTTTGAGTGTTTTTGACAAATTTCTAAAATATTGGGTGGAAAGCTCTCCCATCACCCCCCTTTTGGGCTCGTCCCTGTGTAAATTGTTATGTAAATTTGCTTATATTTTTGCTACAATTTTATGCATCTAAAAATAATTTTCTGTATGCAACTTGTGCAATTTTTTATGACAAATTTAGCACGCGTCCTGTTTCTCTTTTTTAGTAACAATCAGTTCCGGACTTTTGGGCAATTTTTACAAATGTCACATTTTTCGTCAGATATCCTTTAATGAAGTTAGAATTTTTGTTAGCCTCTAAATGGTAGTTTTTTTAGCGCTAAAGCAACTTCCAATAAGTCATATCTAGCAGGAAAACCGCTAAATTGATAACACTGATCCAAACTGGGCTGACTTTAGGCGGAAAAATGTCTACTGCGCAAATTTATCTCCTAATTTAGAATATGTTCTAAATATTTTACATGAAAATTTAGCACAAAATTTGCTGTATGCAACGGTGCATTAAAAATTTACATGTAAATTTTATGCAAAATAATGCATCGTGTCATACAGGCTTTACTCCGAACTACTTTGAGTAAGTTAGCGTAAAAAATTGCCAAAATTGATTGGTGTAAAAAGTCGGTTGATGATTTTACACCAATCAAATTAGAGCAAAGTGTGTTCTGGTTGCACTAGAACTGTGATATCAAACAAAACTAGTATTTATAATAATTATGTCAATTATGTAGCGCTTTTTTACGGTTTAGATTTTTAAACCTAATCTTGTATGCGGTGCATGTCGTCGCTTGCTCCTTCCTCACATCAAATTTTTGGGTGACATTTAAGTCACACGTTTGATCATCAGAAAATTTCTAATAGGTTTGTTCTTTCAGAAAATCACGGATAGTTTTGTGATTGATCATTATGCGCAGACGCGGTTTGAAATCGTTTTCAAACAAGTTAGAAAATTTTGTACACAAAATTTAAAATTAAAATTTTTTACAAAAATTAAAATTTAAAAATCAGAAATTGAGAAAATATTATTTATTTTAATTACGTAAATGAACATTTCACCAAAAAAACAAATTTTAAAAATTATCAACTAACTTTTAAAATAATTTCTTAACGCGCATGTCTCTGATTATTAGTTTCAGAAAAATCTTCAAAGCGCTCTGACTATCAGCAAACCGTTTGAAACCAGTTTGGGCTAGTAAGAACACAAAACTATTAGTCACAGTTTGACCAAACCGCTGTAAGAACGCGTTGTTCAATCTGCGCATGCGTCTGACGGTTTGCAAACCGTTTCAAACTGCTGAAGAAACAAACCTAATATTATTGTGTGAGTCTCAACCGCTGCGAACTTTGGGGGGGGGGGCGAGTAAATGTAGACATGCTGCACACCCCCACGTCGAATTTTGGAGTGAAATTGGTGTCAAACGTTTAAAAACCATTTGAGCTTTTAATGAGCTTCCATTCCCATCATTTTAATTTCAGTTTCGGCAAAGTTATGAATATTTTAATTTTTGAGTATCTACTAATCCGAGCAAGTTCCGTACAATAACGTATCCGATTAATTTAACCGAAATTTCAAAAACTATTTGGTTACAAACGAAAATAAAACTTCGACAAAGAAGCACAAACGATCTAGACCAGGGGTCGGCAACCTTTTGTTGTAAGAGAGCCAAATATTTTACGTGAGGATTAGTGCGGGCCGCACTTCTTGGAAAATCCACTAAAAAAGAGCTTTTTTTATGTAAATTCACCAAAAAAAGCTTTTTTTTTTTTTTTAAATAAACGTCATTTCTGGGGAGTTTTGCGGGCTGCACCAAAACGGCTCGCGGGTCGCATGCGGCCCGGGGGCCGCAGGTTGCCGACCCCTGACTAGACTATTCTAAAATTCTAAATTCAAAAATCAAAATTACGAAAAGCATGGATCCAGCCCCCCCACCAATTTTTAAAATTTATAATTTCTCAAAAGTATTTAGACACAAACAAAAATAATACTAGCACAAACAAGCGCGAAATAAAAAAAAAACGATCTAGACTATTTTAAATCCAATATTTAAAATTTCAAAAAAGCATTTCTCCAGCTTCTTCCCCCCTCAAACTAAATTTTGAAATTTCTTGGAAGCTATTTGAATACAAACAAAAATAATTTTTGCACAAATATTAGGTAAAAGCGATGCACAAACGGTTTAGACTATTTTGGATTCAAAATTTGAAATGGAGGGGGTAGTATGTCTCCAGCCCCTCCCCTTTCCCGGCATAATTTTGAAGCCTGTTTCATTTTCAATTCGTACACTTCAGCAGTTTAGAGAAAACAATAAAAATTTAATAATAAATATGGTAACGGCACTGCATTGGATTAACCGTTATTTAAATTTTGGTTTGCAATATTACAGATTTCTACATTATACTTTTATAAAATTCCGCTGAATAACATTACAGGTATTGTTTTCTGTATTTTCAAATCACGTGGTTGGTTTTGATAAAGGATTATCAGCTGAAAAGTCAAAAATTTGTTGCGTGCATATTTTTCGGTTTTCATTTTTACATTTTTGTTATACTTTTCTTTGGGCGTTCTAGTGGCTTAATATTTTTTTGAACAGTGTTTATTTTCAAGCTAAATTATTTCTTGGTTACCAGCTTCAATGGATGTATTTGTGCTGAGAAAATTCTATCTTCTCTATTGAAGAATATAAAGCGTTCCAAATTTTAAACATCAGATGGAATAGTGGACGAACGAGATTTAACTGATGAGTGATGGGTATTGGACTCTCGAACCTTGAGGTATTTAAACCATTTTCGGTAAGTGAAACTTTTTTTAACTTTAAAGTTTTTTTTTTGGTTTTTACGTTCTACTTTTGTGATATTGAAGTTTGTATCAAAGAGCTGCACTGTACTCTGGCAACAACATATTGACCAGTTTTTACATCCCTTGCAAAGTTAGATATTTGTTTGTGCTGTCTATATTTTTACTTTTTGCAAATTTTGAAATTTTTATTTATTAATCTGTTGGTTTTACACAAAAACGTGTAAAACATCTGCAGGGACGTGCCCATCCAACTGTTTTCAGGGGGAAGCAATCCCAAATTTGCCAACTGAATTAATTAAAATTTTTTAACTTTTTGCAAGTTTTACAACTTTTTGTAAATTGAGACATAAAAAAATGCCAACTTGACTAACTTTTAAGTATTTTTACCAAATTTTTAAAATATAGGGGCGGGGGGAAGCTCCCCCTCTTGGGCACGTTCTTGAACATATTATGTAATTTTGCTAACCAAGAGTTATTTTCATAACTATATAACGTGTAATTTTGTTCTTGATTTTAATTTTCAAATTTTAATAGGTTAAGCTTATCAATATTATTGTGTCGATCTTGTAAATTTTTGTCATTACATCTAAAATGAAACGAGATAGAATACAAACTTCTGTTACTGAAGGTGATTTTCCCAATTCTCGTTACCTCTTTTTTTTCAGTACGCCATATTTTTGTGGTTTTCATAGTGAATATTATTGTAGTGATATACAGGGTGGTTAAAAAACTACGTGACGGTCATTCTACTTACTATCTACTATCTTCTTGCTTCGTGGAGTATAACTTTTCGGGGTCCCCTGTATTATATGTTTTCCATTAAGGTAAAGGAATCGGCATATCATTATCTCTCTTGCCTTTTACGAGCTAGCCAAAGGGACACGTCCATCTTCTGTTACTAAACCGCTCTGAGATTTGTGTTATCTGGTACAGCAAAATATTTATACTCAACAATCCAACACGTATCAGGTGGTTTTTCCGCGCAGGCCCTCAATTCCCTTAATGACTTTCAAGAAACCGTTAAATAATAGGACTAAGAACTGAACCTTGAGGACAGCCCTTAGTCAAGTTTTTCCACGCTTCAGTAACTCAACTTATCAGGAATACTCTTTTGCTTTGTAAGATAACTTTTATAAGTAATCTTCTAGGAGCTTGATCTTTTTTTCTATTCCAAGGGACAAAAAGACCAGGGGAAACAAATTATTAAACGTCTTACATATGTCAAAAAATATTGCAGCGTTAAAATTATTTTTACAATTTATTCTTTATGGAATCTTCTTGTAATTGCCTTCAACAAATTCAAATTGTCTCAAGGAGTGAAACTAAGAGGTCAATCCTCAAGCAATCTGGATTATAATAGCTTTGTTTGGTATCACAGTCCTAGTGCTACACTAACTACAAATTGATTGGTGTAAAATCACCAACCCAGCACTTTTTACACCAAATTTTACAAAAACTTGATATTAGAGATCTGTTTGGTATGCTACACCGAACTACTCCGAGTAAGTTAGTGTAAAAAATTGCAAAAATTGATTGGTGTAAAAAGTGGGTTAGTGATTTTACACCAATCAATTTGTAGTTAGTGTAGCACTAAGACTGTGATACCAAACAAAGCTATCGTTGTAAAAATGTTCATTATTTTTGTTCGTTTCGTTCACTTTGATCACCATCTGGTACTACCTCCTTACAAACTTACAATAAATTAGTAGTTAATTTTTTTTAAGTTAGTTTGAAGTAGTTAATCTTGATAACCATTATCCGAAGAAGTGCCAACTGAAAAATTGAAAAATTAGTCTATATAAATGGAAGCGCAAATTGAGAAAATCGTACTCGCTTCGGCGGTACATCTACTAAAATTGGAACGATACAGAGAAGATTAGCATGGTCCCTGCGCAAGGATGACACGCATATTCGTGAAGCGTTCACCATTTTTCCACGTTCCAGGGTGTGAGCTTGCAATCGCAGATTGTTCGCTTTCCTCTTCCCTGGTGCCTAACCAGCAGCGTGGCGCGTCCCCGGGTTGCGGATAGGGGAACGACCAAGTGCGTTTGGTCAGCTGTGAATAATTAAATAATCAGCCGCGGACAAGGATAATTAAGACTTAAAAAATTTTATTATTTGTTAAAAAAAGATTCTCAAAACGAACAATTTTTGGTTTTTAATAAATTTCCATATGGATGGATGATCCACATCTAGTTGGCATTGTAAACTACATGAGCTGCTTCAGCAATATTATTAGTTCGATTTTGATTATTCAGCACCCGATCGTAAACATTCCATATGTGCCTTCGTCTTGTTTGGTTTCGGTTTGGCCTTCTAATGTAGTTATTTTCTAACCAGTTTAAAATTGGTGTTCACTCATTTGGAAGATGCTGTACTAGTTCTTCAAGTGCAAAATCAATTTCATCAATCGGAACGAATGCGATAGTGATTATCATACGAGCTTGGAGACCAAATTCGGGATCGTTTATGTACTGATGGTACAGTCCATTATCACGAATTTGATTTTTAAAATTTTTTACTAAGTGAAATAAACAACCATGTCATTGAGCAGCCGGAAAAGCTGCAGTAACTGAATTGATTACAGCTAATTCATAATCTAAAGAGTTTGTGGTTCAAATCGCGGCCACATTTCTTTGATTAGGTCGAACAACCTACCATAAATTTCACGATGCTTATTTGGTAAAAGAGCATATAATATTGGCAGAACAAATCCACCTCTGTTAGCCAAAACCACAAAAATTTGATGAAATAATGGAGCTTGCCGAAATGCTCTATCCATAAAATGTTTTTCATTTGCTCGTTCTATTCTAATAAGTTTCTTTCAATTCCAAAAATTATTATTCTTTGTGGGCCGGCCGGGCTGTTCTGATGCAGTATCCGCTAACAGAAAGTTTTCAGTTTGTCCAGAAGCAAATTTATAGAGCTTTCAAACTTCCAAATTTATTGAAGCTGGTGGAGCACCTCCACATAGCCTTCCGCTACTGTTGTCGACTTCCACCCGCTGTGTCTCTTCAGGTTTGAAATACTTGCACCACTGTCAACCAATAACGTTGCCGAAGATTTTCGTAAACAATGGCCGGTGTACAATTCTGTATTGGCTAGCTTTAAAAAACTAGCTATTCTGCGGGGTATAGCCGAAAATGTTTTTATGCCAACCGGTTGCACTGACTCCGATAATTTATTCACTTCTAATATTTAAGCTTCATCGTCTTGACAATTTGTAGAATCCACATCCATTTGCAGCTTGATGAACGTATTATGCTGCTTTGCTATTCAAAATTGTCTAACAGAAGGCAGCGTATGTTGATTTTTTTTCTCCACATGCCACATGAAGGATATTAGCAAACCTTATTATTAACCTTTCATCAACACCTGTTACTAAACTAGTGACCTCGGCAAATTTGAAAAATCTTCTAGCTGTGTTGCCATCGTTGCCTGTACCCTTCTAAAATGCAATATAATCGAGTTCTCGAACCTTCCGATGAATTTCTTTGGGCATTTTAAAATTTTTTAGTAACTTACTTATGGCAATAATGTCTTTCGCAGACCATTTCAAATCAAAATTTTTAAATGAGCCAGTTTTCCAACCACTTAGTTGTCTCTTCATTACCCCCACGTATATTACATACAGTATGTCTGAAACTGGAAAGTCATCAACCATATTAATCGGAAGATTTTCTATGGGTGAAGTACATTTATGATGGTCTTTATCTAGGCCACTGCGAAAACTAATATCAATCAAAATCTGGCAAATACATTGCAATGTGATACGTGAGAAAATTCTCTGACAACGGTACATTTCAAACAACCGTGCTGTCCATTGAAGTTGACTACACCTTTTACAAATGCACGTGCTGGCGAATCACACGTAAAGCATCTTACACGTACCTTTACTTCGTGTTCATCTATTTTCACCCCGTTTTCTAGAATATATTCCATTTCTTCACAAAACCGAAACAAAAGATTATCGATGGAACTAGGTTTGCTCGGTTTACAAAAAATACCCACGACCACAGGTTTCACGTTATATGGATATTCATTAAAATAGGCCAAAATTCACATTTTCAACTGTTGAAGAGAGGTAATCCGTCAATATTGAAATTTGATAAAATTTCAGCCATGATTTTATCGCTTGCAATACCTTGAAAACACTTCTGGAGACACACATCTACTCCATTGTGCCAATATTCGCCGTTATTATCGTATTTTATTATTTCAACGTTGCTTGGAGTTTGCTTCAAAGTTCTAGCATTTTTGGGCAAATTTAATTTAAAAGTATTGTTTAAAAGTGCTAACAGATCTTGAATAGCAACTTAGGTAATCATGTGCTTAGTTGCCCATGTTCTTAAATTAATTTCGTCTTCACTGTTGCTGCTATCACAGCTTTCGTTATCAGTATCGATATCATTGGTGCTACTAGTACTTGATGAATTATTATCAATTTTGCATAATTTTGCTCACCGGAATTGAGCGCCTCTATGTAAGCTCTCCTCGGAATCAATTGGTAGTAAAAAGGGATTATCTATTACCTCATGATTCCCATACGCTTCGGATACGACGTTCGAAGGATCGATCGAGGACATTAATTGGCACGACAGTTGCGATCTCAAAGTAGTATTAGCATCTATTTGATTTCTCATACGCTTCATATCGTACGACAGTGTCGTTAACTTACGCAGCACCTGCGCCTCAAAGAGAGTTTTATCCTCTTTGAATTATCTAAAAAGTAATATTTCAAATATTATACTATTCTATAAATTGCTTAAATTAGATAATGTTATGTAACGTTTTGTCTATTACAAGTTACAATAATTTATTTTAATTACCTTTATCGTCTGCATCCAGCAATTGTCGTTTGTTGACATTGATTCTCGTATCTATAAAAAAATATTTAAAATGAAAATATCTCTCTGGATACATTTTAATTTATTTAAATTACCTTCGTCATCAGGATTACTGTTGTTTATTACTTCACTCTCATCAGAATTAACCACCTCATCATCGTCACTTTTATCCGACGTTAACGAGCTGCTTATTCATATTTTTTGCAGTATTTTTTTGCGTCCTCCAGCAAAACCACAGTTTTTTTACAAACCGCTTTGTAATCTTTGAATCCCTTATTCACTTTTGGCGGATCGCATCTTGCAATCCAAAGACTGAGTTCTCCCTTGGACATTTTTTTGGGATAAACGTACATATTCTTCTCCTTGTCGGTGGCCCAACAAGACGGCACATAACCACATGTGCCTTCCTTCTCTCACAATACGATATCCCAAGATAGTAACCTAATAATATAAAATAGTAATGAGATATTATGTAAAGTATAACTTTAAAAATAATTAGTTAATTAATTTAAGAGTTACATTTTTTTCTATAATACAATAACTTAAAGATTCAACTACTTCACAATCACAATTCAAATATAATCAAACCAATAAAAATAAAAACATTTTATATTGGCGCTATATTGAGGCAATATTGCCCCAATATTATGTGCTACCTGAGATTGTTCTTGATCTAATCGGATTTCGTCTTCGATTAATAATTGTGATGGAGAATTTACAACAAAAGCAGCATTTTCTCTTGAATCACGTACGCGTTGTAAATTATTATTAATGCGTCTTTTGTACACTGAAAAAAAAGTGCCCTAAATATAATGAAAAATTTTATAACATTTATTACAGTTTTCATAGATTCTCAGCCAAAGAAAAAATCATTATATTTACAAATTTGAATTAATTAATATAATAAAGAATTTGTTTATTGAATTTAATAGTAATTTTTTAAATTCAAATATTCGAATTAATATATGTAATGAAGGGTTTCTTAATAGAATTTATTAATTAATTTTTACAATTTATAAAATGGATTTTATTAAATCTATAAAATTATTTCATTAAATCTAACAAAAAAGTTTCTAGATTGGAAGTATAAATTTCTAAGACTCGATCGAATATGGTTTTAGATTTCATAAAGAATGTTCTACAATTAAAGCTACAATTTTATAGTTCCAATAATCTAATTTCATAAATATAAAGAAAAAGTTTATACATTGATGGTATAAATTTCATAGACTCTAGGACTGTTTTCTTAGATTTCATAAACTAATTTCTTACATTGAAAGCATTAATTTCTAGACCTAATGATTTAATTTAATAAATAGAAAGAAAAATGTTTATTAACTCAATTAATTAGTTTCTACATTAAAAAAACATAATCGATAGATTAAAAGAAATAATTTTATAGACCGAATAACCTATTTTGTTAGATTTAATGAAATACTTTTATAGATTTGATTAAATCCGTTTTATAAATTCTAAAGATTACTTCATAAGTTCTATTAACAAACTCTTTATTCCATTTATTAATTTCAATTTTTAAATTTAAAAAATAATTAATAAATTTTATTAACAAACCATTCATTACATTTATTAATTAGAATTTTTAAAATTAAAAAATAATTATTGGAATACGCGACATTTCGGCGCTGCCATTTGTAGGCCGCCTTTTGGGCTTATAAAAATATAGTTATTATTTATTTATTAATATTTTATTTAAGTAATTCATAACAAAAAAAATAGTTTGAAAATCATTATTCTTTATGTATATCCATTATACATTTTCGGACGATTGTAGTCTTTCCAATAGCCGAATTTTCGTCCATTTTGTACATGAAAGTTTGAACAAAGTTCCAAAATGTTGCTGATTCTTTAGGGTATTCCAATCCAAATAAATGCATTATTTTGTAGCAAACATCGACAGCCTTCACGATATTTTTGAATCTGTAGCGTACTCCCGCAAAGTACACATAAAAATCCTCGCTGTTAAAAATTGAAGATCCAATAACGAGGATTATAGGGTGTAACTTTGCTTTGGACACTCCACAAAGTTCCGCAATTTTTTCTTCTTGCTCTTCGGGAGTTGCGCTGATTATAACAAAAGATTTTTGTGAATCGATCACGCTAAATCTTGTGACAACCTTCTTCTTGCTATTGGTGGCGTCCTTCTTCACTTCTCGTTGGTACGGAACGAGGGCCCCGTGTAATGCCCAAAATAGTACAAAATCTGTAATGTCTGAAAAAAAAAAGGTTGTAACATTTGATGGAAAAAATACATTGTTAATAACTACTTACTCTCGTTGGCATCATCTGATAATTGTGACAAAGTGGCCTTGATATCTTTGTTTTTGATACTCCTTTTCGTTGTAAGTATAACAATATTGTTTTCCGATACTTTGCCCATGAAGTTAATAATCTTTCGGATATTTTATTATCTTCCACGAAAACCTCAAAATCATTATCAATCTAAAAATATACATAAATTAAATAAAATCGTTATTAATACTAAATTTTTTACTTATCAATCGAAAAGCATCCGGTAACTTGTACTGGGGCCATTCAATGAAGATTTCGTTGATCCCCAGTTTTTTATCATGGATATCATGAAGACGTGTCCCACATGACGCCTTCCATTGATTAAGCATCACTTCCTGGGTGGAAAACGTATCGTATTTTAGGGAAGTTTTTATACACTCCCCTTCTTCTTCAGGCACTTTTATAATAAAATATAAGTGTTAATAATACAATACTAAAGTTTGTGTAATTAAAAAACTTACCAAATGCAGTTCTTTTTTTTTCTTCCAATGCAGGAGCCACATTTGTTAATTCTGCTTTCTTATAAGTACACTGAAAAAAAAGTGACATCATAGTGATAAAAATGTTCATCATATTGATGAAAAAATCATCAATATCCAGCCGATGATCGAATTCATCGTAATGATGAACAAGTTTTCATCAGTTGTTCATCTTTTTTTATTTCATTTATAGTATGAGCATATTCATCAATATGATGAACAAATTCATCAAATATATTTGAAAAATTGTTTCGTACGGATGAATATGTCCATCAATATGATGAAGAAAATCACTTAAATGACGTACTAATTCATCCTATTGAAGATTTCATTCATAATTATGATGATTGCATTCATAAATATGATGAACGGCTTCATAAATATGATGAACGCCTTCATAAATAAGATGAATAAAAATATGAATATGACGTACTTGTTCATCGTATTGATGATTGTCTTCATAAATATGATGAACGGCTTCATAAATAAGATGAAGAAAATTATGAATATGACGTACTCGTTCATCGTATTGATGATTGCATTCATAAATATGATGAACGCCTTCATAAATAAGATGAATAAAATTATGAATATGACGTACTCATCATATTGACGAATGCATTCATAAATATGATGAACGGCTTCATAAATAAGATGAACAAAATTTTTAATATGACGTACTCGTTCATCGTATTGATGATTGCGTTCATAAATACGATGAACGGCTTCATAAATAAGATGAACGGCTTCTTAAATAAGACGAACAAAATTATGAATATGATGTACTCGTTCATCGTATTGATGATTGCATTCATAAATATGAAGAAAGGCTTCATAAATAAGATGAACAAAATTATTACTAATGACGTACTAGTTCATCAAATAGATGATCGCTTACATAAATATGATAAACGTGTTCTTAAATATGATGAACGTGTTCTTAAATATGACGAACAAAATTATTACTAATTATTTTACGATGGGTCATTTTAACGTTAATTTTTTTGTTAATTCTATTTATGTTTAATTTATTGTTATAATTATAAAAATCAATGTTAGTATTTAATAAATAGGTATATATTTTACAAAAAAAAAAATAATGGCATGTCATCAATAAATTTGTTACATCAGTTTGTCTAACATTAAAGATAATTTTGTCGAACTCTTCTTCTTTTTCGAGTTTTCTTTAAAATAAAAGAATGCTGCTAAGAATTCCCAAAACTGTTCGCAGGCGAGAGGATATTTTATGCCAAATAAATAGAACATTTTGAGACATACATCGACGGCTCTTAATAATCTTGTACATTTCAATTTAAAGCCATCGATATATACCAAAAATTCTTCAAATCTTTCTCCATCTCGGGACTTAAGCGCTAAGATAAACGGCTGGATGGATTCCTGAATTGTATTAAGATACCGCAAATGGTCTTCTATTTGTGAAATGGTATCTCCTACAAAACAAAACTTCACGGTAAACCGTTTAATTGCTGTAGTGCCATCTGTACCCTTCTGCGCCACCTTCTTAGTTGGAATCAAATAAGCGTGAATGCTATTGAGCAAAGTTAATATTGAGCAATCTAGAATGAAAGAATTAAAAATAAAGACGTCTAAGCTTTACAGTATCATAATTTTCTTACCGTTGTCGAAATCTCCCATATCCATTTTCTTATGAGCAATGCAACTGTCTTTTTGTCTTTAATGCTGCCCTGGAGAAAATGTGTAATTTTTGTAAAAGTTTCACTCCACCCAGCACTTAGAATACTAGAACTATCAGGATAGAGCACGTTAAAATCTAGATCGATCTAAAAAGAAAAATAGCATTAATAAATTATTAAAAAATTTAAGGTGGAGAACATACATAGCGATATCCGTTCGGTTTCTTATATTGGGGCCATTTGTGGAAAATATCCTTTATGTGTTTGATTTGATTTAATTCATTTAAGCGATATTGGGTATAAGATTGCCATAAGCTGTCGAATTGTTCCTGGGATAAATTGTCATATTTCAGACTATTCATTATAACTTCTGCATCAGCCTCTGGACCTGAAAATGAAGTGGAAAAGGTTAAAGTTGAAGTTACACATTTGGGAAAATAATATAATTATTTTAAGTAAAAATACTCACTAAATTGTTTAGATGGTGACACTTCTTCTAGAGAATCCCATTTTCTTTTATTGGTCTCCTCAAGTCCTTTAAAGGCTCTTTTATTGTTGCAAAATCTAACATAGATTTTGCCTCGCTTTCCCGCACGATAAAATTCTGCTTTTTCCGTGGGAAATCGTGCCACTATTTCTTCTTCCATTCTGTAACTAGTGGCCAAAGATAAATGAATATTGTTATCTTCAAAATATTTGGCCACTAGTTTTATCAGCATGAGCCTCTCATCATCTTTAAAACAGTTCTGGCATGCATATCGCTCTATGAGCAGATTTCCATGATTACTTAAAACATCTGACAGAGTAACTGCTTCGCTTTCGCTTGGTTCTGGTGTTCTGCTTGATGGCTGATTTGAAGTGTAACTTGGTACACGTGATGCAATAATACTCATAGAACGTGGTTCTTCAGATTTTCCATCATTTTTCGTCATTTGAACTTCGTTATCGAAGGCAATGCCAATTGAGTTTCTCCATTGGCCTACATTGTGTTCAAATAAAATTTGTTCACCTATTTTGCAATCTTTTAGGAGATGTCTGATGTGACGCGGTTTCATTATTTTCAGTATTTCTATACTAACATTTTCGGCTAAAAATAAATTAAATAAAAAAAAAATATTTTAAAAATTATTAATCTTACCAATGAGATGATTATATAAATACTCTTGGTTCCAACTTTTTAACATCGTCATTAAATCGCAGTTTTCTTCTGATGCACAACTTTCAATTATATTGTTCAATTGATTCATATTGAGTTTGAGTTCGAATGAGTAATAAATTAATGTGAAAATGGAAAATCGTAGGTACTTGTTAAATTTTATAAAATATTGGTTTGTTCAGATTTTAACATTTTGTTTATTATTTACCTATATACTACATTTAACAAACAAATTTTTAATGTAGTTGGTAAAAAGTCGAATTAAAATTTTTGAGTATTGGTACCGCCCCGGGCAACACTTTTCTAGGAGCGGTATTTTTTTCTTTTTATAAAAAAGTATTTTTATAAAAATAATCAATGCCATAGAAAAAGAACTAACGGATTATATAAATTTTGACGATATCATTCGAAACTTTGCAAATAAGAACGCAGGAAAAATAAATATATAAACGTGTTTCAAGTTAATATTAATAGCCTATATAGAAAACATAAACGATTTGGATTTATTTTATAAATAAATTTTTAATAATATCTTTTTAATACTGCCATCATTTCTACAAATCCCAGTGCACCCGGATTTTTCTGTGCGACCAGGTCTCTCAACGTTTCTCTCTGTTCTCAGTCTCTCAGACTGTTCAGAGGTCTCAATCTCTGGGCCCGTCAACGTAACAAACAATGAACCCTTCATGTCCTCACTGACTACATTGCCCTTAAATAAATGTTCCAAACATTCACAATAATAGTCGAACTCATCTGCTCTTCCTTCAAATTACTCTATCAATCCAATTAATTATCCCATCCTCGTCGCCAATGTTATGTATTTTCTAACGTTAAATCCTTTATTGAATACTCTAAACTATTACTGTAATCACTACTCTCCACTTCTCTAATATTTACAACATAAACTCTTTAACTTACATAGTAATTGGACTTATTATTAAACCCGGGGATCTAATAATCTGATACGGTTGTCCAAAACACAACAATTATACAACTGAAAAAAGGTAGGAATGCAGAGATGGTCATTTGCGCCACCATCTTGTCGAATAGTTAAAAAAAATTCAAAGTACAAATTGATACTGAAAAGCTTTCACGTTACTGGTGATATAGTGTGTTCCATATATTTCAATATATTCTTCCAGATAATCCTTAAGAATTATTTTTGCAATAATCAAGTAACGCTGGTATGAATTTGAACAACATATTGTTATTGCATAGCATAGCATAGCATAGCATCTTTTCGTTAACAGAGTTTCGTAGAGGCATTGCCTCCATCATCTCTTTCAACATCATGGAGCTTCGCATGGAAGTTTGAGAGTATGGGTATACTTTGAGTTGGCTTAGAACCATATCGCACTTCAAAGCAGAGTGTTGACCCGCGCAAGGCGATAATCAACCTTTGATGATTGTTATTGCACAATACAATTTCAAGAAATGTTGATACACATCATTAGGTAGAAAGTCTTTAAGGATGACGATACTTAGGTAATGAAAGAAAGTGCCATACTCTGAACCTTTCAAAAAATGCAATATAATCGAGTCCTCGAACCTTCCGATGAATTTCTTTGGGCATTTTAAAATTTTTTAGTAACTCACTTATGGCAATAATGTCTTTCGCAGACCATTTCAAATCAAAATTTTTAAATGAGCCAGTTTTCAACCACTTAGTTGTCTCTTCATTACCCCCAGGTATATTACATGCAGTATGTCTGAAACTGGAAAGTCATCAACCATATTAATCGGAAGATTTTCTATGGGCGAAGTACATTTATGATGGTCTTTACCTAGGCCACTGCGAAAACTAATATCAATCAAAATCTGGCAAATACTTTGCAATGTGATACATGAGAAAATTCTCTGGCAACGGTACATTTCAAACAACCGTGCTGCCCATTGAAGTTGACTACACCTTTTACAAATGCACGTGCTGGCGAATCACACGTAAAGCATCTTACACGTACCTTTACTTTGTGTTCATTTATTTTCACCCCGTTTTCTAGAATATATTCCATTTCTTCACAAAACCGAAACAAAAGATTATCGATGCAACTAGGTTTGCTCGGTTTACAAAAAATACTCACGACCACAGGTTTCACGTTATATGGATATTCATTAAAATAGGCCAAAATTCACATTTTCAACTGTTGAAGAGAGGTAATCCGTCAATATTGAAATTTAATAAAATTTCAGCCATGATTTTATCGCTTGCAATACCTTGAAAACACTTCTGGAGACACACATCTACTCCATTGTGCCAATATTCGCCGTTATTATCGTATTTTATTACTTCAACGTTGTTTGAAGTTTGCTTCAAAGTTCTAGCATCTTTGGGAAAATTTAATTTAAAAGTATTGTTTTAAAGTGCTAACAGATCTTGAATAGCAACTTAGGTAATCATGTGCTTAGTTGCCCATGTTCTTAAATTAATTTCGTCTTCACTGTTGCTGCTATCACAGCTTTCGTTATCAGTATCGATATCATTGGTGCTACTAGTACTTGATGAATTATTATCAATTTTGCATAATTTTGCTCACCGGAATTGAGCGCCTCTTCCAAACTATGTAAGCTCTCCTCGGAATCAATTGGTAGTAAAAAGGGATTATCTATTACCTCATGATAACCATACGCTTCGGATACGACGTTCGAAGGATCGATCGAGGACATTAATTGGCACGACAGTTGCGATCTCAAAGTAGTATTAGCATCTATTTGATTTCTCATACGCTTCATATCGTACGACAGTGTCGTTAACTTACGCAGCACCTGCGCCTCAAAGAGAGTTTTATCCTCTTTGAATTATCTAAAAAGTAATATTTCAAATATTATACTATTCTATAAATTGATTAAATTAGATAATGTTATGTAACGTTTTGTCTATTACAAGTTACAATAATTTATTTTAATTACCTTTATCGTCTGCATCCAGCAATTGTCGTTTGTTGACATTGATTCTCTTATCTATAAAAAAATATTTAAAATGAAAATATCTCTCTGGATACATTTTAATTTATTTAAATTACCTTCGTCATCAGGATTACTGTTGTTTATTACTTCACTCTCATCAGAATTAACCACCTCATCATCGTCACTTTTATCCGACGTTAACGAGCTGCTTATTCATATTTTTTGCAGTATTTTTCCGCGTCCTCCAGCAAAACCACAGTTTTTTTACAAACCGCTTTGTAATCTTTGAATCCCTTATTCACTTTTGGCGGATCGCATCTTGCAATCCAAAGACTGAGTTCTCCCTTGGACATTTTTTTGGGATAAACGTACATATTCTTCTCCTTGTCGGTGGCCCAACAAGACGGCACATAACCACATGTGCCTTCCTTCTCTCACAATACGATATCCCAAGATAGTAACCCAATAATATAAAATAGTAATGAGATATTATGTAAAGTATAACTTTAAAAATAATTAGTTAATTAATTTACGAGTTACATTTTTTTCTATAATACAATAACTTAAAGATTCAACTACTTCACAATCACAATTCAAATATAATCAAACCAATAAAAATAAAAACATTTTATATTGGCGCTATATTGAGGCAATATTGCCCCAATATTATGTGCTACCTGGGATTGTTCTTGATCTAATCGGATTTCGTCTTCGATTAATAATTGTGATGGAGAATTTACAACAAAAGCAGCATTTTCTCTTGAATCACGTACGCGTTGTAAATTATTATTAATGCGTCTTCTGTATGTACCACTTCTTGATCTTCATAATAAAATCGATAGGTTGAAAGCCACAGACGCTCGTATCAATTTCATCAAATCTCCGTAGTTTTCTGTTAAATTCATTTGGAACAGTTTGAACACAAGTTAATGATCTTGTTGAAGTTTTTTTTTCTGTAAAAGCAGCAAGAATTCTAAGCTGCGACGATGATTTTATCCAAAAATTCATAAATTTTATTCTAACCTCCAAGAACACAAGATGCATAAAATCTAATGGTATATTATCGTTGATAAATTTAAAATCTTTAATTTTAGTTAAAGGAGATTTTTTTAAATGAGGATCAGGTTGTGTTTGATCGAGAAAATTTGAATCAGTTTTTACCTCAAATATTGCATTTGAAAGTTTATGGTTTACAGCACTTCTTTTACTAAGACATTTTTCGCAACCAAAATATCCAATATGACCTTTATTACTCTTAATAAATTTTAATTTAATAATGCCCTAGCTAGTACATCGTCCACTTATATCTTCTACAAATTTCTCGAAAAATTGATCTGTATCAGAAGGTTTTGATTTTCCTAGATATATTGCAACAACAAACGATGTTATTTTACAACCTTCAATGTAACCTTAACATAAGATTGGCCAAAACTGTGATGAGGTACTTTTCGCAATTGGAACTCCATCTGTATTTAATATTAATTCAATATCATTACTGCCAATATCTATAGGTTTGCTTCAACTGACCAAGCAACTGTACAATTTATATACGGCCACGCTCATGCTCAGTAGTTGAAAAGGAACTCTTGTTATCTATTGCGCCTGAGTTTTACTTTTTACGCATGAGCGTCTGGTGGGTTTCTAACACAAAGTAGTAGAAGCTGGTAATGAAACAACATTAGCACATTTTCTAGGCGTTTTAAGAACTGTTCTAGCACTCAATGGCAGTTTTGAATTATAAAGCTTTAAACAACTAATAATTTATCTAGCTGTAGATTATTGACTTTTGTTTCAAGCTTAGTTTTTCTGTTGTTTCTTTTGATTAGAACAATAGCACATATATTTAAATAAAGAGAAGCCAAAAAAAAAACTTCCAGTATACAGAGGCAAAACTGTCTGATTTGTCAGTTTAAAATTGGTATCTCTTATTTTGTTATGTAAATTGAAGAAGATCTAAAATTGTTCTATTAGAATAGTCTTCAACTATAATTTTAATTCTTTTGGCAGTGTCTCTGCACATCTTTTTTTGTTGCACTTTATTTCCCGCTACAAACTGTTTTATTTTTAATTTGTTTAAGCTTTCTTCTTTTTTGATAGCATTTACAAATTTTCATAACTGGGAAAGGACCCGACGCGTCGTCGTCCTAGTATCACAACACAATAAGTGCAAAATAACAACTGATCTTGAATTATGCATATCATTTAACGTATCTTCAATTTCTCTTCCCACAATACTTACACATGCGGTAGAGTATTCATCATAATTGTTGCAATTTATTCACACAGATTTTTCTGTTTTTTGACTAAGATAAATATTCATTATTTTTTAACTTAATGAGCAATTCTCGCATTATACATGCAGAAGAAATCGTTTTTAAATTACATATGGTTTTTCCTTCAAAATTGTCAGACTATATTCTTGCTCTCAAAACATAGATACTCATATTTACTCTGCCACTGAATAGTTGTATAATTATTTGATAAATATTATTATTTTTTTCGAAAATGGAATTATCTTTTAACTTTTCTTGATCACGAAGAGAATCTGTCAATATTTGCATTAAACTGTCGAATTCGCAAGTGTTATTAATTTGATAACTGCATAATTGATTTTATCTCTTTAAATAGGTTTTAAATAGGGAGAATTACTATTTCGCAGCAAACTAATTGGAATGGAGTTTCTATTATCATTTAGATCCAAATATTTCCATCCATTCTTTTTGAGGTTCTACATAAATACGATCTTCGTGGACGTCCTGCGTTTGAAGCTCCTAGCTGGCGCCAATTTTCTACAGTATTAGGAAAAACACAGAAAACTTCGTCATTAATATTTGCATAGTAATCAAAATCTTCTTCATCAATTATTTTTTCCGTACATTCAGTTGCATCATTCAAGGAAGTATTGGGTAGTATTACTCTTGGTAGCTTCAATTAATTCTAATTTCTGAAAATTTGCATATTTTTTACATCCTACTTCTTTTATCTTGTTTGTCGTCGCCTTTTTATTTGTATTGATTAGTTTCATTGTACCTTCCAAATAATTAATATGTTGTGTAATAAAATTATCTACGTAAACGTAGCTGTGTTCCGGAAAAGGCTCGATTTTCTATATATTATTAAAATTACTTTCCACCTTCGGATTTTTGGCATACTCATTATATAAATGAATTTTCACTCCAATGTCCTTTGATAAACGCGCTGTAAAGATATTTTATACTTAGAAATATAAATGGAGCTAACACGAATTCTGTTTTACCTTTATTCAGATATATCTGCATTTGATGAAATATAATCATTGTAAATATCTTGTGTAATGCATTTAGATTTCCAATAATCTTGAATTTAAAAATTCTCTATAGTACCATCGCCAATAGTCAATAACCAATTCGAATGTTCAATATTGGATGATCTTATATTTTGTGTTAGCTGAAATTTGGTACATATTGACCATATTAATGTTGATTTTAATGTGGAATTCGCAATCTTTGCAGGCAAAGCATATTTAATAACAGGTAAAATTTAACTGAAATCTCTACCAAAAATAATAAATTTGCGACCAAAGGGTTTCTTATTTTTACGTAGATCTTGAAGTAATTCGTCAACCATTTCTACGGCTCTACTTGGAATCATGGAAACTTCATCTCAAATAATGACGTCTGCATTATACAAACGGTCTTTATCTTTTTTATTTTTTACATGACACGTTCAATAATAATTATCAAAATCTATCGGCAATTAAAATGCGCGATGTGAAGTTGTTCCTTCTGGCAAGAGTATTGATGTTAAATTTGATGTAATTGTAATCGCTCCTGGTTTCTTCGTCGAGAACTTGCCATATATAGTAAAAATTTACACCAAATTCACTGAACGCCATAACAAAGTTTGAACCATTGTCAGATACTGTGGCGATCAATTTGCTTTGAAAATTAAATTTTGTATGCAAATCGTTTATAATTTCAGCAATTTTATCGTATGTGTGACTACCACTAAATCTTTTATTTAAAACGTCTATTAAATGTTTCATCAATCCAATGGCAAGTCATTCCAAAAAAACTTCGGCTTTTAGATGATCAAATATCTACTGTGGTACAAACAAATTCCACCACATTTAAATCGTTTTTAATCGAAGCTTTACATGCTTTTACACATATTGTCTATTTTTGTTGTAGCTGTAGTACGTGACATCACATTTACATTAATTTCTTCAAAAAGTGCAATAAATGATGGGTTATTAATAATCGACACTGCAGACATTGTATTTGTAACAAACATCAAATTCCTTTTGGTATATAAACATATTATTTCTATACAAATCAGTTATTTTTCGTTGTTTTGAAATATTCGTAAGTACTTATACATCGTTCGTTGTCAGATCATCTACTTCCAGTTTTCTTTTTACGATTAATTTCTTGGCAATTTTTTGATTCTTTGTAGGCCATGTGTTTGCATGTTTAGTTTTAAAATGTTTAACAAAATTTGTTGGCACTCCAGAATGTCCTCTTGGAGGACACTTTCCTGGGCAAGCATATTTGACATTAACTTTTTTGTCATCTTCAGAGTACGTAACGACTTTAAAAAATTTTCCACCTAAATGACATTTCTCGAACATAGAATTACCATCTTTTGTACTTGAGACTGTATTTGATGATGCTGATGTTTCTAAAACCGTTGATTCACTGTCTTCTTCAACATTACTTCTAGAAGTTCCAGCTGTCATGGTTAGGACGCTTTTAAAAAAGTCAGCCAATGTTTTATTCATAATAAAAATCACTCGAAATCTTGGTATTTCCATAAATAGTTGAGCACTTTCGGTTGCGTCCAAATGTTTCAGACCCCCCTATGGTAAGCTTTGCGGTACTGCTCAGTATTCAATCTCGTAGAGTAAGCTTGATGCAGCAAGAGTTTCCTCAATAGCGGTGTCTTTCTTTACGATATAAATTTCGTAACTTTTCTCTGACGAATCTTATGCTTGTGTTTAAAGTTGTTGATCCACGCTTTCGAAGCTTTAAATTTTAAATTTTGGAATTGACTTGCAGCAGCAAGTGCCCAATGCTGCAAGTTTCTAGTGGTCACCTGTTTAATTTGTTCTTTCCAAATTTTCAAATTTCCTCTCCTTGATCCTCTCGTTTCCAAACTTTTCAAATTCCCTTTTTGGATGTGCTGTTGCAAGATTAACCATCATTATTTTATGATCGACTGAAAAGAAATTTGGATCTTCTTGCTTTTTTATCTGATTCATAGTCATCGTCTGACGAAATGACACCCTGGACTTCTTCATAGAACAACTCATTGTCGCACTCAAACGTACACTCGGATAAAACGTAAAAATATTTACGAATATATTCGTATTATTTACTACGTTCTTCGTTAATAGTAGGTACTACATTTTAATCCTATGAAACTTTTCGTTAATATTACGAAAAGCATTTCATTAATATTACTATAGTAGTATAGTAATAAATATTTACGACCCTATTTGTAATAGTTACTACGCTTTTCGTTAATATTGCTACGGTAGTGTTCCGTTTGCTGGTGCTTATATGCACTGTTAAAATTTTTATCAATTATTAATTTTAAAAATAGAAATAAAGGTATACAATGGTAAAATATTTATTACTTATTATTAAATCGACACCCCCAAGGAACAAAGCCGTAACTCATTTTTTCCTATTTTGCAGGAGCGCCATCTGAAAGTTTTAGAAAGTTTAAAGAATTCTCAAGGATTTAACTTAACTGGAAAATAGTTGTTGTAAATGTAATTATATGTAAATTCTAGTCGGCTTATCATAATTTTTATTTTGCTAAATTCAGTCTAAAACTACGAAATTTTTGAGTTACGACCTAACGTAAAATGAAATACTTCCAAAGAATAAAGACGTATCTTAGAGTTACGGCTTTGTTCCTGTCGAAATTGTTAAACAATTACAAATTATTTGAATGTATCCAGACGTAACTTTAATAGTGGACAATTATATTAATTATATTTTTGCTAATTATTAATAAAATAATTATTTATTATTAAAAGTTAAAAATGTAACAATAATAATATATCAAAGTACAATAACAACAACATAAAATTAATTTTATGGATACCAGAATAATATAGAATTATTCCGTATCTGACGCGTTTTCTTCTATAACAACATCCTTTAAAACTTTAAGATTTTTGTAATACTCATGGTATACTTGTAGAATAGCTCTCGAAGTACAAAGACTGCTTAGGTCTTTGTACTTTGCCAATGATATTGGCAGCGTACCAGTAGTTCTATAACATAGAGGAAGTTTGGTTCGCGTTGATGTTGAAGACTGGTTGCACGAAACTGACGTTGGATTTTTTGTGTTAGACAATGCTAATTGGCGTCGGGTCTGTCGGAGGGACACTGGTTTTTTATCGATATCTATATTGACATAATGCTCAGAATATAAGTCATAGTGTATTTTAAACACACTTGGAGCATCTTTGGAGATACTCAGGTGTTTTACTTTACTCCATTTTACTTTATTTTAGTCATTGTCGAATTCAAGGTTAATTTTCTCCTTCATAACTTCTTTAAAATTAAATATCATTTCTTGATTAACTTCTACGATGTTATAAGGATTTCCATTTGTTTTGGCACAACGTACCAAAGTCACCCATTGGCTTGGAACATAAATAACTTTATTACGTTTTCGTTTTTCTATAAGGGCATGCATGGAATCACCCTCGTTCTGGGTATGCCCTACTTCAAAGAAAGTATGCGAAATATTGATTTTATATTTTTCAGCAGCATATGCATACATGAAAAATACTATACGGTTTCTATTCTGACCTCCGCAATTGTCAGAATAAAACCTAAAGTCATTACAACCGTTGCTGACTTTTAATGCAATGAAAGAAAGCAACGAACTGCTGATTTCGTTTGAACCCTTTTTTGCAATAGTCTCGTCCCACATGTAGCAAAACCCTTCACTAGCACCTATATCAAAAATAGTAAAATTATACACAGCTAACTTACGTTTATAGTAGAATAACGACACCTCTGACATTGGTGTACTCAGTATTTTTTGCAAATCGTAAACTGAGACAACGATGTTACTGGAATTGTTTGCTTCCGATTTATCTATATCCTTTAGTTGCCTTGAAACGAATTTATTGGCAAGATGAAGAGTATGTTCCATTTCTTTTCCCTTTCTTTCCTCAACTGAAGCAGTTTTGTACAAAGCGCATGTGGGGCATTGATCTTTCTTAGGTTTAAAGAAATCTATATTATATTCATTGTAGAATATTTCTTGATATTGGCGTCTTGCTGCCACAGATTGCGTGGGATAATTGTCTTTCATCCAATCTTCATACAGTTCGTATAGTTTAGAGAAAGTAAGCTGATCGTCAAAGTACTTCTTATTAGATTTTTCCCTTACATAGTGAGAATCAACAAATGGTATTCTAGATACGTGTAGCCTCACAGATTGCTTTATTTCATCAGGTATGGCATTTCCCCTATTAGAATGATGTCCCCGCTTATCGCTTAAGTCAGGGCAAGGAGATGCCTGAGAATCTATCTTCTTGTAGATCGTTTTAATCCACGTGTCACTGATATCCAATGTATCTAGGAACATGGTTTTACACACTTGATGTTTAGTCCCTTCTAAAACAAACGAATACTCGTATGACCATTCACGTCTTGAATTACCAGTGCTAGTAACCATAACTTGTTTCTTTGGAACCCGTATAGCGCACTTACTTACAAATTCGACCTGCTGGTCGTGATTACCCACGATTATTATTATTATTTAATAATCTTACAATAAATTACTGCATGGTTGGTTGCAACAAATTTACCAGCTTTTGTAGCTTTGGGTGGCTATCATAACTGGTATTATAAAAATAGTGGGCAAGAAAATTCCACACCAATTGGGATGGTATAGGAAATTCTACCTGAAAAACAAAAAAAATTTTAAAGCATGTATCTACTGCTTTAAGAAATGTGTTGAAGATATATTTGTGATCATCAAAATATACTATTATTTCAGTTATATTTGAGACTTGATCTCCAACACATATAACGAACGGTTGAATTGGGTCGTCTAAAGTTTTTAAATGATCAATATGTTCTCCAACTTTTTGTGTACAGCTAACCAAAGCCATAAAAAAATTTTGCGAATCTGCTATGCTATACTTCGAAGTGGTGTTTTTCTTGACAATTCCGTTTATGTTTTTCGCTTGATAACGCAGAAACCATGACAGAGCACTTAAAATCTGTCGATTTTTGTTCTGTCCTGGGCAACAGTCGCACATTAATGAAACTGTTTTAATATTTATTCGATCATCAACATTTCTTAAATAGTCAATTACCACCGAACATATTTTATTACTTCCACGCTTTCTGTCTTGCTCTCTCTACAAATAACAGAAAACATTTTTTTTCCCCGATTCATAAAATATTTCCGCGAGTAATACAACAACATGTTATCGCCGTGAGGAGTGTTTAAGACTTTTTGTAAATCGAAGCTTGTGCACAGGAAACTCTCATTTTGAGAATTTTGTGTCCGAAAAATTTAACAGATGGAGCAGCGAAAAGACATTTTGCACGATTCAGTTTGAGACCATGTATTTTCATACGATTTAGGGTGGTTTCCAAGGTGATGATCATTTGATCAGAATTTGCTTAAATACTGCAAACCAAAACTGTACAACAGCCAATTAGGTACCTACTAATTTGTGAGTTACAATCATTATATTCTGCAGCTAACTCAAATTTCTTAATATTTCTATACCAGCACTGGCCTAAATGGAATCTACAGCCAATTAGAGTAATATTTTTCAAAACATACTTAAGCCTGCGTGTATTGCATGTTCAAAATCTACAGTGGCAAATTTTGGTTGAAACTGTAAATCGTGTCGGTGACAAATTTCTATTAACTTCAGGAAGCCGTCACGGTACGTATCTTGTGCCTTATTTTTTAGGAGACAAAAAATATATTAGGCAAATATTTGCTTACACTAATAAATAAAATTTAAATTATAAATAATTTATTATTTTACACATACAATCAAAAAGGGAAAATACGCTCTAGTTTCGTTTGACGTAAAAAGTCTTTTTACATCCATTCCGATTAAAGAGCTAAAAACAATTGTGAAACGACTTATCGACAATAGCGATTTGGACCTACCTTCACAAACCGAATTACCCGAATTTGTGGAGATTTGTTTGAATCAAAGTTATTTTAGGTTTGGCGAAAACTTTTACATTCAAAAGGACGGCTTACCCATGGGAGTATACCCACCGCTCCTATATTTGCTGAAATTTTTATGAAGGATTTTGAGGATCAATTGTTTGGTGCGAACCATCCACTGTTAGCGAATGTTAATTTATGTAGTTGATATTTTTTGTATATAAAAGTATTCTTTGCGGAAATTGACACTGTTCCTCGTTTATTTGAATTTGATGAATCCAAAAATCCAGTTTACAATGGAGGAAGAATTAGATAACAAGTTGAATTTTTTGGACGTAAGCTTATCTAGGTAAGTGGATTTCTCATTAGAATTCAATATCCATAGAAAGCCGACAACGACGGACACTATTATTCCAAGGTCATCAAATCAATCGAGAAAAATAAAGATGTCTGCTTTTTATTTTTTTAATAAAATTATAACAAATTTAGTATAACTTTAGTTGATTTTCTACTGTCTGTCTCGATTATGGGCGTCTATATGATGTTTTCTAGGGGGGACTATATAATAGAATGTTGAAAAACTACGGCACTATGTTTTTACAGAATATGGATGGGGGTCAAATATAAAATTTTTTCTTTGGTATTATATTAAAAATAAAAAATTGTACTGCAGTTTTGAATCCATGATTTTGAAAAGCCCAACTGTTTTTTTTATCAATGTTGGCAACTTAGTCATTATATTAGAGGGTATTATTGAGCATAGTTTGACCAATTCTGTTATACAAATTATGTGACAACTTCAATCATATCATAAGTTTGAATTTCTGTCACCATTTAAACATATTTTATAATTAGACAGCCATCAATTTATGCTACATTTTAATTTTATCTTTAATCAAAAAGCACAATTATTAACACAATAATGTGATTATTATAAACAGTAATATGCAAAAAAAAATTTGTTGAAATTAACATTATCGAAGATATTTGCAGTTTCATAAAACTTTTGATCAGCTGTTAATTTGGTGATTGACGATTAACAACTTAACAGCTGATCGAAAGTTTTATGAAACTGGCTCTTAGTAAATATAAAACAGTTGATCGTTACAAACTTTCAATTTATTTTTTTTGAAAAAATGTTGATATTTGTAGACAAGAAAAAAGGATATCACCCTGTTTACAAGCAAAACTACAATCGTATGGTTCTCCCATCCAAAATGGATCACCACGCCCTAGACAATCACATTCCGGTTTATGAGTATCAGCACATCCTGCATCAACGAAATATAATGCCATAAGCATAGCACATGCAAAGAGGAGCAATTTCATATTCTAAAACAGTAATTTAATCATTAAAAAAAAATCAATACAAGTTAAAAACTTACCTTAAATAATAATCAAATGTTATCTGGTATTGAAAAATTAATAATCAACTGATATCCGATTATCAGAAGTCGATATATTTATAGTACCAGATGTGCCTAGCCTTGAATGGTTCCTATTGTTTATATACTGTGATGACAAATAACAAATTATTAGGTACAAAAAGATGCTCTCCCATTAGAGCTCATCAGAAATTAGTTAAAAAAGTTAATTAGAATAAACAATTATTTGGTAATGTAGTTTTTTAATAATAACTAATGTACAAAAAATTACTGGTGCATATTTGTATAATCCTGTTCAAAAGACGTAAACGAGTCGACGAGAATTCTTAATTTTTATCGAACGCCCAATGGCTATGCTCACGTCACTGCGAATTTTTGAATTACAACCTATTTTTGTGTGTGCTTATTTACATTGTATTTACAGCGGCTATCAAGTCTTAATTACATAAATATTTAGAGCCTTAAATATTTTCGTGTAGAATTTGTTTGCCCGTATGCGGCGTACACGTTGTACCCATGGTGCCAAAATTAAATTAAATAAAACAATTTTTACAAAATCTATGGAATCTTGTTAATCCATTCGCGCGCTTTATTCTCACTTTCAAGTATCCGTGAATCAATTTCAACCAAAATGTAATCAGCGCTGAAAACCTAAATACAATTGAGAATTATTTGGTTATATTTTCAGGGTAGTTCTTTGGCTTTCAGGGTAGAAGAGCTATAAGACTTAAGATTTTTAAGTTTTACAAAAATGATCACTCTGTAAATAATGTACTACGTTTTAAAAATGAAGATTATATCAAGCGAAATAATTACAATCGTTTAAGAAAATTATTATAAGTTTTAGGTATGATAAATTTTCAGTGGAAACGAGAAAACGTTTATGAACAAAAATGTATTGACGAACGGTTTTGAATAAATTCATCTAAAAACTTATTATTATTTGCAAACATTTGTCCAGTACCTAGACACAAATAATTGCATTATAATAATATTGAATTAATTTTACAAATAAAAAACATAATAATTACAAAATTCGTGGTAACTGGCAACGTTAATTTGCAATGAAGGTTAAATATTTAGTTGTTCTTGAAAGTATTATTATGCAAGTATTCAATATATACAGTATGAATGATGTACATTATGATTGCATTTAGTAGTTCAGCATATCGATACTTTTTAATTTCATTTTTATATGCTATGAAAGTAATTATTTACATTTTTTTATTTATTACATTTATTTTTTCAATTATCAAAATTTGTATTGCAGTTATTAGGTTAGATCTTATTAGGATAAGCCTTTGGTTCTTTAATCTTTAACACAAATTACTCTAATTTGAGCTACTTGCCCCGATGATCTAAGATGTAATGGTAGACAGACCAGTTAAGGGATTATACCCCTTATGCGGCGGTATTAGAGCTTGTGGTACGCGTTTCGTGGATTCTTTTGTTATGACTCAGGCTTTCGTCATTTGGCAATCGTTTGGCATCTAAATAAAAATATTTGAGCACCAATCTTTTAAATACAGGAGTGAAAAAGTGTTGGTTTTATTTAAATAACAAAAGTCAAGTTAAAGAGGGGGGGGGTAAAATAATAGATCGTTGGTCACAGCTTATTCATTCCGATTCCGTAAGCGTGCGCAGTAAATAAAACTCGTCAACTCGTATTTCACAAATATTTACTCGAGTTAATCGAGTACAAGCTTTACTCGAGTTTATTCGAATAAAATACTCGACTCGACACATCACTAGTTCGAATTCCAATGAACTCATTTTTTTATTTGGTGTTTTCTTTAATAATTTTATAACATTTTTTTATTGAAAATAAAAATAATATTTCAACATGAGGTTGTTTGGGCTTTTAGTGTTGAATATTTTTGAAATCAGAACATGTAAATATGCAACATTTCTGACAAATTGTATCGGTAGATGGCGCTCCTTGATTGGAAATTATAATGAACTATTTTGTAGTACCTACAAAATTGGTTTCGGCTAATTAAAATTTGATATTGGACCACTGTGTACCGGCAAGTAAATGTTCTACCTGCGAGTTATCTCACGATGTTCTTTTCAGTTCTTAGTGCTAAACCCGTTTCTTTGAAAAAGGTCGTGTGAGCGATATTTCTACTTCTATTCGCTTTGACTTACTATCGACCCACATCAAAAAATTGTAACCGAATTTGTGAAATAGATCGATGTGGTTCACCCTTTCAAAATTGTTAAGTGCTTTTGGCAATGGCAAATTTAAAACGTTTTACGAATATGCTCGTTACCGATGCAAACTTCTTCTTCAACACCGTCGCTAGGTAGTCCTACGATTTTTGATCTTGTTTTTTTAAATATAATTCCGTTTTCAACACTTTGTAACATTTTGGTCCCATGCACGCAATTAAATGCGATGCTTATACCTCAGCCTTCACATCGTTTACTTTTCAAAAATCTGACTTTTATCCAAATCTTCTATTATTTGATTGAATTTCAGGTTAGCAACTCTAGCTACAATATTAGGACGGTTTTGTGGAAGTTGCTCCAAAGTAGTCCCATCTTCTAAACGTCATTGTGATAATGTGATCTTTATATCACTGTTATCTTTATAATTATCCTGATAACTAATAATCAAAATAGTGCTCTGTACCACGATCTTGGAGCATGAGGATTATACCATGGTATAATTATTATAACTAGTAAAGTAGGATATGCCTCATACTTTTGCTTATGTTAAAGGTCATGTGATAATATCACTGCGCAAAGACAAACGTTTTTAGAATTTTTTGAAGAACAATTAAATCGGTGAGTTGAACTTTTTAGCGTGTCCTTGTTAGTTAATCTTATTTAATCCAATTTGAAGTCGTTAATCTTGAAAAGTATTTTCCGCAGAGGTGCCAACCGAACAATTTGTCTATATAAATGAAATCACAAGTCAAAGTAATCGTACTCGCTTCGGCGGTACATCTACTAAAATTGGAACGATACAGAGAAGATTAGCATGGTCCCTGCGCAAGGATGACACGCATATTCGTGAAGCGTTCACCATTTTTCCACGATCCAGGGTGTAAGCTTGCAATCGCAGATTGTTCGCTTCTTCCCTGGTGCCTAACTAGCAGCGTGGCGCGTCCCCGGGTTGCGGATAGGGGAACGACCAAGTGCGATTGGTCAGCTGTGAATACTCAAATAAACAGCCGCGGACAAGGATAATTCAGACTTGACAAATTCGATATTATTTGTTATTAAAAGTATTTTGGTAGGGTTTTGAAATCTAAAGTTCTTTCATTTGATAAAAAAAATTAGAAGACATGATAAAGTTGAAAAGATGCTGAAACGCTTAAGCCAGTCAACTATGAATAAGTGGCAATTAATCGAGGCTTATTTGGTAATTGGATATTATGATAAAAATCATAAAGACTTTTTTTGCTAGTAATATCGTTTTCCGATGCTGTAGCGTATCTAATTGTAATTTTATCGGAAAAACGTCGTATAATGGTCGCATCTTTTTCTTGAGATAATCGCTTTTGAAATGCTTCAATTGGTTCTAAAAATTCTTTTAAATATATAAACATTGTTTAATTGATGGGGTTTAGCAATTCAGCAACATGCAGATTAGTTTTGCTTGGTTCTGTAAACTTTTTGAAGTTTTTTTCTACACACTCCAGCATGGAATATTTCGAATTCCAGCAAACTGCCACTTTTTGTCGTGGAGAGTAAATCGGAACTTTAACCAACGCTTTCAAGATGCTGATTTTCCTTTGGTGAACTTTGTTACTTTCTTGTAAACTTCTTTGTTAATTCTTGTAAATTTGCGGTTTGCTAAGATAAATTGGGAATAAATTTTAAAAAGAAAGTTTCTTGTACTTTCTCTTATAAACTTTTGTTGCGACGTCTTGTTGAACATCCCCAAACAAGGTATATAAAAAATATACTGAAGTACATTCGTGATTTGAAAAATAGTCTTTTTACATTTTCATCGCATTCAATGTGTGCATCTAATTGTAGCTTAAGGAAATCTTTAGTACTTTTGATAACATCGTCAATTATATCATTGAATATCTTTTCCATATGCTCCATCTGCTGCATCAGCTCACATGAGGGTTTTTCGAACTCCTTTCAAAGAGATGGTTGGTTCAGGTACGTATTTACTTTCTGGGGCATTTGATGAAATATTCAAATCGGGCACGTTTTTCAAGCGATGACAAATATACCCAGCTAAATGTTCTAGTGCATCATACTGAAGAGATTCCAATTCGTCGACTTCAGGTGTCAGTGGTACTGCATCTGTTATGTTTTCAAAATAAAGCAAACTCGAGTTATCAACAGAATCCAGATCTGGTGTGTCATCATCATCAATAGCTGTATTGCCATGAAAGGTTACATTTTCTTTATTTTGATGACAGAACAAACAATAGTGCAATTTACAGTACCTACACTAATATACAACAAAAATTCACTAATACAAAAAAAAATTAATTTATCATATAAAAACATTACACAGCCGGGAAAAGAGATTTGTTATCGTGAACGCCTTTTTCGAGTATGGAGATCTCCATATCAAAAGGCGGAGATTTGTTATTGTGAATGTCCTCCTCGAGTATGGAGATTTCCAAATTTTCTTCTTCAATTTTACGTTTTTTCTTATTTTGAATTTCGGAAAGCAGTTCCTCATCCCTTTTCCTTTTTCTTATCGTCTTTGCCTTTGCGCAATTAGTAGTGGCCGTCCATTCCAGAGGTGTTCCAGTTCACGTTCCGGGCTCTTACAATATTTATTTATCATTTCCCGGAATGACTTAAGTCTCAACTTTCTTAGTTCTAAAAGCCGTTGATAGTTTTCATGCTTTGAGCCCTTAGATATACTTAAAACTTTTTGAAATTTGTTTTTCATGATGAGGATGAGGAACTGTTTTCCGAACTTCCAAATTTTCTTCTTCAATTTTACGTTTTTTCTTATTTTGAAGTTCGCAAAGCAGTTCCTCATCCTTATCATGAAAAACAAATTTCAAAAAGTTTTAAGTATATCTAAGGGTTCAACGTATGAAAACTATCAACACCTTTTAGAACTAAGAAAGTTGAGGCTTAAGTGATTCCGGGAAATGATAAATAAATATTGCAAGAGCTCGGAACATGAACTGGAATGGACTGTTGCTATTAATTGCGCAAAGGCAAAGACGATAAGAAAAAAGAAAAGGGATGAGGAACTGCTTGCCGAACTTCAAAATAATAAAAAGCGTAAAATTGAAGAAGAAAATTTAGAAATCTTCATACTCGATGAGGAGATTCACAACGACGAAACGTCCCACTAATTGTAACCGTTTTCTTCTTTTTTAAACATTTTTGGCAGATTGCTTTGATGTTACAGTCTTCTTCTTTTTTCGATATTGCAAAATATTTTCCGTTTAAAATGATCGGTAAAGAAGTTTCAATATGTTGTTCCACCTCTACTACTACTACATCGTTATCTGTTGAACTCATTATCACAATATTAGTTTTACAATAAATTATCACAATTATTAATACTACTTACCAATTACTTGTCGTTAAGACTATTTATACTAAAACCATTATTTTATTAATACCAATATAATACCAATAATAAAAAAAAGCAATAACAAATCTTCTTATAGTAATTTGTGTGTTTTGGGTTTGTTTGGAAAGGTAACAACATAACCTCAATGTACTTTACACACACTTTTTAAGGTCTTTTACCTTAAAATACATTTAATCAAAAAGAGAAAAAAGGTTCGGCAAATAAGTGTAGCAATTATTTGCCCAACTTTTTATCTTTTTGATTTTATTATGCTTCACACAAAACGTGTCACGAAAAACTTCGTTGCTTTTAAAATACATTTATTTTGGGTATTTGAAATACAAAATACAAATACATTGAAAACATGTATTTGAAATACAAATTACAAAATACAAAATGTATTTCAAATACATGTATTTGAGATACTGCCCAGCCCTGTCTTCACTGAAAAAAAAGGTGACCTCATAGTAATGAAAATGTTCTTCATATTGATGAAAAATACATAATTTTTACACTCATGATCAAGTTCATACTAATGATGAACGACCGTTCATCAAATTTTCTGTTTCATAAATATTTTTCTTTTTAATTGAATCAATCTGCCAAAAAAACATTAAGTAATACATTAGGATAAAAGAAAAGGACATGTGTAAGTAGTTGCCCAGTGGCTCACACTCATCAGATGGTCAGAGATTATAATATTATTTCACATTAGGTTATATGGATCACGTCGCTTAAGTCTTCTTATTATGAGAGGGTTTAATAAATCCGCTGCATAAGGGTTGGGGTGGTATATGAGTCGGTGTTGGTATTTTTCTCCTTGCTTCCTTATTTCTTTCCGAATGGTTGGCATTTTTAGGTGTTCATGAATAACATCGTTTGGATAGTATGTGGGGACCCCTGCGATGATCTTCGATGTTTTGTTTTGGAAATTTTGGATTTTATTTATGTTCATGGCACTTGCTGCTCCTCAGAGCTGCAGCCCGTACGTTCATAAATATTATGAATGTGTTTTCAGTATTATAAATAGTGATGGGACTATCGAATAAAAACTATCGAATTATTCGATAGTGAGTCTTCATTGAAACTATCGATAGTTACTAATAAACTATTCGAATAACTTTTTAGTTACTAAAACTATTCGAATAACTTTTTAGTTACTAAAACTATTCGAATAACTTTTTAGTTACTAAAACTATTCGAATGATTTTTTAGTTACTAAAGCTATTCAAATAAGTTATTTTTATTTTTAGTGACTTTTAAGGTTAATTAAATAATTTTAGTAACTAAAAGATTATTTGAATAGTTTTAGTAACTAAAGTTATTTCAAATAACTTTAAAGTTATATTTATAAATTTTTATATTTTACATTATATAAAACTAAAACTATGCAAATAACTATTTAGTTACTAAAACTACCGAATAAATATTTAGTTATCGAATGAATTTATTATCAATTAGCAATGACAGTATTACTATATTACCCATCGATCCCAAATAAACAAAATGGTACAATATTATGAATAGTTGTTAAACAGTAATTTTGTCTAAGGGTAAAACCTCTCAAGTAATTGGTGAAGCAAAGTGTATTATCAACATAAAATTCTTATTAGCGCTAATAATCGTTTTCTATTGGTGATTTATATTAGTCTATATCTTAAGACCGGTCGTCTGTTATCGCATATAAATCCGCTCTTTACACATAACAACCTTGCGATTGCCCTAGTATAGAAAATAAATCTTAAGAAAAAAGAAAATTTTCTTCCTATAATTTTTTATTTTCTTCCTGTATTCCTTATAAAGCCCGTATGACACGATACGTACAGAAAATTTACCAGCAAATTTTGTGCTAAATTTTCATGCATAATATTTAGAACATGTTTTAAATTTGGAGGTAAATGTGCGCAGTAGACATTTTTCCGCCTAAAGTCCGCCCAGTTTAGATCAGTGCTGCCAATTGAGCGGTTTTCCGGCTAGAAATCAACTTCAATTCTAGAAACTAGAAATGACTTATTGAAATTTGCTTTAGCGGTGAAAAGCTACCATTTAGCGAATAACTGAAATTCTAGCTTCATTAAAGGTTATCTGACAGAAAATGTGACAATTTGTAAAAATTGCCAAAAGTTCGGCACTGATTGTTACTAAAGGACTTCGTAAATTTAAGAGTTGGCAGCACTGGTTTGAACTTTAATACGCAAGCGCGTGCTAAATTTGTCATAAAAAATTGCACTCGTTGCATACAGAAAATTATTTTTAGCTGCATATAATTATGAAAAAAATAAAAATTTACATGTAAATTTTATGTAAAATTATGCATCGGTCATACGAGCAACAGAGAATTGTAAAAGATAATCCATATACCAATATAAAAATATTAGAATTTTAATTGTAAGCGAAGAATAACCAATAAGAAAGTAGAACCAGAAATATTTGAAAAATATAAAAAAAATGCAAAAACAGAGGGGGGGTTCAAAAAACGACTAACGTCTAACTGAGATTTATAATCTATCCCCCTTAAATCCTGTATGACACGATGTTAAATTTTACATAAAATTTACATGTAAATGGGAACTAACCAATAGAAAGAGTGTATTAGTAGTCATCGGACGTTTTTCATTGGTTAGTTATCATTTACATGTAAATTTAATGCAAAATTATGCATCATGTCATACCGGGGCTTAAGAGATTAATAAACTGAGGGAACCTCTAATCTAAAGCCATAAATTGTAATTGGTAGTAAATTCATACAATAGTTTTAGTAACTAAAAGATTATTTGAATAATTTTAGTAACTAAATAGTTATTCGAATAATTTTAGTAACTAAAAAGTTATTCAAATAGTTTTAGTAACTAATAAGTTATTCGAATAGTTTATTAGTAACTAAAAATTTATTCGATAGTTTTTATTCGGTAGTTTTTATTCGATAGTTTTTATTCGGTTTGGTATTTAGTAACTAAATTTTTAGTTACTAACTATCGATAGTAAAACAAAATTAGTAACTAACTATCGATAGTCAAAAAATTTCGATAGTGCCCATCACTAATTATAAACCACATTTCATTATTCGTGTGCATAAATATGATTAAAGAATTCACTCAAATGATGTACTCCTTTATTCTATTGCTGAATGCGTTCCGAATTAGAATGAATCTGGGTATTAATATGACGAAAGAAATCATTCAAATGATGTACTGCTACATCCTGTTTATGTACTCCTTCATGCTATTGGTGATTGTGTTTCTGATGATTTACAACAATCGAAATAAAAAGTAATGAACAAAAATGGCTCTCTGGTGTTAAAAAAAATACAAACATAATGTAAGAAAATTTTTATTTACATAAAACAATCATACTAAAACATGTGGGGTTTTATTCTTCTCCTCTTACTCCTTCGCATATTGTAAATAATTTTGTTGAAATATTCTTTCTTGTTTTTTCTTTAAAGTAATAAATGTATTCTATAAATCCCCAAAACTGCTCGCAGGGAAGGGGATATTTTATATCAAATAAAAAAAAAGTTTTAAAACAAATATCGATCGCTCTGAGCAGTTTTACAAATTTTAATTTAATGCCTTCCAAATATACATAGAATTCTATGAAACCAGTATCGTCGCTTGACTTTAAAGCTAAGATAAACGGCTGGACATGGTCTTCTCGTGAATTCAAATATTCAATATGGTCTCCTAATTCTTGGACCGTTTTTCTTACAAAACAAAAGGCATCTTGTGAATCCTTCATCGTAAATTTTTTCACCGATTTGATATCAGCTGCCATTTTCTTGACCATTTTTTGAGTGAGTATTATGTATGCATGTATACTATTAAGTATGCGTAATATTGTCTCATCTGAAAATGCGAAAATTAGTATTATTGTATAGGTACATAATGAACATCTTAAAGTATTTTATTGTTACCATTATTAAAATCATTTTCATCGCTATTAATTTTTTTCAATGCGTTAACAACTTTTTTATCTTTTATGCTGTCACTCAAAAAATGATGCAGCTTTTTCGATGTGTTCTCCCAATTATTCAAAATGCTACCGCATTCGGGATATAGCACTTGAAAATCTTTTTCAATCTGCAAAAGAATAATAACAGGCTAATAAATTATTTAAAAAATTTATGGCGAATACATACAAAGTGATAAAAGCCACTACACTTTACACAAACTCATACAGTCTCTTCTTGTTGTCCTGTTGTTCCACCACAACAGTGGATTTTCTGTACTATTCAGAATTGGTTCTTGAAGATACTTATTCAGCTCAATTATAACCGCTGCCGTTTGATTATCGGGAGCGCAGTGTTTTCTTTACTTTTTCATCGAAATCTTCCCAAAAAGTATTAGCGGTGGCAAGCTCTTCACTTTTCTTCTGGTCGGATTCCGAATCGGGAATGTTTGCAGTTGCAAGTTCTATCGATTTAACTTTTTGTTTTAAAATTTTGCATGCAGTTTTAAAATTTCTCTAGCTTGAAAACAAAAATCCTTTGTAACGAAGATCGAGAATCGTTGCTTGGCTAATCATTTCATTTTCTTCCACATGCTGGAATCGATCATCCATTTTTTCTTTAAATTTTTGTAACCATATCTTTCGCTTTCGTCGGTGATATCGGGTCATTACAGTAATTAATATTTAATTATTTTGTTCATTAACCGAACAATGACAGGAATTAACGTGTTTCTCTGCACCTATTTTGGTGGTAACTTGATCAAACATTTTAATAATCGAAACCGTTTTCTCAACAATTGACCACTCGGAGTTCGTTAAATTTTGAACATTGCATTATTGCAAAACGCAGTTTCGCTAATGCGTGGGAACTGCGTTTAAAAAATTGCATAATATGCAAAAAATTGCCAGCTCGTGCAATTGTTCTGAGTATGGCCCGCGGCATCCAGTACTTTCGGCATTTGTCGATGATCGATTCCTCAGATATACGGCGCGAGTTCACGATCCCTACCCTAATAGTTTTGATTTTGCCAGCTCGTCAGCCGCTTTGTTGCGCGCTTCTACCCGCGCTATTTGCGTCTGGTAGTAGGGACATAAGTCCAGTATTGTGACGTCGTCCGATGATGCCAATTTGGTCTTCCTCAATATAATATCCCGTCATGTTATTGATCTTATTACTAATTTTTTCGGTGAGCTTTTCTTTAAGATCAACAGTTTTCTGAGCATCCTCCAGCTAGCTCTATGAGGATGTGCCCGGCTTGAGTCTTCCTCAGGCTTCTCACGAGTGGCGCGTTCACGCATTCTTTTATTGTCGTTTTTATTAAGGCCACCGTCGTCTTTGCATTTTCTTTAGTGGTCTCCACCAATAAAGAATCGCTACGCTTTTTTGATTTTGTTTAACGTACGCCGCTTTTGGCTATGGCGCACGTTTTGCCGTTCCCAGGTCCCGACGACTCCTTTGCTGAGCAGAGAAGGAGCAGAGTCTGCTCATCTAGCGGCAAGTTGTGGTTGAGGTTTGTGATTCCGGACGCTTGTGCCCTGTTCCTCCTTTTCGCTCTTTGCCTTCTCTTCCTCCTCTTCCTTAAGTAACTTAAGCAACATAACTTCAGTTTTCTTAACTTAAGTTCGCTTTCTGTCCAAAGCTGTACTGATCTTAAAAATGTTTTTTCTAGCCCCCTTTTTACCGTCTGTACTCCCCTTTCTGCTAATCCGTTTGATTGAGGGTGATATGGTGGTGACTTTACGGGTCTTATACCATTTTATTGACAAAATTTTACAAATTTTTGTGAATTAAAGGGAGAGGGTAATGCCTGATACTAGTTCAACAGGTAAACCTACTACTGCAATGATTTCTTTTAACTCTACTATTACTTCTTTTGCCGCCGCCGTTCCTTATTCATAAATTTTACTTCTATCCGCTTTGACTTACTATCGACCCAGATCAAAAAATTGTAACCGAATTTGTGAAATAGAGCGATGTGGTGCACCCTTTCAAAATTGTTAATTGCTTTTGGCTATGACATATTTAAAACGCTTTTTGAATATGCTCGTTACTGATGCAAACACCGTCGCTAAGTAGTCGTACGATTTTCCATCTTGTTTGTTTAAATATAACTCCGTTTTCAACACTTTGTAACATTTTGGTCCCATGCACGCAATTAAATGCGATGCTTGTATCTCAGCCTTCACATCGTTTACTTTTAAAAAATCTGACTTATATCCAAATCTTCTATTATTTGATTGAATTTCAGGTTAGCAACTCTAGCTACAATATTAGGAGGGTTTTGTGAAAGTTGCTCCAAAGTAGTCTCGTCTTCTAAACGTCATTGTGATAATGTTATCTTTATATCACTGTTATCTTTATATAATTATCCTGATAACTAATAATCAAAATAGTGCTTTGTACCACGATCTAGGAGCATGAGGATTATACCATGGTATAATTATTATAACTAGTAAAGTAGGATATGCCTCATACTTTTGCTTATGTTAAAGGTCATGTGATGATATCACTGCGCAAAGACAAACGTTTTTAAAATATTTTGAAGAGAAATCAAATCGGTGAGTTGAATTTTTTAACGTGTCCTTGTTAGTTAATCTTACTTAATCCAATTTGAAGTCGTTAATCTTGAAAAGTATTTTCCGTAGAGGTACCAACCGAACAATTTGTCTATATAAATGAAATCACAAGTCAAAGTAATCGTACTCGCTTCGGCGGTACATCTACTAAAATTGGAACGATACAGAGAAGATTAGCATGGTCCCTGCGCAAGGATGACACGCATATTCGTGAAGCGTTCACCATTTTTCCACGTTCCAGGGTGTAAGCTTGCAATAGCAGATTGTTTGCTTTTTCCCTGGTGCCTAGCCAGCAGCGTGGCGCGTCCCCGGGTTGCGGATAGGGGAACGACCAAGTGCGATTGGTCAGCTGTGAATACTCAAATAAACAGCCGCGGACAAGGATACTTCAGACTTGACAAATTCGATACTATTTGTTATTAAAAGTATTTTGGTAGCGTTTTGAAATCTAAAGTTCTTTCATTTGATGAAATAAAAATTAAAAAAACATGATAAAGTACATGCCAAAACGCGCAAGCCAGTCAAATATGAACAAGTGGCAATGAATCGAGGCCTATTTTGTAATTGGAAGCAACCAATATTTTATGATTCGATTGCAAAATGACAAAGGAAAAACTGGCAAATATAATTGCCTGCAGTAAACATGTTAATTTAATAATAATAATTAATGCATGCAATTACATCTGGCAGTTTTTCTTCTGCCATTTTGCAATCGTAATTATAAAATATTGGTTGTTTCTGATTACCAAATCAGAGTTTGGGGTGGCTTGAGGAATAGGAGGCTGGTGGGCTGCTAACATCGGAGGTAGCATAATGGGCCCGATTATGTGGCCTGAGTGCGCGTGAACCATGGTTTGCCCTCCACATCCAATCCAGAATCCAGAATCCAGATTACCAAATAGGCCCCGATTTATAATTATCATAAAACAGTGGCGTGAGCAGCACCTATTGGAGATATGTCAAATTGATCATAATTGACGCTATTTTGAGCTACCTCCTGATTAAATTTAACAAGAATAACTCACATTTTAATTAAATTTTCAATTATATACCTACTACATTGCCTTGTATAGGTATTGGTTTTATGTAAATTTGTTTTAAAGGTCACATTTTTAATACTTTTCAACCAGATTTGTCTGGGTACCATTCCGTTTATGACTTTATTGGTATAATTTTATGATTTAGTTATGGTAAAACTTATTGTGCTTAAACTTTTACCTACTATTTTTAAGTATAAACTCAAGTTAGTTGTCAATCTTGAGTTTTAATGATCGACTTGATTTCAAGTCAAGTAGCTTGAAAATAGCAGTCTTAGAACTGCGGTCATCCAATTTCCACCTTGTTTGCTTTGTTCTATTTTCTTTCACAAAAATTTCATCCAATACTAGTAGGTATAAGTACTCTTCAAAATAAATTTTTTTGCACTTAGTACTTACTAGAGAAATGTTATAACAAAATATTTATTGAGATTATTCGCAAAAGTATCTTTAAAACTTTTCTTGCTAGTAATATCGTTTTCCGATGCTGTAGCATATCTAGTGGTAATTTTATCGGAAAAACGTCGTTTTGAAATGCTTCAATTGGTTCTAAAAATTCTTTAAATATACAACCATTGTTTTATTGATAGGGTTTAGCAATTCAGCAATATAGTCATTAGTTTTGCTTGATTCTGTAAACTTTTTGAAGTTTTTTTCTACAGACTCCAGCTTGGAATGCTTCGAATTCCAGCAAGCTGCCACTTCTTGTCGTCGATAGTAAATCGGAACTTTAACTAACGCTTTCAAGATGCCGATTTTTCTTTGGTGAACTTCTGCAAACACAAATTGCACAGCTTTTTTTGTTAATTCTTGTAAATTTGCGGATTGCTGAGATAAATTGGGAATAATTTTGAAAAAAAATGAGTTTCTTGTACTTTCTCTAATAAACTTTTGTTGCGACGTCTTGTTAAACATCTCCAAACAAGGTATATAGATATCGTGAAGTACATTCGTGATTTGAAAAATAGTTTTTTTACATTTTCCTCGCATTCAATATGTGCATCTAAATGTAGCTTAAGGAAATCTTTAGTAATTTTGATACCATCGTCATTTATATCATTGAATATCTTTTCCATACGCTCCATCTGCTGCATCAGCTCATCTGAGGGTTTTATTAAACACCCCCCTTCAGAGATTTGGTTGGTCCAGATATACGTACCTACTTTCTGGAGCATTTGATGAATATTCAAATCAGGCACATTTTTCAAGCGATGACAAATATACCCAGCTAAATGTTCTAGTGCATCATACTGAAGAGATTCCAATTCGCCGACTTCAGGTGTCAGTGGTACTGCCTCTGTTATGTTTTCAAAATAAAGCGAACTCAAGTTATCAACAGAATTCAGATCTGGAGTGTCATTTCATTATCATCAATGGCTGTATTGCCATGAAACGATACATTCCCTTCATTTCGACGACAGAACAAACACTAGTGCAATTTACAGTAGGTACACTAATACAAAACAAAAATTCACTAATACAAAAAATAAATTTATCATATAAAAACATTACACAGCCGGGAAAAGAGATTTGTTATCGTGAATGCCTTCTTTGAGTATGGAAATCTCTAAATCAAAAGGAGATTCGTCATTATGAATCTCCTTCTCGAGTATGGAGATTTCCAAATTTTCTTCTTCAATTTTACGTTTTTTCTTATTTTGAAGTTCGGAAAGCAGTTCCTCATCCCCTTTTCTCTTTCTTATCGTCTTTGCCTTTGCGCAATTAGTAGCGACGGTTCATTCCAGTTCACGTTCCGGGAAATGAAGAGAATGTATTGCATTTCATGGCAATACAGCTATCGATGATGATGACACTTCAGATCTGGATTCTGTTGATAACTTGAGTTTGCTTTATTTTGAAAACATAACAGAGGCAGTACCACTGACATCTGAAGTCGACGAATTGGAATCTCTTCAGTATGATGCACTAGAACATTTAGCTGGGTAATTTTCTGTTTTGGTCAAAAATTGACCGGTCTTAGAAAAAATTTTCTAGCATGGCACGGAAGTTGCCACTACACATAGTTGCCTTTTCACAAACTCACAGTCTTTTCTTGTTGTCCTGTTGTTCCACCACAACAGTGGATTTTCTGTGCGATTCAGAAGTGGAATGTGTCAGAAATGGTTTGATAAATTTTTGCTTGTATGTCTTTCAGGAAAAGATAGACACTACAATAACAAAGACTTCATTTCCAAATTTCGATCAAAGTAGTGTGCTGTAATAGCAACAAAATTCGGATTCGGACTCGCCGTTTATTCAATGAGTCTCGGTCTCAAATTTTCTTTCTTGCCAAGATAACAGGTACCAACATATCAACAGTTCGTTCGTTCAGTTTTAGTACGCGAACAAACTAGAAAATGAATGATTTTTTTTTGGTGAAGGTGATTGCACGAACTAGTTCGTTCAAGTAAACGAGTATTTCCATCTCTCGGAGAGGTCGCCATATAAATTAAGTCAAGGCCATCCAGAAATTTTTTTCAGTGCAAGAAGAAGTAGGGGTGGTTACAATAATAACCCCTCCGTACGTTAATTTAAAAGTGCTTAAAAGAGATTACTTGTGAGAGATCAAATTTCTGGTTCAGAGAATGGTAATTTAATTGTAATTTGCTAGATGAAGCAATGATATTCTATGCTAGTAGTTTTTTAAGTAATACAACGGATGCGGTTTGCGAATTAGATGTCTCAGACTGCCAGATGATGAAGAAGAACATTCGCTTAATTTTACTACGTTGAACATTTTCCAAGAAGATTTTGTTGAATCACGTATGTGAAATTTGTGCGCTTCACTTGGTTTAAGAAAATAGAAATGTGTCATTCTATAGCTTAATTACGATAAAGAAAAGAGGAATATTGTATGAAGAATCCCTCAACGTATTTAAAATTTACAAAGTTGCAGAAATAGTTATTAGAAAATTAGAGAATTCCTGGACACATTTTTCATGGCAAAAGGAATTCGATTTGCATTTATTCCAAGATAATATGTAAGTTTATGGATTTGAAAAGTGTCACATACAGGTCCGGCTTCAGAGTGTATGTCTCAGTAATTGTCGCGTCCTCGTGACATAATAACAATTTTTATTGTATCTAATATTAAGAATTTGCCCTGTACGTATGACATATACTTCTTAGAAAAACAAAAACAATAAGAGTTTGCCCCTTACATATGGCATGTATCTCTTGTAAAACAATAACAATAAAATAAAAACAAAAAAAAAACAAAAAGAAACAATAAGAGTGATATATGGATTTACACTCAGTTGTTTGTTGACTACGTTTTCTTCTTTTTGCATAAGCACAGCACCAATCCCAATGGAACTTGCATCTGTATGTAATTCAGTGAGTAGTTCCAGATCAGATATTTGCAATATCGGTTGATTTATGAAGATGTGAATAATTTTCTGCCTTATTTCTTCACATTCGGTCGTCCACTTGAAAACTTCATTTTTCTTTAATAGCTGTGTTATGGGAGCGGAAATTAACAAAAAATTTTCAATAAAAACAATAAATAAAAAATATCCAGCTAGGTTCATAAACTGTCTAATTTCTTTGATATTTTTTGCTGGTTTGGTATTTGCTACGGCATCAACCTTGCAGTCCTGGTTTAATAGTTCCGTTTTCCAATTACAGCTCCGAAGTATTTCTTTACCCTTTTTAAAGAAAGTACATTAATTTATCCAAGTTCAATACAAATCCTGCTCTTGATAATGCTTCTAGAGTTTTCTTCAAATACTCGAATCCTTGTTTTATACTTTCCGAAGCAATCATTATATCGTCTAAGTAAACCTGCTATATTGACCCTTTTAAATTTCCTAAAGCTTTATTAATAGATCGTTGATAGCATGCAGGTGAGTTGACGAATCTAAATTCCTGTAAGAATCGCGGCTGGCCTTATAATTCTGGATAAATATCGAGCATATTAGACAAATAATAAATCACTGCTGCGATGTGCGAGCAGCATCCGACATTGCGCCTACCGGATGGACAATCGCAAACGTACCGCTGAATTCCTGCAGAATTTTGTGAATTGCGAATATAATCAATGTAGCACTTATATGTCTTGCTATTAATATGTCTCGATCTCACGAGAATCTGAATGATTGAATTACTCTTATTTTCTAATTTAATTAAATAATTTAAGGTAATATTTCCATCATCATTCATCATTTCGGCTAAATAGGATAATTGGTAGGAACCACTGAAGAAAATCTTCAACTGTTTATCAGTCAATTCTGGGAAATCAAGAATTTCAGTTGATGTTAATTTGTGAAATTGAGTTCTCTGCCGGCTCCAATGTCCAACTTCTGCTTCATGTGTTAAGGAATTCTCCACACTACGTCTAGACTTCATCTGCTCAATTACTTGATCTTGGATGCCAACATCAGAATTTAATCTTTTTCCAAAACTATTATTCAAATAACAGGCAATTCTTAACAATGATTTAACATTCGGAAGCTGTTTATTGTTTAAAGTATGATGAAGCAGTTTATATTTCTGGCCAAGAATAGCTTCAACTACCCAACGAACTTTTGTCACCCATCGAGAATCATTCGATTTTTCAGTTGTAACTTGAGATCTTTGCCCCTTAAGCGCTGGCATGAAAACTCGATAACCTCTCTCTTTCAAAACTTGAACAACATCTCGAAATCTTTGATCTACCACACAAATATCACCAGGTTTTAGTATTTTCTGAAGGCCATTGGGCTTATCCAATAGTACTTTTATGATCTCAGATCATTCGGATTTCCGTAAAATGGACCTTCCATCTCAACAAAATATCCATTAGTTGTGCAAATAGTAAAGGGTTTGCACAACGGTGTTTTTTTTTGTCTAGAATATAATTTTCGTTTTGGTAACAGTTGTTGTTGCTACTTTTCTCATGCCTAACGTATGTTTCGTCAAATACAAGTACCAATTGATCAGTAAGGTCATACAATTTCTTTACAGTTTCAGAAGTCTGA